>JAGIQG010000009.1:5862591-8262591 GCA_024679065.1 Sphyrna mokarran
CTGTCCCTGAGACATCCAAGTCTCTGTAATGGCCACCACATCACAATCCCAAGCAGCAATCCAGGCCCTAAGTTCATCCACTTTATTTACTACACTCCTGGCATTAAAATAGACACAGCTCAGTCCCTCAGACTGGACATTTCCCTTCTCCCCCACTCGTCTAACCTCCCTCTCATCCTGCCTAGAGTCCTTCCCTACCTGGGAGCTAACTTCCTTGCTCCCATTCTCCACATCACTATTCCCTCCCCCTAACCTTTCTAGTTTAAAGTCCCCCCAGTAGCCCTAGCCAGTCTTCCCGCCAAGATATTAGTTCCCCCTGGGATTCAGGTGCCACCCGTCTTTGCTGTACAGGTCACACCTGCCCCTAAAGAGGTCCCAATGATCCAGGAACCGGAATCCCTGCCCCCTGCTCCAGTCCCTCAGCCACATATTCAACCTCCACCTCATACTATTCCTGCTCTCCCTCTCCCGAGGCGCAGGCAGCAATCCTGAGATTACTACCTTTGCTTTCCTCTCTCTCAGCTGCCTACCCAGTTCCCTATAATCCCTTTTCATGTCCACTTCCCTCTTCCTGCCTATGTCAGTAGTACCTATATGTACTACAACTTCCAGTTCCTCACCCTCCCCTTTCAGGATGTCCTGGACGCGTCCAGAGACATCCCGAATCCCAGCTCCAGGGAGACATACCACCATCCGCGACTCCCGTCTGTGTCCACAAAAATGCCTGTCCGCCCCCCTCACTAGGGAGTCCCCTATAAGCACTGCCTTTTTGCTCTGTTTTTTAGGTTTTTGTTTTTGTTCAGCTCCAGGGAGCTTGCCACCACTGCCTCCCTTGGATGAGCTGTCCCCCACAGTAGTACTCAGGCAAGAGTACTTATTTTGAAGGGGGACATCCACCGGTGTACTTTCCATCACCTGAGGTTTCCCCTTCCTAATAGTTACCCATGTGCCTTCTCTCCTTTGCCCTGGTGTGACTACTTGTCTGTAGCTCCTATTAATAATCTCCTCATTCTCCCTAATGAGTCGAAGGTCCTCAAGCTGCATTTTCAGTTCTTTTACCTGGTCCCGTAGGGATTGCAGCTCCACACAGCAATCACAGGTATGGACATCTGGGAGACTAGGAGCCTCCAAGACCTCCCACATGTTACACTGGCAACAACATGCTGGCCTCACACCCATGCTTGCCCCTTTTTAGTAACCCAGAGAAAAAAAAGTAAGAAAGATTAAAAAAAAACTTACCTTGCCTCCCCTTTTTGCTTAGGCCCTGTGAGCCAAGGACCTTACAGCTCACACAAAAACAAACTTACCTGCTCCTTCTCAGAGCTCCTCTCTCTCTCTCTCTTTTTTAGGTTAGAGGAGGGGGGGGGTTGGGATACTCTACTTGTGTCGAGTATCGGGATTCCACACCACCCCAATTTATAGTGAGGTTGAAAAAAAAACTACACTACCCAAGGTGCTTTGCAACACCTTCCCGGTTTACAAATTTAAAAAGTTTTAAAAAACTAGTAAAATTTAGACTTAAAAAATCGCTCTACTCACTCACAAGCTCTCCACTCGCAAATCGCTGCCTCGCCACAGTGCTCCCAAGGAACAATTCCATCATGTGTCTGCCACTCGTGTTCTGAGCTGTACAGGTTGTGCGTTTGCATGGCAATGTTGAAACTGAGTGAGTTGTGGCAATGTATCTTGTAGATGGTACACACTGCTGCCGCTGTGCGACTCTGGAGGTATAGTGTGCTGAATGAATTGCTATTAAACAGGCTGCGTTGTCCTGGATGGTGTTGTTTCAGGAATATTGTTGGAACTGCACTCATGCAGCCACTTTGTCATCTCTTTCTGTTAAATAGACATCAGTGAAAGAGATTAATTTAATGGAGTTTTTATTTGTTTTTTTTCTCTCCAGATCAAAGACACCTTGAGTCACATAGCTAAGTACAATATGCAGGATATCCATATGGATGCTCCATTGAGACTTCTGCAGCTTGTGCAGCTTCTCCGTTTAGCTCCACACAGATCCCTCTCTGAAATTTGGAGCAGGGTTAAATCAGAACCTGAACAAAGGTACCTGGTCACAAGAACATTAAGATTGTGATTTATGATGAAAGTTTTATCACAATATAATTGATGCGGCATGGTGTCACACATTGCTGCCTTACAGAACCAGGGAGTTTTGGCCTTGGCTCACTGTCAGGGTGGAGTTTGCACATTGTCCCCATATCTGCATGGGATTCCTCCAGGTACTCCGGGTTTCTCCCAACAGTCCAAGTGCAGGTTAGATAGATGGCCATGCTAAATTGGCACTTGTTGTCAGGGGGACTAGCTCGGGTAAATGGATAGTTTATGGGCATAGGGCCTTGCTGAGAGTATGGTTAGTGCAGTCTTGATGGGCTGAATGGCCTCCTTCTGCTCTGTATTGTACTTTGATTCTCTGATGACTGGTTCTGCGGTTTTCCACGGCTTGTAAACCTGGGAAATGGATCCCTTACTTCAGCCTGGAGTGATTGTGTAAAGGACAGGGAAACCCCAACAACCCCAATAAACCTTAACGCACACAGCAATTCCCTCACCCTCACATCACACACTTCCTCATTATTCTCCAATGCTCAGAGGCCTCTATTTAAAGTAAACTACAACAAATTGGTTGATCAAAGACTAAGCAATTTAGGAGCTTTCACACTCAAGTGCTATAACTCCTTGGCCTGCTGCAATGTTCCAGTGAAACTCAAAGTTATACAGAGCAAAAGACAATTCAGCCTCTAAATCTAGGATTAGTCAATGTTGGATCTTCAACATCACAAGTCCATTGGTTACTGAGCTCCAGAACAACAGCTTTCCCGCAGTGAACAATGTTAAAATTTCCAGTCAGGGTGACCCAGAAATTCCTGTCTGCGTGATGAGATTTTAACCATCATTCTTGGGATGTGGGAATGATCAACAAGTTCAGCATTTGATTACTCAGTCTGGAAGGGTCATGGTGAGCTTCCAGTTGACCTGGTGCAGTCTCTATGGAGAAGGTGCTACCACAGTGCTAGAAATGTTAGGACTGTGACATGAATGTCAGGAATATGGAGCCTGGAAAGGGAATAACTGAAAACTGTTCTTGTTTCCTCACTCTAGGCACTGGTTACTTGAGGCAATCCCCACTATCGGGACATTAGAAAGTATGAAATTCATCAAGAGCAGAATTCAAGAAAATGAAAAAATCCCCTCGGAAATACTTCAGGCTTTAATTCTTGCATTGCACCAAGTCAAAACTGACCGCGAAGTTCTTGCTGTGGCCAAAGTGAGTTTACACTCAAACTACACCTTATGTCATAGACAAAGGAAAGTAATTCTTGTGATGCAGACATCTCTGGCTAGGGAAGCATTTATTCCCTCCAGAAAACCAGAGCACCACAGAAAGATAACTGTGCAGAAAGAAGCTATTCACTGCATCCTGTCTGTGCCAATCGAAAAGAGAATGAAGAAACCAGCATTTTATTTTAATACAATTTTCCAGCATCTGCTCTGTCGGCTTGCAGGTTCCAGCACTTCTACGGCAGATCTCATGCCTTTCCCTTTAAATGAGTTGAGCATTTCAACTTTAACCACCAACTCGGCAGTGAATTCCAGACACTCACTATCACCTGGGTGATTCTATCAATGACCTTAAAACTATTGCTCCCTGCTCACTGTTGCCTCAGGGTCAGCACAGTGGTAAAGTGGTTAGACCTGCTGCAGCACAGCACTAGGGACCCAGCTTGTATTTCAGCTTTGGGTGACTGTGTAGAGTTTGCACATTCTTCCCATCTCTGCATGGGTTTCCTCAGGATGTTCCAGTTTCCTCCCAAACTCCTAAGATGTGCAGGTTCGGTGAATTAGCCATGGTAAAGTACCAGTGTACTGGTACTAATGTACCAGTTTAAGGGGATAGAGGAGAGGGCAGGTCCTGGTTCAAATGCTCGTTCTGATTCAGTGCACACTTTATGGGTTGAATGACCTCTTTCGGCAATATTTAGGAGTCAATGGTTAACATTTGAAGACAATTAATTTCTAGACCACTTCCCATTCAAACACAATTATTTTATTCATTCATGGGATGTGGATGTCGCTGGATATTCCAGCATTCATTGCACATTCCTAGTTGTTCTTAGGAGGTGATGATGAGCTTCCTTCTTGAACTGTTGCAAACCATGTGGGGTGCAGGTACAACCACAGCGCTACTGGTAAGGGAGTTCCAGGATTTTGACTCAGTGACAATGACAGGATGGTGAGTGACTTGGAGGGAAGCTTCCAGGTAGTGGTGTCTGCTGCTCTGTTATCCTAAGTGGTAGTAATCATGGGTTTGCAAGGTGCTGGCAAAGGAATATTGCTGAATTCCTGCAGTGCGTCTTGTAGATAGTACATGTGGAACGTAGTGTGGGACTGAGATAAACCAGGATATGGAAAAACTGCAGGTTTCCTTCCCAAAAAGAAAACTGTTACCAGATTTATAAGAAGTTGTTTCCACTGGGAGGTGAAACTAGAACTAGGGGCAATGGCCTCAAAATAAGGCGAAGCAGATTTAGGAGTGAGTTGAGGAGGAACTTTTTCATACAAAGTGTTGTGAATCTGTGGAATTCCCTGCCCAATGAAGCAGTTGAAGCTGCCTCATTGAATGTTTTTAAGGCAAGGATAGATAAATTTTCAAACAGTAAAGGAATTAAGGGTTATGGTGAGTGGAAAGGTAAGTGGAGATGAATCCATGTAAAGATCACCCATACTTTGTTGAATGGCAGAGCAATTCAAGGGGCCAGATGGCCTACTTATGCTCCTAGTTCTTATGTTCTTATGTTCTTACACAAACCTGACAATGCCATGGTCACTATGAGTGACCATATAAGCTGACCTATATTAGTGACCTATAAAAGCTTGATCTATAAAGGAGGATAGAATATAAAAGCAGGAAGGTCTTGCTGCAACTGTACAAGGTACTGGTGAGGTCGCAGCTGGAGTACTGTATGGAGCAGTTTTGGTCCCCTGATTTGCAAAAGAATATATTGGTCTTGGAGGGAGTACAGAGAAGGTTCATCAGGCTGATACCGGAGATGAGGGAGTTAGCTTATGAGGAGAGATTGAATAGACTGGCCTTGTACTCGTTAGAGTTAGAGTTTCTGAGGGGAGATCTTATAGAGACTTACAAGATAATGAAAGAGCTAGATAGGGTAGAGGTAGAGAGATCCTTTCTGCTCAGAAAGGAAAGCAGAATTCGATGGCACAGCCTCAAAATGAGGAGGGGGGGACATTCAGAACGGGGTTGACGAGGAGCGTCTTTACCCAAAGGGTGGTGAATCTCTGGAATTCTCTGCCCATTGAAGTGGTGAGGCTACCTCGTTGAATATATTTAAGTCACGGATAGATACATTTCTGATAGACAAGGGAATTAAGGGTTATGGGGAGAAAGTTGGAAAGTGAAACTGATCCACTTCAGATCAGCCATGATCTTATTGAATGGTGGGGCAGGCTCGAGGGGCTGGATGGCCGACTCCTGCTGCTATTTCTTATGTTCTTAGTGTCCAAAATTGTTCAGTTGGTTTCATTGTTACAACCTGTGGGAGTTGAAATTGACTTTGTGGATTACTTCTCCTGTACAACAAACACTCCGCAGGAATCTGATTGAGAATCATCAACATAACATGTGTGCTGTGAATAGAATGCTTAATTGCATTGATTTCTCATTGCAGGAAATCATAGAACTTGACCAAGTGAAACATTGCCAGCTGGCTCGCAAACTTACGATTCTTGCATATGGTTCCATGATCTTCAGACACTGTGCACAGAGGCCAACTTGTCCTGATGATATATTGAAAGTAAGCTGATACTCCTTCACCTGTCTGATCCATGTGTCTGTGTTTGTGTGACATCTTCACAAATCCTAACTGAGCCTTTTTTTCCAGCCCATCCACGCTTTACTGATTGACGCCAGCAGTCGGCCCAATGATGAGGATGTTGTCCTGGGTCTCAAAGCAATTGGTAATGCGGGACAGCCAGCCAGCCTCAAGAGTATCATAAAGCTATTACCTGGATTCGGCATAGCGGCTCCTAATCTCCCACTGAAAGTCCGAGTTGATGCTATCATGGCGCTAAGGAACATTGCCAAGAAAGACCCACGGACTGTACGTGAAACTAGTGTTTGTTTTCAATGTCATTTGTTGTGAAATTGACATCAGTTTCATGTTATTTCTGAAATTGATAACATTATTTCATTGGAAGCAATTCAGAGAATTCACTAGGATGATTCCCAGTATCGAGGGTTTGTTTAATGAGGAAAGATGATGCAGTTCAGGACTCTAGTCTTTGGAATTTAGAAGAATGAGAGGTGATCTCAGTGAAACTTATAGAATTATGAAGAAGCTTGATAGGACAAATGCTGAGAGTATATTTCATAGAATCTAGATTCATATAGCCCTTTGGCCCACTGAGAACTTGATGGATGATGAGTCTGGGAAAGGATGAGTAGATAGTTTGAGACATGTTGAATTCAAAATGGAGGATGTATTGGGGTTCTTGAGAAAACTTAAGGTAGACAAGTCCCCAGAACCTGATGGGATATACCCCAGAATACTGAGAGAGGCAAGGGAGAAAATTGCTGGGGCCTTGAGAGAAATCTTTGTATCCTCACTGGCTACTGCGCAGGTCACAGAAGATTGGAGAATAGCCAATTTTGTTTCTTTGGTTAAGAAGGGTAGCAAGAATAATTCAGGTAGTTAGAGGCAGGTGAACCTTATATCAGTGGTAGAACATAGCACATAGAACATTACATCGCAGAACAGGCCCTTCGGCCTTCGATGTTGCGCCGACCAATTAGGAAAAAGCAGTGACCCTCTAACCTAAACCATTCCCTCTTCATCCATAAACTTATCTACCAACCTCTTAAATGCCACCAAACTTGGCGCATCTACAACTGCAGCAGGCAGGGCATTCCATACCCTTACCACCCTCTGGGTAAAGAACCTACCTCTGACATCCATCCTATAACTACCACCCCTTAATTTAAAGTTATGTCCCCTCGTGCTAGCTTTCCTCATCCAAGGAAAAAGGCTATCACTGTCCGCCCTATCTAAACCTTTAATCATCTTATATGTTTCAATAAGGTCTCCTCTTAGCCGCCTCCTTTCTAGTGAAAACAACCTCAAATCCCTCAGCCTCTCCTCATAAGACCTGCTTTCCATACCAGGCAACATCCTGGTAAACCTCCTCTGTACCCTCTCCAATGCCTCCACATCTTTTTTATAATGTGGGGACCAGAACTGTACACAATACTCCAAGTGCGGCCGCACTAGAGTTTTGTACAGTTACAACATGACGTTGCGGCTCCGAAATTCAATCCCCCTACAATAAAAGCTAAGACTCCATATGCCTTCTTAACAACCTTATCAACTTGATTGCCAACTTTCAGGGATCTATGCACATATACACCAAGATCCCTCTGTTCATCAACATTATTAAGAATCCTACCATTAGCCCTATACTCTACACATTTATTATTCCTGCCAAAGTGCATTACCTCACACTTTTCCACATTAAACTCCATTTGCCACCTCTAGGCCCAGCTCTGCAACTTGTCCAAGTCTCTCTGCAAACTAGAACACCCCTCTTCACTATCTACCACTCCTCCGACTTTGGTGTCATCTGCAAATTTACTAATCCATCCTTCAATACCCTTATCCAGATCATTTATAAAAATTACAAACAGCAGTGGCCCCAAAACAGATCCCTGAGGTACACCATTTGTAACCGAACTCCACGATGGTAGGGAAATTATTGGAGAGGATTCTTTGAGACAGGATTTATTCCCAATTGGAAATAATTGGATGTATTAGTCCATAAATTTATGGGAGATATGGGCAGAGTGAATAGTCAGCACCTTTTTCCCAGGTGGAAGAGACAATTACTAGGGAGCATGGATTTAAAATGCGAGGTGCAAGGTTTAAAAGAGATGTACAAGGTAGAGAGTAGTGGGTGCCTGAAACTAATTGCCTGGGGAGTTATTGGAAGTGACTGTTGTGACTTTTAAGGGGCATCTTGACAAATACATGAATAGGATAGGAATAGGAGGATATGGTCCCTGAAAGGGTAGGGGATTTTAGTTCAATCGGATAGCATGGTTGGTGGTCTGAAGAGCCTGTTCCTGTGCTGTAATTTTCTTTGTTCTCTGTGCTTTGAGTCCACACCAGCACATTAGACAAACCTGAACTCCCAACTAATCCCATTTACCAGCACTTGGCTCATTGCCCTGAATGCTATGATGTGTCAAGTGCTCATCCAGATACTTTATAAAGGATGTGTGGCATCCCATCTCCATCACCCTCCCAGGCAGCACATTCTAGATCATTACCACCTGCTCGGTAAATAAGATTTTCCTCACATCCCTCATAAGCATATGTCCCCTCATGACTGACCTTTCAATTGAGGGCAAAAGCTGCTCCTTATCCATTCTATCCATGTCTCTCATCATCTTGTATACATCAGTCTTCTCAATGAAAGCAATGAATTTCTTTCAAATGAGTTTTCGGGGTGTGGCGGGGGTGGGGGTGTGGGTGGAAGGCAGAGACTTTGTATATATTTAAGACTAAGACAGATAGGGTTTTGATCAGTAAGTGAACAAGGGTTATGGGAAAGGGCAGGAAAATGCGTGCGAGGAATATCATTGGACCAGACATTATCCTATTGAATGGTAGAGCAGGCTCGAGGGGCTGAATTGCCTACTTCTGTCTCGATTTCTTTTGATTTCACTGAACACGACAAATCATTCATTAAAAATAAAGCATTTGGGTAAATTTGGACACCAGGATGGAGGTGAAAAATAGGTGTTATTGTAGTGATCGCCCTCTTCAATGTAATGGTGTTGAACAGGTCGAGTATCTCTCCCAAGACTGTTTGCGTCACCACACTGCTTTGCTGTGTTTTAATTGCTCTTTTTAACCATCTGTCACAAGGTACAACGTCTCGCTGTACAGACATTCCTCAACCGAAAGAACCATCCCGAAGAGCGAATGATGGCCTGTGCGGTTCTCTTCGCTACCAAGCCACCTCTAAGTTTAATATTTATGGTTGCGAACTCACTGCTCACCGAGACCAGTCTGCAGGTGGCCAGTTTCACCTATTCGCATATTAGAGCTCTGTCTAGAAGTTCACTCCCATCCATCAATTCACTGTAAGTAAACGGACTTCCCTATCCAGGATTCCAGGTCATGCCCAGGTTATTCAGTGTCTGATCAATTCTTGCTTTTCACAGGGCTGCTGCCTGCAATCTCGCACTGAACATCTTAAGTCCCAAACTTGAGCAGCTTGGCCATCGTTTCAGCAAAGTTTACCGCGTGGACACGTTTCTCTGTAAGTGTGATATACCCCTGCCAGGGGAGATCTTCATAGCGATGCTTCAAAAGTCAGAAGTTTTAACAATAAAGGGAATTACATTTAATTATTTAATTGGAAACACAAATTTCAGCAAAAATTCAGCAGGTTTTAGCAGTGTTTCTGGAGGAAGTAACACAGTTAATGTTCCTTCAGAGCAAAGAGTCATGTTGTACTCAAAATGTTAACTGTTTCTCTGTCCACGCATTCTGTCAGAGCCACTGAGTGTTTCTACCATTTTCTGTTTTATTTCAGATTCCCAGCAGTGTTTTTCTTTTGCTTTCATTTTTTAAAAGAAGCGATATGAATTTATTACCTTCAAATTCCCCCCTTTAAAATAGACAGAAATGTGTTACTATTATACAGATATTATAATAAATGATTAAATATCCAGTGTGAAGTACGATTAGCTAACAACTATAACCATATTCAACTTATTATTTATCTTTCATGCAATCAGTGCTACTTAAAGATGTCACATGTCTTCTGACCCATTTGTTATTTTGAATAGAAACTATACAAGTGTTTACTTTTGTTTTTCTATTCCTGTGATGTAGACCGCGTAATGGCAGGAGCATCTACTAAAGCCCTTCTCTTTAAGACTTCCAGCAGCATCATTCCCACAGCGGTGTTGGCCAAAGTCAGGGGTCATGCTCTGGGAGGCTCCTCAGACCTGATAGAGGTGATGTGCCACTAGATTGAAGCAATAAATCCAACACTATTGTTAATCTCTTACTTCGAGTTATTCTACAAACAATTCTTTCTCATGATGTTTCTTTCTCACTGACACAGATTGGTTTACGGGCAGAAGGTCTCCAGGAGGTCATGACGAAGGATCAAGTAGAATACTTTAGAAAAACTGATAGTAGATCTATTCGGCGCATCTTAAGCAAGGTGGGAGCAGTTCAGCTTGTAAAGACATGCATTGTGTAATGGCATACAGACCAGTGAGAATTGTGTATTGATACCTGATTCTTCCTGGTTTCCAGTTGATAAACTGGAAGGAATTGCCAGAAGAGAAACCGTTGGCTTCTGCCTACCTCAAACTGTTTGGACAAGAATTGGCATTTGCCCAACTGAGAAAGGAAGACCTTGATACAATTAAACAGGTAATGAAGTTGAAAGAATATTTGAATGAAATGGCCCTGAGTGAACAATGAAATTGTTTTTTTGGTATTATTGAATTATTTATTTTCTTTGCCAGAAAATCAACAGCCCAATTGACAGTTATGTGAACAAACTTAAAGAAGGAGTCAGTTTCAATCCTTCCAAGGCACTGGTGGCAGCTGAGATGCGACATGTTGTACCTACTGCTGTTGGTCTGCCAATGGAACTGGGCATCATTTCAACTGCTATAGTGCTCTCCAATATAAAAGGTGATGTTTGCAATGGATATTTGAACTCAAAACCAAACTTTACCTTCAGGTTGGGGAGTAACTGGCCAGGAATGTGAAATCTGTACAGGCATTTCTCCATCCTGTCAACGTGAGATGATGTTTCCTCTTCAAGCTTCACCTGGCCTTTTCACAAGTTGACGTATTATAGCTGATATGGGTTCAGTGCCAGACAGGTGCTAACCAGTGGCAGGTGAACAGTTGTTAGAATATTTAGTCTAGAATAGAATCATAGATCGATAAATCACAGATATAGGTTATATATGAAATGAGGATGCAAAAGAGTTGGGAGAGTGACACTGTTGATTAGAGATACTGTCACAGCTGTAGAAAAGATGGATGCCATGGAGGGATTTTCTACCAAGTCTCTGTGGGTGGAAGTTTGGAACAGAAAGGAGTCAATAACTTTACTGGGTGTATCCCGGATAAATGTGAGGTGATGCATTTTGGCCGGAATAATGTATAGGGGAGTTATAGGATAAAAGGTAAAACTATCCGGAGTATAGAGACGCAGAGAGACCTGGGGGTGCAGGTTCACAAGTCTCTGAAAGTGTCAGTACAGGTGGAAAAAGTGATAAAGAAAGCGTATGGTATGTTAGCCTTCATAGGAAGGGATATAGAATACAAGAGTAGGAGTCTGATGTTGCAAGTGTATAGAACGTTGGTTAGGCCTCACTTGGAGTACTGCGTCCAGTTCTGGTCGCCGTACTACCGGAAGGATGTGGAGGCCTTGGAGAGAGTGCAGAGGAGATTTCCCAGGATGCTGCCTGGTATGGAAGGGCTGTCTTACGAGGAAAGATTGAACACACTGGGGTTGTTTTCCCTTGAAAGACGTTGGCTGAGAGGGGATCTAATAGAGGTATATAAGATTATAAGGGGTATAGATACAGTAAATGGTGGTAAGCTTTTTCCACCATTAGAAATGGATAGAACGAGGGGTCATGGCCTTAGGGTGAGGGGGCTATGTATAAGACGAATATTAGAGGCCAGTTTTTCACACAGAGGGTAGTGGGGGTGTGGAATGCACTGCTGAGTAAGGTGGTGGGAGCAGGCACGCTAGGGTTGTTTAAGGGTCTCTTGGACAGCCACATGAGCGGTCTGCAGATAGAGGGATATAGCAGGACTGTCTAAATATCTAATTTGTTTCCACAAGCAATTTGGTCCACCTTGTTGACCAACAAGGTGCATGCATTCGGCAGGTCGTGCGAGGGCTGCTCTTGGATGTTGCTTCAGGAGTGGCCTAGTGCTTCAAGTCGTTAGTGTATGCTTAAACTGGACCATCTGATGGGCAATATGACAGCTCAGAGACTATCACTGTTGCTGTGCAGACACATAGATTTGGGCCTGTGTCTGCGGGAGTTTGCGCGTTCTCCCCGTGGTTGCGTGGGTTTCCTCCGGGTGCTCCGGTTTCTTCCCACATCCCAAAAATGTGCTCTTAGGCTGATTGGGTAACAAATTGTCCCCATATTGGGCCCTATATGGGAATCTTCCACAATAGGCATAGCCTAAAGTCATGGATATGTCATTAAGACGTTAGGACGGCGGCGCAGGCTCGTTGGGCCGAAGGGCCTGTTTCCCGTGCTGTGTTGCTCTTTGTTCTCTTTGTTCTTTGTTCTTTTCTAAAGGCCGCCCAATGGTAACAGGGATGTTGAGGAGCAGATAGGGAAACAGATCCTGGAAAGATGAAATAATAAGAGTTGTTGTGATAGGAGACTTTAATTTCCCAAATATCAATTGGAATCTCTCCAGGGTTAGAGGTTTAGATGGGGAGAAGTTTGTTAGGTGTGTTCAGGAGGGTTTCCTAACACAGTATGTGGATAAGCCTACAAGAGGAGAGACTGTACTTGATTTGGTATTGGGTAATGAACCTGGACAGATGTCAGATCTCTCAGTGGGAGAACATTTTTTGGATTGTGATCATAACTCTATCTCCTTTATACTAGATTAGTGTGAGATAGAGATAGTGTAAGATTTGAGATAGCCCAGGAAATTATCAACCAGTGAGTCTAACCTCACCTAAGTTGATGGAGAAGATTCTGAGAGACAGGATTAATGAACATTTGGAGAGGTATTGTATGATCAAAAATAGTCAGCACAGCTTTGTCAAAGGCAGATTATGCCTTACAAGCCTGGTTGAGTTTTTTGAACATGTGACTGAACACATTGACGAAGGAAGAACGGTAGATGTGGTTTATATGGACCTCAGTAAGGCTTCCGATAAAGTCCCCCATGCAAGGCTTATTGAGAAAGTGAGAGAGCATGGGATCCAAGGGGACATTGCTTTGTAGATCTAGAACTGGCTTGCCCACAGAAGGCAAAGAGTGGTTGTAGATGGGTATTTTTCTGCATGGAAGTTGGTCACCATGGAGTGTCCCACGAATCTGTTCTGGGACCCTTGCTCTTTGTGATTTTTATAAATGACCTGGATGAGGAAGTGGAGGGATGGGTTGGTAAGTTGCCGGTGACACAAAGGTTGGAGTTGTTGCGGATAGTTTGGAGGGATGTCAGAAGTTGCAATGAGACATTGATAGGATGCAAGACTGGGCAGAGAAGTGGCAAATAGACTTCAATCCAGATAAGCATGTCGTGGTTCATTTTGGCAGGTCAAACGTGATGATGGAATATAACATGAGGGTCAGACTCTTAGCAGTATGGAAACTCAGAAGGATCTTGGGATCCGGGTTCATGGGACTCTCAAATCAGCTTCGCAGGTAGTAAAGAAGGCGTATGGTATACTGGCCTTCATCAACTGAGGAATTGAGTTTAGGAGTCGGGAAATAATGCTGCAGCTGTATAAGACCCTGTCAGACCTCACTTGGAATACTGTGCTCAGTTCTGGTCACCTTATTACAGGAAGGACATGGAAGCCATTGAAAAGGTGCAGAGGAGATTTGCAAGGATGTTGCCTGGATTGGCTGACATGCCTTATGAAGATAGATTGAGAGGGCTCTGTCTTTTCTCCTTAGCGAGCTGAAGGATGAGGGGTGACCTGATAGAAGTGTATAAGATGATAGTGGTATTGATTGAGTAGATTCTATGAGGCTTTTTCCTAGGGTTGAAATGGCTGCCACAAGAGGACATAGGTTTAGGTTGCTGGGGAGTAGGTACAGAGGAGATGTCAGCGGAAAGATTTTCATCAGAGGATAGTGGGTGTGTGAAATCGACTGCAGGCAGTGGTGGTGGAGGCAGATTTCATAGGGTCTTTTAAGAGACTTTTGGATGAGTACATGGGACTTAGTAAAATAGGGTGTTATAAGTAAGCCTAGTAGGTAGGGATATGTTTGGTATAACTTGTGGGCTAAAGGGCTTGTTTGTGCTGTAGTTTTCTTATGTTCTATGTTCTAATATATAAGTCCTCAACAATCATAATTTTGTTTTTTTTTTCATTCCAAAACAGTTGATGCCCGCTCTGACCCTCCCATTTCTAAACTTCCTCGGATACTCAATTCCAGGATTCAGCTGAATGCTCGCCTCAACCCAAGGTATACAGGTCAAATTATTTCTTTCACAGAACCAGAAATTCTGTCACTGAAATCTATCTTGATATGAATTGTTACTGACTGCAGGGATTTAATCTGTTTGATGTGCTTACCGGCGCCGCTTACTGTGAATGCCTTCTATTATTTGACAGTGTGTCCATCCATACCAGAGTGTTCCTGGGGATCAATATGCCTCAGATCCAGTCTGGTGTGGAATTCCAAGTGAACGTACGATCACTCATTCCCGTGAGCGTAACTGCAAAGATCAACTTGAAAGAGGGTAACTTCAGGATTGACACTTCCCCAGCCGATAAGGAGAACAGGATTCTATCCATGACGTGAGTAGAGATATCTGGTGCAATTACCTGATAACAATTTGATGTCTGATGTCCTAATCCTGCCTAACACAATATTCCATGTGTAGTTCACAGGTGTATGCAGTGTCAAGCAATGTTGAAGATTTGTTTGCGGAAAAAATAACCCCGATTTTACCTTCGACTCTAGAGAGACGCATTTCAAATCAACGTTTTACATCTTCAGCGAGGTCATCCCAGGGCACAAGCACTCGAATTGTTGTAAGTCACGTTTGATCATTGTAATCGCATCAAACAGGATTGCAGTGGAGATTGGGTTAATTTGTGTTATATTTATTTGCTTTTTCTCATCGCTTCATTTCTCCCGGCACGGTGCAGTTGGAATGAAATCTTGATGCTCTGTGTTATTGTGAACTCTGTTCCATTTGCTTGTGTGCCCGCAGTCACATCTGTCTCCAGAACCACTGTCTGACCAAGTGCCCTGTTCTGAGGATGAGCAGAAGTCGCGGGTTCCCAATCGCTCATCCTACCGCTCATGCGCCACAGCGACGGGATTCGGCTTCAAAGTTTGTGTGGACGCCAGTATGGAAAACGCTCTTTCCATCAAACATAGTCCATTGTATCGGCTGATTGGGGAACACATTCTGAATGTGTCGATTGCACCAGGTAAACACATCAGAAAGTCCTTGGCAACAGACTTCAACCAAAATTTAGTTTTTTGATGTGTGTGTGTGTGTGTGATAATACACCCATTGAAGACCGTGCAAACAGCTGGAAGGAATCTTACTGAATGTCACAGAGGTTTACAACGTGGAAACAGGCCCTTCGGCCCAACTTGTCCATGCCGCCCTTTTTTTAAAAAAAACCTAAACTATTCCCAATTGCCCGCACATGGCCCATATCCCTTTATGCCCATAGTACCCATGTAACTGTCCAAATGCTTTTTAAAAGATAAAATTGTACCCGCCTCTACTACTACCTCTGGCAGCTTGTTCCAGACACTCACCACCCTCTGTGTGAAATAATTGCCCCTCTGGACACTTATGTATCTCTCCCCTCTTACCTTAAACCTATGCCCTCTAGTTTTAGACACACCTACTTTTGGGAAAAGATATTTGTCTTTACCCTTGTCTATACCCTTCACTATTTTATAGATCTCTATAAAGTCACCCCTCAGCCTCCTACACTCCAGAGAAAAAGTCCCAGTCTATTCAACCTCTCCTTATAACTCAATCCATCATGTCCTGGTAGTATCCTAGTAAATCTTTTCTGCCCACTTTCTAATTTAATAATATCCTTTCTATAATAGGGAAACCAGAACTGTACACAGCATTCCAAGTGTGGCCTTACCAATGTCTTGTAGAACTTCGACAAGACACCCCAACTGCTATATTCAATGTTCTGGCTGATAAAACCAAGCATACCTAATGCCTTTTCAACACTCTGTCCACCTGTGACTCCACTTTTAAGGAGCTATGAACATGTACTCCTAGATCTCTTTTTCTGTAAATCTTCCCAATGCCTGACCATTAACTGAGTGAGTCCTGCCCAGGTTCAATCTACCAAAATATATCACCTCGCATTTGTCTAAATTAAATTACATTTTGGTGCAAGGCAATATTGCTGCATTGAGATCTCTGTGAAGAACAAATAGTCAATTTTTTTATTATTTGTGGGACATGGGTGTCGCTGCCTGACCAGCATTTATTGCCCATCCCCTTTTGCCCTTGAGAAGGTTTTGGTGATCTGCTTTCTTGCAGTCCATGTTCTGTGGGTTTACCCACAATGTCGTTCCAGAGACAATTCCAGAATCTTGACCCCTGGAAGGAATGGTGATATATTTCCAAGTCAGGATGGTGACTGACCTAGAGGGAAACCTGCAGGTGGTGGTGTTTCCATGTATCTGCTGCTCTTGTAGACGGAAGTGGTTGTGGGTTTGGAAGGCTCTGTCAAAAGATCTTTGGTGGATTGCTTCAATATATCTTGTAGATAGTACACAATACTGTTACTAAGCATCAATGGAGGAGTGAGTGAATGTTTGTGGATGTGGCTTCTTTGTCCTGGATGATGTCAAGCTTCTTGAGTGTTAGAGCTACACCCATCCAGATAAGTGGAGAGTATTCCAACACACTCCTGACTTGTGCCTTGTAAATGATGGATGGGCTTTGGGGAGCCAGGAGGTGAGTTACTCACTGCGGTATTCCTAGCCTCTGACTTATCCTTGTAGTCACTGTGTTTATGTGGTGAGTCCAATTGAATTTCTGATCAATGGTAATTCCATTCTTGTTGACAGTGGGGGATTCAGTGATGGAAATAACATTGAATGTCAAGGGCAGCGGTTAGAGTATCTCGTATTAGTGGTGGTTATTGTCTGGCATTTATGTTGTGCGAATGCTACTTACCACTTGTCAGTCAAGCCTGGATATTGTACAGATCTTGTTGCATTTGAACATGGACTTTTTAGTATCTGAAGAGTCAGGAATGGTTTTGAAATTGTGCAATCAGTGGCGAACATCCCCATGTCTGATGTTATGATGAAGAGAAGGTCATTGATGAAGCAGCCAAAGATTGTTGGTCCTAGGGTCTGACCCTGAGGGACTCCTGCTGAGATGTCCTGGAGCTGAGCTGACTGACCCTCCACAACCACAACCATCTTCCTATGTACGAGGTATGACTCTAACCAACAGAGTGTTTGCCCCCGATACCCATTGATTCCAGTGCTGCTAGGGCTCCTTGATGCCACCCTCAGTTGAATGTGGCCTTGATGTCAAGGGCTGTCACTCTCACCTCTCCTGTGGAATTCAGCTCTTTCATCCATGTCTGAACCATGGCTGTAATGGGGTCAGGAGCTGAGTGACCCTGGTGAAACCCAAACTGGGTGTCACTGTGCAGACTGTTGCTGAGCATGTTGGCAGCACTGTTGGTAACTTATTCCATCACTTTACTGATGAGTAGACTGACTGGGTGGTGATTGGCAAGGTTGGATTTGTCTGCTTTGTGTGTACAGGACATACCTGGACAATTTTTCATATTGTTGGGAAGATGCCAGTGTCGTAACTATTCTGGAAGAGCTTGGCTAGGGGAATGACAAGTTCTGGAGCACAGTGCTATTGCCAGAATGTTTTCAGGGCTCAATGCCTTGGCAGTATCAATTGCCTCCAACTGTTACTTGATATCACTTGGAGTGAATCAAATTGATTGGAGACTGGCATTTGAGATGCTGGGGACCTGTGGAGGAAGTTCAGATGGATCATCCACTCAGCACTCCTGGCTGAAGATTGCTGTGAATGTTTCAGCCTTATCCTTTGCTCTGATGTGCTGGTCTCCTCCATCATGAAGGATTGGGATATTTGCGGAGCCTCCTCCTCCAGTGAGTTGTTTAATTGTCCACCACCATTCACTACTGGAAATGGAATGACTGCAGAACTTAGATCTGATCGTTAGTTGAGGGATGGCTTCACTCTGTCGACCACTTGCTGTCTCTTGTTTTCAGTGCTGCTCAACTGATGAGAATCTTTTCATTTCCAGTGAATTCAGACACAGAAATTGAAAAGATTGTGCTGGAAATACAAGCAGGATCCAAGGCATCTTCCAAACTGATACGACTTTCCGACAAACAGTTAGGACCAGACAGAGTTCACAGCAGTGCTGAGCGCCTGAGGCTGATGACAATGGGTTCAGAGGTATCTTCTGATTAATAAATGTAATAAATGAACATTTACATTGCACTTTCAATTTAACACAGAGTCTTTGTCCGAATTCTACCGCCCCACTCACCACGGGAATTGGAGCGAGCAGGGGGCTGACAGTGGGAAGGTCCATTGGAGCCGGACGCGATTTTCCGTTCACGGGCCGAGCGAGGCCGTAACATCCGTCACAAATACTTTCGGTCAGGAAATCTGAAGGAAAAGCATCCATTGGGTGATTAGCGGTCAATCTCAAAGTCGCAGAAGAGAAACAGATATTTCTTTCGAGTCCAGAGATTTGTAAAATTAACTCTGTCTCTCTGTCTACAAATTCTGTTAAACATGCTGAGGATTTGCAGCATTCCATATTTGTATTTTGTATTTTCAGCATCTGCAGTGTTTTGCTTTTACCAAACTGTCCAATAGTTCAATGGAAAAGGAACAAAGTCCTTTGCCATTATGGAAAGGCTACTTTTCTGCGTACAATTTCCAATTAGTGGAAAATAACAAAGTTAAATTCTTGCTTATCATGGCCCCGAATATATCTGACTTGCTGGAAATTGCCTGTCAAGCCTCTTTATCTGCTTTGATTTTTCACATTGAGAGATTGACGCACAGAGAGAATTGCATTTAAAATGTGCTTTTGTTCACAGCACGGTATGTACAACAACACTTGGTCCAGTTCCGTCTCCAGCAGCTCACTGCAACAGTCAGGAACACTCACTACTGGAGGCAGACCCCATTCAAGTAGCTCATCGGAATATATTCAGGGCAGAGTCAGGCCCAATGGAAGAATCAGCAAGAAAAAAGGAAGGTGGAGCAGTAGTAGCAGTAGTAGCAGTAGCAGTAGTAGCAGCAGCAGCAGCAAAAACCAGAGAAGCATCAAACGCTCCCAAAAATACGCAAGCAGACGCATCGGTGGAACTTGGCAACATGGCACAATATTGAGTGGTGAGATTCATGTAAGTGCTGTTATGAGTCCTCCCAATAACTTGAGCTTTTTACCCTCTGCTGGGAGAAAAGAAGACTTTCCATTGAGCTAAGATTACCCTACTTCTGCCTCAGCAAGGCACCAAATTCAAAACTATATTCCAGAGAAGAGAATACAATACAATTGAATTGGACAGATCCCTCCTGCACACAGAAGGAGGTCATTGAGCCCATCAAATCTGCACTGAACGTAATCCCACCCAGGCCCTCTTCTCTCTATCATTTCCCAAATCCAAAATTGCCCTCTGTCAATGGGGCTTTTCAGAAACCAATTTATTTCCCATAAAATCCTTCCAAGCCACAGAGAGAGAAATCTTCTCGCCTCTCTGCCTAGGCTGAATTTAAATTACATCAATGAGAATGATAAGCCAGCAATTTATCACACTAACTATCTCATCACCTCCCTCTCAATTAGAATGTGTTTTCACTTATTATAGCAATGATGTGGAGATGCCAGCGTTGGACTGGGGTGGGCATTGGTAAGAAATCTCACAATACTAAGTTAAATTTCCACAGGTTTATTTGGTAACATGAGCTTTCGGAGCCGTGCTCCTTCATCAGATGTGTAAATACAACACAATAGATTTTTTGTGGAAAGGAGTAAATGTTCTGATTCTTTATTTCAATGTATTTTTACAGACAGCAAAACAGCGGCTCTTGGATCTTGCATTCAGGCCACTGCAAGAAAGCAGGGTAAGATCATTCTCTGCTCAAAACAGTTTTCAATACTTGCTGTATGAATTTTGGAAGAGGGATGTGATAACAGGAAATGGCAAAATGGCCAAGGCATTGAACAAGTATTTTGTGTCAGTCTTCACAGTGGAAGACACAAATAACATGCCAAAAATTGATGATAGGAAGATTATGGCAGGAGAGGACCTAAAAACTATCATTATCATGAAAGAGTGAGCATTGGGCAACTTAATGGGGCTAATGATGGAAAGCATCCCAGGACACTAAAGATGAGGTGGGAGAAATAGCAAATGCCCTAGTGATAATTTACCAAAATTCACTGGACTCTGAGGTGGTTCTCGCAATTTGGAAAGCAGCAAATGAGATACCAGTATTTAAAAAAGGAGGTAAATTCAAAAAAAGGGTAACTGTAAGACGGTTAACTTAACTTCTGAAATAGGGGAAATGTTTGAATCTATTATACAAAGAACAAAGAACAAAACAGCACAGGAAACAGGCCCTTCGGTCCAACGAGCCCGCACCACCTCCCCGATGTTTCCACCTCTACCCACGATCCCTGTCCATGTTTATAGATCTATGGATTAAAAACCAAATTTGAGACAATTTAGGGAGAATTTGTTTTGCTAATGAGCCTAAGAGCATATCTTTGGGATGTGGGAGGAAACCGGAGCTCCCAGAGAAAACCCACGCAAGCACGGGGAGAATGCGCAAACTCCCACAGACAGGCCCAAATCCATGTATCTGCACAGCACAGAGATAGTCACTGAACTGTCGTGTTGCCCATCAGATGGTCCAGGTCAAGCGTACACTAACAACGTGAAGCAGTAGGATACTCTCGAAAAAGATCCAAGAGCAGCCCTCTCACGACCCATCGCGTCTACGCCCCTCGTTAGACAACAAGGTGGACCAAAGCACCTCTTGGATAAAAACAAGTACATCAATATCATCATCTATTTACACACTTCCCAGGGACTCCCAAGGCTCATAATCCCTATTTTAAATCAGTTTTCTATACCCTTCCATTCCCATTCTGTTCATGTGCCCATCTAAGTATTTCTTAAATAACTCCAGAGTGCCTGCCTCCATCACTTTACTTGGCAGCACATTCCATACCCCCACCACCCTCTGTGTGAAAAAACTTCCTCTAGCATCCAAATTATACCTTACCCCCCTCACCCTAAGCCCATGACCTCTTGTGCTATTTGAGTCCATCCTAGGAAAAAGCTTAACCCTGTCTACTCTATCAATCCCCTTCAAAGTTTTGTACACTTCTATCACATCTCCTCTAAGTCTACGTCTTTCTAAGGAAAACAGTCCTAATTTGCCTAATGACTCCTCATAATTCATAGAACATAGAACATAGAACATTACAGCGCAGTACAGGCCCTTCGGCCCTCGATGTTGTGCCGGCCAGCGGACCCTCTAACCTAAACTATTCCAATATCATCCATATGCCTATCCACCAAACATTTGAATGCCCCCAATGTAGGCGAGTCCACAACTGCTGCAGGCAGGGCATTCCATGCCCTCACCACCCTCTGTGTAAAGAACCTGCCTCTGACATCCGTCCTATAACTACCACCTCTTAATTTAAAGTTATGTCCCCTCGTGTTGGTCATCACCATCCGAGGAAAAAGGCTCTCACTATCCACCCTATCCAATCCCTTGATCATCTTATACGCCTCAATTAGGTCACCGCGTAACCTTCTTCTCTCTAAAGAAAATAACCTCAGGTCCCTCAGCCTTTCCTCATAAGGCCTTCCCACCATACCAGGCAACATCCTGGTAAACCTCCTCTGCACCCTTTCCAATGCTTCCACATCTTTCTTATAATGCGGCGACCAGAACTGTACGCAATACTCCAAGTGCGGCCGCACCAGAGTTTTGTACAGTTGTAACATAACCTCACGGCTCCTAAAGTCAATCCCTCTACCAATAAAAGCTAACACACCATACACCTTCTTAACAACTTTATCAACCTGGGTGCCAACTTTCAAAGAGCTATGTACTTGTACCCCAAGATCCCTCTGCTCGACAACACTATTAAGGGTCCTTCCATTACCCTATATTTCATATGCCTGTTATTCCTACCAAAGTGAATCACCTCACACTTATCCGTATTGAATTCCATTTGCCACCTCATGGCCCAGCTCTGCAACCTATCTACGTCCCTCTGCAAACTGTAACATCCATCCTCGCTGTCTACAACTCCCCCCACTTTGGTATCGTCAGCAAATTTACTAATCCAACCCTCTACACCCTCATCTAGGTCATTTATAAAAATGACAAACAGCAGTGGCCCCAAAACAGATCCTTGAGGTACACCACTTGTAACTGCACTCCAGGTTGAATATTTCCCATCAACCACCACCCGCTGTCTTCTATCAGCTAGCCAATTCCTAATCCAAACTGCTAAATCACCTTCAATCCCATGCATCTGCACTTTCTGCAGTAGCCTACCATGGGGAACCTTATCAAACGCTTTGCTAAAATCCATATACACTACATCAACTGCCTTACCCTTATCTACCTCTTTGGTCACCTCCTCAAAAAACTCAATAAGGTTTGTGAGGCACGACCTACCCTTCACAAAACCGTGCTGACTATCCCTAATCAATTTATTTCTCTCTAGATGCTTATAAATCCTATCCCTTATAATTTTTTCCAAGACTTTGCCCACAACAGAAGTCAGGCTCACCGGTCTATAATTTCCAGGATGGTCCCTACTCCCCTTTTTGAACAAAGGGACAACATTTGCCATCCTCCAGTCTTCCGGCACTATACCTGTAGCTAACGACGACATGAAGATCAAAGCCAAAGGCTCTGCAATCTTGTTTCTATCCTCCCAGAGAATCCTAGGGTAAATCCCATCTGGTCCAGGGGACTTATCAATTTTTATACCCTCAAGATTCACTAACACCTCCTCCTTATGAACCTCAATCCTGCCCAGTCTACAACCTGGTATCGTAGTATTCTTCCCGACAACATTGTCTTTCTCCTGCGTGAATACTGATGAAAAATACTCATTCAGTGTCTCTCCTATCTCCTCAGGCTCCACGCACAAATTCCCACTCCTATCTCTGACTGGCCCTAATCTTGCCCTAACCAATCTTTTATTATTTATATACCTGTAAAAAGCTTTAGGATTCTCCTTAATCCTATCCGCCAAACTCTTCTCGTGTCCTCTTCTAGCTCTTCTCAACTCCCTCTTTAGCTCCCTCCTGGCTAATTTATAGCTCTCCAGTGCCCTAACTGAGCCTTCACGTCTCATCATTATATAAGCCTCCTTCTTCCTCTTCACCAGAGATTCAACTTCCCTAGTACACCATGGTTCCCTCACTCGACCACTTCCTCCCTGCCTGGCAGGTACATATTCATTAAGGACATGCAGAAGCTGTTCCTTAAATATACTCCACATTTCAGATGTCCCCAGCCCCTGCAATTTCCTGCTCCACCCTATGCATCCTAAATCTCTCCTAATAGCCTCATAATTACCTTTCCCCCAGCTATAACTACTATTATTCGGTACGTGCCCATCCCTTTCCATCACTAAGGTAAACGTAACCGAATTGTGGTCACTATCACCAAAGTGCTCACCCACCTCCAAGTCTAACCCTGGTCTGGTTCATTACCCAATACCAAATCCAATATAGCCTCACCTCTTGTTGGCCTATCTACATACTGAGTCATGAAACCTTCCTGCACACATTGAACAAAAACTGACCCCTCTAACGTACGTGAACTATAGCTTTTCCAATCGATATTAGAAAAGTTAAAGTCCCCCATTACAACTACCCTGTTACTTTCACACCTATCCAGGATCAACTTTGCAATCCCTTCCTCTACTTCTCTGGAACTTTTTGGAGGCCTATAAAAAACTCCCAACAATGTGACCTCTCCTTTCTTGTTTCTAATCTCAGCCCACGCTACCTCAGCAGACAAGTCCACATCAAACGTCTTTTCTGCCACTGTAATGCTGTCCTCAACTAACAATGCCACTCCTCCCCCTCTTCTACCACCACCTCTGTTCTGACTGAAACATCTGAACCCTGGAACCTGCAACAACCATTCCTGCCCCTGCTCTATCCACGTCTCTGAAATGGCCACAACATCAAAGTCCCAAGCACCAATCCAGGCTGCAAGTTCATCCACCTTGTTGCGTATGCTCCTCGCGTTAAAGTATACACACTTCAAACCACCCTCCCGTTTGCCACTATGCTGCTGCGACCTAGATTCAGACCTTCCATACCAGGCAGCATCCTGGTAAACTTCCTCTGCACTCTCCAAAGTCTCCATGTCCTTCTGGTAGAACATAGAACATTACAGCGCAGAACAGGCCCTTCGGCCTTCGATGTTGCGCCGACCAATTATGAAAAAAAAGCAATGACCCTCCAAACTAAACCATTCCCTTCTCTTCCATAAACTTATCAACTAACCTCTTAAACGCCACCAAACTTGGCGCATCTACAACAGCTGCAGGCAGGGCATTCACTCCCTAATCACTCTTTGAGTAAAGAACCTACCTCTGATATCCGTCCTATAACTCATACCCCTTAATTTAAAGTTGTGTCCCCTCGTGCTAGCTTTCTCCATCCTAGGAAAAAGGCTATCACTGTCCACCATATCTAAACCTCTAATCATCTTATATGTTTCAATAAGGTGTCCTCTTAGCCGCCTTCTTTCTAACGAAAACAACCTCAAATCCCTCAGCCTCTCTTCATAAGACCTGCCCTCCATACCAGGCAAATCCTGGTAAACCTCCTCTGTACCCTCTCCAATGCCTCCACATCTTTCTTATAATGTGGGGAACAGAACTGCACACAATACTCCAAGTGCGGCTGCACTAGAGTTTTGTACAGTTGCAACATGACGTTGCGGCTCCGAAATTCAATCCCACTACCAATAAAAGCCAAGACTCCATATGCCTTCTTAACAACCTTCTCGACTTGACTGCCTACTTTCAGGGATCTATGCCCATATACACCAAGATCCCTCTGTTCATCAACACTATTAAGAATCCTACCATTAGCCCTATACTCTACAAATTTATTATTCCTGCCATAGTGCATTACCTCACACTTTTCCACATTAAACTCCATTTGCCACCTCTCGGCCCAGCTCTGCAACTTGTCCAAGTCTCTCTGCAAACTATAACACCCGCTTCACTATCTACCACTCCACCGACTTTAGTGTCATCTGCAAATTTACTAATCCATCCTTCAATACCCTCATCCAGATCATTTATAAAAATTACAAACAGCAGGGGCCCAAAACAGACCCCTGAGGTACACCACTTGTAACCGAACTCCACGATGAATATCTCCCATCAACCACCACCTCTGTCTTCTATCTGCTAGCCAATTCCTAATCCAATTAGCTAACTCACCCTCTATCCCACACATCTGCATTTTCTGCAGAAGCCTTCCATGGGCCACCTTATCAAACGCCTTACTAAAGTAAGGCGTAGTTAAGTGACCAGAACTGGACGCAGTATTCCAAATGAGGTCTAACCAAAGTTTTATACAACTGCAACATTAAAAGCCAGCTTTTGTACTCTATACACCTTCCTATAAAGGCTAGCATACTATATGCTTTCTTCACAACCTTCTCCACTAGCTCTGCCACCTTCAGAGACTTGTTCACCTGCACCCCCAGGTCCCTTTGCGTTTCTATACTCTTAATGGATCTACCCTTTATCATATACCTCCCCCTTACATTCTTTCTCCCGAAATGCATCACCTCACATTTATCAGGATTGAATTCCATCTGCCATCTGTCTGCCCAAGCTACCAGCCTATCTATGTCCTGCTATGTCCTGAGGAGCATTGCCTGACAATGCTCCTCACTATCGGCAAGTCCAGCCATCTTTGTATCGTCTGAAAACTTGCTGATCACTCCACTTACTCCCCCATCCAAGTCATTTATATATATTACATATAGAAGAGGTCCCAGTACCGAGCCCTGCGGCACACTACTAGTGACTGACCTCCAGCTAGAGCAACACCCTTCCACTATTACTGTCTGTCTCCTACTACCAAGCCAGTTACTTATCCATCTAGCTACCTGTCCTTGTATCCCATTTGCCTTGACCTTCTCGACTAACCTCCCATGAGGGACTTTGTCAAACGCCTTACTAAAATCCAAATAGACAACATCAACGGCTCGCCCTTTGTCTACTGATTTCGTCACCTCCTGAAAAAATTCTACCAGATTTATAAGGCATGACCTACCCTTAACAAATCCATGCTGCGTATCCCTAATCAGATTGCAACGCTCTAAGTGCCTATACATCCTATCTCTAAGAATCCCCTCAAATAGCTTCCCTACCACTGATGTCAAACTCACCGGCCTATAATTTCCAGGGTTATCCCTACTACCCTTTTTAAACAACGGTACAACGTTAGCTATTTTCCAGTCCTCTGGGATCTCACCTGTGTCCAAGGAAGAGACAAAAATTTGCGTCAGAGACCCAGCAATTTCACCTCACACCTCCCTGGGATAAATGCCATCAGGGCCCGGAGATTTATCAGTTTTAATGCTACCTAGAAGCTCTAACACTTCCTCCCTCGGTATGGATATTTCCCTGAACTGGTCCACAGCTCCCTCAGGGACAGGAGCTGTCAACAAACCCCTCTCCTTCGTGAATACTAACGCAAAGTATTCATTCAGGATCTCCGCCATTCCCTCGGGCTCTAAGCACAGTTCCCCTCCTCTGTCCCTAAGAGGTCCAATTTTTCCTCTAACCACCCTTTTATTCCTAATATAGGAGTAAAAAGCCTTTGGGTTTTCCTTAATCCTATCCGCCAAAATCATTTCATGCCCCCTTTTTGCCCTTCTAACTCCCTGTTTGAGCTCCCTCCTACTCTCTCTATATTCCTTCAAAGCTGTCTCGGTTCCCAGCTGCTTTGACCTATCATACGCCTCTCTTTTCTTCCTAACCAAGTCCTTAATATCCCTATTAATCCACGGCTCTCTAATCCTACCTTTCCCATCTTTCCTCTTGGCCGGCACATACTTATCTTGTGTATTTTCAGCGAATAAAGCGAATTTTCAGTATTCGCTTGAAAGAATCCCACATGCCTAGCGTGGACTTATCCTCAAACAACTGTTCCCAATCAGTTTCCCTAAGTTCCTGCCTAATCCTGCCTTATCAAGAAAGAAATAGCCAGACATCTGGATGTAAGTTGTCTCATTGGTAAAATGCATATGGGTTTATGAAGGTAAGGTCATGTTTGACTAATTTGGTGGAATTCTTTGAGAACATTACATGTGCAGTGGAGAATGGAGAACTTGTGGATATGATGTATCTGGATTTCCAGAAGGCATTTGACAAAGCACCACACCAAAGACTGCTACATAAGATAAAAGTGCAAGATTAACATGGATAGAGGATTGGTCAGTTAATTGAATGCAAAGAATGGGGGTAAATGGATGTTTTTGTGATTGGGCTGGTGACTAGTGGTGTGGCTCAGGGATCAGTGTTGGGACCGTAATTGTTTACGATTTATGTTGATGATTTGGTGTTGGGGGCTAAGTGTAATCTGTCAAAATTTGCAGATGACACTAAGATAAGAGGCAGAGCAAAGTGTGCAGAGGATGCTGAAAGCCTACAAAACAATAAAGTTAGTCTAAGTGAGTGGGTTAGGGACTGCCAGATGGAATACCATGTTGGTGAATATGAAGTCATCCATTTTGGTACGAATAACAGCAAAATAGACTATTACTTAACTGGTAAAACATTTCAGCATATTGCTCTGCAAAGGGACCTTGGTGTCTGTGCAAGAATCACAAGGAGTTATTTTGTAGGTGTAGCAATTAATTAAGAAATGGAATTTAAAAACTATGAGGTTATGTTGCAGCTGTATAAGGTGCTGGTGAGGTCACATCTGGAATACTGTGTACGGTTTTGGTCTCCTTACTTGAGAAGGAAATACTGGCACTGGAGGGGGTGCAGAGGAGATTCACTAGGTTGATTCTGGAGTTGAGACGGTTGCCTTATAAGAAAAGACTGAGTAGAGTGGGACTATACTCTTTGGAATTCAGAAGATTGAGAGGAGATGTTATAGAAACATGTAAGATAATGAAAGGAATAGATAAGATAGAACAAAGGAAGTTGTTTCAACTGACAGGTGAAACTAGAATTAGAACATAGAACATAGAACATTACAGCACAGAACAGGCCCTTCGGCCTTCGATGTTGCGCCGACCAATATAAAAAGCAATGCCCCTCCAAACTAAACCATTCCCTTCTCCTCCATATACTTATCAACTAACCTCTTAAACGCCCCCAAACTTGGCGCATCTACAACTGCTGCAGGCAGGGCATTCCACTCCCGAACCACCCTTTGGGTAAAGAACCTGCCTCTGATATCAGTCCTATAACTATCACCCCTTAATTTAAAGCTGTGTCCCCTCGTGCTAGCTTTTTCAATCCTAGGAAAAAGGCTATCACTGTCCACCCTATCTAAACCTCTAATCATCTTATATGTTTCGATCAGGTCCCCTCTTAGCCTCCTCCTTTCTAACGAAAACAACCTCAAATCCCTCAGCCTCTCCTCATAAGACATGCCCTCCATACCTGGCAACATCCTGGAAAACCTCCTCTGTACCCTCTCCAATGCCTCCACATCTTTCTTATAATGTGGGGACCAGAACTGCACACAATACTCCAAGTGCGGCCGCACTAGAGTTTTGTACAGTTGCAACATGACGTTGCGGATCCGAAATTCAATCCCCCTACCAATAAAAGCTAAGACTCCATATGCCTTCTTAACAACCTTCTCGACTTGACTGCCTACTTTCAGGGATCTATGCACATACACACCAAGATCCTCTGTTCATCTAGACTACTAAGAATCCTACCATTTGCCCTATACTCTACACATTTATTATTTGTGCCATAGTGCATTACCTCACACTTTTCCACATTAAACTCCATTTGCCACCTCTCGGCCCAGCTCTGCAACTTGTCCAAGTCCCTCTGCAAACTATAACACCCCTCTTCACTATCTACATGCCCCCTATCTAATTAGGGGGCATGATCTCAAAATAAGGGAAAGTAGATTTAGGATTGAGTTGAGGAGGAAGTTCTTCACACAAAGGGTTGTGAATCTGTGGAATTCCCTGCCCAATGAAGCAGTTGAGGTTGTTCGTTGAATGTTTTCAGGCAAGGATAGATACATTTTTGAACAGTAAAGGAATGAAGGGTTATGATGAGTGGTGGGTAAGTGGATCTGAGTCCACAAAGTATTAGTCATGATCTTATTGAATGGCAGAGCAGGCTTGAGGGGCCGGATGGCCAACCCCTGTTCCTAATTCTTATGGTCTAATGTTCTTATGATATTTATGTGATGTGTGCAAACCATACTGACTGCGTCCAGATTTAATCATTTGTTATGTAAGAATGTTCATTAATATCTGCACAATTTAGAAATTGTATTGTGGCTTTGAAATCTTTACAGTTTCCCCCTGAAATTGCAATTGCAAACATAAAACTGGCAGTCAGTAGGAAGTGAGATAACTTGTTCTTGGGTTCCCGATCCGCACTTTGACATTATCGATTTGTACTTTGATTTTTCTTAGTACACAGTCCGAAAGGCATCAGCAGGAATTATCCGTTCTTCAACACAGCGCTCTGGATCAAGCCGAATTATCAGGATAGAACATGGTTCTGGCTCAAAAGCAAGTCACACCAGCCATGGTTCATCCATCCTTCGATCATCTGAGCAGGTTTGTCTGCGAGTGGCTGTAGGAACTGTTATAGAGGTTTGCGATACTTGGGGATATTTCTGGTCTGGGTGTTCATTGAATAAAATCTGCATTTGTGTTCATCATTGCAGCGCTATTTGACCAGCAGAGCGGGACCACCTGCCCTGGTTGTCCTTCTTCGATCTAGAAGAACCGATGGCACACAGCAAGGCTACCAGCTGACTGGGTACGTGAAGATGGATACTCGGCTGCCCAGGGTACACTTGCGTGTGGTGGAGCTGGACGAGAGGAGCAATTGGAGAATCTGTGCCGACGCAGCAATACCTAGTTCACACAAAGTATTGGTAATGGGCAATTCTCTAATAAACCACCTGCCTTCTGCAGCCATTCTATAGTGCTGACAGGTAATGTGTCTCTTTGTCTCATTGGAATTTCTTCTAACTTTCTGTAGACACTGGTGAGATGGGGTGAAAACTGTGAGAAATACAGAGTTTCCACTAAGGTATCCAATGGACAGCTTGCAACTCACCCAGCAATTAAGGTCAAAATGCAATGGTCCAGGATAAATGAGGTTCTGAAATATAATGCCAAAGCGTGAGTATGCTGAACATCTCATTGTCTCAATTTGCCCTTCACTCTTTCACCTGTCCGTGATACTCACATCCCAAACATTGTTTTCCCATTAGGATTGGGGACTATATTCCAGGATTGGCTTATGCTTTAGGATTCTCTCAAACCTACAGACGTAATCCTTCACGACAGATTACAGCACTGGTGGCCCTAACATCTCCAAGCACAATTGATACAATCATCAAACTGCCCAAGGTATTTCTTTATTCTTGTTTCACTGTCATTCTTGATTTATTATTGTCACACGTATTGGTATCCAATGAAAAGTACTTTTTTCTTGCAGGTTATACGCTCAAAGTATGCCGTTCATAGAGAAGGAAAGGAGGAAATGCAGAATGTAGTGTTACAGTTGTAGTTAGGGTATAGAGGAATTTCTGTGCCATCAGAGTCAGGAATCTTTGTGTTTCTCTTGCAGATGACAGCCTATTATCAGGGTTTGCAGATCCCCACATCACTGCCCATGCACTCAATAAGTGTGCGGGTGCAGCAGAAAGGATTCAGCAGCATAGCAGAAATTCCAGACATGTTCCTGACAGTCAACCAACGTAATAAATTTTTCAAACATCACATCTCAAGTCTTTGTCGTGCAATTTATTGTGAAACTTGACCTTATTTTAATTTGAAACCAAAAGGAAGAACTTTGAAGTCTTGTCTTGTAGATTATCTTTGCTAATTTACTCCTTGTGTACACCGACAATGTGAAAAATTCCTCCCTCCCAACTATAGAAGATGCATTAATCCTCAAGGATTTCCAGTCAATCACTTGCTTTGATGTATAATTCAAAACATCAAATCCCAACGGAGCGAATATTATTGAAGTATTAATGAGAGAATAGTCGACACATCATTTTGCTGCTGCTCTGCTCTTATTTTAACACGGTCTTAAATTACCTATCTTATAAAAGTTAACCAATCCATCAGAATAAGGGACAAAGGAACATGACCATGTCATCATGAGTCTCACCAATTATCATTTCTAATTTTATGTAACCTGCAAGTAAAAATATTGAACCTGTGTGAAGGCTACAAAGTATTTCAACAAAGAATAGTACAGCACAAGAACAAGCCCCTTGACCCACCAAGCCTGTGCCAAATCCTGACGTCCTATCCCGATCAAATGCCTGCTTTCCTCAATTCCCCCCTGTTCGTATGTAATCCAGATATGTCTTCAATGTCACTAATATATCTGCCCCAAACCATCTCACATGGAAGTGCATTTCAGGCCCCCACCACTCTCTGTGTAAATAACTTTTCCTGCACACCTCCAGTGAACCTTTCTCTCTTACCATGAACTGCTGCCATGCTGTAATTGTCACTTCTACTCCAAGGGAAAGCTTCCAACTCTTCATCTTATCTATTCCCCTCATATTTTATAAACTTCCATCAGGCTGACATCAGCTTCCAGAGAACAATCCAAGTTTATTCAATGCTCTTCGTAGCTAATAGACTTCATACCAGGTAAAATTCTTGTAAACCTTTTCTGTATTCCCTCCAAAGCTTCCACATCCTTCTGGCGATTAAAATTGGATGCAGTACTCCAATCTGGCCTAACCAACATGTCATATAACCGTAAGACAATTTGCCAGCTTTGAAACTTGATGCCCTGCCAATGAAAGCAAGCATGCCATATTTTCTTCACCACCTTTTCCACCTGTGTTGCCAAATTTATGGATCTGTGGGCCTGTATTTCCAGATTTCTCTGTCTGTTAATGCTCCTGATGGTTCTGCTGTTTATTTTATAGCTCCTACCTGAATTGGATCAGCCAAAATATATCACCTCACATTTGTACAGATCAAATTCCATCTGCCATTTCTCTACCCAATTTTATACCCTATCCATATCTTGCTGAATTCTCTGACAATCTTAATCATGATTCACAATTCCCACAATTTTAGTATTGTCCTCAAATTTTCTAATTGGACCAGCTACATTCTCTTCCAAGTCCTTCATATACATTACAAACAGCGGAGGTCCCAGCACTGATCCCTCTCTAACACTAATACGTACAGACCCCCATTCCACTGCGATCCTCTGTCTTCTGTGGCCAAACCAGTTCATCCTGTGAATTCACTCTTGATTCCATGTGATTTAACCCAAATAGTAAAACATTGAAGTCTTATATGTTGGTTAATTGTGTTAATTCGGTGATAATGTATTAAATTTTTGAAAGAATTATTTGATTGTTCTGTAGGTCAGTGCACTGTAGAAAATGATGTGGTTAAGTCCTTTGATGAGGACGAATTGAAGCATTCACTCAGCAATAGATGCCACTATGTCCTGACCCAAGACTGTTCAGGATCTCCCAAATTTATATTGATGATGAGACGTGCTGAAATTGATCCGAATACGAAGGAGATAAAACTAGTGCTGGCTTCGAATGTGTAAGTTACATTCTCTTTAACACCTGATACCTTCAACGTCTATTTCTGGATAAAGTGATTCTACTGTTGAAGAGAAGTAAAGTTATCAGACTGGGGAATGGTAGCTTGTGTGATAATTTAATATACCTGATAATTCCATACTAGCAGACTGGGGTCCACTGTTAAATATATGAATAAACACAAGAAAGCAGGTTAGAGCAGGCTAGGAATTAGTGATGCAACATGGTTTTAAAGTAGCTCACGTTGCTCGTGAGAATCCAGATGTGCTATTAAAGCTGTAAGAGCTGGAAAGATTACTTAAAATTATACAGTTATCCATGGGCTGGATAAGAAATTACTCCACGTTAACAGAACGCTCAAGTTCCATTGCAAGAATGACTGCGTTTCTAAGATTTTCTTTCTTGCACCAAATTATTTGAGATTTATTGAGAATACTGACAATGCAAGATATTTATTTGTTCTCTTTTTACTCACATCATTTGTTTCTAGTAGAGAGGAGAGGAATATTTCAGAATGCTGAATGACAGAGATTGCACTTTTCCTTTTGAATTAAGGAGATGAATGCAGGTACATCTTTTAGGGTGTTGGCTGGAGAGCATGAAGGGGATTTACAGGAAAAAATGAACTTGATTATTTGAATGTCTCTTTTGCATTACATTGTCCAACGCACACATTTGCAACTGATTTAACAGGATTTGTGAATTTGATTTGAAACAGGATTATTGAAGCAATTCCTACACTAAGTGGAATCAAGTTTTTGGTTAATGGTGCAGAGAGAGACATTACCCAACAGATTCCCGAGGCACCTGGTAAGTAAATCTTTTGCTCTTGTTTATTTGCCATGAATTTATAATTAAGTAAATTTCTGCACAAAATTGTGCTGTTTACCATCATCAATTATGTAATATAAGAGAGCACAGAAGCATTAACTGGCAAAGATTGACTTTGAGTTATTTCGGAACTGTGGGATTGTTTCCCCTTGTTGGTGAATCTGGAACATCAGGGCACTGTGTCAGGATATGTTGGCCATCATTGAGGATGGAGATGATGGGAATATTCTTCACTCTAAGGGTTGTGAAATTTAGGATCCTCTACCACAGAAATTTTGGATGCTTCACCATTTCAGGCTGAGTGAGACAACTGTTTGGGAATCAAAAGTTATGACAGCAGAGGGGAAAGACCAATGATCAGCCATAAAAAATATTTTAGGGTGGAGCAGACTTCAAGGGCAGCATGGTCTCCTCCTTGCAGAGTTCAAAGGGTAGTGCTGACCAACTATTGAAAATACAAGTGTCTTTATGAGGAAGATGCCTGTGAACTCTTTTCCCTGTATTCAACTCAGCATCAAAATAAATGTCATGAAATTTTTGTTAAACCAAAGAAAATAATATAATAGGCAATCATTATGAATCTCTTCAATCTCTGATTTTTTTTTCCCATTACTTTACTCAACGTACAGTTCAGTCCACGTTCTAAATAGAACTACCTTGGTCACAATCATTTTTAGTTGGGACGTTATTTGTTTTCCATATTATCTTAGCAGCAACAGCTGCTCAACATCAGAAAATGGAAATAGCTGATTGAGAAATGGGTATCTGTCTTATTCTAGCAGTTCAGGTTCAGAAGGAAGGTGCCGGAATTATTTTCGAAGAGTCATCAATCAATATTGATCGATTGTACTTCGATGGAAAGAGAGTGGAGGTACCTCAGGAGAATGAGCAAATTACATCTTCAAATATTAACTCTGAACTTTAGTTGGTACACTGATTTATTTCTATACTCTTTGCATGTAGATTGTACTTAATCAGATGATGAGTAAGACGTGTGGTATTTGCGGACAAAATAATGGTGAGCACAAAATGATGAAGCCCAACCAAGAGCAAGCCAGAGATGTTGAAGATCTTTTTGAATCGTGGACATTCCCAGGACAATCCTGTACAGATGGTAAGGGAATTTGAAATCATTTATATTATATGCTATCCCTAAACTGTCATCCTTCTGCATATTTCCGCAGGAATAAACTGTACTTTGTTAAATTTCAGACTGCAAAGTTAGACGAGAATTTGTTCAATTTGGAAAATTAGTTGAATTTGAAGGAACGGAATCCAAATGTTTCTCGGTTGAACCAGTTCAACGGTGCCTGGAAGGATGTTCACCCATTGAAACACGCTCTCAGATGGTCAACTTCCACTGTGTATCATCCAGTAAGTGTGCAGCACTGCTGTATATTCCCTTCACTGCCAAATAAATTCAAAATATACAGAAGTTACATGGGGCAGAAAGAAATGATTCAGCCAAATATTCCAAGCAATATTTATGGTCCACTTGACCTTCTTCTCATACTTATTCATTTAAATTGACAGGAATCACGGGTAGAGGTGGGAACATCGGGGTGACTGTGCGGGCTCGTTGGGCCGGAGGGCCTGTTTCCCGTGCTGTTTTGTTCTTTGTTCTTGTTCTAAATTTATCAGCCTAACCCAATATTGGCTCCCCGCTCATAGGTTTGTCTAGTTTCCCTGAAATTCATCTATATTATTTATTTCATTCACTCCCTGTGTTAGCCATTCCCACCTTATTATTATTTTTTGCTTCAATAATTTTCTCCAGATTTTTTTTTTAAGTTTTTATTAGTCACAAGTAAGGCTTACATTAACACTGCAATGAAGTTATTGTGAAATTCCACTAGTCGCCGCACTCTGGCACCTGTTTGGGTCAATGCACCTAACTAGCACATCTTTCAGAATATGGGAGAAAACTGAAGTACCCGAAGGAAACCCATGCAGACTTGGGGAGAACATGCAAATTCTACATAGACAGTGACCCGAGCTGGGAATCAGGATCCGGTCCCTGGCATTGTAAGGCAGCTGTGCTAATCACTGTGCCACTATGCTGCCCGTAGATCACACTTGACTACAATATTATATCGATGACCTCCGGATATTGTGAAAAGAATATTAAGCTGTTGTGGAATTCTATTTATTATTGCATTGTTATATTCTCTTGTTTCAACCATCATTGGTATTGGACCCAGGACTTAGAACACATTTCCTCATAAACCCACCTGGGATGTTGTTCAGAAAGAGGCAAAGCTGTGATTATTAAATCACTGATGGGTTGACATTAACTGAACATACAAAGCAGCAAAAGTTTGCTTTTCAGTGAAGCGCATTTTGTATTTGTGCTTTTAAATTCCACATGCTCAATCTTTCAATGCTTATTCCACTGATTTGCTCTTCCTTCCCTACAGCTGCAAGCCAAATGCTTCTTTGATTACCTGATTCCTTTTGATTGAGACGTTTAATTGAAACAGATTAAGATGGTACTTACATACGGAGGGGGAAATGGTCAGTTTTGAAATATATTCATACTTTACACTGATTGTCTTCCTAATACTACACTTTCCATTGACAGATTTCGCTGTGAGGGACAATTCCATTTTCACTAGGAAGTATCCAGATATGCGACTCTCAGTAGAGTCCCATAGCGACTGCATGTGCATGTGTGCATAAAGGCATCTACTTATCTTGTCTTCAAGAAGGAAACATGAACTCTATATTCATTTGTGAATTTGAAATAATTTGTAAATGATGAACTAGTGTGCACAAGATGAATGAAATATTCTGTAAATTTAATATTCTGAAATGTTCTTTCAAATGCAAAAATAAAAGGTTAATTTCTCAACAAGGCAAAACAAATCATTGAAGAGTCATTTTTGTACGTAGTTCGGATTGACCGCTCAAGGAAAGTATTTTGTCACTTACAGTCTGTCACTTACAATCAGGAAGGCATATGGTATGCTTGCCTTCATCAGCCAGGACATTGAGTTTAGTCGTTGGCAAGTCATGTTGCAACTTTATGGAACTTTTGTTCGGTCGCACTTGAAATATAGTGTTCAGTTCTGATTGCCACATTGCCAGAAGGATGTGGAGGCTTTGGAGAGGGTACAGAAAAGATTTACCAGGGCATTGCCTGGGAGGGAGGGCATTAGCTATGAAGAGAGGTTGGAGAATCTTGATTTGTTCTTACTGGAATGATGGAGGTTGAGTTGATAGAAATCTACAAGATTATGCGGGCCATGGACAGAATGGACTGTCAGAAGCTTTTTCCCAAGATGGAAGAATCAATTAAGAGGGGGCACAGGTTTAAAGGGAAGATTTAAAAATGTGGGAAAGATGTTTTTTAAAAAGAGGCTGGTGGGTGCCTGGAACTCGCTGCCAACTGAGGTATTGGAAGCAAGTACAATAATGGCTTTTCAGGGACATCTTGACAAAAACATGAATAGGATGGGAATAGAGTGATATGGTCCCAGAAAGGTAGGGTGTTTCATATTTAGTCAGATAGCATGGTCAGTGCCAGTCTAGAGGTCTGAAAGGCCTGTTACTGAGCTGTAATTTATTTACAGCCACCACAGAGGGTGGTGGTTGATGAGATATATTCAACCTGGAGTTTAGTTACGAGTGGTGTCCCTCAGGGATCTGTTTTGGGGCCACTGTTGTTTGTTGCTTTTATAAATGACCTGGATGAGGGTGTGGAGGGATGGGTTAGTTAATTTTCTGACGACACCAAAGTCGGAGGAGTTGTAGACAGTGAGGATGGATGTTACAGTTTGCAGAGGGATATAGATACGTTGCAGAGCTGGGCCAACAAGTAGCAAATGGAGTTTAATGTGGAAAAATGTGAGGTGATTCACTTTGGTAAGAGTAATATGTGTGTAGAATATAGGGCTAATGGTAGGACTCTCAGTAGTGTCGATGAGCAGAGAGATCTCGGTGTACAGGTGCATAGATCCCTGAAAGTTGGTATGCAAGTTGATAAGGTTGTTAAGAAGCTGTATAGTGTGTTAGCATTTATTGGTAGAGGGATTGAATTTCGGAGCTGAGATGTCATGTTGCAACTGTACAAAACTCTGGTGCGGCCGCATTTGGAGTATTGTGTACAGTTTTGGTTGCCACATTATAAGAAAGATGTGGAGGCATTGGAAAGGGTGCACAGGAGGTTTACCAGGATGTTGCCTGGTATGATACGTAGGTCTTATGAGGAAAGGCTGAGGGACGTCAGTGGTAGGGAACCTGGTGGAGGGGATTCTTAGAGATAGGGTGTATAGGCACTTCGAGCGTTACGGTCTGATTAGGGATATGCAGCATGGATTTTTTAAGGGGGGGGTCGTGCCTTACAAATCTGATAGAATTTTTTGAGGAGGTGACGAAAACGGTGGACGAAGGGCGAGCCGTTGATGCTGTCTATATGGATTTTATTAAGGCGTTTGACAAAGTCCCTCATGGGAGGTTAGTTAAGAAGGTCAAGGCTCATGGGATATAAGGACAAATAGCTAGATGGATAAGTAACTGGCTTGGTAATAGGAGACAGACAGTAATAGTGGAAGGGTGTTTTTCTAGCTTGAGGTCGGTCACTAGTGGTGTGCCACAGGGCCTCTTCTATTTTTAATATATATAGATGGCTTGGAAGAGGGAGTAAGTGGAGTGATCAGCAAGTTTGCAGACAATACAAAGATGGCTGGACTTGCGGATGTCAGGCGATGCAGCAGGACATAGATAGGCTGGTAGCTTGGGCAGATGGAATTCAATCCTGATAAATGTGAGGTGATGCATTTTGGGAGAAAGAATGTAGAGGGGAGTATGTGATAAAGGGTAGACCTATTAAGAGTATAGAAACGCAGAGGGACCTGGGGGTGCAGGTGAACAAGTTTCTGAAGGTGGCAGAGCAAGTGGAGAAGGTTGTGAAGAAAACATATAGTATGCTAGCCTTTACAGGAAGGGGTATAGAGTACAAGAGCTGGCCTTTAATGTTGCAGTTGTATAAAACATTGATTAGGCCTCATTTGGAATACTGCGTCCAGTTCTGATCGCCTACTACCCGAAGGACGTGGAGACTCTGGAGAGAGTACAGAAGAGGTTTACCAGGATGCTGCCTGGTGTGGAAGGTCTAAGTTACAATGAGAAGTTAGGCAAATTGGGACTGTTTTCCTTAGGAAGACGTAGACATAGAGGAGATCTAATAGAGGTGTACAAGATTATGAGGGGTATAGATAGAGTAAATAGGGTTAAGCTTTTTCCTAGGATGGACTTGAATAGCACGAGGGGTCATGGGCTTAGGGTGAGCGGGGTAAGGTATAATTTGGATGCTAGAGGGAGTTTTTTCACACAGAGGGTGGTGGGGGTATGGAATGCGCTGCCAAGTAAAGTGGTGGAGGCAGGCACTCTGGAGTTATTTAAGAAATACTTAGATGGGCACATGAACAGAATGGGAATGGAGGGGTATAGAAAACTGATTTAAAATAGGGATCATGAGCCTTGGGAGTCCCTGGGAAGTGTGTAAATAGATGATGATATTGATGTACTTGTTTTTATCCTACAGGTGCTTTGGTCCACCTTGTTGTCTAACAAGGGACATACACGCGATGGGTCGTGAGAGGGCTGCTCTTGAATTTTTTTCGAGAGTATCCTAGTGCTTCACGTCGTTAGTGTACGCTTGACCTGGACCATCTGATGGGCAACACGACAGCTCAATGACTATTGCTGTGTTGTGCAGATACATGGATTTGGGCCTGTGTCTGTGGGAGTTTGCGCATTCTCCCCGTGCTTGCGTGGGTTTTCTCCGGGAGCTCCGGTTTCCTCCCACATCCCAAAGATGTGCTCTTAGGCTAATTGGCAAAACAAATTCTCCCTAAATTGTCTCAAATTTGGTTTTTAATCCATAGATCTATAAACATAAACAGGGATCATGGGTAGAGGTGGGAACATCGAGGACGGCGGCACGGGCTCGTTGGGCCAAAGGGCCTGTTTCCCATGCTGTTTTGTTCTTTGTTCTTTGACTTGAAGTTATTTTCATTAGAGAGAAGAAGACTAAGAGGTGACTTAATTGAGACATATAAGATGATCAGAGGGTTAGATAGGATGGATAGTGTGAGCATTTTTCCTTGGATGGAGATGGATAACACGAGGGGACATAGCTTTAAATTAAGGGGTGGTGGTTCTGGGCAGATGCTAGAGGTGGGTTCTTTACTCAGAGGGTAGCAAAGGCGTGGAATGCCCTGCCTGCAGCGGTTGTGGGCTCGTCAAATTTAAGGGCGTTCAAATGGTCATTGGATAGGCATATGGATAACATTGGAATAGTTTAGAATAGAGGGTCATAAAATTTGTTCCATTGGTTGGCGAAACATCGAGTGCCAAAGGGCCTGTACTGCACTGTAATGTTCTACATTCTATTTTTTGGAGTGAAAACTAGCAGTTTTCCAAAATGAAGCCACCCGCTCATATTGTTGGCTCAGTTTTGTAAGGGAAATGAGTGATAAGATACATTTAAAAATCTATGTATATCATGTTTTTTTTATATAAAATATCAATCATAGAACAGTACAGCACAGTACAGGCCCTTCGGCCCTCAATGTTGTGCTCAGCTTTTTCTGAAATCAAGGTCAAGCTATCCCACTCCCTATCGTTCTCATGTGCTCCATAATTCTTATCAAAGATATGATTAGAATTGAGATCTGTTTCGCAGGCTGTTGATTTGTCCAAGCTAAACTTCTTAAATTGGTGGCTGTTAAATTCTTAACAGCTGTTAAATTCTTAAATTGGTGGCTGGTACCAGGATGTTGCCTGGTATGGAGGGCAGGTCTTATGAAGAGAGGCTGAGGGATTTGAGGTTGTTTTCGTTAGAAAGGAGGCGGCTAAGAGGGGACCTAATCGAAACATATAAGATGATTAGAGGTTTAGATAGGGTGGACAGTGATAGCCTTTTTCCTAGGATGGAGAAAGCTAGCACGAGGGGACACAGCTTTAAATTAAGGGGTGATAGTTATAGGACGGATATCAGAGGTAGGTTCTTTACCCAAAGGGTGGTTCGGGAGTGGAATGCCCTGCCTGCAGCAGTTGTAGATGCGCCAAGTTTGGTGGCGTTTAAGAGGTTAGTTGATAAGTATATGGAAAAGAAGGGAATGGTTTAGTTTGGAGGGGCATTGCTTTTTATATTGGTTGGCGCAACATCGAAGGCCGAAGGGCCTGTTCTGTGCTGTAATGTTCTATGTTCTATGTTCTATGAGAGCATGGGATAAGTACTCATCTTGGACATGGAATGTGTGTTTTAAGCAGAGCCAGTGCAGTTATGTTTACTTGGGGTCTCATGGGGGTTTCAGTTTAGGGTTTTGATTACATTCATTGACAGAATCATCTGCTTGATGGGAGGAGATAAGCTCCGAAGAAAGAAATATTGTTCCAGTTTGAATTTTAAAAAAAATCAGACAGTTGCTGCTTGTCTGCTAAAGGAAAGTAGTCTCTCTCTCTCTCTGTCTCTGTCTCTGTCTCTGTCTCTCTCCAGAGATGGGCTGCTAACCTAGGAAAAGTAATTATGCCTCTGTTTTGTTCATTCATCATATAGGGGGAATTTAAGACTAGAAGAGGAATATTGCTTGAATTGGAACTCATAGTGATAGATTAGTAGCTAAGATTGTATCTTGCCATGTTGAGATATTGTCCGATTGTTGAATGCTGGCAAAACCAGTGATGCCCACATCCCATGAATGAATATATTTTTTAAAAAAGCTGCCCTTCTGTGAAAACAGTTAAATGCAAACCACCTCCACCAGCCTTTAACATCTTCTGATGTTGTTACATTAACAGACTGATTATCTGGCACGCACTTCTGGAGAACCCTAAACACTGGGAAAAATGAAGCTATTGCTTTGATTCCTGCACAAAGTCAAGTCTCTCTTGACTCTGTTCTTTGACTTGATATCTTCTTGTCACTGATGACCCTGAGATGATTTTCTGAGTTCATGCTTGCATCATTGCTAAGAAGGCCGTTTTCCAACCCTGTAACATCACCTGGCTTTATATCTCTTGTCAGGGATGGTCACTACCTGGCTCCTGTTTGGTGCTAATGATATTTGTCATTCTAGCCAATGCTGCATACTGTCCAGGTCTTGCTGCAGTTGGATATAGACTGGTCAAAGAACAAAGAACAGTATAGCACAGGAAACAGGCCCTTTGGCCCTCCAAGCCTGTGCTGTGCATTGGTCCAATTAGACCAGTAGTTTGTTTACTTGGGGGGTCTCATGGGGGTTTCAGTTAGAGTTTTGATTACATTCATTGACAGAATCATGTGCTTGATGGGAGGAAATAAGCTCCATTCCCATGCTGCTCATGTGACTATTCAGGTAATTCTTAAACAATCTCAGCGTGTCCACCTCCACCACCTACTTGGCAGCGCATTCCAGGCCCCCCCCACCCTCTTCGTAAAAAAGTCCCTCCGATGTCGGAGTTATACCTCGTCCCTCTCACCTTAAGCCCATGACTTCTCACGATCATCACATCCAAACTGGGAAGAAGCTTCCCACATAATTTTATACACTTATAGTAAGTCTCTCCTCATTCTCCGTCTTTCTAGGGAGAACAACTCCAGTCTCCCCAATCTCTCCTCATAGCTAAGACCCTCCAAATCAGGCAACATCCTGGTAAACCTTCTCTGCACTCTCTCTAAATCCTCCACATCTGTCTAATAGTGCGGTGACCAGAATTGGACACAGTACTCCAAACATGCCCTAACCAGCGTTCTATACAGTTGCAACACAGACTCCAGCTTTTATACTCTCTACCCTGTCCTATAAAGGCAAGAATACTATATGCCTTCTTCAACACCTTCTCCACCTGTGCTGCCACCTTCAGGGATTTGTGGACTAACACACCTGGAGCCTCGGAGGAAATGGTGCTGAGCATTGTGCAATTATCAATGAACATCCCCACTCCTTTCCTTTATAATAGTTACATGTCGATATGTTAAAGTTCAAAAGTGGGACAAGTCCATTTCCAAATATCTCTGTAGGAACAGTCATCCTTTTAGTTTAATTGTGTTAATGTAGTTAGTTAGAATGACTGTAGAACAGAATGATTTATTTATTTTTCATAACTGTTGCCGACAAGTTTTCCTAAACTGAACTAATCCCGTTTGGTATCTGGAGAAAGAGATAAGTTACACTATCTCTGAAGAGCTAATTTTGTCCAGGCAAACGGATATAAAATTAACGGGTGATTTTCAGTGAAATCACTGAAACCTGCTTTAGTGAGACAAAAAGAAAGAATCACCTGAGATTCAAATCCATACTGTTATTTGGGAAGCAGTCACTTTAACTTGGATTTAGTTTGTAAAAGTCCACTGTTTCTAAAATGTCAACTCCTTAGAAAGACGTAGACTGAGAGGAGATCTGATAGAGGTGTACAAGATTTTGAAGGGGATAGATAGAGTAAACAGGGTTAAGCTTTTTGCTAGGATAGACTCAAATAGCACGAGGGGTCACGGGCTTAGGGTGAGGGGGGTAAGGTATAATTTGGATGCTAGAGGGAGTTTGTTCACACAGAGGGTGGTGGGGATATGGAATACGCTACCAAGTAAAGTGGTGGAGGCAGGTACTCTTGAGATATTTAAGAAATACTTAGATGGGCACATGAACAGAATGGGAATGGAGGGATATAGAAAACTGATTTAAAATAGGGATCATGAGCCTTGGGAGTCCCTGGGAAGTGTGTAAATAGATGATGATATTGATGTACTTGTTTTTATCCTACAGGTGCTTTGGTCCACTTTGTTGTCTAACGAGGGGCATACACGCGATGGGTCGTGAGAGGACTGCTCTTGAATCTTTTTCGAGAGTATCCTAGTGCTTCACGTCGTTAGTGTATGTTTGACCTGGACCATCTGATGGGCAACACGACAGCAAGGTGACTATAGCTGTGCTGTGCAGATATATGGATTTGGGCCTGTGTCTGTGGGAGTTTGCGCATTCTCCCCGTGGGTTTTCTCCGGGAGCTCCGGTTTCCTCCCACATCCCAAAGATGTGCTCTTAGGCTAATTGGCAAAACAAATTCTCCCTAAATTGTCTCAAATTTGGTTTTTAATCCATAGATCTATAAACATGGACAGGGATCGCGTGTAGAAGTGGGAACATCAAGGTGGCGGCGTGGGCTCATTGGGCCGAAGGGTCTGTTTCCCATGCTGTTTTGTTCTTTGTTCTTTGTTCTTTGTTCACTTTGGAAGGGAGATATAAACCACGGGGTCAAATATAGTCAGAAGATCATCAGGATATGGAGAAACCCGATGTCCCACACCACCACAGTTCACCTACTTCAGAAATGTGAAGGACTTAAGTGATAGACAGAGATTAATTAGATCACTCGGGTAAAGAATAGGAGGAAAGAGGGAAGCCGTGACAAACTCCCCGAGATAAAGGAAAATATTCAGAACACATTGCATTAGAACATACACATGCTGAGGTGACGCATAAAGGGTGTGAACCCAAGATAAATTTCGTGCCAAATCCGAATTTAAAGTTGTTTGTAAGTCCTCCCACTCCACACTATCAAAAGCTTCCCCAACCTCAGGGGAAAGAATCAGCTTCAACGTTGATACATGACGTATTACGTTAAGGAGTCTGTGGCTATTTAAGAAGGAATGACGCACCTTCAATAAAGCTGGTCTGCTCCAGAGATATTCTAGTTGGGAGAATAGTTTCTAATCCTATCCATGCAGATTAAGAAAGATGGAGTGATGTGATTCACACTGAATGCGATCTTTACCTTTCTTAATCAGCAGTGAAACATCAGCCTGGGCGAAGAGAGGGAACTCAGTAAGAATCTAGCAACACCAAATTTAAATCCAACCAATTTATTTGATAGTAAATCTGCAAGCTTTTGACCTTTTTGTCTTCGTCAGGCGAATGAGGTGTTCTGGTCTCCAATAGCACACATATCAGCACAGACAGTCACAGATTGCTGATTAGAATGTGAATCCTTACATCTAACCTGCTATTCAAGTCTTAAAGTGGCTTACAATGTGTATGAAGGGAATCCTGAGCATTGGTTAGAGAAATGTGTATTTTCTCCAGACGGCACAGTAAGTGAGGTTTTTTGCTAACCCAGGCAAGTTACGGGGGTTACAGACAGTGTGACATGAAGCCAAGATCCCTGTTAAGACCATCCTTGATAGCCAAGTTCTGCACACATGAGGATGGTCTTAACAGGGATCTTGGCTTCATGTCACACTATCTGTAACCCCCGTAACTTGCCTGGGTTAGCAAAAAACCTCACTTACTGTGCTGTCTGGAGAAAATACACATTTCTCTAACCAACGCTCAGGATTCCCTTCATACACATTGTAAGCCACTTTAAGACTTGAATAGCAGGTTAGATGTAAGGATTCACATTCTAATCAGCAATCTGTAACTGTCTGTGCTGATATGTGTTGTATTGGAGACCAGAACACTGCATTTGCCTGACGACGACAAAAAGGTTGAAAGCTCGCAGATTTACTATCAAATAAATCTGTGGGATTTAAAATTGGTGTTGCTAAATTCTTACTGAGTTCTTACTACCTCAATCCAACGCCGGCATCTCTACATCACGAAGAGAGGGAAGCAGGGAAACAAGTTGCAATGATTCCTCACTCATAGATAGGAGTGGGACTGTGCTGCTCATTGATTTTATTTTTAATGGGGTCGGCATCCCGGATTGGAGCTTTCCCACTCTGCATCAACCTGATGGAATGGACAATATCTTTAAACTCCAGTGACCGATCTATTGTTTAGCCAATATTGCTATCAGATGGATGCAGATCGAGTTGTTTAAAGATGTTTTCATCTTTGATCGGTCACTGGGGAATTCAAAACCAAATGGTTTAGAATGGCAAGGTCGAGTTTATTACGGCGGGATAAATAGTCACAGATTTGCGTTAGGGGTTATGAGTCTCTGATCGAATTGGTGTGCAAATAGACTATTTGCTTTATCCTCATACTCACGAAGAGAACCGCGGGACTGGAACAGCAAATGTGCAGCTCAATCAGTGCAGAAGGTCAACCTGAGTTCAAAAGTCTGATCGTTTCTTCTGGATTGGCAAATGTAGAACATTGGCGATCAATGTCAGTAATAGAATCTGCTCACTCCTGTTGCCTCGGTTTGCTTTGTTCACTGGCGTGAGCCGAAGATGAAATGATCTAGCCTGAAAGAAAAGTCTCCCATAATGCAAGAAAAAAACCTCATCCGTTTTATTAATTTCAACAGTGGAGTGGAGCACTCAGAAATATCATCACAGCGCATGTTATCAGAGAACTGAAGGTCCAGTGTGAGCGATTTGAAGATTGCGCGGTGATTTTCAAAGGATCGGATTTAACTATTGCGAAATAGTCCACTGCATTAACCAAAGGTACCAGCTGTTGCCCTCAAATAAGAAACACTTCTAGAAAAAGTGATGAACATTGAGGAAAAACAGGAACCCCCCCCCCCCCCCCCCGCGGCCTTAGGAAAATCCCTGCAGGTGACCACACAACTGTGTCGATGCAGAAACACGGAGTGAGCTTTCGACATTCCAGTAAGTGAGAAAGATTTTACATTAGAGCGTTCCAGCTTTGGGTCATTAACACAACTGAATTCACCTCCAAATATCAAATAATGGGAACTTCATCAGGGAGAGGACAAGTATGATAGCAAAATCCACAGTGTCCTGATTACAAACACTGATGACAAGTATTCATGTTTGTAATGGGGAAAATGTGATGATAACATTTGACATCCGAAATAATTTCAGGGAGGTGAATGGAATTTTATTCAATGAAAAAGTAATGCCATGAATTTTAGCATTAAGGTATGAATGAAAATCTTGCTTAATTTAGTAGTTATGCATTTTGATCTGACCAACTGCTCGCAAATGAATTTCTGGACCAGAAGGTGTAGTCCCAGGATTAAAGAGCACCATCTTAACACAGATGAGGAGGAATTTCCAAATAGGGGGTTGACTCCAGACTGCTTCACGTGGACATATCCTTCATTCCAATCAATAAATCTGGCTGAAAAGTCCCCAGCGTGTTCTCAACACATGACTAGTCAACCATTAGCTCAAATGATTGAAAGCAAAGCGCACTGCAGAGTAATAGCGGCTACAATGCATTGCAATAAATGGGTCAAGCTAAAAAAAAACAGGTTTGGTACAAGAGCAACAGAACCAGAATCAGTCCCTGGATAATTGTGTAGTTGAACCAGCCAAGAGACCTTGGACAAAATCTTTCCAGTCTCAGGCTGATTATTGAAAGCAGAAACAGCTTCCTGTGTCCCCTGAAACACCCTCTCACAGAGCACAACATGCCCTCTTCAACCCATCCAATTGAGACCCCCAGATACGCTCTAAAAAAAAACCTAGTTTGTGTCATGGTGAAAATGGAAACTAGAAATAGAAAATCTTCCTCCCCCTTATATTCATCTCCCCGAATGAAGCAAGCAATAGGTTTCTGTAAACACACGTTACGAACTATGTGTCGCTTTGTTTTAAATTCTCCCCTAAGCACAGCAACTTCGGAACAATTAGACAACACACCATCAATGCCACAAGAACTGAATTAGTCATCACACAGAAATTAAATTTATAACCTGCATCATTAGCTAGGCAATCACATAAATATTCGCGTGTGTACAAATACAGGCAAACAAGATGATCCGCAGGAGCTGCTATCCAGGTATCTCGACTAGTCATCCAGAGACCCCGGGTAATATCCTGGTGACCCGGGTTTGAATTCCACCCGGGCATATGGTGAAATTCGAATTCGATAAAATCTGGAATTAAAAGTCTAATGATGGCCATGCAACCATTGTCGATTTGTTACAAAAAAGAATGTGGTTTAATACTGCTCATTCGGGAAGGAAACTTGCCGCATTCACTGGGTCTATTCAAGGGCATTTAGGGATGGGCAATAAACACTCATAGAACATAGAACATAGAACAATACAGCACAGAACAGGCCCTTCGGCCTTCGATGTTGTGCCGACCAAAATAAAAAGCAATGCCCCTCCTAACTAAACCATTCCCTTCTCATCCATATACTTATCCACTAACCTCTTAAACGCCACCAAACTTGGCGCATCTACAACAGCTGCAGGCAGGGCATTCCACTCCCTAATCACTCTTTGAGTAAAGAACCTACCTCTGATATCCGTCCTATAACTCATACCCCTTAATTTAAAGTTGTGTCCCCTCGTGCTAGCTTTCTCCATCCTAGGAAAAAGGCTATCACTGTCCACCCTATCCAAACCTCTAATCATCTTATATGCTTCAATAAGATCCCCCCTTAGCCGCCTCCTTTCTAACGAAAACAACCTCAAATCCTTCAACCTCTCTTCATAGGACCTGCCCTCCATACCAGGCAACATCCTAGTAAACCTCCTCTGTACCCTCTCCAATGCCTCCACATCTTTCTTATAATGTGGCGACCAGAACTGCACACAATACTCCAAGTGCGGCCGCACTAGAGTTTTGTACAGCTGCAACATGATGCTGCGGCTCCTAAATTCAATCCCCCTACCAATAAAAGCTAAGACTCCATAAGCCTTCTTACTCATATTTCATGAATGGGTACAGAAACCCACAGATCTCGGTTATTTTAGCAGGTCAATTAATCAACTCCTTCAAACTGACCTTACCTGTTTCCTGAATATCTTAACTATTTTGATGGAATCAAACATTAACTTTTAACCTGGTCAGACTCCATTTGGAGTACTGTGCACAGTTCTAATTAACTCCTTCAAACTGCCCTTACCTATTCCCTGAATATCTTAACTATTTTGATCAAATCAAACATTACCCTATTAACCTGGTTAGATTCTATTTGGAGTACTGTGCACAGTTCTGGTTGCTTCATTACAGGAAGGATGTGGAAGCCATTGAAAGGGTGCAGAGGAGATTTACAAGGGTGTTGCCTGGATTAGGTGCAATGCCTTATGAGGATAGATTGAGAGAGCTTAGTCTTTTCTCCTTGGAGAGACAAAGGATGAGAGGTGACCTGACAAAGATGTGCAGGTTAGGTTGATTGGCCATGTTAAAATTGGCCCTTAATGTCCTGAGATGCTTAGGATAGAGGGTTTAGCGAGTAAATATGTAGGGATATGGGAATAGGGCCTGTATGGGATTGTGTTAGGTGCAGATTCATTGGGCATAATGGCCTCTTTCTGCACTGTAGGGTTTCTATGATTCTATGAAATCTATACTGCATTCCTTCCAACACCAATTGCTCACAGTACTCCAAATATGGTTTAACTTGAACTAAAGTATGAATTTAATTGTCTTTTGTTAGTGGTGATATACCGGATGCATTTGTTCAGAGGTTGATGTTTCAAGATAATGCTACAATTTATAATGATATTGTAACAAAATAAATGCTATCCACTCCCCATCCCCTCTCCTCTCCGACAAAGGTCATGAAAGACAATTTCCTCAATATAAGAATGCAGAGCAAATCCTCATCATTCTTATTGCCGGGGCTGAATGATCTGGCATGAACTAAGAACAACCATATTGCCTCAAATCCCTCAAACAATCAACAATGGAACCACAATATATTCATAAAACTTTGTTTTCTGCACTTAGGTCAACAATAGTTTCATAAAATATGAATCAAGCAAAACTTGATGAAACATATTTTGGAATAACATATTCAAAAATGAAATTAACATTATATTGGTCAGAAGAAAGCTAATGAAATACGTTCTTCACTTAACCTGGCCAGATGTACTGTGAATGTAACCAGTACAAACTGAATTGGGAATCATACTTTTCTGAATGTGAAATTCTGCGTGAATGAATTGCATCAATTTTTCTCCAAATTATAATTACTCCATTCAAAGCCTGACTGAAGTGCATTTGCCTTTATTTGTTTTCATTGTCACCAAAACAAATTTCAATAAAGTCAACAAAGAATTGTTTGATTACATAAAATACGTGTAAAGTTGTTATTGCACCAGCAAGGGCAAGTTTATCATGATCTTTCCAGATCATCATCACCTGGGCAATGAGATTACAATCATGTCAAGCCACATCATTGTGCGAGTTTTATTAGATTTAATCTTTTTTAAACTAATATATCTCAGGATTACTTAGCAAAACATATGAACGTCTGTTACATTTACAAATAAACTAAAGGCTCTGGTTCATACAACATTAGAAATGAGACATTTTAACTCATGAAAATGATTCTGAACAAATGTTATTTCAAAATCACGAACTTTGATACTGATAAGAAGTGGACTATGCAGCAAAGTGATGCATGCAAGTAGTTGCCTGATGGGGAATTACGGGCTATATATTTGGAGGCAGAAGCAAATTGAATTCAGATTCAACATGAAGGGCCTTATCTTCTTGTTGGTTCTCGCCTGTGCGGGTAAGGCAAGATACTAAATATTTTCTCCACATTTTAAAAATCAAATTCTTGAAAATTTGGTGAAAAATCTTCTTTTGTTCTCATCTTTATTTGTTTCTTCATTTTCAGGGAGTGAAGATGTCAGCAGATATGGTAGGTATATTTCTTCTTGTTCAAACACTGACATTTTAGTTTTATGTTCTTCAATTTGATGTTGCTTTATTCTTCCAATTTGCACAGATCCCAGCTTCTCTCAAAACAAGATGCATATTTATAAGTATGATGGTGTGATTCTGACTGGGCTGCCAGAGAAAGGCTTCAATAAAGCTGGTATTAGAATAACCAGCAGAGTGAAGATCAGGGGACTAGGATCAAGGCAGTACCTTCTACAAGTAAGAAAATTTGTGGATTTTTCTGCAATATTGGTTCAGTAGGTGTAATGGAAATAAAACATAATTTATATTCAAAGGATTGAGTTGAGTTCCTAAGACACGAGAATGAGTTTTACATGAAAATTGAAACATGAGTTCCTAACTTTAGATTAGGTATGAACTTCTCAAACAGCAGTGCAACACTCATTACGATCTACAATGGGATTGTAGCTGTAAGATTACAATTCTCTTGGTGTCAGGAATGAAAGGTGTAGGGAGATAGTGAGATGTTCTGCAGCCTCGATTCTCCACACTCTGGATTTGCAAGTCGGCCATGCAAAAGTGTAAAGCAAAACCTGCTCCTGTCCTGCGGGAAAGGAAAGTGATAAGTAAGTGGTACTCCAAAAACTCTCCATCACTTTTATGAATAATTTGAAACAGGAACAAAGTAAGGCCAAATGAAGAAAGTAAAGATTCACTAATTTAATAGACTGTCTCTTGTTAATTGCATGAGGGAGATGGGTATAGGAAATAGAAACATAGAAACTATAAGCAGGAGTAGGCCGTTCAGCCCTTCACACTTTTTTTACCATTCATTTTGATCATGGCTGATCATTGAATCCAATATGCTGATGCTCCCTCCCCTCCTCCCACATCACTTGACCACTTGAATCCAATATGCTGATGCTCCCTCCCCTCCTCCCACATCACTTGACCACTTTAGCCCCAAGAGCTATATTTAATTTCTTCTTGAAATCACACAACGTTTTGTCCTCAACTACATTTGGTGGTAGTGAATTCCATACGTTCACCACTCTCGGAGTGAAAAAAATTCTCTTCACCTCAGTTCTAAAAGGTGGACTCATAATCCTCAAATTATGACCCCAAGTTCTGGTCTCCCCCATCATTGAGAACATTCTTCCTAAATCTACGCTGCCTAATCCTGTTAGAATTCTGTAAGTAACAGTGAGATCCCCTCTCACTCTAAACTCCAGTGAATATAATCCTAACTGACTTAATCTCTCCTCATATGATAAATCTGCCATCCCAGCAAACAGCCAGATAAACCTTTGCTGTACTCCCTCTAAATATGCCAATATGATTAGATGATAGACGATAGTAAATTAGAACGGAAAATCAACAACACTGCAGATTCTGTTTGACCAAATAACCCATTCCAACTCTTTAATTATAATGTGCAGATGAGTAGACAAGCTGTGGTCTCCGAAGGCATTGGTATTGACCAGATATTGATCCATCCATATTGCTTGACTGGATTGTCAAGTGCAAGATGGAGCTTTCCCACCTTGATATGATAACGAAAAGACAAGCTTGAATCCAATTTAAAATTTACATATTAGAACATAGAACACAGAACACTACAGCACAAACAGGCCCTTCGGCCCACAAGTTGTGCCGAACACATCAAAACCTACCCAGCCATAGACCTATCTATAACCCCCAATCCCATTGGATCCCATATACTCATCCAGAAGTCTTTTAAAATACCCCAGCGAGTTCGCCTCGACCACCACCGACGGCAGCCGATTCCATTCACTCACCACCCTCTGAGTGAAAAACTTTCCCCGAGCATCCCCTCTGTACTTGCTTCCCTGCACCTTAAATCTGTGCCCTCTCGTCGCGACCATTTCAGCCCTGGGAAATAGTCTCTGAGAGTCCACCCTATCTATTCCTCTCAACATCTTGTAAACCTCTATCAGTTCGCCTCTCAACCTTCGTCTCTCCAGGGAGAACAGTCCCAGCTCCCTCAACCTGTCTTCATAAGGCATGCCTCCCAATCCAGGCAACATCCTTGTAATCTCCTCTGCACCCTTTCAATAGCTTCCACGTCCTTCCTATAGTGAGGCGACCAGAACTGCGCACAGTACTCCAAGTGTGGTCTGACAAGGGTCCTATAAAGCTGCAGCATTACCTCCTGACTCCTGAACTCACTCCCTCGATGAATGAAGGCCAGTACACCGTAAGCTTTCTTAACCACATCCTCCACCTGGGAGGCCGATTTGAGAGTCTTATGGACCTGGACCCCAAGATCCCTCTGCTCTTCCACACAGCTAAGACTCCTACCTTTGATAGTGTACTCAGTCATCCCGTTGGATCTGCCAAAATGGACCACAACACATTTATCCGCGTTGAAGTCCATCTGCCACTTCTCCGCCCAGTCTTGCATCCTGTCAATGTCATGCTGCAATTTTTGACATCCCTCCAGACCATCCACAACACCCCGACCTTAGTGTCATCGGCGAACTTACTCACCTATCCCTCCACTTCCTCATCCAGGTCATTTATGAAAATGACAAACAGCAAGGGTCCTAGAACAGATCCCTGGGGCACTCCACTGGTGACCAACCTCCATGCAGAAAAAGAGCCATCCACCACCACCCTCTGCCTTCTGCAGGCAAGCCAGTTCTGGATCCACAAGGCCAAAGCCCCTTGGATCCCATGGCCTCTCACCTTCTCAAGAAGTCTTGCATGTGGGACCTTGTCAAACGCCTTGCTGAAGTCCATGTACACCACGTCCACTGCTCTTCCTTCGTCAATGTGTTCAGTCACATTTTCGAAGAACTCAATTAAGCTTGTAAGGCATGACCTGCCTTTTACAAAACCATGCTGACTATTTCTAATCAACCGGAACTTCTCCAAATGCTCATAAATCTTGTCCCTCAGAAGCCTCTCCATCAGCTTACCAACCACTGAGGTCAGACTCACCGGTCGGTAATTTCCAGGACTATCCCTGTTCCCTTTCTTGAAAATAGGGACCACATCCGCAATCCTCCATCCTCCAGAACCTCTCCCGTCTCCATCGATGACGCAAAGATCATCGCCAGGGGCTCTGCAATGACATCCCTCACCTCCCACAATAACCTGGGGTACATCCCATCTGGTCCCGGAGACTTGTCTATATTGATAGCATTTAGAAGTTCTAACATATCCGCTTCCTTAATATCTACATACTCAATCTTTTCAGTCTGCCGCAAACTTGTAGTGCATCCTCCCAGATCACTTTCCACCGTGAATACTGAGGCAAAGTACTCATTAAGCACCTCTGCCATTTCTTCCGGTTCCATACAGACTTTCCCCCTTCACCTTTTATAGGTCCTATCCCTTCTCTTCTCATCCTTTTACTTTTCACATATTTGTAGAATGCCTTGGGATTCTCCTTAATCCTACCAGCCAAGGCCTTCTCATGACCCCTTCTGGCTCTCCTAATTTCCTTTTTAAGCTCTCTTCTATAAACCTTATACTTCTCTAGATCCCCAACATCTCCTAGCTCTTTGAACCTTTTATACACCTTTCTTTTCTTCCTGACTAGGTTCACCACAGCCTTCGTGCACCACGGTTCCCTCGACTTACCAAAACCTCCTTGTCTCACCGGAACGTTGTCGCGCAGAGCTCCAGACAAGCATTCCTTGAGCTGGCCACCGCTGCCTCCCTTGGATGAGCTGTCCCCCACAGTAGTACTCAGGCAACAGTACTTATTTTGAAGGGGGACATCCACCGGTGTACTTTCCATCACCTGAGGTTTCCCCTTCCTAATAGTTACCCATGTGCCTTCTCTCCTTTGCCCTGGTGTGACTACTTGTCTGTAGCTCCTATTAATAATCTCCTCATTCTCCCTAATGAGTCGAAGGTCCTCAAGCTGCATTTTCAGTTCTTTTACCTGGTCCCGTAGGGATTGCAGCTCCACACAGCGATCACAGGTATGGACATCTGGGAGACCAGGACCCTCCAAGACCTCCCACATGTTACACTGACAACAACATGCTGGTCAACATGCAGGGCCATGCTTGCCCCTTTTTAGTAACCCAGAGAAAAAAAAAGAAAGATTAAAACTTACCTTGCCTCCCGTTTTTGCTTAGGCTCTGTGAGCCAAGGACCTTACAGTTCACACAAAAACAAACTGACCTACTCCTTCTCAGAGCTCCTCTCTCTCTCTCTCTCTCTTTTTTAGGTTAGAGGAGGAGGGGGGGTTGGGATACTCTACTTGTGTAGAGTATCGAGATTCCACACCACTCCAATTTATAGTGAGGTTGAAAGAAAAACTACACTACCCAAGGTGCTTTGCAACACCTTCTGGGTTTACAAGTTTAAAAAGTTTAAAAAGACTAGTAAAATTTAGACTTTAAAAAATCGCTCTACTCACTCACAAGCTCTCCACTCGCAAATCGCTGCCTCTCCACAGTGCTCCCAAGGAACAATTAGGTCGAATTCCCGAGGTGAGTAACATTTAATGGTTGAAACAAAACTACAAATATTCAGAGAGTGCAAGTGATAACATAATGTGGTCTGTAAATAAATAAATAAGGCAAGTTATACTGCAATGTGCCCAAGATTCCCAAGGAAATGAATACTTATAGACTGACTCAGTTCGATATCCTGTCGATGGAACAAAAGTGGAGATCAGACAGAGTGCACAAGATTCCGAATTGAAGAATTAGAGAATGCTGGTCATTTCTCAAACTGGAGACCATAATGGGCATATTGATTTCAAAATAGAAAATAAGCAGTTGCCTCATTAATCCAGTGAAGGTAAGCAATGTAATGGTGTGAGCAAAACTTTCATTTCCGGTTATATCTTAATCTCAGCTTGAAAATCCTCAACTTCAAGAGGTGAATGGAATTTGGTCCAAGGACCCATTTTCCTCACTCCACAAGTTGATGGAAAGATGGACCCCACACCTGACCAGAGCAGTGAAATTTGAGTATTCCAATGGCCGAGTGGGAAATATCTACACCTCAGAAAACTTACCTGAAGATATTTTAAATATCCACAGAGGAATCATCAACATTTTCCAAATCACCAACAAGAAATCCCAAAACTTCTACGATTTACAAGAGGTTTTTTTTTCCACTTTTGCACACAAACTTTATACATCACTGATATTTGACTCTGAAGTCTTGCTCACTAACCAAACTGTAATTGTCTAGGCTGGAATTGAAGGAATCTGCCATACGAGATATATAGTTCAAGAGGACAAGAGAAAGGAGTGCCTGGTTATAACAAAATCTAAAGACTTGACCAATTGCCAGCAGAGGGTTTTGAAACAAACTGGTACAATCTACACTCAACTCTGCCCTTCGTGTCAGCAGGTATACTTTTCATTATCAATTCTTTCCTGACTTATTCCAATTCGCAATAAAATTAGCTCCCAATCTAAATAAGATCATTGTCTATTCAGGTCCATTGCCGCATACAAAATAACATTCATTCCTCTCCAAGATGGGTTGGGTTGTTAGATACCTGATTTTATTTTCTGAAACTATCAATAGAAGTAGACAGAACGATAACTATGGTGATGTTTTCCAATCATCAGAGAGGCAGGAATATCCGTGCATCTGCTGCTTTCACCATTGTCCTGAAACCTACAGCACTTGGTGCAATTGTTCAGGAAGCTAGGGTTCGAGAAGTGCATCAGTTTACACCGTTCCATGAACTTGATGGGACTATTCGATTAGAGGCAAGGTAAGCCAACAATTAGCTTTGTTAATGACTCATTTGTTTGTCTTCATTCTGCTTCTGAACTGTGTTTGTAACTTAACATCTTCAACTCTCTGTAAATGTAAAAAATTGTTGATACAGTCAAGTCTGATTATGGACTAGAATGTTACCATTGTCGCAGAACAGAAACACACCCAATGATCCAATTGTGATTTTTTTTCCTCCACAGTAAAGTTGTTTGACTTTCTTTCAGTGTCACATTTGTTCTGGAAAGTCTCTGATGAACATTTTCTGTTGCAGACAAAGCCTTATCTTGGAAAAGATCACAGCAGCACTCATGGAACAAATCCCAGACATGTGAAGTCGACAAAGTTTGCAATACCTCAGCGAGAGAAATGTTCTCCAGCAGCCATTCAAATTGCTTAAGGAGCAAAATGTGATCACCCAGGTAAATATATCAGCCAATAGCCTTCTCTTTTCAAAATTTGTTCAAGGAATGTGGGAGCCCAGTGAGACTGACATTTGGTGCCCATCTATGACTTATTGACAAGGACCCAGCAACAGTGAAGGAATGGTGACATAGTTTTAAGTCATAATGTTGTGTGATTTGAAGGGGAGTTTGCATACGGTGATGTCCCCATGTGTCCGCCACTCGTGTTCTGAGCTGTACAGGTTGTGTGTTTGCATGGCAGTGTTGAAACTGAGTGAGTTGTGGCAATGTATCTTGTAGATGGTACACACTGCTGCCGCTGTGCGACTCTGGAGGTATAGTGTGCTGAATGAATTGCTATTAAACAGGCTGCGTTGTCCTGGATGGTGTTGTTTCAGGAATATTGTTGGAACTGCACTCATGCAGCCAATTTGTCATCTCTTTCTGTTAAATAAACATCAGTAAAAGAGATTAATTTAATGGAGTTTTTATTTGTTGTTTTTTTCTCTCTAGATCAAAGACACCTTGAGTCACATAGCTAAGTACAATATGCAGGATATCCATATGGATGCTCCATCGAGACTTCTGCAGCTTGTGCAGCTTCTCCATTTAGCTCCACACAGATCCCTCTCTGAAATTTGGAGCAGGGTTAAATCAGAACCTGAACAAAGGTACCTGGTCACAAGAACATTAAGATTGTGATTTAAGAACAAAGAACAAAGAACTACACAGCACGGGAAACAGGCCCTTCGGCCCAATGAGCCCGCGCCGCCACCCCGATGTTCTCACTTCCACCCATGATCCCTGTCTATGTTTATAGAAATCTGCATTGGAACCAAATTAGCGAGACAATTTAGGGAGAATTTGTTTTGCCAATCAGCCTAAGAGCACATTTTTGGGGTGTGGGAGGAAATCAGAGCACCCAGAGAAAACCCACACAAGCACGGGGAGAATGCACAAACTCCCACAGATAGACAGCCAAATCCATGTATCTGCACAGCACAGCGATAGTCACTAAGCTGTTGTGTAAATGTAAGTTTTATCACAATATAACTGGTGCAGCATGGTGGCACAGTGGATAGCATTGCTGCCTTACAGAGCCAGGGACACGGGTTCAATTTTGGCCTTGGCTCATTGTCTAGGTAGAGTTTGCACATTGTCCCCATGTCTCCAGGTACTCCAGTTTCTTCCAACAGTCCAAAGCCGCGCAGGTTAGGTAGATGGCCATGCTAAATTGGCTCTTGGTGTCAGAGTACTAGCTAGAGTAAATGGATAGGTTATGGGCATAGGGCCTTGCTGAGAGTATGGTTAGCACAGCCTTGATGGGTTGAATGCCCTCCTTCTGCTCTTTATGGTTCTTTGATTCGATGATGTCTGGCTGTGCAGTTTTCTGAGGCTTGTAAATCTGAGCAGTGGATCCGTTACCTCAGCCTGGAGTGATTGTGTAAAGGACAGGAAAACCCCAACAACCCTTATAAACCTCAATGCCTACAGCAATTCCCTCACCCCCATCTCACACACTTCTTCATTATCCTCCAAAACTCAGAGGTCTCTATTTAAAGTAAACTACAACAAATCGGTTGATCGAAGGCTGTGAGATTTGGGAGCTTCCACACCCAAGTGTTATAATCCTATTGTCCTTGGCCTGCTGCAATTATCCAGAGTTTTGCCAGAGCAAATGACATTTCAGCCTCTAAATCTGGGGTTAGTCGATGTCAGATTTCCGTAAACATAGACAGGGATCATGGGTGGAAGTGGGAACGTTAAAATGGCGGCGTGGGCTCGTTGGGCCAAAGGGCCTGTTTCCTGTGCTGTGTTGTTCTTTGTTCTTTGGATCTTCAACATCACAAGTCCATTGGTTACTGAGCTCCAGAACAACAGCTTTCCCGCAGTGAACAATGTTAAAATTTGCAGAGTAATTCATTAACTTATTGTCCAGTCAGGATGACGCAGAAATTCCTCTCTGCGTGATGAGATTTTAACCATCATTCTTGGGATGTGGGAATGATCAACAAGTTCGGCATTTGATTACTCAGCCTGGAAGAGTCATGGTGAGCTTCTAGTTGACCTGGTGCAGTCTCTATGGAGAAGGTGCTACCACAGTGCTAGGAATGTTAGGACTGTGACATGAATGTCAGGAATATGGAGCCTGGAAAGGGAATAACTGAAAACTGTTCTTGTTTCCTCACTCTAGGCACTGGTTACTTGAGGCAATCCCCACTATCGGGACATTAGAAAGTATGAAATTCATCAAGAGCAGAATTCAAGAAAATGAAAAAATCCCCTCGGAAATACTTCAGGCTTTAATTCTTGCATTGCACCAAGTCAAAACTGACCGCGAAGTTCTTACTGTGGCCAAAGTGAGTTTACACTCAAACTACACCTTGTGTCATAGACAAAGGAAAGTAATTCTTGCAATGCAGACATCTCTGGCTAGGGAAGCATTTACTCCCTCCAGAAAACCAGAGCACCACAGAAAGATAACAGTGCAGAAAGAAGCTATTCACTGCATCCTGTCTGTGCCAATCGAAAAGAGAATGAAGAAACCAGTATTTTATTTTAATACAATTTTCCAGCATCTGCTCTGTTGGCTTGCAGGTTCCAGCACTTCTACTGCAGATCTCATGCCTTTCCCTTTAAATGAGTTGAGCATTTCAACTTCAACCACCAACTCGGCAGTGAATTCCAGACACACACTATCACCTGGGTGATTCTATCAATGACCTTAAATCTATTGCTCCCTGCTCACTGTTGCCTCAGGGTCAGTACAGTGGTAAAGTGGTTAGACCTGCTGCAGCACAGCACTAGGGACCCAGCTTGTATTTCAGCTTTGGGTGACTGTGTAGAGATTGCACATTCTTCCTGTCTCTGCATGGGTTTCCTCAGGATGTTCTGGTTTTCTTCCAAACTCCTAAGATGTGCAGGTTCGGTGAATTAGCCATGGTAAATGTACCCGTTTAAGGGGATAGAGGAGATGGCAGGTCCTGGTTGAAATGCTCTTTCCGATTCAGTGCACACTTTGTGTGCCGAATGACCTCTTACAGCAATATCTAGGAGTCAATGGTTAACATTTGAAGACAATCAATTTCTAGACCACTTCCCATTCAAACACGATTATTTTATTCATTCATGGGATGTGGATGTTTCTGGATACACCAGCATTCATTGCACATTCTTAGATGTTCTTAAAAGGTGGCGGTGATCTGCCTTCTTGAGCTGTTACCGTCCATATGGGGGTGTACCTACAAATACAGTGCTGTTGGGGAAACAGTTCCAGAATTTTGACTCAGTGACAGTGACCGAATGGTGATATATTTCCAAGTTAGGGTGGTGATGACTTGAAGGGAAGCTTCCAGATAGTGGTATTCCCAGATATCTGCCGCTCTGTTTTTCTAAATGGTAGTAGTCATGCGTTTGGAAAGTGCTGGCAAAAGAATCTTGGTGAATTCCTGCAGTGCATCTTGCAGATAGTACATGGGACTGAAATAAACCATGGTGGGTAAGGTCTGCAGGTTTCCTTCTCAAAAAGAAAACCATTAGCATATTTACCATAAGTTGTTTCCACTGGAAGGTGAAACTAATACGAGGGGCCACGCTCTCAAAATAAGGGGAAGCAGATTTAGGATTGAGGTGAGGAGGAACTTCACACAAAAGGTTGTGAATCTGTGAAATTCCCTGCCCAGTGAAGCAGTTGAGGCTACCTCATTGAATGTTTTTAAAGCAAGGGAAAAAATATCAAACAGTAAAAGAATTAAGGGTTATGGTGAGTGGACAGATAAGTGTAGCTGAATTCACATACAGAACTTTGTTGAGTGGCAGAGCAAATTCAAGGGGTCAGATGATTGACTAGTTCTTATGTTCTTATACAAACCTGACAATGTTATGATGACTATTAAAGTCCAAAATTGTTCAGTTGTTTCATTGTTACAACCTGTGGGAGTTGAAATTGACTTTGTGGATTACTTCTCCTGTGCCACAAACACTCCGCAGGAATCTGATTGAGAATCATCAACATAACATGTGTGCTGTGAATAGAATGCTTAACCGCATTGACTTCTCATTGCAGGAAATCATAGACCTCAACCAAGTGAAACATTGCCAGCTGGCTCGCAGACTTACGATTCTTGCATACGGTTCCATGATCTTCAGGCACTGCGCACAGAGGCCAACTTGTCCCGATAATATATTGAAAGTAAGCTGATACTCCTTCACCTGTCTGATCCATGTGTCTGTGTTTGTGTGACATCTCCACAAATCCTAACTGAGCCTTTTTTTCCAGCCCATCCACGCTTTACTGATTGACGCCAGCAGTCGGCCCAATGATGAGGATGTTGTCCTGGGTCTCAAAGCAATTGGCAATGCGGGACAGCCAGCCAGCCTCAAGAGTATCATAAAGCTATTACCTGGATTCGGCATAGCGGCTCCTAATCTCCCACTGAAAGTCCGAGTTGATGCTATCATGGCGCTAAGGAACATTGCCAAGGAAGACCCACCGACTGTACGTGAAACTAGTGTTTGTTTTCAATGTCATTTGTTGTGAAATTGACATCAGTTTCATGTTATTTCTGAAATTGATAACATTATTTCATTGGAAGCAATTCAGAGAATTCACTAGGATGATTCCCAGTATCAAGGGTTTGTTTAATGAGGAAAGATGATGCAGTTCAGGACTCTGCTCTTTGGAATTTAGAAGAATGAGAGGTGATCTCAGTGAAACTTATAGGATTATGAAGAGGCTCGACAGGGCAAATGCTGAGAGTATATTTCATAGAATCATAGATTTATACAGCACAGAAGAACATCTTGGCCCACTGAGTCCACTGAGGATTGACGGATGATGAGTCTGGGAAAGGATGTGTAGATAGTTTGAGCCATGTTGAATTCAAAATGGAGGACGTATTGGGGTTCTTGAGAAAAAATAAGATAGACAAGTTCCCAGAGCCTGATAGGATATATCCCAGAATACTGAAAGAGGCAAGGGAGAAAATTGCTGGGGCCTTGAGAGAAATCTTTGTATCCTCACTGGCTCATGGCCAGGTAGCAGAAGATTGGAGAATAGCCAGTATTGTTCTCTTGTTTAACAATGGTAGCAAGAATAATGCACGTAATTCCAGAGCCTTACATCAGTGGCAGGGAAATTATTGGACAGGATTCTTTGAAGCAGGATGTATTCCCAATTGGAAATAAGTGGACGCATTAGTGAGAGGCAACATGGTTTTGTGAAGGGGAGGTCGTCCTTAATGAACCTGATCAAATTTTTTGAGGAAGTGACGAAAATGATTGATGAAGATAGGGCAGTGGATGTTGTCTACATGGACTTCAATAAGGCCTTTGACAAGGTCCCTCATGGCAGACTGGTGCATAAAGTGCAGTCACATGGAATCAGAGGTTAGCTGGTAAATAAGTTTTCCCTCACATCTCTCCTAAATCTGTGTCCCCGCCTAGCTGATCCTTCAACTGAGAGGAAAGCTGGGCTTATCCATTCTCTCCATGTCTCCCATCATCTTGTACACCTCAATCAGGCCACGCCTCGGTCTTCCCAATGAAAGCAATGAATTCCTTTCAAATGAGCTTTCCGGGGTGTGTTGAGGATGTGGGTGGAAGGCAGGGTCCTTGTATCTGTTTAAGACTAAGAGAGATAGGGTTTTGATCAGGAAGCGAACAAAGGAGTACAGAAACAGCAGGGAAGTTGTTGTGAGGAATATCATTGGACCAGACATTATCCTATTGAATGGTAGAGCAGGCTCGAGGGGCTGAATTGTCTACTCCTGTCTCAATTTCTTTTGATTTCACTGAACACGACAAATCATTCATTAAAAATAAGACATTTGGGTAAATTTGGACACCAGGATGGAGGTGAAATATACACGCTATCCTAGTGATCGCCCTCTTCAATGTAATGAACAGGTCGAGTATCTCTCCCAACTCTGTTTGCGTCACCACACTGCTTCGCTGTGTTTTAATTGCTCTTTCTAACCATCTGTCACAAGGTACAATGTCTCGCTATACAGACATTCCTCAACCGAAAGAACCATCCCGAAGAGCGAATGATGGCCTGTGTGGTCCTCTTCGCTACCAAGCCACCTCTAACTTTAATATCTATGGTCGCGAACTCACTGCTCACCGAGACCAGTCTGCAGGTGGCCAGTTTCACCTATTCGCATATTAGAGCTCTGTCTAGAAGTTCACTCCCATCCATCAATTCACTGTAAGTAAACGGACTTCCCTATCCAGGATTCCAGGTTATGCCCGGGTTATTCAGTGTCTGATCAATTCTTGCTTTTCACAGGGCTGCTGCCTGCAATCTCGCACTGAACATCTTAAGTCCCAAACTTGAGCAGCTTGGCCATCGTTTGCAGCAAAGTTTACCGCGTGGACACGTTTCTCTGTAAGTGTGATATACCCCTGCCAGGGGAGATCTTCATAGCGATGCTTCAATAGGCACAAGTTTTAACAATAAAGGAGATAACAATTATTTAATTGGAAACACAAATTGCTGCATAAATTCAGTAGGTTTTGGCAGTGTGTGTGGAGGGGATAATACAGTTAATGTTCCTTCAGAGCAAAGAGTCATGTTGTACTCAAAATGTTAACTGTTTCTCTGTCCACGCATTCTGTCAGAGCCACTGAGTGTTTCTAGCATTTTCTGTTTTATTTCAGATTCCCAGCAGTTTTTTTTTTGTATTCATTTTTTAAAGAAGCGATATGAATTTATTGCCTTCAAATTCCCCCCTTTAAAATAGACAGAAATGTGTTACTATTATACAGATATTATGATAAATGATTAAATATCCAGTGTGAAGTACGATTAGCTAACAGCTATAACCATATTCAACTTATTATTTATCTTCCATGCAATCAGTGCTACTTAAAGATGTCACATGTCTTCTGACCCATTTGTTATTTTGAATAGAAACTATACAAGTGTTTACTTTTGTTTTTCTATTCCTGTGATGTAGACCGCTTAATGGCAGGAGCATCTACTAAAGCCCTTCTCTTTAAGACTTCCAGCAGCATCATTCCCACAGCGGTGTTGGCCAAAGTCAGGGGTCATGCTCTGGGAGGCTCCTCAGACCTGATAGAGGTGATGTGCCACTAGATTGAAGCAATAAATCCAACACTATTGTTAATCTCTTACTTCGAGTTATTCTACAAACAATTCTTTCTCATGATGTTTCTTTCTCACTGACACAGATTGGTTTATGGGCAGAAGGTCTCCAGGAGGTCATGATGAAGGAACGAGTAGAATACCTTAGAAAAACTGACAGTAGATCTATTCGGCGCATCTTAAGCAAGGTGGGAGCAATTCAGCTTGTAAAAACATGTATTGTGTAATAGCATACAGACCAGTCAGAATTGTGTATTGATACCTGATTCTTCCTGGTTTCTAGTTGATAAACTGGAAGGAATTGCCAGAAGAGAAACCGTTGGCTTCTGCCTACCTCAAACTGTTTGGACAAGAATTGGCGTTCGCTCAACTGAGAAAGGAAGACCTTGATACAACTAAACAGGTAATGAAGTTGAAAGAATATTTGAATGAAATGGCCCTGAGTGAACAATGAAATTGTTTTTTTGGTATTATTGAATTATTTATTTTCTTTGCCAGAAAATCAACAGCCCAATTGACAGTTATGTGAACAAACTTAAAGAAGGAGTCAGTTTCAATCCTTCCAAGGCACTGGTGGCAGTTGAGATGCGACATGTTGTACCTACTGCTGTTGGTCTGCCAATGGAACTGGGCATCACTTCAACTGCTATAGTGCTCTCCAGTATAAAAGGTGATGTTTGCAATGGATATTTGAACTCAAAACCAAACTTTACCTTCAGGTTGGGGAGTAACTGGCCAGGAATGTGAAATCTGTACAGGTATTTCTCCATCCTGTCAATGTGAGATGATGTTTCCTCTTCAAGCTTCACCTGGCCTTTTCACAAGTTGATGTATTATAGCTGATATGGGTTCAGTGCCAGACAGGTGCTAACCAGTGGCAGGTGAACAGTTGTTAGAATATTTAGTCTAGAATAGAATCATAGATCGATAAAGCACAGATATAGGTTATATATGAAATATATCCCTCAATATATAAATCCTCAACAATCATAATTTTGTCTTTTTTTATTCCAAAACAGTTGATGCCGACTCTGACCCTCCCATTTCTAAACTTCCTCGGATACTGAATTCCAGGATTCAGCTGAATGCTCGCCTCAACCCAAGGTATACAGGTCAAATTATTTCATTCACAGAACCAGAAATTCTGTCACTGAAATCTATCTTGATATGAATTGTTACTGACTGCAGGGATTTAATCTGTTTGATGTGCTTACCGGCGCCACTTACTGTGAATGCCTTCTATTATTTGACAGTGTGTCCATCCATACCAGAGTGTTCCTGGGGATCAATATGCCTCAGATCCAGTCTGGTGTGGAATTCCGAGCGAAAGTACGTTCACTCATTCCCGTGAGCGTAACTGCAAAGATCAACTTGAAAGAAGGTAACTTCAGGATTGACACTTCCCCAGCCAATAAGGAGAACAGGATTCTATCCATGACGTGAGTAGAGATATCTGGTGCAATTACCTGATAACAATTTGATACCTGATGTCCTAATCCTGCCTAACACAATATTCCATGTGTAGTTCACAGGTGTATGCAGTGTCAAGCAATGTTGAAGATTTGTTTGCGGAAAAAATAACCCCGATTTTACCTTCGACTCTAGAGAGACGCATTTCAAATCAACGTTTTACATCTTCAGTGAGGTCATCCCAGGGCACAAGCGCTCGAATTGTTGTAAGTCACGTTTGATCATTGTAATCGCATCAAACAGGATTGCAGTGGAGATTGGGTTAATTTGTGTTATATTTATTTGCTTTTTCTCATCGCTTCATTTCTCCCGGCACGGTGCAGTTGGAATGAAATCTTGATGCTCTGTGTTATTGTGAACTCTGTTCCATTTGCTTGTGTGCCCGCAGTCACATCTGTCTCCAGAACCACTGTCTGACCAAGTGCCCTGTTCTGAGGATGAGCAGAAGTCGCAGGTTCCCAATCGCTCATCCTACCGCTCATGCGCCACAGCGACGGGATTCGGCTTCAAAGTTTGTGTGGACGCCAGTATGGAAAACGCTCTTTCCATCAAACATAGTCCATTGTATCGGCTGATTGGGGAACACATTCTGAACGTGTCGATTGCACCAGGTAAACACATCAGAAAATTATCTCCTTAAAGCTACTGTTGCTTGGCAACAGACTTGAATCAAAGTTTTGACTTATTTATATCTGTACCTGTGAGTTTATGTAATAATACACACCTTGAAGACCATGCAAACAGCTGGAAGGAATCTTGCTGGATGTCATAGAGGTTTATAACATGGAGACAGGCCCTTCAGCTCAACTTGTCCATGCCGCCCTTATTTTTTTTAAACGACCCTTCAGATAATCCCAGTTGTCCGCTTTTGGTCCATATCCCTCTATACCCATCAAACCCATGTAAATATCTAAATGCTTTTTAAACGAGAAAATTGTACTTGCCTCTACTATCACTTCTGGTAGCTTGTTCTAGACACACCACTGTTTGTGTGTAAAAATTGTCCCTCCAGACACTTTTGTACTTCTCCTCTTTTACGCCCTCTAGTTTTACACTCCCCTACTTTGGGAGAAGATGTTGACCATAATTTTGTCTATGCCCTTAATTATTTTATAGACCTCTATGAAGTCACCCGTTAGCCTCCTATGCTCCAGAGAAAAAAAGTCCCACTCTATTCAGCCTCTCCTTATAACTCAATCTATTATGACCAAGTAGCATCGTAGTAAATCTTTTCTGCCTTCTTTCTAATTTAGTAATATCCTTTCTATAATAGGGAAACCAGAATTGCACACAGTGTTCCAGGTGTGGCTTTACCAATGTCTTGTACAACTCCAACAAGACATCCCAACTTCTGTATTCAATGTTCTGACTGATGAAACCGAGCATGCCTAATGTCTTCTTCACCACTCTGTCTACCTGTGACTCCACTTTCAAGGAGCTATGAACATGTACCTCGAGATCTCTTTATTCTGTAACTCTACCCAATGCCCCACCATTAACAGAGTAAGTCCTGCCCAGGTTCAATCTACCAAATGCACCACCTTGCATTTGTTTAAATTAAACTACATTTTGGTGCAAGGCAATATTGCTGCATTGAGGTCTCTGTGAAGATCTAATAGTCAACGTTTTTTTTTTATTATAGAACATAGAACATAGAACATAGAACAATACAGCACAGAACAGGCCCTTCGGCCTTCGATGTTGTGCCGACCAAAATAAAAAGCAATGCCCCTCCTAACTAAACCATTCCCTTCTCATCCAGATACTTATCAACTAACCTCTTAAACGCCACCAAACTTGGCGCATCTACAACAGCTGCAGGCAGGGCATTCCACTCCCTAATCACTCTTTGAGTAAGAACCTACCTCTGATATCCGTCCTATAACTCATACCCCTTAATTTAAAGCTGTGTCCCTTCGTGCTAGCTTTCTCCATCCTAGGAAAAAGGCTATCACTGTCCACCCTATCTAAACCTCTAATCATCTTATATGCTTCAATAAGATCCCCTCTTATCCTCCTCCTTTCTAACGAAAACAACCTCAAATCCTTCAACCTCTCTTCATAGGACCTGCCCTCCATACCAGGCAACATCCTGGTAAACCTCCTCGGTACCCTCTCCAATGCCTCCACATCTTTCTTATAATGTGGGGACCAGAACTGCACACAATACTCCAATTGCGGCCGCACTAGAGTTTTGTACAGCTGCAACATGATGCTGCGGCTCCTAAATTCAATCCCCCTACCAAAAAAAGCTAAGACTCCATAAGCCTTCTTAACAACTTTATCCACTTGACTGCCTACTTTCAGGGATCTATTGACACATACACCAAGATCCTTCTGTTCCTCAACACTATTAAGAGCCCCACCATTAGCCCTATACTCTACACATTTATTGTTCCTGCCAAAGTGCATTACCTCACACTTTTCCACATTAAACTCCATTTGCCACCTCTCGGCCCAGCTCTGCAACTTGTCCAAATCACTCTGTAAACTAAAACACCCCTCTTCACTATCTACCACACCACCAACTTTAGTATCATCTGCAAATTTACTGATCCATCCCTCAATACCCTCATCCAGATCATTTATAAAATTACAAACAGCAGGGGCCCCAAAACAGACCCCTGAGGCACACCACTCGTCACCGAACTCCACGATGAATATCTCCCATCAACCACCACCTCTGTCTTCTATCTGCCAGCCAATTCCTAATCCAATTAGCTAAATCACCCTCTATTCCACACATCTGCATTTTCTGTAGAAGTCTTCCATGGGCCACCTTATCAAACGCCTTTTCTGCGTACAATTTCCAATTAGTGGAAAATGACAAAGTTAAATTCTTGCTTATCATGGCCCCGAATATATCTGACTTGCTGGAAATTGCCTGTCAAGCCCCTTTATCTGCTTTGATTTTTCACATTGAGAGATTGACGCACAGAGAGAATTGCATTTAAAATGTACTTTTGTTCACAGCACGGTATGTACAACAACACTTGGTCCAGTTCCAGCAACTCGATGCGATAGTCAGGAAGACTCACTACTGGAAGCAGACCCCATTCAAGAGGCTCAGTGGAAGATATTCAAGGCAGAGTTCATGCTATGTTCGTCCAGAGTGAAAGAAGACACAGCGTGAGTGGAAGCAGCAGCAGCAGTGAAGGCAAGGAAAAAGTCAGGCTCCCCCACAAACACACGAGCAGACACCTCAGTGGAACTTGGCACAGTGGGACGGTACTGAGTAGTGAGATTCATGTAAGTGCTGTTATGAGCCCTCCAAATAACTTGAGCTTTTTACCCTCTGCTGGGAGAAAAGAAGACTTTCCATTGAGCTGAGATTACGCTTCTGTCTCAGCGAGGCATCAACTTCAAAACTATAATCCAGAGAAGAGAATATGATAGAATTGAATTGAACAGATATCCCCATACACAGAAGGTGGCCATTCAGCCCGTCAAGTCTGTACTGAACACAATCCCACCCAGGCTCTCCTCTGTCTACCATTCCCCAAATTCAAAATTGCTTTCTATCAATGGGGCTTTCAGGAAACCAATTTGTTTCCCCTAAGTTCTTCCAGACCAGAGAGAGAGAGAAGTCTTCCCACCTCTCTGCCTGGGCTGAATTTAAGTTACGCCAATGGGAATGATAGGCTAGCTATTTATTCCACTAACTACCTCATCACCTTTCTGCCAGTTAGAATGTGTTTAACTTATTACAGCAATGATGTGGAGATACTGGCGTAGGACTGGAGTGGGCACAGTAAGAAATCTCACAACACTAGGTTAAATTCCGACAGGTTTATTTGATAACATGAGCTTTTGGAGCATTGTTCCTTCATCAGATGAATAAAGAGGTGGGTTCACAAGCAGGTCATATGCCATGATGTGGAAATGCTGGTGTTGGACTGGGCTGGGCACAAGAATGAAGTCCTGTTTGTGAATTCACCTCTTCTTTCACTTGATAAAGTTGCAGCGCTCCAAAAACTCGTGCTACCAATTAAACCCATTGAACTTTAAACTGGTGTTATTATAGCAAAGATCAGCATGTATAAAAAATTGTAAATGTGAAATTCTGCCAACCTGCATTAAAATTCAGGTAAAGAAATTTGCGAAAATAATTTATTTGTGCATTATTTGAACAAAGAACAAAGAACAACACAGCACGGGAAACAGGCCCTTCGGCCCAACGAGCCCGCGCCGCCGTCCTAACGTCTTAATGACATATAGGGACCAATATAGGGACAATTTGTTACCCAATCAGCCTAAGAGCACATTTTTGGGATGTGGGAGGAAACCGGAGCACCCGGAGAAAACCCACGCAACCACGGGAAGAACGCGCAAACTCCCGCAGACACAGGCCCAAATCCATGTGTCTGCACAGCAACAGCGATAGTCTCTGAGCTGTCATGTTGCCCATCTGATGGTCCAGTTTAAGCATACACTAATGACGTGAAGCACTAGGCCATTCCTGAAGTAACCTCCAGGAGCAGCCCTCGCACGACCTGCCGAATGCATGCACCTTGTTGGTCAACAAGGTGGACCGAATAGCCTGTGGAAACAAATAAAGTATTTAAACAGTCCTCCTATATCCCTCTATCTGCAGATCGCTCATGTGGCTGTCCAAGAGACCCTTAAACAACCCTAGCGTGCCTGCTCCCACCACCTTACTCGGTAGTGCATTCCACACCCCCACTACCCTTTGTGTGAAAAATGCCCTCTAATATTAGTCTTATACATAGCCCCCCTCACCCTAAGGTCGTGACCCCTCGTTCTATCCGAATCTAATGGTGGAAAAAGCTTACCACCATTTACTCTATCTATACCCCTCATAATCTTATGTACCTCTAATAGATCCCCTCTCAGCCGACATCTTTCAAGGGAAAACAACCCCAGTACGTTCAACCTTTCCTCGTAAGACAGCCCTTCCATACCAGGCAGCATCCTGGTAAAACTCCTCTGCACTCTCTCCAGGGCCTCCACATCCTTCCGATAGTACGGCGACCAGAACTGGACGCAGTACTCCAAGTGAGGCCTAACCAACGTTCTATACACTTGCAACATCAAACTCCTAGTCTTGTATTCTATACCCCTTCCTATGAAGGCTAACATACCGTATGCTTTCTTTATCAGCTTTTCCACCTGTACTGCCACCTTCAGAGACTTGTGAACCTGCACCCCCAGGTCTCTCTGTGTCTCTATACTCAGGATAGTTTTACCTTTTATCCTATAACTCCCCTCTACAGTATTCCAGCCAAAATGCATCACCTCGCATTTATAGAACATAGAACATAGAACATTACAGCACAGAACAGGCCCTTCGGCCTTCGATGTTGCGCCGACCAATATAAAAAGTAATGCCCCTCCGAACTAAACCATTCCCTTCTCTTCCATATACTTATCAACTAACCTCTTAAACGCCACCAAACTTGGCGCATCTACAACTGCTGCAGGCAGGGCATTCCACTCCCGAACCACCCTTTTGGTAAAGAACCTACCTCTGATATCCGTCCTATAACTATCACCCCTTAATTTAAAGCTGTGTCCCCTCGTGCTAGCTTTCTCCAGCCTAGGAAAAAGGCTATCACTGTCCACCCTATCTAAACCTCTAATCATCTTATATGTTTCGCTTAGGTCCCCTCTTAGCCGCCTCCTTTCTAATGAAAACAACCTCAAATCCCTCAGCCTCTCTTCATAAGACCTGCCCTCCATACCAGGCAACATCCTGGTAAACCTCCTCTGTACCCTCTCCAATGCCTCCACATCTTTCTTATAATGTGGGGACCAGAACTTCACACAATACTCCAAGTGTGGCCGCACTAGAGTTTTGTACAGTTGCAACATGACGTTGCGGCTCCGAAATTCAATCCCCCTACCAATAAAAGCCAAGACTCCATATGCCTTCTTAACAACCTTCTCGACTTGACTGCCTATTTAAATACACTCGGCTGAGTTCCTAGTTCGAGTCTTTACGTCGCTCGTCGACGTTTTGGTCAACCTCTAGCGAAACCCCAGTCAGGGCTCACTTGATCTTGATTGAGGTACGTGTGTTGGAGTCACTGCTAAGATGTTATAGCTTAGGAACGTGAGTTGGGTTCACAGCTAAGGTGTTATAGCTAGGTCTTTTATTGTCATCCCAGATGTCTATGGGCCTACTGGTGAGCCAATTTTGTCGGTCCTGTGTACTCGGGTTGCTCTCCTGCGTGAGGGGTGTAAATTTAGGGGACATTTATGCCGAATTAAGGGGACCCAATTGAGTGACACTTTGATTTCGCCAATTAGCCTATAATAGCACGTTTTTGGGGATGTGGGAGGAAACTGGAGTGCCCGGGGAAAACCCACGCAGCACAGGGAGAATGTGCAAACTCCCGCAGACATTGACCGTGGCCGGTAATCCGCCCTAAGTCTCCGTAGCTGCCCAGCCAACGGTGCTAATCACTGGGCTGATGTGCTGCCCAAATGTCAGTCCATGTCAGCCCGCACTGATGGCAGTGGAGTACTGGACAGCTCTCGGATCAACACCCAAGAGCCATCCACATACCACCCCCACCGAGTGCATGCCCCTTGTCATAGACAAGGAGGACTGTGACACCTGTAGGATGAATAGGTGCCATTATTTACATGTAACATTTATTTACATTTATTTACATTTATCCCGTTACACACTGTACAACGCACAAACAGCCCGACAAACACCAAAGAGTCCGCCATATTAATATATGGGCTCCGTTGAGGGCATTGTGCCGTGATCTCTGACAAGTGGCCAACTTGTCCTCCGGTTTGGTCGTCTCTCACCTGTCGTTGAAGATCCCCAATATCTCCAACGTGAGTGACAGGGTGAGCCTTGAAATTTGTTGGGCGAATGAACGGAATCTCTTTATTCCCAGGAAGGCCATGAGGCTGTTATTCTTTTCCAACCATTTGCCCCTGGCGCCAACAACAAATCCAAAGTATTTGGGGTTCGGGCATCCCGTCAATTTTTCAATCTCTGGTCCCAGATGCTGGTACTTCTGGCACTTTTCCTGCCACGCCTTCTCCAGACTGTCGTAGTTGTCTTCAAACCGGACTGTCACATCCACCACCGCTACCTGCTGATCCTTTTCCCTCTTGAAGACGATGTCAGGCTTCCAGAGGCTGCTGTCCTTGGCAATGAGCCTTGGCTCAAGGTAGGATGTCCAGCCGTATTTTCCGACATACTTACGCAGTTGGTCCAAGATCTTATTGTGGCGTTTGATCCGGCAGTTTTTCACAAATGGGCAAAAGCCTGAAATATGACCGAGTGTTTCTAGACCTGCCTCACACCTTCGGCAGGTCTTTGTGGCAGAGGGGTTCCCTCTTGACAGGGTCACCCTCGTCGGGTATAGGTTACACCGAAGTAGCATGTTGTTTACCAGGCGATGGGATTTCAGCTGATATGCATGAAGGGAACTGTATCCAACTGTTTGAGATTTTGTCATTGTGGTAGTAGTGAACTCCCACACCTTGTGATGTGAGCTGTCTCCATTTCTGGAATTCCCATTCCCTCCACCCAGCATATCTATTCAATGGCTTGCTGGGCCCTGCCTCCTCCGCCGCCAGTGTTGGCAATGCGGCTCTGATCATTGCTGTTTTGTCACTGCCGCCGTCTTCCGTTGTTGGCATGAAGTCTTCGATTTCTCTCAGTGCCTTGAGAGATCTCAGATCTTCGATGTTACTGCCAACGTTCTGCTCGCAGAACTGGAACGAGGCGCGAATGACTCGATCTGTAGAGGCAGACAGTGCTTCCCATTTTCGGATCACCCCAGATGGTATTTGGATCTCGAGTTTGGGAATTCCCAGACCTCCATTCCGAGCCCATGAATAGAGGATGCCATCTGTTGTATGAGGTGGAAGGTGCAGGAACTGCTTGACAGCATTGCGGATCAATTGGTCCAGTTTTACTAGCATGTTTTGAGACGCTTCAGTTAGGATCAGGTGGTAGTACAGCCTCAATATGACATGAACAGTGAGCAGCTCCACGCGTTGTCGTGGGCGAAGAGCTGCTGCCTGTAGACTGGAGATCCAAGTCTTCAGCCTGTCCTCCCATGCTTCTTCCTCCACACCAGCCCACGGGTCTATCCGGGCTCCCAGGTATTTCTCTGTCTCTCCTGGGGGGATGTATGCAATGTCCTCCTTCTGAATCCTCCAGTTCTTGCATTGGTTGTAAATGAAGGTCTTCCTCTTACAGGTGAAGTGGAAACCCTTGGTCTTACTGGTGTTGACAGTAAGGCCAGTCATCTCGCAAAAAGTCTGGAGGATTTTTTTTTTTTTTTTTTTTTAAAGCAACACAGCACGGGAAACAGGCCCTTCGCCCAACGAGCCCGCGCCACCATAATACCAAATCATTATCCTATTTTAATAGTCCTATATAATAGTATATATATTAATCCTAATTTGGAAAATTTTCACCATAGGGACAATTTGTTACCCAATCAGCCTAAGAGCGAATTTTTGGGTTGTGGGAGGAAACCGGAGTGCCCGGAGAAAACCCACGCAACCACGGGGAGAACGCGCAAACTCCCGCAGACACCGGCCCAATTCCAAGTGTCTGCACAGCCACATCGATAGTCTCTGAGCTGTCATGGTGCCCTTCAGGTGGTCCACATAAAGCACTCATATACGACATGAGGTACCAGGCAACCCATGAATCAACATCCAAGAGCTGTACCCGCACCACCTGCCGAATGCGTGCTCAAATTATGGACCGAATTACCTGTGGAAAAAAGCCGTAGTTAAACAGTCCTAATATATCCCTCTATCTGCATACCGCTCATGTGGCTGTCCAAGAGACCCTTAAACAGCCCCAGCGTGCCTGCTCCCACCACCTTACTCGGCAGTGCATTCCACACCCCCACTACCCTTTGTGTGAAAAACTGCCCTCTAATATTCGTCCTATACATAGCCCCCCTCACCCTATGGCCATGACCTCTCGTCCTATCCATTTCTAAAGGTGGAAAAAGTTTACCTCCATTTACTCTATCTATACCCCTTATAATCTTATACACCTCTATGAGATCCCCTCTAAGCCGACGTCTTTCAAGGGAAAACAACCCCAGTCTATCTAATCGTTCCTCATAGGACAGTCCTTCCATACCAGGCAGCATCCTGGTAAACCTCCTCTGCACTCTCTCCAAGGACTCCACATCCTTCCGATAGTACGGAGACCAGAACTGGGCGCAGTATTCCAAGTGAGGCCTAACCAAAGTTGTATACAACTGCAACATCAAACTCCTACTCTTTATTCTATACCCTTTTCTATGAAAGCTAACATACTATACGCCTTCTTTCACCTTCTCCACCTGTGAGGACACCTTCAGAGACTTGTGAACCTGCACCCCCAAGTCTCTCTGCGTCTCTATGCTCCGTATAGTTTTACCTTTTATCCTATAATTCTCTTCTACATTTTTCCGGCCAAAATGCATCACCTCGCATTTTTCCGGATTAAATTCCATTTGCCATCTATCTGCCCAATCTACCAACCTGTCTATGTCCTGTTGTATTGCCTGACACTGCTCTTCTGTACCCGCCAATCCAAGCATCTTGGTGTCATCAGCAAATTTGCTGATCTCACCACCTACCCCTACTTCCAAGTCGTTTATGTAGACCACAAATAGAAGAGGACCTAGTACTGAGCCTTGTGGCACTCCACTAGTGACAGGCTTCCAGCTGGAAAAAGAGCCTTCCACTACTACCCTCTGTCTCCTCCTTCCGAGCCAGTTTTCGACCCATCTACATACCCGACCCTGTATCCCATGCGCCTTCACCTTCTCTATCAGTCTACCATGAGACCTTGTCAAACGCCTTACTGAAATCCATGTAGACGACATCAACAGCCTGTCCTTCATCAACTGTTTTTGTCACTTCTTCAAAAAATTCCACTAGATTCGTAAGACAAGACTTCCCCTTGACGAAGCCATGCTGCGTATCCCTGATCAGATCGCAGCGCTCCAGATGCTCATACATCCTGTCCCTAAGGATCCTCTCCATTAGCTTACCTATAACTGAAGTCAAGCTCACCGGCCTATAGTTCCCTGGGTGATCCCTCTGACCTTTTTTAAACAACGGTACTACGTTTGCTATCCTCCAGTCCTCTGGGACCTCACCTGTGTCCAAGGAAGAGACAAAGATTTGCGTCAGAGGCCCAGCCAAGTCTTCCCTCAACTCCCTTAGCAGCCTGGGGTAAATGCCATCAGGCCCCGGAGCTTTATATGTCTTTAAGCTGCCTAACAGCCCCAACACCTTTCCTCGTAATCCTTATTTCCCTCAACCAATCCTCAACTTTGTCAACATCAGGCACAGACATCTGTCCAGTCTCCTGCGTGAATACCGACGCAAAGTATTCATTCAGGATCTCCCCCATTCCCTCAGGCTCTAAGCATAGATCCCCTCCACTGTCCCTAAGAGGTCCAATCTTGCCTCTAACCATCCTTTTGCTCCTTACATAGGTGTAAAATGCCTTTGGATTTTCTTTAATCCTACCTGCCAGAGCCACCTCATGGCCCCTTTTTGCCTTTCTAATACCCCTTTTTAGATCCCGTCTACACTCTCTATAAGCTTCCAGCGCTGTCTCAGTCCCTAGTTGCCTAAATCTAATGTAAGCCTCTCTCTTTTTCTTGATCAAGTCCTCAATCTCCCTGGTAAGCCAAGGTTCTCTAATCCTACCTTTCCCATCCTTCCTCCTTGCCGGCACGTATCTTTCCTGCAGAGAGTTTAGTTTTCCCTTGAAAGACTCCCACATGTACCTCGTCGACCTGCCCTCAAAAAGCTTATCCCAATCCGTATCTTTAAGATCTTGCCTAATCTGGCCGTATCTAGCCCTCCCCCAGTTAAATACCCTCCCTTTTGGGCCAGTCTCATCCTTTTCCATTAATATCCTAAAGCAGACAGAGTTGTGATCACTATTTGACACCTGCTCTCCTACCTCGACGTCAACCACCTGGCCTGGCTCATTCCCCAGAACCAAATCCAGTATAGCCCCCTCTCTAGTCGGGCCATCCACATACTGCTCCAAGGACCCTTCCAAAACACACTGTACAAATTCCTCCCCATCCACTCCTACAGCCCTGGGCACACTCCAATCTACTCCAGGAAAATTGAAATCTCCCACCACTACCACCCTATTTTTCCTACACTTATCTAAAATGTCCCTGCATATCCCTTCTTCCACAGCCCGCGGGCTGTTGGGCGGTCTGTAGTAAACACCCAACAGAGTAACCACTCCCTTCCTATTCCTCAACTCCACCCATAGAGACTCAGTTCCTAAATCATACATACCTATCTCCCTCTGCACTGCTATGACGTTGTCCTTAACTAATAAAGCCACTCCCCCGCCTCTCTTCACACCAACTCTGTCACACCTAAAACACTTATACCCTGGAATATTCAATTGCCAGTCTTGCCCCTCCTTCAACCACGTCTCGTCACCGCCACCACGTCTAAACTCCTCGTGAACATTATTGCCTTCAGTTCATCTGTTTTGCCAGTCACACTCCTCGCATTAAAACACATGCACTGAAGACCCTCAGCTCTCGGAAATACCTTTCTACCTACTGGTGTTGCCCTATCATCCCTCTCTATCCCACTCCCAGTTCCTGCTGTCTCCCCACCCTCCCTCCCTATTAGTTTAAACATTTTTGAAACACTCCAGCTAACCTCCCAGCTAAAATATGTGTTCCCCTCCCAGTCAACTGCTCCCTATCCCTCTGAATAGGTGACCCTCCCTCCTGAAGACTTCCCAATGATCAATAAATATGAAGCCTTCTGCCCTACACCAATCCCTCATCCATGCATTTAGTTGGAGTGTCTCATTTATTACCCAATCGGTCCCGGCACAGGCAGCAGCCCAGAGAACGCCACCCTGGAGGCCCTACCTTTCAGTTGAGCCCCCAACTCCCTAAACTGTCTACGTAAGTCCCCCCTGCGCTTTCTTCCTACATCTTTCTGTCCTATGTGAACTATTACATTTGCCTTAGCCCCTCTTCCCTTCAAAATTCCCTCTACCCTCTCTGATACATCCTGGACCCCTGCTCCAGGGAGGCAGACTACCATCCTGGAGTCTCTCTTTTGCCCACAGAATCTCCTATCGATCCCTTTAACCATCCCATCCCCCACCAATATCTCACTTCCTACATTCCTGCTGGTCTCTGTGGCCTTCTGTTCCCCTTCACGTGCCCTCTCCATCACAGCTTTTACCCCCCCCTTGGTTTTCTGGGGATCCTCCTTAGAGATGGCCTTTGTGCCTTGATTTTTGTTCTTATTCCTTGTAACTGTACCCAGCCCATCCCTACTACTAGATCCTGGGGTCCCTGCAGGTCTGCCCTCCCTATTCATTGTGTCCTCATTTTCCCTCACCAGACAAACGTCCTCCAAGCGCAGCTCCAGCTGTCTCAACTTTGCTCGTAAACGCTGCAGTTCTAAACATTTTGCGCATATGTGGGGCTTCGGGAGACGTGATGCCTCCAAGAAGGTCCACATATGGCAGCGTACACAGTGGACGCGTTTGGCCAAGTATCGTGGCATTTTATATACCCCTTTAATGGTGATTAGGTAAGAAGCACGTTACTCACCGCCTCCAAGCCTGCGCTTGCCCAATCCCAGTGAGCTTAAGCCCTTGTTCCTCTCACTCTAACTCCCGTCTCACTCCACTGCCCGCTCCCGACGCTGCCCGCTGTCTACCTTGGCCTTCCTTTTATACTCCCGCGCTTCCTCCCCTGCAGCCCCCCGCGCCTACCTCCCGCTACGGAGCGCCGAAATAAACACTCTGCAAAATAAAGTACAAGACAGAAATTGCAACTCAGGATTCTCTCCAGCCACTCTCCAAATAACTCTGCTCCGGAGAACAGGATCTTCAGGTTTCGTGCCATCCCAGTGTGCGAGTCGCTGAGCAGGACAATGTCATCTGCAAACGCAAGGGCCGAGCAGTTGACTCTTGCTCCATCTAGCGTCATGCTGACACCAGACTTAGCCGCTTCAAGACTGCATAGCAGCGGATCCAAAGCAATATTGAATAGTACCGGTGAGAGCGGGTCTCCTTGCTTGACACCCCTCTCAATCATTATTGGGGTGGTTTTAGACTTCTCGCCTTCCACCACCGTTGTGTTGCCAGTGTAGAGGTTCTGAATGAGCTCCACAAAGGCGTTTGGTAGCTTGACTCTCTGTAATGCTTTTATGAGTAGTTTGTGGCCAACCGAGTCGAACGCTTTCGCCAAATCAACAAAGACAACTGCGAGGTCCTTGTGGTTTTTCTTAGCTCCCTTCATGATATTCTGCAACACTGCGATATTTTGGTTGCATCCGGGAGTAGCTGCCAAAAACCCTTTCTGTCTCGGGTTTATGTCGACGGTCTCACTCAGCCTTTTTGCCATGATCTTTGTGAATAGGCGCAGCAGCAATGGACCAATGGTAATTGGTCGCCAGTTGTCAATGTTTTTCAGGCGTTCCCTGTCCTCACATTTGGGGATCAGGACCGTTCGGCTCTGTTTCATACAGTTGGGATCGTCTTTGAAGCCAGCCACAAGGAGAAGAGGCGAGGTATGCGGGTTTCATAGGCCTCATGGATACTCTGGATGTCGTCCAATTTCTGACCATCCAGTCCAGGCGCGCTATCCTCATTAACCCCCTTGATGGCCTGGGTAACCTCCTCTTCAGTGATCGGCTTCATTAACTCACCGTTGTCCGTTTTCCCACTGTATGCTGGGAACTTATTGATATTAATAGAACATAGAACATAGAACAATACAGCACAGAACAGGCCCTTCGGCCTTCGATGTTGTGCCGACCAAAATAAAAAGCAATGCCCATCCAAACTAAACCATTCCCTTCTCTTCCATATACTTATCAATTAACCTCTTAAACGCCACCAAACTTGGCGCATCTACGACAGCTGCAGGCCGGGCATTCCACTCCCTAATCACTCTTTGAGTAAAGAACCTACCTCTGATATCCGTCCTATAACTCATACCCTTAATTTAAAGCTGTGTCCCCTCGTGCTAGCTTTCTCCATCCTAGGAAAAAGGCTATCACTGTCCACACTATCTAAACCTCTAATCATCTTATATGTTTCAATAAGGTCTCCTCTTAGCCGCCTCCTTTCTAACGAAAACAACCTCAAATCCCTCAGCCTCTCCTCATAAGACCTGCCCTCCATACCAGGCAACATCCTGGTAAACCTCCTCTGTACCCTTCCAATGCCTCCACATCTTTCTTATAATGTGGGGACCAGAACTGCACACAATACTCCAAGTGCGGCCGCACTAGAGTTTTGTACAGTTGCAACATGATGCTGCGGCTCCTAAATTCAATCCCCCTACCAATAAAAGCGAAGACTCCATATGCCTTCTTAACAACTTTATCCACTTGACTGCCTACTTTCAGGGATCTATGGACACATACACCAAGATCCTTCTGTTCCTCAACACTATTAAGAGCCCTACCATTAGCCCTATACTCTTACACATTTATTGTTCCTGCCAAAGTGCATTACCTCACACTTTTCCACATTAAACTCCATTTGCCACCTCTCGGCCCAGCTCTGCAACTTGTCAAGTCACTCTGTAAACTAAAACACCCCTCTTCACTATCTACCACTCCACCAACTTTAGTATCATCTGCAAATTTACTGATCCATCCCTCAATACCCTCATCCAGATCATTTATAAAAATTACAAACAGCAGGGGCCCCAAAACAGACCCCTGAGGCACACCACTCGTCACCGAACTCCACGATGAATATCTCCCATCAACCACCACCCTCTGTCTTCTATCTGCCAGCCAATTCCTAATCCAATTAGCTAAATCACCCTCTATTCACACATCTGCATTTTCTGTAGAAGTCTTCCATGGGCCACCTTATCAAACGCCTTACTAAAGTCCATATATACTACATCAACCGCCTTAACCCCATCCACCTCTCTGGTCACTTTCTCAAAAAACTCAATGAGGTTAGTAAGTCATGACCTACCCTTCACGAAACCATGCTGACTATCCCCAATCAATTCATTTCTCTCTAAATAACTATAAATCCTATCCCTAATAATTCTATCCAATACCTTGCCCACAACAGAAGTAAGACTCACTGGCCTATAATTCCCTGGAAGGTCTCTCTTCCTCTTCTTAAACAATGGGACCACATTCGCTATCCTCCAGTCCTCCGGAACCACACCCGTAACCAACGAGGACCTGAAGATCAGAGCCAGAGGCTCTGCAATCTCCTCTCTTGCCTCCCAGAGAATCCTAGGGTAAATCCCGTCCGGCCCAGGGGACTTATCCAACTTCAAACCCTCGAGAATTTCTAACACATCCTCCCTATCTACTACAATACTCCCCAATTTGCAACCCTGTACCTCAGTGCTCTCCACAGCTACATTTCCAGCACTCTGCGTGAATACCGAAGAGAAATATTTATTCAGTGCCTCACCAATCTCTTCAGGCTCCACGCACAACTTCCCACTGCTGTCTATGACTGGCCCTAATCTTGCCCTAACCAATCTTCTATTCTTAACATATCGAAAGAAAGCTTTAGGATTCTCCTTAATCCTATCAGCCAACATCTTCTCGTGTCCCCTCTTACCTCTCCTCAATTCACTTTTTACCTCCTTCCTGGCTAATCTATAGCTATCCATTAGCTCTATTGTTTTGGCTGGAGAGTTTCTCCCGAAAGCTTGCCTCCAGTTCCTCAATTGTAAGTGGACATTTCATTTGTGTAGGCGCGCCCATGATCTGTCGGGCAAGCTGACGCCTATTGTTCTTGTAGAGCTGCTGAGTCGCTCTAAAGACGGATTTCTCTTTTGCCCATCGTTTCTTTGCTCCACTATTAACCGCATGCCGAGGCCTTTGGTTAGCTTTCTGATGTGCCTTCTCTTTAGGACCAGACTTCCTTTGCCCTTTTGTCACACCGCCCATCAGAAGGTCGGTGATGCTCTCAATTATACCCACTGCCAGGGCTTGATTGTCAAGGTCGTTCCTCGCAGTTAATAGCCTCTCGGCTTGCCTGAGGTGATCCTCCACTTCCCTATGCTTAGGGACATGAACCTTGGGCTGACTGGTGGAACTCACCTGCGGTACCGGATCTCCGACATCTGCCTCCTCAGGCTCCTGTTCTTGTTCGGAGTCTGGGTTCTCAGCAACAACTGGGAGTGCGTTGTTCGCTGTTTTGCGCGCATTTGCCAGCAACCTGCGCTTGTCAGAGATTTGTTTGGCCGTTTTGGTTGTTAAGATACTCCCAATCTCTTTATTGATGTAACACGTACCAGCAAATCTCTTTTCAAGCTCCTCGAGGAGCGATTCCTCCTCCTCGGACCATACGCTCTTACTTCTACCACGTTTGGCTGAGGGCTTAGGCAGTGCCTTCTCCGCACGTTTTTCATTGCGGAGGACCGGGTGACGGTGTCGCTCATGCTGGCTGAGTCCACTCTCTGTGCTGAAGGCCAATTCACATGCACTGCACTTATACTGTCCCACAGCCAGAGGCTTCTTGCCCTGACATTTTGGGTAGTGGCAGGCAATCGAGTGGAACTCACCGGGCTTACTGCATCGAGCACACTTGGTCACGATGTTTTTGGTCCTGTGCACTTTCTTACAATGCTCTCTGAAAGCCCCAACCGTGGAGAGTATGGAATTGCAGGGCTTGCAATACAACGCATCAGTAGGATAATGGATCACCACTTCCTTAACCTCTGAGCGGTCTTCCGTAGGTGTTATTGTAATTGTCTCGATGAAGGTGCCTTCCTCCTGAGCACCTCCATCGCTTGCGGTAGTTCTGGTGTTACCATTGTCTCCCAAGCCCTCATTCAGGGCTGCATATGCCTTGTTGTAGAAGGTACAGGAGATTATCTCTACTTCCTCGGCTGGATGGGCCGTCCAGACCGGCTCCTCTACAACAGGTGTTTCGTCATCACATATTGGAGTGACTGGGTCCTCAGGCCTGGGACCCGAGTTTACCCTCCAATAGTGCCCAGCAATTTGTCTTTGTCTCTGTCTCCAGACCAGCTCTTCCATTTGGGTCGAGACTGATCTTTTCGCTAACTCTTCAGAGTTAGTTACTGTGTAACCTAGCCTTTGCAACATTTCACAGAGAGCGGTTACAGACTCGTCTGTGGGGTTGTTGTTTCTCCGGTTCGCAATCCAACCGGAAACCTGCCTTCCTGGCAGCCATTCATTGTTTTTCGCCGATCCATCTGCAGCCACATCTGGATCACCCATTGCGTGGTTTTGTTTCCACTCAAGTCGCTTTCAGGGATCTATGCACATACACACCAAGATCCCTCTGTTCATCTAGACTACTAAGAATCCTACCATTAGCCCTATACTCTACACATTTATTATTTCTGCCATAGTGCATTACCTCACACTTTTCAACATTAAACTCCATTTGCCACCTCTCGGCCCAGCTCTGCAACTTGTCCAAGTCCCTCTGCAAACTATAACACCCCTCTTCACTATCTACACTCCACCGACTTTAGTGTCATCTGCAAATTTACTAATCCATCCTTCAATACCCTCATCCAGATCATTTATAAAAATTACAAACAGCAGGGGCCCCAAAACAGACCCCTGAGGTACACCACTTGTCACCAAACTCCACGATGAATATCTCCCATCAACCACCACCCTCTGTCTTCTATCTGCTAGCCAATTCCTAATCCAATTAGCTAAATCACCCTCTATCCCATACATCTGCATTTTCTGCAGAAGTCTTCCATGGGCCACCTTATCAAATGCCTTACTAAAGTCCATATATACCACATCAACCGCTTTACCCCCATCCACCTCCTTAGTCACTTTTTCAAAAAACTCAATGAGGTTAGTAAGGCACGATCTACCCTTCACAAAACCATGCTGACTATCTCCAATCAATTCATTACTCTCTAAATAACTATAAATCCTATCCCTAATTATTCTCTCCAATACTTTGCCCAGTACTTTATCCGGATTAAATTCCATTTGCCATCTATCTGCCCAATCTACCAGCCTATCAATGTCCTGTTGAGGTGAAGCGGTGCATTTTTCTTTTAACAGAAGTTGTGGTTAGAAAATTGCAATCTGAACCTTGGCAAATCCATTGTGAATGTGGGAGATTGTCTTGGAATTAAGATTCAATGCTGAAGAATTCAATTCTGTCATTTTCTGTGAGAGGGCAGTATGGGGAATAGGGAAGGATGCTGGAGGAGGCCAGCTCAGGCAGAACTTTCTGTCCATCCTATCAAATTCAGTGTCTGATTCTCTCCAATCTGTGATTTTACACCAGCCATCTTCTAGAACTTGGAAACTCAGTCTGTAGGAGAGCCTGGTACCGCCATCAATATCTATGAAACAATCTGATGGTGATAGACCTGTAAATACAACACAATAGACTTTTTGTAGAAACGAGTAAATGTTCTGATTCTTTATTTCAATGTATTTTTACAGACAGCAAGCCAACAGCTCTTGGATCTTGCATTCAGGCCACTGCAAGAAAGCAGGGTAAGATCATTCTCCGCTCAAAACAATTCTCAATACTTGTACTGTGATTTTTGAAAGAGGGATGTAAGAACTGGAAATGAGAAAATAGCTGAGGCATTGAGTAAGTATTTTGTGTCAGTCTTCACAGTGGAAGACACAAATAACATGCCATAAATTGATGATAGGAAGATTATGGCAGGAGAGCACCCTAAAAACTATCATCATTACAAAAGAGGTAGCGTTGGGCAAGTTAATGGGTCTAATGGTACACAAGTCTCCTAGTCCTGATGGAATGCATGCCAGGATACTAAAACAGATGGTGTAAGAAATAGCAAATGCCCTAGTGATAATTTATCCAACATTCACTGGACTCTGGGATGGTATCTGCAGATTGAAAAACAGCAAATGAGACACCACTGTTTAAAAAAGGAGGTAGATAAAAAGAGATAACTTTAAGCTGGTTAGCTTAACTTCTGTAGTAGAGAAAATGCTTGAATATTATCATCAAGGAAGAAATTGCCAGACATTTGGTTCATGAAAGGAAGGTCATTTTGACTAATTTGGCGGAATTCTTTGAGAACATTCCATGTGCAGTGTACAATTGGGGACTCTGTGGATGTGGTATATTTGGATTTCCAGAAGGCTTTTGACAAGGTGCTGAACCAAAGACTGCTAAGTAAGATAAAGATGCATGGTGTTATGGGTAATGGATAGAGGATTGGTCAATTAATAGAACACAAAGAGTGGGGGTAAATGGGTGTTTTTGTGATTCGGCTGGTGACTAATGGCATGCTTTAGGGATCAGTGTTAGAACTGCAATTGTTTGCGATTTATGTTGATGATTTGGAATTGGAGGCTAACTGTAGTGTGTCAAAATTTGCAGAAGACACAAAGATGAGTAGCAGAACAAAGTGTGCAGAGGATGCTGAAAGTTCACAAAAGGATATAAATAGTCTATATGAGTGGGTTAGGGACTGCCAGATGGAGTACAATGTTGGTAACTGAGTGGTCATCGGTAGGAATAACAGCAAAATGGACCATTATTTAAATGGTAAAACATTTCAGCATACCGTGCAGACGGACTTGGGTGTCCTTGTGCAAGAATCACAAAGAGTTGGTTTGTAGGTACAGCAATTAATTAAGTAGGCAAATGGAATTTAGTCCTTCATTGCTGAAGGAATGGAATTTAAAAACAGTGAGGTTATGTTGTAGCTGTATAAAGTGCTGGTGAGGTCACATCTGGAGTACTGTGTACTGCTTTGGTCTCCTTACTTGAGAAAGGATATACTGACACTGGAGGGGGTGCAGAGGAGATTCACTAGGTTGATTCCGGAGTTGAAAGGATTGGCTTATGAGTAGACTGAGACTATACTCTTTGGAATTCAGAAGAATGAGAGGAAATCTTATAGAAACGTGTAAGATAATGAAGGGAAATAGATAAGATAGAAGGAGGGAAGTTGCTTCCACTGGCAGGTGAAACTAGAATTAGGCCTTATAGTAAGGGAAAGCAGATTTAGGATTGAGGAGGAAATTCTTCACACAAAGGGTTGTGAATCTGTGGAATTCGCTGCCCAGTGAAGCAGTTGAGGCTACCTCTTTGAATGTTTTTCAGGCAGGGATAGATACATTTTTGAACAGTAAAGGAATGAAGGAATATGCTGAGTCCACAAAAATATCTTATTAAATGGCGGAGCAAGTTTGAGGAGCCAAATGTTCCTGTTCCTAATTCTTATGGTCTAATGTTCCTATGATATTTATGTAATGTGTGCAAACTATACTGACTGCGCCCAGATTTAATCATTCATTTTGTAAGAATACTGGTTAATATCTGCACAATTTAGAAATCGTATTGTGACTTTGAAATCTTTACAGTTTCCCCCTGAAATTGCAATTGCAAACATAAAACTGGCAGTCAGTAGGAAGTGAGATAACTTGTTCTTGGGTTCCCGATCCGCACTTTGACATTATCGATTTGTACTTTGATTTTTCTTAGTACACAGTCCGAAAGGCATCAGCAGGAATTATCCGTTCTTCAACACAGCGCTCTGGATCAAGCCGAATTACCAGGATAGAACATGGTTCTGGCTCAAGAGCAAGTCACACCAGCCATGGTTCATCCATCCTTCGATCATCTGAGCAGGTTTGTCTGCGAGTGGCTGTAGGAACTGTTATAGAGGTTTGCGATACTTGGGGATATTTCTGGTCTGGGTGTTCATTGAATAAAATCTGCATTTGTGTTCATCATTGCAGCGCTATTTGATCAGCAGAGCGGGACCACCAGCCCTGGTTGTCCTTCTTCGATCTAGAAGAACCGATGGCACACAGCAAGGCTACCAGCTGACTGGGTACGTGAAGATGGATACTCGGCTGCCCAGGGTACACTTGCATGTGGTGGAGCTGGACGAGAGGAGCAATTGGAGAATCTGTGCCGATGCAGCAATACCTAGTTCACACAAAGTATTGGTAATGGGCAATTCTCTAATAAACCACCTGCCTTCTGCAGCCATTCTATAGTGCTGACAGGTAATGTGTCTCTTTGTCTCATTGGAATTTCTTCTAACTTTCTGTAGACACTGGTGAGATGGGGTGAAAACTGTGAGAGATACAGAGTTTCCACTAAGGTATCCAATGGACAGCTTGCAACTCACCCAGCAATTAAGGTCAAAATGCAATGGTCCAGGATAAATGAGGTTCTGAAATATAATGCCAAAGCGTGAGTATGCTGAACATCTCATTGTCTCAATCTGCCCTTCACTCTTTCACCTGTCCGTGATACTCACATCCCAAACATTGTTTTCCCATTAGGATTGGGGACTATATTCCAGGATTGGCTTATGCTTTAGGATTCTCTCAAACCTACAGACGTAATCCTTCACAACAGATTACAGCACTGGTGGCCCTAACATCTCCAAGCACAATTGATACAATCATCAAACTGCCCAAGGTATTTCTTTATTCTTGTTTCACTGTCATTCTTGATTTATTATTGTCACATGTATTGGTATCCAATTGAAAAGTATTTTTTTCTTGCGGGCTACATGCTACATCCTACATCCTACAGGTACTTCGGTCCGCCTTGTCTAACAAGGGGTATACAAGCAATGCATCGTGAGAGGGCTGCTCTGGATTTTTTTTGAGTATCCTAGTGCTTCATGTCGTTAGTGTACACTTGACCTGGACCATTCAGTGGGCAACACAACAGCTCAGTGACTATCGCTTTGCTGTGCAGATACAAGGATTTGGGCCTGTGTCTGTGGGAGTTTGCGCATTCTCCCCATGCTTGCATGGGTTTTCTCCGGGTGCTCCATTTTCCTCCCACATCTCAAAGACGTGTTCTTAGGCTGATTGGCAGAACAAATTCTCTCTAAATTGTCTCAAATTTGGTTCTAATGAATAGATCTATAAACATTGACGGGGATGATAGGGATCATGGGTAGAAGTGGGAACATCAAGGTGCGGTGCGGGCTCGTTGGGCCAAAGGTCCTGTTTCCCGTGCTGTTTTGTTCTTTGCTCTTTGTTCTTTGTTCAAAGCATGCCGTTCATAGAGAAGGAAAGGAGGAAATGCAGAATGTAGTGTTACAGTTGTAGTTAGGGTATAGATGAATTTCTGTGCCATCAGAGTCAGGAATCTTTGTGTTTCTCTTTCAGGTGACAGCCTATTATCAGGGTTTGCAGATCTCCACATCACTGCCCATGCACTCAATAAGTGTGCGGGTGCAGCAGGAAGGATTCAGCAGTATAGCGGAAATTCCGGACATGTTCCTGACAGTCAACCAACGTAATGAATTTTTCAAATGTCACATCTCAAGTCTTTGTCATGGCAATTTATTGTGAAACTTGACCTTATTTTAATTTGAAACCAAAGGGAAAAAACATTGAAGTCTTGTGGATTACCTTTACTAATTTACTCAATGGGTACACTGACAATGTGGAAAATTCCTTTCTCCCCTGTGTAGAAGGTGTATTAATCCTCAGGGATTTCCAGTCAATCACTTGCTTTGATGTGTAATTCAAAACATCAAATCACAACTGAACGAATATTATTGAAGTATTAATGAGAAAATAGTCGACACATCATTTTGCTGCTGCTCTGCTCTTATTTTAACACGGTCTTAAATTACCTATCTTATAAAAGTTAACCAATCCATCAGAATAAGGGACAAACAAACGTGATCATGTCATCATGAGTCTCATCAATTATCATTTCTAATTTTATGTAACCTGCAAGTAAAAATATTGAACCTGTGTGAAGGCTGCAAAGTATTTCAACAAAGAATAGTACAGCACAAGAACAAGCCCCTTGACCCACCAAGCCTGTGCCAAATCCTGACGTCCTATCCCGATCAAATGCCTGCTTTCCTCAATTCCCCCCTGTTCCTGAGTATTGTGTGCAGTTCTGGTCCCCACATTATATGAAAGATGTGGAGGCATTGGAGGGGGTACAGAGGAGGTTTACCAGGATGTTGCCTGGTATGGAGGGCAGGTCTTATGAAGAGAGGCTCAGGGATTTGAGGTTGTTTTCGTTAGAAAGGAGGCGGCTAAGAGGGGACCTAATCGAAACATATAAGATGATTAGAGGTTTAGATAGGGTGGACAGTGATAGCCTTTTTCCTAGGATGGAAAAGGGGACGCAGCTTTACTTCTCTTCGAGGGGACGAGGGGACACAGCTTTAAATTAAGGGGTGATAGTTATAGGATGGGTATCAGAGGTAGGTTCTTTACCCAAAGGGTGGTTCGGGAGTGGAATGCCCTGCCTGCAGCAGTTGTAGATGCGCCAAGTTTGGTGGCGTTTAAGAGGTTAGTTGATAAGTATATGGAAGAGAAGGGAATGGTTTAGTTTGGAGGGGCATTGCTTTTTATATTGGTCGGCGCAACATCGAAGGCTGAAGGGCCTGTTCTGTGCTGTAATGTTCTATGTCCTGACCCAAGACTGTTCAGCATCTCCCAAATTTATATTGATAATGAGACGTGCTGAAATTGATCTGAATAAGAAGGAGATAAAACTAGTGCTGGCTCCGAATGTGTAAGTTACATTCTCTTTAACACCTGATACCTTCAACGTCTATTTCTGGATAAAGTGATTCTACTGTTGAAGAGAAGTAAAGTTATCAGACTGGGGAATGGTAGCTTGTGTGATAATTTAATATACCTGATAATTCCATACTAGCAGACTGGGGTCCACTGTTAAATATATGAATAGACACAAGAAAGCAGGTTAGAGCAGGCTAGGAATTAGTGATGCAACATGGTTTTAAAGTAGCCCACGTTGCTCGTGAGAATCCAGATGTGCTATTAAAACTGTAAGAGCTGGAAAGATTACTTAAAATTATACAGTTATCCATGGGCTGGATAAGAAATTACTCCATGTTAACAGAACGCTCAAGTTCCAATGCAAGAATGACTGCATTTTGAAGACTTTCTTGCACTGAATTATTTCAGATTTCTTGAGAATGCTGATGATACAAGATATTTATTTGTTCTCTTTTTACTCACATCATTTGTTTCTAGTGGAGGGGAGAGGAATATTTCAGAATGCTGAATGACAGGGATTGCACTTTTCCTTTTGAATTAAGGAGATGAATGCAGGTACATCTTTTAGGGTGTTGGCTGGAGAGCATGAAGGGGATTTACAGGAAAAAATGAACTTGATTATTTGAATGTCTCTTTTGCATTACATTGTCCAACGCACACATTTGCAACTGATTTAACAGGATTTGTGAATTTGATTTGAAACAGGATTATTGAAGCAATTCCTACACTAAGTGGAATCAAGTTTATAGTTAATGGTGCAGAGAGAGACATTACCCAACAGATTCCCGAGGCACCTGGTAAGTAAATCTTTTGCTCTTGTTTATTTGCCATGAATTTATAATTAAGTAAATGTCTGCACAAGATTGCACTGTTCACCCTCATCAATTATGTAATATAAGAGAGCACAGAAGCATTATCTGGCAAAGATTGACTTTGAGTTATTTCGGAACTGTGGGATTGTTTCCCCTTGTTGGTGAATCTGGAACATCAGGGCACTGTGTCAGGATATGTTGGCCATCATTGAGGATGGAGGTGATGAGAATTTTCTTCATTCTAAGGGTTGTGAAATTTAGGATCCTCTACCACAGAAATTTTGAATGCTTCACCATTTCAGGCTGAGTGAGACAACTGTTTTGGAATCGAGGATTACAAGAGCAGAGGGGTAAGACCAATGATCAGCCATAAAAAGTATTTTAGGGTGCAGCAGACTTCAAGGGCAGCATGGTGTCCTCCTTGCAGAGTTCAAAGGGTAGTGCTGACCAACTATTGAAAATACAAGTGTCTTTATGTGGAAGATGCCTGTGAACTCTTTTCCCTGTATTCAACTCAGTGTCAAAATTAATAGCCCAGGATTTTTTTAACCAAAGAAAATAACATAATAGGCAATCATTATCAATCTCTTCAATCTCTGATTCTTTTTTCCCCATTACTTCATTCAACGTACAGTTCAGTCCACATTCTAAATAAAACTACCTTGGTCACAATCATTTTTAGTTGGGAATTTATTTGTTTTCCATATTATCTTTGTAGCAAATGGAAATAGCTGATTGAGAAATGGGTATCTGTCTTATTCTAGCAGTGCAGGTTCAGAAGGAAGGTGCCGGAATTATTTTGGAAGAGTCATCAATCAATATTGATCGATTGTACTTCGATGGAAAGAGAGTGGAGGTACCTCAGGAGAATGAGCAAATTACATCTTCAAATATTAACTCTGAACTTTAGTTGGTACACTGATTTATTTCTATACTCTTTGCATGTAGATTGTACTTAATCAGATGATGAGTAAGACGTGTGGTATTTGCGGACAAAATAATGGTGAGCACAAAATGATGAAGCCCAACCAAGAGCAAGCCAGAGATGTTGAAGATCTTTTTGAATCGTGGACATTCCCAGGACAATCCTGTACAGATGGTAAGGGAATTTGAAATCATTTATATTATGTGCTATCCCTAAACTGTCATCCTTCTGCATATTTCCGCAGGAGTAAACTGTACTTTGTTCAATTTCAGACTGCAAAGTTAGACGAGAATTTGTTCAATTTGGAAAATTAGTTGAATTTGAAGGAACGGAATCCAAATGTTTCTCGGTTGAACCAGTTCAACGGTGCCTGGAAGGATGTTCACCCATTGAAACACGCTCTCAGATGGTCAACTTCTACTGTGTATCATCTGGTAAGTGTGTAACACTGCTGTATATTCCCTTCACTGCCAAATAAATTCAAAATATACAAAAGTTATACGGGATAGAAAGAAATAATTCAGCCAAATATTCCAAGCAATGTTTATGCTCCACTTGGGCTTCTTCTCATATTTATTCATTTAAATCTATCAGCCTAACCCAATATTGGCTTCCCACTCATAGATTTGTTTAGTTCCCCTGAAATTCATCTATATTATTTATTTCACTCACTCCTTGTGTGAGCCATTCCCACCTTGTTTTCATTCCTTGCTTCAATAATTTCCTCCAGATTTTTTAAAAGCTTTTATTAGTCACAAGTAAAGCTTACATTAACACTGCAATGAAGCTACTGGAAATTCCCCTGGTCACCTCACTCTGGCACCTGTTTGGGTCAATGCACCTAACCAGCACGTCTTTCCAAATGTGGAAGAAATCTGGAGCATCCGGAGGAAACCCATGCAGACTCGGGAAGAACATGCAAATTCCATGTAGACAGTGATCCGAACCAGGAATCAGACCCGGTCCCTGGCGTTGTAAGGCAGCTATGCTAATCACTGTGCCACTATGCTGCCCATAGATCGACTTGAGCACTATATTATGTCGATGACCTTTGGATATTGTGACAAGAATATTAAACAGTTATGGTATTCTATTTATTTCTTAAATCCCTTGTTTCAACCATCATTGGCATTGGACCCAGGACTTAGAACACATTTTCTCATAAACCCACCTGGGATGTTGCTCAGAGAGAGGCAAAGCTGTGATTATTAAATCACTGATGGGTTGACATTGACTGAACATACAAAGCAGCAAAAGTTTGTTCTTCAATGAAGCGCATTTTGTATTTTTGCTTTTAGCATAGAACAATACAGCACAAACAGGCCCTTCGGCCCACGAGTTGCGCCAATCACATCTACCAATCCACAGACCTATCTATAACCCCCTATCCTATTCTTTTCCATATACTCATCCAGAAGTCTTTTAAAAGACCCCAGTGAGTTTGCCTCAACAACCTCCGACGGCAGTCAGTTCCATTCACTCACCACCCTCTGAGTGAAAAACCTACCCCTGACATCTCCTTTGTATTTGCTTCCCTGCACCTTAAATCTGTGTCCTCTCGTAGTGACCATTTCAGCTCGGGGAAATAGTCTCTGAGAGTCCACCCTATCTATTCCTCTCAACATTTTATAAACCTCTATCAAACCTCTATTTTAAATTCCACATGTTCAATCTTTCAATGCTCATTCCACTGATTTGCACTTCCTTCCCTACAGCTGCAAGCCAAATGCTTTCCTTGATTACCTGATTTCTTTTGATTGAGACGTTTAATTGAAACTGATTAAGATGATATTTACATACGGAGGGGGAAATGGTCAGTTTTGAAATATATTCATACTTTACACTGATTGTCTTCCTAATACTACACTTTCCATTGACAGATTTCGCTGTGAGGGACAATTCAATGTTCAGTAGGAAGTTTCCAAACCTTCGACTCTCAGTAGAATCCCATAGCGACTGCATGTGCATGTGTGCATAAAAACATCTGGTTACTGAATAACGAATGTATAGAGTATAGGGCTAATGGTAGGACTCTTAATAGCGTTGATGAACAGAGGGATCTTGGTGTATATGTGCATAGATCCCTGAAAGTTGGCAATCAAGTCGATAAGGTTAAGAAGGCATACGGAGTCTTAGCTTTTATTGGTAGGGGGATTGAATTTCGGAGCCGCAACATCATGTTGCAACTGTACAAAACTCTAGTGCGGCCGCACTTGGAGTATTGTGTGCAGTTCTGGTCCCCACATTATAAGAAAGATGTGTAGGCATTGGAGAGGGTACAGAGGAGGTTTACCAGGATGTTGCCTGGTATGGAGGGCAGGTCTTATGAAGAGAGGCTGAGGGATTTGATGTTGTTTTCATTAGAAAGGAGGCGGCTAAGAGGGGACCTTATCGAAACATATAAGATGATTAGAGTTTTAGATAGGGTGGACAGTGATAGCCTTTTTCCTAGGATGGAGAAAGCTAGCACGAGGGGACATAGCTTTAAATTAAGGGTGGTGGTTTTAGGACAGATGTCAGAGGTAGGTTCTTTACCCAGAAGGTGGTAAGGGTATGGAATGCCTTGCCTGTGTCAGTTGTAGATGCGCCAAGTTTGGTGGCGTTTAAGAGGTTAGTAGATAAGTTTATGGATGAAAAGGGAATGGTTTAGGTTAGAGGGTCACTGCTTGTTTCTAATTGGTCGGCGCAACATCGAAGGCCGAAAGGCCTGTTCTGCGCTGTAATGTTCTATGTTCTATGTTCTATGTTCTATGTTCTAAGATCCATGAGCTCTATATTCATTTCTGAATTTGAAATAATTTGTAAATGAGGCACTAGCATTCACAAGATGAACAAAATATTCAGTAAATTTAACGTTCTGAAATGTTCTTTCAAATGCAACAATAAAGCTTTTATTTGTCAGCAAAGCAAAACAAATCATTTAAGAGTCATTTTTGTACTTATTTCAGAATGACCAATTTAGGAAATTATTGTGCCACTTAAAGTCTGTGACCCTGGATAATTTTTTGTTTTATGCTTTGTTTCGCTCAGACTGTTTCTGCACCCAGTGTGAACAAATTCACCTTTTGTTTCCTTGGCTCATGTTAAAGAAAATTGTTGCCTTTCCTACACCCTTTCATAGTTGCTCATCATAAATAACTTGTCATGTGGTTCTTTTACCACATGTCCTGCGCCCTTCCCCTTTCAAATCCATCATCTCTCCTCTTTGTAAGACTTTGCCATCACCCATTGGTAAGACAGCATGGGTTTATGAAGAGAACGTCATGTTTGACTAATTTGGTGGAATTCTTTGTGAACATTACATGTGCAGTGGACAATGAAGAACCTGGGGATGTGGTGCATCTGAATTTCCAGAAAGCATTTGACAAGATGCCACACTAGAACCTGCTGCGTAAGATAAAATTGCATGGTGTTACTGGCAATGTATTAGCATGGGTAGAGGATTGGTTAACTAACAGAAAGCATAGAGTAATTGGCTGTTTTTTCTGGTTAGTAATCAGTGTCTAATGGTGTGCCTCAGGTGGGACCACAATTAATTACAACTTACATAGATGATTTGGAGTTGGGGATCAAGTGCAGTGTGTCAAAATTTACAGATGATACTAAAATGAATCTGAGAGCAAAGTGTGAAGAGGATGCTGAAAGTCTGTGAAAGGATATAGAACATAAAACATAGCACAGTATACACAGTACAGGCCCTTCTGCCCTCGAAGTTGTGCCGAGCTATCCAAACCCAAAATCAAGTTATCCCTCTTCCTGTCTGTGTGTTCCAGGTGCCTATTCAATAATTGCTTGAAAGTTGCTAAAGTGCCTGACTCCATTATTACGACAGGCAGTCCATTCCACACCCCAACCACTCTCTGAGTAAAGAATCTACCTCAGACATCCCTCCTATATCTCCCACAATGAACGTTATAGTTATGCTCCCTAGTCGCAGCTACCTTCATCCAAGGAAATAGTTTCTTAACATCCACTCTATCTATCCCCCTCATCATTTTATAAACCTCTATTAAGTCACCTCTCATCCTCCTCCACTCCAAAGGGAAAAGCCCCAGATCCCTCAACCTTTCTTCATAAGACATACCCTTCAAACCAGGCAACGTAAGCTTTATAAGACCCTTGTCAGACCCCATTTGGAGCACAGTGCGCAATTTTGGCCATCTCATTACGAGAAGGATGTGGAAGCTATTGAGAGGGTGCAGAGGAGATTTACAAGGATGTTGCCTGGATTGGGTGGCATGCCTTATTAGGATAGGTTGAGGGAACTCGGTCTTTTCTCCCTGGAGAGATAAAGCATGAGAGGTGACCTGATAGAGGTTTATAAGATGTTGAGAGGTATAGATCGGGTGGATTATCAGAGGTTATTTTCCAGGGCTGAAAAGGTCGCTATGAAAGGACACAGGTTTAAGTTGCTGGGGTGTAGGTACAGAGGTGATGTGAGGAGTAAGTTTTTCATTCAGAGGGTGGTGGGTGAGTGGAATCGGCTGCCATCGGTGGTGGTAGAGGTGAACTTGTTGGGGTCATTTAAGAGACTTCTGGATGAGTACATGGGATTTAATGGGATTGAGGGTTATAGATAGGCCTGGTAGGTAGGGATATGATCAGCACAACTTGTGGGCCGAAGGGCCTGTTTGTGCTTGTAACAGCCTGGTAAATCTCCTCTGCACTCTCTCCAATGCTTCCACACCCTTCTTATAGTGAGGTGACCAGAACTGCACGCAATATTCCAAGTCATTGATCCCTGTAGTAGATAGTCTAAATGAAGGTCTGGCAGTTGGAGTGCAATGTTGGTAAATGTGATGTCATCCATTTTGATAGGAATAACAGGAAAATAGACTATTATTGAAATAACAAAAAAATTGCAGCATGTTGCTGTGCAGAGGGACCTTGGTGTCCTTGTGCAAGAATCACAAAGAGTTGGTTTGCTGGTGCAGCAGGTAATTAAGAAGGCAAATGGAATTCTGTCCTTCATTGCTAGAGGAATGGAGTTTAAAAATAGCGAGATAATGTTGCAGCTGTATAAGGTGCTGGTGAGGCCACATCTGGAGTACTGTGTACAACTTTGACCTCCTTATTTGAGAAAGGATATACTGGCACTAGAGGGGGCGAAGAGGAGATTTATTAGGTTGATTCTGGAGATGAGAGGGTTGACTTTTGAGGAGAGACTGAGTAGAATGGGGCTGTACTCATTGGACTTCAGAAGAATGAGGGGAGATCTTTTAGGAACTTATAAGATTATGAAGGGCGTACATAAAGTAGAAGCAGGGATGTTGTTTCCACTGGCAGCTGAAACTAGAACAAGGGGATATGGCCTCAAAATAAGGGAAGCCAATTTAGAACTGAGTTGAACATAGATCATAGAACATAGAACACTACAGCATAAACAGGGCCTTTGGCCCACAAGTTGCGTTGATCATATCCATACCTGCCAGGCCTATCTATAACCCTCAATCCCATTAAATCCCAAGCACTCACCCAGAAATCTCTTAAAAGACCCCAACGAGTTCGCCTCCACCACCACCGATAGTCAATTCCACTCACTCACCACTCTCTGAATGAAAAACGTATTCCTCACATCTCCTCTATACCTACTCCTCAGTACCTTAAACCTATGTCCTCTCGTAGCGACCATTTCAGCCCTGGGAAATAGCCTCTGAAAAACCATCCTATCTATACCTCTCAACATCTTATAAACCTCTATCAGGTCGCTTTTCATCCTTCATCTCTCCAGGGAGAAAAGGCCAAGCTCCCTCAATCTGTCCTCGTAAGACATGCTACCCAATCCAGGCAACATCCTTGTAAATCTCTGCACCCATTCAATAGCTTCTGCATCCTTCTTGTAGTGAGGCAACTGGAATTGCTGACAATGCTCCAAGTGGGGTCTGACAAGGATCTTATAAAGTTGCAGCACTATCTCCTGACTCCTAAACTCAATTCCTCGGTTAATGAAGGCTAGTACACTATACGCCTTCTTGAAAACATCCTCCACCTGCGAGGCTGATTTAAGAGTCCTATGGATGCGGACCCCAAGATCCTTCTGATCCTCTATATTGCTAAGAGTCCTACCCTTGACATTATACCCCTTCATTCCATTGGACCTACCAAAATGGACCACTACACATTTATCTGCATTGAAGTCCATCTGTCACTTCTCTGCCCAGTCTTGCATCGTATCTATGTCTTACGGCAACTTCTGACATCCCTCCAGATTATCCACAACACCATCAACCTTCTTGTCATCGGCAAACTTACCAACCCATCCCTCCACTTCCTCGTCCAGGTCATTTATGAAAATGGCAAACAGCAAAGGTCCTAGAACAGACCCCTGGGGCACTCCGTTGGTGACTGACCTCCATGCAGAAAATGACCCATTCACAACCAGTCTCTGCCTTCTGCAGGCAAGCCAGTTCTGGATCTACAAGGCCAAAGCCCCTTCAATCCCATGCCCTCTCACTTTCTTGAGGAGGAACTTCTTTACACAAAGGTTTGTTAATCTGTGGAATTCCCTGCCCAGTAAAGAAGTTGAGGCTACCTCATTGAATGTTTTCAAAGCAAGAATAGATTCATTTTTGAACAACAAAATAATTAAGGGTTATGGCAAGTTGGCGGGTAAGTGGAGCTGAGTCCATGAAAAGATCAGCCATGATCTTATTGAATGACAGCAGGTTTGAGGGGCCAGATGGCCTACTCTTGCTCCTAGTTCTTATTTCTTTTTACTTTGCTCCTTATTTCACTGGATATGTTTCAATCTCAACTCTTTGGCCTTTGAGATGACCTGACAATGTGGAATTCATAATAAATATGCATTTGTTCCTTATCCTCGATGAAGCATAAAATATGCACTGTATAGATTTATTGGATATCATGATTTCATTGGGCTGTGAAGAAATAACACAAGGAGACTGTCAAGCCTAGCAAAACAGCAATTGTAAAGGCACGTTCTGAAGCTTACTTAAACTGAGAGACAGGATGGATGGAACTGGGTATTCAACCTTGTTATTGAGAACCCGCCAATTAGTCCAAGGTTGATTCAAGGGGCAAACAATGAATATTGTTAAATATCCCTGTGTACAATCAGAAAAGATAGAAAAGGAAATGAAGTAGAGGAATAGTGCTAATGGTAAGGAAGAGCATTGTGATTCTTGTGAAGTCTCAAAGGGTCAAGGACAGAATCAATTTGGTAGGATCTAAGGAAGCAAAAGCCAATTGGTTGGTGAGTAATTGATACTGGAGATCATTTTTATATAGCTAAAACTTAAGTAACTAAATAACATAACATTTAGGAAAGAAAGCTGAGATGATAAAGGGGTAAAGAAGAAGTGAATCTAACAGTAAAATCAGATGGTTAAAAAACTGTACAAAAGCAGAATTCTAAGGAAATTTAAGCAGCTGTTTGGGTGAGTACAATTGGGTGGGTAATCACTACTATTATTTATAATTGTGAAGATATCATTGTGTGATTCATTGTTCATAAGAAATATTTTCAATAATAATGGTGGAGAAATATATTACCAGTTGATATGGATTTGTATTAAAAGGACTAATTTACTTTAAAAGGGTAAGAAATGGCAGGGGAGCTCCAAGCTACAGTTTGCTCTTATTGATCCATGTGTAAGGCCAGGCACATTTCCCGTTGTGTGCAGGAAGTGTCTCCAGCTGCAGCTCCTGGAAGCCCGGATTTCAAAATTGGAGTAGCATCTGAGGATGCCTGTGGAAGAGTATTGTGGATAGGGCACATAGGGAGGCGGTCACACTGCAGGCCAAGTCTCCAGAAGCAGGAACTGATGAAAAGACAGAGCAAAAGGACAAGGTAGGCTGTGCCAGAATCTCTTGTGGCTATTCCCTGCAGGACAGATATACCATTCTGAATACTGTTGAGGGAAACAGTCTTTCAGGGGATAACAGCAGTAATCAAATTCATAGCATCATAGTTATTTCTACTACACAGGGGAAGGGCAAAAGACATAGAAATGTAATAGTCATAGGGGATTCAGTTGTGAGGGGAATAAATGGATGTCTCTGTAGTTGCACCAAAAGCTCAAGTATGATATCTCGCTGGTGCTAGGATCAATGTACCTCAGATATTTTGCAGGATGTTCTAAAGTGGGAGGGAAAACAGCCAATTGTTGTGTTATTTTTTCTGACTGATGACATTCTAAGGCTTGGAAAAGCTTGGAATGGATGGCACAGAGAGACTATCCAGGCCATTAACACAGAAATTTGAAGAGACCACTGACGAGACTCATACTGAAGAAAAGAATGAAGAAAAACTGGGTATTTGTGATCTAGAAATGGCCAGAGAGGCAAAATGTTTCTCTCCTGAACATTCTCATTTTGGGATAAATAGAATCTCACAAAGTTTGCATCACTGAACTCTCCTACTGGAACATAACTGGATACTTTATTATCAATCTGTTGTGTCAGTGCCAGGAGATGCTGTTCTTTATTGGTTGGATGGTTGATAATGTCATCAAGTAAGTAAAGGATGAGGGTGAGGGAAGAAAGAGAAGATTGTATCCATGTGATTCAAGGCCTGAGTAATTCCTGCTCTTATCTGCCATCATCTCTGAAACTATTCACAAAACTTTTTTTCCAGTTTACTGGACACAAGATATGACAATAAACTTTCCATTCATTATCTAATGGTGTTTCAATTACCATGGAACACAAACAACTTTATTTCAACAAGGTCTTACACCCATCACATGTGTAATATAGAAATGAGCCATTCAGCCATTGTTTCTATCCCTGAGAACCTCCACTTACTTCATTCAACATTACTCACTTCAGCTCACCCTATCAGCTATAATCCTTCTATTCTTCCTCACACAAACTTTATTTTGCTGCTCTTCAATGAATCTATGGCAATCAGCACAACTAATTCTTGTGGTAGTCAGTTCCATAATAGTAGGCAAATAGTGGAGATATTAGACCATTAATATGACTTGGCAATTGTAACAAAGGGAAGTAATATCAATCATTACCCATTAACACAGGGGGTTGTTCTACATTGGCTTCATTACAATTTACACCTGATACAGTCACCATTGTCAAAATTCAAGCAGAAACTTTTCACATAGCAGTTTCCATAAAAAGCCAATAAGACAAATAGTCATTTATAACTGTTCTCACCAAAGTCTACTCCTCAATCAACACTGAAAAAAATGTTAATTGTTCTTTGTGGGGGTTTGCTCTGAGCAAATATCTGCCCCACTTCTGACACAATAGTGATTACTGGAATAAAGTCAATCATTGCATTGGGAAGTTGGGAAGGATGATAAAATATTTCCTTATGTTGGCTACTTTAGGTGGAAATTGGGGATGAATGGTGGGATGAGGGATAATCAGGATTAAATTAAAAATGAAAATTCTGGAAATATTCAGCATGTCTGGCAGCACCCATGGAGAAAGAATAACAGTAAATGCTGTATTTACCATATTACCCCAGGGACCATATTACCCAGGGACTAGCAGGGTAAGTAGATCAGGCTAAGGGGACAGGGCCTGGGTGAGATTGTTGTTGGAGCAAGCTCGATGGGTTGAATGGCCTTCGTCTGCACTGTAGAAATTCTACGAGGTTCTCACTCTGACCTGGAGTACATGGCAGAAAAGATTTAGAATCATAGGAACTAGAAGCAGGAGTTAAACGTCCAGCCCTTTAAGCCTGCTCCACCATTCATTTTGATTATAGCTGATCATCAAATTCAATATCCTGATTCCCCCTTCCCCTCCTATCCCTTGGTCTCTTCAGCCCGAGACTATATCCAATTTCTTCTTCTATTAACACAACATTTTGGCCTCGACTACTTTCTGTGGGAGTGAATTTCACACGTTCACCACTCTCTGGATGAAGAAATTTCTGCTCACCTCAGTTCTAAAAAGTCCTATCCCTCATCCCTTATCCCTTATCCTCAAACTATGACCTGTAGTTTTCGACACCCCACCATTGGAAACACTCTTTCTGAATCTACCCACCTAATCCTTTTAGAATTTTATAAGTTTCTATGAGATCCTCTCTTGCTCTTCAAAAATCCAGTGAATATAATTCTAACTGAATTAGTCTCTCCTCACATGACAGAGCTGTCATCCCAGGAATCAGCCTGGTAAACCTTCACTGCACTCCCTCTATAATAAGGACATCCTTCCTCAGATTAGGACATCAAAACTGCACATAATACTCCAGATGTGATCTCATCAATGTCCCATACAGTTAGAGCAAAATATCCCTGTTCCTATACTCAAATTCTCTTGCTATGAAGGCCAACATACCATTTGCCTTCTTTATTGCCTGCTGTACCTGCATGCTTACTTTCAGTGGTCATGCTTGATGATACCAAGGTCTCACTGACTATCCACCTCTCTCAATTTACACCCCTTCAAGTAATAATGTGACATAGGGACACAATGGCCAGCACTGCTGCCTCACAGCACCAGGGACTCAAGTTCAATCTCTGGCTTGGGTCACTGTCTATGTGGAGTTTGCACATTCTCCCCATGTCTACATGGGTTTCCTCCAAGTGCTCCAGTTTCCTCCCACAATCCAAAGATATGCGGGTTAGGTGCATTGGCCATGCTAACTTGCTCCTTAGTGTTAGGGGGATTAGTTAGAGCAAATGCATGGAGTTATGGGGATAGTGCCTGGGTGAGATTGTGGTTGGTGCAGACTTGATGGGCTTAATGGCCTCCTTCTGTAATGTTGGGATTCTATAATAATCTGTCTTCTTGTTATTGCTATCAAAGTAAATAATGTCACATTTAGCCACATTATGTTGGGATTCTATAATAATCTGTCTTCTTGTTATTGCTATCAAAGTAAATAATGTCACATTTAGCCACATTATGTTGGGATTCTATAATAATCTGTCTTCTTGTTATTGCTATCAAAGTAAATAATGTCACATTTAGCCACATTATTCTGTGTCTGCCATGCACCTGCCTACACACTCAGCCTGTCCAAATCATGCTGTAACATCTCTGCATCCTCCTCACAGCTCACTCTCCCACCCAACATTGTATCATCTGCAAATGTGAAGATAATACAATTAGTTCCCTCTTCCAAATCATTAAGTTTAAAATTTATTTATTAGTGTAACAAGTAGGCTTAAATTAATATTGTTATAAAGTTACTGTGAAAATTTCCTAATCTCCACAATCCAACACCTGTCTAGATACTCTGAGGGAGAATTTAACATGACCAATGCACCTAATCAGTTTGCCCTTTCGACTGTGAGAGAAATCCGGGGCAGCCGGAGGAAACCCAAGCAGAAACGTTAAGAACATGCAAACTCCACACAGACAATGACCCAAGCCAAGAATCAAACCTGGATCCCTGGCACCATGAGGCAGTAGTGCTAACAACTCTGCTACTGTGCCACCCCATATGTAATGTGAACAGTTGGGGTCCATGCAAGATCCCTGCGGAACACCACTAGTCACTGACTAACACTCAGAAAAAGACATATTCGTGCCAGCTCTTTGCTTCCTATTTGCCAACCAGCTTCCTATCCATCTCAAGACATTACCTGCAATTCCATGCCTTTAACTTTAATAGTAGTCTAATACAAAGACCTTGTCAAAATCCTTCTAAAAGTCTAGATACATCTACTGGTTCTCAGTCAATTCTACTAGTTACATCCTCAAGGACTTCCAATAGATACATCAAGCATGATTTTCCTTTTGTAAGTCCATGCTGACTTTGTTTTTTACACTACTGCTTTCCAAATGCTGAGTCCTAAAATCCTTGATAATGGACTGTAGCAACTTCCCCAGTACCAATGTTAGGCTCACTGGTCTACAGTTCCCTGTTTTCTCTCTACCTCCCTTTTTGAATAGCCCAGTTTGTAGGATTCATTCCAGAGTCCAAAGAAATTTGGAAAATAATCATCAATGGTCTATCATTTCCAAGGCCACTTCGTTAAATATTCTGGGATGAAGATTTTCAGGATGCGGAGATTTATTTACCTTCAATCCCACAATTTCCCCAAAACCATTTCTCTACTAATGCTGATTTCCTTCAGTGCCTCACCAAAATGTGTTTTTCTCCAAATATCTGGTACATTGCTCTGCTATTAAGCAGTCTGATGCTTGTGTTAACGCAATTCCTTCTTTGATTTGGAGCTGTATTTCTTAGATCAAAGGAAATAACAACTGGGGCTGCTGAGATCAAGCAAGGACCGGTCCACATTTTGAACAGAGTGCAAAAGTTATAAAGAAGGTTCACGAGGGCTATGGCCTTTAGAGTAACCAGGAGACGGCAAAGATTTCACTTGAGGCAGAAAGACATCAGCACTATTGACATTAAGGTGCTTGAAAGGAAGATCTGAAGTGTGATCCACTTCACTTTCACAGCAACATGAGATGGATAGCCAGAGATTGAAGAATAGTCTCCACTGGATCTAGGATAATTCAAACTCTCAACGACGTTTTGCCAACCAATTAGATATCTGTTGATCCAAATTCCCTATAATGACCCTGATTCAATAAATGTTTATACTTTTAACAAACAATAAAGGGCAATCTCAGATTTGAAATTTTCTGCTGATCCTGTCCTATCATAGACTGTATACATAGAGATCAGTCCAGGGACTATTTGATTTTTGACGTTGATGGTGTAACAATGTTCATGAGTGCTATTTTCTCATCCTTCTTCTCTTTAACAGCCTGGTGGATGCAGACATCCAATGGTTCCTCAAAGAGAAGCTCCTTGTAGTTCTATTATTGCAACGCAGATTCCATACAAAGATATTGTGCAGTTGTTGCCCAAATCTATTACTGGCAGATATTGGGATGATGATGACAAATCCCCATACTTTGTGTACAAGGTAAGAGCCTCAATCAAGGCACACTGGAGAGATGTTCAGTCTAACATTGTTTGAATGGGAATATTGCAGTGTTGCATGATTCCATATTCGCCGTGTATAGGGTTCAGCAAAATTCAGGATGTTCAAACTGTACAGTAGAAAATGTATGTAACTGGAGAATTGACAGTAAATTGGGATTTGATAAGCAAAGGACCTAAACCAGTTCTTTCTTTTTAAAACATTAAATTTAAATTAGGAGCTAGCCCATCCTCTTTGTGGATTTAAACGTTTCTAGAACAGTAAATCAGCTCTGGTTTTCATCCTTGAATTCTATTCCGCAACTAACATCAGTGCAGAACTAAAAGCAAATTAGTGCAAATGCTGGAACCGGAAATAAAAAACAGAAAATGCTGGCAAGTTTCAGCAGGTCTGACAGCACCTGTGGAGAAAAATAGTGCTAATATTTCAAATCTGGATTGCTCTTCCTTAGATCACAAAAAATTACCCGGATGGTATTACCTGTGGTTTGTGGGAGTTTATTTGATGCACACAAATTGTCTACAACCTTTCCTGATTGCTGAATGGCCTCTTTCTGCACCATTATTTTTCAGGTCAAATTCTATGTTCAGTATCTTTATCTCTGCAGCCACAATGCAATCTTGTTGATCAGAGAAAACAAACACAGCAGATTATGATCATATTGGGGAACGCAGACTCTCTTTGAACATTTGCATTATGTTCACATGTTACACAGAATCTGAATTAATTCTTGTGTCCTTGTTAACAGTAGACTAAAAATATGCTTTGAACACTTGTTCCATGACTGTAACTTTGGAAGTCTACTGGAAAACCCCATTATATATAATGAAGATTCTCTCAATAGAAAGGGACCATTGTAGGAGAGTTCCCAAGGAAATTTCTGCTGTAGCCTTAAATCACAAATTTTTGATTTGTTTTGCTGAGCTTCCTTGTGTTTAGTCTCATTGTTCATCACAGTCCCATCAGTCCTTAAAAATGGTGACCAATAATGTACACAAACCTCCAGATGTGACTTGCCAATACAAATAAGAGTAAGCTTCCTATTTTTGTATTCAATTCCCTTATTGTGAACAATAACCTTCTATTTCTTTTCCCAATCACTTGCTGCTTCATACTTGACTTTGGTGATTTATGCACTCGGACACCCAGATCCCTCTGCAGCTCAATGATCTCTCACCATCTTGTTAATATGCTTCTTTTTTATTCTTCCTGCCAAAATTGACCGTTTCACAGTTGCCTACGTTGTACTCCACTTACCAATTCCTTATGCACTCAATTAATCAATGTCCCTTTGTAGCCTCCTTACAACCTCTTCTGAATTTATTGTCATTTAATTCTGCAATTGCAGATCGCTGGGCTGACTGCTTGGGCAGATTAGTTTGAATTTAAGATGGAAATGCTCCCTGAGGATTTCTTGTCAGGAAGGGGGTTGGCAGGGAGGGATGGGGGGGTGTTGGTAGTACTGCAGCTCTGATTGGCAGAATCAGCTTGGTGTATTCCAGCTCTTGGGTGCAATACTGTGGCCTCCCTGCCATGTTTTGAGGGGCGGGGGGGATGGCGAACCATTGACCAGGGACAGCATCTTCTGCAGGAAGTCGACGGGATTTCCCATTGATTCCACTGGGAAACCCATGGCAGGGATGATCACTGGGACCGGAGGGTTTTGCCAGCGTTAAGTTCTGGCTCCTATTTCTTATTTTCTTATGCGCTTGTTTTGAAAATCCAGCCATGCTGAAACTTTGAAATGTGAAGTTGTATTCTCAAGGCAGTAAACTAGATAAGTAACAGAATCAATACTCAGGAGAATGAGAGCTCATACAAACACACAAATTAGAAGCAGAAATAGGCCAATAGACTCCTTGAGGCTGCTCCAGAAGATTATGACTGATCTATTTTAACCTCAACTTCACATTCCTACTTGCCCTGATAACCTTTCACTCCCTGTTTATCAAGATCAACTGCTTCACCTTTAACAATGATCAATAGTAATGCCTTAAACAACTTTAGAGGAAGAACATTCCGAAATCTTACTACCCTCTGAGAGATTGTTGTTTTCCTCATCTTTGTCCTAAATGGGTTCAAATTCCATCTGAGTGTATCCTTTAATGCAAACAGAAATCTATTAGTTAAATAATTTTTGTTAAGATGTTCAGCATTGTGTCAAAGTGTCACCTATCTATTTGATTTTTTTATGGCAGGTTAACAATACATACCACGAGGTCTGGTATGATGATCCAGAAAGCATCTCGTTAAGATCAACAATTATAGTGAAATTAAAACTCAGTGGTCTAGGTGTCTGGAATGGAAATAGCCTAAGTTACAGTGTTAATCCAATAGCGGCAATGCAAACTGAAGAAATGTGGAATGCTCTGAGCCCTGTCAGAAGAAAATAGAGAATTTGAAACATTTAGTCTGCATTTGATGTCATTTGTTTTGCTAGAAAATGCAACAGAAAATCAGACAGCTTCCAACATTAATAAATGAACAGAAGCAGTTCTGGTGAACAGATTTAATATTGTGAATGTTAATGAGTGAATTCCTGTTCAGTGGACAAAAAATTTACTGATGTGATGAACATGACAAGATCTGGTCACATCACCTGACATACAAATATACAAATACGAGCAAAAGTAGGCCATTCGGCCCCTTGAACCCCATCCACCTTTCAATAAGATTATGGCTGATCAGTTTGTGCTAAGTTCCACTTTCCCCATCTAAATCCTGATAACTTTTGATCCCCTTACCCAAAAATAATTTATCTGCCTCCGCCTTTAAAATATTTAATGATCCTATTTCCACCTTCTTCTGACGTAGAGACTTAAAGTTGCACATCACTTTGAGAGAAACGAAATTCTCCTCATCATTGTTGTGTATTGACAACTCTGAATTTAAAACCCCTTAGCTTCAGACTCAGCCACAAGAGGAAACATCCTTTCCAAATCCATCTTATCCAGACCTTTCAGTAGATTATTTAGACACCCGCTCATTCTATTAAATTCTACTGGAAACAATCCCAGCCTTTTTGACTTATCACCAAAATTCAACCTGTTCATTCAAGGTAGTAAAACTTCCACTGAAACATCTTCAATGCATTTACATCCTGCCTTAAATAGGGAAATCAAAACTGCACACAGTATTTGAAATATAGGCTCAACAATGCTATGTAGAATTAAAGCATAACTTCCTTAAGCTGCTTGCAAAATATATGCATATTGTATTACTTAATGAGAGCGGAGTCTTGAATTCATGGCCACTAATACTTAGAATTCTGAGATCAATTTAGTTTTCCTTTCGGTAGAATCCTACAGCAGCAATGTAAATTGAAGCTATGTGGAATGCTCTGTGCCTGTCTGACGAAAATGGAAAATTTAAACCATTTAATCTGCATTTAATGTGATTAATTTGCTGGTCGTTAGGGAAATCAACCAGAAGTGAAAATTAGTCAGTAAAAAATCACAATCTATGGTTAGCACTGCTGCCGCACAGTGCCAGGAACCCAGGTTCGATTCCCAGCTTGGATCACTGCCTGTGTGGAGTTTGTACGTTCTCCCTGTGGGTTTGCTCTGAGTGCTCCGGTTCCCTCCCTCGGTCTGAAAGACATACTGGTTAGGGTACATTGGCCATGTTAAATTCTTCCTCAGTGTACCTGAACAGGCACCGGAGTGACGACTAGGGAAGTTTCACACTTTCTTCATTGCATTGTTAATGTAAGCCTTCTTAAGACTAATAATTAAACTTTAACTTTTACTTTTAAATAAAGACACAATGAGCTGTGTTCAAGAATGCACTAACTATTGCTGAAAGATATCTTGATGAATATGTATTTCACAAAATAAAACACTGCGAATCTGTGCTGCAAAAAGTTCAATAATCTGACTAAGGCAGGCAAGCTAATATTCACTGCTGTCATTTTATCTTCCTTGAGCATTATGGGCAACAACCTACCAAAATCAATTATTTCTACAAGTAGGCCAGGGTTCTCCCAGCTTGCTGAGCTGCTTGAGTATTATGATGTGGAGATGCCAGTGTTGGACACAGTGTAAACACAGTAAGAAGTCTCACGACACCAGGTTAAAGTCCAACAGGTTTATTTGGTAGCAAACACCACGAGCTTTTGTAGTGCTGCTTCTTCATCAGGTGAATGGGAGTTCTGTTCACAAACAGGGCATATAAAGACACAAACTCAATTTACAGAAGAATGATTGGGATGTGAACCTTTACAGCTAATTAAGTTTTAAAAATACAGACAATGTGAATTGAGAGAGCACTAAGCATAGGTTAAAGAGATGTGTATTGTCTCCAGACAGGACAGTTGGTGAAATTTTGCAAGTTCAGGTAAGTTATAGGGGTTACATGAATGTAAGATCTCAGTTGAAGCCATCCCTCATGTGTGCAGAACTTGGCTATCAGTCTCCGCTCAGCAACTCTGCGCTGTTATGTATCGCGAAGGCGGTCTGAATGTCTGTGACTGAATGCTGACCTTCATATGTAAAGGCTGAAATATAGGGATGCAGATGTTATTCTGTAGCTGTACCAAAGTTAGCTGTCAGCAGGAATGAGCACCACACCTTAGAAAGGATGTTTTGACATTGGAGGGAGTTCAATACATAATGATACCTAAACTTCAGGGGTTTAGTTATGAGGAAAATGTGGTTGAAGGACTGGTGTGCGTGGCTGAAGGACTGGTGTAGGGCAGAGGGTTTCATATTTGTGGATAACTAGGAAGTCTTTGTGAAAGAAGGGCACCTGTATAGAAGGGATGGGGAACACTTAAATGGGAAGGGCGTGAATATCTTAGCTGGGAGGTTAGCTGGAGTGTTTTGGCAGGATTTAAACTAATATGGAGGGGAGGAGGGGCTGAGACCCATAGCTCGGTAGAGAGCAAGATGGGAGGTAGAGTAAGGTTGGATGAGAAGAAATACACCAGAGAGAAGGCGGTTCCGAGTGGTCTTGGAGGTCTGGAGTGTGTCTGTTTCAATGGGAGGAGCGTAACAGGAAAAACGGCTGAACTTAGGGCCTTAATGTTTGCAAGGAACTTGGATGTGGTTGCAGTGACGGAGACGTGTTAAAGGAAGGGGAGCAGTAGCAACTGAACATTCCTGGTATAAGTGTTTCAGACGTGACAGAGGAGGGTCCAGAAGAGGTGGAGGAATGGCGTTCTTAGTTAAGGAGAGCATCACGGCAGTGCAGAGGGAGGACAATACAGAGGAGTTAGGAGTGGAATCGCTGTGGGTGGAGTTGAGGAATAAAAGGGGGCGATTAGTATGCTAGGGGTGTATTATAGGCCACCCAACAGCCCCTGGGTAGCTGAAGAAGGCATATGTAAAGACATTTTGAATAGGTGCAGAAAGAACAGAGTCATTATAGTGGGAGATTTTAATCTCCCTAGGGTGGATTGGAAAGTACCTAAAGCTGCGCAGGAATTTGTAAAATGTGTACTGGAAGGATCGTTGGAGCAGTATGTGGCTAGCCCGACTAGAGAAGGGGCTATATTGGATTTAGTTCTGAGTAATGAGCCAGGGCAGGTGGTTGATATGTAGTAGGGGAACATGTGGCTAACAGTAACCACAATTCTACTTTAGGATACAGATGGAAAAGGATGCTTGATGCCCTAGGGGCAGGGTGCTGAATTGGGGGAAGGCTAACTACGGTCGGATTAGGCAGGAACTTAATGAAACTGATTGGGAACGGTTGTTCGAGGGTAAGTCCACGCTAGGCATGTGGGACGCTTTCAAAGGGATACTGAAAACGTTGCGAGATAAATATGTGCCGGCCAAGAGGAAAGGTGGGAAAGATAGGATTAGAGAGCCGTGGATTACTAGGGATATTGAGGACTTGGTTAGGAAGAAAAGAGAGGCGTATGATAGGTCAAAGCAGCTGGGAACAGAGACAGCATTGGAGGAATATAGAGAGAGTAGGAGGGAGCTCAAACAGGGAGTTAGAAGGGCAAAAAGGGGGCATGAAATGATTTTGGCAGATAGGATTAAGGAAAACCTAAAGGCTTTTTATTCCTATGTTAGGAATAAAAGGGTGGTTAGAGGAAAAATCGGACCTCTTAGGGACAGAGGAGGGGAACTGTGCTTAGAGCCCGAGGGAATGGCGGAGATCCTGAATGAATACTTTACGTCGGTATTCACGAAGGAGAGGGGCATGTTGACAGCTCCTGCCTCTGAGGGAGCTGTGGACCAATTGAGGGAAATATCCATACCGAGGGAGGAAGTGTTAGAGCTTCTAGGTAGCATTAAAACTGATAAATCTCCGGGGCCTGATGGCATTTATCCCAGGCTGCTTAGGGAGGTGTGAGATGAAATTGCTGGGCCTCTGACTCAAATCTTTGTCGGTTCCTTGGACACAGGTGAGGTCCCAGAGGACTGGAGAATAGCTAATGTACCATTGTTTAAAAAGGGTAGTAGGGATAACCCTGGAAATTTTAGGCCGGTGAGTTTGACGTCAGTGGTAGGGAAGCTGTTGGAGGGGATTCTTAGAGATAGGATGTATAGGCACTTAGAGCATTGCGACCTGATTAGGGATATGCAGGATGGATTTGTGAAGGGGAGGTCGTCCCTTACGAATCTGGTAGAATTTTTTGAGGAGGTGACGAAAACGGTGGACGAAGGGCGAGCCGTTGATGTCGTCTACATGGATTTTAGTAAGGCGTTTGACAAAGTCCCTCATGAGAGGTTAGTTGAGGTCAAGGCTCATGGGATACAAGGACAGGTAGCTAAATGGTTAAGTAACTGGCTTGGTAATAGGAGACAGAGTAATAGTGGAAGGGTGTTTTTCTAGCTGGAGTTCGGTCACTAGTGGTGTGCCGCAGGGCTCGGTACTGGGACTCTTCTATTTGTAATATGTGTAAATGACTTGGAAGAGGGAGTAAGTGGAGTGATTAGCAAGTTTGCAAATGATACAAAGATGGCTGGACTTGCGGATAGTGAGAAGCATTGTCAGGCAATGCAGCAGGACATAGATAGGCTGGTAGCTTGGGCAGACAGATGGTAGATGGAATTTAATCCTGATAAATGTGAGGTGATGCATTTCGGGAGAAAGAATGTTAAGGGGGAGGTATATGATAAAGGGTAGACCTATTAAGAGCATAGAAACGCAGAGGGACCTGGGAGTGCAAGTGAACAAGTCTCTGAAGGTGGCGAGCAAGTGGAGAAGGTTGTGAAGAAAGCACGTAGTATGTTAGCCTTTATAGGAAGGGGTATAGAGTATAAGAGCTGGCCTTTTATGTTGCAGTTGTATAAAACGTTGGTTAGACTTCATTTGGAATACTACGTCCAGTTCTGGTTGCCCTACTACTGGAAGGACGTGGAGTGTCTGGAGAGAGTGCAGAGGAGGTTTACCAGGATGCTGCCTGGTACGGAAGGTCTGAGTTACGAGGAGAGGTTAGGCAAATTGGGACTGTTTTCCTTAGAAAGACGTAGACTTAGAGGAGATCTAATAGAGGTGTACAAGATTATGAGGGGTATAGATAGAGTAAATAGGGTTAAACTATTTCCTAGGATGGACTTGAATAGCACAAGGGGTCACGGGCTTAGGGTGAGGGGAGGTAAGATATAATTTGGATGCTAGAGGGAGTTTTTTCACACAGAGGGTGGTGGGGGTGCGGAATGTGCTGCCAAGTAAAGTGGTGGAGGCAGGTACTCTGGAGTTATTTAAGAAATACTTAGATGGGCACATGAACAGAATGGGAATGGAGGGGTATAGAAACTGATTTAAAATAGGGATCATGAGCCTTGGGAGTCCCTGGGAAGTGTGTAAATAGATGATGATATTGATGTACTTGTTTTTATCCTACAGGTGTTTTGGTCCACCTTGTTGTCTAATAAGGGGCATACACGCGATGGGTCGTGAGAGGGCTGCTCTTGGATTTTTTTTCGAGAGTATCCTAGTGCTTCACGTCGTTAGTGTACGCTTGACCTGGACATTTGATGGGCAACACGACAGCTCAGTGACTATTGCTGTGCTGTGCAGATACATGGATTTGGGCCTGTGTCTGTGGGAGTTTGCGCATTCTCCCCGTGCTTGCGTGGGTTTTCTCCGGGTGCTCCGGTTTCCTCCCACATCCCAAAGATGTGCTCTTAAGCTAATTGGCAAAACAAATTCTCCCTAAATTGTCTCAAATTTGGTTTTTAATCCATAGATCTATAAACATGGACAGGGATCACGCGTAAAGGTGGGAGCATCAGGGTGGCGGCGCAGGCTCGTTGGGCCGAAAAGCCTGTTTCCCATGTTGTTTTTGTTCTTTGAACCACTCTAGTGAATTTAGGCTATAAAAGCCTAGTTTGCATAACCTTTCTTAATGGGGCACGCCTTCATCTCAGGAAACAATATAGTGAATCTTTCTTACACAAAAGCAAAGTATATGGAGGCAACTCTGACATTGTGACCCACAAATTTTCTAGCGGGTCAGGTCAGAAAATGTGCGTGTCAGCCATTTTGCAGGATTCGCACAGACATTCCCAGAGCCGGAGGGCAGTCACAGGCAGGACCACGCGGAAACTGGCGGGAAGACAGGTAAGTGATTTAAATATTTTTTAAATGTATTTTAATCTATTTTAAATTTATTATTGGGCCTGGGACTGAATTCTCTGGGCTTGATAGCATCCACCACCCCACCAGGAGTATTTCATTCCAGCAACATTTAGAATAGCTTCTTACATTCAGGGGGAACTAGTAGGAGGCCCTGCTGTTTCTGTCTCTGTCTGTCTGTCTTCTTATTTCTGCCTTAAATGGGCAACCCTCCCCTCCCCCAACTGAGATTATGCCCTCTGACCTACACTCTTTCAGGCTACTTCTTGTCTCAATCAGATTATCTCTCATTCTTCTAAACTCCAATGACTACAGACCCAACTTACTCAATCACTTTGATTAAGAAAATCTCTTTGTGCCCAGAATCAACCAAATGAACCTTCTTTAGACTGCCAGTGTATCTTTCCTTAGACGAAAAAAAACAAACAGTTTGCCAGCACCTCCCATCCCACGACAGAACAAGCCAGTCATAATACATTGCTTGCATGTTTATACTTTGAAAAAGTTATGTAATACTTATTTCATTGCCAAGACTATCAACAAAATGGTTGATTCCACATGAATGATAGTCACACTGCAGACTATTTTCAAGTATCTTTCTCTGAATTCATCTGGACACTCCAATTCTAACATGCTCAAATCTGATTTTGTTTTGCAGCAAAGGCATTGCCATAGGTTAAATAATTTATAGTTTTCCAAGGACAAAGATGGCTATTCTGATCGCAAAGGTGCTTTCTTTCTCCTTTCTGCACCATGATCTGGATTTCCCAATGTCTGTGTAAATTCCACGATGTAGAGTTGCCAGCGTTGGACTGGGGCAAACACAGTAAGAAGTGTGACAACACCAGGTTTAAGTCCAACTGATTTATTTGATAGTAAACTCACAAGCTTTCAAGGTCACCTGATGAAGAGGATAATCTCAAATGCTTGTGAGTTTACTATCAAATAAATTGGTTGGACTTAAACATGGTGTTGTCACACTTCTTACTGTGTAATTTCCACACCAGAGTAGTACTTTCATCTAGGCCAGAATCTCACATTGTGCAAATATAATTTAAGGAATTCGCAACACAAGATAATCTACTGTGACATTTTATTTTGTAAACATTTCATTTTGTAAAAAAGCTAAACTGCTTCTCAGAAATAGAAAATTGTAAAGTGCGCAAGGTTAGCAAAATCAAGTTAGAACTTTGTAATATTAATTAAAAACAATATAAATAAGATTACTTCTGACACATTCAATCTCTGAGTTTTTAGGTCCTTTGCCTACATTCAGTTCAAAATCATAATCGCAGCAAAATAAAATCAAGCAATCAAGATGTGCATTAAATAGACAGCACAGGTCCATATCAGAATTGATTATCAACAGAAAAGTTGAATGGTCCCTTGAAATGTAAATATTTGACGGCAAGAATTTTTGTTCTGTCATTATGTTAACTGACAAAGTTCTGGTGCAGTTCATAAATAGCAGCAGGATATGGGAGAATACTGATAAACATGCATATCAAAATGCTGGCTGCATTAGCTCACTTTAGCGCATCTGCCTTTTACTGAATACAAATTTGATACATAAAATGTTAAATTTATTCCTTAGATCTGCATTGGTTTGATTGTTGCAAGCCAACTCACAATTTTCTGCTGCAATTAGCAAAATAATCACATGAGGTGCAATGATTCAAGCTGGCAATTTTCCTCAGGAAGGGTACAGAGCATTCCACATTGCTTTAGTTTGCATTGCAGCTGATGGATCATCATAATTCAACAGATTTGCATTCCACATGCCTATGCCACGGAGATTGAGTTTCTTGATGAGAGATGCCTTGATTGAAATGCTCTGTGGATCATCATACCAAACCTCATGGTATAAACCATTAACCTGCCATGAAAATTAAGAGTTACACAAATAACAGCTAAAGTGCAAATGATTTAATAGGTTACTGAGTGTTACAATAAAACAAAACTATTCATCTGCTAACATCCTGTAGCATAATTTCAGGCCACCGAAAGAACTGTTTTATTTAAAACTTTTTTCATTCTTTCACAGGATGCGAAAATTGAGAGTTCTGAACTCTCACTCACCTGGCGGAAGATCACAGGCCCGAAAGCTACCAGCTTTTGCTACCAAATAAACCTGTTGGATTTTAACCTGGTGTTGAGACTTCTTACTGTTCTTCAAGCCATAATATTTGTATGGCTAGTCCAGTTCAGTTCCTGGTCAATGGTAAACATCAGGATGTTGAAAGTAGGGGATTCACCAATGTAATGCCATTGAATGTCATGGGAACATTAACTTATCTTGTTGAAAATAGTCACTGCCTTAAGTGGCAAGAAACATTTATGCCACACATCAACTCAAGGCCAAATGTTATCCAGGTCCTGTTACATACAGCCAGGGTCGGATACTTCAATATTCTAGTTTTTAAGGATATTGCTTAACAGTACAATTATCAGCATGCATCCTCACTTCTGATCTAATGATGATGGTGGCATAAAGGGAGGTGGTCAGTGATGAAGCATCTGGTGATGGTTGGACTGAGGACACTAACCTGAGGATCTCTAACTGCACGGGCCTAACTGAGATGATTGAGCCCAACAACCATAACCATGTTTAGAGAAACAAAGAATAGGAGCAGGAGTAGACATTTAAGCCTGCTCTGCCATTCATGGCTGATCAGCCAACTCAATAGCCTGACACTGCTTTCATCCATATCTTTTGATCGCTTTCACCCCAACACATAGGGTGGGATTTTACAGCCATGCTCATCCCAAAACCATAAAATCCCATCCAAGATCAACAGATCTTTACATGCACCACTCCTCACTTGCTCTGATTCCTGATGCAGGCAGGACAGGAAAATTTGGCCATAATATTTTGCTTTCCTTGGTAGCCAATTTCACAGGCTTACCTTAATTTAAAGCCAGATAATAATAATAATCTGCCTTCACTATCTAAGTGGATAACCTCACATTTACCCACATTATATTGCATCTGTCATGCATTAGCTTATCTAAATGACACCTGAAGATCTCCATTTTCCTCACAGCTCATCCTCCCATCCAACTTTGTGTCATCTGCAAATTTGGAGATACTGCATTTAGACCCCTCATCTAAATCATTAATATGTAGTGAATAGTGGGGTCCCAGCATTGATCCCTGCAGTACCCCACCAGTCACCGCCTGCTATTCAGAATTAGACCCATTTATTCCTATTCTGCTTCCACTCTGCCAACCAGTTTACATTCACCTCATTTCACTACCCCATATTTCATGCATTTTAATTTCATATGCTAATTTCTTATATAGGACTTTGTCAAATGCCTTCTGTTCCTTTCTGCTAAATATGCGTCTGGCCAGTGAAGAGTTTCACCTTGCCCCTTTCCCTGATTCCCACTGACTGTAGTTTTCTCAGAGTTCCTTGATGGCACACTCTGCTCAAACGTGGCCTTGATGTCAAGGACAGTCACTCGCATTGCACTGTGAATATCTTGGAACGTCAAAGACACAATTAAGTATAGTAACATCAAAAATTTAACATAAAAGAAAGGTCCCAGCGTGCTTCTTGAAAGTGATTACCAAACAAAATTTGAAACAGAGAAACACAGATATTTTGGGACAGGTGATCAAAGATGGCGATTTTTAAAAGAGCATCTTCAAGGAGGAAAGAAGAGAAATTAGAATAAGAGGAGGTGGAGAGAATTAGGGACAGAAATCTACTTCTGAGGACAGAGACAGCTTATGGCATGGTTGCATGAAAAAGAAATAGTGGATTGGAAAGAAGCCAAATCGAAAAATGGCAATCATCTCAAGAAGCCCTTTAGGAGGATACACGTGTAGGAAGGGGCACACATTATATTGATCTGAAACAAGGTACAACAGCAAGAACAAAAGTGTCGGGTCAACAGGTGTTGGCCAGAAAAGTTTTGGATGAGTTCAGACTTGAGAATGAAAAATAGGAGGTTAGTGAATACAGCATTGGATAATCATTTCTGGCACAGACAAAGATTCGAAAAGATATTTCAACTGGCTGTACACAATGATTTTTAGAAAACTGAAGTGGAATTGCCACTTTGTATTCTCAATTTTCTTGTCAACTCTCCAATGACATGCATTTCCACTCTACAAATGAGTTATTTCCAACTTTGCCCAGTCTTCAATCCAGACTGTTGAGTCAAGAAGGACTGCAATGCTGCCATTCTACTGAGAAAATTACAGTACACGGATCTCCACTGTGCTATAGTAACAGCACAAAAATACTGGAAATACTCAGGTCTGGAAAGAGATGTTTCAAGTCTGTTCCCCTCTCAATAAATGCTGCCAGACCTGCTGAGTATCTGCATCATTTTCAGCTTCTGTTTTTAACTTTAGATTCCAACATTGGAAGTTGACAGGATGGAGTTACCTTTTGAAAAATGTATGTATATTTTTGGAGATATGTGTTATTTTGTAAAGAAAGAAGTGTGTGTGTGTATATATCAGGTGCACATGCAAATCATTTAATTAATGTTGGGAAAGGCTAACAGATAACTTCTCTGGGAGAGCTAATACGGGTAAAATCCGAAATGCATAACTTGTAATAAGATCCTGTGAAGTTGATTTATAAATAAATAGGTTAGGTTTAAAAAAAATGCATAAAAAGAGAGAGGGGCTTGACTTTTTAGCTTTTAAATTTTAAAAGAGAGAATGAAATTGTTAAAAATTAGAAGGCTTTATAAGTAAACATTGGAAGGTTATAAAAATTTATTTGACTAAAAGGGGAAAAAGCAATAGGAAGAATCATGTTTTTGGAAAAGCCAAGTTCAAAGAGCTGCTGAGGATAATGGAAGCAAAGGCGAAAGGGAAAAAATATTTAAGAGACGTTGAGCCTTGTGAGGAAAATATCCTGGGGGCAACTCGACGCTGAAGGGAATTTTGAAATCTGAAGATGCCATCCAGAAATCAAAAGAATTTTTGTTTCAGAAAGCAGTCATGGTTCTGCATTGTTCTTAGATTTTGTTGCAAGTCTGAAGTGAGTTTTTTTTTTAAACAGGATGTTTTATAAGACTGTTCCATCTGTGTAACTGTAATCTATTGCATTTAAGTTTTCTTTCTTTCTTGCTAATAAACTTTCTAACTACATCACCATGCAGCCATTCATTAGTCTTACCTTGTAGATAAAATATGGAGCTTTCTGGTCATCATCCCAAAATCTGCCACTGATTGATTTGGGGAGTTGCTCCATGATCCTTTTGTATGGAACCTGAGATCCAGCTAAATCACTGCAAGGGGCACCTCTAAAAGGAATGCTTTGTATTACACATTCACCAGCCTGAAAAATGCAAATATGGAGAATAAATAGTCTGTTGCTGCACAATATTTGTATGGATCAGCCACGTGACCGTCAACTTTCCATTCTAAACTGTTAATATCACTAGTTTGTGAACTTCCAAAATGTAGGAGTGGCATAATTGATCCTCAATGTAAAAGGTTCTGAAGGACAAATTAGAGAAAGTTATACCTTACAATAAAGAAAGACTGTTCTCATTAAAACGTAGAAGTTAAATGGTACATTTATAGACAGGGAGAATGTTGTAGATTCAACTGGATAGCAATAATTTTGAACATAACAAATTAAGGAAAGTTCAGTTAAATGTGTTTAAGATCAATAATAGAAAGAGAAACTTCTGCTAGGAGAGCCCAGAAAAGGGCAGCATGGCTTAAAATTAAAGCTAGGCTCTTCAGGAATAATGTTAAAAACCATTACTTCAAAAAGAAAGCAAAATTCTGGAGCACTATCACCAAAAGCTATTTAGGATTGTTCAACTGAAGATGTCAAAACAGAGATAGATGGATTTTTCATTGACAAAAAAACACGTTTAATATATTAAAATGTTCCAAGGTCCTTTTCACAAACTTTATCCAACAAAAATCTGTTATGTTAGAGCAAAAGCTTTGAAGAGGTAGGTTTTAAAGAGGAACAGTAGTAGAGTCAGAGATTTGACACGAAGAATGTGATTTTTTTTTTCCAATCTTGCTGAACTGGGAGCCAGTGAAGGTCAGCAAACCGAGGGAAGTTGAGTGAACATGACTTGGTCTAGGTTAGGACAAAGGCAGCAATTTTGTGCATCCTCTTCGCAAAGCTGAGGATATAATTGTGGGAGACCTGCCAGGACTACATGCAATAGAGGTAACAAAGGCATAGACGATGATGTTGGCAGTTGATAAGCTAAGTCAACGACACTACCAAGATGAAAATGAGTAACCTTAGTGATGGCATGGATAGAAGCTCACCGTGGCGGCCAGATATACACCAACGTTGCAAACAGTCCATTCTGCCGGACAGTGTTGGCAAGAAGGATGGATTTGGTGGCAAGGGAATAAAATTTCTGACAGGGACTGAGAACAGTGGCTCCAGTCTCTCAGTTTTTATGTTGGTAGAAAATTCTGTTCTTCCAAAATTGGATTGTCAGACAAACAAGTTTAGAGATAGTGGAAAGGCAAGTGAGGCAGTGGAAAGATAGAGCCGAGCGGATGTTATCAGCATAAATGTGAAAATTGATTGTGGTCAGTTGATGTGACCAAAAGATGGTGGGTTGATGAGAAATAGGAGGGGAAGGCCAAGAGTACATTCTTAAGGTGATACTAGTGGGAACAATGTAGGAGTACCTTTGTACAATGGAGGGGAAAACTTGGTCAGAGGGATTTTTAACGTGAAGTTGAGAAAGGAGGAAAAGATCTGGGGACAACAACATGCTTGACAGAAGAGATGTTGGGTATTAAATTATGGAAGCAAGACAAGTAGATGGATTAAAGATAGAAATCAGCCATTATCTAATTGATTGGCCAAAGTGGCTTGACTGGCTGAATAGCCCACTCCCATTGTATATCCACCTATACAAAAGTGAAATGCTTTAAGAAAAGATCAGGAAAGCCTATGATTTACAGTCTAGAATCATGCAGTTAGGAGAATGTGTCAGTAAAACAAAATAGCATAAGTGAACCCAGAGAAAAGCCAATGGATAGCCTAAATTTCAGAGACATGTGGATCAGATGAGCTGACTTCAATTTAATTCTTGGTGCAACATGATCTAATAATTTCTCCTGAAAAGGGAATCAAACTGCATAGCAACAAGATAAAATTATTCCAAATAATTAGGATAGCTGGAAGCCATACCTCACCTCAAGCAAATATACGCAAGGATAGTCATAACCGTACCATGGAACTCCCACTACTAGTTTTACCGAGGGAATACCCAGTTGAAGGTAAGCATTGTAACCTAAATAGAGCCAAACAAAAAACAAAATTAATGCCATGGACTAACGATACAAGGCAAGTAGTTCCTGAACCAGAAAGTCATATTCTACATACCTTCCAAAGTCTGGTTATACGGCGCATTTGGCTTTGCAATGCAATTATCCCAAATTTGACTTTGCATATCATAGGACATCACAAATATAAAGTCACATAAGTGTGCAATTGCTGCATAATCATAGCATCGGCCATCTACACAGCCTGGCTTCCACGCCACGTCAAATGTGACCTAAGCATCAAATAAAAGTTAGTTGATTTTAGTTCATACATTATGGTGGATCCTACTAATAGCTACTAGTCACTCTCTCAGTTATGAATTTAATGGGAAAGACATTAAGACACTATCAAAACACTAGTCAAATTTAATTCCCCAACAGTTACACTGTACCTTCCTCCAATTTTTCTTTCCTCTCCTAAAGGCATCCAGTTGTGACTCAACTGCAGCAAAGTTGGAAGCCCATGGAATAAAAAGAACAGGAACAGCATGAATGACAGCAAACAGTGGAAATAAATAGTTGTTTCACTGACAGGGAAAGGTATATGGTGAGGTTCCCCAGAGGGCAAGATTAAGGCCAGTGCATATTTTGAATTTTATTAATTACATAAAGTTGGGTGCACAGGTCACAACTTCAAAATCTGATGACGAAAGAGTTTGGAAGTACTGTGAACAGTGCGGAGAATAGTGTTAAATTTCAAGGGGACATAGTCAACTGGTAGAATGGGAAGACCATCAGACAAATGGTGCATGAAATTAACTAGTGTGAAAATATGCAAGAACAAAGGCACAATGGTTAGCACTGCTGCCTCACAGCACCAGGCACCCAGGTTCGATTCCTGACTTGGGTCACTGTCTGATAGAGTCAGTACATTTTCCCTGTGTCGCCGTGGGTTTCCTCCAGGCGTTCCAGTTTCTTCCCAGACTGAAAGATATGTTGGTTAGATATGTTGACCTGAACAGGCGTCACAGTGTGACGATTAGGGGAATTTCACAGTAACTTCATTGCAGTGTTAATGTAAGCCATACTTGTGACTAATAAACGTTTTAACTTTAAGGAAAAGGAAAATCAAGGGTACAATTCTACAGGGGAGGCACAGGAGCATAGGGATCTGTGGATATACATGCACAAATCATTGAAGGTGGTAGGGCAGGTTGAATACAATATTTGGGACCCTGTATTTTGTAAAGGGAGACAGAGCACAAAAGCAATGATGATGAACATTATGAAACACTGGCGATGCTTGACTCGAACACCATGCCAATTTTGGTACTACATTTTAGGAAGAACACAAAGGCGTTGGAGAGGGAACAGAGAAGTTTAATAAGAATGACTACAATTAAAGGAAAATTCTCTTTTTATTAGTGTCACAAGTAGGTTTACATTAACACTTCATTGAAGTTACTGTGAAAAACCCTGAGTCGCCTGAATTTGGGTACACAGAGAAGTTAGCATGGTCAAGGCACCTAACCAGCACATCTTTCGGACTGAGAGAGGAAACCAGAACACCCGGAAGAAGCGCATGCAGACACAAGAAGAATGTGCAACTCCACACAGTGACCCAAGCTAAGAATTGAACCTGGGTCCCTGGTGCTGTGAGGTAGCAGTGCTAACCCACTGTGCCTAGAGGAGAAAACTTTGAGAAGAGATTTGGTAGCAGTGTGCAGACATTATGAAGGGTCTAGAAAAAGCAGATAGGAAAAAAACTGTTCCCATTGGTGAAAAGGTGACATTAATTTTTTTTTTTGAAATGCAAAATGTGGGACCCGGGACGCACTGCCTGAGTGTGCCAGAGACAGACTCAAATCACCACTTTCAAAAAAGGAATGTGTTAATTATCGGAAGAACAACAAGGGTCCCAGAAAAGGCATGGGCATAGCTCTCAGTTGGCAGAGACAAAATTAGCTAAATAATAATAGCACAGAAGGAAGCACTGGGGGTAAACTATGCCCTCTGATATCCAGCTGACATCAGATAACTCAGTAGAAAACAGTATTTGTATGATTAATGCAATCACTACTTTAACCAGAAGACATTAGTAAGGCTGTGCTTAAGAATGAAGTGAAGGTAATCCAAGTGCACGTTTAAGGTCTGACATGCACAAACCTTGAAACAGTAAGTTGGTTTCACCCATCACACACTGGGACTCCCCAGAACCTGTCCATCACCCGAGGGCACAAGTCAGGAGTGTGGTGCAAAACTTTCAAATTGCCTGGATAAGTGCAACTTCAACAAAACTCGAGAAGCTTGATGCCACCCAAGACGTCCACTTGTTTCGCACACCACCCACTACAATAAATATTCATTCCCTCCATCAATGTACGCCACGAAACATCTATACACCAAGGCCTCTTCCACTGCAAACCTCAACCTGAACTGCCCAAAAGAACAAGGACTCCAGGAAACAAGATCACCTGTAAACTCCACTTCAAGCACACCATTCCAACTTGGAACAATATCACTGCTCCTTTGCAGTCAGCGCAAAAATCTCAGCATTCCCTCTCTGACAACACTGTGGGCATATCTACATCAAATGGACTACAGCAGTTCTATTTCACATACTTACTATCATCTTTCAAGGACAATTAGGGATATCTTATGTTTAACTAAATAAACAAAATCAACTTAACTTAGGGGGTAATAAATGCTGGCCCAGTTAGTGACATTAATGTCCAACGAATTAAGAAAAATTGCAGTTTTCATAGCATCTCTACAGTGCAGAAGGAGGCCATCCAGCCCATCGAGGCTGCATTGATCACAATCCCACCCAGGCTCCACTCCCCAACCCCACATATTTATCCTGCTAATCCCCTGACACTGCGGTCCATTTAGCATGGCCAATCAACCTAACCCAAACATCTTTGGATCGTGGGAGAAAACCACAGTACCTAAAGGAAATTCGCAAACACGGGGAGAATACGGAAACTCTACAGGCAATGGCCCAAAGCCAGAACTGAACCCAGGTCCCTGACGTTGTGAGGCAGCAGTGCTAACCACTGTACCACTGTGTTCTCACTACTTAATGATCCCTTAATTTCAGTGTAACCTACTGCATGCAGCATTGAGATATTCCTGAAAAGTGTTATAGGGGATTGTATAAGTCTTTCTCCTTTAAGCAGCATTTTCATAAAGTAAGAAAGAATCTATTTCCAGTGGGAGGAAGGTCAGAAACCAAAACATCCAGATTTAATTTTTAAGAGAAGAGACGCATGTAGGGGAAGTTTTGTACATTTGCAGGAATGCATTGCCTGAAAGTTGACCTCTTTTAAGGAGATGCCACTAAATAGATGGCAATGCTTTAACTATTTGTGTGTTGTAAGGCCACTAGGGCCCCTCCCATCCTTATCAAGGGGAGTACTAATCTTCTCTCCTTTCATACAACATTGAATCCTAACTTGCAGAAGGTATTTAGATAAATACTGAAGGAACCACATTGTTACCCCACAGTGTTACAAACAATGAAATGGGATCATTCTTTCAAAATTCGCACCATGGGTTGAATGGCCGCCTCCTGTTTTATTTCATCCTTAAACTTATTCAAAATTACACTTTGAACCATGCCACCCCTGGAAGCTGGGTTTCAAATTACTTGTCTAATTTTGGACTACAAATGCTGCATTGTCAATTCTCCTGCACATCCACTTTAAGCTGGTTCAGCCTAAAGTTTCTAAACTCAACCATGGTCCAAGCAGCCCTGAAACAAGATGATGCATTAACAAACAGCAGCTAGAAATCATCATTTTAATTTACTGACCTAAGAAAATGCTAACGTTTCTTTATAAATGCATTGGAATTAAATGGTTTGCCCCATTTTTAAAAAATTCTTTACCTGAGACCCTGGTATTTCACGATGGAAGATTTGTGTGGTTTCATTCACTAGTTGAGTTAGTGCATAATATCCTTCGGATCCAAATTCAACAGCTTCTTCCAGATCCAAATTAATTCCATCCATAAACTGGCGTTTTGCCAACTTTACTTGATCGTTGATCCAAGACGTACGGTTAATTGGGTCTATAATATTATTTATTGGTACATCTCCTGGTGAAGGATAGGGAACCAACTTACATTTATTCAGTACCTTTCATAGAACGCAGTATTACAGAGGTACTTTTGAAATGTAATCAATTAGCAAATGTGGTAGCTAATATATGCCAAAGATCCCACAAATAGAAAATTAGATAAAGGAAAGTTTGGCGTCTTGATGTCATTGAGCGAGGGATAAATGTTTCCCGCGGCACCATAAGAACTCATCTTTCTTGCTAATGGGAATCTTCTAAATCCACCTGAACAGGGAGCTGGAACATTTGTACAGTTTCTCATTGGAATCACAATAACAATTGTTGAGATAGTTTCCGTGCAGACGATAGCAACAAACACAACTGCTTATCCTTGCATAACACATAACATTGTTAAAATAAAATCTAAGGCACTTCACAGAACTCCCAAGGAATTTATAAAATAGAAAAATGTTGACACTCAATTGTGAAAAATCTGATCAACAGAAATTGCATGCCCAGTACAAGTTATAACATTGCAGATGAAATGTAGAACATTATCATTTATATTTCAGAGAGTTGGGAAAGAAGTTTAGCTCTGCAAGATCAAGTCAAGGCTGTGTACAGCATGTCTTTTTTTACACAGCTCTCAATAATACTGCTTGCATTGGAAAACATGATTTTTCTTTCCGGTGATAAATTAGTTACCTTTCAGAACAACTCGAACTTTATTTGCATGAGCATGACATACAAGATCAGGGTCGTACGGTCCAAAAGCTGCAATAGTCGTGACCTTAGACCAGTCATAATATTTCCAATTTGTGCCACCAACATCAAAAACCAAGACCTGATTAAAAAAAAGCAATCAGCTAAAGTAATGACAAATAAACTGATATTTCATTCAAATATATTTTCTCTTAACAATATATTGCCACTATGCTACAGGGATAAGAAAGAATTGACAATCATGTCAATTTAAATGCAGCCAGGAGAGAGAGAAAGAGAACAATCTCTCATAACTTCCACAACAACGAGGCTAAGAGGAACTGAACCACGAGGAAAGATACCAGTTCACATCCCAATGTTCCATTTCAAGTGATTTGGTTTATTATTGTGACATGTGACTGATGGTATTTATCCCAGGCTGCTAAGGGAGGTGAGAGATGACATTGCTGGGCCTCTGACGCAAATTTTTGTCTCCTCTTTGGACTCAGGAGAAGTCCCAGAGGACTGGAGGATTGCAAATGTAGTACTGTTGTTTAAAAAGGGTCAGAGGGATAACCCAGGGAACTATAGGCCGGTGAGCTTGACTTCAGTTATAGGTAAGCTAATGGAGAGGATTCTCAGGGACAGGATGTATGAGCATCTGGAGCGCTGCGATCAGATCAGGGATACGCAGCATGGCTTCGTTAAGGGGAGGTCATGCCTTACGAATCTAGTGGAATTTTTTGAAGAGGTGACAAAAACGGTTGATGAAGGACAAGCCGTTGATGTCGTCTATATGGATTTCAGTAAGGCGTTTGATAAGGTCCTTCATGGTAGGCTGATAGAAAAGGTGAAGGCACATGGTATACAGGGCCAGGTATGTAGATGGGTTGAGACTGGCTTGGGAGGAGGAGACAGCGGGTAGTAGTGGAAGGCTGTTTTTCCAACTGGAGGTCTGTCACTAGTGGTATGCCACAGGGCTCTGTACTAGGACCCCTTCTATTTGTGGTGGATATAAATGACTTGGAAGAGCGGGTAGGTGGTGTGATCAGCAAATTTGCTGATGACACTAAGATGATTGGATTGGCGGGTACTGAGGAGCAGTGCCTGGCAATACAACATGACATAGATAGGCTGGTAGATTGGGCAGATAGATGGCAAATGGAATTTAATCCGGATAAATGCGAGGTGATGCATTTTGGCCAGAATAATGTAGAGGGGAGTTATAGGATAAAAGGTAAAACTATCCGGAGTATAGAGATGCAGAGAGACCTGGAGGTGCAAGTTCACAGGTCTCTGAAGGTGTCAGTACAGGTGGAGAATGTGGTAAAAAAAGCGTATGGTATGTTAGCCTTCATAGGAAGGGGTATAGAATACAAGAGTAGGAGTCTGATGTTGCAGGTGTATAGAACGTTGGTTAGGCCTCATCTGGAGTACTGCGTCCAGTTCTGGTCACCGTACTACAGGAAGGATGTAGAGGCCCTGGAGAGAGTGCAGAGGAGATTTACCAGGATGCTGCCTGGTATGGAAGGGCTGTCTTACAAGGAAAGATTGAAAACACTGGGGTTGTTTTCCCTTGAAAGACGTCGGCTGAAAGGGGATCTTTTAGAGGTATATAAGATTATGAGGGGTATAGATAGAGTAAATGGTGGTAAGCTTTTTCCACCATTAGAAATGGATAGAACAAGGGGTCACGGGCTCAGGGTGAGGGGGGCTATGTATAAGACGAATATTAGAGGCCAGTTTTTCACACAAAGGGTAGTGGGGGTGTGGAATGCACTGCCGAATAAGGTGGTGGGAGCAGGCACGCTAGGGTTGTTTAAGGGTCTCTTGGACAGCCACATGAGCGGTCTGCAGATAGAGGGATATAGCAGGACTGTTTGAATATCGGGAGGACCAAATAGTAGTAGACTATCTTTTAGTTTCATCTCGGGAATGTCTTAGTTTTTTTTTAGCATGTTTAATTAAGTCTTATTTGTTTCCGCAGGCAATTCGGTCCACCTTGTTGACCATCAAGGGGCATGCATGCGGCATGTTGTGCGAGAGCTGCTCTTGGAGGTTGCTTCAGGAGTTGCCTAGTGCTTCACATCGTCAGTGTATGCTTAAACTGGACCATCTGATGGGCAACATGACAGCTCAGAGACTATCGCTGTTGCTGTGCTGACACATGGATTTGGGCCTGTGTCTGCGGAAGTTTGCGCATTCTCCCCGTGGTTGCGTGAGTTTCCTCCGGGTGCTCCGGTTTCCTCCCACATCCCAAAAATGTGCTCTTAGGCTGATTGGGTAACAAATTGTCCCTATATTGGTCCCTATATGGGAATCTTCAACAATAGGCATAACCTAAAGACAAGGATATATCATTAGGACGTTAGCATGGGCTCATTGGGCCGAAGGGCCTGTTTCCCGTGCTGTGTTGCTCTTTGTTTTTTGTTCTAAGTCTGCATCGACCACAATCCCACACAGGTCTTATTCTCAAAATCCCACATAGGAACATGGAAGACAGGAGCAGGCCATGGCCATCTGGCCCTTTGATCCTGCTCCACCATTGATATGATCATGGCTGATCATCCAACTCAACAGTCTAATCCTACTTTCTCCTCTTTTTCCTTGATCCCATTCACCCCAAATGCTATATCAAGCACTCTTGTATACATTCAATGTTTTGGCATTCCACTGCTCATCACTCTTTGGGTGAAGAAATGTCTCCTAGCCTCCACCCTAAATGGCCTATCCTGAACCCTCAGACCCTGGGTGGGAGAATCCAGAACATCAGGAACATCCTCCCTGTATCTAATCTGTCCAGTCCTGTTAGAATTTTATAAGTCTCTATGAGATACCTCGTCATTAGTCTGAGCTCCAGCAAAAATAATCCTAACATAGTCAATCTCGCCTCATACATCAGCGCCACCATCTCAGAATCAGTCTGGTCAACCTTCAATGCACTCCTTCAAGAGAAAGAACATCCTTCCGCAGGAAAAGGCCAAAACTGCATACAATACTCTTAAGTGTGGCCTCACCAAGGCACTGTTTATTTGCAACAACACATCACTGCTCCTATACTCAAAACCTCACGCAATGAAGGCCAACAGACCATTTGACTTCTTTACCACCTGCTGCAACTGCATCTTACCTTCAGCGACTGGTGATCAAAGACACCCAGGTCCCACTGCACATTCTGCTCTCCCAATTTACAGCCAATCAGGTTGTAACTTGCCTTTTTTGTTTTTTGCTTCCAAAGTGAATAACCTCACGTTTATCCAAATTATATTGCATCTGCCATCGATTAGCCCACTCACCCAATGTGTCCAGTTCAGATCATTCTAAAGAGCCTCTACATCCTTGTGACAGCTCACCCTCCCACCCAACTTAATATCTGCAAACTTTGAGACATTACATTTTGTTCCCTCATCCAACTCATTAACATATATTGTGAACAGCTGGGGTCCCAGCTCCAATTCCTGTGGCACCCCACTAGTCACTGCCTGCCAATTGTAAAAGCACCCATTAATTCCTATTTGTCTCCTCTTTGCTAACCAGTTTTCTACCCATCTCAATACTCACAGATCGCAGAATTCCTACAGTACAGAAGGTCATTCAGCCTATCAAGCCTACAGCTAGCCAAATGAACCTGTTGGTCTATAACCTTGATACTGTGAGACTTCTTTATTGTCTTTTACCCCCTCTCCCTCTCCTCCTCCTCCTCCCCCTCTCCCCCCCTAGTCCAACGCCGGTACCTCACAGAGTGAAACCAACACACACAGCCTATCGACAGAGGAAGAGATTGCCCTTCAGGCTGGGCACAGGAAGATTGCACTGACCTCGAAAGGGTTCTCCGCGGTCAGCGGACGGCACAGCTCCGGCTCGGGGCACGGACAACCAGAGGCGGTGAGCGGCTCCAATAGGAGGCCGAGGCCGAGGCCCAGCACCGTTAACCCGCAGCCCCACATCCCCGCTTCCGGCGCCGCGCCGCTCCCACACCGGAAGTGACGCGCGGCTGCCCCTGGGGCCCCGCCCTCCTTCCGGTGTTCTACCAGCATCCGGGACTCTAAGAGTGGAGACTGGTCGGGTGAAGGCTGAGTCTGTGTTGCGACCATCGTGGGCGCCGGTAAAATTATGATGTAAAGATGCCGGCGTTGGGCTGGGGTAAACTCAGTAAGAGGTCTGGCAACACCAATTTTAAATCCAACAGATTTATTTGATAGTAAACCCCTGCTAGCTTTCGACCTTTGCCTGACAAAGGCCGAAAGCTAGCAAGTTTACTATCAAATAAATCGGCCAGTAAAATTAACCAGGGGAAGTAAAATATGAGCATAATTGAGATAAGAAGCATTACAGAGGAATACTGGGTGTGGAGGAAGCGATGTCCCAGTGGTTGCATTTGATTTAATTTATTATTTTCACGTGTATTTACAGTATGTTTCTTGCACACTATACAAGCAAAATGTACCATTCACAGAGAAGGAAACAAGAGTGCAAAATGCAGTTGTGGTCATAGCAAGGGTGTAGAGAAAGATCAACTTAATGCCAGGTAGTTCCATTCAAAAGTCTGATGGAGGCAGGGAAAAAGCTATTCTTGAGTTGGTTGGTATGTGACCTCAGACTTCTGTATGTTGTTCCTGAAGGAAGAAGGTGGAAGAGAGAATGTCCAGAGTGCAGAGAAATAGAGGGAGGGTATTTCAGAGCTTAGAGCCAGAGAATAATTTTGGAGCAATTCAAATCATTGATGCTTGAGAGCACTGAATTAGGTGAGTGCAGAAAGATGGGAGAATATGGGAGACCATCCCAGAGTGAATGCATTGGAATAGTCAGGCCGAGCTGTTCCAAAGGCTTGCATTGGGAATTAGGAAAGCAAATGTGTTTATTGCAGAGGGATGCAGTATTAGAACTGTTCAGTTTATTTAGCAGTGAAACAAGTGAGCTTATATTAACACTGCAATGAAGTTACTATGGAAATTCCCTATTCACCATACTCTAGTGCCTGTTCAGGTACACTGAGCGAGAATTTAGCATGGCCAACCCACCTAACCAGCAAATCTTTTGGGCCATGGAGGAAACCCATGCAGACATGGGGAAAATGTGCAGACTCCACACAGACAGTGACTCAAGCCATGAATCGAACCCATGTCCCTAGTGCTGTGAGGCAGCAGTACTAACCTCTGTGTCACTGTGCTGCCCCTGACAAGTCTTACTACAATTAAAATTGTATGGGACTACCCCAGATCTATGTGTACAGCTTGAGTCTCGTTATGGGAGTGATTCTCTCAAAAGTGCTGAATTGCTGAGAAAACTGATCTAGATCTTGACTGTTTTTCCAGGGCAACTTCAGACCCAAACCTTCCCGATGCAGAGGTCACAACTGTGAATATCATTAAAACATTGAAGGGGTGGTGTTGGTAGAACCTATTCGTGCCAGAGTTTGACAGTTCTGGAACTCATGCATGCACAGTGGCTCCGATTTGTCAGTCTCACCATTTGCTCGACAGTTTAATTGCTGGCCAGCCCAGGACCCCATAGTGCTGCTCCTCCAGCCCTGTCCTTGGGCCAATCGCAACTCCCACAGCAATTCACAGGCCAGTCCTGACCATCTCCCCATCCCAAAGCATCCAGTCGCTGACCTCCCTCGAGCCCCAACCAAATCCCAATGCAGAGTTGATGATAGGCTGGAAAATTAGCGGAGAAATGGAAGATGAAATTTAATCCAGATAAATGCATTTTGGTAGAACTAAAGTAGGGGGGAGTTATACAATAAATGTCAGAACCATCAAGAGTACAGAAACACAGAGAGAATTAGGTGTGCAAGTCCACAAATCCTGGAAGGTGGCAGCACAGGTGGAGAAGGTGGTGAAGAAGGCATATGGTGTGCTTGCCTTTATAGGACGGGGTATAGAGTACAAAAACAGGAGTCTGATGTTGCAGCTGCACAGAACTTTGATTAGGCCACATTTGGAGTACTGCGTCCAATTCTGATCACCACACTACCAAAAGGACATGGAGGCTTTGGAGAGAGTGCAGAGGAGGTTTACCAGTATGTTGCCTGGTATGGAGGGTCTTAGCTATGAGGACAGATTGGGTAAACTGGACTTGTTCTCCCTGGAAAGACGGAGAATGAGAGGAGACCTAATAGAGGTGTACAAAATTATGAACAGTATAGATAGGGTGAACAGTGGGAAGCTTTTTCCCGGGTCGGAGGTGACATTCACGAGGGGTCACGGGCTCAAAGTGAGAGGGACGAGGTTTAACTCAGATATCAGAGGGATTTTTTTTTTACACAGAGGGTGGTGGGGGCCTAGAATGCACTGTGATCATCCCTGCCAGTGGAATCAATGGGAAATCCCGTTGACTTCCTGCAGAAGATGCTGTCCCTGGTCAATGGTTCGCCATCCTCACCGCCCCTCAAAACGTGGCAGGGAGGCCACAGTATCGCACCCAAGAGCTGGAATACACCAAGCTGATTCTGCCAATCAGAGCTGCAGTACCACCACCACCCCCCATCCCTCCCCGCCCTGCTCCCCTTCCTGATAAGAAATCCTCAGGGAGCATTTCCATCTTAAATTTAAACTAATTAAACCAAGCAGTCAGCCAAGTGATCATGCGTTTAATTGCAGAATTAAATGACAATAAATTGAGAAGAGGTTGTAAGGAGGCTACAAAGGGACATTGATTAATTGAGTGCACAAGGAATTGGTAAGTGGAGTACAACATAGGCAACTGTGAAGTGGTCAATTTTGGCAGGAAGAAGAAGCGTATTAACAAGATGGTGAGAGATCATTGAGTTGCAGAGGGATCTGGGTGTCCGAGTGCATGAATCACCAAAGTCAAGTATGCAACAGCAAGTGATTGGGAAAAGAAATAGAAAATTCTTGTTCACAATAAGGGAATTGAATACAAAAGTAGGGAGCTTACTCTTCAGTTGTATTGGCAAGTCACATCTGGAGGTTTGTGTACATTATTGGTCACCATTTTTAAGGACTGATGGGACTGTGATGAACAATGAGACTAAACACAAGGAAGCTCAGCAAAACAAATCAAAAATTTGTGATTTAAGGCTACAGCAGAAATTTCCTTGGGAACTCTCCTACAATGGTCCCTTTCTATTGAGAGAATCTCCATTATATATAATGGGGTTTTCCAGTAGACTTCCAAAGTTACAGTCATGGAACAAGTGTTCAAAGCATATTTTTAGTCTATTGTTTACAAGGACAAATGAATTAATTCAGATTCTGTGTAACATGTGAACATAATGCAGATGTTTAAAGAAAGTCTGCGTTCCCCAATATGATCATAATCTGCTGTGTTTGTTTTCTCTGATCAACAAGATTGCATTGTGGCTGCAGAGGTAAAGATACTGAACATAGAATTTGACCTGAAAAATAATGGTGCAGAAAGAGGCCATTCAGCAATCAGGAAAGGTTGTAGACAATTTGTGTGCATCAAATAAACTCCCACAAACCACAGGTAATACCATCCGGGTAATTTTTTGTGATCTAAGGAAGAGCAATCCAGATTTGAAATATTAGCACTATTTTTCTCCACAGGTGCTGACAGACCTGCTGAAACTTGCCAGCATTTTCTGTTTTTTTTTTATTTCCGATTCCAGCATTTGCACTAATTTGCTTTTAATTCTTCACTGATAATAGTTGAGGAATGGGTATTACCCAGAATTCAAGGGTGACAATCAGAGCTGATTTCCTGGCCTAGAAACGTTTAAATTCGCAGGATAAATTAGCTCCTAATTTAAATTTAATGTTTAAAAGAAAAAGAACTGGTTTGAGTCCTTTGCTTATCAACTCCCAATTTACTGTCAATTCTTCAGTTACATACATTTTCTACTGTACAAACTGAACATTCTGAATTTTGCTGAACCCTATACACAGCGAATATGGAATCATGCAACACTGCAATATTCCCATTCAAACAATGTTAGACTGAACATGTCCCCAATGTGCCTTGATTGAGGCTCTTACCTTGTACATAAAGTATGGGGATTTGTCATCATCATCTCAATATCTGTCAGTAATAGATTTGGGCAGCAACTGCACAATATCTTTGTACGGAATTTGCATCGCAATTAAAGAACTACAAGGAGCTTCTCCGTAAGGAACCATTCGAAGTCTGCATCTACCAGGCTGTTAAAGAGAAGGATGAGAAAATAGCACTTATGAACACTGTTACAGTATCAACATCATAAATCAAGTAGCCCCGGACTAATCTCCAATGTTCAGGCTGTGACACGATGGAATCAATGTAAAGTTTGCAATCTGAGATTATTTTTTGTCAGGTAAAAGTATAAGGGGTTGTTGAATCAAGATTGGCATAGGGAATTCAGATCAACAAGTATCAAATTCATTGGCAGAATATGCTCAGACATTGAATTGTCAAATAATAACAGGTATTATTCTCCATTCCAGCTAGCTGCAGTGGAGCACTACTGTCCAGTAGCGTAACGGCCAAACTGTGATTCTTGCTGGACATCAAGCCCTTTGCAAATTCCCTGGCCTGCAGCACCAGTAGTCATGATGTAGAGATTCTGACGTTGGATTGGGGTAAACACAGTAAGAAGTCTGACAACACCAGGTTTAAATCCAACCGATTTACGTGATAGTAAACTCGCAAGCTTTCGACTCTACGGTCTTCGTCAGATCTTCGTCCCAGGATGGACTTGAATAGCACAAGGGGTCAAGGGCTTAGGTGAGCGGGATAAGATATAATTTGGATGCTAGAGGGAGTTTTTTCACACAGAGGGTGGTGGGGGTATGGAATCGCTGCCAAGTAAAATGGTGGAGGCAGGTACTCTGGAGTTATTTAAGAGATACTTAGATGGGCACATGAACAGAATGGGAATGGAGGGGTATAGAAAATGGATTTAAAATGGGGATCATGAGCCTTGGGAGTCCCTGGGAAGTGTGTACATAGACAATGATATTGATGTACTTGTTTTATCCAACAGGTGCTTTTGTCCGCCTTGTTGTCTAACAAGGGGCATACACGAGATGGGTCGTGAGAGGGCTGCTGTTGGATTTTTCATGAGTATCATAGTGCTTCACGTCGTTAGTGTACGCTTTACCTGGACTATCTGATGGGCAACACGACAGCTCAGTGACTATTGCAGTGCTGTGCAGATACATGGATTTGGGCCTGTGTCTGTGGGAGTTTGCGCATTCTCCCCGTGCTTGCATGGGTTTTCTCCGGATGCTCCGGTTTCCTCCCACATCCTAAAAATGTGCTCTTAGGCTAATTGGCAAAACAAATTCTCCTTGAATTGTCTCAAATTTGGTTTTTAATCCATAGATCCATAAACATAGACAGGGATCACAGAGGGAGGAACATCGGAATGGTGGCACGGGCTCATTGGGCTGAAGGGCCTGTTTCCCCTGCTGTTTTGTTCTTTGACCATAGAGTTGAAAGCTTGCGAGTTTACTGTCAAATAAATCGGTTGGATTTAAACCTGCTGTTATTAACTTCTTACTGCAGCACCAGCCCAGATCAGTTCCTGCCTGCAGGAAACTTCATTTGAATTTCATTAAAGGGCCACAATTTGATTCACCAGCTGCCTGGGATGCTCCCACCCCTTCAGCTGGACGTCACATGGAGGCCAATTAATACAGGTTTTGAAAATTGAGATCCACACGCTTTGGACTCAGGATGGAAGCAAGGAGATTCAATTAAAACCTTTTCATAGAACATAGAACACCACAGCACAAACAGGCCCTTCGGCCCACAAGTTGTGCCGAACACATCAAAACCTACCCAGCCATAGACCTATCTATAACCCCCAATCCCATTGGATCCCATATACTCATCCAGAATTTCAATTTAAAGCAATTTATTGTGAGGTACTGATTTGATGTATTATTGCCAGAAGTGAAAAGTATTGTTTCTTGCTCGCTCTTCAGACAAAATGTATCATTCATAGAATACATAGGAGAGAAGGAAAGGAGAGAGTGCAGAATATGGTGTTACAGTTGCAGATAGAGTTAAGGAAAAGATCGGCTTAATACTCAACACGTCCATTCAATAGTCTGGTGGCAGCAGGAAGATATTGTTCTTGATTGGTTGGTTGATTTCAGATTTTTGTATCCTTTACCCCACGGAAGGTGGAAGAGGTTATGTTTAGGATATGTTGGGTCCCTGATTACGCTGGCTTCTTTTTCTCAGGCAGCAGGGAGTGTAGATGGAATCAATGGAAGGGAGATTGGTTTGCGTCATGGACTAGGTTACGTTCACATCCCTTCGTAGTTTCTTGAGGTCTTGGACAGAGCAGGAGCCATACTAAGCAGTGATACAACCAAACAGAATGCTTTCAGTGGTGCGTCTGTAAACATTGGTGAGATTCATAATGGACATGTCAAATTTCCTTAGCCTCCTGAAAATGTAGAGGCATTGGTGGGATTTCTTAACCATCATGCCAGCGTGGAGGGATCAGGAACCAGGACAGGTTGTTGATCCTAGAAACTTGAAATTTGGGAGCGGGGGTGGGGTGGAGGGTTGTGGTCACTCACACAATGTGGGGACTCATGCCAGAGGGAAGGACATGATCTCGGATGTTTATCCTTCGACTGGGATTCCCTTGGCTGAGCCATCTCATGTTAATGTGAAAGTGAAGCGGATCGTTCTTTAGATCTTCCTGTCCGGCATCTTATTGTTAATAGTGCTGATGCCTTTCTGCCTCACATGAGATCTTTGAAATCTCCTGGTCACTCTAAAGGCCATAATCCCTGCAAACCCTAGAATCTTTTGTTCACTTCTCAATTTGCCCTTTATCACATCCAGCACCTTACCCCATCCCCACTGCTTTACCTTCTCCTTGCTCACCATCTCAGATCCCAAAACACTCTTGTCAGATGACACAGTGCTCCTTCAATCTGGTCTATTGCGTCCTCTGCTCCCAATGCAGTCTACTCTACATTGGAGAGCCCAAACACAGAACTTTGCAGAACATCTCCTGTCACCACCCAGCTCTCCTGTCTAGCTGTCCATCCTTGGACGTTTTGCAATGTTCTAGTGAACTCCAATGCAAACTGGAAGAATGGCAGCTCATTCCAATTGCTCACTTTTCCAGACTGAACATTGAGCCTGGAACATGAACTCTCTCCTCCACCCAATTTCCATTTATTTTATCTCATTTCTTCTTTTCATCTCATTCATCCATTTGTATCACCTTTCATTTCTTTGTTTTCCACTTTTCCAATTTTGTGCTCTATCTTATCTCCCAATTCCCATGCGTACCTGACCACCCCAACCTTCAGGGCAACTGCCATACTTGTCAGGTAGTCCCTGAACAATCTGTACCTCTGTTCTGCCATTCACACATTCTGATCTCTTAACGGACACTATTAGCACCTTTCTCAGCTTTTCTCATCACTGCTTAAATTTCCTTTGTCCAATTACAATACCCCACTCTCCATTGTATAAATCTTGTCTGATTCTCTTTGCTCTTAGCTCTGACAAAGGGTCATCCAGACTTAAAACATTGGCTCTAAGACACTCTGTACCCTCTATTGCATCCACCCATCTGCCTGGGGATGCTAGGATTAGGGCCATGGAGCCCTCCCTAGGGATGGTGGTTCCTGATTTGTGCAGCAGGAATGGTAAAGATGTTCAGCCTTCAGATGTAGGATGAACCTAGGAGTTTGGGAATTGGGTAGATTTGAGGGTCTCAAGATGGATGATCTTGTGATTGTTTATTTCTCTCTTTTTCCAGCTCATCACAGATTGTAGATGAGTTTCAGTTGGCAACGAAGCCAGCTAGTGTTATTCCTGGTGACTGCTGCCAAGACAGAGTGATGGTGGTGAGAGTGTCATGGTCTTCCCAGGCTTGACCCAGCACCATGTAAGCCAACACATGAACAACAGGGGCCACTGCTGAGGTTCAAGCACTGTCTGCTCATTAGGCCAAGAAGAATGTTAGAAGACAGTGCTATTATTGGCCATGGGTCTGTAAGAGATGCTGGTTTTATAACAAGCTGATGGACAGCCTGTGCCATCACAGATTCAGATTTCGCAGGGACACACTGAGGTGCTTACCTGACCTAAGAAGAGGAGGAGGAGGACACCTTCTCCCAGTGGCCTTGAAGGTCACAGCTGCACTGAATCCCTTTGGCACAGGATACTTTCAGAAGGCCTATGTGTTATTTCATAATCATCAGCACAAGGTACAGGAAGGTTATGGATGTCCTGTATGCCCAAGCATCAGCCCTCATCACCTTTCACTGGACCAGATCCACCAGGGTGCCTGGGCACTGAATTCTCTGCCATCACTGGGATGCCCCAGGTCCAGGGATAATTGGTGGCATTTATATCACCCTCAGAGCACCTTCTTGACAAGGAGAACCTTTCAGAAACAGGCGTTATGACAAATAATGCCCTTTTCTCCCTATGTACATTTGCATGATTCTACCTGTGCCAACACCTTCTTCTCTTTCCCTGACTTCCCCAGAAAATGCATCAGAGCTGATGGGGTTGGCTTGTTGCATTCCGTGCTTTCAGGACGGCGATGTCCTTGACAGATGGCCTCTGCAGAGCTTGGACATGGAGAGTCCCACTCAACTTCCAAATGTCCCAGGAGATGGGACAGAGAGGCAGCAGAAATGAGCTCCAAAAGCCTCAGAGTCACCTGGCACTACCAGTCTTGGAGACTCCTGTGGGGTTATGGTTGCAAAGCCCTCAGAGAAGGTCCTCTGCTCTTGATGCCCTTAGCATGGTCCGGTGTGACTGGGCCAATCCCAGAGCTCCTCAGTAATATTCACCGATGTTTGGCAAACATGCTGATATAACTGGTCACCACAGTATTGTGCCTCAGCTATGGATAGCACAACACATTGTTAGACATGGATCAGACACCTTGTCCAAAGCTTTCTATTGCAAACATCATACTTGCCGTCTTCCCATGTGCCATGCAGTGCTGGCAGCATGTCCTGTGAGAGCAGATAAATGATGGAAAGTTGCTGATTTATTTCTTGACCAGAGATGGGATGACTGTTTCCATATGGCTTGAGGACATTTACTTCCTGGCATCCAGCAGATATCACTGCTTTGAATGTTCCTGCCTCAAACTGATATGCTTCAGCAACTGTGTGGTTTGCACCAGACAATGAGGTAGGATTCTGTCCGATAACGTGTCCCACCATGATGATTGTATCTGCAATGGTGTATGGTGCTGGTGAAAGCAGTGACGATAGCTCAGGGGTCCCTGTTCCCAATGCTGTGCTCTGGGGGCGGGGTAGGCAAGCAAAGCCAGTCAGGTCAAGGACAATTAATGATGGGCAATAAATGCTGCCCATCCAGTAATGCTCACATCGCGTGATTTGAATAAAAAATGAATCTTCTTGCAACATTGTAAGCAGGTCCTCCTTGTCAGGCTGCTGGCACTTACAGCCTCCTCCCCAGCTTCCCGACTGCATTGAGGGTACTGGATGTGGGGCTTCTGTCCACATGAGGAAAGAGTGTGACCCTCCTCTCAAAGAACAAAGAAAATTACAGCTCAGACCTCCAAGCCTACACCAACCATGCTGCCCGACTTAACCAGAACTCCCTACCCTTCTGGGGATCATATCCCTCTATTCTCATCCTATTCATGTACTTGTCAAGACGTCCCATAAAAGTCACTATTGTATCCACTTCTACTACCTCTCCTGGCAATGAGTTCCAGGCACCCACTACTCTGTGTAACCTGCCTTGTACATCTCCTTTAAACCTTGCCCTCACATCTTAAATCTATGCCCTCTAGTAATTGATTCTTCCACCCTGAGAAAAAGCTTCTGACTAGCTACTCTGTCCATGCCTCTTGTAGACTTCTATCAGGTTGCCTCTCAACCTCCATCATTCCAGTGAGAACAAACCAAGTTTCTCAAACCTTTTCTCATAGCTAATGCCCTCTATACCAGGCAACATCCTGGTAATAGTGTTGAGGAACAGAAGGATCTTGGTCTATGTGTCAATAGATCCCTGAAAATAGGCAGTCAAGTGGATAAAGTTGTTAAGAAGGCATATGGAGTCTTAGCTTTTATTGGTAGGGGGATTGAATTTAGGAGCCACAGCATCATGTTGCAACTGTACAAAACTCTAGTGCGGCCGCACTTGGAGTATTGTGTGCAGTTCTGGTCCCCGCATTATAAGAAAGATGTGGAGGCTTTGGAGAGGGTACAGAGGAGGTTTACCAGGATGTTTGCCTGGTATGGAGGGCATGTCTTATGAGGAGAGGCTGAGGGATTTGAGGTTGTTTTCGTTAGAAAGGAGGCGGCTAAGAGGGGACCTAATCGAAACATATAAGATGATTTAGAGGTTTAGATAGGGTGGACAGTGATAGCCTTTTTCCTAGGATGGAGAAAGCTAGCACGAGGGGACACAGCTTTAAATTAAGGGGTGATAGTTATAGGACGGATATCAGAGGTAGGGTCTTTACCCAAAGGGTGGTTCGGGAGTGGAATGCCCTGCCTGCAGCAGTTGTAGATGCGCCAAGTTTGGTGGCGTTTAAGAGGTTAGTTGATAAGTATATGGAAGAGAAAGGAATGGTTTAGTTTGGAGGGGCATTGCTTTTTATTTTGGTCGGCACAACATCGAAGGCCGAAGGGCCTGTTCTGTGCTGTAATGTTCTATGTTCTATGTTCTATGTTCTAAACCTTTTCTGTACTCTCTCCAAAGCCTCCACATCCTTCTGGTAGTGTGGCGACTAGAATTGAACACTATGTTCCAATTGCAGCCAAACTAAGTTTCTATAAAGCTGGAACATGACTTGCCAATTTTTGAATTCAATACCCCAACCAATGAAGGCAAGCATGCCATATGTCTTCTTGCCTACCTTCTCCACCTGCACTGCCACTTTCAGTGCCCTGTGTACCTGTACACCTATCAATAGTCTTAAGAGTTCTGCTCTTTATTGTATATTTCCTATCTGTATTAAACCTACCAAAATGCATTACCTCACATTTGTCTGGATTAAACTCTATCTACCATCTCTCTGCCCACTATATCTTGCTGTATCCTCTAATGGTCCTCATCACTATCTGCAAATCCGCTAACTTTTGTGTCTTCCATTTACTAATCTTACTAATCAATCCAGTTACATTTTCCTCCAAATCATTTATATGTATATTACAAACAGCAAAGCTCCCAGCACTGATCCCTGAGGAATGCCACTTGTCACAGCCCTCCATTTAGAAACACACCCTTCCACTGCTACCCTCTGTCTTCTTTGATCGAACCAGTTTTGTATCCATCTTGCCAGCTCACCTCTGATCCCATGTGACTTCACCTTCTGCACCAGTCTGCCAAAAAGGACCTTGTCAAAGGCCTTACTGAAGTCCATGTAAACAACATCCACTGCCCTTCCCTCATCAGTCATCTTTGTCACTTCCCTGAAAAACTCGATCAAGTTCGTGAGACACAACTTTCCCTTCACAAAACCACATTGCCTTTCGTTAATACGATCACTTATTTGCAAGTGGGAAAAAAGTCTGGCTTGAAGAATCCTCTCCAATAATTTTCCTACCACTGATGTAAGGCTCACCAGTCTGTAATTACCTGGATTATTCTTGCTACCCTTCTTAAACAAAGGAACAACACCCGGTTTTTCTCCAATCCTCTGGAACTCCCCTGTAGCCAGTGAGGATACAAAGATTTCTCTCAAGGCTCCAGCAGTTTCCTTCCTTGCCTCTCTCAATATTCTGGGGTTCATCCCATCAAATTCTGGGGACTTGTATACCTTAACATTTCACAAGAACCCCAATATCTCCTCCTTTTTGATCTCAACACGACTCAAACTATCTACACATCCTTTCTACAAGTCCTTCTCTTTGGTGAATACTGATGCAAAGTAATTATTTAATCCCTCACCCATTTCCTTTGGCTTCATGCATAGATTCCTTCTCTTGTCCTTGAGTAGACCAACTCTCTCCCTGGCTACCCTCTTGCTCTTTCTATGTATATAAAAATCCTTTACTCCATGGCATCCAGCTTTTGGACCAGATCAGGATCCAGGAACTTTGGGGCTGCCTTGCTTGATGTATCTTCTTACCTGCAATGATAGGCAATGCTGGGGGAATGTCTGGGAGTCACAGCTGATTTCTCATTCCAATGAATTTCTTTCTTCAGGAATCAGAAACAATGTAACTCACACGGGGGCGAGACAGCTCATTGGCATAAGTTGACTTAGCTGATGGAAGGAGCAGTGCTCCGAAAGCCGATAAATTCCAAATAAACCTGTTGGACTTTACCCTGTTGTTGTGAGACTTCTTACTGTGACTGGCATCTCCACATCACAACATAAGTTGAATAGTGCTGGAGAAGCGCTGCTAGTGCCAGAGTGAAATATTCTGGATTCCCTGCTGGAACTCAGTAAGAATTTAGCAACACCAATTTTAAATCCAACTGATTTATTTGATAGTAAATTTGCGAGCTTTTGACACTCTGTGTCTTTGTCAGGCAAACGCAGTGTTCTGGTCTGCAATAGCACACATATCAACACAGACAGTCACAGATTGCTGATTAGAATGCAAATCCTTACATCTAACCTGCTATTCAAGTGTTAAAGGGGCTAACAATGTGTGTGAAGGAAATCCTGAGCATTGGTTAGAGAATTGTGTATTTTCTCCAGACAACACAGTAAGTGAGGTTTTTTGCTAATCCAGGCAAGTTACGGGGGTTACAGATAGTGTGACATGAAGCCAAGATCCCTGTTAAGACCGTCCTCATGTGTGCGGAACTTGGCTATCCGTCTCTGCTCAGCAACTCTGCGCTGTCGTGTGTCACAAAGGCCCCCTTGAAGAACATTTACCCGCAGGTCGGAGGCCGAATGCCCATGACTGCTGAAGTGTTCGCCCACAGGAAGGGAACTGTTTTGCCTGGTGATTGTTGAGCGATACTCATTCATCCGCTGTCGTAGTGTCTGCATGGTCTCCCCAATGTACCATGCTTCGGGACATCCTTTCTTGCAACGTATTAGGTAGACAACGTTGGCCGAGTTGCAAGAGTATGTACCGTGTACCTGGTGAATGGTATCCTCGCGTTTGATGATGTCGTCCATGTCTATGATCTGGAATGTCTTGTAGAGGTTGCTGTGGCAGGGTTGTGTGGTATTGTGGTCACTGGTCTCCTGAAGGTTGGGTAGTTTTCTGCGAATAATGATCTGTTTGAGGTTGTGCGGTTGTCTGAAAGCAAGAAGTGGGGATGGCCCTAGCGAGATGTTCATCGTCATCAATGATATGTTGAAGACTCCAGAGAAGATGTCGTAGCTTCTCCGCTCCGGGGAAGTACTGGACAACAAAGGGTACTCTGTCCACCGTGTCCCGTGTTCGTCTTCTGAAGAGGTCAGTGCGGTTTATCACTGTGGCACGTCGGAACTGTCGATTGATGACACGTCGGAACTGTCGATCGATCCCTGCTGGAGCTGCACTTTGTTCTTTTTATGGAGAATCAGGGTCTTTGTTTCTCTGATTTGACATGTAAATGATTGTGCTTTGAGAAAAGAATTGAGAAACTTGTGATTTACAGTCTGAGAGAATGCATTGAAGGGAACATCTCAGTGAAATAATGCAAAAAATAATGGGCTCTTCCAAAAGCTCTGATTTATTCCTTCACAAGCGCAAGCATCACTGGCAAGGCCAGCATTTGTTCTCATTTGTTCCTTGATCTGTGTGCCTTACTGGGCCTCTCAGAGAGCAACTAACAATCCATTAGATTGTTGTGGATCTGCAAGGACATAATGGATGGCAGATTTAATTCCCTCAGGGTCTTTAGTAAAGCAAATAACTTTTGGAACAATCACTAGTAGTTTCATTGTCATCAGTACTGAATCTAGCTTTCAGTTCCAAATATTATTGAATTTAAATTCTAGCGAAAACCTGTATGGAATTTGGACACATGTCCCAAGACATATTAGCCTTGGTGTCTGGAACACTAGCCCAGTGACATTACCATCACATCACCATCAGCCAATTAACATGCCAGAGGATGTATTTCAGATGAACTGAATTCACTCCCATTTCTTATGCATTGCAAATTAATCACGTGTCCTTACCTCAATGAAGTGCATGCGAGGATAGTCATAACCAAACCACGGAATTCCCATTAGGAGTTTTCTGGAATCAATACCCTGTCTGATGAAATGAGCAAGACCTAAATGGACAAAAATATGACTCTATTAAGCTCATATTAATATAGGCCAGACAGACATTTAATCAAAATGTTTTAATGGACATACCTGCATAAATCTGGTCATAGGGAGCATTTGTTTTTGCATAACACTCATCCCACATCTGTTCCTGTATATTAAAGCTCATCACAAATAAAAAATCACTGGATTTTGCAATCTCCACAAAATCATAGCATCGGCCATCATAGCAATCAGGAGACCAGGGCACGTTCACTATAACCTGAGGGCCAGAATGTAACAGATGTTAATTTTAATGTTAAACCTTGTTCTGAATAGAACTGGTTGTCAGAGTACAGATGCACGGTTTATGGAATTCTGAATTAGGGGATGCGATGGTCCAGTGGTATTATTGCTAGACTATTAATCCAGAAACTCAGTTAATGTTCTGAGGACCTAATATAAATCCCACCATGGCAGATGGTGGGATTTGAAATTAGATAAATCTAAAGCAACGCATTTTGGTAGACTGAACCAGGGCAGGACTTACTCAGTTAATGGTAGTGAGTTGGGGAGAGTTACAGAACAAAGAGATCTAGGGGTACATGTTCATAGCTCCTTGAAAGTGGAGAAGGTGGTGAAGAAGACATTTGGCATTCTTGGTTGCATTAGTCAGAAATTAAATACAGGAGTTGGGACATCTTGTTGAAGTTATACAAGACATTAGTAAGGCCCGCACTTGAAATACTTGTACAACTGTGGTCAACCAATTATAGAAAGAAGATTATTAAACTAGAAAGAGTTCAAGAAAGATTTACTAGGATGCTACTAGGACTTGATGGTTTGAATATAAGGAAAGGCTGGATAGACTGGGACTTTTTTCTCCAGAGCGTAGGAGACTTGATCTTACAGAGGTCTATAAAATAATGATGGACATACAGGCCTAAACACCATCGAACTTCAAACCTAATTTTTTTATTTATTTGTGGAACATGGGCATCTCTAGATGTCCAGCATTTATTGCCCATTCCTAGTTTCCCTTGAAGTGAGTGGCTTGCTAGGCCATTCCAGAGGGCTGTTGAGGATCAACCATATCGCTCTGGCTCCGAAGTCAAATATAGGTCCAACCAGATAAGGATGACAGATTTCCTTTCTTAAAGGACCAGATGGGGTTTTTCCAACAATTGACAATGGTTTCATGGCCATCGGTAGATTCTTAATTCCAAATTTTCTTTTCCATTGAATCATAGACTCATAGAGGTTTACAGCCCTTTGGCCCAACTTTTTTTATCCCCAAAGCTAGCCCCAATTGCCCACATTGCCCACAATTGCCCATATTCCCTACACCCATCTTACCCCATGTAACTGTCTAAACCCTTTTTAAAAGATGAAATTGTCCCCGCCTTTACTACCACCTTCGGCAGCTTGTTCCAGACACACACCATCTCCAGACACTCACCACTGTCTGTGTGAAAAAATGACAGGCATAGATCAAGTAGATAGTCAATATCTTTTCCCAAAGATAGGGAAGTTAAAACCAGAGGGCAGAGGTTTAATGTGAGAGGGGAAAGATACAAAAGGATCCAGAGGGGTAACTTTTTCACACAGAGGGTGATGGGAAAATGTAATAACTCAGGAAACCTGACTGGAAGGGAACATAATATAAATCAAAATCACTACTGTGTTATACACACACTAGTTCTTGCCTTGGACAAATATTTCTGCAGACACTACCTGGTCTGTGATATAAAAGGCTTAGGTAATGAGTTCCAGCGATACAAGCCATTTCCTAATACAAGGGATTTATATTCAATGAGACCTACAGGGAGATTAATCAGTGAATCCCCATGTATCTTGTGGGTGTTATCAATGGAACCCTTATGTGACAATCATCTGGAGATAGCATCTGAGAAACGCACAGAATATCTATTGGGTTGCTGCTGCCTGACCCAGCTGCCAGATATCTTGGCACAAGAGGCCATATCTCAGTGAGGAGGACTTTGCAAGGTGGGAAAGGCTGGTTTTGTCATTGTCATTTACAGTGCTCACATCAAAGACAGTCTTGTTTTATTCCTTTTCCTAGACTTTGTAACACTTCTGCTCAAATCGTGTGTCTTGCAAAACTATTTCCAGGCAGTTCTAAAACAACTGCTGTGGGTCTGGAGACATCTGTAAAAACCCACATAAGGACGGCAGATTTCCATCCCTAAAAGACATCACTGAAACAAATGGACCAGTGAATTGATGCATGGTCACTATTACCAAGACCAACTTTTCTTTAAATTCTGGATTTATTAACTAAACAAAATTGCAACAGCTTTCTTGGTGGAATTTGAATTGTTTCAGAGCGTGGCTAGACCCTTAGCATTATTAGTCTAATGATATTACTATGTTAACACATTCCACAGATGATGCACAAACAGTTAGAAATCATCATTTGAATGTATTTATCCAGAAATACATCCATAGTATTTTTGCAATTAGTGATAGTAAACACTACTATTTATAAAAGCATAAAAAGCGTATAAATATAAAAAGCATATAAATATGAAAGCCAGGAGGTCTTGCTGCAACTGTACAAGGCACTGGTGAGGTTGCAACTGGAGCACTGTGTGCAGTTTTGGTCCCCTGATTTGCAAAAGGATATATTGGCCTTGGAGGGAGTAGGAAGGATGTAGAGGCTATTGAGAGAGTTCAGAGGAGATTTACAAGGATTGGGAGGCAGGCCTTATGAAGATAGGTTGAGGGGAGCTGGGACTCTTCTCACTGGAGAGACGTAGGTTGAGAGGCGACCTGATAAAGGTTTATAAAATGTTGAGAGGAATAAATAGGGTGGACTCTCAGAGACTATTTCACTATTTCTCGTAGTGAAATGGTCACTACGAGAGGACACAGATTTAAGGCGCAGGGAAGCAAATACAAAGGAGATGTCAGGGGTAGGTTTTTCACTCAGAGGGTGGTGAGTGAATGGAACCGACTGCCATCCGAGGTTGTTGAGGCAAACTCACTGGGATCTTTTAAGAGACTTCTGGATGAGTATATGGAAAAGAATAGGATAGGGGGTGTTAGATAGGTCTGTGGATTGGTAGATGTAATCAGCGCAACTTGTGGGCCGAAGGGCCTGTTTGTGCTGTATTGTTCTATGTTCTATGAGGAGGTTAGCTTATGAGGAGAGATTGAGTAGATTGGGCCTGTACTCATTGGAGTTTAGAAGGCTGAAGGGGAATCTTATAGAGACTTACAAGATAATTAAGGGGCTATATAGAGTGGAGGTAGAGAGATTTTTCCCACTTAGAAAGGAAACCAGAATTAGAGGGCACAGCCTCAAAATAAGGGAGGAGGGGGGTGTCAATTTAGAACAGAGTTGAGGAGAAACTTCTTCACTCAGAGGGTAGCAAATCTCTGGAATTCTCTGCCCATTGATGTGGTGGAGGCTACCTCACTGAATATATTTAAGTCATGGGGAGATAGGTTTCTGACAGACAAGGCAATTAAGGGTTATGAGGAAAAAGCAGGAAAGTGGAACTGATCAACTTCAGATCAGCCATGATCTTATTGAATGGCGGGGCAGGCTCAAAGGGCTAAATGTACTACTCCTGCTTCTATTTCTTATGTTCTTATGTTCTTTATCATATTTTATTGTGTTGTTCCTATTGTTTTAATATGAAAAAGTTTTTACCTTTGATCCAGGTACTGCATGGTGCATCATTTGTGTTGTTTCCTTAGCCAACTGAGATATTGCATTATATTCTGCAGTTCCAATATGAGTAATTCCCCAATACTCCAAGTAGACGCCATCCATAAAATATGTAGCGATAATTTGCACCCTATTAGTGATCCACGCATTTCTTTCATTTTCATCAATCAGCTCTGCAAATGGTATTTCTTCTAGTAAACATGAAGAAACAACATCTTCTGCAAGAATTGCTTTTATATTGTGTCTGTCACATCCTCAGCATGTTATTAAACATGTCAGGTATAGTAAGTAGTTTTGATGACCAATCATTATTGTTTACTAGTCAGATGTGATGGCTATTTCATGCACACATAAGGTTCAAAGGGGCAGAAACAGAATGCAGGAGTCTATATCCGACTAACTTAACAGCTGTCACAGGGAAAATGTTTTGAAACTATTTCAAACACTTCATAGTGGAACACCTGGTAATCAAGCAGATTCCGTGAAAATAAAATCATATTTTACCAATTTAATGGAGTTGTTTGCTTGTGCTGTGAAGAAAGATGAAATTGTTGCCTGGCCTGGCCTGGGATAGCATGGTAGCACAGTAGTCAGCACTGCTTCTCTCAGTGCCAGGGACCTGGGTTCGATTCCCGGCTTGGGTCACTGATGTGTGGAATCTGCACGTTCTTCCCGTGTCTACTTGAATTTCCTCTGGGTGCTCTGGTTTCCTCCCACAGTCCAAAAGACATGCTGATTAGGTACTTTGGCCATGCTAAATTTTCCCTCAGTGTACCCGAACAGGTGCCAGAATCACCTGTGAAAATCCCAGTATGTGATTTTGAAATCTAGCCAGTCTTCTGCTAATGAGTTCTGTGTCCTTTCGTGTCATTCAAAAATGATGGGAAGATTGCAAACCACACTTAAACGTTAAAGTGCATTTATTAGTCACAAGCTAATTGGCAAAACAAATTCTCCCTAAATTGTCTCAAATTTAGTTTTTAATCCATAGATCTATAAACATGGACAGGGATCGCGGGTAGAGGTGGGAACATCGGGGTGGCGGCGCGGGCTCGTTGGGCCGAGGGGCCTGTTTCCCATGCTGTTTTGTTCTTTGTTCTTTGTTCTAAGCTTACATTAATACTGCAGTGAAGTTACTGTAAAACTCCTCTAGTCGCCACACGCCAGCATCTGTTCAGGTCAATGTATCTAACCAGCACATCTTTCAGATTGTAGAAGGAAACTGGAGCACCCAAAGGTATTCCCCCATGCAGTCATGGGAGAATACATGCAAATTCCAACAAATTCCCTGGGTGATGTGAATTTCACAGTAACTTCATTACAACGTTAATGTAAGACTATTTGTGACACTAACAAATAAACTTTAAAACCAAGATTGTCAGTTAAGGATACAAAGCAATATAAATGGGTTAAGTAAGCGAGCAAAGATCTGGCAAATGGAGTATAATGTGGAAAAAAATGAAATTATTCATTTGGCAGAAGGAATAAAAAGATATTATCTCCATGGTGAGAGATAAAAAGCTCCGAGATGCAGAGGGCTCTGTGGTTCTAGTGCATTAATGGCAAACATGGCAAGTGATTTGGAAAGCTAATAGAATGTTATCATTTATTGCAAGAGAAATTGAACACAATTATGCTTCAATTATCAGTTATTGATGAGATGACACCTACTGTGTACACTATTGGTCTCCTTAAGAAGGATGTAAATGCTTTGGAAACAGATCAGTGGATGTATATTAAATTAATACCTGGATTGGGTGTGTTGTCTAATAAAGAAAGTTTGGATGGGTGATTTTTGCTCTACATTTACACTGCTGCATGATTGCTTTCAAATCACATGATTGGAGTGTTTCACAGGCTCTTGTTTTAATTTTCAATTTGTATTCTGTGTAGGGAACATTTTCAATAAACCTGTTTGTTGTTGTGTGCAAATCATAAGAATACTTCAAGCCCATTAGCTATCACCTGGAGCTACAATAAAAGACACCAACCAAAAAAAAAACAAAGTGGAACTTTATCACTCTTTATCACTCTTGGCACAAATGGTGATGAGCTGGGAAAATTACGCGCAAAGCTTAAAATCTAGTTTGCTCCTGATGCCAGTTAGAATGGTATGGTAGCACAGTGGTCAGCACTACTGTCTCACAGCACCAGGGACCCGGGTTCGATTCCCGGCTTTAGTCAATGTCTGTATGGAGTTTACATGTTCTCCCCGTGTCTGTGTGGATTTCCTCTGGGTATTCTGTTCTCCTCCCAGTCTGAGCTGGTTAGGTGCATTGACCTGTACAGGCACTGGAGTCTGGCAACTAGGAGAGTTTCACAGTAACTTCACTGCAGTATTAATGTAAGCCTTACTTGTGACTAATAAATAAAATTTATCTTTTAACCATAGTTTGCAATCTTCCCGTCATTTTTGAATGACATGAAAGGGCACAAAACTCACTAGCAGAAGACTGGCTGGATTTAAATATCATTAGCAAATTTAGCACACAATCGCACCCTCCTCCCAGAGGCTTCCCTATCTCTCCTGTAAAACATAATGTCAATGCCAATTAGTACTGCTCTTTGAAAATGTAATCAAGGTGCAGAAATGGCAAATGAAAGATATGTAGATATTACTGCAGAGCACCAGTCTCTGGGTGGCTGGGTGGTTTGGGTCAGCCTCTGTTGCGGAATGGGAGGCTTGCATGGGTGCAGGGGATTAGGTGGCTCTGGCTTGGCTGGGACTCCATAGGGCTCGGGTCACTGCTGGCTTGGGGCTCATCCATTCCACCTGGCTGCTGAATGATCCCCAAGGGGTTTCGTATGGGGCTGAGTCCCAACATATGAACGTCACATGAATGAATCTGGTTTGATTAGCCAGTTAACAAATGATACTAAGATTGGCGGAGTTGTGGACAATGATGAAGACTGTCAGAGAATGCAGCAGATATAGATCGGCTGGAAAATTGGGCAGAGAAATGGCAGATGGAATTTAATCCACACAAATGCGAGGTGATGCATTTTGATAGATCCAAATCAAGTGGGAGCTAATGGCAGGACCACCAGGAGCATAAACAGACAGATCTGGGAGTACAGGTCCACAGATCCTTAAAATTGGCAGCACAAGTGGAACAGATAGTGAAGGAAGTATATGGCATGCTTATGTTCATTGACGAGGGCATCAAGTATAAAAGCTGGCTAATTACATTAGTTATATAAAAAATTGCTTACACCACATTTGGAATACTGTGTCCAATTATGATCACCACACTATCACAAGGACATGGAGGCTTTGGAGAAGGTACAGAAAAAGTTTACTGGAATATTGCCTGGTATGGAGGGTATTAGCTATGAGGCAAGATTGAATAAACTGGGATCGTTCTCCCTGGAAAGACAGAGGCTGATGGTCGACATGATAGAAGTTTATATAAGTATAAGGGGCGTAGGTAAGGTGAACAGTTGGAAGCTTTTTCTCTGGGCATAAATGACAATTTCAAGGAGGCACAAGTTCAAGGTAAGAGAGGAAAAATTCAGCGAAGATGTGAAGGCGAAGTTCTTTGCGCAGAGGGTATTGGGAGCCTAGAATGCACTGCCAAGTGAGGTGGTTGAGTAGATATGTTAGTGACATTTAAGACTTATCTGGATAGACACATGAACAGGCAGAGAATAGAGATATATAGGCAGTTGGTCTAGATAGAACAACGTGATTGGCGTAGGCTTGGATGGCTGAAGGGCTTGTTCTATGTCGTACTGTTCCTTGTTCTCTTTGTTGTTCTCTCTGGTCACCCTGCCATTTGTCTGCTCGACAATTTGCATTGGTTATTGTGGGCAAGCCATCCCAGGCTATACTAACAGTGACAAGCAGCAGATCCAGCAGCTGTCACCCAATTGAGGTGTTACCAAGCCTCTTCACACTGCATGGACTCTGAAGTGCTCCCTATGATGGCCCTATCACTTAGAAGTCATGAGGGTGCTTCTCCACTACCTATTTGAATTGTATGCCATCCCTTGAAGCCAGTGCACCCAGATATCTGGGCATGCGGTTTCCCAATGGGGAGCTCCTCAAAGCACCTTTATGAGTGCCAGAGCCCACCCTTCCACATGCTGCCAGCAAATGCCATGGGTTATCAGGGGGTCTGTATGTGAGGGGAGGGCTAGCCATGTGGAGGATCAGATCAGGCTTGCATCGCACACCAGTGCCTATGCAACTGCACTGCGGCGGGGTGGGGAGGAGGCTGCAGGATGCATCATGCTGCACCGTGTGAAAGGAGGACACAACTGTCTGTGAGGCCATTGGTGACCCTAAGGGGAATGGGTATTGCCCATGTTGGCAATGAGGTGGCAACAGTCAGCTGCCCTTTGAGGTGGCATCAAGGATGGTATCCAGTTGACAGCACCCAGAATCATGGAGACATGGATTCTAGGAGAGATTGAGAATCCTGGGATGGATAACCTTATGAACTATCTCTCTCTCTCTCTTTCCTTCCTCCTCCCCTTCCTTGCACCCAACTGCTCAGCCACAACCCTTGTCCACGCTCCCCACTATGAGTTTCATTATCATTATATCAAGCTGATGGCCTGGGATGGTAATGTTGGTGAGTCAGTGGTCCAGCAGGAGGATGATGATGACTAACTAAGGGGCACACTGTGATGCTACCACAATGCAACAGAATTCTGACTCCAATCTGCTTTCTGGATGCACACTGGCATCCAGTGAGGGTAGAGGGTATCACTGTGCAGCCTAATGCCCGAGGGGTGGGGGATTGGGTGCAGAGACAAGGGCCAGGCTTAGGCTCTGATGAAGATGCCATCCAGGCTGTTTGTCACTGCTCGGATTACTCAGGAGGCCAATGGGGACTGGATCATCTCAAACATCTGAATCCTCCATCAGCGGTGGTGACTGGTAACTTTGTTCCCCAAATGGTGAATGTGGGTGAGTGCTTGGGTCCCATGGCAGTCAGGGATCTGGCACAAGTGTTGGGTACTGGGGATCATAGATTCGGTGAGTCAAAGGGCCTCTCTTGTACAAAACATTGTTCTAAGCCTCTATGCATACAGTTGTGATCTGAGACTGTCTGTGGCAGGCTGGTCACAGGCAGACTAATGACAGCTATGGGGTGCAATAACATTTATGAGTGATTATCTACACTGCCCTATTCCTAATTAGTATGTGCCTTCACCCATGCTGTCTTGGTGACTCTATAACCTAATCCTCTGCATCACCTGGCACTGCCAATCCTGGAGCTCAAACTATGGATGTAGCATGGTGTGCGAGCCCTCTGTGACATCCCTCTGAGTCTGACCAAGCTCTGGAGTCCCTCAGCAAGTGCTCTAGAGGCTCACAGCCATGGCTCGCTGTGTCTTGAGCATGTTTCAGAGGTCCTTAGCTATGGTCCTCTGAGACTCAGCCATGCCATGGACCTTTCACCCACGGCTACCATATCCTGCCCCAGAACAATCGCCGCCTTTGCAGTGTCAGTCTGGATACCATGAAATGTATATAAACAAAATAATGTTGTATAAAATCCAAGAGAAATAGGTGCCCTCCAGATTTGACTGTGTATAATGATTAATATTAGATATATTGTGTGTAGACTATTATTGATTCAATGTATAATATCATAGTAATTTGTTGTCATGATCACAGATGCAAAGGGACTGAATGTTATATATTTAAATGGTTGCATGGTTGCTTTAAGAGCTGATCACATGATTTGATGGTGATGTCATTGGGGTGTTTGACAGACTCCTACTTTTACTTTCAGTTTGAGATATATAGGCAAAATCTCTAATAGATCAATAAATCTATTGATGATAGTTTCAATTTACATGTGCAAACCATGGGATGAATTTTACCATCCTGCCCACCAGGGGAATTGGAGCAAACAAGGGATGGAAAGATCCTTTGACCTCAGACGGGATTTTCTGGTTTTGGGATGAGTGCAGCTGGAAAATCCTGCCCCATATATTTTCTTTTTATTAAAATTCACAATCCCTGATGTAATTAGATATTACAGGGATGCTAACAGTGTCTACATTAGCGCAGAGATCCTCATTACTCAGCACAGGTTTACATTATAAATGCTAACAATATCGATAAATGCATCAGCATACATTGATATTGTGTCTTTAACTCAAGAGCAGGCAGTATCATGGTGGGATTGTTGATGGAATAATAATCTTGAAACCTAAGGGGACTGGGTCTGTTATTCCACCATCGCAGATAGTGAAATTTGACATCAATAAAAATCTGGAATTGAAAGTTTATTGATGACGATGAAGCCATTGTCAATTGTCCTGAAAACCTATCTGGTTCACTAATGTCCTTTTGGAAAGGAAATCTGTCATCCTTAATTGATCAGGCCTACATGTGACTCCAGATGCATGGCACTGACTCTCGGTGATAGGCAATAAATGCTGGCCCACCCATATTCTATGAAGAAATATATATAAAAAAACTACTTCAAACTCTCAGAGAGCAGCATGAAGATCTTTAATGGAAAAGATTGTCATCAAAGTGTGAAAAATTTGGCCAACAGAAAGGAAGGTTTGGACAGCAAGAGGTGTGTGGAGATGAAGATGATGGGTGTGCTCACCCCAAAACTGGAGAAGCCGGCCCAAGGTCAATGGACCTTTGCGTGGTCCAGCCTTGCCTGCTACAATTTCCGTGGTAGACAGGACAGGCAAATTCCCTCCTTACCGTGAGCAGAATGTTGAACATTGAACAATGACAGTTTGAGACCTGCAAAGGAATTTTAACACTCTAATACCAATATCATATAATTACACCAAGGTCTAGCAAAAACAGGCCATTCGGCGCAGCCTGTCCATGTCAGCCTGGAAACTTCATGTTTCTTTCTGTGGTTCTTCAGTAATACAACTGGCAACAGAGAACACAAATATCTGTTTTTACTTTCATTAAATGTGTTACCTGTGAGGACAACCCAGACTTTATTTGCGTGAGCCACACACAAAATCTGTTCGTCAAATGTGTCACTGAGTATAACTGTCGTAATCTTTGACCAGTCATAATGTTGATAATTCATTGCTCCACGATCAAAGACAATGACCTAGGAGAAAAGAATAGTTGTCAGCTACAGTGATGAAGGAAATAATTTAACATTAAAAAAATCTAGTTGTGTAATGAACTCCAGCGTAGAGCATCAGGAGTCATTAAAGAGCATTATCAAGGTGGATGTCTCCATGGGAAGGCAATGATATTATTAGACTATTAATCCAGAAGCTCAACTAATATTTTGGGGACCTGAGTTCGAATCCCATCATGGCAGATGGTGGAATTTGAATTCAATAAAAAATAATTAAGAATCTACTGATGACTATAAAACCATTGTTGATTGTCAGAAAAACCCTGGTTCACTAATGTCCTTTAGGGAAGGAAATCTGCCATTCGTCCTTAGTGTGGCCTACATGTGACTCCAGAACCACAGCAATGTACTTGACTCTACATGTCAACTAGAGATGGGCGATAAATGCTGGCCAATCAGTGATGCCCGTGTCCCATGAATGAATTTTAAAAAAATAGTTGATTCTGATACTTGGGTCCTCAATCTCAACAAAGGTAGCTATGATGCTATGGAGCATGAATTAGTTATGGTCGACTGGACAGTATGATTGAAAGAAAGAATAGACAGACAATGGCAAGCATTCAAGAAATTAATAGGTGAGCTCTAAAAGTTGTTTATTTTGATTTAGCACAAGAGTGAAAAGCGAAATATGGCCAAACAATGGCTTACAATGAAAGTTAGAGATAGTATTAGATTCAAAGAAGAAACGTACAAATTGGTAGGAAAAGACAATAGACCTGAGGATTAGAATAAATTTCAAATTTAGCAGATGGAGACAAAGGGATCTATTAAGAAGGAGAAAATAGAATATGAAAGTATACTGTTGGGGAACCCGACAATGGATTGTAAAAGTTTCTATACATATGTAAAGAGAAAAAGATTGATAAAATGTAGTGTCTTACGGTCAGAAATGGAAGAAGGAGACAAAGAAATGGATGAGGAACTAAATTTACTTCATTGTTTCTATCTTCACAATGAAAGACATGGCAAATGTATCAAAACTTTTAAGAGAAACAAGTTTTAGTGAGGAGATGAAGGAAATCAAATGTTTTAGGAAAATTAGTGGTGTTGAAGGTGGATTAATCTCCAAGACTTACTAATCTTCATCCCAGACTATTTAAGGAAGTGTCCCTCGAAATAGTGGATCCATGGATGATCATTTTCCAAAATTCTTTGTTTGGACTCTGGAATTGTTTTTGTAGAATGTAGACATTGTAAGCATGCTATTCATTAAGGGAGGTTGAGAGAAAATAGGGAACTATAGATCAGACAATCTACTGTCACCGGAAAGTTGGCAGAATTCATTATCGAGGATTGCATCAAACAGCACTTGGAAAGCAGTGGCATAATCAGACAAAATCAGCATGGTTTTACCAATGGGAAATCATGCTTGACAGATCTTCTGGAATTCTAGTAGTACTGACCAGAGAGAACCTGTGGATATGATTTACTTAGACTTTCAAAACACTGTTAACAAGGTCTCACATTGAAAATTAATATGCAATATTAATGTGCATGGAATTGTTTGTGGTATATAGAGATGGATAAAAAGATAGGATGCAGAGTTGGATTAAGTGAGTCTTTTTCCGATCGGCAGGCTGTGGTTAGTAGGGTTCTGCAGCAATCTGTGTTCGGACCCCAACTCTTCATAATATATATTAATGATTTGGAAGAAGGAATGAAATGCATTATCTCCTTTACACATGATAAAAGTTGGGTGGGAATGTAAACTGAGGAGGAGACAGGGAAGCTTCAGCGCGATTTGAATAAGTTGAGTGAGTAGGCTTATGCATGGTACACGTAATATATAGTATCACAGTATAATGTGGATAATTATGAGGTTATCTATTTCAGTAGCAAAATTAGGGAGACAGATTATTTTTTGAATGGGCGTATATTGAGAGAGGTGGATAATCAATGAGGCCTTATTGTTCTCGCCCATCAGTCACTGAAAATAAGCATGCACAAAAAGCGCTCAGTAAGGAAGACAAATAGTTTGTTGGCCTTCATAGCAAGAGGATTTGAGTGTAGGAATAGGGATGTATGGGGTGTTGGTGAGGCCACACCTGGAGTATTGTATGCAGTTTTGGCATCCTTATTTGAGGAAAGCTACTCTTGTTATAGAGACAGTACAGTGAATGCTTACTAGGCTGATTCTTGGAATGGCAGGACTGCCAGATGAGGAGGGGCTAAGTCGGTTAGGATCGTATTCACTGGATTTAAAAGAGGGGATCTTATAGAAACTTATAAAATTCCTATGGATTAGACAGGGTAGATTCAGAAAGAATATTCCCAATGGTAGGGGAATTAAGATCTAGAGGTTATAGTTTGAGGATAAAGGATAAACTTTTTAGAACTGAGATGAAGAGAAAGTTTTTCTCTCAGGGAGTGGTGAATGTAAGGAATTCATTATCATAGAAAGTAGCTGAGGCTAAACATTACTTGATTTCAAGAAGAAATTAGATATAGCTCTTGGGACTGAAGGAATCAAGGATAGATGGGGTGGGGGGATGGATGTGGGGATTAGGGTATTCAACTTAATGATCAGTCATGATCAAAGTGAATGGCGGGCAGGCTTAAAAGGTTATAGGCCATCCAGTCTGCAGGTTACATTGCTGGAGATACCATTACACTGCTCACTGAACAACATCACTCTGTGGGAGATACTAATCCCTTCAAACACACATCAGATAATAGTCATTTGATGTCAAGTTTGTTGAAAGATTTGCTAAATTATATTTGGTTTAATCAGATCCAGGATCTCAGAGAATTGCAAAGATTCACCACCCTTTGTGTGAAGAAATTTCTCCTCAACTCTGATCTGAACCTCCCCCCCAGTCTTGAGGCTGTGCCCTCTAGAACTGCTAGCTTTGCTAAGCAGGAAGAGTCTCTCAACCTCTACCCTATCCATCCTCTTCATTATCTTGTACGTCTCTATAAGATCTCCTCTCAGCCTTCTAAACTCCAACGAATACAAACCTAGCCTATTTAGTCTCTCCTCATAATCCAATGCCCTCATCTTTGGTATCAGCCTAGTGAACCTTCTCTGCATCGCACCCCTCCCCCCTCCCCGCCAAGGCCAATATATCCTTCCTTAAATGCGGCGACCAAAATTGCACACAGTACTCCAGCTGCGGCCTCACCAGCACCCTATACAGCTGCAAAAGTACCTCCCCACTTTTAGATTCTATTCCCCTAGCTATAAAGGCCAACATTGCATTTGCCTTCTTGATCACCTGCTGCACCTGCATACTGTGTTTTTGCAATTCACGCACAAAGACCTCCAGGTCCCTCTGTACCGTCGCATGCTGCAGCTTTTCGCCATTTAAATAGCAATCCTTCCTACCATTATTCCTACCAAAGTGGATAACCTCACACTTGCTTACATTATACTTCATATGCCAGGTCCTCGCCCACTCACTCAACCTATCCAGATCCCTCTGCAGACTTTCCGTGCCCTCCACATAATTTGCTTTTCCAGATGACCCTTTGTCAAAGCTTTGTCAAGAATTCCAACATCTGGAGTAATTTGCTTACTTGAGGGTTATTTTATCCACCCCTCCTTTCTCACATTCCAACATCCTTATAATCACCACGCCCCCAGCTTCATTATTACTCAAAATTTACCTTCAGACCCATTCCACCCATTTTCCTACATCATGCAAGAATTATTCTTAAACTTCTCCTTGTTTCTGGCTTATGCAGCGCTCACCCATTGGAGCAGCATGGTGGCACAGCAATTAACATTGCTGCCTCACATTGCCAGGATTTGATTCCTGGCTTGGGTCACTATCTGTTTGGGGTTAGCATGTTCTCCCTATGTTTGTGTGGGTTTCCTCCAGTTTCCTCCAACATTCGAAAGATGTCTGCTTAAGTGCATTGGCCATGCCAAATTCTCCCTCAGTGTACCCAAATAGGTGCTGGAGTGCAGCAACTGTGGGGTTTTCACAGTAATTTCATTGCAGTGTTAATGTAAGCCTATGTGTGATTAATAAATTAACTTTTGATCAGTTCTTTCCCAAATCAGATTTCAATCCTCCCTCTAATTTCTCAGTCTTTTAATGTTTATGATCAAATCCTTTTCCCTCCTTCCTCTCTGTCCTGTTCATTCATCCTGAACCCCTCTCTTCTTCTTTATCCTACTCACTAATGTTCATCCCTAAATCTCTCCATCACTCTCCCTCCAACCACTGTACCTGGTGCAACATTCAGCACTTAAACCATAAAAGACCAGGATTGCCCTTGTTCTGATCAATATTTTTCCATGAACCTCTCTTTCCCTTTCTCACTTTTCTTAGACTTCCATCCTCACACCTCTCCTCACTTTCTCCATATCTTTTCCAACATTCATCTTGAAATGCCTGTACACCTTCCTTCTTTTCTTAAAATTTCATCCTATATTTTTATCCATCCCTTCCTCCCTGACCCAACAAACATTCATTCTTAAGTCTTTCATCCTAAACTATCCTTCCATTCTAGATCCATATTTATGTTTGAGTTTTTCTTCCCTTTCCTCTGGTCAACATTCATGCTCAAAGATTTTTCAAAACACCTTCTTTCCTGTCTGAGGAAATGTTTGTCACTTAATACGTCACCTCCTGGTGAACATACATGCCTAAATTTGTATCCCTACCTTTTTTTTCACATCTGAACACCTATCCCCTCCCTTTCCTCCCTGATTTGGTTAATAGTTGTCCTTGAACTTTTGTCCCTCTTCGCTTTATGACTTACCTGACATTTATGGATCCCTAAACTCCTCTCTCTTCTTTCTCCCATCCAATGGCCAAAATATATCTTCAAATTGCCCCTTAGTTCCTGAGATCCTTAGGTTAGAGGGTTTAACGGGTAATAATATGTAGGGATATTGGGGTAGGGCCTGGGTGGGATTGTGGTCGGTGCAGGCTCAATGGGCCGAAGGGCGTCTTTCTGCACTGTAGGGTTCTATGATTCTGTGAAGATGTTATAGATTTCTTTTTTTTTTCTACTTGAAGCTCTTTCCCCATTCCTCCATTTCATGGACAACTTTTACACTTTGTGCTCATCTCCCCTTCCTTGTACATCATGTGCATTCTTGTATAACTTTCATTCTCCCCTTTCTCTTTGAGTCAATAATTTTTCACTCTTCAATTTCTATTGTCGCCAAGTGGCCAACAGCCTGAGCAACAAGGCCCAAAGTAAAACTGAGTACTTTAGATTAATACACAGCTAAAACGCTTCTACAAGCAAGGCCTGATGGGATACAGACAGGGTTACTTCAGGTCAAATCAAACAGAGACCAGCTCAGACCTGCCTTACATATTGAGCAGAGGTACCCTCCCTTAAAAATGGGAGAGACATTATGACCTGAAACCCCAGAGGCACTCAGCTAGAACAATAGAAAAAACGTTATTTTTTTCTATTTTTTTGTGATGGTTTTGTGAAGGGTAGGTCGTGCCTTACTAACCTCATTGAGTTTTTTGAAAAAGTGACCAAAGAGGTGGATGGGGGTAAGGCAGTTGATGTGGTTTATATGGACTTTAGTAAGGCGTTCGATAAGGTGGCCCATGGAAGGCTTCTGCAGAAAATGCAGATGTATGGGATTGAGGGTGATTTAGCTAATTGAATTAGGAATTGGCTAGCAGATAGAAGACAGAGGGTGGTGGTTGATGGGAGATATTCATCGTGGAGTTCGGTGACAAGTGGTGTACATCAGGGGTCTGTTTTGGGGCCCCTGCTGTTTGTAATTTTTATAAATGATCTGGATGAGGGTATTGAAGGATGGATTAGTAAATTTGCAGATGACACTAAAGTCGGTGGAGTGTAGATAGTGAAGAGGGGTGTTATAGTTTGCAGAGAGACTTGGACAAGTTGCAGAGCTGGGCCGAGAGGTGGCAAATGGAGTTTAAGTGGAAAAGTGTGAGGTAATGCACTTTGGCAGGAATAATAAATGTGTAAATAAATAGAGTATAGGGCTAATGGTAGGTTTCTTAATAGTGTTGATGAACAGAGGGATCTTGGTGTATTTGTGCATAGATCCCTGAAAGTAGGCAGTCAAGTCGATAAGGTTGTTAAGAAGGCATATGGAGTCTTAGCTTTTATTAGTAGGGGGATTGAATTTCGGAGCCGCAACGTCATGTTGCAACTGTACAAACTCTAGTGCGGCCGCACTTGGAGTATTGTGTGCAGTTCTGGTCCCCACATTATAAGAAAGATGTGGAGGCATTGGAGAGGGTACAGAGGAGTTTACCAGGATGTTGCCTGGTATGGAGGGCAGGTCTTATGAAGAGAGGCTGAGGGATTTGAGGTTGTTTTTCGTTAGAAAGGAGGCGGCTAAGAGGGGACCTAATCGAAACATATAAGATGATTAGAGGTTTAGATAGGGTGGACAGTGATAGCCTTTTTCCTAGGATGGAGAAAGCTAGCACGAGGGGACACAGCTTAAATTAAGGGGTGATAGTTATAGGACGGATATCAGAGGTAGGTTCTTTACCCAGAGGGTGGTTAGGGAGTGGAATGCCCTGCCTGCGGCAGTTGTAAATGCGCCAAGTTTGGTGGCGTTTAAGAGGTTAGTTGATAAGTTTATGGAAGAGAAGGGAATGGTTTAGTTTGGAGGGTCATTGCTTTTTCCTAATTGGTCGGCGCAACATCGAAGGCCGAAGGGCCTGTTCTGTGCTGTAATGTTCTATGATCTATGTTCTATGTTATTGTTTGAGCATTCCAGCCAGATTCCCTGATATTAACCTTGAAAGAAATATGTGGACCCAAGACACCTAGGATGACATTTCTAACCCCATTGGGCGCAATCCAAAGATTGATTTTTGTAGTGAAATCACTATTGTTGTAGGAAATGGAACAAAGAGAATTCCACAAGAGCTCGGAGAGTGGGATAAAAGTGCACATCATGAGACCACCCCCAGTGAAGACTCAACAACCTGCTGCACCCTGTGACCCATAATGACAGTAGAGAATGTGCATGATCCAACTTCCCACTAAGTATACCCTGAACTCATCCATGGATATAGACTCAGTGAATTGAATCCAACTTCTCCAGAACAGGGTCGTGTATGAGTTTTTCAGGCAGTCAGCCTGGTTTGGAGAAAAGTTAATTGAATTTATTGTGTAAGAGATGTTTCACTAACTTGCAAGTGTTTTAATAAAACAAAGTCTGAACCACATCCTTTGATGGTCTCTTGGTTAGACACCTGAGCAAACATGTTTTTGAGCAATAAACTGTTTGAAGTGTACAGGATATTTTACAGGCAACACTGAGCTCTTTCTTTGCCATCTAGCCTAACATTTATCTATGAATCTCTACTGCAATGCATGACCTTCAGTACAATCCCAGCCCATCCTTCATGTCTCATCCAACATTTAAGAACAAAGAAAAGAGGCCCTTTGGTCATCCAAACCTGTACCAATCATGACGCCCTAACTAAACTAAAGGAAATACATTCTGTCCTTACCCTGTCCATATCCCTCTATTCCCTCCTTATCCACATACCAATTCAGATGTCTCCTAAAATATTTCTAAGTGCCTGCTTCCACCATCTCCTCTGGCACACATTCCAGGCACCCACCACTCTCTGCATGAAAATATTGCTCCACATATCTCCCTCAAACTTTTGCCCTCTCACCTTGAACCTGTGCTCCTTGTAATTGACACTTGCACCCTGGGCAAAAAGCCTCTGACTATCCACCTTGTCTGTGCCTCTCATAATTTTATAGACATCTGTCAGTTTTCCCCTTAACCTCTGTCTTTCCAATGAAAGCAATTCTAGTTTATTTAACCTCTCCTCATAGTCAACACCTCGAGACCAGGCAACATCCTGGTGAACCTTCTTTGCACTCTCTCCAAAGCACTCATGTCCATTTATCCCTCTCTCTCTCTCTCCTCTTCCTCCATATCAAGGTTAAATTTATTCCTCAAACTTCTAACCCTGTCTGGTTCTGTGTCTTAACCAATATTCAATGCTGACCTCTCTTCTCCTCCTCACTCTCTTGTTCAATAGTCATTCTGAACCTGTCTTCCCCCGTTCCACTGTGTCCTTGCCAGGATTTGCCAGGGGAGTTCGAAGCTGAGATTTCTCGGTCTGGCCAATCTTGGGAACATACGCTCCTCACTTTCACACTCGGAATGAAACAACTCCTTGTCTGTGTCAAGATGGATTTGACTCCACTGCCGTACAGCCAGAGAAGGTTTGAGCAGGTTAAAATAGGGAAATATTTGACATCGTTCCCAAATTCACAATCCAATGATTAATTTTGGTCATGTAATGATTATTGTGGTAGGAAATGGGGCAGATATTTGCTCAAAGCAATCTCTCACAAACAACAATGAACATTTTTTTCAGTGTTGACTTTGGTGAGAACAATTATAAATGACTTTTCATCTCATTGGCTGTTTGTGGAAACTTTTAGTGTGAAAAGTTTTTGGTTGTATTTTGTCAATAGGACAATAGTGACTACATCAGATGGAAATTCTAATGAAGCCAGAGTGGACTAATTCCCTTTGTTAATAGATAGTGTCTGACATTAATTCCCTTTGTTACAATTGCCAGGGCAGGTTTCCGGTCTAATAACTCCATTATTTGCCCACTAGTATAGAATTGACCACCACAGGATATAGTTGTGATGAATGCATAGATTAATTTAAGAGAAGCAAGACAAAGTTGTGTGTGAGGAAGAATAGAAAGATTATTGCTGATAGGGTGAGCTGAAATGAGTGAAAATAAAATATGATGAGTGGAAATTCTCATGGATAGAAACAATGGCCAAATATTTCTGTGTTATATATGCTACACATTAATTATATCAACAAGGTCTTATGTCATATACAAGACCTTGTTGATATAAAGCTATTTGTATTCCATGGTGATGGAAAAATCCATTAGATAATGAGTGGAAAATTTATTGTGATATCTTGTATCCAGCAAACTGAATGAAAGTTCCATGAATAGTTTCAGAGATGACAGCAGATAAGGGCAGGAATTACGCAGGCCTTGAATGACATGGATACAATCTTCTTTCTCTTCCCCATCCCCATCCTTCACCCATCCATCACTTACTGACGTTATCAACCATTCCAACCAATAAAGAGCAGCGTCCCTTGGCACTGAGAGAACAGATTGATAATAAAGTATCCAGTTATGTTCCAGCAGGAGAGCACAATGATGCAAACTTTGAGAGATTCTATTTGTTCCAATATGGAAATGGTCAGGAGAGAAACATTTTGCCTGTCTGGCAATTTCTAGATCACAAATACCCAGTTTCTCTTCATTCTTTTCTTCATTATGAGTCTCTCTAATGGTGTCTTCAAACTGCTGTGTTAGTAGAATAAGAAGCAGGACCTTGCGGGTTGTAATCTCTGGATTATTCCCAGTGTCATGTGCCAGTGTTCACAGAAAAATGAGAATAATGTAGATGAATGTGTGGCTTCAGAATTGTTGGAGGAGGAAGAGGTTTAGATTCCTGAATCATTGAGACTATTTCTTAGGAAGGTGGGACAAACAGGGCAGTCTACGTCTGAGCCATATTGAGAGGAACATTTTGCTCATGACGTTGGGAGCAGTTTAAACTAATTTGGCAAAGGGAGGGGATGTTAGCAGAATAAGGGAACAGCATCATTCAGTAATACAATCAAGTCAGAGGGAGAACAACTGTTTCAAGGGAGTAAGGCAAGGTTCAACGAGACACAGAATCTTCAGGTGAGACAGGGAAAGGATTAAAGTGGAGGAGACACTGCATTATTAGTCAAACCGTCACCTACTGCAGTAAGAAGAGATGATATTTTGTAGGGGCAGGAAGCTTTGTGGGTAGAGTTTATGATTAATAAAGGGGCAGCCACAATGCTGGATGTTTATTATAGACCCCAGATAATCAGCAGGAAATTGAGGTGCAAATATATTTACAATTCGTAGAGGTGTGTAAATTTAATAACAATAGGATAATTATAGAAAGTGATTTCAACTTTCCCAGGATATGCATAGTGATAAGGGCTTACTGCTAAACGTCAAGAAAGTGCATTTCTTGAAATTTGCAAAAGAGAAGCTTTTTGGTTCAATTTTTGATAGTTCAACAAAGTGATGTGCTATGCTTGACCTAATTCTCCATTCCCAGTTGTATAGTAGCCCAAGATGTTCAGTCCAGAGTTCAAATAAGCATTTTCACAGGTTCCTTAAATATCACTGTATAATTCAACTAACTCATGACACCACATCTAGGCACCAGTCCATCTCATTTGGACAGTGAATAAACCCTATTCATGAAATATGATTAGGTATTCTATGTTTCTTCCATCCAAAATTTTACTGATATAATTTTTATGTTTCCAAGCTCAAACATTCTCTTGAAATATGCTCTAATGATTTTTACCATAATGCCTTGCTTTTTGACTAAACTGGGCACTATTCCTTAAAATCAATAATAATACATTCAAAATATCAGCATGTGTATTTTACAATCATAATCACTCATTTGAATCAATTATTGTATCTCGTGTAAATTATTTCTTGTTAGCTTGTAAACTTACTTCAAAAGTCATTTAAAGTAACAATAAGTGACCCATTTATAGATGTATCATATTCTGCATGGAGGTTGGTCACCAGTGGAGTGCCCCAAGGATCTGTTCTGAGACCCTTACTCTTTGTGATTTTTATAAATGACCTGGATGAAGAAGTGGAAGGATGGGTTGGTAAGTTTGCTGATGACACAAAGGTTAGTGGTGTTGTAGATAGTGTGGAGGCTTGTCAGAAGTTGCAACAAGACATTGATAGGATGCAAGACTGGGCGGAAAAGTGGCAGATGGAGTTCAACCCAGATAAGTGTGAAGTGGTTCATTTTGGTAGCTCAAATAGGATAGCAGAATATAATATTTATGGTAGGACTCTTGGCAGTGTGGAAGATCAGAAGGATTTTGGGGTCCGACTTCATAGGACGCTTAAGAGAGCTATGCAGATTGAAGCTGTGGTTAAGAAGGCATATGGTGTACTGGCCTTCATCAATCGAAGAATTGAGTTTAGGAGTCAGGATATAATGTTGCACTATATAAGACCCGGTCAAACCCCACTTGGAGTACTATGCTCAATTCTGGTCACTTCATTACAGTAAGGATGTGGAAGCCATAGAAAGGGTGCTGAGGAGATTTACAAGAATGTTGCCTGGATTGGGGAAGATGTCTTAAGAGAATACACTGAGGGAACTCAGCCTTTTCTCCTTGGAGAGACGAAAGATGACGGGTTACCTGATAGAGGTGTATAAGATGTTGAGAGGTATTGATAAAGTGGACAGTCAACGCTATTTCCCAGGGCTGAAATGGCTGCTACAAGAGGACACAAGTTTAGGGAGTAGGTATAGAGGAGATTCAGGGATACGTTTTTCACTCAGAGTGGTAGGTGCGTGGAATCGGCTGTCAGCAACGATTGTAGAGGCGGATTCAATAGGTTCTTTTAAGAGACTTTTAGATAAGTATATGGAACTTGGTGAGTTAGAGGGTTATAGGTAATCTCTAAGGTAGGGACATGTTTGGCACAACTTTGTGGGCTGGAAGGTCTGCATTGTGCTGTAGTTTTTCTAGTTGCTATACTTCTACAGCATGCTTACATGAGCTAACTTCAAGATGCAAAATTTATGATTCAGGCGGGCTTCATAAAATATTTTGAAGTTTCTAACCTTAAACATAAAAGCATAGGAAGGAGATAGAGGATCAGTTGAAGTGGCCAATAATCTCTTTCTCAATGTCAGCAAAACAAATGAGATAGTTATAGACATCAGGAACAGTAGTGGAGGACATTTCCCTGCTTATATCAACTGGGATGAAGGGGAAATGGTTGAGAGTTTCAAGTTTCAAGTTTCTCAGTGTCCAGATCACCAACAATCTGTTCTGGTCCCTCCACACCACACTCTAGTTAAGAAATCCACCAATGCCTTTACTTTCTCATTAGGCTAAAGAAACTTGGTATGTCTGCCAAGAGTAGAGCAAAGAATAAAGAACAAAGAAAATTACAGAACAGAAAAAGACGCTTTGGCCCTCCAAGCCTGCACCAACAATGCTGCCTGACTTAACCAAAACCCCCAACCCTTCCGGAGACCATATCCTTCTATTCCCATCCTATTCATGAATTTGTCAAGATGCGCCTTAAAAATCATTACCGTATCCATTTCCACTACCTTCCCCAGCAATGAGTTCCAGACACTCACCACCAACTGCCTCTTACATCTTCTTTAAAACTTGCCCTTCACACTTTAAACTTGTGCTCCCTAGTAATTGACTCTTCCATCCTGGGAAAAAGCTTCTGACTATCCATTCTGTCCATGCCTGTCATAATCTTGCAGACTTCTATCAGGTCGCCCCTCAACCTCCATCGCTCCAGTGAGAATAAACCAAGTTTCTTCAACCTCTCCTCATAGCTAATGCCCTCCATACCAGGCACACTCTGGTAAATCTTTTCTGTACTCTTGCCAAAGTCTCCACATCCTTCTGATAGTGTGACGACCAGAATTGAACACTATATTCCAAATGCAGCAGAACTAAGGTTCTGCAGAGCTACAACACGACTTGCCAATTTTTAAACTAACCGATGAAAGTAAACATGCTGTATGCTTCTTCACTACCTTCTCCACCTGCATCGCCAATTTCAGTGACCTGTGTACCTGTACACCCAGATCCTTTTATCTAGCAATACTCTTACGGTTTCTGCCATTTACTGTATATTTCCAATTTGTATCAGACCTTCAAAAATGCATTACCTCACATTTGTTTAGCTTAAATTCAATTTGCCATCTCTCCACCCAAGTCTCCAACGGCTCTATATCCTGCTATAACCTCTGATGGTCCTCACTGCTATCCGCAAGTCCACCAACCTTTGTGATATCTGTAAACTTACAAATCAAACCAGTTAAATTTTCCTCCAAATCATTTATATGTATTACAAACAGCAAAGATCCCAGCACTGATCTCTAAGGAATGCCACTTGTCATAAGCCTCTATTTAGAAATGCTTCCTTCCACTGTTACTCTCTGTCTTCTTTGACCATGCCAGTTTTGTATCCACCTTGCCAGCTCACCTCTGATCCCATGAAGCTTCACTTTCTGCACCAGTCTGCCAATAGAGACCTTGTCAAAGGCCTTACTGAAGTCCACGTAGAGAACTTCCACTGCCCTACCCTCATCAATCATCTTCATTACTTCTTCAAAAAACTCGATGAAGTTGATGAAACATGATCTCCCCTTCACAAAACCATGTTGCCTCTCACTAATATGTCCACTTATAAGTGGGAATAAATCCTCTCCAATAATTTCCCTACCACTGATATAAGACTCACCAGCCTGTAATTACCTAGATTATTCTTGCTACCCTTCTTAAACAAAGAAACAATATTGGCTATTCTCCAATCCTCTGGACCTGCCGTACAACCAGTGAAGATGCAAAGATTTCTCTCAAGGCACCAGCAATTTCCTCCCTTGCCTGTCACCAACTTTTATAATGCATCACAGAAAGCATTCTTACTGGTTGTATTACAACTTGGTAATGCTCTTCTCTGTTCAAGACCACAAGAAACTACAAAGTATTGTGAATGAAGTCCAGTCCACCATGCAAACTAGCCTTACAATGTTAATGACACTGAATCTATCAACACTTCCCACTGCTTCCAGAAAGTTTCTCCATTTTCTCATCAGGAGAAAAGATACAAAATTCTGAGGTCACGTCCTAACCAATTCAAGAACAATGTCTTCCTTGGTGCCATCAGACATTTGAATGGACCTATGTCATATCAAGCTGATCTTTCTCTACACTACAGCTATGACTGTAACACTATATTCTGTACTCTCTCCTTTCCTTCTCTATGTGTGGTACTTTTCACTGTATAAAAATACATGTGACAATAATAAATCAAATCAAAACAAAATCCATCACCTTTTCCACCTCTGCAGAAACTTGTATCCCTCCTTACCCTTTGCCTTAGGATCGGTCACGTTTCAACAACTTTACCATTACCACACACAGCCCCTTAGCATCATTTCTCAAAATTTATTCCCAAACCTATTCCAGCCAATTTCCTGCATTGTGCAACAATTATTCCTAAACCACTCCTTGTCTCTGTCTTGGACAGAATTCATCCATGAAGCCTCTTCCGTTATGTCTTTTCCAAAGCAGACTGAAACGCTCCCTTCCATTCCTCAGTCTCTTAATGTTCATCATCAAACATTTTTATCTCCTTCTATAGAATTAATCACAAACCCAATTTTTAACCTCATTGTGTTCAGTAATGTTCATTGCTGAACCTCTCCACTCAGTGTCCTTCCAACCCCTATATCTGGTACAATACTCAACCCCTGAATCTCGGAACATGATTTCCCCAGTCTTGACTTTTATTTTTTCTTGAAACCTTCTCAGCTCTTTTCTCCTTTCTTGACAAATTTTCATTCCCAAACCCCTCTCTTCTCATTTACTCCATTTCTTTCTCAACAGTCATCATGGAAAGTCTGTCTTTGGGTAGAAGAGGAGCAGGATTTTTGTTGATAGGATAAGCTGAAGTGAGTGGGAGTGAAATGAGGTGAGTGGAAGTTCTCATGGATAGAAGCAATGACCAAATGGCTTGTTCCTGCATTGCATTTGCTACACCAGTTTAAATCCAACCGATTTATTTGGTAGTAATAAATGGGTTGGATTTAAACCAGTGTTGTCAGACTTCTTACTGTGTTTACCCCAGTCCAACGCCGACATCTCTACATCATTGCATTTGCTACCCATGTAATTCTATGTAAGACCTTGTTGATATAAAGCTGTTTGTTCCATGGTGATTGAAACACCATTAGGTAATGAATGGAAAGTTTATCGTCATATCTTGTATGCAACAAATTGAATGAAAGTTCTGCGAATAGTTTCAGAAATGACAGCAGATAAGAGCAGGAACTACTTAGGCCTTGAACTGCATGGATACAATCTTCTCTCTCTTCCCCACCCCCTCCTTCACTGATGTTATCATCCATCCAACCAATAAAGAACAGCATCTCCTGGCACTGACACAACAGGTCGATAATAAAGTATCCAGTTATCTCATGCCATTGTTTTTCTTTTTGAGAGAGGTTGTATTTTTAGATTTTGTGGTTTATTCCAACCAACTCCAAAGATGTCCGAGTTAGAACATAGAACATAGAACATAGAACATAGAACAATACAGCACAGAACAGGCCCTTCGGCCTTCGATGTTGTGCCGACCAAACTAAAAAGCAATGCCCCTCCAAACTAAACCATTCCCTTCTCTTCCATATACTTATCAATTAACCTCTTAAACGCCACCAAACTTGGCGCATCTACAACAGCTGCAGGCAGGGCATTCCACTCCCTAATCACTCTTTGAGTAAAGAACCTACCTCTGATATCCGTCCTATAACTCATACCCCTTAATTTAAAGCTGTGTCCCCTCGTGCTAGCTTTCTCCATCCTAGGAAAAAGGCTATCACTGTCCACCCTATCTAAACCTCTAATCATCTTATATGCTTCAATAAGATCCCCTCTTAGCCGCCTCCTTTCTAACGAAAATTGATTTAGGTTAGGTTGATTAGGTTGATTTAGAACGTAGAACATAGAACATTACAGCACAGAACAGGCCCTTCGGCCTTCGATGTTGTGCCGACCAATATAAAAAGCAATGCCCCTCCAAACTAAACCATTCCCTTCTCTTCCATATACTTATCAACTAACCTCTTAAACGCCACCAAACTTGGCGCATCTACAACTGCTGCAGGCAGGGCATTCCACTCCCGAACCACCCTTTGGGTAAAGAACCTGCCTCTGATATCCGTCCTATAACTATCACCCCTTAATTTAAAGCTGTGTCCCCTCGTGCTAGCTTTCTCCATCCTAGGAAAAAGGCTATCACTGAAAAGGCTATCATTTGCTATACTGAATTATTGATAAATGTTGGGGGTGATAAGTAGGTAACTGCGTGGGTTTACACTGATAGGATCTAGATGGGATTATTGCTTCTGCAGGCTCGATGGGCTGAATTAGCTCATGCACCCCTGCAGTGACTCAATGAAGCTTCTATGAATAAATTTCAGCTGATGTCCATTTTGATATTGCTACATATTTTAAATTGTGTTTATCGCAATTTTAAGAATCTCCCTGATGCAGTGTTGATCCTTATGCAACTTCAATAGTTCAAGTGTTTTAGGAAAGTACATTTCTTAAGAAGACATCTGCAAGCCTCAACAAACTGATGTGAACTATCACTTCATTCCTTCTGCCCCTCTCATGTTCCCCAATCTCCTCTCCCTCTCTTCCCACCCTTTGAATATAGAACATAGAACATAGAACATTACAGCGCAGAACAGGCCCTTCGGCCTTCGATGTTGCATCGACCAATTAGGAAAAAGCAATGATCCTCCAAACTAAACCATTCCCTTTTCGTCCATAAACTTATCTACTAACCTCTTAAACGCCACCAAACTTGGCGCATCTATAGCTTCCGCAGGCAGGGCATTCCATACCCTTACCACCCTCCATTTATCACTCATTTCCTTCCTGCACCTCCTTGTTTAGTGAGAGCCAAAATGTTATGTTAAGATATAAAAATATTCAAATGATATTCAAGAAAAAATATATTTTGTAAGAAATTTGAGGCAATTAAACAATAGTGCAGCAGTTAAACTAAAATGTTTAGTTAAATGTTAACACAGCATCAAAATTTTAGGTTTATAATGTTAATTTTGTTAATAAATATGTTCCATTAAACTACAAAATTCTATGAATACTTTATTTAAATATGAAATGATGCAAATATGTTATTGAAAAATACAGACATTAAATGTGAGAATTATTAATAAAACAAAGCAGACGAATATTAATGATGGGCAGATTTAGTTTGTCCATGACTCAAAATGTGAACTTCCCTGAACCCAATCTCATGGTGGAATCCAAATCATCTTCCAATAAATTCTGAGCTCTACTCCAGCCGATGACGCATCTTCCCGATGTACGGACACCCGCTGCGGAGAGGGGAGGGGAGGGATGCCGATCTTCTCGTGCACCTGCTCCTGGGCCTGGCGAGACGCGCCATCAATAGGTCCAGGAAGCGGGCGATCTGTGGGCGTGGGGGGTGGTGGGGGGAGTCCATCCTGACAGTCTGCCCTTTTACCGCGGCTACATTCGCGACCAGGTGTCCCTGGAGAGGGATCATGTGGTGTCTGCAGACACAGTTGATGCCTTCCGTACCCATTGGGCACCGCAGGGGCTGGGATGTGTTATAGACCCCGACAATCGCATTTTGATTTGACGGGTCTTAAGTTCCCTTTATACTTTCTGTTTCTGTTTGGGCTGTTTCTCCTTCCTTTTGGGGGGCTGCCCATTTTACTTTGTCTGAATGTAGTTTGAGTTTGTTTACTTGGTTTGACCTAAAAGAACCTCCCCTCACTCCTGCCGATGACACGAGAGGAGCAGTGTCATAAAGGGGCGGGGCTAGGGTCCTCCTGCGCTGAAAACTGCAGATCCCATCGGGAATTCAGGAGATATTTTTCAAGGAGAGTACACACGAAAAAATTACTTTTATTTCTGGCAACCCCAAACTTTCCATCACTGATTGGGAGTTATGGATCAATAGGTTATAAATAAGACATCCGACATCAAATTATTGTCAGGTAATCACACAATATATCTCTATCTATGTCATGAAAGAGAATCCTGATCTCTGAGAAACTATTAGTCCTGAAATTATCCTCTTTTAAGTTTATCTTACTGTCATGGGGATACTTGAACAGGCATTCACTTGGAGTTTCATCCCTGTCTGGATACCTCGTATGTGCAGACACACTCAAAATAATAGAAGGCATTCACAGTAAGCAGTTCCAGTAAGCAGATGAAATAGATTAAATCTCTGCAGTCCATAACAATTCATATCAAGATAGATTTCAGTGGTAGTAATTGGACCTGCATACTTGGGTGGAGGCGAGAATTCAGCTGAATCTTGGAAATGAGTAACTGAGGAAGATAATTAATGGGGATCCAGAGCAGACATTTAGACTGAAAAAAACAAAATTATGATTGTTGATACTCATATATTGAGGGATATATTTCATGTAAGACCTATATGTGTGCTATATCGTTCTATGACTCCAGTCCAAACTAAATATTCTAACACCAGTTCCCCTGCCACTGGTTAGCACTTGTCTGGCACTGAACACATATGTCAACTTGTGAAAAGACCAGGTGAAGCTTGAAGAGGAAACATCATCTCACATTGACAGGATGGAGAAATACCTGTACAGATTTCACATTCCTGGCCAGTTACTCCCCAACCTGAAGGTAAAGTTTGGTTTTGAGTTCAAATATCCATTGCAAACATCACCTTTTATACTGGAGAGCACTATAGCAGTTGAAGTGATGCCCAGTTCCATTGGCAGACCGACAGCAGTAGGTACAACATGTCGCATCTCAGCTGCCACCAGTGCCTTGGAAGGATTGAAACTGACTCCTTCTTTAAGTTTGTTCACATAACTGTCAATTGGGTTGGCGATTTTCTTTAAGCAAAAATAAATAATTCAGTGACGCCAAATGGGCAATCTCATTGTTCATTAATTTCAAAGTATTATATTGTTTTATTCAGTTCACTACCTGTTTAATTTTATCAAGGTCTTCCTTTCTCAGTTGAGTGAACGCCAATTCTTGTCCAAACAGTTTGAGGTAGGCAGAAGCCAATGGTTTCTCTTCTAGCAATTCCTTCCAGTTTATAAACTGGAAACCAGGAGAATCAGGTATCAATACACAATTCTCACTGGTCTGTATGACATTAAATAATGCATGTCTTTACAAGCTGAACTGCTCCCACTTTGCTTAAGATGCGAAAACTCTCAGTTTTCTTGATATTTGTAAGATGGTAATAAGTTTTTGTCTATTTTAAAGGGAGGAATTCATATCGTTCTACCTGAGAATAAAAGCAAAAAAAAAACTGCTGGGAATCTGAAATAAAACAGAAAATGCTAGAAACACTCAGTGGCTCTGGGAGAATGCATGGAGAGAAACAGTTAATATTTTGAGTTCAACATGACTCTTTGCTCTGAAGGAACATTAACTGTGTTACTCCCTCCACACACACTGCCAAAACCTGCTGAATTTATGCAGCAATTTGTGTTTCCAATTAAATAATTAATTGTTATCTCCTTTATTGTTAAAACTTCTGACTATTGAAGCATCGCTGTGAAGATCTCCCCTGGCAGGGGTATATCACACTTACAGAGAAACGTGTCCACGCGGTAAACTTTGCTGAAACGATGGCCAAGCTGCTCAAGTTTAGGACTTAAGATGTTCAGTGCGAGATTGCAGGCAGCAGCCCTGTGAAAAGCAAGAATTCATCAGACACTGAATAACCCGGGCATAACCTGGAATCCTGGATAGGGAAGTCCGTTTACTTACAGTGAATTGATGGATGGGAGTGAACTTCTAGATAGAGCTCTAATATGAGAATAGGTGAAACTGGCCACCTGCAGACTGGTCTCGGTGAGCAATGAGTTCGCGACCATAGACATTAAAGTTAGAGGTGGCTTGGTAGCGAACAGAACCACACAGGCCATCATTCGCTCTTCGGAATGGTTCTTTCAGTTGAGGAACGTTGTACAGCGAGACGTTGTACCTTGTGACAGATGGTTAAAAAGATCAGTTTAAATATGGCAAAATGGTATGGAGGTGGAAACATTCTTTGGAGAGATGATCAACCTGTCCAACTCTATTACATTGAAGAGGGCGACCATTTTTTGCCTCACTTTTTGTCTCCAATGTTCCCCAAATGTTTTATTTTAATGTAAAACTTTTCATGTTAGCTGAAACTATAAGATCATGAGAAATAGGAACAGAGGTAGGCTGTGCGATCCCTCTACCCTGCTCCACCACTCACTATGACAGCTGATCCAAAATTCCTCACATCCACTTTCTTGCTCATCCACATACCTCTTGATGCACTTACTGATGAAAAAAATCGATCTATCCCAATCACGAAAGTAAAGTAGGATTCTAGCCCCAAGACTTTCTGCGGCAATTGGATCAAAAGACTCACAAAATTCTGAGAGAAGAAATTCCTCCTCATCTCAGTGTTAAGTTGGCCTCCCTTTATTCCCCCTATGCCCTCTGGTACCATCTATCCCAGTCACAAAAGTAAAGCAGAACTCTGGTCCCAAGACTTTCTGTGATAAATATTTCCAAAGACTCTCAACCCTCGGAGAGAAGAAATTTCCTCCTCATCTCAGTAGTAAATTGGCACCATTTTATTCTCAGTCTATACCCTCTGGTCAAAGATTGTTCCATGAAGAGGAATATCCTCTCACCATTTGCACTGACAAGCTCCTCACTCATTCTGTATGTTTCACTGAGATCACCTCTCATTCTTCTGAATTCCAACAAGTTCAATCCCAACTTGTTTAATGATTCCTCATGAGGAATGTTCTCTCCATACTGAGAAACATCCTAGTGAGCCTTCTCTGTACTGAAGTGATGGCCAGCAACCTCTGGCCTGAATACCAGCTTAAGTAGATGGTGCCCTGCACATGCACATCACGATTTTATGGAAGTTCTGGTGCATGCACAAGCGTGCTGAAAGAGCACTGATTTTCAACTTCCAATTCGGATTCTGAAAGCTGCCTTTGCTGAAGTGCCGAGCTGCAATCTCATCACAATTTCCATCTCTTGGTGAGTTTTTGTCCTTTTTTTATTTTCGCTCTCATTTTTTGGTCCAGCTGCTGCAAGGAGGTCCAGCAAGTATTCTTTGTTTGGGTTAATTTTATTGTAACTATTTAAAAAAGATGTTTAACAAGCATGCAATACACAGAAAATGAAAGAAGAATTGAAAAAACATTTATAACTTTGTCATGGCAACTAATTTCAGTAAAAAGATACATTCATATATAGCAAGATGGATATTAGTATCTTTAGGCAACACAGTGGAACTGCTGCCTTTATAGCACCAGGGACCTGGGTTCAGTTCTGGCTTGGGTGACATCTCTGTGCAGTTTGCATGTTCAGTCCATGTTTGCAAGGGTTTTCCCGAGTGCACAAAGGTTTTCCTACGTCCCACAGATGTGTGTGATAGGCCAATCAGCCTATCTAAATTGTCCCTTATTGGGGGGAGAGGGTAACCAGGGTAATTGCATGTATTTAAGGGGTTATGCTCTGGGTGGGATTGTTTTCAGTGCACAATCAATGGGCTAATTATTCTCCTTTAGCACTGTAGGGAGCCTATAAAACTTCTATAAATAAATTTTAGCTGAAGTCCATTTGGATTTGGTTATATATTTTATACAATGCTTATCTCAATTTCACCTTCTGCATCAGCTGAGCACTGCAGGGGTTGGGGTGTGTTATAAACCCTGACAATCATATTTTGATTTAACATTTTAAGTTTCCTTTCAACTTTGTTTTTAGTTCAGGCTGTCCCCTTCCTTTTGGGGAATTGCCCCTTTTAATTTGTTCCCAAGTTAATTTGAGTTTGTTTATTTCGTTGGTGTTAAAAGAGATATTTATTCCAACTTTAAGACACTCCCTGGTACAACTTTGATCTTCATGCATCTTGTCTCCTTCAAATGTGTATTCAAATGTGAACATGTATTCTTTAAGATGACATTTGCAAATCTCCTGTAAGCTGATGTGATCTCTCTCTCTCTCCCTTTCTTCTACGCTCCTCCACTTCCCCCATCCCCTTATCCCCACTCCCCTTCCCCTGCCACCACCATCCTTACTCTAGTCATATCCTTCCCTAACCACCTTTTTAAAAAACAACTGAACTGTTGTGTTAATGTTTAAAAGTATTTCACTGATTGTTGTTGGAGAGAAACATTCTGCAAGTTATCTACAAATCTGAAGCAATTATACAATAATGAAGTTGATAAAGCAAAACATTTAGTTAAATGTTAACCAAATTTTGCACTTATAACATTTCTTTTGTTGATACTCTCCATTAATATACAAAATTCTCAATGCTTTATTGAAACAAAACATTTAAATAAGAATTTATACAAATCTTTGATTGAAACAAACAAAACAGTTAAATATGAGAATGATGAATAAAGCAAGCAAAGCAGAAGGATATTAATGATAAACACATCTAGGTTGTTCATGGCCCAAAATGTGAACTCTCCTTTGCTCAGTCTGATACAGGTATTCAAATCATGGTGCGAGAATTATTATCACCTTGCCAATTAAGTATTCAGTTTCCACATTCTAAACTACAGTTCATTTATACACTCAATAATATTCATTTTCATTCATAAGAAAATTTAAAAAATGAATTTTAAACGGACCAGAAACAATAATATCAAGAATAAAGAGCAGTAAAGATTTCAAAATCTTTGATGTAATTTATAAATTAGCGGGCTAATCGGTTCAATGTAAAACTGCTCCTTTCGAGCTGAACCTCAATAGGCGTTTCCAGCCTGAAGGCTGCTGATTTTCAGAGTTCATTTTCAAAGCAGGTTTGTGTGCAAAATTCTACTTTATTTCTGGCGGCCCTTACCTTTCCACCGTGGCTCAAAAACTTCCCAATAGCGGTGCAAAACTCTGGGCTTTCAGAAATGAAATACATTTTTTGCGCGCACACCGGCTTTGAAAAAAGCGCTCGAACTCCCGATTGAATCAGCGGATTTCAGCGCAGCCCCCAGCGCGACGCAGCAAGAGCAACATCATTAGAGGGTGTGGTTAGCGTCTATCTGTTTCGCGAATAGGCCTGTGCGCCTAAACGGCTGTACTAAAGGCTGCCCAACGGAAGTTCGGGCGCTATTTTTCAACGCAGTGCTCCAAAATGTAACTTCTGTTGCTGGCTCTATTTTCCTGCCGCCGGTCTGCAACAACTATGGACCAATGAATAATAGGACATCATATCTAATTATTATCCGGTAATCACATGTGATTTCTCTATTTACGTCGTGGAACGATCCTCTTCTCCTTACCGTCTGGGGAAGTGTCAATCCTGAAGTTTAACCTCTTTCAATTTCATCTTTTGCAGTTACGCTCACGGGAATATTTGAACAGATATGCGCTCGGAATTGCACGCCTGGCTAGATCTGAGGCATATTGATTCCCTGATATGTCTTAACACACTGCAACATAATTCATAGTAAGAAATTTGCAAAGCTGAGGCAGTTGCTAAAACAAAGTGTTTAGTTGAATGTTCACAACGTTTTACGTTTATAACATGTTTGTTAATAGGCATCCTTCACTAATCTACAAAATTCTCCTGATGCTTTATTGAAACAAACATTTCAATATGAAATTATAAAAATCCTTTACTGAAACACACAGAACAGTTAAACATGAGAATGATGAATGAAGTAATGAAGGCAGAAAAATACTAATGATAAATATTTAGATTGTCCACAGCCCACATGAGCTAGTTTTTGCTCACTGGTACAGGTATCCAAATCACAGCACAAAAAATCCTGAAGTCTTACCCTGCCAATTAAATTTTCAGTTTCCACATTCTAAATTAATGTTAATTTATATATTCAATAATATTCATCACTCAAAATGAAAATTAAATGAGCCAAATTAATAATAAATATTAAGAATAAAGAGCAATAAATATTCTTAAAAATCTTCAATATGATTTTTTAATTAGCGGGAAAATTGTTTCAATGTAAAACTGCTACTTCCGAAATGGACCTCAATAGGCGTTCCCAGCCTGAACGCATCACATGGGGTCTTGGTTCAGGTCGGCCTGTTAACCCTGATGACTTTACTGATTTGGAGGTTCGTACTTTTCAAAGCAGATTTGTGTGTTCGATTCTGCTATATTTCTGGTGGCCCATAACTTTTCGGCGTGGCTCAATAATTTCTAAGGGCGGTGCAAAGCTTGGATTTTCAGAAACAAAAAACACACTTACTGGCTTTGAAAAAAGCACCCGAACTCCTGATTAAGTTGGCCTCTTTCTGTGCAAGCACAACGTCATAAAAGAGCGTGGTTATGGTCCTCCCGCTCAGTGCTGGAACCTGCGCGGATGGCTCCGTTGAAGATTTCTAACCAAACGGGCATTCGGGCTCTATTTTCAAGGAAAGCAAGTGCGCTACAAATTATTTTCTTTTGCTGGCCCTTTATCTTCCTACCGCTCGATATGGCGCTCGACTCATCGATCGATAGTTCCGACATACCACAGTGATAAACCGCACTGACCTCCTCAAAAGACAAACACGGGACACGGTGGACAGAGTACCCTTTGTTGTCCAGTACTTCCCTGGAGCAGAGAAGCTATGACATCTTCTCCGGAGTCTTCAACATATCATTGATGACTATGAACATCTCGCTAGGGCCATCCCCACCCCCCAACTTCTTGCCTTCAGACAACTGCGCAACCTCAAACAGATCATTGTTCGCAGCATACTACCCAACCTTCAGGAGAACAGTGACCACAATACCACACAACCCTGCCACAGCAACCTCTGCAAGACATGCTGGATCATCGACATGGTCGACATCATCAAACGTGAGAATACCATTCACCAGGTACACGGTACATACTCTTACAACTCGGCTAACGTTGTCTATCTAATACGTTGCAAGAAAGGATGTCCCGAAGCATGGTACATTGGGGAGACTATGCAGACACTACGACAGCGGATGAGTGAACATCGCTCAACAATCACCAGGCAAAACAGCTCCCTTCCTGTGGGCAAACACTTCAGCGGTCACAGGCATTTGGCCTCCAACCTGCGGGTAAACGTTCTTCTAGGGGGTCTTCACAACACACGACAGCGCAGAGCCGCTGAGCAGAGACTGATAGCCAAGTTCCACACACATGAGGACGGTCTTAACAGGGATCTTGGCTTCATGTCACACTATCTGTAACCCCCTTGACTTGCCTGGGTTAGCAAAAAACCTCACTTACTGTGCTGTCTGGAGACAATACACATCTCTCTAACCTCAGTGCTCAGTGTTCCTTCCACTCACATTGTTAGCCACTTTAAGACTTGAATAGCAGGTTAGGTGTAAGGATTCGCATTCTAATCAGCAATCTGTAAACTGTCTGTGCTGATATGTGTGCTTTTGGAGACCAGAACACCTCATTTGCCTGACAAAGGCACAAACGCTGAAAGCTAGCAGGTTTACTATCAAATAAATTGGTTGCATTTAAAATTGGTGTTGCCAGACCTCTTACTGAGTTTACCCCAGTCCAACGCCGGCATCTCTACATCATGACCTTTATCTTCCTGCCGCTGATTTGAAGTTATGGGCTAATAGGAGCTAATAGGACATCAGATATCTAGTTGTTACCTGGTAATCACATATGATTTCCCTAATTATGTCATGGAAAGATCCTCTTCTTATCAGCTGGGAAAATGTCAATCCTGAAATTACCCTCTTTTTAAGTTAATCTTTGCAGTTACGCACATGGGAATAATTGAACAAATGTTCACTTGGAGTTCTACGCCTGACTGGATCTGAGGCATATTGATCCCCATGGTATGTCTGGACACACTGCAAAATAGGAGGCACTCACATTTAAGCGGAACTGGTGAGTATTAGAAACAGATTAAATCTCCTCAGTCAATAACAATTGACGTGAAGATATATTTCTGCTTCCATGAATTAATTAACTTGACATGTATAAGTTGGGTTGAGGTGAGCATTGAGGTGAATCCTGCAAGTCAATAACTGGGGAAGTGTATTTATGGGGGAGCCAGAGCCAGCATCAACTTTTTTTGGAATAGAGAACAAAATAATTATTGAATCCTCAGTAAATGATGTATTTCATATATACCTTTATCTGTCCTATATAACACTCTGATTCTATTCAAGCTGAAATGTTCTAACACATGTTCGCATGCCATCTGTCTGACACTGAACTCTTATCAGCTGTAATATATCTTAATTTACGACAGGGCCAGGTGAAATTTGAAATGGAAACATCATCTCATATTGACAGAACAGCTAATTACCTGTACAGATTCCATGTACCTGGCCAGTTACTTGCTAGTAAAGTTCGGTTTTGAGTTCAAATATCTCTTTTTATTTTCGAGATTACAACAGGGGATGAAATGATTCCCAGTTCCATTGACGGATCAACAACTGTAGGTACAATAAGTTGCATCTGAATTTTAAAATTCTATTGGAGGTTCGGAAGCTGTCGGTCTTAAAGCACTGAAATGGACTTGTGCCAAAACCTCCGCCACTAGCGCTGCTGTTAGATGAGATTTTGCCTTTATTTATTTGCATTTTTATTTTTTGGTCTAGCGTAGCGTACTGAGACAGCAGATATTTGGGGGGATTTTCTTGATGTACATCTTCTAAAAGATTGTTTAACTTGCAAATAAAACATAAAAAGTAAAAAAAAATTCAAAGTTTTTTTTACAACTTTGTCATGACTACTCAAGGGGTCCAGTGGTGTTTTCATTCGACTATTAATCCAGAAACTCAGCTAATGTTCTTGGAACTATGGTTCAAATCCTGCAACGGCAGGCAGTGGAATTTGAATTCAATTAAAAATATATCTCGAATTAAGAATCTATGACCATGAAACCATTGTTGATTGTTGGAAAAATCCATCTGGTTCATTGATGCCCTTTAGAAAAAGAAATCTGCTGTCCTCACCTGGGCTGGCCTACGTGCAATTCCAACACCATAGCAGTCTGGTTGACTCTCACTTGCCTTGTAGTAATTAGGGGTGGGCAGTAAATGCTAGCCAATCAGTGAAACCTATGTCCTGCAAATGAATTTTTAAAAATAAATTCCATCAATATTCATTAATGTTCATTAATAAAGTTGGTGACATGTCTGGAAAAAAAATTCAGCCTTTGGAATTTGCAATATATTTCAAGCAATTTTTAATCCTATTTTAAGAGCCTAATGCAGCATTAATCCTTGTGTAACTCAGCTAGTTCAAATGCTTCAAGAAGGCACATGAAAATGCAAGTCTCCTTTAAGCTGAACTCAGTATCCAGTGCAGCTTGAAAATCTGGAGCAATGTTCTGGAACATTGTGCTTTTCACCTTGATGCTTAACTGAAGTTCTTTTTGAGACTTCAATGTAGGCATGGAAGAGTCACACTACAAATCCTTCCATTTCTCATTTTCCCCCTCCACTACCACCTCCCATCTTTTTCCTCCTCCCTCTCACTCCCCCTTCCCTCCTCTTATCCATCCCTCACCTCCTTGTTTAGCAACAACTGAATTGTTGTGTTAATGTAAAGATATTTTATTAATTGTCTTTAGAGAAATATTTTGCAAGAAACTTGAAAAGATGACGTGATTAAACATATTAGTGCAGCTGCTGAAGTAAAATTTTCAGTTAAGTGTTAATGTGGTATCAAAGTTCTTTATTTATAACATTACTTTTAATAAATATTCTTCATTAAACTACACAGTTCTACTAACTTATTGAAACTAAACAAACATTTCAGTATGAAATTATACAAATAATTTATTGAAACATACAGAAGAATTAATTATGAGAATTATAAATAAAGTAAGCTAGGCAGAAGAATACTAATGATAAACATATCTAGAATTTCTATGGCCCAAAATGGATCTCTCCTTTGATCGATCTCATGCAGGTATCCAGATTATGGTTCAAGAAGTTTTGTCCATATTCTAAATTAAAACACACAAATATTTATAAACAGGCCACACATATTAAAAAGAACAAAAGCAAATTGCAGCATAGGAACAGACCCTCTGGCCCTCCAAGTCTGCACCAACCGTGCTGCCCAACTGAACTAAAACCTCCTACCTTTCTGGGGACCATATTCTTATATTCCCATCCTATTCATGATTTGTCAAGATGCCCCTTAAAAGTCAGTATTGTATCTGCTTCCATTACCTCCCCCGACAACAAATTCCAGGCAGCCACCATCCTCTGTATAAAAAAGATTATCCTGCACATCTCCTTTAAATCTTGCCCCACACACTTTAGACTTATGCCTTCCTAGTAATTGACTCTTCCACCCCAAGAAAAAGCATACCACTATCTACTCTGTCCACGACCCTCTTAATCTTGTAGACATCTGTCAAGTCGCTCCTCAATCTATATGATTCAAGTGAGAACCAACCAAGTTTCTCCAATCTCTCCTCACATTTGTCCAGATTACACTCTATTTGCCATCTCTCTACCCAAGTCTCCAACTAATCTATATCCTGCTGTATCCTCTGATGGTCCTCATCGCTATCCACAAATCCACAAACATTTGTGTTCATCTACAAACTTACTAATCAAACCAGTTACATTTTTCTCCAAATCATTTACGTATATATTACAAATAGCAAAGGTTCCAGCACAGATCCCTGAGGAACACCACTTGTCATAGCCCTCCAATCAAAAATACACCCTTTCATGATTTCTCTGTTTACTATGACAAAGTCAGTTCTGTGTCCATTTTGCCAGCTCATTTCTGATCCCCTATGACTTCTTTCTGCCATGGTGGACCTTGTCAAAGTTACATCTTAACACAATGCGCATTTAGAGCAACACGGTACACAGTGATTAGCACTCTCCCTCACAGATCAAGGGATGTGGACCTTGGGTGACTGTGCAGAATTTGCTGCTAGCCTGCATCTCCTCCCAATGCTCCAGTTTCCTTCCACAGCCCAAAGATGAAAATGTTATGTGGATTAGCCATGCTAAATTGCCCCTCAGTGTGAGGAGGGTTAGCAATGTAAATTCATGGGATCATGGGGATGGGACGTGGGTGGGATTCATCTTGGTGCAGGCACGATGGGCCGAATGGCTTCCTTATGCACTGCAGGAATTCTATGAGTATTTCCAGCCATGTTTGCCCCAAAACTGGAAAATGCCACCTGGGGTCAAGAGATCTTTCCTTGGTCTGCCCCTCTCCTGCTACCATTCTCGTGGCAGGTAGAAAGGTTAAATTTGCCTCTTATGATTTTATGACGTCAAATATGACCTCAGAAGTAGATTATGCAGACCCTTGACCCTGCTCTGCCATTCAATAAGATTATGGCTAATCCAACATTCCTCACATCCATCCTGTTGCCCTTTTCCATATTTCTTGATTGTTTTACTGATGAAAAATCTAACTATCCCAACCATAAAAATACACAAGGACTCTGTCCCAGAGCTCTCCATGGCAAGTATTTCCAAGATGTACAACGCTCAGAGAGGAAATTCTTCCTCATCTCAGTTTTAAATTAGCATGCTGTTATTCTCAAGATATGGCCTCGTCCTTAACTCTCCCATGAAGGGAAACATTTCTCAGGATTAGCCCTGTCAAGCCCCTTTATAATCCAATATGTTCCACTGGGATCACCTTTCATTCTTCCCACTTCCGATGAGTAGAATCCCAACCTGTTTAATCTTTCCTCAAAGACAATCCCTCCATACTGAAGGCCACCCTCGCGAACCTTCTTTGAACTGCCTTCAATGAAATATATGGCCCACAAACTCTGGACCGAATATTGGCTTGCGCCGATTGTATCCTCCACTCGTGTATCACGGCCACATGGAAGTTCCAGCGCATGCACAAGTGTGCTAAAGAGATTTTCAATTTTGGATTCGGATTCTGAATGCTGTCTGTATTGAAGTGCTGAGCTGCAATCTTGGTATAATGTCCTGTATACATACTGGTGATAGGTGAGTTTTTATCCTTTTATATTTTCACATCTTTTTGGTGCAGCTGCAGCAAAAATTCTTCGTTTGGGTTAATTTTATTGTAAATGTTTTTAAAAAAAGATGTTTACCAAATATATAATGCACAAAAATTGAAAGAAAAGTTGAAAACACTTTGTCATGCAACTAATTCCACTAAAAAAGGTACATTCTTAGATAATTGGATAGATATTAGTGTCTTGGGGACAGCACAGTGGAACAATCATTAGAATTTCTCCCTCACAGCGCCAGGGATACGGGTTCTGGCTTGGGTCACTGTCTCTGTCATGTTCTGTCTGTCCCTTTGCATCTTTTGGCTTACTAACCATGCTAAACTGTCCCTTCTTGTGGGGGGATGTTCAGGGTTCAGGATAATTGTATCTGTTTACAGAAATAGGCTCTGGGTGGGAATGTTGTCAGTGGAGGAACAATGAACCAATTGGCCTACTTCTAACTGAAGGGATTCTATAATGCTTCTATAATAAATTTCAGCTGAAGATTATTTGGGTTTACCTGTATATCTTAAACCAAGCTTATCCCAGTTTTAAGGCTCTCCCTGGTATAACTGTGATCATGATATGGAGATGCTGGCATTGGACTGGAGTGGGCACAGTAAGAAATCTCACAACACCAGGTTAAAGTCCAACAGGTTTATTTGGCAACACAAGCTTTCAGTGTTAGGCTCCTTCTTCACGGCATATACAGACTCAACTCAATTTCCAAGATAATAGTTGGAATGCGAGTCTTTACATGTAATCTTAAAGGTACTGTAACTATGAACCTCATGCACCTTGGCTATTTCAAATGTGTATTCAAGTGTATTCTTTAAGTTGACATTTGTAAGTCTCCCATAAGCTGATGTGATCTATCTCTCCCTTCTTTCGACCTCGCTCCACTTACCCCTCTCTCCCCTTCCTCTGCCGCTATCACACTCACCCCGCTCATATCCTTCCCTCACTTCCTTTTTAGAGACAATCAAACTGTTGTGTTAATGTATGGAAATATTTCATTGATTGTTGTTAGAGAAAAAGATATATTCTGCAAGAAATTTGCAAAGCTGAGGCAATTAAACAATACTGCAGCCACTAAAGCAAAATGTTTAGTTAAACATTAATATGGTGTCAAAGTTTTGTGTTAATAATATTTTTGTTAATAAATTTATTAATCTTTAAAATTCTTCTGATGTTTTATTGAAATAAAGCAAACATTTCAATATGAAAATATACAGATGCTTTATTTGAACCTCACAGAACAGTTAAAACTGAAAATGATGAATAAAGTCAGCAAGGCAGAAGGATATTAATGATAAACACATCTAGAATGTGCACGGCACAAAATGTGAACTCTGCTCAATCTCATACAGATATCCGAATCATGGCAGGCAAAGTCCTGACTTCTCACCTTGCCTATTAAATTTTCAGTTTTCACATTCTAAATTAATGTTCACTTATGCATTCAATAATATTCATTTTCAATTATAAGAAAATTTAAAAAATCAAATAAACTAAAAGCAGTAACATTAAACATCTGGAATAAATAGCAAAAAAGATTTGTTTTAAAAAACTTCAACATATTTTTTAACTTAGCAGGGAAATCCTTTCAATGTAAAATTGATACTTCCAAGCTGAATGTAGAAAGGCGTTCCCAATCTGGGCGCGTTACATGAGTGTGTGGTTACAGTCCGTTTGGTGCGGCTGGGAGCTGAGCGGGTGTCTTCACTGAAGGTTTCTGATCCATTAATGAGTTTGGGCGCTACATTTCTTAACAGTTTTGTATGCAAAATTCGGCAGCCCATAGCTTTCCACTGCCGCCCAATAACTTCCTATAAGTGGTGAGAAACTATAGGACCTCAGAAATAAAATAAAATTTTTTGCACACTAACCTGCGTTGGAAAAAGCGCCCTAACTCCCGCTTGGTGCTGCCTTCAGCGCAGCTTTCTGCGCAGACCTCAGCGCGACGCAGTTTAGGGTGTCCCCGCTTCAGGTTTCATCGCGGATGGTTGCGTCAAAGGACTGCTGATCCCAACGGGCGCTATTTTCAAGGAGTTTTTTTTTTGTCTGACCTTATCTTCCTGCCGCTGATCTGGAGCTATGGACAAATAGGCAATGAACAGAACATCAGATATCTAACTGTTACCAGGTAATCACACAAGATATATAGATATATATCTTTATGTCGTGGAAAAATCCTCTTCTCGTTGGCAGGGCAAGCGTCAGTGCTGAAGTTATTCTCTTTTAAGTTGATCTTTGCAGTTACACTCACTGGGATAATTGAACAGATATTTGCTGGATTTCCGCACCTGATTAAATCTGAGGCATATTGATTCCCATGAACATCCCGAAACGTCTGAACACACTGCAAAATAATAGAAGGCATTCACTGTAAGCAGAACTAAGTGAGGATTAGAAACAGATCAGTAACAATTGACATGAAGATATATTTCTGGTTCTATGAATGAATTAATTTGATGTATATAACTTGGGTTGAGGGAAGCATTGAGGCGAATCCTGGAAGTTAATAACAGAGAAAGTTAATTTATGGCGGAGCTAGAGTGGACATCTATGATATTGGAATGAAAAAAATAATTATTTTTGAATCCTTGGTGAGGGATATATTTCATATTTATAGAAGTCAAATGATACTCGTGATCATTAATTAAAAATTCAACTACTTAAAAGAAATTTATATATAAAAAAAACAAACCTTTTCTAAGAGCAAGGATCACTGTTTAATGTCTTTTGGAAGCTGGAGCTCACTAGGTGTTTCCAGGTTTATATTTCCCTGTTTACTCTCTACCTTCCTTTTTAACTAGTAGGTTGATATTTGCTACCCTCCAGTATGTAGGAACAGGTCAGAATCAGTAGAATTTTGGAAATGACCACCAAACGACAATTCTTTCTAGGGGCACTTCCTTAAGTACTCTGGGATTTGGTTTATCGGATACTTTGAATTTATTGGCCTTCAATCCCATCAATTTCCCCAAACCATTTCTCTATTAATATTGGTTTCCTTTCATTCCTCCCTCTCACTAACTCCTGTGTTCCCCAACATTTTTGGAATATTATTTGTATCCACCTTTGTGAAGATAGAAACGAAGTGTGTATTTCATTGCTCAGCCATTTCTTTGTTCCCCATAATAAATCCCCATTTTTCTGACTGTAAGGGACCTCCAATTGTCTTAACCATTCTTCTTCTCTCCATATACCCAGAGAACTCTTTACAGTCAGTTATAATATTGCCCCAAGCTTCCTCTCATACTCAATTTCCACTTCTTTCTCAATCTCTCAGTCATCCAATGCTGAACTCTAAACTGTCCCCAGTTCTCTTGTCTGTTGTTTTTCTGGTATTATGTTTCAGGATGACACAGTGGTTAGCACAGCTGCCTCACAATACGAGGGGCCCAGGTTCAATTCTGGCCTCGGTCACTATTTGTGTGGAGTTAAAGAATAGATAGGGTGGATTCTTAGAGGCTATTTCCCAGGGCTGAAATGGTCACTACGAGAGGACACAGGTTTAAGGTGCTGGGGGGGGGGGGGGGGGGGCAAATACAGAGGAGATGTTAGGGCTAAGTTTTTCACTCAGAGGGTGGTGAGTGAATGGAATTGGCTACCATCGGTGGTGGTGGAGGAGAACTCACTGGGGTCTTTTAAGAGACTTCTGGATGAGTACATGGGATTTAATGGGATTGGGAGTTACAGATAGTTCTATGGCCTAGTAAGTATGGATATGATCGGCGCGACTTGTGGGCTGAAGGGCCTGTTTCTGCTGTAGTGTTCTATGTTCTGTGTCTCTAATGTGCTTTGAATGAGACTCTTACCTTGAACATAAAATATGGCAATTTGTAATCATCATCCCAATATCTGCCAGTAAAAGATCTGGCCAGCAGTTCCATGATCTGTTTGTATGGAACCCTCGTCGCAACGAAAGAATTGCAATGAGATCCTCTAAAATTGTGCTCTCGCAATTTACATCTGCCAGCTGTTAAAGAAAAGTAAGATGAGAAAATATGAATGTAGTTACTCCATCAATATCAAAAATCAAGTAATCCCCTGACTGATCTCCATGGAGTACAGATGCCTGCATTGGACTGGGGTAAACACAGTAAGAAGTCTCACAACACTAGGTTAGAGTCCAACCAGTTTATTTGATAGTAATCTCTCAAGTTTTCGGAAATGGTGTTCCTTCGTCAGGCATGTGGAAGGTGTGTGGAATCTTCTACACATCTGACAAAGGAACACCATTTCCAAAAGCTTGTAAAATTACTATCAAATAAACTGGTTGGTCTCTAACCTAGTGTTGTGAAATTTCTTACTGTGATCTGCATGGAAACAGGCTGTTCAGAAAAAGGATCAATGGAAAATTACACATCTGAGATTATTGTTTGTTAAAAGTGTAAAGGGTTATTGAATCAAGTTCGGCACAGGGAATTCAGATCAGCAAGCGTCAAATTGATTGGCAGAATATGCTCAGAGTTTGAATTTTCTATTCCAAAGCCCATGTTTTTTCTGATTTGACATGTAATCATTTGTTCTTTGGAAAAAGATTTGGGAAACTTATGATTTGCAGCCAAGAAGAAAATAATACAAAAGAAAATACTCTTTCTATGGAAGTTAAAATGCTCAGGTTAAAAATTTCATGTCTTCCCTGAAACAGGTCTGTAATAGCCAGTGAGAATGTTATCAGTTGCAGATCTTCAAGGGAGTCTATCTGCTATTTCAGCATGAACAGACTAATCTTCACTTGCATAGGCCCCATAATATTCTGCTTTTTAATTTTCACACAGGGTGAGCAAGATCAGGTTTTTCCATAACAGATACCAAAGGCGAGATTTGGGGATACGCTATGCAAGTGAAGGGTTAGCAGAAGCCAACTTTTCATTGAATGAGAAAGGGTGAAAAGCCAGGATTTAATTGGCAAATATATATATCAATGAAGGATGTGAAAAATTGCTTTTCTAGATTTGCTGTAATTAACTATAACTGCAAAGTTGTTTTTCTATAAGACCAGAACCACTCCAGTTATTTCAGTGGGGAGGAGCTGGTTCTTCTTGTGTACACGTTGTTACAGGCCTCATATTTGATGCATGTTGTCTCGTGCGGTTTGTACTAGGAGTTGACTGCGAGTGCCTAAGGTTGCTGGTACCCAGGATCTTCAACATTCCAAGATGCAATTGGACGTTCTGATTGGACAGGATATTTTCTTCCTTCACAGGTGCAAGCATCAGTGACAAGGCCAGCGTTTGTTCCCATCCCTAATTTCTTCCTTGAACTGTGTGCCTTGCTGGGCCTCTCAGAGAGCAATAAAGAATTATTCACATTGCAGTGGATCTGCAGACACATTGAGGATGGCAGATTTCCTTCCCTGGGGGACTTCAGTAAAGCAGGTAGCTTTAAAAGCAATCACTAGTAGTTGTGTGAGACTAGTTTTCAATTCCAAATATTATTGAATTTAAATTCTAGCAGAAATCTGGGTGGATTAGGGACCCATTTCCCAAGAGTATTAGCCTCGGTCTCTGGAAAACATCCCAGTGGCATTACCATCGCATCATCATTGCCCAATTAACATGCCAGGGAGATTCATTTCAGATTAACTGAATTCACTCCTAGTTCTTGTCCGTTACAAGTTAATCATTCGCCCTTACCTCAAAGAGTTGCGCACAAGGATAGTCCAAACCAGCCCATGAAATTTCCGTTATCAGTTTTCTGGAATCAATACCCAGTTTGATGTAAGCAGAAAGACCTAAATGGTAGATAAGACTTGTGAGAATACGGTCTGGATGGGATTGTGTTCGATGCAGACTCAATGGGCTGAATGGCCTCTTTCTGTACTGTAAGGATTCTATGATTTTATAAAACTTCAGCCAATGGCAAGTATACCAGAGCTTGATGGGATAAGGTTGTAGACAGAGCCTGCATTCCATGGGACAATGCTTCTGCTGAATGCAATCATTTTATCAGCAGCTGTAGGGGACAAACTGCCTACCAGTGCTAGTTTGATGACTATACAGTTTAAAATTAATAACTCAAGTGCAAGACAGCCACAAGGGCCAGAATTCTCTCAAAAAAATTTGAAGTGTTAATTTGGGGGAAAATTGGGGTAATTCGCTTTTCTTTTTCAGTGAGATTTGTCCCAGATACTGTACAATGCAGAATCCGCCAGCGTGAATATCATTAGATTTCAGGGGTTGGACCCTATTCCTACCCAGCAGGCTGAAACCAGCAAGTCTCTATCTACACATGTGCACCACCCTGAATTGTCAGACTCCCAGCTTATCGTGGCCCTCTGACCCTTCCCAGGCAGCCTCGACCCCCACACCTCCTCTTCCCCCTCCCACCCCCTCCCCAACTACCACCTCCAGTCCCCTGCAATGCCAATCTTCCCATCTCCCCTTCGACGCAGACATTTCCAGAGGCAGACACCACCCCCAGCAGACCATATATCCCTCCCGATCCTGCCATGATTGTTGGCCTCCCTGCAGCCCCCAATGAACCTAATAGCAGAGTGGCAATTGGATCGCCCACTTCACCTGGACCCCAATATACCCTCAATATGCCCCGCCCTTTTGGCAGTTCCCCAGGCCCAATCAGCAGTGTCAAGGACACCCCCACCCCTCCCCAGCGCTCCCCTCCCTCCGAGAGTTTTCCAGCCGATTCCCGGTGCAGCACAAAAGCTGCCAGAAATCTGGGCTTGGAAGACGCAAGCACAGTTTGAATGTTTGCAGACCGTGCATAATTCTCTTGGCCCACTGCGCTAAAAAAATGAGTGCAGAGCAATGGCAGAATTGCAGACAAGGGTTTGAGTCTGTGGCAATCATTCTCCTATTTCACTGTTGAAAATCCTGTATGGGCTAGCAACTGCGATAGGGAACCTTGACAAAGGTTAGTGTGCTATCTGCCTTTTTTACCACTTTGTAACCTTGTCTTTCTGCCTTCAGAGATCTATGGACAATTATGTAAAGGTCTCTTCTGTCTTTGGAACGTTCCAGTGTCAGACCTTCCATAGTATCCTTCCTTAACAAATTACTCCTTCCAAAGCATATCATTTCACATTTTTCAGGATTAGATTCCATCTGCCACTTTTCCATTCATTTAATCATCTTGTCTATATCCTGCTGTAAACTCAAGACACTCAACCTCACTGGTAAGTAACAGTGTTGGTGACAGAGATTAGTATTGACTGTTTTGTATCAATTTTCACTGGATTATGCCCACCAGAAAGGTGAGAAATATGATTTGGGAAATGTAAATTGCCCTCATGGAGGTATTGTTTTTCAGTGATATTGGGCTGCCCACATTCTCTACCTGGAGTGCTGGGCTACTTTATATCATTCCCCATTTGATCATTTGATTAATAAAATCACATCTTAAAATCAGTGCACTGATTTCATGAGTGTCTGTATTTGGCTTAAGTTTAGCAATACGTAGTCTCCAAAGAAAACCCCCATCAACCCACATGATACCCCAAAACAGTTGAGAGAATACAACTGCCAACATCCAAGAAGAAGAGCAAGGTTTGGATAAAAATTGCATTTACATAGTGCCTGTCACATCCTCAGGATATCAGTAAATATGTTAGGGTTACTAATTGTTTTTGATGAGTAATCACTGTTATTCACTAAACAGATGTGATAGCTATTTCCTGCACGCCAAAGTCTCAAAGGACGGAAACAGAATGCAGGAATCTATATCCAGTTACCTTAACATCTGTCTTAGGGAAAATGTTAGAAGCTATTAGCAAAGATATTTTAGCAGGACACTTGGTAAAATTCAGGGTAATTAGGCAGAGTCAAAGGGGAAAGGGAAATCATGTTTAATCAATTTATTGGAATTATTTGATGATATATCACACACTGTGGATAAAGGTGACCTGTTGGATGTAATGTTCTTAGACTTCCGAAGGCATTTGATAAGGAGTTTCATCAAAGTTTGCTGTGAAATATAAAAGCTCATGGTGCAGGGGGAACATAATGACATGGATAGAAAATTAGCATGTACATTACATCCTTATATTCTTATCCAACAAGAAACAGAGGGTTAGCATAAATGTTTATTTTTGTGGTCTGCAAAGTATAAGGAGTGGTGTGCCATGAGGATCAGTACTGGAGCATCAACCTTTTAATGATATGGATGACGAGCTTGAAGATATGGAAACTAAATTTGTTCGTGACAATATGATAGGTAAGATAGTAAAATATGAAGAGGATATAAGAGTACTACAAAGGAACACAGATAGTTTAATTGAGTGGATGATGATCTGGCAAATGGAATGCAATTGTCCATTTGACAGGAAATTTATCTGCAATGGTGAGAAATTACAAAGCTGTGAGATACAGTGAGATGTAAGAGTTCCAGAGCCTTAATTGCAAAAGGATAATAGTATTCATGTACAGCCATTAATTGGAAAAGGTAATACAATCATTACTTATTGCAAGGGAAATTGAATCCAAAAGTGGGGAGCTTATGGTTCAGTAATTCAGTTGTTGGTGAGACTACACTCGGAATCCTCTGTACACTATTGTTCTCTTTGCTTAAGAAAGGGTGCAAATATGTTGAAAGCAGTTCAGAGAAGATTTACATTCTGTAGGAGGATTATTTCAGATCTCAAATGTTAACTCTGTTTCTCTGCACAGGTGCTGTTGAACCTGCTGAGTTTATCCAGTATTTTCTGCTTTTATTTCAGATTACCAGTTTTTTTGCTTGTATTTCCAAAACTCATATCTGCATTGGGCAGGGAACCCTATGAGGAGGGTTTGGACAGGCTAAAGTGGAGTTTGAAAGACTAAGAGGCAACGTGATTGAAGCATGTAAGTTCCTGAGAGGTCTTACAAAGTGGATGTGGAGAGGATGTTTTATCTTGGGACAGATTCTAAAGTTAGGGGCCAAGTTTTCTCTGCAACAAGGTTACAGCGACACAGCCCATTATAAATGCAAGCAACATCAACAAAAGCAATAATTTACATTTATATAATGCCTTAAACAATAAAATACCCTAAGACCCTTCAAAGGAGCAGCATGGAGAGTGATCAATGGAAAAGGTTGTCATCAAAGTGTGAAAGACCTGGCAGTAGGAAGGAAGATTTTGAAGGCAAGAGGTATAGAACATAGAACATAGAACAATACAGCACAACAGGCCCTTCGGCCCACGAGTTGCGCCGATCACATCTACCAATCCACAGACCTATCTATAACCCCCTATCCTATTCTTTTCCATATACTCATCCAAAGTCTTTTAAAAGACCCCAGTGAGTTTGCCTCAACAACCTCCAATGGCAGTCGGTTCCATTCCCTCACCACCCTCTGAGTGAAAAACCTACCCCTGACATCTCCTTTGTATTTGCTTCCCTGCACCTTAAATCTGTGTCCTCTCATAGTGACCGTTTCAGCTCGGGGAAATAGTCTCTGAGTGTCCACCCTATCTATTCCTCTCAACATTTTATAAACCTAAAGGTTTATGGAGTATGTGGAGGTGAAGATTAGTACTTTATTATCACTAAATTGTTGAATATTGAATAATGGCAGATTGGGGCCTGCAGAGATACTTTGACCCTCAAAGATGCAGATATCATAAAATTATAAAATAAACAGCACATAAACAAATCAATCAGCCCAGCCTGCTCATTCAGCCTGGAAACTTCATGTCTTTTCTGTGCTTCTTCAAGAATACAGCTGGCAACAGAAAACAGAAATGTCTGTTTTGGCTTTGATAAAAATTGTTACCTTTCATGATAACCCGAGCTTTATTTTCATGAGCAGTACACAAAAAGCCTGAGAGAACATTGCTCTTGACTACAGCTGTGGTAATCTTTGACCAATCATAATGTTGATAATCCGTTCCTCCATTATCAAAGATAAAGACCTGTGAGAAATATAAAGCTGTCGGCTACAATAATGAAGGATATAACATTTAAAAACCATTACTACTCCAAATAATAAGCTCATCAACTCCACAAAGTTATTTGATATCAATGTTTGAAAGATTTGCTAAATTGGTATCAGTTTAATCAGGACCATGATCCCAGTTTTACAGTGAATGAGTCAAATCACAATTTGATTCCACATGATTTGAGGATTTTTAACTGGGGTTTGTGTGAAAAGTGTAAACTTTAACCATGGTATTATTCTGTCAGAGTGAGAGTGCACGTCGTTTAAGATTCAGCACATCAGAGAAACATTTTAAAATAAACATTTTATTGATGCAACACTTGTTGAAATATCTTAACATTAAACAATGTAACAAGTGTCCTATTTACACAGGCTGTAACTAGACCAACTTTAACACTTTAACATGTATACCAAACCATTCACTTTGTATTATAACAATACTCTGACCTGCTCCTTGTGCCTCTACACGAGCTTCACCCTTCCCCAGTCTGACTCAAACCCTCAGCCTGTTCCTGATCCTGGACTTGTGTTAATGACCCCTCTCCAGTCTGTATCTCCCCAGGAGCCCAGGCTGGAGGCTGACCTGTGAACTCTCTTCCCCAGCCGAACCCAGGCCAGTCCTGGGGAGAGAGAGAACATCCTAAAGAGGACAATCTCTCTGAGCTTCCACAACAGTGTGACTGACAGGAGCTGAACCACATGAGGAAAGACACCAGTTCATATCCCAATGCTCCATTGCAAGTGCTGCTGCACAATACACTGCAAAAAAAACAACTTCAAATCAATGAATTATTTTCTCGAGGGAATGAGTGGTCTGAGATACTCACAGCCACTTGGTGCCAATAGTCCACGGGAATAAGTTTGTATAGATCCGGTGTTTTACACGGTCATCAGCCAAACAGGTTTGACAGCCTGGAACCTCTGGCGATCCACAGCGCCAGCACTGCAGAACATACACCAATGCCAAACTCCAGCGCATCCTCTCCACTGGAGATGAAGTTCTTTCAGTCACAGAGAGATCCTTTCTTTATATTGAGCCTCATGTGAGTGATACTGTCGATTCCTAGTCTATCTCTATCTTGCTTTGTGTGCTAATAGGGAAATGTTGATGCAAGATGTTAAATGTAACTTTGTACGGAAGTTCTCTTCTCTGATATTCTGCCTTTGGCAACATTATCTGTTAATCTCTACAGTATTTCCTCCTAATCTTGGCTAACTATTTTTGTTATCTCTCTCCTTGTTCCAGGCCTTTGTTAATATTCTTTCCCTCTCCTCTCTTCTCATCTCCTCCCTCCTTGTCTTTCTCAATATTCATCTTAAAACTTCTGATTTCCTGTCCCCTATCCCACTTCTTCCATCAGTGAACCAATATTCATATCTGATCCTTCTGCCTTTGTCAACACTCAACCATGAGTCCCTGATTGCCTACCCTCCTCCATAACTCTTCCACCTCTGGAGAAACCTTTGTCCTCCTTGCTCCCTACCCTTTGAAGAAGACCCACCATAACCTTTGCCTCACATGTTCTGAATCTAACTATTCCTAACAAGAAAAAAGTCATTGAGCAAACTGTTTGGCGTACAAAGCTTCACCATGATCTATGTGGTCTGTAGAACAATATTGACTGATCATCAACCCTTTATTATTACCTTTAAACAAAGAACAAATAAAATGTCAGCCCAGGAACAGGCCCTTTGGCCCTCCAAGCCTGCACAAACCATACTGCCCAACTTAACTAAAACCTGCTACCCTTCTGGGGACCATATCCCTTGATTCATGTATTTGTCAGGACAACCCTTAAAAGTCACTACCATATCTGCTTCCACTACATCCCTTGGCAGTGAGTTCCAGGCACCCACCACGCTCTGTGTCCAAATACTTGCCTTGTACATCTCCTTTAAACCTTGCCCTTCGCACCTTAAACCTATGCCCCCTTGTACCTGACTCTTCCACCCTGCGAAAAAGCTTCTGACTGTCCACTCATGTCCCTCATAATCCTGTAGACTTCTATCAGGTCATCCTTCAACCTCCACCCTTCCAGTTTCTCCAACCTCTCTTCATAGCTAATGTCTTCCATATCAGGCAACATCCTGGTAAACCTTTCCTGAACCATCTCCAAAGCCTCCACATCCTTCTGGCAATATGGCAAACAGAATCAAACACTATATTCTAAGTGCGCGTGACTAAGGTTCTATAAAATTGCAATGTGACTTGCCAATTTTTAAACTCAATGTTACAGCCAATGAAGGCAAGCATGCCACATGTCTTCTTGACTATCTTAGAACATAGAACATAGAAAAATTACAGCACAAACAGGTCCTTTGTCCCACAAGTTGCCTCAATGATACCCCTACCTACTATACTTACCTATAATCCTCAATTCTATTTAGTTCCATGTACTCATCCAGAAGCCTCTTAAAAGACCCACCTTATCGAATTTGCCTCCACAACACTGTCGGCAGCCGATTCCACTCACCTACTACCCTCTGAGTGAAAAACTTACCCCTGATATTACCTCTGTTCCTACTCCTCAGCACCTTAAACCTGTGTCCTTTTGTAGGAACCATTCCAGCCCTGGGAAAAAGCCTCTTAGAATCCACCCAATCTATACCTCTCAACACCTTATGCACTTCTATCAGGTCACCTCTCATCCTTCATCTCTCTAAGGAGAAAAGACCAAGCTTCCTCAACCTATCCTCATAAGGCATGTCACCCAATCTCACCAATATCCTTGTAAATCTCCTCTGCACCCTTTCAATAGCTTCCACATCCCTCCCGTAATGAGGTGACTAGAACTGAGCATAATGTCTTCCAGAGGGGTATGACCGGAGTCTTATAAAGCTGCAGCATTATCTCCCATCACCTAAACTCAATCCCTCGACTGATGAAGACTAGTACACCATATGCTTTCTTAACCACATCCTCCAACTGTGTTGCCAATTTCAGTGACCTGTGTACCTATCCTCCCAAATCCCTCTGCAAATCAGTACTCTTAAGGGTTCTGTCATTTACTATATATTTTCCATCTGTATTAGACTTTCTCAAATGCATTATCTCACATTTGTCCGGATTAAGATCCATCTGCCATCTCTCCGCTCAAGTCTCCAACCAATTTATGTCCTTTCCATCCAACCCTCTAATGCTATTTCTTTTCCCAATCAATGTTGAGAAAGTTAAAATCCCCTGTTATTACCACTCTAATTTTCTTGGGGCTATCTGTAATCCCCTTACATATTTGCTCCTCAATTTCCCACTGACTATTTGGGGGGCTATTGTTCAACTCTGTCAACTCCCCATCCTTATTTCTTAGTTCTACCTATATAGACTCAGTGGCCAAACCCTGGGATATATCCCATCTCAGTACTACCGCAATGTTTTACCTAATCAAAAGTGTAATCCTTACTGATTGTGGTCTCGGGTGAGGATGCCTAAGGTCCAGTCACAAAGGAAGGAACCAAGCCCTAGGACGCAGAGTTTAAAGATGCTTTTTGTAAATATTATCTTGTTGAAAGCTGAGTTATGGTAAATTAATAAGAATCTGACATAAATGTCTTTGATATTGAGGTGTAGCACGGCCAGAGAAATGGTGTAGCTGAGTGCAGGGCCAAAGAAATGACATGAGGGTGTTCCAGAGATCAAGACCCAGAGAGCTGAAGGAGTGACAAACAAATGTTTTGGGACTCAAATCATTGTGACGGACAGTCCAGAATAGATGAGGTGCAGATATCTTGGAGGTTTGTGAGTCTGGAGGAAATGACAGAGTAAAGGAGGAGCGAGAGATTTGTGAACAAGAATGAGAATTTTAAAATGAAGATGTGGCTTGACTGGGATCTAATTTGGCTGTGGACCTCAGGAGTGAAGAGAGCACAGGACATGGATTGAGTAAGGACATGGGCAGAATATTGAATGATGTTAAGTTTATGAAAGATAGAATGTGAGAAACCAGCCAAGAATGCATTGGAATGGTCAAGTCCAGATGTTCCAAAGTCCCGGATGGAGAATTAGGAAAGCAAATGGTTACATTATAACAAAGGGATGCAGTAGAAGGATAAAGACGTCTTACTGCAATTAGATAGCCATTTTATGGGATTGCACCCAGACCATGTTTTGGTCTCCCTAGCTCAGGAAGAGTATTATTGTCTTACTGCAAAAAATGTTCATTGCACTGATTCCTGGGATGAAGAGACAGTCCCAATGCAGGAAGATTGAGAGTGGATTCTCCGACCTGCCCACAGTTGTGATTTTTCAGACCCATTGTAGCAATTGGAGATTTGGCTGAGCACCAACCTTTGGCTGGCAATGGTGGCAAGACATGAACAGCTTGAGAATTTCAGCTTGCATAGACAAAGGTTGAATGTTATGGGCCCATCACTATTGGTTGGTGTAGTGGGTATTTTTGTTTCAGGTGGCCAAATTATTTTACAAAGTTCTAAGAAGCAATGTTGATAAATATATCTTTGCAAACATAAACAACACTCAGTCTTTGAAGTGTCATAAAATTTTATTTTTAAAATTAGTTTTGTTAGAACATAGCAAATACAAAATGAAAACATACAATAGACAGACAAACAAATTTGGCTAAATGGGGCTCCAAGATAGGCTCAATGACACAAGAGCACCACTGGGCTTCCTCCACAGACCTCCACTTTCATGCCAAAGATTTGAGCAATTATATAATTCAATTATCTTAGATACAGCCCAGCAATTAACTTGACATGATCTCATTTAATATTCAACTTGTCAATTTATTCATGACAACATTGTTAAATCAAACCATAATCTACCACCTTAAATAATGGTTTGTCATTTGTTCATTCTCTGATGGAAATGTACTCCCCAATCAAAATAGCTTCCTGAGCAACACAAGGCAATATTTTTAACTTATTCAGTGTTTCAGAGGTCGGGTAACCAGAACTAATTTTTTCTGACCAGTCATTCCAGAATTCCCAGACTGAGCTCCCTGTTCTTGAAGACAAATTTATATAATTTGTTCTTTGAAACAATTCTCAAAAATTTCATTAAAAATTTCATTAAAATTCATTTCATTAAAATTCTCATTCTTTGTTCTTTGTAATGCAAGGCTCCATTACTGTACCATATTCAAGTTACATTGCAATCTAGTTTTCATGTTTTAGTTAATTTTAATAACACAATTAGTCCTCAAGTTTTACAATCAATTATTCGTTTATCGTCATCAATGAGGACTTTGACACCATTAGTCATTATAAGGCTGGTTGTGGTGTGTCTGAAGATGACTGATTAGACCAATTCAGGCAGGGATATTAGCTTTATATTTATGATTCAAATGCCTGATTAATTTCCAAAATCCTGTATTAAAGTATTAGCCACTTGATATCCCTATGTTAAGAATTATATCATTAAATTCCCATTATTAGTTGGGCTTGGAAAATGCATTCAAAAGCCTATTGGCTTCAGCAGGAGACTTATGTTCCTGAGAGTTTCAATATATGAGCAGTGATCTAATTGGATCATGTACAATTATTCAGGGAAGTTAGACAGTGAGAAAATACTTTCCCCTGTTTCGGAAGGGGGCTACAGTCTCAGAATAAGGGCTTGGCTGTTTAGAACTAAGATAAGGAGAAACATTTTCACTCAATGGCTTGCGAATCTTTCTACAGCAGAGAGTAGCGATTTCACAATTATTGAATATATTCAAAACAGAAGTCAATAGTATTTTTGGAGATGAATGGGATGTAGGGTTACAGACTGGGAATGTGCAGATAAATATAGTTGAGCAGGAAAATCAGAACAAAAGGACAAAGAAAATTACAGCACAGGAAGAGACCCTTAGGCCTTCCAAGCCTGCACTATCCATGCTGCTTGACTGAAGTAAAACCCCCTATCCTTCCAGGGACTATGTCCCTCCATTCCCAGTCTATTCATTTGTCAAGATACCACTTAGAAGTCACTATTGTATCTGCTTCCATTACCTCGGCACATCCAATTTATGGTAAAGGAAAAAAAAACTACCCGAGCATCTTTGCAAACTCCTTCTGGTTTCCAGTTTAAAATTTAAAGAGAAAAGCTAGAAAAGTTAGTTTAAAAAATCACTTAGATCGCAGTCAAGCCACATCTTCATTTTAAAACTCTCATTCTTGTGCACAAATCTCTCACTCCTCCTTAATTCTGTCATTTCCTCCAGACTCACAAACGTCCAAAATATCTGCACCTCATCTATTCTGGACTGTCCACCTTGGTGATTTGAGTCGCGAAACATTTATTTGTCACTCCTTCATTCTCTGGGTCTTGATCTCTGGAACACCCTCCCTACATCTCTCTACCACATGTTTCTGCATTAAGGTAATATTTCAAACCAAACTGTTGAACTAATATTTCATCATCTGACCTAATTGTTCCTTAATAGGCTTAGTGTTTGCTTCAAAACACTCTTGTGAAGAGCTTCAGAATGTTTCATCGTGTAAGAATGCCATATAAACAGAAATCAATGTTTTGTAATAAACTTTTGATTCAAGATGTGATGAGAGTGGCTGTCATTGACAGAAAAACATCATTTGATAAAAAAGTGATGGCAAGGAAACAATAAAACTGGAGTTAATGAGGCTCAAATGGAGTTCTCACCACTTGTTGAAAACATAAAAAAGTAGCAAAATAGGAAGATGGTTGTTGTCGTTGAAGGCATATCATCAGAATCCCAGAAAATCCTTGTGGGATTTCCTCACAGTGCTGTCCCAGGCCCAGAATGTTTTACAGCAGTTCCTCCATCAATAATCTTCCCTCCATCATAGAGTCAAGATTCAAATGTTCACTGATTCCTAACCACTTAGATAATGAGGCAGTTCGTGCCTACAAGTAGCAAGATAGACACAACATTCAGACTGGACTGATACATGTCAAGTAAAGTTTCTGCTGTCCAACTCCCACCGATCATCCCTAAGCTCTGCCTCAGATCCTGCCGCCATGGTCCCACCTCATAAACTCCACTCCCTTGGCACTGCCCAATGCCTGGTGGGGAGTTCCACACAGCTCCCTGGACATAGCCACTTTGCCCCTTGGACAGTGCCAAGAAACACAGACTGGCACTGCCAGAGTGCCCATGCCTAGGGGGCACCACATGCCAACCACCCCAGTTACCCTCGCTTCACTCCAGCGCAGTTCTCCCACTAGTTACCCGAAAATGGGGAGCTTGTCTGAAGCCCACTGGAGTGAAATAATCCTGATGGGTGGGAGATGCCAGTGGGCCCAGAGAATTCAGTCCTGAGCATGCTAATCACATTAAATAGAGAATAGAGTATATTAAAGTGATTTATCTGGTGTTCCTGCTGTTTCTGGTGTGGTTCCAATGGCAGCGGATATGTAGTGTTGGGACATGTGCATGTGTCAGGAATGTATGCGCTAATCCCACATATTGGCTGACAAATTGCGGAGCAAGTATGTAAGGAGATTAGAGATAGCTCAAATTAGGGTGGTAATAATTGGGGATTGTAACTTTCCCAACATTGATTGGGAAAACAAATAGCATTAGAGGGTGTATTCAGGAGGAATTTCTCATTCAGTATGTGGATGGCCCAGCTAGACAGGGGGGAAACTTGACCTCCTTTTGGAAAATAAGAAAGGCAGTTGAAGAAGTGTTAATGAGGAATCACTTTGGGACCAGTGACTATAGTTCTATTAGCTTTTAGATAGTTATGGAGAAAGGTCTGGCCCAAAAGTTAAAATTCTAAATTGGGACTCAGCCAATTTTGATGGTATCAGACAGGAACGGTCAAAAGTTAATTGGGGGAGTCTGTGGGAAGACAGAGGGATGTATGGTAAGTGAGAGGCTTTCAAAAGTGTGTTAACCAGAGTTCAGGTACAGGTACCGCATGGTAGCAAATTGCTCTTAGAGTGAAGGGTAAGGCTGGCAGAAATAGGGAACCCTGGATAACCTGGGATATTGAGGCCTTGGTCAAGAAGAAGAAGGAGGCACGTGACTTGCATAGGCAGCTGGGATCAAGTGAATCCCTTGAAGAACGTAGGAGGTGTAGGAGTAGAGTTAAGAGAGAAATCAGGAGGGGTAAAAGGGGACATGAGACTGCTTTAGCAGATAAGGCAAAGGAGAATCTAAAGAGCTTCTACAAATACATAAAGGCCAAAAGAGAGACAGTAGGCCCATTTAAGAATCATCAAGGTCATCGATGTGCAGATCCACAAAACACAGGTGAGATCCTAAATGAATATTTATCATCAGTATTTATTGGTGTTCAGCATATAAAATTTACACCTTATAATCCATCAGTTGATGAATTAGCTGAAGGATTCAAATAATCCCTGAAACATGTATTTTGAAAGCTTCAAAAGAGCAATGTTCATTATCACATCATGGGAATAGCTTTTTGGTATCTTATTGAATCACTACTCATACGACTAGTTGATAAAGTGTCATCCGGGTTCGAAACATCAGCTCTTTTCTCTCCTTATAGATGCTGCCAGACCTGCTGAGATTCTCCAGCATTTTCTCTTGTTTTCAGGTTCCAGTATCTGCAGTAATTTGCCTTTATTATTTACGGCTGCTGAACAAATTGTGCAGGTTCCTGGCCAGAGAGTCGAACATTCCTTTCAACATGGCCATGCTGAAGGAGGAGTCACACTAACCATCCTCCACTGGTCCTTGTCCCGGCTGATATGCAAGAGAGAATAGTGAAAAGTAATGAGGACCATCAGAGAATAGAGCAGGATATAGATCAGTTGGAGACTTGAGCGGAGAGATGGCAGATGGAGTTTGATCTGGACAAATGTGAGGTGATGCATTTCAGAAGGTCTAATACAGATGGGAAATATATAGTAAATGACAACTTTTAAGTGTATTGATTTGCAGAGGGATCTGGGTGGATGAGTACATAGGTGACTGAAATTGGCAACAGAAGGAGAAAAGATAGTCAAGAAGACATATGGCGTGCTTGCCTTCAGTGGCCAAGTCATTGAGTTTAAAAATTGGCAAGTCACGTTGCAATTTTATAGAACTTTAGTCAGGCGCACTTAGAACATAGTGTTCAGTTCTGTTTGCCACATTGCCAGAAGGATGTGGAGGCTTTGGAGATGGTTCAGGAAAGGTTTACCAGGACCTTGCCTGATATGGAAGACCTGGTATGAGGAGATGTTGGAGAAACTTAGTTTGTTCTCACTGGAACGATGGAGGTGAAAGGATGACCTGATAGAAGCCTACAAGATTATGACGACCATGAGTGGACAGTTAGAAGCTTTATCGCAGGGTGGAAGAGTCAGGTACAAGGGAGCATAGGTTGAAAGTATGAGAAGCAAGTTTTAAAGCAGATGTGCAAGGCACATTTTGTATACAGAGCGTGGTGGGTGCCTGGAACTCGCTGCCAGGCGAGGTAGTGGAAGCAGATATGGTAGTGACTTTTAAAGGATGTCCTGACAAATACATGAATCAAGGGCTATGGTCCCCAGAGGGTAGCTGGTTTTAGTTAAGTTGGGCAGTATGGTTTGTGCAGCCTTGGAGGGCCAAAGGGCCTGTTCCTGGGCTGATATTTTATTTGTTCTTTGTTTAAAGGTAATAATAAAAAGGGTTGATGATCAGCCAATATTGTTCTACACACCACATAGATAATGGTGAAACTTTGTTTGCCAAACAGTTTGCTCAATGACTTTTCTCTAGTTAGGAATAGTTAGATTCAGAACATGTGAGGCAAAGGTTATGGTGGGTCTTCTTCAAAGGGCAGGGAGAAAGGAGGAGAAAGGTTTCTCCAGAGGTGGAAGAGTTATGGAGGAGGGTAGGGAATCAGGGACTCATGGTTGAGTGTTGACAAAGGCAGAAGGATCAGATATGAATATTGGTTCACTGATGGAAGAAGTGGGATAGAGGATAGAAAATCAGAAGCTTTGAGATGAATATTGAGAAAGACAAGGAGGGAGGGGATGAGAAGAGAGGATCCAGAAAGAATATTCACAAAGGCCTGGAACAAGGAGAGAGATAACAAAAATAGTTAGCCAAGATTAGGAGGAAATACTGCAGAGATAAACAGATAATGTTGCCAAAGGCAGAATATCAGAGAACTTCCGTACAAAGTTACATTTAACAGTATGAATCTTGCGTCAACATTTCTCTATTAGCACACAAAACAAGATAGAGACAGAGATAGCCAGGAGTCGACAGTATCACTCACATGAGGCTCAACATAAAGAAAGGATCTCTCTGTGACTGAAAGACCTTCATCTCTGTCGGAGAGGATGCGCTGGAGTTTAGCATTGGTGCAGGTTCTGGCAGTGCTGGCGCTGTGGATCGCCGGAGGTTCCGGGATTGCAACCCAATTAGATTATTGTCCGTGTAAATCAGCGGATCTGTGCAAAATTATAACCACGGACTATCGGCACCAAGTGGAGGTGAGTATCTCAGACCACTCAATTCCCTCGAGAAAAGAGTTCATTGATTTGAAGTTGTTTTTTTGCAGTGTATTGTGCAGCAGCACTTGCAATGGAGCATTGGGATGTGAACTGATGTCTTTCCTCATGTGGTTCAGCTCCTGTCAGCCACACAGTTGTGGATGTTCTCAGAGGATGTCCTCTTTACGATGTCCCCCCTACCCACCTCCACACCCCCCCGCCTCCCCTGCCGCCAGCGCAATCCCTCCACCTCTCCGGGTCTGGCCTGAGTTCGGTTGGGTAAGAGAGTTCACCGGTCAGCCTCCAGCCTGGGCTCCCGGGGTGATACAGACTGGAAAAGGGTCATTAATACAAGTCCAGGATCAGGAACACGCTGAGGGTGTGAGTCAGGCTGGGGGAGAGGTGAAGCTAGTGTAGCGGCACAAGGAGTAGGTCAGAGTATTGGTAAAATGCAAAGTGAATGGTTTGGTATACATGTTAAAGTGTTCATGTTGGTCTAGTTACAGCCTGTGGAAAATAGGACACTTGTAACATAAACAATGTAAAGATATTTCAACAAGTGCTACACTAATAAAATGTTTTTTTAAAAATGTTTCTCTGATGTGCTGAATCTTAAATGATGTGTGCTCTCACTCTGACCAAAGTTAAAGTTTACACTTTTCACACAATATTGATTCCCCAAAATGCTAGTTAAAAATCCTAGAATTACATAGAACTAAATTGTGATATGACCTCATCTTTCGACAAACTTTGATTTCAAATGACTTTGTGGAGTTGATGAAGTTGTTATTTAGAATAATAACGTGTTTTTTAAATGTTATGTCCTTCATTATTGTAGCTGACATCTTTATGTTTCTCCCAGGTCTTTATCTTTGATGATGGAGGAACAGATTATAAACATTATGATTGGTCAAAGATTACCACAGCTGTAGTCGAGAGCAATGTTCACTCAGAATTTGTGTGTGTTGCTCATGAAAATAAAGCTCGGGTTATCATGAAAGGTAACAATTTTTATCAAAACAGACATTTCTGTTCTCTGTTGCCAGCTGTATTATTGAAGAAGCACAGAAAAGACGTGAAGTTTCCAGGCTGACATGAGCAGGCTGGGCTGATTGATCTGTTTTTGTGCTGTTTATTTTATAATTTTATGATATTTACATTCCTGAGGGTGAAAATATCTCTGCAGGTCCAATCTGCCATTGTACAATATTCAACAATTTAGTGATGATAAAGTAATAATCTTCACCTCCACATACCTCTTGCCATCAATATCAATATAAGTTGGCGAGTCCACAACTGCTGCAGGCAGGGCATTCCATGCCCTTACTATCCTCTCGGTAAAGAACCCACCTCTAACATTCGTCCTATAACTACAACCCCTTAATTTAAAGCTATGTCGCCTCATGTTAGCCATTACCATCCAAGGAAAAAGGATCTCATTGTTCACCCTATCTAACTTTCTGATCGTCTTGTATGTCACCTCTTAACCTTCTTCTCTCTAATGAAAATGATCTCAAGGCCCTCAGCCTTTCCTCATAAGACCTTCCCACCATACCAGCCAACATCCTGGTAAACCTCCTCTGCGCCCTTACCAATGCCTCCACATCTTTCTTATAAAGCAGCGACCAAAACTGCACGCAATACTCCAAGTGCGGCCGCACCAGAGTTTTGTACAGTTGTAACATGACCTCACTGCTCCGAAATTCAATCCTTCTACCAATAAAAGGTAACACACCGTACACCTTCTTAACAACCTTCTCAACCTGGATGCGAACTTTCAGGGAGCTATGCACATATACACTGAGATCTCTCTCTGCTCGTCGACACTATTGAGTCCTACCATTAGCTCTATATTCTGTACTCCTGTTACTCTTACCAAAGTGAATCACCTCACACTTTTCCGTATTAAACTCCATTTGCCACCTCTCGGCCCAGCTCTGCAGCTTATCTATGTCCCTCTGCAAACTGCAACATTTATCTTCACTGCCTACAACTCCTCCAACTTTAGTGTCGTCAGCAAATTTACTAACCCATCCTTCTATACCCTCAAGAATTGGCTAACTGGTAGTCTGAAATAAGAGCAGAAAATGCTGGATAAACTCAGCAGGTTCAGCAGCACTTGTGCAGAGAAACAGAGTTAACATTTGAGATCTGAAATAATCCTCCTACAGAATGTAAATCTTCTCCGAACCGTTTCCAATATATTTGCATCCTTTCTTAAACAAAGAGAACAATAGTGTACAGAGGACTCCGGGTGTAGTCTCACCAACAACTGAATAACTGAAGCATAAGCTCCCCATTTTTGTATTCAATTTCCCTTTCAATAAGTGATAACATTCCTAATTAATGGCTGTACATGCATATACTATTATCGATTTGCAATTAATGCACTGGGACCCTTAGGTCCTACTGCATCTCACAGCTTTGTAATTTCTCACCATGGCAGATAATACTCTTGATAAGTTTCCTGTCAAATGGACGATTGTACTCCATTTGTCATATCATCATCCACTCAATTAAACTATCTGTGTTCCTTTGTAGAATATCTTACATCCTCTTCATATTTTACTATCTTATCTATCATATTGTCACGAACAAATTTAGTTTCCATATCTTCAAGCTCTTCATCCATATCATTAAAAGGTTGATGCTCCAGTACTGATCCTCATGGCACACCACTCCTTATACCTTGCAGATCACAAAAATAAACATTTATGCTAGTCCTCTGTTTCCTGTTGGATAAGAACATAAGGGTGTAATGTTCATGCCAATTTTCTATCCATGCCAATATGTTACCTCCTACATCATGAGCTTTTATATTTCACAGCAAACTTTGATGAAACTCCTTATCAAATGCCTTCAGGAAATCTAAGTACATTACAACCAACAGGTCACCTTTATCCACAGTGTGTGATATATCATCAAATAATTCCAATAAATTGGTTAAACATGATTTCCCTTTCCCCTTTGACTCTGCCTAATTACCCTGAATTTTATCAAGTGTCCTGCTAAAATATCTTTGCTAATAGCTTCTAACATTTTCCCTAAGACAGATGTTAAGGTAACTGGATATAGATTTCTGCATTCTGTTTCCGTCCTTTGAGACTTTGGTGTGCAGGAAATAGCTATCACATCTGTTTAGTGAATAACAGTGATTAGTCATCAAAAATAATTACTAAATCTAACATACTTACTGATATCCTAAGGATGTGACAAACACTATGTAAATGCATTCTTCCTCTTCTTTATTGGATGGTGGCAGTTGTATTCTCTCAACTGTTTTGGGGTATCATGTGTGTTGATGGGGGTTTTCTTTTGAGACTATGTATTGCTAATCTTAAGCCAAATACAGACACTCATGAAACTCAGTGCACTGATTTTGAGATGTGATTTTATTAACCAAATGATCAAATGGGGAATGATATAAAGTAACGCAGCACTCCAGGTAGAGAATGTGGGCAGCTCAATATCACTCTGAAAAACTATACCTCCACAAGGGCAATTATACATTTCCCAAATCATATTTTCCATCTTCTGGTGGGCATAATCCAGTAAAAATTTATACAAAACAGTCAATACTAATCTCTGTCACCAACACTTACTTACCAGTGAGGTTGAGAGTCTTGGGTTACAAGAACATAGAACACATAGAACATAGAACACTGCAGCACAAACAGATCCTTTGGCCCACAAGTTTCACCAATCATATGAGTACCTACAAGGCTATAGAACTATCTGTAACTCCCAATCCTATTGAATCCCATGTACTCTTCCAGAAGTCTCTTAAAAGACCCCAGCGAGTTCACCTCTACAACCACTGATGGCAGCCGATCCCACTCACTCACCACTCTCTGAGTGAAAATTTTACCCCAACATCTCCTCTGTACTTGCTCCCCAGTATCTTAAATCTGCGTCCTCTCGTAGCGACCAGTTCAGCTCTGGGAAATAGCCTCCAAGAATCCACCCTAACTATCCCTCTCAACATTTTATAAACATCTATCAGGTCACTTCTCAACTTTTGTCTCTCCAGGGAGAAGAGACCAAGTTCCCTCAACCTATCTTCATAAGGCATGCCTCCCAATCCAGGCAACATCCATGTAAATCTCCTCTGCACCCTCTCAATAGCTTCCACATCCTTCCTGTAATGAGGCGACCAGAACTGCGCACAGTACTCCAAGTAGGGTCTGACAAGGATCTTACGAAGTTGCAGCATTACCTCCCGACTCCTAAACTCAATCCCTTGATTAATGAAGGCCAGTACATCATTTGCCTTTTTGACCACATCCTCCACTTGTGGACCCAGACCCCATGATCCTTCTGCTCCTCAACACTGCTAAGACTCCTACCCTTAATATTATACTCCTTCGTCCCATTGCACCTGCCAAAATGGACCACTACACATTTATTCGCATTGAAGTCCATCTGCCACTTCTCCGCCCAGACTTGCATCCTATCTATGTCATGGTGCAACTTTTGACATCCCTCCAGATTTTCCACAACAACACCAACCTTCACGTCATTGGCAAACTTACTAACTTATGCCTCCACTTTCTCATCCAGGTCATTTATGAAAATGACAAACAGCAAGGGTCCTAGAACAGATCTTGGGACACTCAACTGGTGACTGACCTCCATGCTAGCACGAGGGGACATAGCTTTAAATTAAGGGGTGCTAGTTATAGGACGGATGTCAGATGTAGGTTCTTTACCCTGAGGGTGGTAAGGGTATGGAATGCCCTGCCTGCGGCAGTTGTAGATGTGCCAACTTTGGTGGCATTTAAGAGGTTAGTAGATAAGTTTATGGATGAAAAGGGAATGGTTTAGGTTAGAGGGTCATTGCTTTTTCCTAATTGGTCGGCACAATATCGAAGACTGAAGAGCCTGTTCTGTGCTGTAATGTTCTATGTTCTATGCAGAAAAAGACCCATCCACAACTACTCTCTGCCTTCTGCAGGCAAGCCAGTTCTGGATCCACAAGGCAAAAGCCCCTTGGATCTCATGCCCTCTCACCTTCTCAAGAAGTCTTGCATGGGGAACCTTATCAAATGCCTTGCTGAAGTCCATGTAAACCACATCCACCTCTTTTCCTTTGTCAATGTGTTAAGTCACATTTTCAAGGAACGCAACTGGGCTTGGAAGGCACAACCTGCCCGTGACAAAGCCATGTTGAGTATTTCTGATCATACTAACCTTCTCTAAATGCTCATAAATCCTATCCCTCAGAACTCTCTCCATCAACTTAACGACCACTGAGGTCAGACTCACTGGTCAGTAATTCCCCAGGCTATCCCTGTTCCCTTTCTTGAAAATAGGAACCACATCTACAATCCTCCAATCCTCCGGAACCTCTCCCATCTCCATCGACAATATGAAGATCATTGCCAGAGGCTCTGCAATCACTTCCCTCACCTCCCACAGTAACCTGGGGTACATCCCATCTGGTCCTGGCGACTTATCTATCTTGATAGAATTTAAAAGTTCCAACACATTCTCTTTCTTAATGTCCACATACTCAATCTTTTCAGTCCGCCGCAAACCTGCACTATAACCTCCCAGATCGCTTTCCATTCTGAATACCAAGGCAAAGTACTCATTAAGCACCTCTTCCATTTCTTCTGGCTCCACCCAGACTTTTCCCCCTTCAGCTTTTTATAAGTCCTATCCCTTCACTTCTAATCATTTAACTCTTCACATGTTTGTAGAATGCCTTGGGATTCTCCTTAATCTTACCCGCCAAGGCCTTTTCATGATCCTTTCTGGCTCTCCTAATTTCCTTTTTAAGCTCCTTTCTACAAGCCTTATAATCCCCTAGATCCTTAACATCTCCTAGTTGTCTGAACCTTTTGTACACCTTTCTTTTCTTCTTGACAGGTTGCACTTCAGTCTCCCCACTCCAGAGAAAACAACCCAAGCTTCTTGAAGCTCTCTTTCTAATTTAAGTGTTCTAGCCCAGGCAATATCCTGGTAAATCTTCACTGCACCCCTTCCAGTGCTATCACATCTTTTCTATAATGTGGCAACCAGAACTACACACACTACTCCAGCTGTCACTTCACCAATGTTCTATACAACTCCAACATGAATTCTCTGCTTTTGTGACCTATATTCCAATTGGCAAAGGTGAGTCTGCCATATGACTTTTTCACCATCTATTAAGTTGCTTTTCTGCTTTTAGAGACCTATGGACAAACATACCAAGATCTCTGCGTTCTTCGAACTTCCCAATCTCAGAGCTTTCATAGTATATTTCCTTGTCAAATTAATCCTTCCAAAGTGCATCACCTCACATTTTTCAGGGTTAAATTCCATTTACCATTTATCCACCCATTTGTCTAATTTGTCTACATCAGGATCAGGAAAGGCAGTGTTATTAGGGGACTCCATCGTGAGGGGATTAGACAGGCATTTTTGCGGATGCAGACGGGAGTTGCAGATGGTGGTTTGCCTCCCTGGAGCTGGGATCCGGGATGCCTCTGGATGCATCCCAGACATCCTAAAAGGGAAGGGTGAGGAGCCAGAAGTTGTGGTATATATAGGTACCACTGACGTAGGCAGGAAGAGGGAAGGGGTCATGAAAAGGGATTATAGGAAATTAGGTAGACAGCTGTGAAAGAGGAACACGAAGGTAGTAATCCCAGGATTGCTGCCTGTGCCGCGGGAGAGTGAGAGCAGGAATAGAATGAGGTGGAGGGCGCCTGCGTGGCTGAGGGACTGGAGCAGGAGGCAGGGATTCCAGTTTCTGTATCTTTAGGGGCAGGTGTGACCTGTACAATAAAGACGGATGACACTTGAATCTCAGAGGAACCAATATCTTGGCAGGAAGGTTGGCTAGGGCAACAGGGGGGGAACTTTAAACTGGAAAGATTGGCGGGGGAGGGAATCGAGATGAGGTGACGGAGAGCGAGGAGGTTAGCTCCCAAGTAAAGAAGGACTGTAGATAGTATGAGAGAGAGGTTAGACGGTTGATGGAGAAGGGAAGAGTCCAGACCGAGGTCCTGAAGTGTGTCTATTTTAACGCCAGGAGTGTAGTGAATAAATTGGATGAGCTTAGGTGTGGATTGCTGCTTGGGAATGTGATGTGGTGGCCATTACGGAGACCCAGATGTCTCAGGAACAGGACTGGGCACTTCAAGTGCTGGGATTCAGATGCTTCAGGAAGCACAGGGAGGGAGGCAAAAGAGGTAGCAGAGTGGCACTGTTGATCAGGGGCAGTATCACAGCTGTAGAGAAGGCGGATGCCGTGGAGGGACTGGCTACAGAGTCTTTGTGGTTGGAAGTTAGGAACAGCAAGGGGTCAATAACTTTGCTGGGTATTTTGTATAGACCGCTCAATAGCGACACAGAAGTTGAGGTGCAGATAGGGAAACAGATCCTAGAGAAATGTAGTAATAACAGAGTTGTCGTGATGGGAGACTTTAATTTCCCAAACATTGACTGGAATATCCTTAGGGTAAGGGGTTTGGATGGGGAGGAGTTTGTTAGGTGTGTTCAGGAGGGTTTCCTGACACAGTACGTGGATAAGCCTAGGACAGGAGAGGCTGTACTTGACCTTGTGCTGGCTAATGAACCAGGACAGGTGTCGGACCTCTCGGTGGAAGAGCATCTTGGGAATGGTGATCATAATTCTATCTCCTTCACGATAGCATTGGAAAGAGATAGGATCAGGCAGGCAATAGTAAAAAGTTGATCTCTATATTTAAAATGACAAAGAAATTAAGTATAATTGGAAACAAAAAGGCACAAAGTAGTGTTCCTTTAAATATGAAGTAAAATAAATAGTCCAGTATTAGTTTGTGCAAAATTACTAACCATAAAATTGTTTTCAATAACTGAATGCAGTACCTAGGGCTTACTGAGATACACAGATCAAAATTGGAGTAAGGGGAAATAGGAAGACAGCAGGCAGAAAATTGGACGAGTAAACTGGAAGGAGGTGTTCTTGGGAAAAGTACTGAAGGAAGGTGGTGGACTTTCAAGGAATGTTTGTCTGGAGATTGCACAACAATGTTCCGGTGAGACAGGGAGGTTTTGGTAGATCGTGGGAACCGTGGTGCACGCAGGTTCTGATGAACAAATGTTCCCTACCTTGGTTTCCCAGTGACACAGGCTGCTGAACAGTGAAATGGGAGAATGATTCCCATCGACATAAACCCAAATGACACTTGCTGACCCTGAGAAAATCCTTGACGGTAGTTCTGCCATCACATACTTTCAGCAAATCTGGCATGTGTATGGGCCAATTTGCGGGGTTCCCACAAACATTTGTACCACACTTGTATTTTTCAGGTCCAGATTTCCGGTAACATCTGAACTGCACCAAAAATCAGTTAGATGGCTCCCAAAGGAGGGTCCCTTGGCTCAGCCGATCGGGTATGGGGGAAGTGCCAATAGGGCAGGGCATATTGGAGGTCAGGGCCAAGGGAGTGTTCAGTGGGGGTGAGGGGATCCCACCGCCACTCTGCTATTGGCTTCGTGGGGGCTGCATGGAAACCAGCAATCATGGCAGGATCAGGGGGAATATATAGTCTGCAGGGTGGGTTTCTGCCGATGGAGATGTCTGTACAGCAGGGAGGATGGGCATTGCAGCGTGGGTGGAGGTTATGGTCAGGGGAAAGAGGATCGAGGCAGGCCCAGGAATGGCCAGAGGGCCACATTTGGGCCGTGAGGTGGTGAGGGTGTCAGCACTGCGAGGATCCTTGCCTGGCCAGCAATTGAGCAGGCCAGCAAATTAGGACGTTCAGAGTTCGGGAAGAGCATGCATGTGTAAAGGCCGACTGGTTTCAACCTCCTGGGCAAGAATAGGCTCTGCCCCCTGAAATCTAATGATATTCACGTGGGTGGGTTCTGCATTGTCTGGGACAAATCCCACTGGAAAAAAACGTGAATTACTCCAGTTTTCCCACAAATTCAACACTTTGAAGTTTTTTGAGAGAATTCTGGCCCTTATGTCTTCCTTGCACCTGTGTTATCAATTTTAATCTGTAAAGTTCGAGTCATTAAACGAACATTGGTAGCCAGTTTGTTCCCTACGGCTGCTGATAAAATGATTGCATTCAGCAGAACCAATTTCCCATGGATTGCAGGCCCTATCTACAACCTTATCCCATCAAGCTCTGCTATGCTTGCCGTTGGCTGAAGTTTTACAAAATCATAGAATCACTACAGTACAGAAGGAGACCATTCAGCCCATCGAATCTGTACCAAACACAACCCCATCCAGGCTGTATTCTTGCAAGCCTTATTTACTCTGCTAATCCACCTGACACTCGGGGCAATTTAAAATGGCCAATAAACCTTATCCCACATCTTTGGGCTGTGAGAGGAAACCAGAGCACCTGGAGGAAACCCACACAGATACAGGGAGAAAGTGCAAGCTCCACACAGACAGTGACCCAAGACTGGAATTGAATCCAGGGATCCTGGCACTATGAGGCAGCAATACGAGCCATTGCCTTCCTGTGCCACAATGTATTTTAAATGTATTCTACATGTATTCTAAACACAAACTGCATCCATTTCATAAATTCAAAATATATGTTCTTAAATGAGAAATATCTATTATTCAGTAAGAGCTGTCTTTTATAGTCAGGCATCATGGTAGCACAGTGTTGAGCACTGTTGCTTCACCGTGTCAGGGACCCGGGTTTGATTTTGCCTTGGGTCACTATATGTGAGGAATTTGCACATTCTCCCCATGTCTGTGTGGGTTTCCTCTGGATGCTCCGGTTTTCTCCCACAGTCTGAAAGACGCGCTGGTTAGGTGCTTTGATCTGAACAAGTGCCGGACTGTGGTGACTGGGGGAATTTCACAGTAACTACATGGCAGTGTTAATGTAAGAACAAAGAACAAAACAGCACGGGAAACAGGCCCTTCGGCCCAACGAGCCCGCGCCGCCACCACAATGTTCCTACCTCTATCCGTGATCCCTGTCTATGTTTATACACCTATGGATTAAAAACCAAATTTGAGACAATTTAGGGAAAATTTGTTTTGCCAGTTAGCCTAAGAGCACATCTTTGGGATGTGGGAGGAAACCAGAGCACCCGGAGAAAACCCACGCAAGCATGGGGAGAATGCGCAAACTCCCACAGACACAGGCCCAAATCCATGTGTCTGCACAGCACAGCGATAGTCACTGAGCTGTCCTGTTGCCCATCAAATGGTCCAGGTCAAGCGTATACTAACAACGTGAAGTTAATTGTGATTAATAAATAAACTTTTCTTTTGCTTCTATCAGCATTCAATATAATCTAAGATCAATGATGCTTCAGGCAGTGTTGTATTAATGTTATCAAACCATGATTGTGATTTCTATTCTCCTCATTTAGCCTTCTCCCACTACCACCGCCCCCCCCCCCCCCCGCCATATCAATGAGCAACTGAAGCAGAAGATTTAAGCTATTGTTTTTTTTCATTGTTTACCAGGAAAACTGCCATTTCAACATTTGAAAGATCGTATTCGTAGAATGGACTGGCTCGTTGGTACAGAAAGTTTAATCGATACAAAGCACTTCGATGGCATCTATTTAGAACTGTGGAATAGGAGTGAAATTAAATCTGATGAATTTCAGGCAATAACTGATTTTGTTGATCAAGCTGCAAAATTTTTCCGCCAAAGAGCATCTCAATATGTGGTAAAAATCTTTTTATCATGAAAAAATGGAACAAGAATGTAGTGTTTACTGTAATTATTTATAAATAAGTATGAATATATTTCTGGATAAATATGTTCAAATGGTGATTTCTAACTACTGTTTGTGCATCTTCTGAGGAATGCGTTAACACAGTGGTGATATCACAGACTAATAACAGATTTATGAAAGGGAAATCATGCTTAATAAATATAATGGAATTCTTTGAGAATGTACAGAGTAGAATAGATCAGGGAAAACCAGTAGATGTGGTTTGTTTAGATTTGCAGAAGGTTTTTGACAAGGTCTCACAAAACAGATTATTATGTAAAATTAAAGTGCATGAAATTGCAGGTAATGCCTTGAGATGTTTAGAAAGTTACTTTGCAGACGGGAAGCAAAAGGTTGGAATAAAATGCATTATTCGAAATGGCAGACAATACCAAGCAGGATACTTACAGTGATCTGTGCTAGAATCCCAACTGTTCACATTGTGTGTTAATAATTTAGACAAGACATCCCTGAAGTTGGCACAGCAGGTGAATGGAGTAGTTAAGAAAGCATATGAGAAACTTGCTTTTATCATCTGTGTCCCAGAGTATAAAAGCAAGGAGGTTATATTTGGAGATGTACAGAAGATTGGGTTGTAGCTGGAATTCTGTATGTAGTTCTGGTCAGTTCACTGTACAAAAGATGTCATTGCACAAGACATGGTACCAAAGAGAATCACCAGGATATTGTCTAAGATGGAGCATTTTCATTTTTTACTTGATTTATTATTTCATTTGATTTATTATTGTCACATGTATCAATATACAGTGAAAAGTGTTATTTCCTGCACGCTCTGCAGCCAAACCATACTGTTCACAGGAAAGGAAATGAGAGAGTGTAGAATGTGGGGTTTCAGTCATAGCTAGGGTGTAGAGAAAGATCAACTTAATGTAAGGTAAGTCCATTCAAAAGTCTGACAGCAGCAGGGAAGGAGCTATTCTTGAGTCGGTTGGTACGTGACCTCAGGAGGTTGAAAATGTTTCCTGAAGGAAGAAGGTGGAAGAGAGAATGTTCCGGGGGCGTGGGGTCCTTAATCATGTGGCTGTTTTGCCGAGGCAGCAGTAAGTGTAGACAGAGTCAATACATAGGAGGCTGGTTTGCATGATGGATTTGTGACCTTTTATAGCTCCTTGTGTTCTTGAGCAGAGCAGGAGCCATACCAAGCTGTGGTACAACCGTAAATAATGCTTTCTATGATGCATCTGTAAAAGTTGGTGAGAGTTGAGAGCTAACATAGAACATAGAACACTACAGCACAAACAGGGATCGGACCCCAAGTTGCATTGATTGTGTCCCTGCCTACCAGGCCTATCTATAAATGCCAAATTTCCTTAGACTTCTGAGGAAGAAGAGGCATTGGTGGGCTTTCTTAACAATAGTGGCAGCATGGGGGTGCCAGGGCAGGTTGTTAGTGATCTGGGCATCTAAGAAGTTGAAGCTCTTGACCCTTTCTACTTCATCCCCATTGATGTAGACAGGAGCTGTTCTGCTTTACACTTCTTGAAATCGATGGCAATCTCCTTCATTTTGTTGACATTGAGAGAGAGATTATTATTGCCGCATCATTTTACCAGATTCTCTATCTCGTACTGTACTCTGTCTGATTTGAGATCTGACCCACTGCAGTGGTGTCAGCAGCAAACTTGAAAATCAAATTGGAGAGGCATTGGGCTGTACAGTCATAGATGTTTATGGAGTATGGCAGAGGGCTGAGAACACAGCTTTGTGGGGCACCGGTGTTGAGGATGATCGTGGAGGAGATGTTGTTGTCTGTCCTTATTGATTGTAGTCTGTGAGTTAAGAAGTTCAGGATCTGGTCACAGAGAAGCTGCCTAGGCCCAGGCCACAGAGTTTGGAGATGAGTTTTGTGGGAATAATAGTGTTGAAGACTGAGCTGTAGTCAATAAATAGGAGTCTATCATCGGTGTCCTTGCTATCCAGATGCTCCAGGCCTGAGTGTGGAGCCGGGGAAATGGCATCTGCTGTGGAGCTATTGCGGGATAGACAAACTGTAATGTATCCAGGTAGTCCAGGAGACAGGAATTGATTCGTGCTATGACTAACCTTTCAAGACACTTCATGATAATGGATGTCAGAGCTTTCAATAATGAAGCAGCTGAACAGTATTTAAAAATGAAAGAAAGCAAATTTAATTCACAACTTATGTCTATTTTAGTTCCAAATAAATAGCCTTCCCCTTACAGCATTGAAAGCCACTTTAAATGCAATTAGCAACTATAACAATATAGAATACGCATAGGCAGTCTTAAAGCTTTCACAGAGACCGAATGAATTTTAGCACAGCTTGTGGAAATTTATCTTTAAACTAACTCTCACCAAAAGTGAAAAGCAGTTTTTTTCTGCTACGAACCTAGCTCCCCCAATTAACCACATTATGACATGATCCAGTCAATCAACTTAATCAAAAATCGCAGGGGAAATCTTCATCTACCAACAGACGTTCATTAGCTTCTTCACAAATAAATGCTGCTTGGCTAAAATGAGTATTTATTTTGCTTCCCCAGCAACTGAGCTATGTTCCTCCCAAACATACTGACTGCTTGTACCACAAAGCTGAATTTGTAAATGTTCCCTCAAAAAAATGTATATCCATGTCAATTGCACTGTGATCATTGCAGCCATGACTATCAGTTATATTCAGAATGTGGTTTGAGATTAAATTAACTTTTGTTATGTTCTGGCCCTCAGGTTACAATGAGCATGCCCTGGTTTCCGAATTGCACTACTGACCATTGCTTTGATTTTGTATCAATTGCAAAATCCTGTGACTTTTTATTTGTAATGCCCTCTGATTTTGACAGACAAAAATGGGATTACTGTTTTGCAAAAGCAAATTCTCCCTATTATCAGACTTACACAGGTATGTTCAGTAAAACATTTGATGAATAGTTTGCCTTGTCTCCATCAATATTTGCCTAATTCAGTCATATTTTTGTCCATTTAGGTCTTTCTGCTTACATCAAGCTGGGTGTTGATCCCAAAAAACTAATAACGGGAATTTCACTGCTTGGTTTGGACTATCCTTGTAGGCAATTCATTGAGGTAAGGACAAATGATTAATTTGCAATGCACAAGAAATGGGAGTAAATTCAGCTCAGCTGAAATACATCTTCTGGCATGTTAATTGTGTGATGATGATGTGATGTAATGTCACTGGGTAGTGTTCCAGAGGCTGAGGCTAATATTTTCGGGGCATAGGTCCAAATTCCACCCAGATTTCTGCTAGAAGTTAAATTCAATAACATTTGGAACTGAAAGCCAGTCTCACAACTATTCACGATTGTTCTTGAAGCTATCTACTTTACTGAAATCCCTCAGGGAAGGAAATCCGCCATCCTCAATATGCCTGCAGACCCTTTAACAAGGCTGTTGCCTGGATTGGGTGGCATTCCTTATGAGGATAGGTTGCTGGATCGAGGTCTTTTCTCCCTGGAGGGGCGAAGGATGAGAGGCGACTTGATAGAGGTTTATAAGATGGTGAGAGGTATCAATAGGTGGATTCTCGGAGGCTATTTCCCAGAGCTGAAATGGTTACTGTGTGAGGACATAGGTTTAAGGTGCTGGAGAGTACGTAGAGAGGAGATGACAAGGGTAGGATTTTCACTCAGAGTGGTGAATGAGTGGAATTGGTTGCCGTCGGTAGTTGTGGAGGCGAACTTGTTGGAGTCTTTTAAGAGAATTCGGGGTGAGTACATGAGATTTAATGGGATTGAGGGTTATAGGTAGGCCTGGTAATGATATGATCGGCACAACTTGTGGGCTGAAGGGCCTGTTTGTGCTGTAGTGTTCTCTGTTCTATCCGCTGCAATGTGAATAATTCTTAATTGCTCTCTGAAAGGTCCACCAAGTCACACAGTTCAAGGAAGAAATTAGGGATGGGAACAAATGCTGACTTTGCCACTGACATAGATGCAGCAAGACATAGATAGAATGCAAGATTGGGCAGAGAAGTGACAGATGGACTTCAATGCAAATAAATGTGAGTGGTCCATTTTGGCAGGAACAATGGGATGAGGAGTACAATATCAAGGGTAGGAGTCTTGGCAGTGTTGAGGAGCAGAAGGATCATGGGGTCCAGGTGCATGGGACTCTTAAATTGGCCTCACAGGTGGAGGATGTGGTCAAGAAGCCATATGGTGTATTGGCCTTCGTTAAACAAGAGATTGAGTTTAGGAGTTGGGAGGTAACGCTGCAACTTTACAAGACCCTTGTCAGACCCTATTTGGAGTACTGTGTACAGTTCTGGTCACCTCATTACAGGAAGGATGTGGAAGCTATTGAGAGGGTGCAGAGGAGATTTACAAGGATGTTGCCTGGATTGGGAGGCATGTCCTATGAAGATAGGTTGAGGGAGCCAAGTCTGTTCTCCCTGGGGAGAAGGTTGAGAGGTGATCTGATAGAGCTTTATAAAATGTCGAGAGAATAGATAGAGTTGATTCTTGGAGGCTATTTCCCATAGCTGAAATGGTTACTATGAGAAGACACAGATTTAAGGTGCTGGGCAGCAAGTACAGAGATGATGTTAGGGGTAAGTTTTTCACACAGAAGATGGTGAGTGAATGGAATCGGCTACCATCAGTGGTGGTGGAGGTGAACTCGCTGGTGTCTTTTAAAAGACTTCTGGATGAGTACATGGGATTATCTGGGATTGGGAGTTACAGATAGTTCTATGGCCTAATAGATATGCGCATGATCAGTTCAACTTGTGGGCCGAAGGGCCTGTTTGTGCTGTACTGTTCTATGTTCTATGATGCTTGCATCTGTGAAGGAAGAAAATATCCTGTCCAATCAGAATGTCCAATTCCATCTTGGAATGTTGGAGGTCCTGGGTACCAGCAACCTTAGGCACTTGTAGTCAACTCATAGTACAGACAGCATGAGACAATAAGCGTCCAATGCGAGGCTTCTAATGACTCGTACACAAGAAGAACCCGCTTCTCCCGACCAAAATGGCTGGACTGTTTCTGACGTTATAGAAAAACAATTTTGCAGTTATAGTTTATTACAACAAATCCAGAGCAAGCAATCTTTCACAACCTTCATTGACATACATATTTGCCAATTAAATCTTGGCTTTTTGCCCTTTCTCCTTCAATGAAAAATTGGCTTTTGTCAATCCTTCATTTGCATAGCATATCCCCATAGCTCACCTTTGGTATTTGTTTTCAAAAAATCTGGTCTTGCTCACGCAGTGTGGAAGTTAAAAAAGTCCCACACAACTTCCACACACCTGAAGAAGGAACACCGTTTCCAAAAGCTTGTAAGATTACTATCAAATAAACTGGTTGGACTCTAACTGATTGGACTTCTTACTGTATTTACTCCAGTCCAATGTTGCGTCTCTACTCCATGGAGATCAGACCGGGGACCGCATGATTTTTGATATTGATGGAGTAACTGCATTCATGTGTGCTATTTTCTCATATTTATTTTCTTTAACAGCCTGGCAGATGTAAATTGCGAGAATATAATTTTAGAGGAGCTCCGTGCAGTTCCTTTGTTGCGACGAGGGTTCCATACAAACAGGTCATGGAACTGCTGTCCAGATCTATTACTGGCAGATATTGGGATGATAATTACAAATCGCCATATTTTGTGTACAAGGTAAGAGTCTCATTCAAAGCACATTGGAGAGATGTGAAGTTTAACATTGTTTGAATGCTTCCCCATCACTGATGTGGTGAATTATTCACAGCTGAATAATTTCCTGGATTGCCCCTGCTTCCTTTCTTAAACAAGGGAACAACATTGGCTATTTTCCAGTTCTCTGGAACCTTGCCTCTGGTCAAAGAGGATGTGAGGATATCTATTAAGGCCCCAGCCATTTCTTCCCTTGCCTCCCACAGTAACCTGGGATAGATCGCATCTAGTGCCAAGGACTTGTCTATCTTATTGCGGTTTGGTTATGTATGCAAAACTACATACATAACTTCCCTCCATTGTCGTTGAGTGAGCCTTCTCTTTCTCTTGCTACCCTCTTGCTCCTAATATATGCATAGAAAGCCTTGAGATTCTCCATCCCCCTGTTTGCTAAAGACATTTCACTTTTAGATCGCCTAATTTAAGTCCTTTCCTACTTTCCCTATATTCCTCAAGGGTTTTGTCCTCTTATAGATGCCTAAACTTATTGCATGCTTCCTTGTCTTCTTTTGACTAAGCGTACAATTTCCCTTGTCATTTATGGTTTCCGAATCCTTCCAATTGTATCCTTCATTTTGTCTGCACTTTGTCATTTTGTCCTGAACTTCAATCTGCTGGCAATGAAAAGCCTCTCACATGTCAGACGTGGATTTGCCCTCCAACAGCCGCTCCCAATCCACATTCCCAATTCCTGTTTAATTTGGATGTAATTTGGGGCTGGGAACATCTGAAATGTGGAGCTTATTCAAGGAGCAGCTACTGCGAGTCCTTGATAAATATGTACCTGTCAGACAGGAAGGAATTGGTCGAGCAAGGGAACTGTGGTGAACTAAGGAAGTTGAATCTCTGGTGAAGAGGAAGAAGGAAGCTTATGTAAAGATGAGAGGTGAAGGCTCAGTTAGGGCCCTGGAGAGTTATAAATTAGCCAGGAAGAAGCTAAAGAGAGAGTTAAGAAGAGCTAGAAGAGGACATGAGAAGACTTTGGTGGTTAGGATCAAGGAGAACCCTAAAGCTTTCTACAGGTATGTCAAGAATAAAAGATTGGTTAGGGCAAGATTAGGGCCAGTCAGACACAGTAGTGGGAAGTTGTGCATGGAACCTTCAGAGATAGGGGAGGCACTGAATTAGTATTTTTCATCAGTATTAATGCAGGACTGTAGTCGAGAAGAATACTGACATACAAGTTTGTAGACTAGACGGGGTTGAGTTACAAAAGTAGGAGGTTTTGCAATTCTTGAGGGTATGAAAATAGATAAGTCCCCTGGGCCGAATGGGATTTACCCTAGGGTTCTCTTGGAGCTAGGGAGGAGATTGCAGAGCCTTTGGGTTTGATCTTCATGTCGTCATCGGCTACAGGTATGGTGCTGGAAGACTGGAGAATAGCAAATGTTGTCCCCTTGTTCAAGAAGGGGAGTAGAAATTATCCAGGGAATTATAGACCAGTGAGCCTCACTTCTGTTGTGGGCAAAGCTTTGGAAAGAATTATAAGGGATAGGATTTCTAATCAACTAGAGAGAAATAAATTGATTAGGGATAGTCAACACAGTTTTGTGAAGGGTAGATTGTGCCTCACAAACCTTATTGAGTTTTTTGAAAAGGTGGCCAAAGAGGTGGATAAGGGTAAGGCAGTTGATGTGGTGTATATGGATTTTAGTAAAGCGTTTGATAAGGTTCTCCATAGTCGGCTACTGCAGAAAATTCAGATGCATGAGATTGAGGGTGATTTAGCAGTTTGGATCAGGGATTGGCTAGCTGATAGAAGACAGAGGGTTTTGGTTGATGGGAAATATTCAATCTGGTGTTCAGTTGCAAGTGATGTACCTCAAGGATCTGTTTTGGGGCCACTGCTGTTTGTCATTTTTATAAATGACCTAAATGAGCGTGTAGAAGGATGGGTTCGTAAATTTGCTGATGACACCAAAGTCAGAGAAGATGTAGATAGTGAGGATGGATGTTACAGTTTGCAGAGGGACATAGATAAGCTGCAGAGCTGGGCCGAGAGGTGTCAAATGGAGTTTAATGCAGAAAAGTGAGAGGTGATTCACTTTGGTAAGAGTAACAGGAGTACAGAGTATAGGGCTAACGGAAGGACTCTTAGTAGTGTCGACAAGCAGATAGATCTCGGTGTACTTGTGCATAGCTCCCTAAAAGTTGGCATGCATGTTGATAAGGTTATTAAGACGGCATACAGTGTGTTAGTTTTTATTGGTAGAGGGATAGAATTTCAGAACCGTGAGACCATGTTGCAACTGTGCAAAACTCTGGTGCGGCCGCATTTAGAGTATTGTGTACAGTTCTGGTCGACACATTATAAGAAAGATGTGGAGACATTGGAAAGGGTGCAGAGGAGGTTTACCAGGATGTTGCCTGGTATGGTGGGAATGTCTTATGAGGAAAAGCTGAGGGATTTGAGGTTATTTTCATTAGAGAAAAGAAGATTAAGAGGTGACCTAATTGAGGCATACAAGATGGTCAGAGGCTTAGATAGGCTGCACAGTGAGAGCCTTTTCCCTCGGATGGTGATGGCTAACATGAGGGGATATAGCTTTAAATAAAAGGGTGGTAGTTATAGGACTGATGTCAGCGGTGGGTTCTTTACTCAGAGGGGAGTAACGGTCTGGCTGCAGTTATGGTCTCAGCAACTTTAGGGGCGTTCAAATGGTCAGTGCATAGGCATATGGATAGTATTGGAATAGTTTAGGTTAGAGGGTCATTAGATTGGTTCCGTTGGTAGTTATAGGATGGATGTCAGAGGTAGGTTCTTTACTCAGAGGGGAGTAAGGCGGTGGAATGCCCTGCCTGCAGCAGTTGTGGTCTCACCAACTTTAAGAGCATTGAAATGGTCAGTGAATAGGCATACGGATAGTATTGGAATAGTTTAGGTTAGAGGGTCATAAAATTGGTTCCATTGGTTGGCGCAACATTGAAGGCTGAAGGGCCTATACTGCGCTGTAATTTTCTATGTTCCATGTTCTATTAGTCCACATCGAATTCAGCACTGTTACACGAGGGCCAGTCTTGTTCTTATCTATGACTGCCTGATATCTTATGGAATTATGGTTGTTAAAGTCAAAATGCTCCCCCACTGAAACATGGATCACCTGGCCCAGTTCATTCCCTAGTACCAAGTCTAGTATGGCCCCATCGCTGGTTGGATTGTCAGAACATTTACCAAACAGCTGCCCTGGACAGATCTAACGGATTGCTCTCTATCCAAGCTCCTTCCTGTGATGAACTCCCTGTCAATTTGGGGGCAGCTGAAGTCATCCACACAGCAACTCTGCTTTTTTCACACCATTTCATTACCTGATTACATAACAGTTCCTCTGTCTCCTGCACGCTACTGGTAGCTCTACAAAACACTCCCAACATTCTAATTTCAACCTTTCTATTCCTAACTCCACTTATAATGCCTCACAGCAAGATCCCTCCAATGTATCCTCCCTCAGCAGAGCTGTAATCAGCAACGCAACTCCCCAATTCCTTTTGTTTCCCCTCCATCTAACACAACAACATCCTGGAATGTTAAGCTGTCAGTCTTATCCCTCCTTTAACCATGTCTCTGTAGTTGAAATGGGTCTCAGTTCATCTGTTTTACCTGTCATGCTGCTTGCATTGAAGCAAACATTCTCCAAAGCCTGCCGAGCACTCCAGATTTCCTCTGCCTGCTGTTATTCTGTGACATGTTTATCTCAGTATTAATTTTCTCCCCAGTCTCCAATTATTGGCCTGTGGTTCCAGTTCCCAGCCCCACTCATGCCACATTAGTTTAAACCCTCCCAAACAACATGAGCAAAACTCCCATCGCTGCAAAATGCTGAGAGGGGGAGTGAGGGGAAGATCTATTTGATGATGGCATTATGTTGGAGTTGGCGAAAATGTTGGAGGGTGATCCTTTGAAGGTGGAGGCTGGTGGACTGTAAACAAAGGGGAGACATATCCTGGTTCTGTGATGGAGGGGAAGAGCAGGAGCAGTGGCATGGGAGATAGCTTGGAGACGATTGAGAGTCCTATTAATCGCAATTGCTGATGGGAGGCAAACCAGTCTCCCATCCGCTGACTCTGTCTACACTTCTACAATTACGCTGGCTACCTTGGCAAAGCAGCCAGCATAATTAAAGACCCCATGCACCTCAGACATTCTCTTTTCCATTTTCTTCGTCAGGAAAAAGATACAAAATTCTGAGGTCACTTACCAACCGTCTCAAGAACAGTTTCTTCCCCGTTGCTATCAGACTTTTGAATGGACCTACCTTACATTAAGTTGATCTTTCTCTCCACCCTAGCTATGATTCTAACATAAATTCTGCAATCTCTCATTTCCTTCTTTGTATAACACACAAGGAAAAACACCTTTCACTGTATATTAATGCATGTGATAATAATATATCAACTTTGGTAAAACAAAGATTATTTGAAAACACTGATAAAATATAACCAAAAAATTGGCATAATTTTTACCAATTACAAGACTTAACATGACACAATATAACTCCTAACAGCTAGCTATCTCTAGCACAATGCCACCACTCAACACATCTTCCCCTCACTCTTGCTGTTGGAATTCCACAGGGACCATTTCCTCTCCTTGGTCCATTTCTCCATTGTATCCAGCATCTCAGCCCCTGCCCATGTCACCTTTCTATGTAATCATAGAAGGAGCAATACCTTCCCCTTTACTTCCTCCTTGTTTACCATCCCATGGTCTAAACACTCCATTCAGGTGAAGCAGTGCTTCAGATGCACCTCCTTCGATCTGGTCTATTGCATCCACGGCTCAAATGTGGTCTACTCTACATCTGAGAGACCAAACATAGACTGGGTGACCGCTTGACTGAACACCTATGGTCCTTCCACAAGTAGGACCCAGAATTTCCTGTCTCTTGCCTCTTCAATACACCACGCTGCAGATTTTTCCACATGTGCCTCTTTGGCCTTTTGCCATGTTCTAGTGAAACTGAATGAAAACTGGTGGAACAGCAGCTCACCTTCCGATTGGACACTTTAAACCCTTCCAAGATGCACATTGAGTTCAACGATTTCAGAGCATGAACTCTCCCTTCCACCCAGTTTGCATTTATTTTATTTCATTTTGTTTCTTCTTTTCATCTCTTTCCTCCATTTTTATCATCCTTCCTTCTCTCTAGGAAGAAGAGAGACTCCCTAGGCAGTCAAGTCGAGAAGGTTGTTAGGAAGGCATATGGACTCTTGGCTTTTATTGGTAGAGGGATTGAATTTCGGAGCCGCAACGTCATGTTGCAACTGTACAAAACTCTAGTGCGGCCGCACTTGGAGTATTGTGTGCAGTTCTGGTCCCCACATTATACGAAAGATGTGGAGGCATTGGAGAGGGTACAGAGGAGGTTTACCAGGATGTTGCCTGGTATGGAGGGCAGGTCTTATGAAGAGAGGCTGAGGGATTTGAGGTTGTTTTCGTTAGAAGGGAGGCGGCTAAGAGGAGACCTTATTGAAACATATAAGATGATTAGAAGTTTAGATAGGGTGGACAGTGATAGCCTTTTTCCTAGGATGGAGAAAGCTAGCACGAGGGGACACAGCTTTAAATTAAGGGTGATAGTTATAGGACGGATATCAGAGGTAGGTTCTTTACCCAAAGGGTGGTTTGGGAGTGGAATGCCCTGCCTGCGGCAGTTGTAGATGCGCCAAGTTTGGTGGCGTTTAAGAGGTTAGTTGATAAGTATATGGAAGAGAAGGGAATGGTTTAGTTTGGAGGGGCATGCTTTTTATATTGGTCGGCGCAACATCGAAGGCCGAAGGGCCTGTTCTGTGCTGTAATGTTCTATGTTCTATGTTCTATGTTCTTACATATTTCCATTTCTCCATTCCCACTCTACCTCTTACCATCCCTCATCCCACCCTCTGCCCTTCACGCTAACTGCCTTAAGCATCTATATCCCTGTTTTGCCATTCACACATTCTCATCTCTTAATGGACATTTTTAACACCTCTCTCAGCTGACTTTATTCTCATTTTCATTGCCTTTGTCCTTTTATTGCTTCTTTCCACCTTCACTGTTTAAATATTTGATCATTCTCTTGCCCTCAGCTCTGCCGAATGGTCATCCACTTATGAAAAATTGGCCCCAATTCCCTCCACAGATGCTGTCAGACTTGCTGAGATTTTCCAGCATTTTCTGTTTTTGTTTTAGACTCCAACATCTGCAGTGTTTTGCTTTTAGCTAGCTTTCTCTGCTGTTCCAAGTTAAACACTATCCCACAGACATCCCCATTCTTCAGCCTTAGCACAAAAAGCGAGTATGTTCACTTGATGCCAGATCTTTAACTTTTTAACACCTGCTGTGAATTGGTCCTTTGCTTATTGGATCAAACCTCTCAGGCTTCCCAGTTCTCAAACTTTCAGAAAGACAATAGCGGGAGAGAGAGAGAGTGACAGAGACAGAGATATACCTTCTTTCAGTGAAGACTTTAATACAATTAAGAATTGATTATTGTTTTAATAATAGTTTTCAGATGCCTAAAATGTTACATTGATCCAAAAGCATGACTTTTTTTCTAACTCCTTTGCCTTTTATAGCAGGTTAATAATACATACCAAGAGGTCTGTTATGATGAGAGCATTTCATTAAGGTCAAAGAGGAAGAAGAAATTAAAGCTCCATGGTGCAGATGTAGCCTGTTGCAGTTCCAGAAACAAATCCAAAAGCCTGGGATGCTCTGTAAGAAAACAAACTATCCTCAGGCACACCATCTAACCTGCCAATCATCCCAAAGTCAAGCTCAAAGAACAAAGAAAATTACAGCATAGGAATAGGCCCTTCAGCCCTCCAAGCTTGCAGTCACCATGCTCACCAAATGAACTAAAACCCCCTACCCTTCCAGGTACCATATCCCTCCGTTCCCAACCTATTCATGTATTTGTCAAGATGCCCCTTAAAAGTCACCATTGTGTCTGCTTGCACTACTTCCCTGGCGGTGATTTCCACCACCCTCCAGGTATCCACTACACTCTGTGTAAAAAATCTGCCTTGTACATCTCCTTTAAACCTTGCCCTTTGCATCTGAAACCTATCCTCCCTCGCAATTGACTCTTCCAAGCTGGGAAAAAGCTTATGACTATTCGCTCTCTCCATGCCTCTCATAATCTTGTAGACTTCTATCAGGTCGTCCCTCAACTTCCATTATTTCAGTGAGGCAAGAAAAAAACAAGTTTCTCCAACCTCTCCTCATTGCTAAAGCCCTCATACCGGGCAAGTGAGAATAAATCCTGCCTCGAAGAATCCTCTTGAATAATTTCCCTACCATTGATGTAAAGCTCACCAACATGTAATTACCTGGATTATTTTTGGTAATCTTCTAAAACAACAGAACAACATTGGCTATTCTCCAATCCTCGGGGATCTCCACTGTAACCAGTGAGGATACAAAGATTTCTCTCAAGGGCTCTGCAATTTCCTCCTTTGCCTCTCTCAGTATTTTGGGTTATATCCCATCAGGCCCTGGGGACTTGCCTAACTTATTGCTTCTCAAGAACCCCAACAGCACCTTCTTTTTGATTTCAACATGATTCAAACTATTTACATAACGTTTCCCAGACTCATCATCCATCCATTCCTTCTCTTTGGTGAATAGCCATGCAAATTACTCATGTGCACAAGTCCATTACTTTGTCCATTTCTTTTGGCTCCATGCATAGATTCCCTCCCTTGTCCTTGAGTGGGCCTACATTCCTGTTCTTTATAAATGCATAAAAGGCTTGGGATTTTCCTTAATCCTGCTGGCCAATGATTTCTTGTGACCCCTTCTAGCCATCTTTAGTTCTTGCTTCTGTTTCTTTCTATCTTCCCTGCATTCCACACTTGCTTTGTGTGTCCCCAGTCTCCAAGCTTTGATAAATGCTTTTGTTTTTCTCTTTAACTGGTCTCAGAATATCTCTTGTTATCCCAAGGTTTCCAAAATTTGCCATTGTTATCATTCATCCTTAAGGAATGTACTGGTCCTGAATCCCTATCAATTTACACTTGAAAACCTCCCTCGTGCCAGATGTTGGTTTTCTCTCAAAATCTGCCCCCAATCTACATTCTTCAGTTCCTGCCTAATATTGTTGTAATGAGCCTTCCCCCAATTTAGCATCTTAACTTACCTTACTGAGTTGTGGTCACTGTTCCCAAACCGAAATATCGACCACCTGAACGGGCTCATTCCCCAATACCAGGTCCAATCTGGCCCTTTCCCTAGTTAGACTATCAACATACTGTTTCAAGAAGCCCTTCTGGATTCTTTGTAAAACCCCTTCCCCATCTATGCCCCAAGCACTAAGTGAGTCCCAGTACATGTAGGGGAAGTTAAAATCTCCCACCACAACAACCTTGTTATTTTTACACTTTGTCAAAATATGCCTTCACATCTGTTCCTCAATCTCCCGCTGGCTGTTGGGTGGCCTATAGCAAACCTCCAAAATTGTGACTACACTTTTCCTATTCCTGAGCTCTACCACATTGCCTCACTGTTTGAATCCTCCAATGTACGCCCTGGAGTACAGCTGTGATATTCCCCTGAGCCAGTAGTGTAACTCCCCCAGCCTTTTTCATCTCCTTCTATCCCGCCTGAAACATCTGTGTCCTGGAACGTTCAGCTGCCAATTCTGTCCTTCCCTTAACCAAGTCTCTGTAATGGCAACAGCATCATAGTTCCTCATGCGAATCCAAGCTCTGAGTTCTCCTGCCTTACCTGTTACACTTCATTAAGCAATCCCAAAAAAGGTCACTAAAACCACAGACCACTCCATAGTCCAATTTGAAATCAATATGGTATCAATTACCTGCCTCCAGTAACAATACCGGGCAACGACTAGAGGGAAAAATGGTGCTAACAAAATTGCAAGGACTGCAGGGAACACCTGCAGAGAAACATGATTAAAAGTATTTGTAAAGGCACAGTACTGGCTCTACTGCCATGGTGTTAGTGGGGGGAGATGTGGCAGATATTGATGGTGTGAGGAATCTTGTATACTGAGATAGTGAAGGGGTTCGGAGAACATACAACTAGAAAATACAACACAAGGCAGGCCTTCGGCCACGAGGTTGCGACGATCAACATCTACGGAATCTTGATACTGAGATAGTGAAGGGGTTTGGGAGCAACATACAACATAGAACAATACAACACAAGCAGGCCCTTCGGCCCACGAGTTGCGCCGATCACATCTACCAATCCACAGACCTATCTATAACCCCCTATCCTATTCTTTTCCATATACTCATCCAGAAGTCTCTTAAAAGACCCCCAGTGAGTTTGCCTCAACAACCTCCGACGGCAGTCGGTTCCATTCACTCACCACCCTCTGAGTGAAAAACCTACCCTGACATCTCCTTTGTATTTGCTTCCCTGCACCTTAAATCTGTGTCCTCTTGTAGTGACCATTTCAGCTCGGGGAAATAGTCTCTGAGAGTCCACTCTATCTATCCCTCTCAACATTTTATAAACCTCTATCAGGTCGCCTCTCAACCTACGTCTCTCCAGTGAGAAGAGTCCCAGCTCCCTCAACCTATCTTCATAGGGCCTGCCTCCCAATCCAGGCAGCATCCTTGTAAATCTCCTCTGAACTCTCTCAATAGCCTCTACATCCTTCCTATAATGAGGTGACCAGAACTGCGCACAGTACTCCAAGTGGGGTCTGACAAGAGTCTTATAGAGCTGCGTCATTACCTCCTGACTCCTAATCTCTATTCCTCGATTAATGAAGGCCAGTACACCGTACGCCTTCTTGACCACTTCCTCCACCTGCGAGGCCAATTTAAGAGTCCTATGGACCAGGACCCCGAGATCCTTCTGCTCTACAACACAGCTAAGACTCCTACCCCTTATATTGTAATCCTTCATCCCATTATTCCTGCCAAAATGGACCACTACATATTTATCTGCATTGAAGTCCATCTGCCACTTCTCCACCCAGTCTTGCATCCTGTCTATGTCCCGCTGCAACTTTTGGCATCCCTCCAGACCATCCACAACACCATCGATCTTTGTATCGTCGGCGAACTTGCTAACCCATCCCTCCACTTCCTCATCCAGGTCATTTATGAAAATGACAAACAGCAGGGGTCCCAGAACAGATCCCTGGGGCACTCCACTGGTTACCGACCTCCATAGGCGGCTAAGAGGGGATCTTATTGAAGCATATAAGATGATTAGAGGTTTAGGTAGGGTGGACAGTGATAGCCTTTTTCCTAGGATGGAGAAAGCTAGCACGAGGAGACACAGCTTTAAATTAAGGGGTATGAGTTATAGGACAGATATCAGAGGTAGGTTCTTTACTCAAAGAGTGATTAGGGAGTGGAATGCCCTGCCTGCAGCTGTTGTAGATGCGCCAAGTTTAGTGGCGTTTAAGAGGTTAATTGATAAGTATATGGAAGAGAAGGGAATGGTTTAGTTTGGAGGGGCATTGCTTTTTATTTGGTCGGCACAACATCGAAGGCCGAAGGGCCTGTTCTGTGCTGTAATGTTCTATGTTCTATGTTCTATGTTCTATGCAGAACAAGACCCATCCACAACCACTCTCTGCCTTCTGCTGGCAAGCCAGTTCTGGATCCACGAGGCCAAAGCCCCTTGGATCCCATGCCTTCTCACCTTCTGCAGAAGCCTTGCATGGGGGACCTTATCAAACACCTTACTAAAGTCCATGTACACTACTTCCACCGCTCTTCCTTCGTCAATGTGTTCAGTCACATTTTCGAAGAACTCAACTAGGCTCGTAAGGCATGACTTGCCCTTGACGAAACCATGCTGACTATTTCTAATCAGTCCAAACTTCTCCAAATGTTCATATATCTTATCCCTCAGAAGCCTCTCCACCAGCTTACCAACCATTGAAGTCAGACTCACCGGTCGGTAATTTCCTGGACTATCCCTGTTCCCTTTCTTAAAGATAGGAACCACATCCGCAATCCTCCAATCCTCCGGAACCTCTCCCGTTTCCATGAATGACGCAAATATCATCGCCAGGGGCTCTGCAACCACTTCCCTCACCTCCCACAATAACCTGGGGTACATCCTATCTGGTCCCGGCGACTTGTCTATCTTGATAGAATTTAACAGGTCTAACACATCCTCTTTCCTAACATCCACATACTCAATCTTTTCCATATGTCTCAAACCTGCAATGCAATCTCCCATTTTTAACATTTTTTCAGATTGGGGTGCCCATCAGTCTCGATAGGCCCCAACCCTCTCATTTCCTTTGTAACGGCCAACAGTGGAGGGATTGTAAAATGTGTACTGGAAGGATCGTTGGAACAGTATGCGGCTAGCCTGACTACAGAAGGCTCTATATTGGATTTAGTTCTGAGTAATGAGCCAGGGCAGGTAGTTGATGTTGTAGTGGGGGAACATGTGGCTAACACTGACCACAATTCTGTCTACTTTAGGATACAGATGGAAAAGGATGCCTGTTGCCGTAGGGGCAGGGTGCTGAATTGGGGGAAGGCTAACTACGGTCGAATTAGGCAGGAACTTAGGGAAACTGATTGGGAACGATTGTTTGAGGGTAAGTCCATGCCAGGCACGTGGGATTCTTTCAAGGGAATACTGAAAATGTTGCAAGATAAGTATGTGCCGGCCAAGAGGAAAGATGGGAAAGGTAGGATTAGAGAGCCGTGGATTACTAGGGATATTGAGGACTTGGTTAGGAAGAAAAGAGAAGCGTATGATAGGTCGAAGCAGCTGGGAACCGAGACAGCATTGAAGGAATATAGAGAGAGTAGGAGGGAGCTCAAACAGGGAGTTAGAAGGGCAAAAAGGGGGCATGAAATGATTTTGGCGGATAGGATTAAGGAAAACCCAAAGGCTTTTTACTCCTATGTTAGGAATAAAAGGGTGGTTAGAGGAAAAATTGGACCTCTTAGGGACAGAGGAGGGGAACTGTGCTTAGAGCCCGAGGGAATGGCGGAGATCCTGAATGAATACTTTGCGTCGGTATTCACGAAGGAGAGGGGCTTGTTGACAGCTCCTGTCTCTGAGGGAGCTGTGGACCAGTTGAGGGAAATATCCATACCGAGGGAGGAAGTGTTAGAGCTTCTAGGTAGCATTAAAACTGATAAATCTCCTGGGCCTGATGGCATTTATCCCAGACTGCTTAGGGAGGTGCGAGGTGAAATTGCTGGGCCTCTGACACAAATCTTTGTCTCTTCCTTGGACACAGGTGAGGTCCCAGAGGACTGGAGAATAGCTAATGTTGTACCGTTGTTTAAAAAGGATGGTAGGGATAACCCCGGAAATTATAGGCCTGTGAGTTTGACTCAGTGGTATGGAAGCTGTTGGAGGGGATTCTTAGAGATAGGATGTATAGGCACTTACAGCGTTGCAATCTGATTAGGGATACGCAGTATGGATTTGTTAAGGGGAGGTTGTGCCGTACAAATCTGGTAGAATTTTTTGAGGAGGTGACGAAAACAGTCGACGAAGGGCGAGCCGTTGATGTCATCTATATGGATTTTAGTAAGGCGTTTGACAAAGTCCCTCATGGGAGGTTAGTTGAAAAGTCAAGGCAAATGGGATACAAGGACAGGTAGCTAGATGGATAAGCAACTGGCTTGGTAATAGGAGACAGAGAGTAATAGTGGAAGGGTGTTTCTCTAGCTGGAGAAACAGCTAGAGTGGTGTGCCACAGGGCTTGGTACTTGGGACCTCTTCTATTTGTAATATATATAAATGACTTGGAAGAAGGAGTAAGTGGAGTGATCAGCAAGTTTGCAGACGATACAAAGATGGCTGGACTTGCCGATAGTGAGGAGCATTGTCAGGCGATGCAGCAGGACATAGATAGGCTGGTAGCTTGGGCAGATAGATGGCAGATGGAATTCAATCCTGATAAATGTGAGGTGATGCATTTCGGGAGAAAGAATGTAGGGGGGAGGTATATGATAAAGGGTAGACCTATTAAGAGTATAGAAACGCAGAGGGACCTGGGGGTGCAGGTGAACAAGTCACTGAAGGTGGCAGAGCAAGTGGAGAAGGTTGTGAAGAAAGCATATAGTATGCTAGCCTTTATAGGAAGGGGTATAGAGTACAAGAGCTGGCCTTTAATGTTGCAGTTGTATAAAATGCTGGTTAGACCTCATTTGGAATACTGCATCCAGTTCTGGTCGCCTTACTACCGGAAGGACGTGGAGACTCTGGAGAGAGTGCAGAGGAGGTTTACCAGGATGCTGCCTGGTATGGAAGGTCTGAGTTACGAGGAGAGATTAGGCAAATTGGGACTGTTTTCCTTAGAAAGACGTAGACTTAGAGGAGATCTAATAGAGGTGTACAAGATTATGAAGGGGATAGATAGAGTAAACAGGGTTAAGCTTTTTCCTAGGATGGACTCAAATAGCACGAGGGGTCACGGGCTTAGGGTGAGGGGGGTAAGGTATAATTTGGATGCTAGAGGGAGTTTTTTCACACAGAGGGTGGTGGGGGTATGGAATGCGCTGCCAAGTAAAGTGGTGGAGGCAGGTACTCTGGAGTTATTTAAGAAATACTTAGATGGGCACATGAACAGAATGGGAATGGAGGGGTATAGAAAACTGATTTAAAATAGGGATCATGAGCCTTGGGAGTCCCTGGGAAGTGTGTAAATAGATGATGATATTGATGTACTTGTTTTTATCCTACAGGTGCTTTGGTCCACCTTGTTGTCTAACAAGGGGCATACACGCGATGGGTCGTGAGAGGGCTGCTCTTGGATTTTTTCAAGAGTATCCTAGTGCTTCACGTCGTTAGTGTACGCTTGACCTGGACCATTTGATGGGCAACACGACAGCTCAGTGACTATCGCTGTGCTGTGCAGATACATGGATTTGGGCCTGTGTCTGTGGGAGTTTGCGCATTTTCCCCGTGCTTGCGTGGGTTTTCTCCGGGAGCTCCGGTTTCCTCCCACATCCCAAAGATGTGCTCTTAGGCTAATTGGCAAAACAAATTCTCCCTAAATTGTCTCAAATTTGGTTTTTAATCCATAGATCTATAAACATGGACAGGGATCACGTGTAGAAGTGGGAACATCGAGGTGGAAGCGCGGGCTCGATGGGTCGAAGGGCCTGTTTCCCATGCTCTTTTGTTCTTTGTTCTTTGATTGTAATTAGAATTGCACTGACCAAACCATCAGCAATTGATGAGACATTGGTGATGCCACCCCATTGACAAGGGACTGGAGTATAAATATGAATAAGTATTCCAACAACTATATCAGATATTTGTGAGAGCAGATTGAAAACACTGTGCACAGTTTTGGTCTCCCTACATTAGGAAGGATATTGTCGCCTGGGAGAGTGTACAACAAAGGTTCACTAGATTGGTTCAGGAAAAGATCATTGAGGGGAAGAAGATAATGCAGGAAGGTGGAGTTGAGGTAAAAGGTCAACCACGGTCTTGCTGATTGGCAGACTCAGCTTGGAAGACAACTCCAGGTTCTATCTTTTATTTTCTGATGTGCTTATTTACAGAGTGAAGCTATAGAAAACTTTGTAACTTTATAAAGGAAATTTCAGTATTGGTTAATGAAAAGTTATGTTGCTGGGTCAATAATTAGTATCAGTAAATGTATGTTTCAATACAATTTGGAATTTATTGTTGTTTAAATAATGCTTTTTGAGATGACTAGAATGTTACGTTGATCCAAACATGTCACTTATCTATGTAACTCCTTTGATTTTTACGGCAGGTTAACAATACATTCCATGAGGTCTGGTATGACGATCCAGAGAGCATCTCGTTAAGATCAACGCTCGTAAGGAAATTAAATCTTGGTGGTGTAGGTGCCTGGTTTGGAAATAGCCTAAGTTACACTCTTAATCCAGTAGCAGTAATACAAACTGAAGGAATTTGGAATGCTCTGAGCCCTTTCAGAAGGAAATGGACAATTTGAATCATTTAAATCTGGATAAAATATCATTCGCTTTGCTAAGAAATGTAACAGAACCAAGATAGCTTCTTAAAACATTAATAAATACACTCATACAGATCTGGTGAACTGATTTAACATTGTATTTCATGAGTGAATTCCTATTCAATGGACAGCAAATTTATTAATGTGACTAGCACAAGATCTGATCACTTTATCTGAATATACGAATATACGAATAGCAGCAGAGGGGGGCCATTCAGCCCCTTAAGCCTGTTCCAGCATTTAATAAAATTATGGCTGATCTCTTTGTGTTGAGCTGCTCTTTTCTATCAAAACTCAGAACTTTTGATTCCCTTGCCTCACAAGAATTGATCTGTCAGCCTTAACAATATTCAATGATTCCGCTTCCACCTCCTTCTGAGAGAGAGAGAGAGAGAGAGAGAGATAGTTCAAAGTCACACTAAGATCAATGAGTTTTATGCCTAAGCAGTGGGATAGACACCATCCTGAATGAGAAAGAGCCAGACTGAAGATGGGTAACGGGATTTGGGACAGGGTGGGGGTTCAGCGTAGAGGTGCTTTTTGCTTTGGATTCTTTGTTCTAATTTCTTCATTCTTCACTGTGGGCTTAGCCTGCTGTAGCAGCATCATTGAAACCGTACGGTGCTGAAGACGGCCATTTGGCCCATTAAACCTGCACCAACAACAATCCCACCAAGTTGCTATCTACCCTGCTAATCCTCCTTGTCACTAACAGACAATTTAGCATGACCAGTCAACCTAGTCATATGTCTTTCGTGTGTCAGAGGGAACTGGAGCACCCAAAGGAAACCCACGCAAATACAGTGAGATTGTGCAAACTCCGCATCGGCACTCACCAGATGATGAAATTAGACCTGGGTCCCTGGTGCTGTGAGGCAGCAGTATTAACTTTGGTGCTAACATGCTGCTCAGAGGATACAAGAGAGGGAGCTGATTGGTGAATAGTGGGAGAGGCTGGATAAGTATTCACTATTTGAATCATTTGTAAGGTGTTCGTTTTTTGTAGTGTTTAAGGGTTATTTTCTGTAGTAACAAGAAGGGCTCGAGAGCTATTGAGATTCTTTGATATTAAGAATCTTCCAAAGATTTAATTTAACGTGCATGGGAGGGGAGCTCAAAGACATGGGGGCGGACCGAGAGGGGGGGTGGGGACAGCCAAAGGTAGTCTATACATCGGTACTAATGACATAGTCAGGAAGCGTGACAAAGTTCTGCAATGGCAGAGGGGGGAGTGTGGGCAGGTAGATTTCGTAGAGTCACTCGGGAAGGTTGAAACTGGTATGGCAGGGGAGTGGGAACCAGAGCAGTAGGTCAGCAGGAGAAATAATTGAGGAAGAGCAACTGAGTAAGGCCAGTAAGATTAAGAGGAAGAGCAGGCAGGGGAAGTGGTTGTTAAACACAACAGGACTGATGGTCTGAAGTGCATTTGTTTCAATGCGAGGAGCATTACAGGTAAGTCAGAAGAATTTGGAGCCTGGATTAATGCTAGGAACTATGATGTTGCTATTACAGAGACTTGGTTGAAAGTGAGACAGGATTAGCAGCGAAACGTTGCAGGATTTAGATTCTTCAAGCAGGATAGAGGAGAATGTAAAAGGGGTTGGGGAATTGCAATACTAATTAAAGAGACTTTCACAGTTGTACTGAGGAAGGAGAACACCTTGGAGGGTTCAGGCAGCAAGGCAATATAGATAGAGCCTAGGAATACGAAATGTGCAGTCACAATGTTAGGTGTTCATTACAGGACACCCAACAGCCAGCGGGAGATAGAGGAATAGATATGCAGACAGAGTTTGGAAAGATGCAAAAACAACAGTGTTGTTCTGTTGAATGATTTTAACTTTCCCTATATTGACTGGGACTTGTTTACTGCTATGGGCTTGGATAGGGCAGAACTTGTAAGGAGCATCCAGGATGGTTTCTTGAAATAGTATGTAAATAACAGAACTTGAGATGGAGTCATATAAAACCATGTTATTTGTGTTGGGGAATAAGCCTGGCCAGATGGTCAAAGTTTCAGTCGGAGAGTATTTTGGGAACAGTGATCATAATTCTGTAAGATTTAAGATGCTGTGGATAAGGACAAGAGCTTGCCTCAGCTGAAGTGTTAAATTGGGGGAAAATGAACTACAACAAGATTTGGCAGAGTCAGAAAGCATAGTTGGGGGAAACTGTTTGAGCATAAGTCAACATCCAACATGTATGAGTCTTTCAAATGTCAATCGATTGGAAATTAGGACAAGCGTGTACCATAAGTATGGCAAGTATTATAACTCTGGACAGTAGGTGAGGTGATGAGTCTTGTCAAAAAGAAAAAGCAAGTATTTGTATAGTCTAAAAGCCTTAGGACAGATGAAGCCCTTGAGGATTATAAAAAAAGTAGAAAAGAGCTTTTGGAAGGAGTTAGGAGGGCTAAAAGTCCTTGGCAAACAAGATTATGGAAAATGCTAAAGTATTTTATACATATGTAAAGAGGAAGAGGGTAGCTGGAAAAGGGTTGGTCCACTAAAGGATAGTGGAGGGAATCTATGCAAGGAACTAGAGGAAATGGGCGAGATCCTGAATGAATACTTTGCCACAGTATTCACCAAAGCGAAGGACTTAGTGGATGAGGTGCCTAGGTTATGGTATGTACATATTCTGGGTCATGTCAATATCAAAAAGGAGGAGGTGTTGGGCATCTTAAAAAGCATTAAAGTAGATAAGTCCTCAGAGCCTGATGGGATCTACACCTGAATACTGATGGAGGCAAAGGAGGAAATTGCTGGGGCTTAGGCAGAAATCTTTGTATCCTCATTGGTCATAGGTGAAGATCCAGCGGACTGGAGAATAGCCAAAGTTGTTCTATTATTTAAGAAGGGCAGAAAGAATAATCCAAGAAATTATAGACTGGTGAGCCTTACATCAGTAGCAGGGAAATTATTGGAAAATATTCTTAGGGACAAGATTTTCTTTCATTTAGAAACAAAGGGACTTATTTGCGATAGACAGCATTGTTTTGTAAAGGGGAGGTCATGTCTTACTAACTTGATCAAATCTTTTGAGGAAGTGACAAGAATGATAGATGAAGGAAAAGTAGTGGATGTTGTAGTGGAATTCAGCAAAATCTTTGACAAGGTATCTCATAATAGACTGATGAAGGTGCCTCATGATTCAAAAGGAGAAGTCACACAGGATCAGAAGAGAGCTGGCAAGTTGGATACAGAAGACAGAGGGTAGCAGTAGAAGGGTGCTTTACAGAATGGAAGGCTGTGACTAGCGGTGTTCCACGTGGATCAGTTCTGCGACCTTTGTTGCTCATCATATAAATAAACAATTTGGAGGAAAGTACAGCTGGTCTGATTAATAAGCTCAGAAAAGACACAAAAATTGTTGGAGTTACGGATAGTGAAGAGAATTGATGGCAAGATGTAGATGGCTGGAGTCTTGGGCAGAGAAATGGCAGATGGAGTTTAATCTGGACAAATGTGAGGTATTGCTTTTTGAAAAGTTTAATGGATGTAGAAACCATGCAGTAAATGGTAGAACCTTAGCCATACTGACATCCAAAGAGATCTGGATGTACATGTCCTTCAATTACTGAAAGTGGCAATGCAGGTGGATAAGATATTCAATTCTTGTCTTCTCTGGTCAGGGCAATGAGTATAAAAATTGACAGGTCATGCTGCAGCTTTACAGAAACATTGTTAGGCTTCATTTGGAATATTGTATGCAATCCTGGTTGCCACATAACCAGAAAGGTGTGGAGGCTTTGGAGAGGATACAGAAGAGTTTTTATCAGGATGTTGCTTGGTATGGAGAGTGTTAGCTGTGAGAAGAAATTGGATAAACTGGATTTGTTCTCACTGAAAGGACAGAGATTGAAAGGTGGCCTGATAGAAGTTTACAAGATAAGAGTAGCAGGGACAGAATGGATATTCTTTCCTAGAGTAGAAAAGTCATGTACAAGGGGACATAGGTTTAAGGTGCATGGGGTAAAGTTCAGAGGAGATGCAAGGCAAATTTTTTTACACAGAGGATGGTGGTGAATGTCTGAAATGCGCTGCCTGCATTGGAGTAGGGGTGTTGCTGGTGGGAGCAGGTATGATATGAGCATTTAAGGGGCATCTAGACAAATACAAGAATAGGATGGGAATGGAGAAATATGTTCTCCAGAAGTGTATACAGTTTTAACTTATGGCAAACTAATGATCGGTGAAGGCTTGGAAGGCTGAAGAGCCTCTTCCTGTGCTGTACTGTTCTTCATTCTTTGGTGTTTTGAGGAGCTTTCTTGTCTTCAGACTGTCCAGATAGAATCCAGAGAACTGCAGACTTCAACCAAAGAACCCAATTTCCATTATCACGTGAGCAGTAGACTTAGCTGTATTGAGCCTGTTTAAAGGGATTTTGTCTATGGCGAACATTTTGATTTGATTGGAACACAGTAGCTATCTTTGTTAAGATTATACATTATAGTTGTTGTTTTGTTTCTTGTTCGAAATTGATTGAAGTTTCTGGTAATTTTCTGACTAGACATGCAAAATATCCTTAAATAAACTTTGTTTAATAAAAAGGTCCCAAGTGGATCTTTGAATTTTACCTGAAGTGAAGCCCATCATGCTTATTCTAGCCAAGTTTAGGATGTAAGACTCATAATCCAGACGGGTTCTGTAAAACAGATTGGACCTTCTGACCTCACAGAATCATAGAATCTCTACAGTACCAAAGGAAGCCATTCAGCTCATCAAATCTGCATGACCACAACCCCACCCAGACCCCATTCCCGCAATCCCACACATCCACCCCCATTAATCCCCTGACATGAGGATCAATTTAGCACAGCCAATGCAGCTAATCTGCACATCTTTGGCCTGTCGGAGGAAACCGGAGTACCCAAAGGAAACAAACACAGATATAGGGAGAATGTGCAAACTCCACACAGAAAATAATCGTGGCCAGAATTGAACCTGGGCCTCTGACATTGTGAGACAGCTGTGCTAACCACTGTGTCACCCTGACCCATAACACCAGAAAAACAACAGTCCTGAGGATTGGAAACAGTTTAGAGTTCAGCATTGAAGGATCGAGAGATTGATAAAGAAGTGGAAAATTAAGCATGAGAGGAAGCTTGTGGGAATGTTATAACTGACTGTGAAGAGTGCTCTAGGTACATGAAGAGAGGTGGGAAATTATTATAGAACAAAGAACAAAGAACAACACAGCATGGGAAACAGGCCCTTCAGCCGAATGAGCCCATGCCGCCATTTTAACATTCCCACTTATCTATGTTTATGGAAATCTGCATTGGAATCAAACTGGGGAGACAATTTAGGGACAATTTGTTTCGCCAATCAGCCTAAGAGCACATCTTTGGGGTGTGGGAGGAAACCGGAGCACCTGGAGAAAACCCACGCAAGCACAAGGAGAATGCACAAACTCCCACAGATGCCAGCACAATTCCCTGTATCCGCACAGCAACTACTCTTGAAAAATCCAAGAGCAGCTCTCTCACGACCCATTACATGTATGCCCCTTGTTGGACAACAAGGCGGTCCGAGGTACCCGTAGGATAAAAGAGAAATACATCAATAACATGCACAGCTTATGCAATTCCCAGGAATGTCCCAAGGCTCATGATCCCTATTTAAATCAGTCTTCTATATCCCTCCAACCTTATTCCGTTCATGTGTCTAACTAAGTATCTCTTAAATAACTCCAGCATGCCTGCCTCCACCACCTTACTTGGCAGCGCGTTCCATACCCCCACAACCGTCCGTATGAAAAACCTCCATCTAACATCCAAGTGATACATAGAACATAGAACATAGAACACTACAGCACAAACAGGCCCTTCGGCCCACAAGTTGTGCCGAACACATCAAAACCTACCCAGCCATAGACCTATCTATAACCCCCAATCCCATTGGATCCCATATACTCATCCAGAAGTCTTTTAAAAGACCCCAGCGAGTTCGCCTCAACCACCACCGACGGCAGCCGATTCCATTCACTCACCACGCTCTGAGTGAAAAACTTTCCCCTAGCATCCCCTCTGTACTTGCTTCCCTGCACCTTAAATCTGTGCCCTCTCGTCGCGACCATTTCAGCCCTGGGAAATAGTCTCTGAGAGTCCACCCTATCTATTCCTCTCAACATCTTGTAAACCTCTATCAGGTCGCCTCTCAACCTTCGTCTCTCCAGGGAGAACAGTCCCAGCTCCCTCAATCTGTCTTCATAAGGCATGCCTCCCAATCCAGGCAACATCCTTGTAAATCTCCTCTGCACCCTTTCAATAGCTTCCACGTCCTTCCTATAGTGAGGCGACCAGAACTGCGCACAGTACTCCAAGTGTGGTCTGACAAGGGTCCTATAAAGCTGCAGCATTACCTCCTGACTCCTGAACTCAATCCCTCGATGAATGAAGGCCAGTACACCGTAAGCTTTCTTAACCACATCCTCCACCTGGGAGGCCGATTTGAGAGTCTTATGGACCCGGACCCCAAGATCCCTCTGCTCTTCCACACAGCTAAGACTCCTACCTTTGATAGTGTACTCATTCATCCCGTTGCATCTGCCAAAATGGACCACAACACATTTATCCGCGTTGAAGTCCATCTGCTACTTCTCCGCCCAGTCTTGCATCCTGTCGATGTCATGCATCGACAGAACATTGACAGGACATCGACATACCTTGCCCTCCTCACCCTAAGCCCATGGCCCTTCATGATATTTGATTCCAACCTAGGAAAATGCTTACCACTGTTTACTCTATCTATACTCTTCATAATCATGTATACCTCTATTAAATCTCCTCTCAGTCTCCATCTTTCTAAAGAAATTATAAAGAACAAAGAAATGGCTGAGCAACTAAATACACACTTTGTTTCTATCTTCACTAAGGTGGACACAAATAATATTCCAAAAATGTTAGGGAACACAGGAGTTAGTGAGAGGGAGGAGCTGAAGGAAATCAATATTAATAGAGAAATGGTGTTGTGAAAGCTAGTTCCTTGTGTTGAATGCTGATTTCAAATGATCTTGAAAACACAGAGCAGCTTGTAGTCTTCAGTTCCCCAGGACATCAAAACACAGATTCTTTACTTCAGAGTGGCAAACAAAATGAACTTTCAACTAATTAGTAAAACTTTCAAAACAAAAAAAAGAGAGACTTATTTTCAGCTATGCTTCTAACACTGCAGCCAAAACAAAACTAAACTAAAAACAATCTTTGTCACCTGACCGACACTTTTTTTTAACTCCTCCGACCAAAGAAATCACCTAAGACTGTGATTAAAAAAAAATCACTTAAAGTTACATTAACCTCACAAAAGCAAGAGTATAATTGTGTTGATCGAGGAGAGTGGGAATTGTGGAAATCCATTACAGTTGTGGATCTGGATAGAAAAGAATTCTCATGGATCTAATGTTGGCATGTACCTGTAGTAATCCTTAATTAATTACATTCCTTCCTCATTGCCAAGATGCAAAACTCACCATTGGAGTGAAGTGGGTGGAAAGGGTGCATCTCCCATTTTCTCTATTGACTTCATAAAATCTACCCAACATGCTGTGAAAAGAAGATCTAGTCCAGGATTGGTGCTGAATATTCATAAAGTAAAGCAGTAACTAAGCAATGGGAAGTCATCAAGAGGGAATAGTTTGAGTGCAGAATAAGCACATTCCCCATTCATGAGGTACATAAATTGTATTGAATGCTACAGCTCCCTGGATGATTAAAAACGTAGGCTGGAATTTATCCCCCTTCTTGCTGGCAGAATCTTCCTGTCTCACTAATCACAGACTGCCCATGGTGAGTTCCCCAGCAGCAGAGGCTGGAAGCCACACGAGACCCCATCGACATCAGATGGAAGATCCCGCAATGGGCCAATGGCAGACCGTCTCTGTTGCCGGAAGATCCTGCTGGTAGTGATTAAACTGAAATGCTAAGAGAGAGTTAGTCCAAATGTAAGATTGATAATACTATAGCAAACAAAGCAGCATACAGTAAATATTCCAAATGGGTCTATAAAATGAATGTGAGGGTCGAGAACAAAAGAGGAGGTGAAATGAGAAAAAAACCTTTGGGTTTGTTATATATGGTTAAGGAAGAAAGGGCCACACATTCCATACAGAATTCTGGTGTACGGAGATTGTACACTACCTCTTCTCATCAGGGCAATAAGGAAGACCTGATACATGAACATTTGCACTAAGAATGTGCTGCATTCAACCCGCAGTTCAGTTTTTTTCTCGCTGAATGGATAGAAATGTTTCAAAGAAAAGTGAAGGACAGCAGTAATGGCGCTTACTTCCCCATTCATAAGTAAATAATAATGCTAATTTATTTGCACCTCGTTCAACATACCTTTGTAGCCTCCTTACATCCTCTTGACAATTTATTTTCTTACCTATCTTTGTGCTGTCAGCAATTTTAGCAAGCAGACTTTCAATCCTTTCATCCAAGTCATTTCTCTGAAGTTTGGGCAGTTTGGAACTGATCCCTGAGGCACAAACTTGTCACACCCTGCCAACCAGAAAAATATCAATTTCTGCCAACTCTCTACTTCTTATGTTTCTGTACGATTGTACAGGGTAGATTCAGAAAGAATGTTCTTGATAATAAAAACATAAAAAAGAGGAGTAGACCATCTTGCCCCTCAAGCCTGCTCCACCATTCAATAAGATCATGGCTGATCTGATAGTGGTTCAGTTCCACTTACCCACCTGCTTCTCATAGCCTTTAATTCCTTTATTCATCAAAAATCTATCTATCTGATTCCATCACACTAAACAAGGTGGCCTCCACTGCTTCAATGGGCAGAGAATTCCAAAGATTCACTGCCTTCTGAGAGAAGAAGTTCTTCCTCAATTCTGTTCAAAATTGACTCCCCTGTATTTTGAGGCTGTGTCCTCTCGTTCTTGTTTGCATTCTAAGTGGAAATAATCTCCACTGATGATGGGGAAGTCCAGAGTTAGGGATCACAGTATCAGGAAAAGGGGGAAATCTTTCCAGGCAGAGGTGAGGAGAAATTTCTTCACCCAGAGAGTGGTGAATCTGTGGAATTTATAGTCACAGAATGTAGTTGAGGCCAAAAGATTGTTTGATTTAACAAAGAAATTAGCTGTAGCTCTTGGGGTTAAAGGGTTCAAGGAATATGAGGGAAAGGAGGGATCAGGATATTGTATTCAATGATCAATCATGATCAAAATGAATGGTGGAGCAGTCTCAAAAAGCTGAATTCCTTACTTGTGATCTATATTCCACATGTTTCCTGTTAACTAGTCAATCTTCAATCCATGCCAATACGTTATCTCCTATGCCATGAGGTTTTATTCATGAAAATAACCTTTATTGTGGCATTTGATCAAATGCCATCTGGAAATATAAATCTAAACTTCCACCAGTTCCCCTTTATCCACTGCAGATGAAAATCCATTCAAGAACTCCAATAAATTTGTTAATCATTATTTCTTTTGCACAAAACCACGCCTGATGTCTTGAATTTTTCCAAGTGCCTTGATATAACATATTTTATAATGGCAGCTAACATTACCCTATGATAGGCTGTAAGGCTATTTTAGTTTCCTGCTTTCTGTCTCACTCCCTTTTTTGAATAAAATAGTTGTATTTGCTTTTTTCCAATCTAATGGAACCTCCCCAAGGCAATGTGAGAAATCAATAATGAGGAAATTAATGGAACTAAAGAGTGACAAATTCCCAGGAGCTGGAGATTCCAGCCAAGGGTGTTAAGGGAAGTATGTGGGCACATTATTAAAGAGTTAGAGTCTGATAGAAGTTTATGGGATGGAAACAGGCCCTTCGGCCCAACATGTCCATGCCGCCCTTTTTTACCACCAAGCCAGTACCAATTGCTGTGTTTGGCCCATATCCCTCTATATCCATTTTACCCCATATAACTGTCTGAACTGTCTAAAAGACAAAATTGACTCCCCTAACTTTGGGGAAAATGTTCACTGTCTATCTTATTTATGCCCCTCATTATTTCACAGACCTCCATAAGATCCCGAAGCCTCCTATGCTCCAGGGAAAAAAGGCACTGTCTATCAAGTCTCTCCTTATAACTCAAGCTATCAAGTTCTGGTAGCATTATAGTAAACCTTTTCTGCACACTTTCTACTTTAATAATATCCTTTCTATAATCGGGTGACCAGAACCATACACAGTATTCTAAATGTGGGCTTACCAATGTCTTGTACAACTTCAACAAGACTTCACAACTCCTGTGTTCAATGTTCTGGCCAATGAAACCAAGCATTCTAAATGCCTTCTTCACCACTCTGTCCACTTTGTAACTCCACTTTCAAGGAATTATGTCCTATCATTAACTGAGCAAGTCCTAACCTGGTACAATCTACCAAAATGTATCACCTCACATTTATCTCAATTAAACTCCATCTGCCATTCACCGGCCCACTGGCTCAATTGATCAAGATGCAAACCTAGATAACCTTCTTCACTGTCCACTATACCACCAATCTTAGTGTCATCTGTGAACTTACTAGCCACACTTTCTAAATTCTCATCCAAATCATTAATAGAAATCACAAATAACAGTGGATCCAGCACTGATCCCTGAGGCACATCATAGTCACAGGCCTCCAGTTTGAAAAACAACCCTCTACAACCACCCTCTGTCTTCTGTCATCAAGCCAATTTGCTATCCATTTGTTTACCTCATCTGGATCCCATGAGATTTAAACTTATGCAACAAACTACCACATGGTACATTGTCAAAGGCCTTGTTAAAGTGGAATCTTTTAAAATTCTAACTGGAGTACAGAGAGTGGATTCAGAAAGACTGTTCCCAATGATGGAGAATTCCAGGATAGTGTGAGAGTAAGGAGTAAACATGTAAGGACTGAAGTGAGGAGAAATATCTTCACCCAAAGAGTGGTGAATGTGTGGAATTCACAACACAGAAAGTAGCCGAGGCTAAAATATTGCATGATTTCAAAGAGGAATTAGATATAGCTCTTGGGAGCTAAAGGAATCAAGGGATATGAGGGGAGAGGGTGCATCAGGGATGAACAGCTATGATCATAATGAATAGAAGAGTGAACCTGAAAGGCCTATTCCTGCTTCTATTTTCAATGTAAGTTTCTATGTATGAAAGATCAGCTGAATGGGAGAAACTGGAAGAGGGCTCCTTGCTATAGTCAGTAAATAAACAGCTGATAGTAAACTTCGAAATTCTTCATCTGGCGACTTGATCGGAACAAAGTCTGTAACAAGATGAACAACAACAGCCCCACAATAGATACATTTTGTTAAGCAAAGCTATCAAGCATAAGGGCCAAAGATAGATATATGGAGTTTGGCCACAGATCAACCAGGATCTCAATAAATGGCAGAAGGGACAGCACGGTAGCACAGTGGTTAGCATTGCTGCCTCACAATGTCAAGGACCTGGGTTCAATTCCCAGCTTGTGTTACTGTCTGTGCGGAGTCAGCATGTCCCCATGTCTGAAAGGGTTTCCTCCAGTTTGAAAGACATGCTGGTTAGAAGCATTTAACCAGATGGGTGCCCCACTTCATTTGCAATGCTAATATAAGACTTACTTGTGTCTAATAAACTTTACTCTTAGCAGCCTCAATATGCTGAATGGTCCACTCCAGTTTCTATGTTTCCAATCTGGGGAGTGAGATTAATTAGGTGACTCCTTCAAAGAGCTCAGATGGGCTGCATAGCCTCCTACGCTGCTTTATTTGATAGTAATTCCAGAGTGTAACACTGAGTGCAGGAGCCTCCTAACTCACAACTGTAAATCAATGCCACAAAACATAGTTCAATAACCTGACGTGTGCAGACAAGCTCACACTCAATGCTGTTGCTTTGGCTTTTTTTAACATTATGCGCACCCTGCCAAAATCAACTACTTTTACAGATAACTTCCATTTTGGTTTACAGTCAGTTAGTAAATCAAACTCTTGCATAACAACATAAGAAACGGAGAAATAACTGCCGAGTGCTATTAGACTATAAGGTATTGAAAGGGTGCAGAGGAGATTTACAATGATGTTGCCTGGATTGGAAGATATGCTCTATGACGATAGGTTGAGGGAGCTGGGACTCTTCTCCCTGGAGAGACAAAGGTTGAGAGATGACCTGATAGAGGTTTATAAGATGTTGAGAGGAATAGATAGGGTTTACTCTCAGAGGCTATTTCCCAGGGCTGAAATGGTCGCTATGAGAGGATACAGGTTTAAGGTGCTGGAGGGAAAGTACAGAGGAGATGTTAGAGGTAAGTTTTTCACTCAGAGGGTGGTGAGTGAATGGAATCGGCTGCCGTCAGTGGTAGTAGAGGCAAACTCGCTTGGGTCTTTTAAGAGACTTCTGGATGAGTACTTGGGATTTAATGGGATTGAGAGTTACAGATAGTTCTATGGCCTGGTAGGTACTGATATGATTGGCGCAACTTGTGGGCTGAGAGGCCTCTTTATGCTATATGTTCTATGTTAAAAAAAACCTTTCTTAAAGATACACTAACATCACACTGGTAAATTAGCATGTCTCTTCCATGGACCTAACACTGTCTCTAATTTTTCTTGTAACTCACTGTTTAGCCACAATCCTGCACGCATGTTGGTTCTGGGCACTTCAAATCTCCCCAGCTTCCCACATGGAGCATGAAAAGCACACCACAGGGGTGATTCCCCCAAAAGCATTTGAAGCGTTGAATTTGCGTGAAAACTCCAGTAAGTCATATTGTTTTTTCTCAGTGGGTGTTTGAAAATGAATCCCCCTGCATACTGTGAACTGCAGAGTGCAACTGGAGTGAATCGTACTGAAAAGCAGGGGGCCTATTCCCACTCAAGGGCTGGCCAAGCACTGAGCTGGCCAAGATCAGCACCTGCGTGGGGCCCCTGTCTGCTGGCCTCTCCATCGCTGGCCAGCATGTGACTTCCCATCACAGCCTGGTTGCTGACCTCCGCAGAGTATGCCTGGGACCAGCCTTGATACCACCACAGTCCCCCCCGCATCCCCCCCCCCCCTCGCCCCATGCCACATTGATATCCCACCCATCTTCCATTCCCCAAATTCCCATAACCTTCCTATGGCCAACTACCCTCTCCCCTTATGCGGTGCCAACCCCTCCCAGCAGCCCTGGCCCCGCCCCCACCCCAGCAAGTTGACCCACCCCCAAGCTGATGGCCAGCCCTGTTCACTACTCTTCCCCTCACCGCCAACGTTCCTGGCTGCGGAGCGGCAGTGGAACCACCCCCCCAACCCCCAACAATTGCCCAATTAAGATCCTTCTCCCCGTTTAGACCTTCACCCATCAGACCCTACACTCTTGGCACTGCCCCATACCCAGTGGGCAGTTCCAGGGTGCCCCATGACATCTGGTGAATGACGATGCGGAGTTTGCACGTTCTCACTGTATCTGCATGGGTTTCCTTTGGGTGCTCCAGTTTCCTCTGACACTCAAAAAACATACAATTAGGTTGACTGGCCATGCTAAATTCCCTCTTAGTGTTCAGGAAGATTAGCAGGGTAGATAGCATCTTGGTGAAATTGTTATTGGTGCAGGCTCGATGGGCCAAATGCCCTTCTTCGACACTGTACAGTTTCAATGATGCTGCTACAGCAGGCTAAGCCCACACTGAAGAATGAAGAAATTAGAACAAAGAATCCAATGCAAAAACCACCTCTACGCTGAACCTTCACCCTGTCCCAAACCCCTTTACCCATATTCAGTCTGACTGTTTCTCATTCAGGACGAGGTTTATCCCAATGCTTGTGCACAAAGCTCATTGATCTTTGTGTGACTTTGGACTCTCTCTCTCTCTATTTCTCTCTCTCAGAAGGAGGTGGAAGCGGGATCATTGAATATTGTTAAGGCTGCAAATCAATTCTTGTCAGGCAAGGCAATCGAAGGTTCTGAGTTTTGATAGAAAAGAGCAACTCAACACAAAGAGATCAGCCATAATTTTATTAAATGCTGGAGCAGGCTCAAAGAGCTGAATGGCCTCCCTCTGCTGCTATTCGTATATTTGTATATTCAGATAAAGTGATCAGATCTGGTGCTAATCACATTAATAAATTTTCTCTCCATTGAATAGGAATTCACTCATGAAATACAATGTTAAATCAGTTCACCAGATCTGTATGAGTGTATTTATTAATGTTTTAAGCTATCTTGGTTCTGTTACATTTCTTAGCAAAGCGAATGATATTTTATCCAGATTCAAATGATTCAAATTGTCCATTTTCTTCTGAAAGGGCTCAGAGCATTCCAAATTCCTTCAGTTTGTATTACTGCTACTGGATTAAGAGTGTAACTTAGGCTATTTCCAAACCAGGCACCTACACCACCAAGATTTAATTTCCTTACGAGCGTTGACCTTAACAAGATGCTCTCTGGATCGTCATACCAGACCTCATGGAATATATTGTTAACCTGCCATAAAAATCAAAGGAGTTACATAGATAGGTGACATGTTTGGATCAATGTAACATTCTAGTCATCTCAAAAAGCATTATTTAAACAACAATAAATTCCAAAATGTATTGAAACATACATTTACTGATACTAATTATTGACCCAGCAACATAACTATTCATTAACCAATACTGAAATTTCCTTTATAAAGTTACAAAGTTTGCTATAGCTTCACTCTGTAAATAAGCACATCAGAAAATAAAAGATAGAACCCGGGTTGGCCTGTTGGACCTCCAACTGACTCTGCCAATCAGCAAGACTGTGGTTGACCTTTCACCTCAACTCCACCTTCCTGCATTATCTTCTTTCCCTCAAAGATCTTTTCCTGAACCAATTTAGTGAACCTTTGTTGTACACTCTCTCAGGCAACAATATCCTTCCTAATGTAGGGAGACCAAAATTGTGCACAGTGTTTTCAATCTGCTGTCACAAATATCTGACATAGAACATTGAACAATACAGCACAAACAGGTCCTTCGGCCCACACGTTGCGCCGATCACATCTACCAATCCACAGACCTATCTATAACCCCCTATCCTATTCTTTTCCATATACTCATCCAGAAGTCTTTTAAAAGACCCCAGTGAGTTTGCCTGAAAAACCTCCGACGGCAGCCGATTCCATTCACTCACCACCCTCTGAGTGAAAAACTTATCCCTGACATCTCCTCTGTATTTGCTTCCCTGCACCTTAAATCTGTGTAGTCTCGTAGTGACCATTTCAGCTCGGGGAAATAGTCTCTGAGAATCCACCCTATCTATTCCTCTCAACATTTTATAAACCTCTACCAGGTCGCCTCTCAACCTACATCACTCCAGTGAGAAGAGTCCCAGCTTCCTCAACCTATCTTCATAAGGCCTGCCTCCCAATCCAGGCAGCATCCTTGGAAATCTCCTCTGAACTCTCTCAATAGCCTCTACATCCTTCCTATAGTAAGGCGACCAGAACTGCACACAATACTCCAACTGGGGTCTGACAAGAGTCTTATAGAGTTGCATCATTACCTCTTGACTCCTAAACTCTATTCCTTGATGAATGAAGTACACCAGTACACCATACACCTTCTTGACTACTTCCTCCACCTGCCAGGACGATTTAAGAGTCCTATGGATCCGGACCCCGAGATCCTCCTCCTCTACAACACAGCTAAGACTCCTACCCTTTATATTGTAATCCTTCATCCCATTATTCCTGCCAAAATGGACCACTACACATTTATCTGCATTGAAGTCCATCTGCCACTTCTCCATCCAGTCTTGCATCCTGTTTATGTCCCGCTGCAACTTTTGACATCCCTCCAGACCATCCACAACACCACCGACCTTTGTATCATCAGCGAACTTGCTAACCCATCCCTCCACTTCCTCATCCAGGTCATTTATGAAAATGACAAACAGCAGGGGTCCCAGAACAGATCTCTGGGGCACTCCACGGGTTACCGACCTCCATGCAGAACAAGACCCATCCACAAGCACTCTCTGCCTTCTGCCGGCAAGCCAGTTCTGGATCCACGAGGCCAAAGCCCCTTGGATTCCATGCCCTCTCACCTTCTCCAGAAGCCTTGCATGGGGGACCTTATCAAACGCCTTACTAAAGTCCATGTACACTACGTCCACCGCCCTTCCTTCGTCAATGTGTTCAGTCACATTTTCGAAGAACTCAACTAGGCTTGTAAGGCATGACCTGCCCTTGACAAAACCATGCTGACTATTTCTAATCAGTCCAAACTTCTCCAAATGTTCATATATCTTATCCCTCAGAAGCCTCTCCATCAGCTTACCAACCACTGAAGTCAAACTCACCGGTCGGTAATTTCCTGGACTATCCCTGTTCCCTTTCTTAAAGATAGGAACCACATCCGCAATCCTCCAATCCTCCGGAACCTCTCCCGTTTCCATGGACGACACAAATATCATCGCCAGGGGCTCTGCAACCACTTCCCTCACCTCCCACAATAACCTGGGGTACATCCCATCCGGTCCCGGTGACTTGTCTATCTTGATAGAATTTAACAGGTCTAACACATCCTCTTTCCTAACATCCACATACTCAATCTTTTCCGTATGCCGCAAACCTGCAGTGCAATCTCCCAGTTCACTTTCCACCGTGAATACCGAGGCAAAGTACTCGTTAAGCACCTCTGCCATTTCTTCCGGATTCACACAGACTTTTCCCCTTTCACCTTTTATAGGCCCTATCCCTTCTCTTCTCATCCTTTTACTTTTCACATATTTGTAGAAGGCCTTGGGATTCTCCTTAATCTTACCTGCCAAGGCCTTCTCATGACCCCTTCTGGCTGTCCTTATTTTCTTTTTAAGCTCCCTTCTACACACCTTATACTCCTCTAGATCCCTAACATCTAGTAGTTCTGTGAACCTTTTATATACCTTTTTTTCCTTCCTAACTAAGTTCACCACAACCTTCGTGCACCACAGTTCCTGCGTCCTACCAGAACCTCCTTGACTCCTCGGGACGTTGTCTTGCAGTGCCCCAGACAAACATCCCTTGAAAATCTGCCACTTTCTTTCTGTACTCTTCCCCAAGAATACCTCCTTCCAGTTTATACATCCAATTACCTGCCTAATGTTTTCATATTTCCCCTTACTTCAGAGACGTTGGAATACTTATTCATATTTATATTCCAATCTCTTGACAATGGGGAGGCATCATTAATGTCTCATCAATTGCTGATGGCTTGGTCAGTGCAATTCTAATTACAATCCTTCCGCACTTGGCCATTACAAAGGAAATAAGGGGGTTGGGGCCTATAGAACTGATGGGCACCTCAATCTGAAAAAATGTTAAAAATGCTGCCCCCAACGCCCTTCACAATCTCAATATCTGGAATCAAGATTTCGTGGAAACCAAAGGGCAGGGACACATCACAGCTTCGACTGAGTCGCACCACGGTTACCCACCATAATAGTACCACAAAAACCTTTCCTCTGTTAGTATCAACCGGAACATTGTGTGCAATCTACGACAAACATTCCGAAAGTCACCACCTTTCCTTCCGTACTTTTCCCAAGAACACCCTTCACAGGTACTCGTCCAAGTTTGCTGCCTGCTATGCTGTCTCATATTTCCCCTTACTCCAATTTTGATCTGTGTATCTCAGTAAGCCCTAGGTACTGCATTCAGTTATAGAAAAAAATTTATGGTTAGTAGTTTTGCACAAACTAATACTGGACTATTTATTTTACTTCATATTTAAAGGAACACTACTTTGTGCCTTTTTGTTTCCAATTATACTTAATTTCTTTGTCATTTTAAATATAGAGATTAACTTTTTACTATTGCCTGCCTGATCCTATCTCTTTCCAATGCTATCGTGAAGGAGATAGAATTATGGTCACCATTCCCAAGATGCTCTTCCACCGAGAGGTCCGACACCTGTCCTGGTTCATTAGCCAGCACAAGGTCAAGTACAGCCTCTCCTGTCCTAGGCTTATCCACGTACTGTGTCAGGAAACCCTCCTGAACACACCTAACAAACTCCTCCCCATCCAAACCCCTTACCCTAAGGATATTCCAGTCGATGTTTGGGAAATTAAAGTCTCCCATCACGACAACTCTGTTATTACTACATTTCTCTAGGATCTGATTTCCTATCTGCACCTCAAACTTCTCTGTCGCTCTTGAGCGGTCTATAGAAAACACAAGCAAAGTTATTGACCCCTTGCTGTTCCTAACTTCCAACCACAAAGACTCTGTAGCCAGTCCCTCCACGGCATCCGCCTTCTCTACAGCTGTGATACTGCCCCTGATCAACAGTGCCACTCTGCTACCTCTTTTGCCTCCCTCCCTGTGCTTCCTGAAGCATCTGAATCCCAGCACTTGAAGTGCCCAGTCCTGTTCCTGAGACATCTGGGTCTCCGTAATGGCCACCACATCACATTCCGAAGCAGCAATCCACACCTAAGCTCATCCAATTTATTCACTACACTCCTGGCGTTAAAATAGACACACCTCAGGACCTCGGTCTGGACTCTTCCCTTCTCCATCAACCATCTAACCTCCCTCTCATACTATCTACAGTCCTTCTCTACTTGGGAGCTAACCTCCTCGCTCTCAGTCACCTCATCTCGATTCCCTCCCCCGCCAATCTTTCCAGTTTAAAGTTCCCCCCGTTGCCCTAGCCAACCTTCCTGCCAAGATATTGGTTCCTCTGAGATTCAAGTGTCATCCGTCTTTATTATACAGGTCACACCTGCCCCTAAAGATCCAGAAACTGGAATCGCTGCCTCCTGCTCCAGTCCCTCAGCCACGCATGCGCCCTCCACCTCATTCTATTCCTGCTCTCACTCTCCCGCGGCACAGGCAGCAATCCTGGGATTACTACCTTCGTGTTCCTCTTTCACAGCTGTCTACCTAATTTCCTATAATCCCTTTTCATGACCCCTTCCCTCTTCCTGCCTACGTCAGTGGTACCTATATATACCACAACTTCCGGCTCCTCACCCTTCCCTTTTAGGATGTCTGGGATGCATCCAGAGGCATCCCGGATCCCAGCTCCAGGGAGGCAAACCACCATCTGCAACTCCCGTCTGCATCCGCAAAAATGCCTGTCTGATCCCCTCACGATGGAGTCCCCTAATAACACTGCCTTTCCTGATCCTGATGTAGACAAATTAGACAAATGGGTGGATAAATGGTAAATGGAATTTAACCCTGAAAAATGTGAGGTGATGCACTTTGGAAGGATTAATTTGACAAGGAAATATACTATGAAAGCTCTGAGATTGGGAAGTTCAAAGAACACAGAGATCTTGGTATGTTTGTCCATAGGTCTCTAAAAGCAGAAAAGCAACTTAATAGATGGTGAAAAAGTCATATGGCAGATTCACCTTTGCCAATTGGAATATAGGTTACAAAAGCAGAGAATTCATGTTGGAGTTGTATAGAACATTGGTGAAGTGACAGCTGGAGTAGTGTGTGTAGTTCTGGTTGCCACATTATAGAAAAGATGTGATAGCACTGGAAGGGGTGCAGTGAAGATTTACCAGGATATTGCCTGGGCTAGAACACTTAAATTCGAAAGAGAGCTTCAAGAAGCTTGGGTTGTTTTCTCTGGAGTGGGGAGACTGAAGTGCAACCTGTCAGGAAGAAAAGAAAGGTGTACAAAAGGTTCAGACAACTAGGAGATGTTAAGGATCTAGGGGATTATAAGGCTTGTAGAAAGGAGCTTAAAAAGGAAATTAGGAGAGCCAGAAAGGATCATGAAAAGGCCTTGGCGGGTAAGATTAAGGAGAATCCCAAGGCATTCTACAAACATAGAACATAGAACATAGAACATAGAACAATACAGCACAGAACAGGCCCTTCGGCCTTCGATGTTGTGCCGACCAAAATAAAAAGCAATGCCCCTCCTAACTAAACCATTCCCTTCCCATCCATATACTTATCAACTAACCTCTTAAACGCCACCAAACTTGGCGCATCTACAACAGCTGCAGGCAGGGCATTCCACTCCCTAATCACTCTTTGAGTAAAGAACCTACCTCTGATATCCGTCCTATAACTCATACCCCTTAATTTAAAGCTGTGTCCCCTCGTGCTAGCTTTCTCCATCCTAGGAAAAAGGCTATCACTGTCCACCCTATCTAAACCTCTAATCATCTTATATGCTTCGATAAGATCCCCTCTTAGCCGCCTCCTTTCTAACGAAAACAACCTCAAATCCTTCAACCTCTCTTCATAGGACCTGCCCTCCATACCAGGCAACATCCTGGTAAACCTCCTCTGTACCCTCTCCATGCCTCCACATCTTTCTTATAATGTGGGGACCAGAACTGCACACAATACTCCAAGTGCGGCCGCACTAGAGTTTTGTACAGTTGCAACATGATGCTGCGGCTCCTAAATTCAATCCCCCTACCAATAAAAGCTAAGACTCCATAAGCCTTCTTAACAACTTTATCCACTTGACTGCCTACTTTCAGGGATCTATTGACACATACACCAAGATCCTTCTGTTCCTCAACACTATTAAGAGCCCTACCATTAGCCCTATACTCTACACATTTATTGTTCCTGCCAAAGTGCATTACCTCACACTTTTCCACATTAAACTCCATTTGCCACCTCTCGGCCCAGCTCTGCAACTTGTCCAAGTCACTCTGTAAACTAAAACACCCCTCTTCACTATCTACCACACCACCAACTTTAGTATCATCTGCAAATTTACTGATCCATCCCTCAATACCCTCATCCAGATCATTTATAAAAATTACAAACAGCAGGGGCCCCAAAACAGACCCCTGAGGCACACCACTCGTCACCGAACTCCACGATGAATATCTCCCATCAACCACCACCCTCTGTCTTCTATCTGCCAGCCAATTCCTAATCCAATTAGCTAAATCCCCCTCTATTCCACACATCTGCATTTTCTGTAGAAGTCTTCCATGGGCCACCTTATCAAAAGCCTTACTAAAGTCCATATATACTACATCAACCGCCTTACCCCCATCCACCTCTCTGGTCACTTTCTCAAAAAACTCAATGAGGTTAGTAAGGCATGACCTACCCTTCACGAAACCATGCTGACTATCCCCAATCAATTCATTTCTCTCTAAATAACTATAAATCCTATCCCTAATAATTCTCTCCAATACCTTGCCCACCACAGAAGTAAGACTCACTGGCCTATAATTCCCAGGAAGGTCTCTCTTCCCCTTCTTAAACAGTGGGACCACATTCGCCATCCTCCAGTCCTCCGGAACCACACCCGTAACCAACGAGTAACATGTGAAGAGTTAAATGATTAGAAGTGAAGGGATAGGACTTATAAAAAGCTGAAGGGGGAAAAGTCTGGGTGGAGCCAGAAGAAATGGAAGAGGTGCTTAATGAGTACTTTGCCTTGGTATTCAGAATGGAAAGCGATCTGGGAGGTTATAGTGCAGGTTTGCGGCGGACTGAAAAGATTGAGTATGTGGACATTAAGAAAGAGAATGTGTTGGAACTTTTAAATTCTATCAAGATAGATAAGTCGCCAGGACCGGATAAGATGTACCCCAGGTTACTGTGGGAGGTGAGGGAAGTGATTGCAGAGCCTCTGGCAATGATCTTCATGTTGTCGATGGAGATGGGAGAGGTTCCGGAGGATTGGAGGATTGTAGATGTGGTTCCTATTTTCAAGAAAGGAAACAAGGATAGCCCGGGGAATTACCGACCAGTGAGTCTGACCTCAGTGGTCGTTAAGTTTATGGAGAGAGTTCTGAGGGATAGGATTTATGAGCATTTAGAGAAGGTTAGTATGATCAGAAATACTCAACACGGCTTTGTCACAGGCAGGTTGTGCCTTCCAAGCCTAGTTGAGCTCTTTGAAAATGTGACTTCACACATTGACGAAGGAAAAGGGATGAATGTGGTTTACATGGACTTCAGAAAGGCGTTTGATAAGGTTCCCCATGCAAGACTTATTGAGAAGTTGAGAGGGCATGAGATCCAAGGGGCTTTTGCCTTGTGGATCCAGAACTGGCTTGCCTGCAGAAGGCAGAGAGTCGTTGTGGATGGGTCTTCTTCTGCATGGAGGTCAGTCACCAATTGAGTGTCCCAAGATCAAAACCAAGCCATTGGTTTTGTGAAGGGTAGGTCGTGCCTTACTAACCTCATTGAGTTTTTTGAAAAAGTGACTAAAGAGGTGGATGGGGGTAAGGCGGTTGATGTGGTATATATGGACTTTAGTAAGGCGTTTGATAAGGTGGCCCATGGAAGACTTCTGCAGAAAATGCAGATGTATGGGATAGAGGGTGATTTAGCTAATTGTTTTCGTTAGAAAGGAGGTGGTTAAGAGGGGACCTAATCGAAACATATAAGATGATTAGAGGTTTAGATAGGGTGGACAGTGATAGCCTTTTTCCTAGGATGGAAAAAGCTAGCACGAGGGGACACAGCTTTAAATTAAGGGGTGATAGTTATAGGACGGATATCAGAGGTAGGTTCTTTACCCAAAGGGTGGTTCGGGAGTGGAATGCCCTGCCTGCAGCAGTTGTAGATGCGCCAAGTTTGGTGGCGTTTAAGAGATTAGTTGATAAGTATATGGAAGAGAAGGAATGGTTTAGTTTGGAGGGGCATTGCTTTTTATATTGGTCGGCGCAACATCGAAGGCTGAAGGGCCTGTTCTGTGCTGTAATGTTCTATGTTCTATGTTCTAGATCTGTTCTAGGGCCCTTGCTGTTTGTCATTTTCATAAATAACCTGGATGAGAAAGTGGAGGGATAAGTTAGTAAGTTTGCCAATGACGTGAAGGTTGGTGTTGTTGTGGAAAATCTGGAGGGATGTCAGAATTGCACCGTGACACAGATAGGATGCAAGACTGGGCAGAGAAGTGGCAGATGGACTTCAACGCGAATAAATGTGTAGTGGTCCATTTTGGCAGGTGCAATGGGATGAAGGAGTACAATATCAAGGGTGGGAGTCTTAGCAGTATTGAGGAGCAGAAGGATCATGGGGTCTGGGTCCACAAGTGGAGGATGTGGTCAAAAAGGCAAATGATGTACTGGCCTTCATTAATCAAGGGATTGAGTTTAGGAGTCGGGAGGTAATGCTGCAACTTTATAAGACCCTTGGATCCCAGTACTTGGAGTACTGTGCGCAATTCTGGTTGCCTCACTACAGGAAGGATGTGGAAGCTATTGAGAGAGTGCAGAGGAGATTTACAAGGATGTTGCCTGGATTGGGAGGCATGCCTTATGAAGGTAGTTTGAGGGAGCTCGGTCTCTTCTCCCTGGAGAGACAAAAATTGAGAAGTGACCTGATAGTTGTTTATAAAATGTTGAGAGGGATAGTTAGGGTGGATTCTTGGAGGCTATTTCCCAGAGCTGAACTGGTCGCTACGAGAAGACACAGATTTAAGATACTGGGGAGCAAGTACAGAGGAGATGTTGGGGTAAAATTTTCACTCAGAGAGTGGTGAGTGAGTGGGATCGGCTGCCATCAGTGTTTGTAGAGGTGAACTCGCTGGGGTCTTTTAAGGGACTTCTGGAAGAGTACATGGGATTCAATAGGATTGGGAGTTACAGATAGTTCTATAGCCTTGTAGGTACTGATATGATTGGCGAAACTTGTGGGCCAAAGGATCTGTTTGTGCTGCAGTGTTCTATGTTCTATGTGTTCTATGTTCTTGTAACCCAAGACTCTCAACCTCACTGGTAAGTAACAGTGTTGGTGACAGAGATTAGTATTGACTGTTTTGTATAAATTTTTACTGGATTATGCCCACCAGAAGATGGAAAATATGATTTGGGAAATATATAATTGCCCTTGTGGAGGTATAGTTTTTCAGAGTGATATTGGGCTGCCCACATTCTCTACCTGGAGTGCTGCGTTACTTTATATCATTCCCCATTTGATCATTTGGTTAATAAAATCACATCTCAAAATCAGTGCACTGAGTTTCATGAGTGTCTGTATTTGGCTTAAGTTTAGCAATACATAGTCTCAAAAGAAAACCCCCATCAACACACATGATACCCCAAAACAGTTGAGAGAATACAACTGCCACCATCCAATAAAGAAGAGGAAGAATGCATTTACATAGTGTTTGTCACATCCTTAGGATATCAGTAAGTATGTTAGATTTAGTAATTATTTTTGATGACTAATCACTGTTATTCACTAAACAGATGTGATAGCTACTTCTTGCACACCAAAGTCTCAAAGGACAGAAACAGAATGCAGGAATCTATATCCAGTTACCTTAACATCTGTCTTAGGGAAAATGTTAGAAGCTATTAGCAAAGATATTATAGCAGGACACTTGGTAAAATTCAGGGTAATTAGGCAGAGTCAAAGGGGAAAGGAATATCATGTTTAACCAATTTATTGGAATTATTTGATGATATATCACACACTGTGGATAAAGGTGACCTGTTGGTTGTAATGTACTTAGATTTCCTGAAGGCATTTGATAAGGAGTTTCATCAAAGTTTGCTGTGAAATATAAAAGCTCATGATGTAGGAGGTAAGATATTGGCATGGATAGAAAATTGGCATGAACATTACACCCTTACGTTCTTATCCAACAGGAAACAGAGGATTAGCATAAATGTTTATTTTTGTGATCTGCAAAGTATAAGGAGTGGTGTGCCATGAGGATCAGTACTGGAGCATCAACCTTTTAATGATATGGATGAAGAGCTTGAAGATATGGAAACTAAATTTGTTCATGCCAATATGATAGATAAGATAGTAAAATATGAAGAGGATGTAAGGGTACTACAAAGGAACACAGATAGTTATGATCTGACAAATGGAGTACAATCATCCATTTGACAGGAAACTTATCAAGAGTATTATCTGCCATGGTGAGAAATTACAAAGCTGTGAGATGCAGTAGGACCTAAGGGTCCCAGTGCATTAATTGCAAATCGATAATAGTATATGCATGTACAGCCATTAATTAGGAACGTTATCACTTATTGAAAGGGAAATTGAATACAAAAATGGGGAGCTTATGCTTCAGTTATTCAGTTGTTGGTGAGACTACACCCGGAGTCCTCTGTACACTATTGTTCTCTTTGTTTAAGAAAGGATGCAAATATATTGGAAACGGTTCGGAGAAGATTTACATTCTGTAGGAGGATTATTTCAGATCTCAAATGTTAACTCTGTTTCTCTGCACAAGTGCTGCTGAACCTGCTGAGTTTATCCAGCATTTTCTGCTGTTATTTCAGACTACCAGTTAGCCAATTCTTGAGGGTATAGAAGGATGAGTTAGTAAATTTGATGACGACACCAAAGTCGGAGGAGCTGTAGGCAGTGAGATGCATGTTACAGTTTGCGGAGGGACACGGATATGCTGCAGAGCTGGGCCGAGAGGTGGCAAATGGAGTTTAATACGGAAAAGTGTGAGGTGATTCATTTTGGTAAGAGTAACAGGAGTACAGAATATAGAGCTAATGGTAGGACTCAATAGTGTCGATGAGCAGAGAGAGATCTCAGTGTATATGTGCATAGCTCCCTGAAAGTTCGCATCCAGGTTGATAAGATTGTTAAGAAGGTGTACGGTGTGTTCGCTTTTATCGGTAGAAAGATTGAATTTCGGAGCCGTGAGGTCATGTTACAACTGTACAAAACTCTGGTGCGGCCGCACTTGGAGTATTGCGTGCAGTTTTGGTCGCTGCTTTATAAGAAAGATGTGGAGGCATTGGTAAGGCTGCAGAGGAGGTTTACCAGGATGTTGCCTGGTATGGTGGGAAGGTCTTATGAGGAAAGGCTGCGGGCCTTGAGATCATTTTCATTAGAGAGAAGAAGGTTAAGAGGTGACATAAAAAATGATCAGAAAGTTAAATAGGGTGAACAATGAGAGCCTTTTTCCTCGGATGGTAATGGCTAATATGAGGCGACATAGCTTTAAATTAAGGGGTGGTAGTTATAGGATGGATGTTAGAGGTGGGTTCTTTACTGAGAGGGTAGTAAGGGCATGAAAAGCCCTGCCTGCAGCAGTTGTGGACTCGCCAACTTTAAGGGCATTCAAATGTTCAGTGGATAGACATATAGATAACATTGGTATAGTTTAGGTTAGAGGGTCATTAGATTGGTTCCACTGGTAGGTGCAATATCAAGGGCCAAAGGGCCTGTACTGCGCTGTAATGTTCTATGTTCTATGTTCTTTTGCTTTTATTTCCTAAACTTAGTGTTCGTTAGAAAGGAGGCGGCTAAGAGGGGACCTAATCGAAACATATAAGATGATTAGAGGTTTAGATAGGGTGGACAGTGATAGCCTTTTTCATAGGATGGAAAAAGCTAGCACGAGGGGACACAGCTTTAAATTAAGGGGTGATAGTTATAGGACGGATATCAGAGGTAAGTTCTTTACCCAAAGGGTGGTTCGGGAGTGGAATGCCCTGCCTGCAGCAGCTGTAGATGCGCCAAGTTTGGTGGCGTTTAAGAGATTAGTTGATGAGTATATGGAAGAGAAGGGAATGGTTTAGTTTGGAGGGGCATTGCTTTTTATATTGGTCGGCGCAACATCGAACGCCGAAGGGCTTCAGTGCTGTAATGTTCTATGTTCTATGTTATACCTGGATTGGGCAGGGAGCTCGATGAGGAAGGCTTAACAGGCTAAGGTGGAGTTTAAAAGACTAAGAGACAACCTGGTTGAAGCATATAAGTTCCGGAAAGGTCTTGACAAGGTGGATGTGGAGAGGATGTTTCATCTTGGGACAGATTGTAGAGTTAGGGGCCAAGTTTTCTCTGCAATAAAGTTACAGTGACACACCCCATTATAAATGCAAGCAACATCAACAAAAGCATCAACTTACATTTACATAGTGCCTTTATCACAATAAAATGCCCTAAGACTCTTCACAGGAGCAGCATGGAGAGTGATCAGTGGAAAAGATTGTCATCAAAGTGTGAAAGACCTGGCAATAGGAAGGAAAATATCGATGGCAAGAGGTATGTGGAGGTGAAGATTATTACTTTATCATCACTAAATTGTTGAATATTGTACAATGGCAGATTGGACCTGCAGAGATATTTTCACCCTCAGGAATGTAAATATCATAAAATTATAAAATAAACAGCACAAAAACAGATCAATCAGCCCAGCCTGCTCATGTCAGCCTGGAAACTTCACGTCTTTTCTGTGCTTCTTCAAGAATACAGCTGGCAGCAGAAAACAGAAAAGTCTGTTTTGATAAAAATTGTTACCTTTCATGATAACCCGAGCTTTATTTTCATGAGCAACACACACAAATTCTGAGTGAACATTGCTCTCGACTACAGCTGTGGTAATCTTTGACCAATCATAATGTTTATAATCTGTTCCTCCATCATCAAAGATAAAGACCTGGGAGAAACATAAAGATGTCAGCTACAATAATGAAGGACATAACATTTAAAAAACACGTTATTATTCTAAATAACAACCTCATCAACTCCACAAAGTCATTTGAAATCAAAGTTTGTCGAAAGATGAGGTCATATCACAATTTAGTTCTATGAAATTCTAGGATTTTTAACTAGCATTTTGGGGAATCAATATTGTGTGAAAAGTGTAAACTTTAACTTTGGTCAGAGTGAGAGCACACATCATTTAAGATTCAGCACATCAGAGAAACATTTTTAAAAAAACATTTTATTAGTGTAGCACTTGTTGAAATATCTTTACATTGTTTATGTTACAAGTGTCCTATTTTCCACAGGCTGTAACTAGACCAACATGAACACTTTAACATGTATACCAAACCATTCACTTTGCATTTTACCAATACTCTGACCTACTCCTTGTGCTGCTACACTAGCTTCACCTCTCCCCCAGCCTGACTCACACCCTCAGCGTGTTCCTGATCCTGGACTTGTATTAATGACCCTTTTCCAGTCTGTATCACCCTGGGAGCCCAGGCTGGAGGCTGACCGGTGAACTCTCTTACCCAACCGAACTCAGGCCAGACCCGGAGAGGTGGAGGGATTGCGCTGGCGGCAGGGGAGGTGGGGGGGTGTGGAGGTGGGTAGGGGGGACATCGTAAAGAGGACATCCTCTGAGAACATCCACAACTGTGTGGCTGACAGGAGCTGAACCACATGAGGAAAGACATCAGTTCACATCCCAATGCTCCATTGCAAGTGCTGCTGCACAATACACTGCAAAAAAACAACTTCAAATCAATGAACTCTTTTCTCGAGGGAATTGAGTGGTCTGAGATACTCACCTCCACTTGGTGCCGATAGTCCATGGGAATAATTTTGCACAGATCCACTGATTTACACAGACACGAATTTAATTGGGTTGCAATCCCGGAACCTCCGGCGATCCACAGCGCCAGCACTGCCAGAACCTGCACCAATGCTAAACTCCAGCACATCCTCTCCGACAGAGATGAAGGTCTTTCAGTCACAGAGAGATCCTTTCTTTATGTTGAGCCTCATGTGAGTGATACTGTCGACTCCTGGCTATCTCTGTCTCTATCTTGTTTTATGTACCAATAGGGAAATGTTGACGCAAGATTCATACTGTTAAATGTAACTTTGTACGGAAGTTCTCTTCTCTGATACTCTGCCTTTGGCAACATTATCTGTTTATCTCTGCAGCATTTCCTCCTAATCTAACCTAACTATTTTTGTTATCTCTCTCCTTGTTCCTTTGTGAATATTCTTTCTGGATCCTCTCTTCTCATCCCCTCCCTCCTTGTCTTTCTCAATATTCATCTCAAAGCTTCTGATTTCCTATCCTCTATCCCACTTCTTCCATCAGTGAACCAATATTCATATCTGATCCTTCTGCCTTTGTCAACACTCAACCATGAGTCCCTGATTCCCTACCCTCCTCCATAACTCTTCCACCTCTGGAGAAACCTTTCTCCTCCTTTCTCCCTGCCCTTTGAAGAAGACCCACCATAACCTTTGCCTCACATGTTCTGAATCTAACTATTCCTAACTAGAGAAAAGTCATTGAGCAAACTGTTTGGCGTACAAAGCTTCACCATGATCTCTATGGTCTGTAGAACAATATTGGCTGATCATCAACCCTTTATTATTACCTTTAAACAAAGAACAAATAAAGTGTCAGCCCAGGAACAGGCCCTTTGGCCCTCCAAGGCTGCACAAACCATACTGCCCAACTTAACTATAATATGCTACCCTTCTGGGGACCATATCCCTTGATTCATGTATTTGTCAGGACATCCTTTAAAAGTCACTACCATATCTGCTTCCACTACCTCGCCCGGCAGCGAATTCCAGGCACCCACCACGCTCTGTATACAAAATGTGCCTTGCACATCTCCTTTAAAACTTGCTTCTCGTACTTTCAACCTATGCCCCCTTGTACCTGACTCTTCCACCCTGCGATAAAGCTTCTAACTGTCCACTCATGGTCGTCATAATCTTGTAGGCTTCTATCAGGTCACCCTTCCACCTCCATCGTTCCAGTGAGAACAAACTAAGTTTCTCCAACATCTCCTCATACCAGGTCTTCCATATCAGGCGAGATCCTGGTAAACCTTTCCTGAACCATCTCCAAAGCCTCCACATCCTTCTGGCAATGTGGCAAACAGAACTGAACACTATATTCTAAGTGTGCCTAACAAAGGTTCTATAAAATTGCAATGTGACTTGCCAATTTTTAAACTCAGTGACTTGGCCAATGAAGGCAAGCATGCCATATGACTTCTTGACTATGTTCTCTACGTCTGTTGCCAATTTCAGTCACCTATGTACTCGTCCACCCAGATCCCTCTGCAAATCAATACACTTAAAGGTTGTCATTTACTATATATTTCCCACCTGTATTAGACCTTCTGAAATGCATCACCTCACATTTGTCCAGATCAAACTCCATCTGCCATCTCTCCGCTCAAGTCTCCAACTGATCTATATCCTGCTCTATTCTCTGATGGTCCTCATTACTTTTCACTATTCTCTCTTGCATATCAGCCGGGACAAGGACCAGTGGAGGATGGTTAGTGTGACTCCTCCTTCAACATGGCCATGTTGAAAGGAATGTTCGACTCTCTGGCCAGGAACCTGTACAATTTGTTCAGCAGCCATAAATAATAAAGGCAAATTACTGCAGATGCTGGAATCTGAAAACAAGAGAGAAAATGCTGGAGAATCTCAGCAGGTCTGGCAGCATCTATAAGGAGAGAAAAGAGCCAATGTTTCGAACCCGGATGACACTTTATCAACTAGTTGTATGAGTAGTGATTCAATAAGATACCAAAAAGCTATTCCCATGATGTGATAATGAACATTGCTCTTTTGAAGCTTTTAAAGAATATTTCGGGGATTGTTTGAATCATTCAGCTAATCCATCAACTGATGGATTATAAGGTGTTAATTTTATATGCTGAACACCAGTAAATACTGATGATAAATATTCATTTAGGATCTCATCTGTGTTTTGCGGATCTGCACATAGATGACCTTGTTGATTCTTAAATGGGCCTACTGTCTCCCTAGTTACTCTTTTGGCCTTTATGTATTTGTAGAAGCTCTTTAGCAACAAGTGGTGAGGACTCCATTTGAGCCTCATTAACTCCAGTTTTATTGTTTCCTTGCCATCACTTTTTTATCAAATGATGTTTTTCTGTCAATGACAGTCACTCTCATCACATCTTGAATCAAAAGTTTATTACAAAACATTGATTTCTGTTTATATGATATTCTTACACGATGAAACATTCTGAAGTGCTTCACAAGAGCGTTTTGAAGCAAACACTAAGCCTATTAAGGAACAATTAGGTCAGATGATGAAATATTAGTTCAACAGTTTGGTTTGAAATATTACTTTAATGCAGAAACATGTGGTAGAGAGATGTAGGGAGGGTGTTCCAGAGATCAAGACCCAGAGAATGAAGGAGTGACAAATAAATGTTTCGCGACTCAAATCACCAAGGTGGACAGTCCAGAATAGATGAGGTGCAGATATTTTGGACGTTTGTGAGTCTGGAGGAAATGACAGAATTAAGGAGGAGTGAGAGATTTGTGCACAAGAATGAGAGTTTTAAAATGAAGATGTGGCTTGACTGCAATCTAAGTGATTTTTTAAACTAACTTTTCTAGCTTTTCTCTTTAAATTTTAAACCGGAAACCAGAAGGAGTTTGCAAAGATGCTCGGGTAGTTTTTTTTTCCTTCACCATAAATTGGACGTGCCGAGGTAATGGAAGCAGATACAATAGTGACTTCTAAGTGGTATCTTGACAAATGAATAAAATGGAAATGGAGGGACATAGTCCCTGGAAGGATAGGGGGTTTTACTTCAGTCGAGCAGCATGGATAGTGCAGGCTTGGAAGGCCTAAGGGTCTCTTCCTGTGCTGTAATTTTCTTTGTCCTTTTGTTCTGATTTTCCTACTCAACTATATTTATCTGCACATTCCCAGTCTGTAACCCTACATCCCATTCATCTCCAAAAATACTATTGACTTCTGTTTTGAATATATTCAATAATTGTGAAATCGCTACTCTCTGCTGTAGAAAATCCAAAGATTTGCAAGCCATTGAGTGAAAATGTTTCTCCTTATCTTAGTTCTAAACAGCCAAGCCCTTATTCTGATACTGTAGCCCCCTTCTGAAACAGGGGAAAATATTTTCTCACTGTCTAAATTCCCTGAATAATTGTACATGATCCAATTAGATCACTGCTCATATATTGAAACTCTCAGGAACATAAGTCTCCTGCTGAAGCCAATAGGCTTTTGAATGCATTTTCCAAGCCCAACTAATAATGGGAATTTAATGATATAATTCTCAACATAGGGATATCAAGTGGCTAATACTTTAATACAGGATTTTGGAAATTAATCAGGCATTTGAATCATAAATATAAAGCTAATATCCCTGCCTGAATTGGTCTAATCAGTCATCTTCAGACACACCACAACCAGCCTTATAATGACTAATGGTGTCAACGTCCTCATCGATGACGATAAACGAACAATTGATTGTAAAACTCGAGGACTAATTGTGTTATTAAAATTAACTAAAACATGAAAACTAGATTGCAATGTAACTTGAATATGGTACAGTTATGGAGCCTTGCATTACAAAGAACAAAGAACAAAGAATGAGAATTTTAATGAAATGAATTTTAATGAAATTTTTAATGAAATTTTTGAGAATTGTTTCAAAGAACAAATTATATAAATTTGTCTTCAAGAACAGGGAGCTCAGTCTGGGAATTCTGGAATGACTGGTCAGAAAAAATTAGTTCTGGTTACCCGACCTCTGAAACACTGAATAAGTTAAAAATATTGCCTTGTGTTGCTCAGGAAGCTATTTTGATTGGGGAGTACATTTCCATCAGAGAATGAACAAATGACAAACCATTATTTAAGGTGGTAGATTATAGTTTGATTTAACAATGTTGTCATGAATAAATTGACAAGTTGAATATTAAATGAGATCATGTCAAGTTAATTGCTGGGCTGTATCTAAGATAATTGAATTATATAATTGCTCAAATCTTTGGCATGAAAGTGGAGGTCTGTGGAGGAAGCCCAGTGGTGCTCTTGTGTCATTGAGCCAATCTTGAAACCCCATTTAGCCAAATTTGTTTGTCTGTCTATTGTATGTTTTCATTTTGTATTTTCTATGTTCTAACAAAACTAATCTTAAAAATAAAATTTTATGACACTTCAAAGACTGAGTGTTGTTTATCTTTGCAAAGGTATACTTACTAACATTGCTTCTTAGAACTTTGTAAAATAATTTGGCCACCTGAAACAAAAATACCCACTACACCAACCAATAGTGATGGGCCCATAACATTCAACCTTTGTCTATGCAAGCTGAAATTCTCAAGCTGTTCATGTCTTGCCACCATTGCCAGCCAAAGGTTGGTGCTCAGCCAAATCTCCAATTGCTACAATGGGTCTGAAAAATCACAACTGTGGGCAGGTCAGAGAATCCACTCTCAATCTTCCTGCATTGGGACTGTCTCTTCATCCCAGGAATCAGTGCAATGAACATTTTTTGCAGTAAGACAATAATACCCTTCCTGAGCTAGGGAGACCAAAACATGGTCTGGGTGCAATCCCATAAAATGGCTATCTAATTGCAGTAAGACGTCTTTATCCTTCTACTGCATCCCTTTGTTATAATGTAACCATTTGCTTTCCTAATTCTCCATCCGGGACTTTGGAACATCTGGACTTGACCATTCCAATGCATTCTTGGCTGGTTTCTCACATTCTATCTTTCATAAACTTAACATCATTCAATATTCTGCCCATGTCCTTACTCAATCCATGTCCTGTGCTCTCTTCACTCCTGAGGTCCACAGCCAAATTAGATCCCAGTCAAGCCACATCTTCATTTTAAAATTCTCATTCTTGTTCACAAATCTCTCACTCCTCCTTAACTCTGTCATTTCCTCCAGACCCACAAACTTCCAAGATATCTGCACCTCATCTATTCTGGACTGTCCGTCACAATGTTTTGAGTTGCAAAACATTTGTTTGTCACTCCTTCAGCTCTCTGGATCTTGATCTCTGGAACATCCTCATGCCATTTCTCTGGCCCTGCACTCAACCCTGCTACACCTGGATAACAAAGACATTTATGTCAGATTCTTATTAATTTGCCATAGCTCAGCTTTCAACAAGATAATATTTACAAAAAGCATCTTTAAACTCCGTGTCCTAGGGCTTGGTTCTTTCCTTTGTGACTGGACCCTGGACATCCTTACCCGAGACCACAATCAGTAAGGATTACACTTTTGACTAGGGAAAATATTGCGGCAGTACTGAGATGGGATATATCTCAGGGTTCGGCCACTGAGTCTGTATGGATAGAACTAAGAAATAAGAAGGGGGGAATCACTTTGACTGGGTTGAACAATAGGCCCCCAAATAGTCAGTGCGAAATTGAGGAGCAAATATGTAAGGAGATTACATTTAGCTCCAAGAAAATTAGAGTGGTAATAACAGGGGATTTTAGCTTTCTCAACATTGATTGGGAAAACAAATAGCATTAGAGGGTTGGATGGAGAGAATGTATTCAGGAAGAATTTCTCATTCAGTACATGGATGGCCCAGCTAGAGAGGAGGAGAAACTTCAAAAATAGGGAAAGCAGTTGAAGAAGTGTTAATGAGGAATCGCTTTAGGACCAGTGACCCATAGATCTGTTAGCTTTTAGATAGCTATGGAGAAAGGTCTGGCCCAAAAGTTAAAATTTTAAATTGGGATAATGGTATCAGACGGTCAAAAGTTAATTGGGGGAGTCTGTGGGAAGACAAAGGGATGAATGGTAAGTGAGAAACTTTCAAAAGTGTGTTAACCAGAGTTCAGGTAAAGGTACTGCATGGGAGCAAATTGCTCTTAGAGTGAAGGGTAAGGCTGGTAAAAATAGGAACCCTGGATAACGCGGGATATTGAGGCCTTGGTCAAGAAGAAGAAAGATGCATGTGACTTGCATAGGCAGCTGGGGTCAAGTGAATCCCTTAAAGAACGTAACATGTAAGAGAGAAATCAGGAGGGTAAAAAGGGGACATGAATTTGTTTTAGCAGATAAGGCAAAGGAGAATCTAAAGAGCTTCTACAAATACATAAAGGCCAAAAGAGTAACTAGGGAGACAGTAGGCCCATTTAAGAATCAACAAGGTCCTCTATGTGCAGATCCACAAAACACAGGTGAGATCCTAAATGAATATTTATCATCAGTATTCATTGGTGTTCAGCATATAAAATTTACACCTTATAATCCATCAGCTGATGAATTAGCTGAAGGATTCAAATAATTACTGAAACATTCTTTGAAAGCTTCAAAAGAGCAATGTTCATTATCACATCATGGGAGTAGCTTTTTGGTATCTCACTGAATCACTACTCATACGACTAGTTGATAAAGTGTCATCCAGGTTCGAAACATCAGCTCTTTTCTCTCCTTATAGATGCTGCCAGACCTGCTGAGATTCTCCAGCATTTTCTCTTTTGTTTTCAGATTCCAGCATCTGCAGTAATTTGCCTTTATTATTTATGGCTGCTGAACAAATTGTACAGGTTCCTGGCCAGAGAGTCGAACATTCCTTTCAACATGGCCATGTTGAAGGAGGAGTCACACTAACCATCCTCCACTGGTCCTTGTCCCAGCTGATATGCAAGAGAGAATAGTGAAAAGTAATGAGGACCATCAGAGAATAGAGCAGGATATAGATCAGTTGGAGACTTGAGCGGAGAAATGGCAGATGGAGTTTAATCTGGACAAATGTGAGGTGATGCATTTCAGAAGGTCTAATAGAGATGGGAAATATATAGTAAATGACAGAAGCCTTGAGAGTATTAATTTGCACAGGGATTTGGGTGGACGGGTACATAGGTTTCTGAAATTGACAACACAGGTAGAGAATATAGTCAAGAAGACATATGGCATGCTTTTCTTCATCGGCCGAGTCATTGAGTTTAAAAATTGGCAAGTCACATTGCAATTTTATAGAACCTTTGTTAGGCACATTTAGAATATAGTGTTCAGTTCTGTTTGCCATATTGCCAGAAGGATGTGGAGGCTTTGGAGATGGTTCAGGAAAGGTTTACCAGGATGTTGCCTGGTATGGAAGACCTGGTATGAGGAGAGGTTGGAGAAACTTGGTTTGTTTTCACTGGAACGATGGTGGTTGAAGGGTGACCTGATAGAAGCCTACAAGATTATGAAGGGCATGAGTGGACAGTTAGAAGCTTTTTCACAGGGTGGGAGAGTCAGACACAAGGGGGCATAGGTTTAAGGTGCGAGAAGCAAGGTTTAAAGGAGATGTACAAAGCAAGTGTTTGTACACAGAGCGTGGTGGGTGCCTGGAACTCGCTGCCGGGCGAGGTAGTGGAAGCAGATATGGTAGTGACTTTTAAGGGATGTCCTGACAAATACATGAATCAAGGGCTATGGTCCCCAGAGGGTAGCTGGTTTTAGTTAAGTTGGGCAGTATGGTTTGTGCAGCCTTGGAAGGCCAAAGGGCCTGTTCCTGGGCTGACATTTTATTTGTTCTTTGTTTAAAGGTAATAATAAAAAGGGTTGATGATCAGCTAATATTTTACTACAGACCATAGAGATCATGGTGAAGCTTTGTACGCCAAACAGTTTGCTCAATGACTTTTTACTAGTTAGGAATAGTTAGATTCAGAGCATGTGAGGCAAAGGTTATGGTGGGTCTTCTTCAAAGAGCAGGGAGAACAGAGGAGAAAGGTTTCTCCAGAGGTGGAAGAGTTATGGAGGAGGGTAGGGAATCAGGGACTCATGGTTGAGTGTTGACAAAGGCAGAAGGATCAGATATGAATATTGGTTCACTGATGGAAGAAGTGGGATAGAGGATAGAAAATCAGAAGCTTTGAGATGAGTATTGAGAAAGACAAGGAGGGAGGGGATGAGAAGAGAGGAGCCGGAAAGAATATTCACAAAGGCCTGGAACAAGGAGAGAGATAACAAAAATAGTTAGCCAAGATTAGGAGGAAACACTGCAGAGGTTAACAGATAATGTTGCCAAAGGCAGAGTATCAGAAAAGAGAACTTCCGTACAAAGTTACATTTAACAGTATGAATCTTGCGTCAACATTTCCAAAGCAAGATAGAGACAGAGATATTCAGGAATCGACAGTATCACTCACATGAGGCTCAATAAAAGGAAAGAATCTCTCTGTGACTGAAAGATCTTCATCTACGGCGGAGAGGATGCGCTGGAGTTTGTCATTGGCGTATGTTCAGGCAGTGCTGGCGCTGTGGATCGGCAGAGGTTCCGGGCTGCCAAAGACATTAAGTAAGTGTCCGTGTAAAACACCAGATCTGTGCGACATTATTCCCGTGGACTATCGGCACCAAATGGAGGTGAGTATCTCAGACCATTCAGTTCCCTCGAGAAAAGAGTTCATTGATTTGAAGTTGTTTTTTGCAGTGTTTTGTGCAGCAGCACTTACAATGGAGCATTGGGATAATGAACAGGTGTCTTTCCGCACATGGTTCAGCTCCTGTCAGTCACACTGTTGTGGAAGTTCTGAGAGGATGTCCTCTTTAGGATGTCCCCCCCATCCACAACACCCCCATCTCTCCAGGTCTGGCCTGAGTTTGGTTGGGTAAGAGAGTTCACAGGTCAGCCTCCAGCCTGGGCTCCCAGGGTGATACAGACTGGAGAGGGGTCATTAGTACAAGTCCAGGATCAGGAACAGGCTGAGGGTGTGAATCAGGCTGGGGAGAGGTGAAGCTAGTGTAGAGGCACAAGGAGCAGGTCAGAATATTGTTAAAATGCAAAGTGAATTGTTTGGCATATATGTTAAAGTGTTAATGTTAGTCTAGTTATAGTCTGTGTAAAATAGGACACTTAACATAAAAACATAAGAACATAAGAAATAGGAGCAGGAGTCAGCCATCCAGCCCCTTGAGCCTGCCCCACCATTCAATAAAATCATGGCTGATCTGAAGTGGTTCAGTTCCACTTTCCCGCTTCCTCTCTGTAACCCTTAATTCCCTTGTCAATCAAAAATCTATCCGCTCTTGACTTGAACATATTCAGCGAGGAAGCCTCCACCACTTCATCAGGCAGAGATTTCCAAAGTTTCATCACCCTTTACGTGAAGAAACTTCTCCGCAACTCTGATCTGAAACACACCCTCTCCCCCCAACGTTGAGGCTGTGCCCTTTAGTCCTGCTATTTTTGCTAAGCTGGAAGAGTGTCTCCACCTCTACCCTATCCATCCCCTTCATTATCTTATACTTCTCTATAAGATCCCCTCTCAGCCTTCTAAACTCCAAAGAATACAAATCTAGCCTATTCAGTCTCTCCTCATAATCCAACGCTCTCATCCCCGGTATCAGCCTAATAAACCTTCTCTGCACCCCCTCCAAGGCCAATATATCCTTCCTCAAATGCGGCGACCAAAACTGCACATAGTACTCCAGCTGCGGCCTCACCAGTACTCTATACAACTGCAAAAGTACTTCCCTACTTTTATATTCTATCCCCCTAGCTATAAAGACCAACATTGCATTCGCCTTCTTAATCACCTGCTGCACCTGCAGACTGTGTTTTTGCGATTCGTGCAGAAGGACCCCCAGGTCCCTCTGCACCATCGCATGCTGCAGCTTTTCCCCATTTAAATAGTAATCCTTCCTACCACTATTCTTCCCAAAGTGGATAACCTCACACTTGCTAACATTATACTCCATCTGCCGGGTCCTTGCCCACTCACTCAACCTATCCAGATCCCTCTGCAGGCTTTCCACACCCTCCGTGCTATTTGCTTTTCCACTCATCTTCGTGTCATCAGCAAATTTTGTCACCCTGCACTCAGCCCTTTCCTCCAGATCATCTATGTAAATGGTAATTAGTTGAGGCCCCAGCACCGAACCCTGGGGCACTCCATTAGTCACCCGCTGCTAATCAGAATAGCACCCATTAATACCTACTCTCTGCTTCCTATTAGACAACCAATCCTCTATCCAGTCTAACACCCTACCCCCAACTCCCTGCACCCTAACCTTCTGCAGTAATCTTTTGTGAGGCACCTTATCAAACACCTTTTGGCAATCCAAAAACACCACATCCACTGGTTCCCCTCTATCTACCGCACTAGTCACTTCCTCATAGAACTCCAATAAATTCGTCAAGCATGACTTCCCCTTAACGAATCCATGCTGCGTCTGCTTGACAAACAGTTCATATTCAGGTGTCTCGTTACCTCTGCTTTGATGATATATTCAAGCATTTTTCCGACTACAGACGTTAAACTAAGCGGCCTATAATTGCCTGCCTTCTGTCTGCTACCTTTTTCAAACAGCGACGTAACATTAGCCGTTTTCCAATCACATTGTAACATTAAACAATATAAAGATATTTCAACAAGTGCTGGACCAATAAAATGTTTATTTTAAATGTTTCTCTGATGTGCTGCATCTTAAATGATTTGTGCTCTCACTCTGATAGACTAATATCATGGTTAAAGTCTATACTTTTTCCACAATATTGATTCCCCAAAATGCTAGTTAAAAATCCTGGAATTACATGGAATTAAATGGTGATTTGACCTCATCTTTCAACAAACTTTAATATCAAATGACTTTGTGGAGTTGATGAGGTTATTATTTAGAGTAGTAATGTGTTTTTTAAATGTTATATCCTTCATTATTGTAGCTGACATCTTTATGTTTCTCCCAGGTCTTTATCTGTGATAATGGAGGAATGGATTATACACATTATGATTGGTCAAAGATTACCACAGCAGTAGTCAAGACCAATGTTCACTCACAGTTTATATGTGTTGCTCATGAAAATAAAGCTCGGGTTGTCTTAAAAGGTAACAACTTTTATCAAAGCCAAAACAGACATTTCTGTTTTCTGTTGCCAGCTGTATTCTTGAAGAAGCACAGAAAAGACGTGAAGTTTCCAGGCTGACATGAGCAGGCTGGGCTGATTGATTTGTTTATGTGCTGTTTATTTTATAATTTTATGATATTCACATTCTTGATATGAGAGGGTTAAAATATCTCTGCAGGTCCCAATCTGCCATTATTCAATATTCAACAATTTAGTGATGATAAAGTAATAATCTTCACCTCCACATACATCTTGCCGTCGAACCCTTCCTTCCTACTGCCAGGTCTTTCACACTTTGATGACAATCTTTTCCACTGATCACTCTCCATGCTGCTCCTGTGAAGTGTCTTAGGGCATTTTATTGTGTAAAAGGCACTATATAAATGTAAGTTGATGCTTACACTTATACTAGGATCTGTCTTTGTAACCTTGTTGCAGAGAAAACTTGGCCCCTAACTCTAGAATCTGTCCCAAGCTAAAACATCCTCTCCACATCCACCTTGTCAACTCCACTCAGGAACTTATATGCTTCAATCAAGTTACCTCTCAGCCTTTTAAACTCCACCCAGCCTATCCAAACTTTCCTCATAATGCTCCCCACCCAATCCCTGGCCAATGCAGGTATGAGTTTTGGAAATACAAGCAAAAAAACTGGTAATCTGAAATAAGAGCAGAAAATGCTGGATAAACTCAGCAGTTCAGCAGCACTTGTGCAGAGAAACAGAGTTAACATTTGAGATCTAAAATAATCCTCTTACAGAATGTAAATCTCCTTCAAACTGTTTCCAATATATTTGCATCCTTTCTTAAACAAAGAGAACAATAGTGTACAGAGGACTCCGGGTGTAGTCTCACCAACAACTGAATAACTGAACCATAAGCTGCCCACTTTTGAATTCAATTTCCCTTGCAATAAGTGACGACATTCCTAATTAATGGCTGTACATGCATATACTATTATCGATTTGCAATTAATGCACTGGGACCCTTAAGTCCTACTGCATCTCACAGCTTTGTAATTTCTCACCATGGCAGATAATACTCTTGATAAGTTTCCTGTCAAATGGACGATTGTACTCCATTTGTCAGATCATCATCCATTCAATTAAACTATCTGTGCTCCTTTGTAGAACCGTTATATCCTCTTCATATTTTACTGTCTTACCTATCATATTGTCATAATCAAATTTAGTTTCCATATCTTCAAGTTCTTCATCCATATCATTAAAAGGTTGAGGCTTCAGTACTGATCCTCATGGCACACCACTCTTTATACCTTGCAGACCACAAAAATAAGAACATAGGGGTGTAACGTACATGCCAATTTTCTATACATGTCAATACGTTACCTCCTATATCATGAGTTTTATATTTCACAGCAAACTTTGATGAAACTCCTTATCAAATGCCTTTGGGAAATCTAAGTACATTACATCGAACAGTCACCTTTATCCACTGTGTGTGGTATATCATCAAATAATTCCAATAAATTGGTTAAACATGATTTCCCTTTCCCCTTTGACTCTGCCTAATTACCCTGAATTTTACCAAGTGTCCTGCTATAATATCTTTGCTAATAACTTCTAACATTTTCCCTAAGACAGATGTTAAGGTAACTGGATATAGATTCCTGCATTCTGTTTCTGTCCTTTGAGACATTGGTGTGCAAGAAATAGCTATCACATCTGTTTAGTGAATAATAGTGATTAGTCATCAAAAACAATTACTAAATCTAACATACTTATATCATACTTATAACTTACTGATATCCTGAGGATGTGACAGGCACTATGTAAATGCAATTTTTATCCAAATCTTCCTCTTCTTCTTGGATGTTGGCAATTCTGTTCTCTCAACTGTTTTGGGGTATCATGTGTGTTGATGGGGGTTTTCTTTTGAGACTATGTATTGCTAAACTTAAGCCAAATACAGACGCTCATGAAACTCAGTGCACTGATTTTAAGATGTGATTTTATTAATCAAATAATCGAATGGGGAGATGATATAAAGTAGCCCAGCACTCCAGGTAGAGAATGTGGGCAGCCCAATATCACTGAAAAACAATACCTTCATGAGAGCAATTTACATTTCCCAAATCATATTTTCCACCTTTCCATTGGGCATAATCTAGTCAAATTTAATACCCAACAGCCAATACTAATCTCTGTCACCAACACTGTTACTTACCATTGAGTTTATACCAAACGCAATCCCACCCAGGCTGTATTCTCCAAGATTATTTTACACTGCAAATCCCCCTGACACTCGGGGCAATTTAGCTTGGCCAATAAACCTAACCCCACATCTTTGGGCTGTGGGAGGAAACCAGAGCACCCAGAGGAAACCCACACAGATACAGGGAGAAAGTGCAAGCTCCACACAGACAGTGACCCAAGACTGGAATTGAACCAGTGTCCCTGGCACTATGAGGCAGCAATACTAGCCACTGCCCCATTCTGCCGCAGTATATTCTAAAGACAAACCGCGTCCATTTCATAAATTCAAAATATATGTTCTTAAATGAGAAATATTTATTATTCAGTAAGAGCTGTCTCTTATAGTCAGGCCGCACGGTAGCACAGTGTTGAGCACTGTTGCTTCACGGTGTCATGGACCCGGGTTTGATTTCTGCCTTGGGTCACTATATTTGAGGAATTTGCACATTCTCCCCATGTCTATGTGGATTTGCTCTGAGTGAACATAGAACATAGAACAATACAGCACAGAACAGGCCCTTCGGCCTTCGATGTTGTGCCGACCAAAATAAAAAGCAATGCCCCTCCTAACTAAACCATTCCCTTCCCATCCATATACTTATCAACTAACCTCTGAAACGCCACCAAACTTGGCGCATCTACAACAGCTGCAGGCAGGGCATTCCACTCCCTAATCACTCTTTGAGTAAAGAACCTACCTCTGATATCCGTCCTATAACTCATACCCCTTAATTTAAAGTTGTGTCCCCTCGTGCTAGCTTTTTCCATCCTAGAAAAAAGGCTATCACTGTCCACCCTATCCAAACCTCTAATCATCTTATATGTTTCAATAAGATCCCCCCTTAGCCGCCTCCTTTCTAACGAAAACAACCTCAAATCCTTCAACCTCTCTTCATAGGACCTGCCCTCCATACCATGCAACATCCTAGTAAACCTCCTCTGTACCCTCTCCAATGCCTCCACATCTTTCTTATCATGTGGCGACCAGAACTGCACACAATACTCCAAGTGCGGCCGCACTAGAGTTTTGTACAGCTGCAACATGATGCTGCGGCTCCTAAATTCAATCCCCCTAACAATAAAAGCTAAGACTCCATAAGCCTTCTTAACAACTTTATCCACTTGACTGCCTACTTTCAGGATCTATTGACACATACACCAAGATCCTTCTGTTCCTCAACACTATTAAGAGCCCTACCATTAGCCCTATACTCTACACATTTATTGTTCCTGCCAAAGTGCATTACCGCACACTTTTCCACATTAAACTCCATTTGCCACCTCTCGGCCCAGCTCTGCAACTTGTCCAAGTCACTCTGTAAACTAAAACACCCCTCTTCACTATCTACCACACCACCAACTTTAGTATCATCTGCAAATTTACTGATCCATCCTCAATACCCTCATCCAGATCATTTATAAAAATTACAAACAGCAGGGGCCCCAAAACAGACCCCTGAGGCACACCACTTGTCACTGAACTCCACGATGAATATCTCCCATCAACCACCACCCTCTTCTTCTATCTGCCAGCCAATTCCTAATCCAATTAGCTAAATCACCCTCTATTCCACACATCTGCATTTTCTGTAGAAGTCTTCCATGGGCACCTTATCAAAAGCCTTACTAAAGTCCATATATACTACATCAACCGCCTTACCCCCATCCACCTCTCTGGTCACTTTCTCAAAAAACTCAATGAGGTTAGTAAGGCATGACCTACCCTTCACGAAACCATGCTGACTATAAAATTTTATAATTTTTATAATTTGTTTTGTGAGACCTTGTCAAAAACCTTCTGCAAATCTAAACAAACCACATCTACTGGTTTTCCCTGATCTATTCTACTCTGTACATTCTCAAAGAATTCCATTATATTTATTAAGCATGATTTCTCTTTCATAAATCTGTTATTAGTCTGTGATATCACCACTGTGTTAACGCATTCCTCAGAAGATGCACAAACAGTAGTTAGAAATCACCATTTCAACATATTTATCCAAAAATATATCCATATTTCTTTACAAATAATTACAGTAAACACTATATTCTTGTTCCATTTTTTCATGATAAAAAGATTTTTACCACATATTGGGATGCTCTTTGGTTGAAAAATGTTGCAGTTTGATTAACAAAATCAGTTATTGCCCGATATTCGTCATATTTAATTTCACTCCTATTCCACAGTTCCAAATAGATGCCATCGAAGTGCTTTGCATCGATTAAATGTTCCATATGAGTGATCCATTGTGTTCTACGATGGGAATTTTCAAATACTGATATGGTAGTTTTTCTGGTAAACAATGAAAAAAACAACTTAAATCTTCTGCTTCAGTTGCACATTGATATGGGGGGGGGGGTGGTAGTGGGAGAAGGCTAAATAAGGAGAATAGAAATAAATTAAATAGAAATGAATTAAAGTGCATGAAATTGCAGGTAATGCCTTGAGATGTTTAGAAAGTTACTTTGCAAACAGGAAGCAAAGGGTTTGAATAAAATGCATTATTCGAAATGGCAGACAATACCAAGCAGGATACTTACAGTGATCTGTGCTAGAATCCCAACTGTTCACATTGTGTGTTAATAATTTAGACAAGACATCCCTGAAGTTGGCAAAGCAGGTGAATGGAGTAGTTAAGAAGGCATATGAGAAACTTGCTTTTATCAGTGCTCCAGTTTTCTCTCACAGTCTGATAAAGACATTGGTTAGGTGCTTTGACCTGAACAAGCACTGGACTCTGGTGACTAGGGGAATTTCATAGTAACCGCATGGCAATGTTAATGTAAACCTTAATTGTGACTAATACATAAACTTTTGTTTTGCTCCTATCAGTATTCAGTATAATCTAAGATCAATGACACTTCAGGCAGTGTTGTTAATGTTATCAAACCATGATTGTGTTTTCTATTCTCCTTATTTAGCCTTCTCCCACTACCACCCCCCCCCCCATATCAATGTGCAACTGAAGCAGAAGATTTAAGTTGTTTTTTTCATTGTTTACCAGAAAAACTACCATATCAGTATTTGAAAATTCCCATCGTAGAACACAATGGATCACTCATATGGAACATTTAATCGATGCAAAGCACTTCGATGGCATCTATTTGGAACTGTGGAATAGGAGTGAAATTAAATATGACGAATATCGGGCAATAACTGATTTTGTTAATCAAACTGCAACATTTTTCAACCAAAGAGCATCCCAATATGTGGTAAAAATCTTTTTATCATGAAAAAATGGAACAAGAATATAGTGTTTACTGTAATTATTTGTAAAGAAATATGGATATATTTTTGGATAAATATGTTGAAATGGTGATTTCTAACTACTGTTTGTGCATCTTCTGAGGAATGCGTTAACACAGTGGTGATATCACAGACTAATAACAGATTTATGAAAGAGAAATCATGCTTAATAAATATAATGGAATTCTTTGAGAATGTACAGAGTAGAATAGATCAGGGAAAACCAGTAGATGTGGTTTGTTTAGATTTGCAGAAGGTTTTTGACAAGGTCTCACAAAACAAATTATTATGTAGAATTAAAGTGCATGAAATTGCAGGTAATGCCTTGAGATGTTTAGAAAGTTACTTTGCAGACAGGAAGCAAAGGGTTTGAATAAAATGCATTATTCGAAATGGCAGACAATACCAAGCAGGATACTTACAGTGATCTGTGCTAGAATCCCAACTGTTCACATTGTGTGTTAATAATTTAGACAAGACATCCCTGAAGTTGGCAAAGCAGGTGAATGGAGTAGTTAAGAAGGCATATGAGAAACTTGCTTTTATCATCTGTGTCATAGAGTATAAAAGCAAGGAGTTTATATTTGGAGGTGTACAGAAGATTGTTTGGGTCATAGCTAGAATTCTGTATGCAGTTCTGGACGCTTCACTATAGGAAAGATGTCATTGCACAAGACATGGCACCAAAGAGAATCACCAGGATATTGTCTAAGATGGAGCATTTTCATTTTTCACTTGATTTATTATTTCATTTGATTTATTATTGTCACATGTGACAAGTGGTGTCCCTCAGGGGTCTGTTTTGGGGCCCCTGCTGTCGGTGACAAGTGGTGTGCCTCAGGGGTCTGTTTTGGGGCCCCTGCTGTTTGTAATTTTTATAAATGATCTGGATGAGGGTATTGAAGGATGGATCAGTAAATTTGCAGATGACACTAAAGTCGGTGGAGTGGTAGATAGTGAAGAGGGGTGTTATAGTTTACAGAGTGACTTGGTCAAGTTGCAGAGCTGGGCCGAGAGGTGGCAAATGGAGTTTAATGTGGAAAAGTGTGAGGTAATGCACTTTGGCAGGAACAATAAATGTGTAGAGTATAGGGCTAATGGTAGGGCTCTTAATAGTGTTGAGGAACAGAAGGATCTTGGTGTATGTGTCAATAGATCCCTGAAAGTAGGCAGTCAAGTGGATAAAGTTGTTAAGAAGGCATATGGAGTCTTAGCTTTTATTGGTAGGGGGATTGAATTTAGGAGCCGCAGCATCATGTTGCAACTGTACAAAACTCTAGTGCGGCCGCACTTGGAGTATTGTGTGCAGTTCTGGTCCCCACATTATAAGAAAGATGTGGAGGCATTGGAGAGGGTACAGAGGAGGTTTACCAGGATGTTGCCTGGTATGGAGGGCAGGTCTTATGAAGAGAGGCTGAGGGATTTGAGGTTGTTTTCGTTAGAAAGGAGGCGGCTAAGAGGGGACCTAATCGAAACATATAAGATGATTAGAGGTTTAGATAGGGTGGACAGTGATAGCCTTTTTCCTAGGATGGAGAAAGCTAGCACGAGGGGACACAGCTTTAAATTAAGGGGTATGAGTTATAGGACGGATATCAGAGGTAGGTTCTTTACTCAAAGAGTGATTAGGGAGTGGAATGCCCTGCCTGCAGCTGTTGTAGATGCGCCAAGTTTGGTGGCGTTTAAGAGGTTAGTTGATAAGTATATGGAAGAGAAGGGAATGGTTTAGTTTGGAGGGGCATTGCTTTTTATTTTGGTCGGCACAACATCGAAGGCCGAAGGGCCTGTTCTGTGCTGTAATGTTCTATGTTCTATGTTCTATGTTCTATGTATTAATATACAGTGAAAAGTGTTATTTCTTCCGCACTCTGCAGACAGAACATACTGTTTGTAGAGAAGGAAATGAGAGAATGCAAAATGTAGTGTTTCAGTCATGGCTAGGGTGTAGAGAAAGATCAACTTAGTGTAAGGTAAGTCCATTCAAAAGTCTGACAGCAGCAGGGAAGAAGCTATTCTTGAGTCGGTTGGTGCGTGACCTCAGGATTTTGTATCTTTTTCCTGAATGAAGAAGGTGGAAGAGAGAATTCCTGGGGTGCATGGGGTCCTTAGTTATGTGGCTGCTTTGCTGAGGCAGCAGTAAGTGTAGACAGAGTCAATACATAGGAGGCTGGTTTGCATGATGGATTTGTGACCTTTTATAGCTCCTTGCGGTATTGGGCAGAGCAGAAGCCATGCCAAGCTGTGATACAACCATAAATAATGCTTTCTATGATGCATCTGTAAATGTTGGTGAGAGTCGAGGCTGACATAGAACATAGAACACTACAGCACAAACAAGCCCCTCTGCCCACAAGTTGCGCTGATCATATCCCTACCTACCAGGCCTATCTATAAATGCCAAATTTCCTCAGGCTTCTGAGGAAGAAGAGGCATTGGTGGGCTTTCTTAACTATAGTGGCAGCATGGGGGTGCCAGAGCAGGTTGTTAATGATCCGGACATCTAAAACGTCGAAGCTCTTGACACTTTCTACTTCATCCCCATTGATGTAGACAGGAGCTGCTCTGCTTTACACTTCTTGAAATCGATGGCAATCTCCGTAATTTTGTTGACATTGAGAGCGAGATTATTGTTGCCGTGCCATTTTACCAGATTCTCTATCTCGTACTGTACTCTGGCTGATTTGAGATCTGACCCACTGCAGTGGTGACGTCAGCAAACTTGAAAATCAAATTGGAGAGGCATTGGGCCGCACAGTCATGGATGTTTATGGAGTATGGCAGAGGGCTGAGAACACAGCTTTGTGGGGCACCAGTGTTGAGGATGATCGTGGAGATGTTGCTGTCTGTCCTTATTGATTGTAGTCTGTGAGTTAAGAAGTTCACAGACTTCATCAGAAGTTCACAGACCTTCTGTCACGGAGAAGCTGCCAAGGCCCAGGCCATGGAGTTTGGAGATGAGTTTTGTGGGAATAATAGTGTTGAAGACTGAGCTGTAGTCAATAAATAGGAGTCTGTCATAAACCTCCTTGCTATCTAGATGCTGCAGGGTTGAGTGCAGAGCCAGGGAAATGGCATCTACTGTGGAGCTGTTGCGGCGATAGGGAAGCTGTAATGGATCCAGGTAGTCTGGGAATTCACAATTCCAGTTAACCGTGCATCTGTACTATGGATGGGTGCTGGACCAGAACCCTCAATTACATGATGTCGGACAAAGCCCCCCAAATTTTTCTATTTTGGCCATAAATATGAGGAAAAGAAGCTTCCTTCCACAGATAATCCTCTGACAAATTCAGGATCTTATATAGTCAAACAAACATTATTCAATACTTTTTTTAAATATCACTTTCACTAATGAAGCAGCTGAACAATATTTAAAAGTGAAAGAAAGCAAATTTAATTCACAACTTATGTCTATTTCAGTTCCAAAATAAGCAGTATTCGTCTGACAGAGTTGAAAGCCACTTTGTGGCAGTTAGCAACCAAAAAAATATAGAATAAGCATAGCAGTCTTGAAGCTTTCACAGAGACCGAATGAATTTTAGCATAGCTTGTGGAAATTTGTCTTTAAACTAATTCTAGCCAAAAGTGAAAAGCAGTTTTTTCTGCTACAAACCTAGCTCCCCCAATTAACCACATTATGACATGATCCAGTCAAATAATCAAAAATCGCAGGGGAAATCTTCATCTATAAACAGAAGTCCATTAGCTTCTTCACAAATAAATGCTGCTTGGCTAAAATAAGTATTTATTTTGCTTTCCCAGCAACTGAGTTACGTTCCTCCCAAACATACTGACTACTTGTAGCATAAAGCTGAATTTGTAAATGTTCCCTTCAAAAAAATATATACCCATGTCAATTGCACTGTGATCATTGCAGCCATGACTGTTATATTCAGAATGTGGTTTGAGATTAAATTAACTTTTGTTATGTTCTGGTCCTCAGGTTACAATGAACATGCCCTGGTTTCCAAATTGCACTACTGACCATTGCTTTGATTTTGTATCAATTGCAAAATCCTGTGACTTTTTATTTGTAATGCCCTCTGATTATGACAGACAAAAATTGCATTACTATTTTGCAAAAGCAAGTTCTCCCTATTATCAGACTTACACAGGTATGTTCAGTAAAACATTTGATGAATAGTTTGCCTTGTCTCCATCAATATTTGCCTAATTCAGTCATATTTTTGTCCATTTAGGTCTTTCCGCTTACATCAAGCTGGGTGTTTTTCCCAAAAAACTAATAACGGGAATTGCATTGTTTGGTTTGGACTATCCTTGTAGGCAAATCATTGAGGTAAGGACAAATGATTAATTTGCAATGCACAAGAAATGGGAGTAAATTCAGTTCATCTGAAATACATCCTCTGGCATGTTAATTGTGTGATGATGATGTGATGGTAATGTCATTGGGCTTGTGTTCCAGAAGCCGAAGCTGATATTCTTGGGGCATGGGTCCAAATTCCACCCAGATTTCTGCTAGAAGTTAAATTCAATAACATTTGGAACTGAAAGATAGTCTACACAACTATTCATGATTGTTCTTAAAGCTCTCTACTTTACTGAAGTCCCTCAGGGAAGGAAATCCACCATCCTCAATATGCCTGCAGATCCTTTTACAAGGCTGTTGCCTGGATTGGGTGGCATGCTTTATGAGGATAGGTTGAGGAAGCTCAGTCTTTCTCGCTGGAGAGACGAAGGATGAGAGGCGATCTGATGAAGGTTTATAAGATGGTGAGAAGTATAGATATGGTGGATTCTCGGAGGTTATTTCCCAGAGCTGAAATGGTCACTATAAGAAGACACAGGTTTAAGGTGCTGGAGAGTAGATAGAGAGGAGATATCAGGGGTACGTTTTTCACTCAAAGTGGTGAGTGAGTGGAATTGGCTGCTGTTGGTGGTGGTGGAGGCGAACTCGTTGGGGTCTTTTAAGAGACTTCTGAGTGAGTACATGGGATTTAATGGGATTGAGGGTGATAGATAAGCCTGGTAGGTAGGGATATGATCGGCGCAACTTGTGGGATGAAGGGCTTGTTTGTGCTGTAGTGTCCTATGTTCTGTCCACTACAATGCGAATAATTCTTAATTGCTCTCTGAGAGGCCCAGCAAGTCACACAGTTCAAGGAAGAAATTATGGATGGGAACAAATGTTGGCCTTGCCACTAATGCTTGCACCTTGGAATTTCCAATTGCATCTTGGAATGTTGGAGATCCCGGGTACCAGCGACCTTAGGCACCCGCAGTCAACTCTTAGTACAAACTGCACGAGACAACATGCATCCAATGCGAGGCTTTTAATGACTCATACACAAGAAGAACCAGCTCCTCCCCACCGAAATGGCTGGACTGGTTCTGACGTTATAGAAAAACAATTTTGCAGTTATAGTTAATTACAGCAAATCCAGAGCAAGCAATTTTTCACATCCTTCATTGACATACATATTTGCCAATTAAATCCTGGCTTTTCGCCCTTTCTCATTCAATGAAAAATTGGCTTTTGCCAATCCTTCATTTGTGTAGCATATCCTCATATCTCACCTTTGGTATTTGTTTTCAAAAAATCTGGTCTTGCTCACGCAGTGTGGAAGTTACAAAAGTCCCACACACCTGACTAAGGAACACCATTTCTGAAAGCTAATAAGATTACTATCAAATAAACTGGTTGGACGCTAATGAGTTGGACTTCTTACTGTATTTACCCCAGTCCAATGCTGCATCTCCATGGAGATCAGTCCAGGAATAATTTGATTTTTGATATTGATGGAATAACTGCATTCATGTGTGCTATTTTCTCATATTTATTTTCTTTAACAGCCTGGCAGATGTAAATTGCGAGAATATAATTTTAGAGGAGCTCCGTGCAGTTCCTTTGTTGCGACATGGGTTCCATACAAACAGGTCATGGAACTGCTGTCCAGATCTATTACTGGCAGATATTGGGATGATAATTACAAATCCCCATATTTTGTGTACAAGGTAAAAGTTTTACTCAAAGCACATTGGAGAGATGTGAAGTTTAACATTGTTTGAATGCTTCCCCACCACTGATGTGGTGAATTATTCACAGGTGAATAATTTCCTGGATTGCCCCTGCTTCCTTTCTTAAACAAGGGAACAACATTGGCTATTTTCCAGTTCTCTGGAACCTTGCCTCTGGTCAAAGACGATGTGAAGATATCTATTAAGGCCCCAGCCATTTCTTCCCTTGCCTCCCACAATAACCTGGGATAGATCGCATCTAGTGCCAAGGACTTGTCTACCTTATTGCGGTTTGGTTATGTATGCAAAACTACATACATAACTTCCCTCCATTGTCGTTGAGTGAGCCTTCTCTTTCTTTTGCTACCCTCTTGCTCCTAATATATGCATAGAAAGCCTTGAGATTCTCCATCCCCCTGTTTGCTAAAGACATTTCATTTTTAGCTCTCCTAATTCCACGCTTAAGTCCTTTCCTATTTTCCCTATACTCCTCAAGGGTTTTGTCAGCCTTCAGATGCCCAAGCTTATTGCATGATTCCTTTTCTTCTTTTGACAAAGTGTATAATTTCTCTTGTCATTTATGGTTTCCGAATCCTCCCACTTGTATCCTTCATTTTTGTTTTAATTTTGTCATTTTGTCCTGAACTTCAATCTTCTGGCAATGAAAAGCCTTTCACATGTCAGACACAGATTTGCCCTCCAATAGACGCTCCTAATCCACATTCCCAGTTCCTGTCAAATTTGGATGTAATTAGTCCACACCCAATTCAGCACTGTTACCCGAGGGCCAGTCTTGTTCTTATCCATGACTGCCCGATATCTTATGGAATTATGGTTGTTAAAGCCAAAATGCTCCCCCACTGAAACATCGATCATTCCGCAGTACCAAGTCTAGTATGGCCCCCTCAGTGGTTGGATTGTTAGAGCATTGTACCAAAAAGCCCCCCTGGACAGATTTAACAGATTGGTCTCTATCCAAGCTCTTCCTGTAATGAAGTCCCAGCCAATTTGGAGGCAATTAAAGTCATCCACCGCAGCAACTCTGCTTTTTTCACATCATTTCACTAACAATTCCTCAATCTCCTGCGGCTACTGGTAGCTCGATAGAACACTCGCAACTTTGTGATTTTAACCTTTCTATTCCTGAGCTCCACTTATAATGCCTCACAGCAAGATCCCTCCAATGCGTCCTCCCTCAGCAGAGCCGTGATCTGCTCTCTAATCAGCAATGCAACTCCCGAATTCCTTTTGTTTCCCCTTCATATAACAGAACAACATCCTGGAATGTTAAGCTGTTAGTCTTATCCCTCCTTTAACCATGTCTCTGTAGTTGAAATGGATCTCAGTTCATCTGTTTTACCTGTCACACTGCTTGCATTGAAGCAAACGTTCTCCAAAGCCTGCTGAGCACTCCAGATTTCCTCTGCCTGCTGTTACTCTGTGACATGTTTATCTCAGTATTAATTTTCTCCCCAGTCTCCAATTATTGGCCTGTGGTTCCGGTTCCCAGCCCCACTACGCCACATTAGTTTAAACCCTCCCAAACAGCATACGCAAAACTCTCATCGCTGCAAAATGCTGAGAGGGTGAGTGAGAGGAAGATCTACTTGATGATGGCATTATGTTGGAGTTGGCGAAAATGTTGGCGGTTGATCCTTTGAAGGTGGAGGCTGGTGGATTGTAAACAAAGGGGAGACATATCCTGGTTCTGTGATGGAGGGGAAGAGCAAGAGCAGTGGCATGGGAGATAGCTTGGACACGATTGAGAGTCCTATTAATCGCAATTGCTGATGGGAGGCAAACCAGTCTCCCATCCGCTGACTCTGACTACACTTCTACAATTACGCTGGCTACCTTGGCAAAGCAGCCAGCATAATTAAAGACCCCATGCACCCCAGACATTCTCTCTTCCATTTTCTTCCTTCAGGGAAAAGATAGAAAATTCAGAGGTCACGCACCAACCAACTCAAGAACAGTTTCCTCCCTGCTGCTATCAGACTTTTGAATGGACCTACCTTGCATTAACATAGAACATAGAACATAGAACATTACAGCACAGAACAGGCCCTTCGGCCTTCGATGTTGTGCCGACCAAAATAAAAAGCAATGCCCCTCCAAACTAAACCATTCCCTTCTCTTCCATATACTTATCAATTAACCTCTTAAACGCCACCAAACTTGGCGCATCTACAACAGCTGCAGGCAGGGCATTCCACTCCCTAATCACTCTTTGAGTAAAGAACCTACCTCTGATATCCGTCCTATAACTCATACCCCTTAATTTAAAGCTGTGTCCCCTCGTGCTAGCTTTCTCCATCCTAGGAAAAAGGCTATCACTGTCCACCCTATCTAAACCTCTAATCATCTTATATGTTTCAATAAGATCCCCTCTTAGCCGCCTCCTTTCTAACGAAAACAACCTCAAATCCTTCAACCTCTCTTCATAGGACCTGCCCTCCATACCAGGCAACATCCTGGTAAACCTCCTCTGTACCCTCTCCAATGCCTCCACATCTTTCTTATAATGTGGGGACCAGAACTGCACACAATACTCCAAGTGCGGCCGCACTAGAGTTTTGTACAGTTGCAACATGATGCTGCGGCTCCTAAATTCAATCCCCCTACCAATAAAAGCTAAGACTCCATATGCCTTCTTAACAACTTTATCCACTTGACTGCCTACTTTCAGGGATCTATTGACACATACACCAAGATCCTTCTGTTCCTCAACACTATTAAGAGCCCTACCATTAGCCCTATACTCTACACATTTATTGTTCCTGCCAAAGTGCATTACCTCACACTTTTAAGTTATCTTTCTCTCCACCCTAGCTATGATTTGAACCTAAATTCTGCAATCTCTCGTTTCCTTCTCTGTATAATGCACAAGGAAAAACACTTTTCACTATATGTTAATACATGTGACAATAATATATTAACTTTGGTCAAAGATTATTTGTGAACACTAACAAAATATAATCAAAAAATTGGCATAATTTTTACCAATTACAAGGCTTATCATGACACAGTATAACTCCTAACAGCTAGCTATCTCTAGCACAATGCCACCACTCAATACATCTTCCCCTCACTCTATTCTCTGTCTCCTTTGATGGAGCCAGTTCTGTATCCACTTTGCCAGCTCACCTCTGACTCCATGCAACTTCACCTTCTGCATCAGTCCACATGAGAGGACCTTGTCAAAAGTCTTACTGAGATCCCTGTAGACAACATCCACATCCCTATCATCATCTATCACTTCCTTGACTCAACTAAGTTAGTGAGACACGAGCTCCCCTTTTCACAAACCACATTGCCTCTCACAAACACATCCACTTATTTCCAAGTGGGAATAAATCGTGTCTCGAAGAATCCTCTTGAATAATTTCCTACCACTGATGTAAGGCTCACCAACCTGTAATTACCTGGATCACTCTTGCTATTCTTCTAAAACAACGGAACAACATTGGCTATTCTCCAATCCTCAGGGATCTCGCCTGTAATCAATGAGGATATAAAGATTTCTCTCAAGACCCCAGCAATTTCCTCCTTTGCATCTCTCAGCATTTTGGGGTATATCCCATCAAGCCCTGGGGATTTCCCTAACTAAATGCTTCTCAGGAATCCCAACACCTCCTCCTTTTCAATCTCAACATGACTCAAACTATTTACACACCGTTTCTTAGACTCATCATCCATCCATTCCCTCTCTTTGGTGAATACCCATGCAAATTACTCATGTGCACAAGTCCATTACCTTGTCCATTCCTATTGGCTCCATGCATTGATTCCTTCCCCTGTCCTTCAGTGGGGCAACCCTGCTGCTCTTTATAAATGCATAAAAGCCTTGGGATTTTCCTTAATCCTGCTGGCCAATGATTTTTTGTGACCCGTTCTAGCCCGCCTTATTCTTGCTTAACTTTCTTTCTATCTTCCCTGCATTCCACTCTTGCTTTGTGTGTCCCCAGTCTCCAAGCTTTGATAAACGCTTTTGTTTTTCTCTTTAACTGGTCTCAGAATATCTCTTGTTATCCCAAGGTTCCCAAAGTTTGCCATTGTTATCATTCATCCTTAAGGAATGTACTGGTCCTGAATCCCTATCAATTTACACTTGAAAACCTCCTTCATGCCAGATGTTGGTTTTCTCTCAAAATCTGCCCCCAATCTACATTCTTCAGTTCCTGCCTAATATTGTTGTAATGAGCCTTCCCCCAATTTAGCATCTTAACTTATCTTACTGAGTTGTGGTCACTGTTCCTGAATCGAAATATCGACCACCTAAAACGGGCTCATTCCCCAAGACCAGGTCCAATCTGGCCCTTTCCCTAGTTAGACTATCTACATACTGTTTCAAGAAGCCCTCTGGATGCTTTGTAAAACTCCTGCCCCGTCAACGCCCTAAGCACCAAGTGAGTCCCAGTACATGTAGGGGAAGTTAAAATCTCCCTCCATAACAAACTTGTTATTTTTACACTTTGTCAAAATCTGCCTACATATCTGTTCCTCAATCTCCTGCTGACTGTTGCTTGGCCTACAGTCAACCTCCAAAATTGTGACTACACCTTTCCTATTCCTGAGCTCTACCACATTGCCTCACTGTTTGAGTCCTTCAATGTACGCCCTGGAGTACTGCTGTGATATTCCCCTGAGCCAGTAGTGTAACTCCCCCACCCTTTTACATCTCCTTCTATCCTGCCTGAAACATCTGTGTCCTGGAATGTTCAGATGCCAATTCTGTCCTTCCCTTAACCAAGTCTCTGTAATGGCAACAACATCATAGTTCCTCGTGCGAATCCAAGCTCTGAGTTCACCTTCCTTACCTGTTACACTTCATTAAGCAATCCCAAAAAGGCCATTAAAACCACAGACCACTCCATTAGTCCAGATTAAATCAATATGGTATCAATTATCCTGCCTCACTAACAATACAGGGCACCAGCTAGAGGGAACATGGTGCCGACAAATTGCCAAGGACTGCAGGAACATCCTGCAGAGAAACATGATTAAAATGTATTTGTTAAAGGCACAGTACTGTCTGCTACTGCCATGGTGTGTAGTGGGGGGAGCCTGATGGCAGATATTGAGGGGTGAGGAATCTTGATTCCAGATATTGAGATTGTGAAGGGTGTTGGGGGCAACATTTTTAACATTTTTTCAGATTGAGGTGCCCATCAGTCTCTATAGGCCCCAACCCTCTCATTTCCTTTGCAACGGCCAAGTGCAGAAGGATTGTAATTAGAATTGCACTGACCAAACCATCAGCAATTGATGAGACATTGGTGATGCCACCCCATTGACAAGGGATTGGAGTATAAATATGAATAAGTATTCCAACAACTATATCAGATATTTGTGAGAGCAGATTGAAAACACTGTGCACAGTTTTGGTCTCCCTACATTAGGAAGGATATTGTTGCCTGGGAGAGTGTACAACAAAGGTTCACTAGATTGGTTCAGGAAAAGATCATTGAGGGAAAGAAGATAATGCAGGAAGGTGGAGTTGAGCTGAAATGTCAACCACAGTCTTGCTGATTGGCAGACTCAGCTTGGAGGTCCAACAGGCCAACCCGGGTTCTATCTTTTATTTTCTGATGTGCTTATTTACAGAGTGAAGCTATAGCAAACTTTGTAACTTTATAAAGGAAGTTTCAGTATTGGTTAATGAAAAGTTATGTTGCTGGGTCAATAATCAGTATCAGTAAATGTATATTTCAATACAATTTGGAATTTATTGTTGTTTAAATAATGCTTTTTGAGATGACTAGAATGTTACATTGATCCAAACATGTCACCTATCTGTGTAACTACTTTGATTTTTACAGCAGGTTAACAATATATTCCATGAGGTCTGGTATGACGATCCAGAGAGCATCTCGTTAAGGTCAACGCTCGTAAGGAAATTAAATCTTGGTGGTGTAGGTGCCTGGTTTGGAAATAGCCTAAGTTACACTCTTAATCCAGTAGCAGTAATACAAACTGAAGGAATTTGGAATGCTCTGAGCCCTTTCAGAAGAAAATGGACAATTTGAATCATTTGAATTTGGATAAAATATCATTCGCTTTGCTCAGAAATGTAACAGAACCAAGATAGCTTCTTAAAACATTAATAAATACACTCATACAGATCTGGTGAACTGATTTAACATTGTATTTCATGAGTGAATTCCTATTCAATGGAGAGAAAATTTATTAATGTGATTAGCACCAGATCTGATCACTTTATCTGAATATACAAATATACGAATAGCAGCAGATGGAGGCCATTCAGCTCTTTGAGCCTGCTCCAGCATTTAATAAAATTATGGCTGATCTCTTTGTGTTGAGTTGCTCTTTTCTATCAAAACTCAGAACTTTTGATTCCCTTGCCTCACAAGAATTGATCTGTCAGCCTTAACAATATACAATGATCCCGCTTCCACCTCCTCCTGAGTGAGAGAACGAGAGAGAGAGAGTCCAAAGTTACACAAAGATCAATGAGCTTTGTGCACAAGCAGTGGGATAGACCTCATCCTGAATGAGAAACAGTCAGACTGAATATGGGTAAAGGGATTTGGGACAGGGTGAGGGTTCAGCATAGAGGTGGTTTTTGCATTGGGTTCTTAATGTAATTTCTTCATTCTTCAGTGTGGGCGAAGCCTGCTGTAGCAGCATCATTGAAACAGTACAGTGTTGAAGAAGGCCGTTTGGCCCATCGAGCCTGCACCAATAACAATTCCAGCACATGCTATCTACCCTGCTAATCCTCCTGAACACTAAGAGGGAATTTAGCATGGCCAATCAACCTAATTGTATGTTTTTTGAGTGTCAGAGGAAACTGGAGCACCCAAAGGAAACCCATGCAGATACAGTGAGAATGTGCAAACTCCGCATCGTCATTCACCAGATGTCATGGGGCACCCTGGAACTGCCCACTAGGTATGGGGCAGTGCCAAGAGGGTAGGGTCTGATGGGTGAAGGTCAAAATGGGGAGAAGGATCTTAATTGGGCAATTGTTGGAGGTTAGGGGGGGTGGTTCCACTGCCAGCAACTGGGTGGGAATAGGCCCCCTGCTTTTCAGTGCGATTCACTCCAGTTGCACTCTGCAGTTCACAGTATGCAGGTGGATTCATTTTCAAACTCCCACTGAGAAAAAACAACATGACTTACTGGAGTTTCCACACAAATTCAACACTTCAAATGCTTTTGGGGGAATCACCCCTGTGGTGTGCATTTCATGCTCCATGTGGGAAGCTGGGGAGATTTGAAGTGCCCAGAACCAACATGCATGCACGATTGTGGCTAAACAGTGAGTTACAAGAGAAATTAGAGACAGTATTAGGTCCATGGAAGAGACATGCTAATTTACCAGTGTGATGTTAGTGTATCTTTAAGAAAGGATTTTTTTTTAACATAGAACATAGAACATGCAGCACAAACTCGGCCCACAAGTTGTGCCAATCATATCAGTACCTACCAGGCCATAGAACTATCTGCATCTCTCAATCCCATTAAATCCCGACGCCTCTTAAAAGACCCCAGCGAGTTTGCCTCTACCACCACTGACGGCAGCCGATTCCATTCACTCACCACCCTCTGAGTGAAAAACGTACCTCTAACATCTCCTCTGTACTTTCCCTCCAGCACCTTAAACCTGTATCCTCTCGTAGCGACCATTTCAGCCCTGGGAAATAACCTCTGAGAATCCACCCTATCTATTCCTCTCAACATCTTATAAACCTCTATCAGGTCATCTCTCAACCTTTGTCTCTCCAGGGAGAAGAGTCCCAGCTCCCTCAACCTATCGTCATAGAGCATGTCCCCCAATCCAGGCAACATCATTGTAAATCTCCTCTGCACCCTTTCAATACCTTATAGTCTAATACCACTCGGCAATTATTTCTCCGTTTCTTATGTTGTTATGCAAGAGTTTGATTTACTAACTGACTGTAAACCAAAATGGAAGTTATCTGTAAAAGTAGTTGATTTTGGGAGGTTGCCCATAATGTTAAAAAAAGCCAAAGCAACAGCATTGAGTGTGAGCTTGTCTGCACTCGTCAGGTTATTGAACTACGTTTTGTGGCATTGATTTACAGTTGTGAGTTAGGAGGCTCCTGCACTCAGTGTTACACTCTGGAATTACTATCAAATAAAGCAGCGTAGGTGGCTATGCAGCCCATCTGTGCTCTTTGAAGGAGTCACCTAATTAATCTCACTCCCCAGATTGGAAACATAGAAACTGGAGTGGACCATTCAGCATATTGAGGCTGCTAAGAGTAAAGTTTATTAGACACAAGTAAGTCTTATATTAGCATTGCAAATGAAGTGGGGCACCCATCTGGTTAAATGCTTCTAACCAGCATGTCTTTCAAACTGGAGGAAACCCTTTCAGACATGGGGACATGCTGACTCCGCACAGACAGTAACACAAGCTGGGAATTGAACCCAGGTCCTTGACATTGTGAGGCAGCAATGCTAACCACTGTGCTACCGTGCTGTCCCTTCTGCCATTTATTGAGATCCTGGTTGATCTGTGGCCAAACTCCATATATCTATCTTTGGCCCTTATCCTTGATAGCTTTGCTTAACAAAATGTATCTATTGTGGGGCTGTTGTTGTTCATCTTGTTACAGACTTTGTTCCGATCAAGTCGCCAGATGAAGAATTTCGAAGTTTACTATCAGCTGTTTATTTACTGACTATAGCAAGGAGCCCTCTTCCAGTTTCTCCCATTCAGCTGATCTTTCATACATAGAAACTTACATTGAAAATAGAAGCAGGAATAGGCCTTTCAGGTTCACTCTTCTATTCATTATGATCATAGCTGTTCATCCCTGATGCACCCTCCCCCCTCATATCCCTTGATTCCTTTAGCTCCCAAGAGCTATATCTAATTCCTCTTTGAAATCATGCAATATTTTAGCCTCGGCTACTTTCTGTGTTGTGAATTCCACACATTCACCACTCTTTGGGTGAAGATATTTCTCCTCACTTCAGTCCTTACATGTTTACTCCTTACTCTCACACTATCCTGGAATTCTCCATCATTGGGAACATTCTTTTTGAATCCACCCTCTGTACTCCAGTTAGAATTTTAAAAGATTCCACTTTAACAAGGCCTTTGACAACGTACCATGTGGTAGTTTGTTGCATAAGTTTAAATCTCATGGGATCCAGATGAGGTAAACAAATGGATAGCAAATTGGCTTGATGACAGAAGACAGAGGGTGGTTGTAGAGGGTTGTTTTTCAAACTGGAGGCCTGTGACTATGATGTGCCTCAGGGATCGGTGCTGGATCCACTGTTATTTGTGATTTCTATTAATGATTTGGATGAGAATTTAGAAAGTGTGGCTAGTAAGTTCACAGATGACACTAAAATTGGTGGTATAGTGGACAGTGAAGAAGGTTATCTAGGTTTGTATCTTGATCAATTGGGCCAATGGGACGGTGAATGGCACAAGGAGTTTAATTTAGGTAGATGTGAAGTGATACATTTTGGTCGATTCACCAGGTTAAGACTTGCTCAGTTAATGATAGAACATAATTCCTTGAAAGTGGAGTTACAAAGTGGACAGAGTGGTGAAGAAGGCATTTAGAATGCTTGGTTTCATTGGTCAGAACATTGAACACAGGAGTTGTGAAGTCTTGTTGAAGTTGTACAAGACATTGGTAAGCCCACATTTAGAATACTGTGTATGGTTCTGGTCACCCGATTATAGAAAGGATATTATTAAAGTAGAAAGTGTGCAGAAAAGGTTTACTATAATGCTACCAGAACTTGATAGCTTGAGTTATAAGGAGAGACTTGATAGACAGTGCCTTTTTTCCCTGGAGCATAGGAGGCTTCAGGGTCTTATAGAGGTCTGTAAAATAATGAGGGGCATAAATAAGATAGACAGTGAACATTTTCCCCAAAGTTAGGGGAGTCAATTTTGTCTTTTATAAAGTGTTCAGACAGTTATATGGGGTAAAATGGGTATAGAGGGATATGGGCCAAACACGGCAATTGGTACTGGCTTGGTGGTAAAAAAGGGCGGCATGGACATGTTGGGCCGAAGGGCCTGTTTCCATCCCATAAACTTCTATCAGACTCTGACTCTTTAATAATGTGCCCACATACTTCCCTTAACACCCTTGGCTGGAATCTCCAGCTCCTGGGAATTTGTCACTCTTTAATTCCATTAATTTCCTCGTTATTGATTTCTCATATACCCTTCAATGAGGTGGCACGGTCATGCAGTGATTAGCACTGCTCCCTCACAGTACTAGGGACCTGCGTTCAATTCCCAGCTTGGGTCACTGGCTGTGCAGAGTCTCCCGGTGTCTGGGTGGGTTCCTCCTACAGGACGAAAGACATGCTGGTTAGGTCCATTGACCCAAACAGGTGGTGACTTGGGAAATTTCAGAGTAACTTCATTGCAGTGTTAATTTAAGCCTACTTGTGACAAATAAATGAATTTTACTCTAATTTTATTTTCTCTTCAACCATTTATCCAAATCCATTTTGAAAGTTACACCTGAATCTGTATTCACAATCTTTTTAAGCAGTGCATTCCAGATCACAACCACTGTCTTTTTTCATTGTTATTTCTGCTTTATATCACTAACTCCTTAAAACTGTGTCTTCTGGTTGCCCACACTTCATCACTGGAAGCGGTTTTCCCTTATTCAGTCTTAAATAATCATGTTTTTGAACACATCTAACATCTCTGTTCATAAAATATGAGGCATTTTTTAACAGCCTCAATATGCTGAATGATCCACTCCGGTTTTGAAGTTTCTAAGTTGGGGAGTGGGATTAATTAGTTGACTCCTTCAAAACACTGGATTCATCTGTCCTCTTTCGATCAAATATGTAAAGGTTGTAAGCACAAATCATAGAATTCCTATAGTGCAGAAGGTGACAATTCAGCCCATTGAGCCTGCACTGACAACAACCTTATCAGACCCTATATCTGTAACCTTACATATTTACTTGACTTCCCTGACACGAAGCATGACCAAACAACCTATCCCACACGTCTTTGGACTGTGGAAGGAAATCAGCCCACCTGCCGGATCCTACACAGACAGGGGGAGAAGTCTGTGCAAACTCCACACGTACAGTCACCCAACCCAGAAATGAACCCAGGTTCCTGACTGTGCCAACATGCCAATGAATTTTAAATCCCACCATCTGTCATAGTGGAATTCAGACCCAGGTCCCAGAACATTAGCTAAATTTCTGGATTAACAGCCTAGTGATAATACCACCAGGCCATCACCTCCCCATGGTCAGGAAATGGAAGGAATGGTGGCATTCGGAAGAATCACATTCAACCAGAAAGTGGGAATGAGCAAATGATTGGATATGTGGGCTGACAAATGCTCGGCTCCAGGAGGACTGCAGCCCACAGTCTTGAAAGAAGTGATGAAATAACTGACGTTTTTGTTTAAATTTTACAAAATATCCTCGGTTTGGAGAGGTTCCATTAGATTGGAAAAAAGCAAATACAACTATTTTATTCAAAAAAGAGAGTGAGACAGAAAGCAGGAAACTAAAATAGCCTTACAGCCTATCATAGGGTAATGTTAGCTGCCATTATAAAATATGTTATATCAAGGTGCTTGGAAAAATTCAAGACATCAGGCGTGGTTTTATGCAAAAGAAAAAATGATTAACAAATTTATTGGAGTTCTTGAATGGATTTTCATCTGCAGTGGATAAAGGGGAACTGGTGGAAGTTTAGATTTAGATTTCCAGAAGGCATTTGATCAAATGCCACAATAAAGGTTATTTTCATGAATAAAAGCTCATGGCATAGGAGATAACGTATTGGCATGGATTGAAGATTGACTAGTTAACAGGAAACATGTGAAATATAGATCACAAGTAAGGAATTCAGCTTTTTGAGACTGCTCCACCATTCATTTTGATCATGATTGAACATTGAATACAATATCCTGATCCCTCCTTTCCCTCATATCCCTTGAGCCCTTTAACCCTGAGAGCTACAGCTCATTTCTTCATGAAATCAAACAATCTTTTGGCCTCAACTACATTCTGTGACTATAAATTCCACAGATTCACCACTCTCTGGGTGAAGAAATTTCTCCTCACCTCTGCCTGGAAAGATTTCCCCCTTTTCCTGATACTGTGATCCCTAACTCTGGACTTCCCCATCATCAGTGGAGATTATTTCCACTTAGAATGCAAACAAGAACGAGAGGACACAGCCTCAAAATACAGGGGAGTCAATTTCGAACAGAATTGAGGAAGAACTTCTTCTCCCAGAGGGCAGTGAAACTTTGGAATTCTCTGCCCATTGAAGCAGTGGAGGCCACCTTGTTTAGTGTGATGGAATCAGATAGATAGATTTTTGATGAATAAAGGAATTAAAGGCTATGAGAAGCAGGTGGGTAAGTGGAACTGAACCACTATCAGATCAGCCATGATCTTATTGAATGGTGGAGCAGGCTTGAGGGGCAAGATGGTCTACTCCTCTTTTTTATGTTTTTATTATCAAGAACATTCTTTCTGAATCTATCCTGTACAATCGTACAGAAACATAGAAAGTAGAGAGTTGGCAGAAATTGATATTTTTCTGGTTGGCAGGGTGTGACAAGTTTGTGTCTCAGGGATCAGTTCCAAACTGCCCAAACTTCAGAGAAATGACTTGGATGAAAGGATTGAAAGTCTGCTTGCTAAAATTGCTGACAGCACAAAGATAGGTAAGAAAATAAATTGTCAAGAGGATGTAAGGAGGCTACAAAGATATGTTGAACGAGGTGCAAATAAATTAGCATTATTATTTACTTATGAACGGGGAAGTAAGCGCCATTACTGCTGTCCTTCACTTTTCTTTGAAACATTTCTATCCATTCAGCGAGAAAAAAACTGAACTGCGGGTTGAATGCAGCACATTCTTAGTGCAAATGTTCATGTATCAGGTCTTCCTTATTGTCCTGATGAGAAGAGGTAGTGTACAATCTCCGTACACCAGAATTCTGTATGGAATGTGTGGCCCTTTCTTCCTTAACCATATATAACAAACCCAAAGGTTTTTTTCTCTTTTCACCTCCTCTTTTGTTCTCAAGCCTCACATTCATTTTATAGACCCATTTGGAATATTTACTGTATGCTGCTTTGTTCGCTATAGTATTATCAATCTTACATTTGGTCTAACTCTCTCTTAGCATTTCAGTTTAATCACTACCAGCAGGATTTTCCAGCAGCAGAGACAATCTGCCATTGGCCCATTGCGGGATCTTCCATCTGATGTCTATGGGGTCTCATGTGGCTTCCAGTCTCCGTTGCTGGGGAACTCACCATGGGCAGTCTGTGATTAGTGAGACAGGAAGATTCTGCCAGCGAGAAGGGGGATAAATTCCAGCCTACGTTTTTAATCATCCAGGGAGCTGTAGCATTCGATACAATTTATGTACCTCATAAATGGGGAATGTGCTTATTCTGCACTCAAACTCTTGATGACTTCCCATTGCTTAGTTACTGCTTTACTTTATGAATATTCAGCACCAATCCTGGACTAGATCTTCTTTTCACAGCGTGTTGGGTAGATTTTATGAAGTCAATAGAGAAAATGAGAGAGACACCATTCCCACCCACTTCACTCCAATGGTGAGTTTTGCATCTTGGCAATGAGGAAGGAATGTAATTAATTAAGGATTACTACACGTATGTGCCAAAATTAGATCCATGGAAATTCTTTTTTATCCGGATCCACAATTGTAATGGATTTCCACAATTCCCACTCTCCTCAATCAACACAATTATACTCTTGCTTTTGTGAGGTTAATGCAGCTTTAAGTGATTTTTTTAATCACAGTCACAGTTTCAGGTGATCTCTTTGGTCGGAGGAGTAAAAAAAAAGTGTATCGTTCAGGTGACAAAGATTGATTTTAGTTTAGTTTTGTTTTGGCTGCAGTGTTAGAAGCATAGCTGAAAATAAGTCTCTCTCTTTTTTATTTTGAAAGTTTTACTGATTAGTTGAAAGTTCATCTTGTTTGCCAATCTGAAGTAAAGAATCTGTGTTTTGATGTCCTGGGGAACTGAAGACTACAAGCTGCTCTGTGTTTTCAAGATCATTTGAAATCAGCATTCAACACAAGGTACTAGCTTTCACAACACCATTTCTCTATTAATATTGATTTCCTTCAGCTCCTCCCTCTCACTAACTCCTGTGTTCTCCAACATTTTTGGAATGTTATTTGTGTCCACCTTAGTGAAGATAGAAACAAAGTGTGTATTTAGTTGCTCAGCCATTTCTTTGTTCTCCATAATTTCTTTAGAAAGATGGAGAGTGAGAGGGGATCTAATAGAGGGATACAAGATTATGAAGGGTATAGATAGAGTAAACAGTGGTAAGCATTTTCCTAGGTTGGAATCAAATATCACGAAGGGCATGAGCTTAGGGTGAGGAGGGCAAGGTATCATTTGGATGTTAGATGGAGGTTTTTCATACAGAGGGTTGTTGGGGTATGGAACGCACTGCCAAGTAAGGTGGTGGAGGCAGGCACACTGGAGTTATTTAAGAGATACTTAGATAGACACATAAGCGGAATAAGGTTGGAGGGATATAGAAGACTGATTTAAATAGGGATCATGAGCCTTGGGACATTCCTGGGAATTGCATAAGTTGTGCATGTTATTGATGCATTTCTCTTTTATCCTACAGATACCTTGGAACACCTTGTTGTCCAACAAGGGGCATACACGCGATGTGTCATGAGAGGGCTGCTCTTGGATTTTTCAAGAGTAGCCCAGTACTTCACGTCGTTAGTGTACGCTTGACCTGGACCATTTGATGGGCAACACGACAGCTCAGTGACTATCACTGTTGCTGTGCAGATACAGGGACTTATGCCGGTATCTGGGAGTTTGCGCATTCTCCCCGGGGTTGCATGGGTTTTCTCCAGGTGCTCCAGTTTCCTCCCACACCCCAAAGATGTTCTCTCAGGCTGATTGGCGAAACAAATTGTCCCTAAATTGTCTCCCCAATTTGGTTCCAATGCAGATTTCCATAAACATAGATAAGGGTCATGGGTAGAAGTGGAAACGTTAAAATGGCAAAGCGGACTCATTCGGCTGAAGGGCCTGTTTCCCATGCTGTGTTGTTCTTTGTTCTTTGTTCTATAATAATTTCCCACCTCTCTTCATGTACCTAGAGCACTCTTCACAGTCAGTTATAACATTCCCGCAAGCTTCCTCTCATGCTTAATTTTCCACTTCTTTATCAATCTCTCGATCCTTCAATGCTGAACTCTAAACTGTTTCCAATCCTCAGGACTGTTGTTTTTCTGGTGTTATGGGTCAGGGTGACACAGTGGTTAGCACAGCTGTCTCACAATGTCAGAGGCCCAGGTTCAATTCTGGCCACGATTATTTTCTGTGTGGAGTTTGCACGTTCTCCCTATATCTGTGTTTGTTTCCTTTGGGTACTCCGGTTTCCTCCGACAGGCCAAAGATGTGCGGATTAGCTGCATTGGCTGTGCTAAATTGATCCTCGTGTCAATTTAGGGGATTAACGGGGGTGGATGGGTGAGGTTGCAAGAATGGGGTCTGGGTGGGGTTGTGGTCATGCAGATTTGATGAGCTGAATGGCTTCCTTTGATACTGTAGAGATTCTATGATTCTGTGAGGTCAGAAGGTCCAGTCTGTTTTACAGAACCCGTCTGGATTATGAGTCTTACATCCTAAACTTGGCTAGGATAAGCATGATGGGCTTCACTTCAGGTAAAATTCAAAGATCCACTTGGGACCTTTTTATGAAACAAAGTTTATTTAACGATAGAGTCCGCATGTCTAGTCAGAAAATTACCAGAAACTTCAATCAATTTCAAACGAGAAACAAAACAACAACTATAATGTATAACTCTTAACAAAAATAGCTAGAGTGTTCCAATCAAATCAAAATGTTCGCCATAGACAAAATCCCTTAAACAGGCTCAATACAGCTAAGTCTACAGCTCACGTGATAATGGAAACTGGGTTCTTTGGTTGAAGTCTGCAGTTCTCTGGATTCTATCTGGACAGTCTGAAGACAAGAAAGCTCCTCAAAACACCAAAGAATGAAGAACAGTACAGCACAGGAAGAGGCTCTTCAGCCTTCCAAGCCTGCACCGATCATTAGTTTGCCATAAGCTAAAACTGTATACACTTCTGGAGAACATATTTCTCCATTCCCATCCTATTCTTGTATTTGTCTAGATGCCACTTAAATGCTCATATCATATCTGCTCCCCCCAGCAACACCCCTACTCCAATGCAGGCAGCGCATTCCAGACATTCACCACCACCCTCTGTGTAAAAAAAAATTGCCTCGCATCTCCTCTGAACTTTACCCCATGCACCTTAAACCTATGTCCCCTTGTACATGACTTTTCTACTCTAGGAAAGAATATCCATTCTGTCCCTGCTACTCTTATCTTGTAAACTTCTATCAGGTCACCTCTCAATCTCTGTCCTTTCAGTGAGAACAAATCCAGTTTATCCAACTTCTTCTCATAGCTAACACTCTCGATACCAAGCAACATCCTGATAAAAACTCTTCTGTATCCTCTCCAAAGCCTCCACACCTTTCTGGTTATGTGACAACCAGGATTGTATACAATATTCCAAATGAAGCCTAACAATGTTTCTGTAAAGCTGCAGCATGACCTGTCAATTTTTATACTCATTGCCCTGACCAAAGAAGACAAAAATTGAATATCTTATCCACCTGCATTGCCACTTTCAGTAATTGAAGGACATGTACATCCAGATCTCTTTGGATGTCAGTATGGCTAAGGATTCTACCATTTACTGCATTCTATTTACTGCATGGTTTCTACATCCATTAAACCTTTCAAAAAGCAACACCTCACATTTGTCCAGATTAAACTCCATCTGCCATTTCTCTGCCCAAGTCTCCAGCCATCTACATCTTTCTATCAATTCTCTTCACTATCCGTAACTCCAACAATTTTTGTGTCTTTTCTGAGCTTATTAATCAGACCAGCTGTACTTTCCTCCAAATTGTTTATTTATATGATGAGCAACAAAGGTCGCAGAACTGATCCACGTGGAACACCGCTAGTCACAGCCTTCCATTCCGTAAAGCACCCTTCTACTGCTACCCTCTGTCTTCTGTATCCAACTTGCCAGCTCTCTTCTGATCCTGTGTGACTTCTCCTTTTGAATCATGAGGCACCTTCATCAGTCTATTATGAGATACCTTGTCAAAGATTTTGCTGAATTCCACTACAACATCCACTACTTTTCCTTCATCTATCATTCTTGTCACTTCCTCAAAAGATTTGATCAAGTTAGTAAGACATGACCTCCCCTTTACAAAACAATGCTGTCTATTGCAAATAAGTCCCTTTGTTTCTAAATGAAAGAAAATCTTGTCCCTAAGAATATTTTCCAATAATGTCCCTGCTACTGATGTAAGGCTCACCAGTCTATAATTTCTTGATTATTCCTCCTGCCCTTCTTAAATAATGGAACAACTTTGGCTATTCTCCAGTCCTCTGGAACTTCACCTACAGCCAATGAGGATACAAAGATTTCTGCCAAAGCCCCAGTAATTTCCGTCTTGTCTCCCTCAGTATTCAGGTGTAGATCCCATCAGGCTCTGAGGACTTATCTACTTTAATGCTTTTTAAGATGCCCAGCTCCTACTCCTTTTTGATATTGACATGACCCAGAATATGTACACACCATAACCTAGGCACCTCATCCACCAAGTCCTTCGCTTTGGTGAATACTGTGGCAAAGTATTCATTCAGTATCTCGCCCATTTCTTCTGGTTCCTTGCATAGATTCCCTCCACTATCCTTTAGTGGACCAACCCTTTTCCAGCTACACTCTTCCTCTTTACATATGTATAAAATACTTTAGCATTTTCCATAATCTTGTTTGCCAAGGACTTTTCATAACCTCTTTTAGCCCTCCTAACTCCTTCCAAAAACTCTTTTCTACTTTTTTTACAATCCTCAAGGGCTTCATCTGTCCTAAGGCTTTCAGACTATACAAATACTTCCTTTTTCTTTTTGACAAGACTTATCACCTCACCTAATATCCAGAGTTATAATACTTGCTATACTTATAGTACACGCTTGTCCTAATTTCCAATCGATTGACATTTAAAAGACTCACACATGTCGGATGTTGACTTATGCTCAAACAGATTCCCCCAACTATGCTTTCAGACTCTGCCTAATCTTGTTATAGTTCATTTTCCCCCAATTTAACATTTCAGCTGAGGCAAGCTCTTGTCCTTATCCACAGCATCTTAAATCTTACAGAATTACGATCAGTTTTCCCAAAATACTCTCCGACTGAAACTTTGACCACCTGGCCAGGCTTATTCCCCAACACAAATAACATGGTTTAATATGACTCCTTCCCGAGTTCTGTTATTTACATACTATTTCAAGAAACCATCCTGGACACTCCTTACAAGTTCTGCCCTATCCAAGCCCATAGCAGTAAATGAGTCCCAGTCAATATAGGGAAAGTTAAAATCATTCACCACAACAACACTGTTGTTTTTGCATTTTTCCAAACTCTGTCTGCATATCTATTCCTCTATCTCCCACTGGCTGTTGGGTGTCCTGTAATGAACACCTAACATTGTGACTGCACATTTCGTATTCCTAGGCTCTATCTATATTGCCTTGCTGCCTGAACCCTCCAAGGTGTTCTCCTTCCTCAGTATAACTGTGAAAGCCTCCTTAATTAGTATTGCAATTCCCCAACCCCTTTTACATTCTCCTCTATCCTGCTTGAAGAATCTAAATCCTGCAATGTTTCGCTGCTAATCCTGTCTCACTTTCAACCAAGTCTCTGTAATAGCAACATCATAGTTCCTAGCATTAATCCAGGCTCCAAATTCTTCTGACTTATCTGTAATGCTCCTCGCATTGAAACAAATGCACTTCAGACCATCAGTCCTGTCGTGTTTGACAACCACTTCCCCTGCCTGCTCTTCCTCTTAATCTTACTGGCCTTACTGAGTTGCTCTTCCTCAATTATTTCTCCTGCTGACCTACTGCTCAGGTTCCCACTCCCCTGCCATACCAGTTTCAACTTTCCCGAGTGACTCTACGAAATCTACCTGCCCACACTCCCCCCTCTGCCATTGCAGAACTTTGTCACGCTTCCTGACTATGTCATTAGTACCGATGTATAGACTACCTTTGGCTGTTCCCACCTCCCCTCTCGGTCCGCCCCCATGTCTTGAGCTCCCCTTCCATGCACATTAAATTAAACCTTTGGAAGGTTCTTAATATCAAAGAATCTCAATAGCTCTCGAGTCCTTCTTGTTACTACAGAAAATAACCCTTAAACACTACAAAAAACAAACACCTTACAAATGATTCAAATAGTGAATACTTATCCAGCCTCTCCCACTATTCACCAATCAGCTCCCTCTCTTGTATCCTCTGAGCAGCATGTTAGCACCAAAGTTAATACTGCTGCCTCACAGCACCAGGGACCCAGGTTCAATTTCATCATCTGGTGAGTGACGATGCGGACTTTGCACATTCTCACTGTATCTGCGTGGGTTTCATTTGGTGCTCCAGTTTCCTCTGACACTCGAAAGACATATGACTAGGTTGACTGGTCATGCTAAATTGTCTGTTAGTGACGAGGAGGATTAGCAGGGTAGATAACAACTTGGTGGGATTGTTGTTGGTACAAGTTTGATGGGCCAAATGGCCGTCTTCAGCACCGTATGGTTTCAATGATGCTGCTACAGCAGGCTAAGTCCACACTGAAGAATGAAGAAATTAGAACAAAGAATCCAAAGCAAAAAGCACCTCTACGCTGAACCCCCACCCTGTCCCAAATCCCATTACCCATCTTCAGTCTGGCTCTTTCTCATTCAGGACGAGGTCTATCCCACTGCTTAGGCATAAAGCTCATTGATCTTAGTGTGACTTTGAACTATCTCTCTCTCTCTCTCTCTCTCAGAAGGAGGTGGAAGCGAGATCATTGAATATTGTTAAGGCTGACAGATCAATTCTTGTGAGGCAAGGGAATCAAAAGTTCTGAGTTTTGATAGAAAAGAGCAACTCAACACAAAGAGATCAGTCATAATTTTATTAAATGCTGGAGCAGGCTCGAAGAGCTGAATGGCCCCCCTCTGCTGCTATTCGTATATTCGTATATTCAGATAAAGTGATCAGATCTTGTGCTAGTCACATTAATAAATTTTCTGTCCATTGAATAGGAATTCACTCATGAAATACAATGTTAAATCAGTTCACCAGATCAGTTCATCAGATCACCAGATCAGTGTATTTATTAATGTTTTAAGCTATCTTGGTTCTGTTACATTTCTTAGCAAAACGAATGATATTTTATCCAAATTCAAATGATTCAAATTGTCCATTTTCTTCTGAAAGGGCTCAGAGCATTCCAAATTCCTTCAGTTTGTATTACTGCTACTGGATTAAGAGTGTAACTTAGGCTATTTCCAAACCAGGCACCTACACCACCAAGATTTAATTTCCTTACGAGCGTTGACCTTAACGAGATGCTCTCTGGATCGTCATACCAGACCTCATGGAATATATTGTTAACCTGCCATAAAAATCAAAGGAGTTACATAGTTAGGTGAAATGTTTGGATCAATGTAACATTCTAGTCATCTCAAAAAATATTATTTAAACAACAATAAATTCCAAATTGTATTGAAATATACATTTACTGATACTAATTATTGACCCAGCAACATAACTTTTCACTAACCAATACTGAAATTTCCTTTATAAAGTTACAAAGTTTTCTATAGCTTCACTCTGTAAATAAGCACATCAGAAAATAAAAGATAGAACCTGGAGTTGTCTTCCAAGCTGAGTCTGCCAATCAGCAAGACCGTGGTTGACCTTTTACCTCAACTCCACCTTCCTGCATTATCTTCTTCCCCTCAATGATCTTTTCCTGAACCAATCTAGTGAACCTTTGTTGTACACTCTCCCAGGCAACAATATCCTTCCTAAGGTAGGGAGACCAAAACTGTGCACAGTGTTTTCAATCTGCTCTCACAAATATCTGATATAGTTGTTGGAATACTTATTCATATTTATACTCCAATCCCTTGTCAATGAGGTGGCATCACCAATGTCTCATCAATTGCTGATGGCTTGGTCAGTGCAATTCTAATTAAAATCCTTCTGCACTTGGCCGTTGCAAAGGAAATGAGAGGGCTGGGGCCTACAGAGACTGATGGGCACCTCAATCTGAAAAAATGTTAAAAATGTTGCCCCCAACACCCTTCACAATCTCAATATCTGGAATCAAGATTCCTCACCCCTCAATATCTGTCATCAGGCTCCCCCCACTACACACCATGGCAGTAGCAGACAGTACTGTGCCTTTAACAAATACATTTTAATCATGTTTCTCTGCAGGATGTTCCTGCAGTCCTTGGTAATTTGTCGGCACCATGTTCCCTCTAGCTGGTGCCCTGTATTGTTAGTGAGGCAGGATAATTGATACCATATTGATTTAATCTGGACTAATGGAGTGCTCTGTGGTTTTAATGGCCTTTTTGGGATTGCTTAATGAAGTGTAACAGGTAAGGAAGTTGAACTCAGAGCTTGGATTCGCACGAGGAACTATGATGTTATTGCCATTACAGAGACTTGGTTAAGGGAAGGACAGAATTGGCAGCTGAACATTCCAGGACACAGATGTTTCAGGCAGGATAGAAGGAGATGTAAAAGGGTGGGGGAGTTACACTACTGGCTCAGGGGAATATCACAGCAGTACTCCAGGCGTACATTGGATGATTCAAACAGTGAGGCAATGTGGTAGAGCTCAGGAATAGGAAAAGTGTAGTCACAATTTTGGAGGTTTACTGTAGACCAAGCAACGGTCAGCAGGAGATTGGGGAACAGATACGTAGGCAGATTTTGACAAAGTGTAAAAGTAACAAGGTTGTTGTGACGGGAGATTTTAACTTCCCCTATACTTAATGGGACTCAGTTAGTGTTTGGGGTGTTGACGGGGCAGGGGTTGTACAAAGCATCCAGAAGGTCTTCTTGAAACAGTATGTAGATAGTCTAACTAGGGAAAGGGCCAGATTGGACTTGATAATGGGGAATGAGCCCGTTTAGGTGGTCGATATTTCGGTTTGGGAACAGTGACCACAACTCAGTAAGGTAAGTTAAGATGCTAAATTGGGGGAAGGCTCATTACAATAATATTAAGCAGGAACTGAAGAATGTAGATTGGGGGCAGATTTTGAGAGAAAACCAACATCTGGCATGAAGGAGGTTTTCAAGTGTAAATTGATAGGGATTCAGGACCAGTACATTCCTTAAGGATGAATGATAACAATGGCAAATTTTGGGAACCTTGGGATAACAAGAGATATTCTGAGACCAGTTAAAGAGAAAAACAAAAGTGTTTATTAAAGTTTAGAGACTGGGGACACACAAAGCAAGAGTGGAATGCAGGGAAGATAGAAAGAAAGTTAAGCAAGAGTAAGGAGGGCTAGAAGGGGTCACAAAAAATCATTGGCCAGCAGGATTAAGGAAAATCCCAAGGCTTTTATGCATTTATAAAGAGCAGCAGGGTTGCCCCACTGAAGGACAAGGGAAGGAATCAATGCATGGAGCCAATAGGAATGGACAAGGTAATGGACTTGTGCACATGAGTAATTTGCATGGGTATTCACCAAAGAGAGGGAATGGATGGATGATGAGTCTAAGAAACGGTGTGTAAATAGTTTGAGTCATGTTGAGATTGAAAAGGAGGAGGTGTTGGGATTCCTGAGAAACATTGAGTTAGGGAAATCCCGTGGCCCTGATGGGATATACCCCAAAATACTGAGAGATGCAAAGGAGGAAATTGCTGGGGTCTTGAGAGAAATCTTTATATCCTCATTGATTACAGGCGAGATCCCTGAGGATTGGAGAATAGCCAATGTTGTTCCGTTGTTTTAGAAGAATAGCAAGAGTGATCCAGGTAATTACAGGTTGGTGAGCCTTACATCAGTGGTAGGAAATTATTCAAGAGGATTCTTCGAGACACGATTTATTCCCACTTGGAAATAAGTGGATGTATTTGTGAGAGGCAACGTGGTTTGTGAAAAGGGGAGCTCGTGTCTCACTAACTTAGCTGAGTCTTTCAAGGAAGTGATAGATGATGATAGGGCTGTGGATGTTGTCTACAGGGATCTCAGTAAGACTTTTGACCAGGTCCTCTCATGCGGACTGATGCAGAAGGTGAAGTTGCATGGAGTCAGAGGTGAGCTGGCAAGGTGGATACAGAACTGACTCCATCAAAGAAGACAGAGAATAGAGTGAGGGGAAGATGTATTGAGTGGTGGCATTGTGCTAGAGACAGCTAGCTGTTAGGAGTTATACTGTGTCATGTTAAGTCCAATGTGGCATGAGTGGGGCTGGGAACCGGAACCACAGGCCAATAATTGAAGACTGGGGAGAAAATTAATACTGAGATAAGCATGTCACAGAGTAACAGGAGGCAGAGGAAATCTGGAGTGCTCGGCAGGCTTTGGAGAATGTTTGCTTCAATGCAAGCAGTGTGACAGGTAAAACAGATGAACTGAGATCCATTTCAACTACAGAGACATGGTTAAAGGAGGGATAAGACTGACAGCTTAACATTCCAGGATGTTGTTGTGTTAGATGAAGGGGAAACAAAAGGAATTCGGGAGTTGCATTGCTGATTAGAGAGCAGATCACGGCTCTGCTGAGGGAGGATGCATTGGAGGGATCTTGCTGTGAGGCATTATAAGTGGATTTCAGGAATAGAAAGGTTGAAATCACAATGTTGCGAGTGTTCTATCGAGCTACTAGTAACCGCAGGAGACAGAGGAACTGTTAGTGAAATGGTGTGAAAAAAGCAGAGTTGCTGTGGTGGATGACTTTAATTGCCGTCCAGATTGGCTGGGACTTCATTACAAGAAGAGCTTGGATAGAGAACAATCTGTTAGATCTGTCCAGGGGGGCTTTTTGGTACAATGCTCTAACAATCCAACCACTGAGGGGGCCATACTAGACTTGGTACTGGGGAATGATCGATGTTTCAGTGGGGGAGCATTTTGGCTTTAACAACCATAATTCCATAAGATATTGGGCAGTCATGGATAAGAACAAGACTGGCCCTCGGGTAACAGTGCTGAATTGGGTGTGGACTAATTACATCCAAATTTGACAGGAACTGGGAATGTGGATTAGGAGCGTCTATTGGAGGGCAAATCCGCATCTGAATGTCAGAGGCTTTTCATTGCCAGAAGATTGAAGTTCAGGACAAAATGACAAAATTAAAACAAAAATGAAGGATACGAATGGGAGGATTCGGAAACCATAAATGACAAGAGAAATTATACACTTTGTCAAAAGAAGAAAAGGAATCATGCAATAAGCTTGGGCATCTGAAGGCTGACAAAACCGTTGAGGAGTATAGGGAAAATAGGAAAGGACTTAAGCGTGGAATTAGGAGAGCTAAAAATGAAATGTCTTTAGCAAACAGGGGAATGGAGAATCTCAAGGCTTTCTATGCATATATTAGGAGCAAGAGGGTAGCAAAAGAAAGAGAAGGCTCACTCAACGACAATGGAGGGAAGTTATGTATGTAGTTTTGCATACATAACCAAACCGCAATAAGGTAGACAAGTCCTTGGCACTAGATGCGATTTATCCCAGGTTACTGTGGGAGGCAAGGGAAGAAATGGCTGGGGCCTTAATAGATATCCTCACATCCTCTTTGACCAGAGGCAAGGTTCCAGAGAACTGGAAAATAGCCAATGTTGTTCCCTTGTTTAAGAAAGGAAGCAGGGGCAATCCAGGAAATTATTCACCTGTGAATAATTCACCACATCAGTGATGGGGAAGCATTCAAACAATGTTAAACTTCACATCTCTCCAATGTGCTTTGAGTAAAACTCTTACCTTGTACACAAAATATGGGGATTTGTAATTATCATCCCAATATCTGCCAGTAATAGATCCGGACAGCAGTTCCATGACCTGTTTGTATGGAACCCATGTCGCAACAAAGGAACTGCACGGAGCTCCTCTAAAATTATATTCCCGCAATTTACATCTGCCAGGCTGTTAAAGAAAATAAATATGAGAAAATAGCACACATGAATGCAGTTATTCCATCAATATCAAAAATCAAGTTATTCCCGGACTGATCTCCATGGAGATGCAGCATTGGACTGGGGTAAATACAGTAAGAAGTCCAACCCATTAGTGTCCAACCAGTTTATTTGATAGTAATCTTATTAGCTTTCAGAAATGGTGTTCCTTAGTCAGGTGTGTGGAACTTTTGTAACTTCCACACTGCGTGAGCAAGACCAGATTTTTTGAAAACAAATACCAAAGGTGAGATATGAGGATATGCTACACAAATGCAGGATTGGCAAAAGCCAATTTTTCATTGAATGAGAAAGGGCGAAAAGCCAGGATTTAATTGGCAAATATGTATGTCAATGAAGGATGTGAAAAATTGCTTGCTCTGGATTTGCTGTAATTAACTATAACTGCAAAATTGTTTTTCTATAACATCAGAACCAGTCCAGCCATTTCGGTGGGGAGGAGCTGGTTCTTCTTGTGTATGAGTCATTAAAAGCCTCGCATTGGATGCATGTTGTCTCGTGCAGTTTGTATTAAGAGTTGACTGCGGGTGCCTAAGGTCGCTGGTACCCGGGATCTCCAACATTCCAAGATGCAATTGGAAATTCCAAGGTGCAAGCATTAGTGGCAAGGCCAGCATTTGTTCCCATCCATAATTTCTTCCTTGAACTGTGTGACTTGCTGGGCCTCTCAGAGAGCAATTAAGAATTATTCGCATTGTAGTGGACAGAACATAGGACACTACAGCACAAACAAGCCCTTCATCCCACAAGTTGCGCTGATCATACCCCTACCTACCAGGCTTATCTATAACCTTCAATCCCATTAAATCCCAAGTACTCACCCAGAAGTCTCTTAAAAGACCCCAACGAGTTCGCCTCCAACACTACCAACAGCAGCCAATTCCACTCACTCACCACTTTGAGTGAAAAACGTACCCCTGATATCTCCTCTCTATCTACTCCCCAGCACCTTAAACCTGTGTCTTCTTATAGTGACCATTTCAGCTCTGGGAAATAACCTCCGAAAATCCACCATATCTATACTTCTCACCATCTTCATCAGGTCGCCTCTCATCCTTCGTCTCTCCAGGGAGAAAGACTTAGCTTCCTCAACCTATCCTCATAAAGCATGCCACCCAATCCAGGCAACAGCTTTGTAAAAGGATCTGCAGGCATATTGAGGATGGCGGATTTCCTTCCCTGAGGGACTTCAGTAAAGTAGATAGCTTTAAGAACAATCATGAATAGTTGCATAGATCCAAATGTTATTGAATTTAACTTCTAGCAGAAATCTGGGTGGAATTTGGACCCATGCCCCGAGAATATTAGCTTCGGCTTCTGGAACACTAGCCCAATGAGATTACCACCACATCATCATCACACAATTAACATGCCAGAAGATGTATTTCAGATGAACTGAATTTACTCCCATTTCTTGTTCATTGCAAATTAATCATTTGTCCTTACCTCAATGAATTGCCTACAAGGATAGTCCAAACCAAACAATGCAATTCCCATTATTAGTTTTTTGGGATCAACACCCAGCTTGATGTAAGCGGAAAGACCTAAATGGACAAAAATATGACTGAATTAGGCAAATATTGATGGAGACAAGGCAAACTATTCATCAAATGTTTTACTGAACATACCTGTGTAAGTCTGATAATAGGGAGAACTTGCTTTTGCAAAACAGTAATCCCATTTTTGTCTGTCATAATCAGAGGGCATTACAAATAAAAAGTCACAGGATTTTGAAATTGATACAAAATCAAAGCAATGGTCAGTAGTGCAATTTGGAAACCAGGGCATGTTCATTGTAACCTGAGGACCAGAACATAACAAAAGTTAATTTAATCTCAAACCACATTCTGAATATAACTAATGGTCACGGCTGCAATCATCACAGTGCAATTGACATGGGTATATATTTTTTTGAAGGGAACATTTACAAATTCAGCTTTGTCGTACAAGCAGTCAGTATGTTTGGGAGGAACGTAGCTCAGTTGCTGGGGAAGCAAAATAAATACTCATTTTAGCCAAGCAGCATTTATTTGTGAAGAAGCTAATGGACTTCTGTTTATAGATGAAGATTTCCCCTGCGATTTTTGATTATTTGACTGGATCATGTCATAATGTGGTTAATTGGGGGAGCTAGGTTTGTAGCAGAAAAAACTGCTTTTCACTTTTGGCTAGAATTAGTTTAAAGACAAATTTCCACAAGCTATGCTAAAATTCATTCGGTCTCTGTGAAAGCTTCAAGACTGCTATGCTTATTCTATATTTTTTTGGTTGCTAACTGCCACAAAGTGGCTTTCAACTCTGTCAGACGAATGCTGCTTATTTTGGAACTGAAATAGACATAAGTTGTGAATTAAATTTGCTTTCTTTCACTTTTAAATATTGTTCAGCTGCTTCATTAGTGAAGGTGATATTTAAAAAAAGTATTGAATAATGTTTGTTTGACTATATAAGATCCTGAATTTGTCAGAGGATTATCTGTGGAAGGAAGCATCCTTTCCTCATATTTATGGCCAAAATAGGAAAATTTGGGGGGGCTTTGTCCGACATCATGTAATTGAGGGTTCTGGTCCAGCACCCATCCATAGTACAGATGCACGGTTAACTGGAATTGTGAATTCCCAGACTACCTGGATCCATTACAGCTTCCCTATCGCCGCAACAGCTCCACAGTAGATGCCATTTCCCTGGCTCTGCACTCAACCCTGCAGCATCTAGATAGCAAGGAGGTTTATGACAGACTTCTATTTATTGACTACAGCTCAGTCTTCAACACTATTATTCCCACAAAACTCATCTCCAAACTCCATGGACTGGGCCTCGGCAGCTTCTCCATGACCGAATCCTGAACTTCTTAACTCACAGACTACAATCAATAAGGATAGACAGCAACATCTCCACGATCATCCTCAACACTGGTGCCCCACAAAGCTGTGTTCTCAGCCCTCTGCCATACTACATAAACATCCATGACTGTGCGGCCCAATGCCTCTCCAATTTGATTTTCAAGTTTGCTGACATCACCATTGCAGTGGGTCAGATCTCAAATCAGACAGAGTACAGTACGAGATAGAGAATCTGGTAAAATGGTACGGCAACAATAATCTCGCTCTCAATGTCAACAAAATGAAGGAGATTGCCATCGATTTCAAGAAGTGTAAAGCAGAACAGCTCCTGTCTACATCAATGGGGATGAAGTAGAAAGGGTCAAGAGCTTCAACTTCTTAGATGCCCAGTTCACTAACAACCTGCCTGGCACCCCCATGCTGCCACTATAGTTAAGAAAGCCCACCAATGCCTCTTCTTCCTCAGAAGTCTAAGGAAATTTGGCATTTATAGATAGGCCTGGTAGGTAGGGATATAATCAGCGCAACTTGTGGGCAGAGGGGCTTGTTTGTGCTGTAGTGTTCTATGTTCTATGTCAGCCTCGACTCTCACCAACATTTACAGATGCATCATAGAAAGCATTACTTATGGTTGTATCACAGCTTGGTATGGCTTCTGCTCTGCCCAATACCGCAAGGAGCTATAAAAGGTCACAAATCCATCATGCAAACCAGCCTCCTATGTATTGACTCTGTCTACACTTACTGCTGCCTCAGCAAAGCAGCCACATAACTAAGGACCCCATGCACCCCAGGAATTCTCTCTTCCACCTTCTTCATTCAGGAAAAAGATACAAAATCCTGAGGTCACGCACCAACCGACTCAAGAATAGCTTCTTCCCTGCTGCTGTCAGACTTTTGAATGGACTTACCTTACACTAAGTTGATCTTTCTCTACACCCTAGCCATGACTGAAACACTACATTTTGCATTCTCTCATTTCCTTCTCTACAAACAGTATGTTCTGTCTGCAGAGCACGGAAGAAATGATACTTTTCATTGTATATTAATACATGTGACAATAATAAATCAAATGAAATAATAAATCAAGTGAAAAATGAAAATGCTCCATCTTAGACAATATCCTGGTGATTCTCTTTGGTGCCATGTCTTGTGCAATGACATCTTTCCTCTGGTGAAGCGTCCAGAACTGCATACAGAATTCTAGCTACGACCTTAACAATCTTTTGTACACCTCCAAATATAAACTCCTTGCTTTTATACTGTATGACACAGATGATAAAAGCAAGTTTCTCATATGCCTTCTTAACTACTCCATTCACCTGCTGTGCCAACTTCAGGGATGTCTTGTCTAAATTATTAACACACAATGTGAACAGTTGGGATTCTAGCACAGATCACTGTAAGTATCCTGCTTGGTATTGTCTGCCATTTCGAATAATGCATTTTATTCAAACCCTTTGCTTCCTGTCTGCAAAGTAACTTTCTAAACATCTCAAGGCACTACCTGCAATTTCATGCACTTTAATTCTACACAATAATCTGTTTTGTGAGACCTTGTCAAAAACCTTCTGCAAATCTAAACAAACCACATCTACTGGTTTTCCCTGATCTATTCTACTCTGTACATTCTCAAAGAATTCCATTATATTTATTAAGCATGATTTCCCTTTCATAAATCTGTTATTAGTCTGTGATATCACCACTGTGTTAACGCATTCCTCAGAAGATGCACAAACAGTAGTTAGAAATCACCATTTCAATATATTTATCCAGAAATATATTCATACTTATTTATAAATAATTACAGTAAACACTATATTCTTGTTCCATTTTTTCATGATAAAAAGATTTTTACCACATATTGAGATGCTCTTTGGTGGAAAAATGTTGCAGTTTGATTAACAAAATCAGTTATTGCCCGATATTCGTCATATTTAATTTCACTCCTATTCCACAGTTCCAAATAGATGCCATCAAAGTGCTTTGCATCGATTAAATGTTCCATACCAACGAGCCAGTCTATTATACGAGTATTATCTTTCAAATGCTGAAATGGCAGTTTTCCTGGTAAACAATGAAAAAAAACAATAGCTTAAATCTTCTGCTTCAGTTGCACATTGATATGGGGGGGGGTGGTAGTGGGAGAAGGCTAAATGAGGAGAATAGAAAACACAATCATGGTTTGATAACATTAACACAACACTGCCTGAAGCGTCATTGATCTTAGATTATACTGAATACTGATAGGAGCAAAACAAAAGTTTATGTATTAGTCACAATTAAGGTTTACATTAACATTGCCATGCGGTTACTATGAAATTCCCCTAGTCACCAGAGTCCAGTGCTTGTTCAGGTCAAAGCACCTAACCAATGTCTTTATCAGACTGTGAGAGAAAACTGGAGCACTCAGAGCAAATCCACATAGACATGGGGAGAATGTGCAAATTCCTCAAATATAGTGTCCCAAGGCAGAAATCAAACCCGGGTCCATGACACCGTGAAGCAACAGTGCTCAACACTGTGCTACCGTGCGGCCTGACTATAAGAGACAGCTCTTACTGAATAATAAATATTTCTCATTTAAGAACATATATTTTGAATTTATGAAATGGATGCGGTTTGTCTTTAGAATATATTGCGGCAGAATGGGGCAGTGGCTAGTATTGCTGCCTCATAGTGCCAGGGACACTGGTTCAATTCCAGTCTTGGGTCACTGTCTGTGTGGAGCTTGCACTTTCTCCCTGTATCTGTGTGGGTTTCCTCTGGGTGCTCTGGTTTCCTCCCATAGCCCAAAGATGTGGGGTTAGGTTTATTGGCCAAGCTAAATTGCCCCGAGTGTCAGGGGGATTTGCAGCGTAAAATAATCTTGGAGAATACAGCCTGGGTGGGATTGTGTTTGGTATAAACTCAATGGTAAGTAACAGTGTTGGTGACAGAGATTAGTATTGACTGTTGGGTATTAAATTTGACTAGATTATGCCCAATGGAAAGGTGGAAAATATGATTTGGGAAATGTAAATTGCCCTCATGAAGGTATTGTTTTTCAGTGATATTGGGCTGCCCACATTCTCTACCTGGAGTGCTGGGCTACTTTATATCATCTCCCCCTTCGATTATTTGATTAATAAAATCACATCTTAAAATCAGTGCACTGAGTTTCATGAGCGTCTGTATTTGGCTTAAGTTTAGCAATACATAGTCTCAAAAGAAAACCCCCATCAACACACATGATACCCCAAAACAGTTGAGAGAACAGAACTGCCAACATCCAAGAAGAAGAGGAAGATTTGGATAAAAATTGCATTTACATAGTGCCTGTCACATCCTCAGGATATCAGTAAGTTATAAGTATGATATAAGTATGTTAGATTTAGTAATTGTTTTTGATGACTAATCACTATTATTCACTAAACAGATGTGATAGCTATTTCTTGCACACCAATGTCTCAAAGGACAGAAACAGAACGCAGGAATCTATATCCAGTTACCTTAACATCTGTCTTAGGGAAAATGTTAGAAGTTATTAGCAAAGATATTATAGCAGTGCATTAATTGGAAAAGGATAATGGTATGCATGTACAGCCATTAATTAGGAATGTCGTCACTTATTGCAAGGGAAATTGAATTCAAAAGTGGGGAGCTTATGGTTCAGTTATTCAGTTGTTGGTGAGACTATACCCAGAATCCTCTGTACACTATTGTTCTCTTTGTTTAAGAAAGGATGCAAATATATTGGAAACAGTTTGGAGGAGATTTACATTCTGTAAGAGGATTATTTTAGATCTCAAATGTTAACTCTGTTTCTCTGCACAAGTGCTGCTGAACTGCTGAGTTTATCCAGCATTTTCTGCTCTTATTTCAGATTACCAGTTTTTTTGCTTCTATTTCCAAAACTCATACCTGCATTGGCCAGGGATTGGGTGGGGAGCATTATGAGGAAGGTTTGGATAGGCTGGGTGGAGTTTAAAAAACTAAGAGGTAACTTGATTGAAGCATATAAGTTCCTGAGTGGAGTTGACAAGGTGGATGTGGAGAGGATGTTTTAGCTTGGGACAGATTCTAGAGTTAGGGGCCAAGTTTTTTCTGCAACAAGGTTACAAAGACAGATCCTAGTATAAGTGTAAGCAACATCAACAAAAGCATCAACTTACATTTACATAGTGCCTTTTACACAATAAAATGCCCTAAGACACTTCACGGGAGCAGCATGGAGAGTGATCAGTGGAAAAGATTGTCATCAAAGTGTGAAAGACCTGGCAGTAGGAAGGAAGGGTTCGACGGCAAGATGTATGTGGAGGTGAAGATTATTACTTTATCATCACTAAATTGTTGAATATTGAATAATGGCAGATTGGGACCTGCAGAGATATTTTAATCCTCTCATATCAAGAATGTGAATATCATAAAATTATAAAATAAACAGCACATAAACAAATCAATCAGCCCAGCCTGCTCATGTCAGCCTGGAAACTTCACGTCTTTTCTGTGCTTCTTCAAGAATACAGCTGGCAACAGAAAACAGAAATGTCTGTTTTGGCTTTGATAAAAGTTGTTACCTTTTAAGACAACCCGAGCTTTATTTTCATGAGCAACACATATAAACTGTGAGTGAACATTGGTCTTGACTACTGCTGTGGTAATCTTTGACCAATCATAATGTTTATAATCCGTTCCTCCATTATCAAAGATAAAGACCTGGGAGAAACATAAAGATGTCAGCTACAATAATGAAGGACATTACATTTAAAAAACACATTACTACTCTAAATAATAACCTCATCAACTCCACAAAGTCATTTGATATTAAAGTTTGTTGAAAGATGAGGTCAAATCACCATTTAATTCCATGTAATTCCAGGATTTTTAACTAGCATTTTGGGGAATCAATATTGTGGAAAAAGTATAGACTTTAACCATGATGTTAGTCTATCAGAGTGAGAGCACAAATCATTTAAGATGCAGCACATCAGAGAAACATTTAAAATAAACATTTTATTGGTCCAGCACTTGTTGAAATATCTTTATATTGTTTAATGTTACAATGTGATTGGAAAACGGCTAATGTTACGTCGCTGTTTAAAAAAGGTAGCAGACAGAAGGCAGGGAATTATAGACCGCTTAGTTTAACGTCTGTAGTTGGAAAAATGCTTGAATATATCATCAAAGCAGAGGTAACGAGACACCTGAATATGAACTGTTTGTCAAGCAGACGCAGCATGGATTCATTAAGGGGAAGTCATGCTTGACGAATTTATTGGAGTTCTATGAGGAAGTGACTAGTGCGGTAGATAGAGGGGAACCAGTGGATGTGGCGTTTTTGGATTTCCAAAAGGTGTTTGATAAGGTGCCTCACAAAAGGTTACTGCAGAAGGTTAGGGTGCAGGGAGTTGGGGGTAGGGTGTTAGACTGGATAGAGGATTGGTTGTCTAATAGGAAGCAGAGGATAGGTATTAATGGGTGCTATTCTGATTAGCAGCGGGTGACTAATGGAGTGCCCCGGGTTCGGTGCTGGGGCCTCAACTAATTACCATTTACATAGATGATTTGGAGGAAAGGGCTGAGTGCAGGGTGACAAAATTTGCTGATGACACGAAGATGAGTGGAAAAGCAAATAGCACGGAGGGTGTGGAAAGCCTGCAGAGGGATCTGGATAGGTTGAGTGAGTGGGCGAGGAGCTGGCAGATGGAGTATAATGTTAGCAAGTGTGAGGTTATCCACTTTGGGAAGAATAGTGGTAGGAAGGATTACTATTTAAATGGGGAAAAGCTGCAGCATGCGATGGTGCAGAGGGACCTGGGGGTCCTTCTGCACGAATCGCAAAAACACAGTCTGCAGGTGCAGCAGGTGATTAAGAAGGCGAATGCAATGTTGGTCTTTATAGCTAGGGGGATAGAATATAAAAGTAGGACGTTAGAATATAAAACTTTTGCAGCTGTATAGAGTACTGGTGAGGCCGCAGCTGGAGTACTGTGTGCAGTTTTGGTCGCCGCATTCGAGGAAGGATATATTGGCCTTGGAGGGGGTGCAGAGAAGGTTTATTAGGCTGACACCGGGGATGGGGGCATTGAATTATGAGGAGAGACTGAATAGGCTAGATTTGTACTCTTTGGAGTTTAGAAGGCTGAGAGGGGATCTTATAGAGATGTATAAGATAATGAAGGGGATGGATAGGGTAGAGGTGGAGACACTCTTCCCGCTTAACAAAAATAGCAGGACTAGAGGGCACAGCCTCTGGGTTGGGGGGAGAGGGTGTGGTTCAGATCAGAGTTGCGGAGAAGTTTCTTCATGCAAAGGGTGGTGAATCTTTGGAATTCTCTGCCTGATGAAGTGGTGGAGGCTTCCTCGCTGAATATGTTCAAGTCAAGAGCGGATAGATTTTTGATTGACAAGGGAATTAAGGGTTACAGAGAGGAAGCGGGAAAGTGGAACTGAACCACTTCAGATCAGCCATGATCCTATTGAATGGTGGGGCAGGCTCAAGGGGCTGGATGGCTGACTCCTGCTCCTATTTCTTATGTTCTTATGTTTTTATGTTTAGTGTCCTATTTTACACAGACTATAACTAGACTAACATTAACACTTTAACATATATGCCAAACAATTCACTTTGCATTTTAACAATATTCTGACCTGCTCCTTGTGCCTCTACACTAGCTTCACCTCTCCCCAGCCTGATTCACACCCTCAGCCTGTTCCTGATCCTGGACTTGTACTAATGACCCCTCTCCAGTCTGTATCACCCTGGGAGCCCAGGCTGGAGGCTGACCTGTGAACTCTCTTACCCAACCAAACTCAGGCCAGACCTGGAGAGATGGGGGTGTTGTGGATGGGGGGGACATCCTAAAGAGGACATCCTCTCAGAACTTCCACAACAGTGTGACTGACAGGAGCTGAACCATGTGCGGAAAGACACCTGTTCATTATCCCAATGCTCCATTGTAAGTGCTGCTGCACAAAACACTGCAAAAAACAACTTCAAATCAATGAACTCTTTTCTCGAGGGAACTGAATGGTCTGAGATACTCACCTCCACTTTCTGCCGATGGTCCATGGGAATAATGTCGCACAGATCCGGTGTTTTACACGGACACTTACTTAATGTCTTTGGCAGCCCGGAACCTCTGCCGATCCACAGCGCCAGCACTGCCTGAACATACGCCAATGACAAACTCCAGCGCATCCTCTCCGCCGTAGATGAAGATCTTTCAGTCACAGAGAGATTCCTTCCTTTTATTGAGCCTCATGTGAGTGAAACTGTCGATTCCTGAATATCTCTGTCTCTATCTTGCTTTGGAAATGTTGACGCAAGATTCATACTGTTAAATGTAACTTTGTACGGAAGTTCTCTTTTCTGATACTCTGCCTTTGGCAACATTATCTGTTAACCTCTGCAATTATTTCTTCTTAATCTTAGCTAACTATTTTTGTTATCTCTCTCCTTGTTCCAGGCCTTTGTGAATATTCTTTCCGGCTCCTCTCTTCTCATCCCCTCCCTCCTTGTCTTTCTCAATGCTCATCTCAAAGCTTCTGATTTTCTATCCCCTATCCCACTTCTTCCATCAGTGAACCAATATTCATATCTGATCCTTCTGCCTTTGTCAACACTCAACCATGAGTCCCTGATTCCCTACCCTCCTCCATAACTCTTCCACCTCTGGAGAAACCTTTCTCCTCCTTTCTCCCTGCTCTTTGAAGAAGACCCACCATAACCTTTGCCTCACATGTTCTGAATCTAACTATTCCTAACTAGTAAAAAGTCATTGAGCAAACTGTTTGGCGTACAAAGTTTCACCATGATCTCTATGGTCTGTAGTAAAATATTAGCTGATCATCAACCCTTTTTATTATTACCTTTAAACAAAGAACAAATAAAATATCAGCCCAGGAACAGGCCCTTTGGCCCTCCAAGGCTGCACAAACCATACTGCCCAACTTAACTAAAACCAGCTACCCTCTGGGGACCATAGCCCTTGATTCATGTATTTGTCAGGACATCCTTTAAAAGTCACTACCATATCTGCTTCCACTACCTCGCCCGGCAGCGAGTTCCAGGCACCCACCACGCTCTGTGTACAAACACTTGCTTTGTACATCTCCTTTAAACCTTGCTTCTCGCACCTTAAACCTATGCCCCCTTGTATCTGACTCTTCCACCCTGCGAAAAAGCTTCTAACTGTCCACTCATGCCCTTCATAATCTTGTAGGCTTCTATCAGGTCACCCTTCAACCACCATAGTTCCAGTGAAAACAAACCAAGTTTCTCCAACCTCTCCTCATGCCAGGTCTTCCATACCAGGCAACATCCTGGTAAACCTTTCCTGAACCATCTCCAAAGCCTCCACATCCTTCTGGCAATATGGCAAACAGAACTGAACACTATATTCTAAGTGTGCCTAACAAAGGTTCTATAAAATTGCATAGTAACTTGCTAATTTTTAAACTCAATGACTTGGCCAATGAAGAAAAGCATGCACTATGTCTTCTTGACTATCTTCTCTACCTGTGTTGTCAATTTCAGTCACCTATGTACCCGTCCACCCAGATCCCTCTGCAAATTAATACTCTCAAGGCTTCTGTCATTTACTATATATTTCCCATCTCTATTAGACCTTCTGAAATGCATCACCTCACATTTGTCTGGATTAAACTCCATCTGCCATCTCTCTGCTCAAGTCTCCAACTGAGCGCCAAGTTTGGTGGCGTTTAAGAGGTTAGTTGATAAGTATATGGAAGAGAAGGGAATGGTTTAGTTTGGAGGGGCATTGCTTTTTATTTTGGTCGGCACAACTCGAAGGCCGAAGGGCCTGTTCTGTGCTGTAGTTCTATGTTCTTGTTCTATGATCTATATCCTGCTCTATTCTCTGATGGTCCTCATTACTTTTCACTATTCTCTCTTGCATATCAGCCGGGACAAGGACCAGTGGAGGATGGTTAGTGTGACTCCTCCTTCAACATGGCCATGTTGAAAGGAATGTTCGACTCTCTGGCCAGGAACCTGTACAATTTGTTCAGCAGCCATAAATAATAAAGGCAAATTACTGCAGATGCTGGAATCTGAAAACAAAAGAGAAAATGCTGGAGAATCTCAGCAGGTCTGGCAGCATCTATAAGGAGAGAAAAGAGCTGATGTTTCGAACCCGGATGACACTTTATCAACTAGTCGTATGAGTAGTGATTCAATAAGATACCAAAAGCTATTTCCATGATATCATAATGAACCTTACTCTTTGGAAGCTTTTAAAGAATAGTTCGGGGATTGTTTGAATCCTTCAGCTAATCCATCAGCTGAAGGATTATAAGGTGTAAATTGTATATGCTGAACACCAGTAGATACTGGTGATAAACATTCATTTAGGATCTCACCTCTGTTTTGTGGATCAACACATAGAAGACCTTGTTGATTTTTAAATGGGCCTACTGTCTCTTTTGGCCTTTATGTATTTGTAGAAGCTCTTTACACTCTCCTTTGCCTTATCTGCTAAAACAATCTCATGTGCCCTTTTAGCCCTCCTGATTTCTCTCTTACCTGTTACGTTCTTCAAAGGATTCAATTGATCCCAGCTGCCTATGCAAGTCACCTGCATCTTTCTTCTTCTTGACCAAGGCCTCAATATCCCGGGTTATTCAGGGTTCCTATTTCTACCAGCCTTACCGTTCACTCTAAGAGCAATTTGCTACCATGCAGTACCTGTACTTGAACTCTGGTTAACACACTTTTGAAAGCCTCTCACTTACCATACATCCCTTTGTCTTCCCACAGACTCCCCCAATTAACTTTTTACTGTCTGATACCATCAAAATCGGCCTTGTCCCAATTTAAAATTTTATGTTTTGGGCCAGACCTTTCTCCATAGCTATCTAAAAGCTAACAGATCTATGGGTCACTGGTCCTAAAGTGATTCCTCATTAACACTTCTTCAACTGCCTTCTCTATTTTCGAAGTTTCTCCTCCTCTCTAGCTGGGCCATCCATGTACTGAATGAGAAATTCTTCCTGAATACATTCTCTCCATCCAACCCTCTAATGCTATTTGTTTTCCCAATCAATGTTGAGAAAGTTAAAATCCCCTGTTATTACCACTCTAATTTTCTTGGAGCTAAATGTAATCTCCTTACATATTTGCTCCTCAATTTCGCACTGACTATTTGGGGGCCTATTGTTCAACCCAGTCAAAGTGATTCCCCCCTTCTTATTTCTTAGTTCTATCCATACAGACTCAGTGGCCGAACCCTGAGATATATCCCATCTCAGTACTGCCGCAATATTTTCCCTAGTCAAAAGTGTAATCCTTACTGATTGTGGTCTCGGGTAAGGATGTCCAGGGTCCAGTCACAAAGGAAAGAACCAAGCCCTAGGACACGGAGTTTAAAGATGCTTTTTGTAAATATTATCTTGTTAAAAGCTGAACTATGGTAAATTAATAAGAATCTGACATAAATGTCTTTGTTATCCAGGTGTAGCAGGGTTGAGTGCAGCGCCAAAGAAATGGCATGAGGATGTTCCAGAGATCAAAATCCAGAGAGCTGAAGGAGTGACAAACAAATGTTTTGCAACTCAAAACATTGTGACGGACAGTCCAGAATAGATGAGGTGCAGATATCTTGGAGGTTTGTGGGTCTGGAGGAAATGACAGAGTTAAGGAGGAGCGAGAGATTTGTGAACAAGAATGAGAATTTTAAAATGAAGATGTGGCTTGACTGGGATCTAATTTGGCTGTGGACCTCAGGAGTGAAGAGAGCACAGGACATGGATTGAGTAAGGACATGGGCAGAATATTGAATGATGTTAAGTTTATGAAAGATAGAATGTGAGAAACCAGCCAAGAATGCATTGGAATGGTCAAGTCCAGATGTTCCAAAGTCCCGGATGGAGAATTAGGAAAGCAAATGGTTACATTATAACAAAGGGATGCAGTAGAAGGATAAAGACGTCTTACTGCAATTAGATAGCCATTTTATGGGATTGCACCCAGACCATGTTTTGGTCTCCCTAGCTCAGGAAGGGTATTATTGTCTTACTGCAAAAAATGTTCATTGCACTGATTCCTGGGATGAAGAGACAGTCCCAATGCAGGAAGATTGAGAGTGGATTCTCCGACCTGCCCACAGTTGTGATTTTTCAGACCCATTGTAGCAATTGGAGATTTGGCTGAGCACCAACCTTTGGCTGGCAATGGTGGCAAGACATGAACAGCTTGAGAATTTCAGCTTGCATAGACAAAGGTTGAATGTTATGGGCCCATCACTATTGGTTGGTGTAGTGGGTATTTTTGTTTCAGGTGGCCGAATTATTTCACAAAGTTCTAAGAAGCAATGTTGATAAATATATCTTTGCAAACATAAACAACACTCAGTCTTTGAAGTGTCATAAAATTGTATTTTTAAAATTAGTTTTGCTAAAACATCGAAAATACAAAACAAAAACATACAATAGACAGACAAAGAAATTTGGCCCAATGACACAAGAGCACCACTGGGCTTCCCCCACAGACCTCCATTTTCATGCTAAAAATTTGAGCAATTATATAATTCAATTATCTTAGATACAGCCCAGCAATTAACTTGACATGATCTCATTTAATATTCAACTTGTCAATTTATTCATGACAACATTGTTAAATCAAATTATAATCTGCCACATTAAATAATGGTTTGTAATTTGTTCATTCTCTATTAGAAACGTACTCCCCAATCAAAATAGTTTCCTGAGCAACACAAGGCAATATTTTTTACTTATTCAGCGTTTTAGAGGTTGGGTAACCAGAAGTATTTTTTTTCTGACCAGTCATCTCAGAATTTCCAAAATGAGCTCCCTGTTTTTGAAGACAAATTTATATAATTTGTTCTTTGAAACAATGCAAGGCTTCATAACTGTACCATATTCAAGTTACATTGCCATCTCGTTTTCATGGTTTAGTTAATTTTAATGACACAATTAGTCCTTGAGTTTTACAATCAATTAGTGGCAACTTATAAACTTTATATTTATGATTCAAATGCCTGATTAATTTCCAAAACCTTGTATTAAAATATTAGCCACTATATATCCCTATGTTGGGAATTATATCATTAAATTCTCTTTATCAGTTAGGCTTGGAAAATACACTCAAAAGCCCATTGGCTTCAGCGGGAGATTTATGTTCCTGAGAGTTTCAATGCATGAGCAGTGATCTTATTGGATCATGTACAATTATTCAGGGAATTTAGACTGTGAGAAAATATTTTCCCCTGTTTCAGAAGGGAGTGACAGTCTCAGAATAAGGGCTTGGCCATTTAGAACTAAGATAAGGAGAAACATTTTCATTCAATGGCTTGCAAATCTTTGGATTTTCTACAGCAGTAAGCAGCGATTGCTCAGTTATTGAATATATTCAAAACAGAAGTCAATAGTATTTTTGGAAAAAGCTTCTGACTAGCTTCTGAAATCTCTTCATGCCCCTCATAATCTTATAGACCTCTATCAGGTTTCTATCAGTGAACTATAGCAAGGAGCCCTCTTCCAGTTTCTCCCATTCAGCTGATCTTTCATACATAGAAACTTACATTGAAAATAGAAGCAGGAATAGGCCTTTCAGGTTCACTCTTCTATTCATTATGATCATAGCTGTTCATCCCTGATGCACCCTCCCCCCTCATATCCCTTGATTCCTTTAGCTCCCAAGAGCTATATCTAATTCCTCTTTGAAATCATGCAATATTTTAGCCTCGGCTACTTTCTGTGTTGTGAATTCCACACATTCACCACTCTTTGGGTGAAGATATTTCTCCTCACTTCAGTCCTTACATGTTTACTCCTTACTCTCACACTATCCTGGAATTCTCCATCATTGGGAACATTCTTTTTGAATCCACCCTCTGTACTCCAGTTAGAATTTTAAAAGATTCCACTTTAACAAGGCCTTTGACAACGTACCATGTGGTAGTTTGTTGCATAAGTTTAAATCTCATGGGATCCAGATGAGGTAAACAAATGGATAGCAAATTGGCTTGATGACAGAAGACAGAGGGTGGTTGTAGAGGGTTGTTTTTCAAACTGGAGGCCTGTGACTATGATGTGCCTCAGGGATCAGTGCTGGATCCACTGTTATTTGTGATTTCTATTAATGATTTGGATGAGAATTTAGAAAGTGTGGCTAGTAAGTTCACAGATGACACTAAAATTGGTGGTATAGTGGACAGTGAAGAAGGTTTAGGTTTGCATCTTGATCAATTGGGCCAATGGGCCGGTGAATGGCACAAGGAGTTTAATTTAGATAAATGTGAGGTGATACATTTTGGTACATTGAACTTACTCAGTTAATGGTAGAGCATAATTCTTGAAAGTGGAGTTACAAGTGGACAGAGTGGTGAAGAAGGCATTTAGAATGCTTGGTTTCATTGGTCAGAACATTGAAACCAGGAGTTGGGAAGTCTTGTTGAAGTTGTACAAGACATTGGTAAGCCCACATTTGGAATACTGTGTATGGTTCTGGTCATCCTATTATAGAAAGGATATTATTAAAGTAGAAAGTGTGCAGAAAAGGTTTCCTAGGATGTAACCAGGACTTGAGTTATAAGGAGAAGTTGGACAGGCAGTGACTTTTTTCCCTGGAGCATAGGAGGCTTCAGGGTCTTATGAAGGTCTATAAAATAATGAGGGGCATAAATAAGATAGACAGTGAACATTTTTCCCCAAAGTTAGGGGAGTCAATTTTGTCTTTTATAAAGTGTTCAGACAGTTATATGGGGTAAAATGGGTATAGAGGGATATGGGCCAAACACAGCAATTGGTACTGGCTTGGTGGTAAAAAAGGGCAGCATGGACATGTTGGGCCAAAGGGCCTGTTTCCATCCCATAAACTTCTATCAGACTCTGACTCTTTAATAATGTGCCCACATACTTCCCTTAACACCCTTGGCTGGAATCTCCAGCTCCTGGGAATTTGTCACTCTTTAGTTCCATTAATTTCCTCATTATTGATTTCTCACATTGCCTTGAATGAGGTGGCACGGTCATGCAGTGATTAGCACTGCTCCCTCACAGTACTAGGGACCTGCGTTCAATTCCCAGCTTGGGTCCCTGGCTGTGCAGAGTCTCCCGGTGTCTGGGTGGGTTCCTCCTACAGGACGAAAGACATGCTGGTTAGGTCCATTGACCCAAACAGGTGGTGACTTGGGAAATTTCAGAGTAACTTCATTGCAGTGTTAATTTAAGCCTACTTGTGACAAATAAATAAATTTTACTCTAATTTTATTTTCTCTTCGACCATTTATCCAAATCCATTTTGAAAGTTACACCTGAATCTGTATTCACAATCTTTTTAAGCAGTGCATTCCAGATCACAACCACTGTCTTTTTTCATTGTTATTTCTGCTTTATATCACTAACTCCTTAAAACTGTGTCTTCTGGTTGCCCACATTTTTCCCACTGGAAGTGGTTTTCCCTTATTCAGTCTTAAATAATCAAGGTTTTGAACACATCTAACATCTCTGTTCATAAAATATGAGGCATTTTTTAACAGCCTCAATATGCTGAATGATCCACTCCGGTTTTGAAGTTTCTAAGCTGGGGAGTGGGATTAATTAGTTGACTTCTTCAAAACACTGGATTCATCTGTCTTCTTTCGATCAAGTATGTAAAGGTTGGAAGCACAAATCATAGAATTCCTATAGTGCAGAAGGTGACAATTCAGCCCATTGAGCCTGCACTGACAACAATCCTATCAGACCCTATATCTGTAACCTTACATATTTACTTGACTTCCCTGACACGAAGCATGACCAAACAACCTATCCCACACGTCTTTGGACTATGGAAGGAAATCAGCCCACCTGGCAGAAACCCACACAGTAAGAATCTGGCAACACCAATTTTAAATCAAACCGATTTATTTGATAGTAAATCTCCAAGCTTTCCACTTTCGTTTTCGTCAGGCAAATGCAGTGTTCTGGTCTGCAATAGCACACATATCAGCACAGATAGTCACAGATTGCTGGTTAGAATGCGAATCCTTACATCTAACCTGCTATTCAAGTGTTAAAGTGGCTAACAATGTGGGTGAAGGGACTCCTGAGCATTGGTTAGAGAAATGTGTATTTTCTCCAGACAGCACAGTAAGTGAGGTTTTATGCTAACCCAGACAAGTCATGGAGGTTACAGATAGTGTGACATGAAGCCAAGATCCCTGTTAAGACTGTCCTCACGTGTGTGGAACTTGGCTATCAGTCTCTGCTCAGCGGCTCAGCAGAGACTGATAGCCAAGTTCCGCACACACGAGGAAGGTCTTAACAGGGATCTTGGCTTCATCTCACACTATCTGTAACCCCCATGACTTGTCTGGGTTAGCATAAAACCTCACTTACTGTGCTGTCTGGAGAAAATACACATTTCTCTAACCAATGCTCAGGAGTCCCTTCACCCACATTGTTAGCCACTTTAACACTTGAATAGCAGGTTAGATGTAAGGATTCGCATTCTAATCAGCAATCTGTGACTATCTGTGCTGATATGTGTGCTATTGCAGACCAAAACACTGCATTTGCCTGACGAAAACGAAAGTGGAAAGCTTGGGGATTTACTATCAAATAAATCGGTTTGATTTAAAATTGGTGTTGCCAGATTCTTACTGAGTTTACCCCAGTCCAACACCGGCATCTCTACATCAGAAACCCACACAGACAGGGGGAGAAGTCGGTGCAAACTCCACACGTACAGTCACCCAACCCAGAAATGAACCCAGTTCCTGACTGTGCCAACATGCCAATGAATTTTAAATCCCAGCATCTGCCATGGTGAGATTCAGACCCAGGTCCCAGAACATTAGCTAAGTTTCTGGATTAACAGCCTAGTGATAATACCACCAGGCCATCACCTCCCCATGGTCAGGAAATGTAAGGAATGGTGGCATTCGGAAGAATCACATTTAACCAGCAAGTGGGAATGAGCAAATGATTGGATATGTGGGCTGACAAATGCTTGGCTCCAGGAGGACTGCAGCCCACGGTCTTGAAAGAAGTGATGAAATAACTGATGTTTTTGTTTAAATTTTACAAAATATCCTCGGTTTGGAGAGGTTCCATTAGATTGGAAAAAAGCAAATGCAACTATTTTATTCAAAAAAGGGAGTGAGACAGAAAGCAGGAAACTAAAATAGCCTTACAGCCTATCATAGGGTAATGTTAGCTGCTATTATAAAAGATGTTATATCAAGGTGCTTGGAAAAATTCAAGATATCAGGTTTTGTGCAAAAGAAATAATGATTAACAAATTTATTGGAGTTCTTGAATGGATTTTCATCTGCAGTGGATAAAGGGGAACTGGTGGAAGTTTAGATTTATATTTCCAGATGGCATTTGATCAAGTGCCACAATAAAGGTTATTATCATGAATAAAAGCTCATGGCATAGGAGACAATGTATTGGCATGGATTGAAGATTGACTAGTTAACAGGAAACATGTGGAATATAGATCACAAGTAAGTAATTCAGCTTTTTGAGACTGCTCCACCATTCATTTTGATCATGATTGATCATTGAATACAATATCCTGATCCCTCCTTCCCCCCATATCCCTTGAGCCCTTTAACCCCAAGAGCTATAGCTAATTTCTTCTTAAAATCACAGAAACTCTTTGCCTTGACTACATTCTGTAGTAAATTCCACAGATTCACCACTCTCTGGGTGAAGACATTTCTCCTCACCTCTGCCTGGAAAGATTTCCCCCTTTTCCTGATACTGTGATCCCTAACTCTGGACTTCCCCATCATCAGTGGAGATTATTTCCACTTAGAATGCAAACAAGAACAAGAGGACACAGCCTCAAAATACAGGGGAGTCAATTTCGAACAGAATTGAGGAAGAACTTCTTCTCCCAGAGGGCAGTGAATCTTTGGAATTCTCTGCCCATTGAAGCAGTGGAGGCCACCTCGTTTAGTGTGATGGAATCAGATAGATAGATTTTTGACCAAAAAGGGAATTAAAGGCTATGAGAAGCAGGTGGGTAAGTGGAACTGAACCACTATCAGATCAGCCATGATCTTATTGAATGGTGGAGCAGGCTTGATGGGCAAGATGGCCTGCTCCTCGTTTTTATGTTTTTATTATCAAGAACATTCTTTCTGAATCTACCCTGTGCAATCATATAGAAACATAAGAAGTAGAGAGTTGGCAGAAATTGATATTTTTCTGGTTGGCAGGGTGTGACAAGTTTGTGCCTCAGGGATCAGTTCCAAACTGCCCAAACTTCAGAGAAATGACTTGGATGAAAGGATTGAAAGTCTGCTTGCTAAAATTGCTGACAGCACAAAGATAGGTAAGAAAATAAATTGTCAAGAGGATGTAAGGAGGCTACAAAGATATGTTGAACGAGGTGCAAATAAATTAGCATTATTATTTACTTATGAACGGGGAAGTAAGCGCCATTACTGCTGTCCTTCACTTTTCTTTGAAACACTTCTATCCATTCAGCGAGAAAAAAACTGAACTGCGGGTTGAATGCAGCACATTCTTAGCGCAAATGTTCATGTATCAGGTCTTCCTTATTGCCCTGATGAGAAGAGGTAGTGTACAATCTCCGTACACCAGAATTCTGTATGGAATGTGTGGCCCTTTCTTCCTTAACCATATATAACAAACCCAAAGGTTTCTTTCTCTTTTCACCTCCTCTTTTGTCCTCGAGCCTCACATTCATTTTATAGACCCATTTGGAATATTTACTGTATGCTGCTTTGTTCGCTATAGTATTATCAATCTTACATTTGGTCTAACTCTCTCTCAGCATTTCAGTTTAATCACTACCAGCAGGATCTTCCAGCAGCAGAGACGGTCTGCCATTGGCCCATTGCGGAATCTTCCATCTGATGTCGATGGGGTCTCATGTGGTTTCCAGCCTCCGCTGCTGGGGAACTCACCATGGGCAGTCTGTGATTAGTGAGACAGGAAGATTCTGCCAGCAAGAAGGGGGATAAATTCCAGCCTATGCTTTTAATCATCCAGGGAGCTGTAGCATTCGATACAATTTATGTATCTCATGAATGGGGAATGTGCTTATTCTGCACTCAAACTATTCCCTCTTGATGGCTTCCCATTGCTTAGTTACTGCTTTACTTTATGAATATTCAGCACCAATCCTGGACTAGATCTTCTTTTCACAGCATGTTGGGTAGATTTTATGAAGTCAATAGAGAAAATGGGAGAGACACCATTCCCACCCACTTCACTCCAATGGTGAGTTTTGCATCTTGGCAATGAGGAAGGAATGTAATTAATTAAGGATTACTACACGTATGTGCCAAAATTAGATCCATGGGAATTCTTTTCTATCCGGATCCACAATTGTAATGGATTTCCACAATTCCCACTCTCCTCAATCTACACAATTATACTCTTGCTTTTGTGAGGTTAATGTAGCTTTAAGTGATTTTTTTAATCACAGTCACAGTCTTAGGTGATCTCATTGGTCGGAGGAGTAAAAAAAACAGTGTCGGTCAGGTGGCAAAGATTGTTTTTAGTTTAGTTTTGTTTTGGCTGCAGTGTTAGAAGCATAGCTGAAAATAAGTCTCTCTCTTTTTTTGTTTTGAAAGTTTTACTAATTAGTTGAAAGTATATCTTATTTGCCACCCTGCAGTAAAGAATCTGTGTTTTGATGTCCTGGGGAACTGAAGACTACAAGCTGCTCTGTGTTTTCAAGATCATTTGAAATCAGCATTCAACACAAGGAACTAGCTTTCCCAACACCATTTCTCTACTAATATTGATTTCCTTCAGCTCCTCCCTCTCACTAATTCCTGTGTTCCCTAACATTTTTGGAATGTTATTTGTGTCCACCTTAGTGAAGATAGAAACAAAGTGTGTATTTAGTTGCTCAGCCATTTCTTTGTTTCCCATAATAATTTCTCACTTTTCTGACTGTAAGGGGCCTGCATTTGTCTTAACCATTCTTTTTCTGTTCATGTACCTGGAGAACTCTTTACAGTCAGTTATAACATTCCCACAAGCTTCTTCTCATACTTAATTTTCCACTTCTTTATCAATCTCTCGATCCTTCAATGCTGAACTCTAAACTGTTTCCAATCCTCAGGACTGTTGTTTTTCTGGTGTTATGGTTCAGGGTGACACAGTGGTTAGCACAGCTGTCTCACAACGTCAGTGGTTAATTCTTAGCCTTGATCATTATCTGTATGTAACAAAGAACAAAGAACAAAACAGCATGGGAAACAGGCCCTTCGGCCCAACGAGCCCGCGCCACCACCCCAATGTTCCCACTTCTACCCATGATCCCTGTCATCCCTGTTTATGTTTACAGGTCTATCATTAGAACCAAATTTGAGACAATTTAGGGAGAATTTGTTTTGCCAGTCAGCCTAAGAGCACATCTTTGGGATGTGGGAGGAAACCGAAGCACCCGGAGAAAACCCATGTAAGCACGGGGAAAATGCACAAACTCCCACAGACACAGGCCCAAATCCATGTATCTGCACAGCACAGCGATAGACCCATGGTATGTATGCCCCTTATTAGACAAGGCGGAGCGAAGTACCTGTAGGATAAAACAAATACATCAATATCATCAACAATTTACACATTTCCCAGGGAACTCCCAAGACTCCCAATCCCTATTTAAAATCAGTTTTCTATATCTCTCCATTCCCATTCTGTTCATGTGCCCATCTAAGTTTCTCTTAAATAACTCCAGAGTGCCTGCCTCCACCGCTTTACTTGGCAGCGCGTTCCATACCCCCACCACCCTCTGTGTGAAAAAACTTCCTCTAGCATCCAAATTATACCTTACCCCCCTCACCCCTCGTGCTATTTGAGTCCATCCTAGGAAAAAGCTTAATCCTGTTTACTCTATCTGTACCCTTCATAATCTTGTACATCTTTATTAGATCTCCTCTAAGTCTACATCTTTTTAAGGAAAACAGCCTCAATTTGCCCAACCTCTCCTCGTAACTCAGACCTTCCATACCAGGCAGCATCCTGGTAAACTTCCTTTACACTCTCTCCAGAGTCTCCACGTCCTTCCGGTAGTAAGGCGACCAGAACTGGATGCAGTATTACAAATGAGGTCTAACCAACGTTTTATACAACTGCAACATTAAAGGCCAGCTCTTGTACTCTATACCCCTTCCTATAAACTGATTTGGGGGGGGGGAAAATCGTAAGTAGTTGGGGTGCTAAGAGGGATGAGAGTAAGGGGGTCATAGAGGAAAGCTGTAAAACACAGCAGCGTACGGGTGGGGTAGGGCACGGTTTGAAATGCGTATACTTTAATGCAAGGAGTGTTCGCAATAAGGGGGAGGAACTTGCAGCTTGGACCAGTACCTGGAACTTCGATGTTGTGGCCATTTCAGAGACTTGGGTAGAGCAGGGACAAGAATGGATGTTGCAGGTTCCGGGATTCAAATGCTTTAGTCGGAGTAGAGAAGGAGGTAGAAGTGGGGGAGGAGTAGCATTATTAGTCAAAGACTGTATCACATTGACAGAAAAGAAGTTTGATGAGGACTTGTCTGTTGAGGTAGTATGGGCTGAGAGTAGAAACAGGAGAGGAGAGGTCTTCCTGTTGGGAGTCTTTTATAGACCTCCTAAAAGTTCTAGAGAGGTTGAGGAAAGGATTGCAAAGTCAATTCTGGTCAGGAGTGAAAGTAATAGGGTAATTGTTATGGGGGACTTTAACTTTACTAATATTGATTGGAATAGCTATAGCTCTAGCTCATTAGAGGGGTCAGTTTTCGTACAAAGTGTGCAGGAAGGTTTTTTGACTCAGTATGTAGATAGGCCAACTAGAGGTGAGGCTACATTGGATTTGGTGCTGGGCAATGAGCCAGACCAGGTGTTAGGCTTGGAAGTTGGTGAACATTTTGGTGATAGTGACCACAATTCGGTTACGTTCACCTTAGTGATGGATAGGGATAGGCATGAAGCTGGGGGCAGTAGTTATAGCTGGGGGAAGGGTAATTATGAGGCCATCAGGAGAGAATTAGGGTGCATAGATTGGACTAGGAAACTACAGGGACTGGGAACATCTGGAATGTGGAGCTTATTCAAGGAGCAGCTGCTGCGAGTCCTTGATAAGTATGTCCCTGTCAGGCAAGGAGGAAATGGTCGAGTAAGAGAACCTTGGTGTACGAAAAAAGTTGATTTGCTGGTTAAAAGGAAAAAGGAGGCTTATGTCAGGATGAGGCTTGAAGGCTCGGTTAGTGCAATGGATAGCTATAGATTAGCCAGGAGGGAGCTAAAGAGTGAATTGAGGAGAGCTAAGAGGGGACACGAGAAGACTTTGGCTGATAGGATTAAGGAGAATCCTAAAGCTTTCTTTAGATATGTTAAGAATAGAAGATTGGTTAGGGCAAGATTAGGGCCAGTCATAGACAGCAGTGGGAAGTTGTGCGTGGAGCCTGAAGAGATTGGAGAGGCACTGAATAAATATTTCTCTTCGGTATTCACGCAGGGTGATGTAAATGTAGTTGTGGAGAACACTGAGGTACAGGGTTGCAAACTGGAAAGTATTGAAGTAGATAGGGAGGATGTGCTAGATATTCTTGAGGGTTTGAAGTTGGATAAGTCCCCTGGGCCGGACGGGATTTACCCTAGGATTCTCTGGGAGGCAAGAGAGGCGATTGCAGAGCCTCTGGCTCTGATCTTCAGGTCGTCGTTGGTTACGGGTGTGGTTCCGGAGGACTGGAAGATAGCGAATGTGGTCCCATTGTTCAAGAAGGGGAAGAGAGACCTTCCAGGGAATTATAGGCCAGTGAGTCTTACTTCTGTTGTGGGCAAAGTATTGGAGAGAATTATTAGGGATAGGATTTATAGTTATTTAGAGAGAAATGAATTGATTGGGGATAGTCAGCATGGTTTTGTGAAGGGTAGGTCGTGCCTTACCAACCTCATTGAGTTTTTTGAAAAAGTGACCAAAGAGGTGGATGGGGTAAGGCGGTTGATGTGGTATATATGGACTTTAGTAAGGCGTTCGATAAGGTGGCCCATGGAAGGCTTCTGCAGAAAATGCAGATGTATGGGATAGAGGGTGATTTAGCTAATTGGATTAGGAATTGGCTAGCAGATAGAAGACAGAGGGTGGTGGTTGATGGGAGATATTCATCGTGGAGTTCGGTGACAAGTGGTGTACCTCGGGTCTGTTTTGGGGCCCCTGCTGTTTGTAATTTTTATAAATGATCTGGATGAGGGTATTGAAGGATGGATTAGTAAATTTGCAGATGACACTAAAGTCGGTGGAGTGGTAGATAGTGAAGAGGGTGTTATAGTTTGCAGAGAGACTTGGACAAGTTGCAGAGCTGGGCCGAGAGGTGGCAAATGGAGTTTAATGTGGAAAAGTGTGAGGTAATGCACTTTGGCAGGAATAATAAATGTGTAGAGTATAGGGCTAATGGTAGGATTCTTAATAGTGTTGATGAACAGAGGGATCTTGGTGTATATGTGCATAGATCCCTGAAAGTAGGCAGTCAAGTCGATAAGGTTGTTAAGAAGGCATATGGAGTCTTAGCTTTTATTGGTAGGGGGATTGAATTTCGGAGCCGCAACGTCATGTTGCAACTGTACAAAACTCTAGTGCGGCCGCACTTGGAGTATTGTGTACAGTTCTGGTCCCCACATTATAAGAAAGATGTGGAGGCATTGGAGAGGTGCAGAGGAGGTTTACCAGGATGTTGCCTGGTATGGAGGGCAGGTCTTATGAAGAGAGGCTGGGGGATTTGAGGTTGTTTTCGTTAGAAAGGAGGCGGCTAAGAGGGGACCTAATCGAAACATATAAGATGATTAGAGGTTTAGATAGGGTGGACAGTGATAGCCTTTTTCCTAGGATGGAGAAAGCTAGCACGAGGGGACACAGCTTTAAATTAAGGGGTGATAGTTATAGGACGGATATCAGAGGTAGGTTCTTTACCCAAAGGGTGGTTCGGGAGTGGAATGCCCTGCCTGCAGCAGTTGTAGATGCGCCAAGTTTGGTGGCGTTTAAGAGGTTAGTTGATAAGTATATGGAAGAGAAGGGAATGGTTTAGTTTGGAGGGGCATTGCTTTTTATATTGGTCAGCGCAACATCGAAGGCCGAAGGGCCTGTTCTGTGCTGTAATGTTCTATGTTCTATGTTCTATGTTCTATGTTCTATAAAGGCAAGCATACCACATGCTTTCTTCACAACCTTCTCCACTTGCTCTGCCACCTTCAGAGACTTGTTCACCTGCACCCCCAAGTCCCTCTGCATTTCTATACTCTTAATAGATCTACACCTTATCATATACCTCCCCCTTACATTCTTTCTCCCAAAATGCATTATCTCACATTTACCAGGATTGAATTCCATCTGCCATCTATCTGCCCAAGCTACCAGCCTATCTACGTCCTGCTGCATCGCCTGACAATGCTCCTCACTATCCGCAAGTCCAGCCATCTTTGTATCATCTGCAAACTTGCTGATCACTCCACTTACTCCCTCTTGCAAGTCATTTATATATATTACAAATAGAAGAGGTCCCAGTACCAAGCCCTGCGGCACACCACTAGTGACCAAACTCCAGCTAGAAAAACACCCTTCCACTATTACTCTCTGTCTCCTATTACCAAGCCAGTTACTTATCCATCTAGCTACCTGTCCTTGTATCCCATTAGCCTTGACCTTTTCAACTAACCTCCCACAAGGGACTTTGTCAAACGCCTTACTAAAATCCATATAGACTACATCAACAGCTCGCCCTTCGTCCACCTTTTTCGTCACCTCCTCAAAAAATTCTACCAGATTCGTAAGGCACGACCTCCCCTTAATAAAGCCATGCTGCGTATCCCTAATCAGATTGCTTATACATCCTATCTCTAAGAACCCCCTCCAACAGCTTCCCTACCACTGACGTCAAATTCACTAGCCTATAATTTCCAGGGTTATCCCTATTACCCTTTTTAAACAATGGTACAACATTAGCTATTCTCCAGTCCTCTGGGACCTCACCTGTGTCCAAAGAAGAGACAAGATTTGCGTCAGAGGCCCAGCAATTTCACCTCACACCTCCCTAAGCAGCCTGGGATAAATGCCATCAGGCCCCGGAGATTTATCAGTTTTAACGCTACCTAGAAGCTCTAACACTTCCTCCCTTGTTATGGATATTTCCCTCAACTGGTCTACAGCTCCCTCATCAGTGATAGAATCCTACAGTGCAGAAAGAGGCCATTCAGCCCACCGAGTCTGCACCAATTACAATCCCATCCAGGCCCTATCCCCATATCCGTACATATTAACCCACTAATTCCTCTAACTTATGCATCCTGGGACACTAAGAAGCAATTTAGAATGCCACATCTTTAGACTGTGAGAGGAAACCAGAGCACCCAGAGGAAACCCACATAGACACGGGGAAAATGTGCAAACTCCACACAGACAGTGACCCGAGCCTGGATTCAAACCCAGGTCCCTGACGCTGTGAAGCAGCAGTGTTAACCACTGTGCTACCGTGCTTGCCCCCCTTCTCTGCCGTCATTCCGCTCTGCCTGGTCAACACTCATTCCTGAATCCCTGATTTCCCATCCTCTTCCATTCACCTCTTCCACTTCTGAAGAAAACTTTGTTCTCCTTGGAAAAGACCCATCAATAACCTTTGCTTCACATATTCTGAATCTAACTATGCCTGGCTAGAAAAACATCATTGAATAAACTGTTATACCAAGCTTCACCATTGTCTATATAGGCTATATTGCATTATTGATTGATCATCAACCTTTTACTATTACCTTTAGCCCACATAAAGGCACATTGTCACCTCTACACCCTGGTCATTGTTACAAATCCACATCATGGTTACAAATACCATAGCACTGGTCTGTTTGTGGGTTACATATTCTCAGTCACTATTGATGTACACTCAAAGTGATCAGAAGTTACTGTCATGAGATCTTGTACATCTCAACAAGCCATCGAAAAACCTGATGAAAATTTTCCATGATTTAGTGAACCAGAAAAAGATTGTTAAATTTATTTTATTAGTGTCACAAGTATATGGGTGTAAGCACAGCTTGGTATGGTTCCTGCTCATTCCATGGTCCCAAAAAACTGCAAAAAATTGTGAATGCAGCTCAATCCATCACACAAACCAGCTTCCCATCCATTGACTCTGTCTACACTTTCCGCTATCTCCGAAAATCAGTCATCATGATTAAGGGACCCACAGTCCTTCTACCTTTTTCCATTAGGAAAAAGTCTGTACCAGCCGATTCAAGAACAGCTTCTTCCTTGCTGCCATCAGACTTTTGAATGGACCTATCTTGCATCAAGTTGATCTTTCTCTACACTTTACCTATGACTGTAACACCACCTTCTGCACTCACTTCTTTCATTCTCTGTGAATGATGTGCTTTGTTTGTATAGTACGTAAGAACAAAACTTTTCACTTTATACTAATACAGGTGATAATAATACTAAATCAAATCAATTAGGCTTATTCTAATACGGCAGTGAAATTTTTGTGAAAATCCCTGATTCATCACACTCCGATGCCTGTTCAGGTACACTGAGGCAGAATGCACCTAACGAGCATATCATTTGGACTTGTGGGAGGAAACCAGAGCCCTTGAAGAAATGCAAGCAGACACAGGGAGAACATGCAGACTCCGCACAGACAATGACTCAAGCCAGGAGGTGAACTCAATTCCCTAGTGCTGTGAAGCTGCAGTGCCACCATTTGTTTGAGGATTATTTCCAAATAAATGGAGATGTGCAAGGCAAGTGTTTTTAAACAGAGGGCGGTGGGTACCTGGAACTCGTTGCTGGGGAGATAGTGAAAGCAGGTTTGAAAAGTGACTTTTAAAGGGCGTCTAGCCAAATGCATAAATCGGATGGAAATAGAAGGATATGTTCCCTGGAAGTCTAGGAGGATTTAGTTCTCTGGGGCAACATGAAGGGTGCAGGCTTGAAGGGCCAAAGGGCTTGTTCCTGTGTTTTTTTTTGTTCTTTGTTCTTTAAGGCAAAAATGCTTGGGCACAAAGGGAAGTCAGCCACGGTTGTGGGATCCATAGCGGACAATGCTTGCATCTGGGATGTCCCCTGGCTGAAGGTCCGTGCTCTCTGAGTAACTGATTTGGCTTGATACCACATTCTAAAAACTGGAGGACAAATCATGAACTGCTGTAGGTTAGGTCTGGCCTCAACTAAAGGTTAGGAAACAGCGCTGCTCTCAGGACCTCGTAAGGACTGAGAGGTTTACAGATATTTTGGACCCACTCGCAGAACTCCACATCTCATTTCCTTAGGTACACACCTGCAACATTAACTCTGCCTCTTTCGCTACAGATGCTGTCAAACCTGCTGAGGATTTTTTTCATTTGAGTTCATTTTTGAAACATTATTTCCCCCCCCCCATCCCACCCGCAACATCAACCATTTCTGCTAAAATAAGGAAATATATTTATTATCATTCACGACTTCAAAATCCAATGCTTGATCTTTGTAGTGTAATCATTCTTACTGTAAGAAACCTGGCACAAATGTGTAGTTCCCACAAACAAGAATGGGCTATTTTTCCAATGTTGACTGAGGACTAGACTGTAATGAGAACAATTATAAATGAATATTCATCTCATTAGCTCTTTGTGGAAACTTGAGCTTTGTGAAAAATAGAATGGTGGATTTGCCAATAGAACAATGGTGACTGTATTTCAAGTAATTACTCCATAGTTGTTCGGCTTCCCTGGAGTGAGATACAGAATCAGTGCAACAAACTGATATTGAGGTCTCCCTCCAAAAGAGGCTGGTGTAGAGATGCAATTTCTGCTGGATAATATTTGATGACAGGGAGAGAACTGAATAGAAAAACGGTAGCTTTACCCATCTAAAATCAATGCTGAGTGTCGCATATTGGCAGTGAGAAGAGGTGATTAACTAAAAACATATGTACCAAGCTCTGACTGTGGGTGCTTTTAAAACCAGAACTACATTTTTGCTTTATATTTACACTACTCTCATTTTCTTGAGTAACACGAGCAAAGCACCTTCTTTGAAAACAACATTTAATTTCATGTTATTTAAATCCAAATTGCCTTTCCAAAATAGACAAATGCAAGACACTCGTGTCTCACAAGAATTTAAAATTCAAGGAGATATAATGTTTTGCACTATTACAATTAAGAGAAGAAACATTGGCATCCTTTATCGAGGGAGACTGAGACATAGAAGTTATCCAAATTCAAAATTATATCCAACAGCAAAATAAAATCATGACATATGTTAATAATCTACATCTTGGTGCAGTGGCAACAGTTCCAAAGTTTGCAGATGATATAAAATTTGAAAGCATTGTAAATAGTGAGAAGCACAGAGTAGAACTTCAAAAGGAAATAGACAAGATGGTGTAGTGGATAGGTAAGTGGCAGAAGGAATATGAGGTGACACATTGTGTACGAAGAACATGGAGAGGCAATATAAAATAAGGGGCAAAATTCTAAAATAAGTACAAGAAAAGAGGAATGTGAATGTATATGTGCATAGTTCAATGAAGGTGGCAGGACAGGTAGAATGCAATTAATAAAGCATTTAATACTTTATTGGAAGGCGGTACAGAGTACAGGAGCAAGGAGAATATGCTGAACTTGTACAAGACACTAGTTACACCTTAGCTGGAATATTGTGTACAATTCTGGATGCCACACTATAGGAAGAGTATGAATGCATTGGAGAACACAGAAGAGATTTATAAGAATGATTCCAGGGATGAGAAACTTCAGTTATGAGGATACATTGGAAACATTGAGACTATTCTCCTCAGAGACGAGAGGGTTGAGAGAAGATTTGGTAGAGATATTCAAAATCAGGAGGAGATTGGACAGAGTAGATTGGGAGGAAATGTTCCAAATCGTAAAAGGATCAAGAACGAGAGAGCATGATTTAAAGTGTTGGCAAAAGAAGCAATTTTTTTAGCACAGCAAATGATTCTCATCTGGAATGCGCTGTCTGAAAGTGTGATGGAGGCAGGTTCAAACTAAACATTCAAGAAGGTATGAGATGATTAGAACATAGAATATAGATAAACTACAACACAAACAGGCCCTTTGGCCCACAAGTTGCACTGATTACTAGAATAGAACAATATGCAGGGATACAGAGAATGGGCAGGGGAGTGGCAGTAAGCCATAATGCTTATTTGGAGAGCCAGTACAGACACAATGGGCTAAGTGGCTTCCTTCTGCACCATAACAATTCCATGATGCTGTGATAAAAAAGGCAAACAAAAATTAGGATAAGATTTCTCCACACTGCCAGAAGGATGTGGAGGCTTTGGAGAGGGTAGAAAAGGTTTATCAGGATGTTGCCTGGTATGGAAGATGTTAGCTCTGAGGAGAGGTTGGAGAAAGTTGGTTTATTCTCACTAAAACAATGGAGGCTGAGGGGCAGCCTGATCGAAGTCTACAAAATTATTTGGGACATGGACAGAGTGGATGGTCAGAAGTGGATGGAAAAGTCAAATACTGATTTAAGGTGTGAGGGGCAAGATTTAAAAGAGATGTATGAGGCAAGTTTCTTACACAGTGGATGATGGGTGCTTGGAACCCGTTGCCAGAGGAGGTAATGGAAGCGGGTACGATAATGACTTCTAAGGGGTGTCCAGGATATGGTCCTGGATAGGGAGTTTTAGTTCAGTTGGGCAGCATGGCTTGGAGAGCTGAAGGACCTGCTCCTGTGCTGTAATTTTCTTTGTTCTTTATAAACCAGACAGCACACATGTACACGCCAGAATTGGATTATGATCTGAAGGCAAAGTTGAATTTTCCCTGAATTGTAAGTATTTCTCGGCATGAAGCTTTAACTTTCAATGTCACTAACCACAATGAAAATTGCTACAGGTTTGCCTGAAGTGGCTTCATCTTGGAATGAAATTTATATTCATAAATTTGCTTCTGTTAACTAGAAGTTCATGGATAAGATCAAATGCTAAAGATTCCTTAGGTCTATGCTATTGTTTCAATGATGGAAGTTATCTCACTTTCTGTTGTAAAATTAAAGAATCGGATTACATGAAAATAGTTCAAGCTCAACATTTTCTTCAGTCAACTTTCAGAGCATCCCACATGTCATCAGTCTGCATTGCTGCTTCAGGATTGACACTATAGTTCAAGAAATTTCCAATCCACACACCTATGCCGCGAAGTTTTAATTTCTTCAATATAGACAACTTCATTGAAATGCTCACTGGATCATCATACCAAACCTCATGGTGCGTATTGTTAACCTGTAAAAAGGCAGAGAATGGTACATAGATAAGCTTGGGTCACTGTGCATTTCCAGGCACGATGCTGAACACCTTTGGCACTATTTAAAATATGTTGAACTTGTATTTGCATTAATGGATGAGGTTAGCTGAACAGGAAAGGAAACATACAAAGATACTTTCTTCCTAACTTCAAGAGCAACAGATTATAAAAACCATTGCAATCCTATGTGTAATGTAGTAATTTGTGATGTGCAAGGCCAACATGATTTTCCCTGTTCACGGAGAGCAGGTGGCTTCCTTGCCTGAGAGAACTGTCTGGGCGAAGCCACAAAGACCAGTGAGCCCGACCCATTGCTTCCCAGTCTATGTAAAATATGCTTTAAATATATTTAAACAAATCATTCAGCTTCTCTTCGGAAATGGGTGAGAGGCTGAATGCAATGGATATCTGGTGCCACTAAGATCGCAAGAGGTGAGAAACCGGGCATGAACCTGGTTTCTCGGCTCTCACGTGATTTGACCAGCTCATGGGAATCATAGCAGGTGGAACCATGCAAAGGTCTGTTAATCTGGAGTGGGACTTTCCAGCATCCCACCAATTTACTGCCATACGAAACGGGCAACTGAAATTTTGCTGCATTATGTACACAGAGAATACAGAATCATTAAACACGACATTGCTCACATTCCACAAAAGCACGTTAGAAAGAACATGTTTCCATTTCATTCTTACCATGTAGATATAATAAGGAGCTTTGTGATTATCATCCCAATATCTGCCAGTGACTGACATGCGCAGGCGCTTCATGATCTCCTTGTACGGGATCCAACGACTAGCTCGAAAGCTACAGATGAGTTTGTTTGAATAAAATTTTGTCATTTCACATCTCCCAGCCTGGAAGGTGCAAACAGGATGTAAATACAGCATTTGTGAATCGAGCTACTTAGGTAAGTTCACAAAAGCGACAACAGCATGGCTGATTGCCAAGTTTAAAGATCATTAGATACCGTAAGACACAGGAGCTGAATTAGGTCACTCAGCCCATCCAGTCTGCTCCACTATTCAATCATGGCTGATATTTTTCTTATCCCCATTCTCTTACCTTTACCCCATAACCCTTGGTTCACTTATTAATCAAGAATCTGTCTATCTCTTTCTCTCTTAAAGACACTCAATGACCTGGCCTCCACAACCTTCTGCACCAAAGAGTTCTACAGATTCGCCACTCTCTGGCTGAAAAAATCCTGCTTCATCTCTGTTTTAAAGGATCATCTCTTTAGCCTGATGTTTTTCCCTCTGGTACTAGTTTCTCCTACTAGTGGAAGCATCCTCTCCATGAACTCCAATCCAGGTCTCGCAGTATCCGGTAAGTTACAATAAGATCCCCCCTTATCTTTCTAAACTCTAATGAGTACAGACCCAGAGTCCTCGACCATTCCTCATATGAAAAGGGATCATTCTCAACGAGATCATTCTTGTGAACCTCCTCTGGATCTTTTCCAAAGTCACTACTTCCTTCCTTAGATACAGGGCCCAAAACTGCTCACAATACTCCAAATGGGGTCTGACCAGAGCCTTATACAGACTCAGAAGTACATCCCTGCTCTTGTATTCTAGCCCTTTTGACGTGAATGCTAAGATTACATTTACCTTCCTACTGCCAGCTGAAACTGCACGTTAACTTAAGTGACTCTTAAACAAGGACTCCCAAGTCTAAAAACCTTACATCTTGCACCATCTTTTCAGCTAACCATTTTTCTCCCCCTATTCCTATACTTACTTGTCATGGTATAGAAGTAATCCAAAAATTTCTTTGAAGTACTATTTGCCAGTTCCCTTGCTAGTTCACCAGACTCTTCCTGCAATACCTCATTCTGCCTTGTTCTTTATTCCTTTTCCAGGGCGCTCTGCAACTGCTCAGTGACAACCTGGCACTAGGAAGGCAACATTTCATCTTGGATTTTTGTCTGTGGCCACAGATACAATTGTCTACTCCATTTACTACTGAATGTCCTATTGCTATTGCTTTTCCAAACTTGCTTCTATCTTCCCTATATACCTGAGCTGCCCATGGTGCCTTCAACTGGGCTTTGGCGGCAGTCCATATGTGAACCACCACTCCCATTGCGATTCAGAAATGATCAGGTGTTAGCAGAGAGAGATGCACTCAAGGGTTTCTTGTAAGAGGTCTGACAACACTGAGTTTACCCCAGTCCAACGCCGGCACCTCTACATCATGGTCTTTTCTGAACATATGGTGGTTATCCATTGTCCCTCTCTGCTATAGAAAATACAAACTAGAAGGGCCAAATTATTGAAAGAGTTTACAAACAAACTAACAGATTCTGGGCTATTCCAAATTACATTTAGATGCCCTGATTGGACAGTTTCAGAACTTCACTATCTTTTTTTTGCAGAGTCCAAAATAGATGCGTCTCCTTACCTCATAGAAGTGTTGGCAAGTATAGTCATAACCATACCATGGAACTCCCATAACAAGCTTCCTGGAATCAATACCCAGATTAATATAAGTGGAGAGACCTGAATGGCAAATGAATGATAATCTCAACAATAACATTTCAATAGGGCAGGTAGATTCTGAACCACAAGGTTATATTGCACGTACCTGCTAAGGTCCGGTTATAGGGAGCATTTGGCTTTGCAAAGCAATTGCCCACCATTCTACGATCTATGTCATAGGACATCACAAACAAAAAGTCACAGGAATTTGCAATTGCTGCATAATCATAGCATCGGCCATCTGCGTAATCTGGAGACCAAGGCACATTAAATGATACCTAAGAGTAAGGAGAAGAAGTTATTGAATTAACCTTGTAAGAACTTCAAAAAATATTGTGGCTCCGAAAGCAGGTCTGAAGCTGATAATTCTGCAGTGAGTAACTCACGTCTTGGCTCCCTGTCCACCATCTAAAGGGCACAAGTCAAAAATGTGATGGAATACTCTCCACTTGGCTGGATGAGTGCAGCTCCAACAACACACTAAAGCTCACCACAGTCCAGGATTGGCACCCCGTCCACTACCTTAAACATTCACTCCCTTCAACGCTGATGCACAGTGACAGTCATGTGTACTTTTGTACTTATGTGTACTTGTACTATCTACTTTTTTGAGAAAGTGACCAGAGAGGTGGATGGGGGTAAGGCGGTTGATGTAGTATATATGGACTTTAGTAAGGCTTTTGATAAGGTGGCCCATGGAAGACTTCTTCAGAAAATGCAGATGTGTGGAATAGAGGGTGATTTAGCTAATTGGATTAGAAATTGGCTGGCAGATAGAAGACAGAGGGTGGTGGTTGATGGGAGATTTTCATCGTGGAGTTCGGTGACGAGTGGTGTGCCTCAGGGGTCTGTTTTGGGGCCCCTGCTGTTTGTAATTTTTATAAATGATCTGGATGAGGGTATTGAGGGATGGATCAGTAAATTTGCAGATGATACTAAAGTTGGTGGTGTGGTAGATAGTGAAGAGGGGGGTTTTAGTTTACAGAGTGACTTGGACAAGTTGCAGAGCTGGGCCGAGAGGTGGCAAATGGAGTTTAATGTGGAAAAGTGTGAGGTAATGCACTTTGGCAGGAACAATAAATGTGTAGAGTATAGGGCTAATGGTAGGGCTCTTAATAGTGTTGAGGAACAGAAGGATCTTGGTGTATGTGTCAATAGATCCCTGAAAGTAGGCAGTCAAGTGGATAAAGTTGTTAAGAAGGCATATGGAGTCTTAGCTTTTATTGGTAGGGGGATTGAATTTAGGAGCCGCAGCATCATGTTGCAACTGTACAAAACTCTAGTGCGGCCGCACTTGGAGTATTGTGTGCAGTTCTGGTCCCCACATTATAAGAAAGATGTGGAGGCATTGGAGAGGGTACAGAGGAGGTTTACCAGGATGTTGCCTGGTATGGAGGGCAGGTCCTATGAAGAGAGGTTGAAGGATTTGAGGTTGTTTTCGTTAGAAAGGAGGCGGCTAAGAGGGGATCTTATTGAAGCATATAAGATGATTAGAGGTTTAGATAGGGTGGACAGTGATAGCCTTTTTCCTAGGATGGAGAAAGCTAGCACGAGGGGACACAACTTTAAATTAAGGGGTATGAGTTATAGGACGGATATCAGAGGTAGGTTCTTTACTCAAAGAGTGATTAGGGAGTGGAATGCCCTGCCTGCAGCTGTTGTAGATGCGCCAAGTTTGGTGGCGTTTAAGAGGTTAGTTGATAAGTATATGGAAGAGAAGGGAATGGTTTAGTTAGGAGGGGCATTGCTTTTTATTTTGGTCGGCACAACATCGAAGGCCGAAGGGCCTGTTCTGTGCTGTATTGTTCTATGTTCTATGTTCTAGGTACACTGCAGAAATACATCAAATCTCCTCCAAATTTGACTTCTACCATGTAGAGAAACATGGGCAACACATCAACATGAAACTTCACCGTTTACAATTTCCCACCAAGCTAAACCTCATTCTGAATGGAAATATATCCCTTCACTGTGGCTGGATCAAAATTCTGCAACTCCCCCTCCAACATTGTGGATGCCCCTAGACCACACAGACAGCAGCAGTTCAAGAAAAGGGTTCAAATCATCTTCACAAGGGAATAAAGGATGGATAATAAGACTTCGCCAAACCAGTGTGGTTCACTTTCTACAGACAAATCAATAGCAATGAACCAGTCCAAACCTGAATGTTGTCCAGATATCGTTTCACATGGGTATGGGCTACTTTAGAGTCATAAGAGGTTTATGAGTGATACTAAACACTACAATCATCCACAAATATCTCCACTTTTGATGGAGGAAAAGTAATTTTGATTAAGGGCACAGTCCTAAGAAAATCAAGTCTTGGTTCTAATTACCACAACCATCTTCAGCTAGTGGAGAAATCACAATTTGATGTAACAGGATTGCAGCACTATGATCTGCTTTATTGGCTATGGAATCTCTTAGCTCTGTCTTTGGCATGTTGCTTCTGCTACCGTTCCACATTGTAACTTCAGCAGATTGACGCTTCATTTTTAGACACATCTGATACTGTTCCTGGCAAACTCTCCGACATTCTTCACTGAACCCGATTTCATTGCCTAACTTGACGATATTGATAAAATGAGGGGTATGCCAGGCTAGGAGCTTACCATTAACCAAGGCCTTACTGGACCAATCCTGTAATACAAAGGCTACAAATGCAAATCAGAGGCTGGACATTCCATGCTGCCTGATTCACCTCATGCCTCCTGAAAGGTTTTCCTGTGTACCAGGCACACAGCTGGAGTGTGTTGGAATACTCTCCACTTAGCAGAATATAACAACAGTAGATAGTGAAGAGGGGTGTTATAGTTTGCAGAGAGACTTGGACAAGTTGCAGAGCTGGGCCGAGAGGTGGCAAATGGAGTTTAATGTGGAAAAGTGTGAGGTAATGCACTTTGGCAGGAATAATAAATGTGTAGAGTATAGGGCTAATGGTAGAGACTCTTAATAGTGTTGATGAACAGAGGGATCTTGGTGTATGTGTCATAGATCCCTGAAAGTAGGCAGTCAAGTCGATAAAGTTGTTAAGAAGGCATACGGAGTCTTAGCTTTTATTGGTAGGGGGATTGAATTTCGGAGCCGCAACGTCATGTTGCAACTGTACAAAACTCTAGTGCGGCCGCACTTGGAGTATTGTGTGCAGTTCTGGTCCCCACATTATAAGAAAGATGTGGAGGCATTGGAGAGGGTACAGAGGAGGTTTACCAGGATGTTGCCTGGTATGGAGGGCATGTCTTATGAGGAGAGGCTGAGGGATTTGAGGTTGTTTTCGTTAGAAAGGAGGCGGCTAAGAGGAGACCTTATCGAAACATATAAGATGATTAGAGGTTTAGATAGGGTGGACAGTGATAGCCTTTTTCCTAGGATGGAGAAAGCTAGCACGAGGGGACACAGCTTTAAATTAAGGGGTGATAGTTATAGGACGGATATCAGAGGTAGGTTCTTTACCCAGAGGGTGGTTAGGGAGTGGAATGCCCTGCCTGCGGCAGTTGTAGATGCGCCAAGTTTGGTGGCGTTTAAGAGGTTAGTTGATAAGTTTATGGAAGAGAAGGGAATGGTTTAGTTTGGAGGGTCATTGCTTTTTTTTTCATAATCGGTCGGCGCAACATCGAAGGCCGAAGGGCCTGTTCTGCGCTGTAATGTTCTATTAAATCTATTAAACACACAAAAAGAACAACATCATCAAGGACACAAAAGCCATTGAAACTCTGCCCATCACTAAACACTCACTCTCTCTGCTGTCAGTGACTGTGGTTGCAGTTTTCACCTTCGAAAGAATACACTCCAATACCAGCCAAAGCTTTTTTAATAGCACCAGAAACACCTGGGAGAACAAGAACTGCAGCAGTATACGAACACCAAGTTTGTCATCAACATCACACACCATCCTGAAAATTGAACTGGAGTGGAATTTGGCCACACAGTCTTAAGAATATAAGACTAGAATAAGCAGCTGAGGACAAAGCCTTGCAGGGCACCAGTATTAAGGATGATGGTGGAGAGTTCTTGCTAATCCTTACCAACTGCGGACTCTGGACTTGGATCCAGATAGGGAGCAGGGAACCAAGTCCTAGGCCCTGGAACTTAGTTTTGTAGGAATAACAGTGGTGAAGGCTGAGCTGTGGTCAATAAATAGGAGTCTGACATTCATGTCTTTGCTATCTAGTTGTTTCAGCGTTGGATGTAGGGCTAGAAAGTTGGTATCTGCCATAGACATGTTGCGGTGGTGGGTGAACTGTCATGGATCCAGGCAATCTGGGAGATTGGAGTTGATGCATGCCATCACTAACCTTTCAAAGCACTTCATAATGATGGATAGAACATAGAACATTACAGTGCAGAACAGGCCCTTCAGTCGTTGATGTTGCGCCGACCAATTAAGAAAAAGCAATGACCCTCTAACCTAAACCATTCCCTTTTCATCCATAAACCTATCCACTAACTACTTAAACGCCCCCAAACTTGGCGCATCTATAACTGCAGCAGTCAGAGCATTCCATACCCTTACCACCCTCTGGGTAAAAAACCTACCTCTGACATCCGTCCTATAACTACCACCCCTTAATTTAAAGCTATGTCCCCTTGTGCTAGCTTTCTCCATCCGAGGAAAAAGGCTATCACTGTCCACCCTGTCTAATCCTCTGATCATCTTATATGCCTCAATAAGGTCTCCTCTTAGCTGCCTTCTTTCTAATGAAAACAACCTCAAATCCCTCAGCCTCTCCTCATAAGAACCTTTCCCTCCATACCAGGCAGCATCCTGGTAAACCTCCTCTGTACCCTCTCCAATGCCTCCACATCTTTCTTATAATATGGGGACCAGAACTGTACACAATACTCCAAATGCGGCCGCACTAGAGTTTTGTACAGTTGCAACATGACGTTGCGGCTCCCAAATTCAATCCCCCTACCAATAAAAGCCAAGACTCCGTATGCCTTCTTAACAACCTGATCGACTTGATTGCCAACTTTCAGGGATCTATGCACATATACACCAAGATCCCTCTGTTCATCAACACTATTAACAGTTCTACCATTAGCCCTATACTCTATACATTTGTTATTTCTGCCAAAGTGAATTACCTCACACTTTTCCACATTAAACTCAGCTTTGCAACTTGTCTAAGTCTCTCTGCAAACTATAACAGAGAGTTAGCGGGCGGTGATCATTAAGGCAAGCTGCTTGGCTTTTCTTTGATGCAGGAATAATTATCGTTTTCTTAAGCAGGTAGGGACATCAGATCAATGTAAGGGCAGGTTAAAAATGTTTGCCAGCTGTTCCACACAGGATATGTGTATTCGTCCAGGTACTCCATCAGGCCAGTCGCTTTCTGTGAAGGCTGTTCTAACATCTGCAGTAGTAACTTTGGATTCCGGTTTGACAGAGGCTGCCGGGGTGAAGGGCGTGCTCTCTTGCTCAAAATGGGCACAGAATGCATTGAGCTCATCGGGGAGGGGTGCATTTGAGCCGATGATTTTACATGCCTTCATTTTGTAGCCTGTTATATTTTGCACACCTTGCCATAATCGATCTGTGAGGCAGCAGTGCACTGTGCTGCCTTCAATGTTCTGTATCAAAGGATGGTGGAAAAAGATTCAATATTAACACTGAATTGGGAAGGAAAATCTGTGAATACATATAAAAACTGTAAGAAGAAAAGGAGCTGAAATGGGTAGGTTTCTCAAAGAGCTGGACTGTTAGGATGGGATGAATGGCCTCCTTATATATATGTGAAAGTTACCAAGATATCTTCAATTTTCTCAGATAATTCGGAGTGATGAGGCTGCATCAGCCAACCATCTGAATATCCATCTGATTCAAAACTAAAATATTGAATCTGATTAGCTTTCAAACAAGATAATGCACATTTACCAACAACTGTCGAAAGTCTCTTGAATTTATACTTTCAGAAAACTGTCCACATTTCATGATAATCAGTTAGAAACGAAATTACCCAGTTTAAAAGTAATATCTCTTTTACCTGAGACCCTGGTATTTCACGATGAAAAGTCTGCGTGGTTTCCTCCACCAGCTGAGAAAGTGCATAATAATATTCCGACCCAGGAGCCGCCGGTTCCCATATTTCCATGTTGATGCCATCCATAAATTGCCTTCTCGCCAACAATATTTTTTTCCTGATCCAGACTGCTCGCCTATTTCTGTTTATTAAGTTGTGTTGTGCTATAGTTGCTGATGAAGCATAAAGAGAGAATAATAATTGTTTATACAGCATTGCTCATGGGACAGATAATTCTGAGACATTTTGCCAAAAAGAAGTGCCATTGCCAAGTAGATGTAGGCAACAGAGACTTAGCTATACCTTGCATTTATATAGTGCCTTTCACATCCCCAAGATGTCCTTGAATATTTCAGTCAATTAATTATTTTGAGAGTGAAATCATGTTGTTTTCCAAGCAGAGATGGTTGCTAATTTTGTCTCTCACAAGGACTCTTAAAGGAAATTAAAAAAATAACTAGTTAAAGATAACTATTTTTTTGGTGGTGTTAGGTGCAGGATGAATGTTTGCCAGGGCACCATGAGAATTCCCTGTTCTTCAAATTGTGCCAATGTAATCTTCTTCTGGCGCCTTAACTAAATAGGTGGAACCTTTGTTTAATGTCTCATCAGAAATGCCAACAACTTTGGCAATACACCCACTAACTCAGTACTGCCCTCTGTTAGCTCTTGGAGAAAATGTGATCTTTAGACCTACAAAAGGGAGACGGAGTACTTGCACGTCTTGTTATCTTTTTAATAGAACTTTACACATAATTTTGCTGACGTTGATGTATTCCACATTATTATCTTCAAGGTTTCTCTGTACTCTCATGTAACTTCTCCTCAAGTGCCTCAGCCTGTCTCCAAATGCTGAAAATCGTTGGATTGGTTTTTAACATCACAACAATAAACGGAAAGCTTTTCATCAGTTTCTAGAGTTTCCCAGCTTGTAACATGATTTTCTATCTATTGGTTTTAAGAGGCAAAGTATTTAGATGGAATTTGTGAAGTTGCTGCCACTGTAACTACTTTATTTCAACCTATTAAATGATCTTTCTATTCAGGTTGGCTGGACAGCAGGTTTGTGATACTGAGTAATGCCAATAGCGTGGGTTCAATTCTCATACTGGCTGAAGTTATTCTTAAAGGCTTCCTTCAAGAATAACTTCTGAATTTTGAAGGTTCATATTTCCTGCATCTGCAGTATTTTTGCTTTCATAGAGATCTATAAAGATTTTAATTAATGTCTCTGATGTTGTATTCTGTTCCTCTAAAAATAAACTTGCATTTCTAAGGCTTATTAAATAAAGTGTAAGCTTAAAATTCAGGGCTGGAATAAATGATAGGAATGGACCAGCAGAGCAGTGGAAGCTTGGGGATTTAATTTGCAGGCCTGAACCCTTAATGACCCCAAAGAAGTCAATAAACATTCAACTACTATTGTACTAAACTCTTTCACAAACTCTCACAATTAGAAATCTTCCCCTCATATTTTCAATGCAACCAGATCCCGCAGCCATTGAACATCTTATGGAAGAGAAGGGAATGGTTTAGTTTGGAGGGGCATTGCTTTTTATTTTGGTCGGCACAACATCGAAGGCCGAAGGGCCTGTTCTGTGCTGTAATGTTCTATGTTCTATGTTCTATGTTCTATCTCCAGAATTCCTTCAAGTACTCCACTCTCTTTTGTGTAATTATTCTTCTCACTCCATCTGTAGGCTGTGTGTAACAGTGTTCACCAATTCAGCAATGACCAACACATCTTGGAGATGAAAAATTTCAAAAAAATAACAGTGATCAATCTCCCACATCAGTATACAAAAAGATCCTGAGAGTAGTCAGACAAAGCAGATGTACCACTAAGCCAGTCCCATTGCTTGGTTTGATCCATATCCCTCTCTACCCATCTTACCCATGTAACTGTTGTGAAAGCAAGCATAAAGAACAAGAGACAGCTGGCTGAGTGGGTCAGATTGGAGACATGGGGGTTGTATAGCATAAACCAAACAAACAAGAAAACAAAAAGGAGTCAAGATGGAGAAGAATGTTCACAGTCTGAAGTTGTAGAAAGTGCACATATAAACACACATATAAAGAGCAAGATAGTAGCCAGGGAGAGGGTTGGCCCATTCAAGAACAAAGGAGGGAATCTATGAGTGAAACCAGAGGAAATGGACTTGGTGGATGATGAGTCTGGAAAGGATGTGCAAATAGTTTCAGTCATGTTGAGATCAAAAAGGAGGAGATATTGGGGTTCTTGAGAAACATCAAGGTAGACAAGTCCCCAGAGCCTGATGGGATGTACCCCAGAATACTGAGAGAGACAAGGGAGCAAATTGCTAGGGCCTTGAAAGAAATCTTTGTATCCTTATTGGCTATAGAGGAGGTTCCAGAGGATTGGAGAATAGCCAATGTTGTTCCTTTGTTTAAGAAGGGTAGCAAGAATAATCCAGATAATTACCAGCTAGTGAGCTTTACATCAGTGGTAGGGAAATTATTGGAGAGGATTTTTTGAGACTTGGAAGTAATTGGACGTATTAGTGAGAGACAACATGCTTTTGTGAAGGGGAGGTCTTGTCTCACGAAGTTGAGTGCGTTTTTCAAGGAAGTGACAAAGATGATTGATGAGGGTAGAACAGTGGATGTTGTCTACATGGACTTTAGTAAAGCCTTTAACAAGGTCCCTCATGGCAGACTGATGCAGAAGGTGAAGTCGCATGGGATCAGAAGTGAGCTGGCAAGGTGGATACAAAACTGGCTCGGCCAAAAGGGTAGCACTGGAAGGTGCATTTCAGAATGGAGGGCTGTGACAAGTGATGTTCCTCAAGAATCAGTGTTGGCACCTTTGCTATTTGTAATATATATAAAAGATTTGGAGAAAAATGTAACTGGATTGATTAGTAAGTTTGCGGATGACACAAAGGTTGGTGGATTTGTAGATAGCAATGAGGACCATCAAAGAATACAGCAAGATATAGATCAATTAAAGACTTGAATTGGAGAGGTAGCAGATGGAGTTTAATCAGGACAAATGTGAGGTAATGCATTTTGGAGGGCCTAATTCAGGTAGGAAATATATAGTGAATGGCAGAACCCTTAGGGGTATTGACAGGCAAAGGATCTGGGTGTAGAGGTACACAGGTCATAAAAGTGGCAATGCAGGTGGATAAGATAATCAAGAAGGCAAACGGTATGCCTGCCTTCATCAGCCGGGGTATTGAATTTAAAAATTGGCAAGTCATGTTGATGCTTATAGATGCTTAGTGAGGCCACACTTGCAATATAATATTCAATTCTGGTCGCCACACTACTGGAAGGATGTGGAAGCTTTGGAAAGGGTATGGAAAAGATTTATCAAGATGTTGCCTGGTATGGAGGGCATTAACTATAAGAAGAGGTTGAAGAAATTTGGTTTGTTTTCACTGGAGCGATGGAGGTTGAGGGGAGACCTGATAGAAGTCTATGAGATTATGAGAGGCATGGACAGAGTAGATAGTCAGAAGCTTTCTCCCAGGGTGAAAGAGTCAATAACTAGGGGGAAAAGGTTTAAGCTGCAAGGGGCAAATTTTAAAAGAGATGTATGGAGCAGATTTTTTTACACAGGAAGTGGTGGGTGCCTGGAACTCGTTGCCGGGGGAGGTAGTGGAAGCAGATATGGTAGTGACTTTTAAGGACATCTTGACAAGTACATGAATGAGATGGGAAAAAGAGAGATATGGTCCCCAGAAGTCAGGCAGCATGATCAGTGCTGGCTTGGAGGGCTGAAGGGCCTGTTCCTATGCTGTAATTTTCTTTGCTCTTTGTCCTTTTTCCAGGTGGAATCAATTTCCACTGTGAAATATGTTTTGATAAGACCTTGATCTGACATTATTTATGATTAAATTACAATTTATACATTTGTAAGCAGTGAAATAGTTAGGCGACATTGTCACTGGTGGTTGGGAGATCTTGTTACTGTGAAACATGTTTACAGAGGGAGATAGATACCATTTAAATACGGCCTGAGGAATTTATAAATGGAAATAAGGAGCACAACAGTGTGAAAAATGAGTCAACAGGAAATCAGGCTTCAAAAGCAGGAGCGATGAGTCACTGTAAAACTGTTGATGTATTGTAAATGGAATGTCTAATAATTTGCAACAGTTTGTGTCAGTGTTGGAGAGAAATGTTTGGAATGTTTGGGGATGATGAATCAGAATAGCAAATTCATAGTTATACACAGTCTGTTCCTTGACGTGTTTCTAATTAATGCAGCTAGCATTAGGAGAGATTGGGGCTTTTTTACCCCTGTGATCAAATTAGTTACCTTTCAGGATGAGCCGAACGTTATTTGCATGAGCATGGCACAAGAGCTCACGATCGTACCTTCCAAAGGCAACTACAGTCGTGATCTTAGGCCAGTCATAATATTTCCAATCCGTTCCTCCACTGTCAAAGACAAGGACCTGGTACAAACATAAACCGGTCAGCTGAAGGATATAAAACTGATTTAAAATATTGATTTTCTTTTTCTATCAAACATAATTTTCCGCAGGACACAGGATCAGGAAGGAATAATGAACATCTCTTGTCATGAGCTACATTGCTAGAGACCTTATTTCTTGACAGCACCTCCCAAACCCACAACCGCTACCATCTAGAAGGATAACAGGAGCAGATACCCGGGAACACTATCATCTGACAGTTCCCTCCAAGACACTCACCATGCTGACTTGGAGATATATTGTCATTTCTTTGCTCTCGTTGGGTCAAAATTTTGGAATTCCCTCCTTAACAGTACTGTGGGTATAACTACACAGTAAGAAGTCTCCCAACACCAGATTAAAGTCCAACAGATTTATTTGGTAGCAAAAGCCACTAGTTTTCGGCATGCTGCCTCTTTGTCAGGTGAGTGGGAGCACTCCGAAAGGGACAGAAAAGCTAGTGGCTTTTGCTACCAAATAAACCTGCAGGTATACTTACACCTCGGGGACTACAGTGGTTCAAGAAGGCAGTTCACTACCATCTTCTTAAGGACAACAAAGGATGGGGAATAAATGCTGGCCTTGCCAACGACACCCCTATCCTGTAAATGAATACAAAAACACACATTTTACACACTAAACACTTAGCAAAAGATCACAGCAGTATCATTTGGCCCACTAAATGTGCCCAACTCCCCAATAGTACATTCTACTGAGACTCCATCCCTTGAATCCTTATATTTATCACATGAAGCTCTCTAATCCAAAATAAGTGACCATTTAGCATGGACAATCGATCTAACCTGTCCAGCTTTGGACTGTGGGAGGAAATCACAGCACCCAGTGGATAGCCACGCAGACACAGGGAAAATGTGCAAACTCCACACTGACAGTGACCCAAGGCTGGAATTGAACCCTGGGTCCCTGGTACTCCGAGGCAGCAGTGCTAACCACTGTGCCGCCTACACGTATCTGCATAATATTATGCAAAGAAGGTGCCAATAGCTCATAGCAGAACCTGGCCTTCAATCATTCTTCAATGTCCTTGCCTTTGGACCAAGGCCATTTGGTAGTCGGGATCATTCCCCAGCATCATCCACTTATCAAACTGAAGCCTGGCACCTAGAATAGATGGATCTTCATGAACTATTCCAATAATGACAGTCTTGCTGACTGTGGCTTGGGACTGAACCACGTGGAGAAAGCTCAGTCAAGAGGCACTGAACACAGGGTGTGTGGATAAAAAGTCAAAGTGTCAAAGGGAGTGCACAAACCTCCGAACAGTTAACTTACCCGAAACAAAACAAAAAAAGGGGGAAAATCTCCGCAGATTGGACAACATCTGTGGAGAGAGAATAAAGCCAATATTCAGGATGACCCCTGTTCAAAGTTTCGTCAGCCAGGCTTGAAACATTGGCTCTATTCTTTCTCCATAGATGCTATCAAAGCCTGCTGAGATTTTCCAGCATTTTCTAGTTTAGTTTTAGATTCCAGCATCTGCAGTATTTTACTTTGAATTTCACCAACGCTTTGCGCATAGCCTGCCACACACGTGGCAGAGAGTGAAGATTGCACATTGGATTTATCAGTCACCATTAAGCCCATAGAAATGGAAACAATTTATCTTGGAGTCCAAGGCTACTGAAGGAAAGAAACTTGGCAACATTAAAAAAACTACACACCAGTTACATTGACATTTGATATCAATGTTTGTTCAAAGATTTGCTAAATTATATTCAGTTTAATCAGGATCCCAGTTTTATAACGACTGAGGTCAAATCACAATTTAATTCCATGTAATTTCAGAATTTTTAACTGCTGTTTTGAGGAATCACTATTGTGTGAAAAGTGTAAACTTTAACCATGGTATTAGTCTGTCAGAGTGACATCACACATCATTTAAGATTCAACATATCAGAGAAACATTTTAAAATAAACATTTTATTGGTGCAGCACTCGTTGAAATATCTTTACATTGTTCAATGTTAAGATGCCTTGTTTTACACAGGCTGTAACTATAGGAACATTCACACATTAACATATATTATATACCCTACGATTCACTTTGCATTTTAACAACACTCTGATCTGCTCCTTGTGCCTCTACACTAGCTTCACCTCTCCCCAGCCTGACTCAAACCCTCAGCCTGTTCCTGATCCTGGACTTGTATTAATGACCCCTCTCCAGTCTGTATCACCCCGGGAGCCCAGGCTGGAGGCTGACCTGTGAACTCTCTTACCCAAGCGAACTCAGGCCAGTCCTGGGGAGAGAGAGAACATCCTAAAGAGGACAATCTCTCTGAGCTTCCACAACAGTGTGGCTGACAGGAGCTGAACCACATGAGGAAAGACACCAGTTCATATCCCAATGCTCCATTGCAAGTGCTGCTGCACAATACACTGCAAAAAAAACAACTTCAAATCAATGAACTCTTTTCCCGAGGGGATTGAATGGTCTGAGACACCCACCTCCACTTGGTGCTGGTGGTCGGCCGGTAGAGAAGCGCACAGTCTCGGTGTTTCACACGGACACCTGCTCAAAATAGCAGCGGAACCTCCGGCGATCCACAGCGCCAGCACCACCAGAACCTGCACCAATGCCAAACTCCAGCGCATCCTCTCCGCCAGAGGTGAAGATCCTTCAGTCACAGAGAGATCCTTTCTTTATGTTGAGCCTCACGTGAGTGATACTGTCGACTCCTGGCTATCTCTGTCTCTATCTTGTTTTGTGTGCTAATAGAGAAATGTTGACGCAAGATTCATACTGTTAAATGTAACTTTGTAGGGAAGTTCTTTGATCTTCCTCTCATTTCCTTATTTGCTTTATGTTTATCCCTGGACATTTAGCCTTTTCAACATCCTTGCTCCATGATTTTCATTTTCTATATTTATCTCTGAAGCTACATTTATCCCTTAACCCGCCTCCCCCACTTTTCCTATTCGGGCTGTGTTAATCGGGAACCTCCCTCTTTCTATCGTTCTTCCCCTAACTTGGAACAGGACTGAAACCGTTTTGGTCTCCTTGATAGAGAAAGGATATACTGGCAGTGGAGGGGGCGCAGAGGAGATTCACTAGGTTGATTCTGGAGTTGAGAGGGTTGGCTTATGAGGAGACACTGAGACTATACTCACTGGGATTTAGAAGAATGAGGGAGATCTTAAGAAACGTATAAAATTCTGAAGACATATTGATAAAATAGAAGCAGGATGAAACTAGAATTAGGGGGCATTGCCTCAAAATAAGAGGGAGCAGATTTAGGACTGAGTTGAAGAGGAACTTCTTCACACAAAGGTTGTGAATCTGTGGAATTCCCTGCCCAGTTGAGGACTTGAACAAACACATTCAGAAGGTGCCTCCAACATTGTATTTTGTTCATCTGTAAATGAGTGCATTGTATTAAGAACCAGATCAGAAACTCTGTGTTATGAAGTTAGCCTAGATTCTAAATTTTACATTTGATTTGGCTATAGGTTGAGCCTAAGGAGTTTCTAGCCCAGAATGATACAAGTGACATACTGGGAAACTTAATTTAAGAACACCATGACTTTTACCAATTAAAATACTTAGACATGACAAAGTATAATTCTTAATAGCTAGCTATCATTATTGCACCAATTTAACAGTATCTCCCACAGACATGAATCCCTTTCTTTGGATCAGTTAGCACTGAAACCAAAGATATTTATGTGGCGATGGGATTTCTGAGCATTTGACACTTCTGGAGAATGATCCAGACAGATACTTGTCTTCTAATTCTCATGCAACAACTTGCTGCAGGACCCAAAAATCAAGACACTTGCCTCCACTCCAGATCCCTGCACCCTCACGTTCACTCTGTGCCTGCCTCTGTGCCCTGACAATCCACCACCTTCTCATTCAGCCTCCCGTTTTTCCACCTTTCCTGCTACCAGTGTCCAGACTCTGCCCCACCTTTGCCCACTGTTCCGGGCTCCTGTGTCCCTCCTTTGTGTAGCTTGGCTGACCTGCACCTGGTTTGAATCAAGAGGCTGAGACTGTGAACCATTCCCAAGAGGTCAAAGCTGCCTCCAGGCATTTCAATGTCCAGGAAGATGTCTAGCTCACTGGGTGTAAGTCACCAATACATCGTTGTAAAAATGAAAGTTCTACTGTCCCACTGTGGGGATGTTAATTTGGAGAGGGGGCATTAGTCCATCAATGGCCTTTTAATGAGCAGAATCCCAGGTCCAGAAGATTCTGCCCTGTGTAAATGTATCAAAAATGAATTGTGAGATAACACTGATTTCTTCTTGATCTCTTAGGTCTCATTAATATTTCCTTGGACTCCAGATGCAATGCTATCAACTGGAGTGAATCTGCAACAGATGCAAAGGCTTGTGAAGTCTTTTGAAATGCGTGTTGAAATGCGGGATGAGTGCTTTGCAAAGCCAGATTCTCCCCATGACCAGACCTTAGCAGGTATGTTAGTGAGCTTACTGTTGAAAATCGATGTTATCCGAATACCATCTTATTTTTGCTCACTTAGGAATCGCTGCTTATATCAGCCTGAGTTTTAATTCCAGAGAGCTTGTGATGGGAATTCCATGGTTTGATTACCCTTGTGAATACTACTTTGAGGTAAGGACAAATGATTGGATTGCATTGCAACAGAAATAGGAATAAAGCAAATTTTCTTGAAATACATCACTCTGATATAAATATGAATGAACAGCAAAACTGCAGTAGAATAAATTGTGTTGCACAGTAAATAGCAGATACAATGGAGAACAGTCCATGGATTTCATACACTCACACCACTAATCGTGTTGAATCCACAAAATCTTGTTAAAGCTCCGCCTCCCTCATGAGGGATTTCAATTTTGTACATTTGAAGATCTGACTTCTGAATGTCCTCAAAAGATGTTTTAACTCAGGGACCCTCAACATCTTAATCGTTCAATCTCTTAGACCATAAGAGTTAATAACACGAGTAGACCAGCCGGTCTCTTGAGCCCATGCAATAGGATTATCGCTGATCTATTCCTTATGTCCACTTTCCTGCCCTTTCCCTGTATACCTTGATTCCCTGACTAATCAAAAATCTATCTATCTTGGTCTTAAATATACACAAGGATTCTGCCCCCACGGCTCTCTGTGGCAAGGAGTTTCAATAGCTCACAACACTCTGAGAGAAGAAATCCTTTCTTATCTGTAATATATTCTGTAAACTTATTGTGCTAGCTACTCTTTCCAACTTGATTAATGTAATCAACATTAAGATTAAATTCATCCATATTTATTACTCTATTATTTCGACATTTTCCTATTATTTGCAGATTCATGCCCTGTTCTACAGTGTGGCTAATGTTTTCGGGGTCTATGCACTACTCTACCAATGTTTCCTTACATGGCACAGTGGTTAGCACTGCTGCCTCACAACGCTAGGGATCCGGGTTCAATTTTTGGCTTGGATCACTATCTGCATGTTCTCCCCATACCTGTGTGTCTCCAGTTTCCTCCCACAGTCTGAAAGATATGCTGCATAGGTGCATTGGCCATACTAAATTCTGTGGTGGCTAGGGGACCTTCACAGTAACTCTACTGCAGTGTTAAGGTAAGCCTACTTGCGACACTAAGAAGTAAAATAATAAATAAAAAATAAATTTCCCTTGCTATACATTACCTCCCATCCAAATAAATTCCATCTCATCTGAGCCTAGATCATCTCTCACAGTTGACCTCATTTCATCTCATTAATAGTGCTATCCCACCACATTTTCCTTCATTCCTGTCTTTCTGAAAGATCAAGTATTCCTGGATATTAAGTTCCTAGTTTTGATCACCTTTTAACTATGTCTCCAAAATGGCTATCAGATCATATCCATTTATCTCAAGTTGCATTGTCAAATCATCTACCTTATTCTGGATGTTTCATGTGTTAAGATACAAAGCCTTCAGATTTGTCATTTTTGCCATTTTTAATCATTCTAACTTTTCTTTGTACTGTGGTTTTATTTGCCTCTCACCCTTGATTATCCTGCCTAGCATTTTTGCATTTCACTGTTCTGACTTTTATTACTGTCCTTGTTTCTTTTTCATTTGTCACCCTGTTTAGCTTCCCATCCCGCTGACATTCTAGTTTAAACCCTTCCCAAGCACACTAGAAAATACTTGCTCAAGGACATTAGTCCTGGTCAAGCCAAGATATAACCCATTCAGTTTTTACTGTGTCCCCCACTCCCAGTAATCTTTAATTTCCCAAACCTCAAAGATATGAACACGAATCATAAATAAGGTATCAATCAAAATTTTTCTCTGTGCTTTGGGGACCAGATCAGAAAATTCAAGTTATGGTATAAAGATAGCCTAGAAACTAATTTTATTTGATTTTAGCATAATGGTGTGTATATTATGTTTCGCTGTTGTTGAATGTTGGAGCTGTACAGAATGTTAGTTAAGGCCATAGCTGGAACATTGTGTGCAGTTCTGGTCACCTCACTACAGGAAGGAGATTCACCAGGATAAAAGCAAATTACTGTGAAAAATGCTGGAAAATCTCAGCAGGTCTGGCAGCACCTGTGAGGAGAGAAAAGAGCCAACGTTTCGAGACCTGACGACTCTTTTCTCCGGGTGCTCCAGTTTCCTCCCACAGTCTGAAAGACGTGCTGGTTAGGGTGCATTAGCTATGCTAAATTCTCCCTCAGTGTGTCCGAACAGGCGCCAGAGTGTGGCAACTTGGGGATTTTCACAGTAACTTCATTGCAGTGTTAATGTAAGCCTACTTGTGACACTAATAAATAAACTAAACTAAAACCAATTGTTAACATCAAGGTTAATTCAGTTACTGTTTAGAAAACATACAGGGGGGGATCTTGAGCTCTCATTCTCCATCTGTGAGATCAGAGGGGGGACTCAAAATCCAGCAAACCCCGATAACTGAAAGTATCCCTGAAAGTAGGCATCAAGTGGATAAAGTTGTTAAGAAGGCATATGGAGTCTTAGCTTTTATTGGTAGGGGGATTGAATTTAGGAGCCGCAGCATCATGTTGCAACTGTACAAAACTCTAGTGCGGCCGCACTTGGAGTATTGTGTGCAGTTCTGGTCGCCACATTATAAGAAAGATGTGGAGGCATTGGAGAGGGTACAGAGGAGGTTTACCAGGATGTTGCCTGGTATGGAGGGCAGGTCCTATGAAGAGAGGTTGAAGGATTTGAGGTTGTTTTCGTTAGAAAGGAGGCGGCTAAGAGGGGATCTTATTGAAGCATATAAGATGATTAGAGGTTTAGATAGGGTGGACAGTGATAGCCTTTTTCCTAGGATGGAGAAAGCTAGCACGAGGGGACACAGCTTTAAATTAAGGGGTATGAGTTATAGGACGGATATCAGAGGTAGGTTCTTTACTCAAAGAGTGATTAGGGAGTGGAATGCCCTGCCTGCAGCTGTTGTAGATGCGCCAAGTTTGGTGGCGTTTAAGAGGTTAATTGATAAGTATATGGAAGAGAAGGGAATGGTTTAGTTTGGAGGGGCATTGCTTTTTATTTTGGTCGGCACAACATCGAAGGCCGAAGGGCCTGTTCTGTGCTGTAATGTTCTATGTTCTAACTGTGAATCTTGGCAGCAATTTCCGGTGTTCACTGCCCCTCATCGGTGACATAATCACACTCGTGTCCATTGGGATCAGAATTTCAGCACATTTACAGACATTTCAATATTAATAAAGGCCCTTCCTTCGCCACAGGATTTCCCCGGCCGTAATTTTGTACTTTGCCAACATGATGTTGCCTCACTGAGGTTTGTAACAGGTTCATCCAGATGTGAACCTATAATTTGGGGCTCCTGGGGAAGGGGAACAAGACCAGGCAGTGGCCCAACAATGCCTTGGTATAGGTTGGAACTGCCAGGTTGGCATTGAGCCATTGTGGCAATGCCAAACTACCTGAGGCAGTGCCAGGGCAGGCACCAACAGGAACTTCATGGGATGATCATTTAATTGTATTGGTTTTGAGGTGGAGGGGGTGAAGCAGACGTGGAAGCAGTGGGGGTGCCAGCGATAACTGTTTGCGGAAGGCAGGTTGATGGGGCATGATGCTGGCATGACTGAGAATTTGGGAAAAGGCCAGCTCTGATCACTGTGTGAAGGGAAGGGTTGAGGATGGCAGAGAGATGCTGTCTTTGATCACGAGGGTGGGTGGGAATCCCTGAAACTATCGTTGTGGGGCAGCAGGGAGAGGGGGGGGAAGATTATTTTTCCTCTGACCTTTAAAAGCAGCACACCCATCTCAATGCAGCAACTTTACTGGCATGTTCAGGTCCTGCCCCTCAACATGGCAGTGTGAAACACATCTTTTATTGACAACGGACCACAGGATCTGAAGGGAAATCTGCCCTTTTTCAGTCAGATCCGTGGCGGCACAATGGTTAACACTGCTGCCTCATAGCACAAGGACCCCAGGTTCAATTCCAGCCTCAGGTCGCACATTCTCCCCATTCCTGCAGGGTTTCCTCTGGGTGCTCTGGTTTCCTCCCACAATTCAAAAATCATAAAAACCCTACAGTGCCTATTGAGTCTGCACTGACCACAATCCCACCTGTTAATCCCTCTAACTCGTGCATCTCAAGACAATAAGGAGCAATTTAAGCATGGCCAATCAACCACCACGCACATCTTTGGACTGTGGGAGGAAACCAGAGTATCGGGAGGAAACCCACAATGTCCTGAATAGGTTAATTGGCAGCACAAAATTGATCTTAATGCCAGAGGGATTAGCAGGGTAAATGTGTGAGTTTATAGGATTAGGGCCTGGGTAGGATATGTTTGGTACAGACTTGATGGGTGGGATGGCCTAATTTCATACTGTAGGGATTCTATGACTTTGTCCTGACACTTTGCCATTTTCTGTCAGAGTCTGCCCAGTGTTTTTTTTAAGTCCAACAACTGTCAACAATGATCCCAGGAACAAGGTACCCAGCCTGATAAGGAAAACCTGCCCCATTTCCTCATAATTCTTATTAGTCTGTCCCTACAGGATTATCTTTGTACAGTCTCAGATTGAGCTCTCTACTGCCCAATCTGTTGTATTTATCTTGTCTGTGACATCAGAGGGTGGAGCAAGTATAACTTCCCCAATGCTTTGTTGGATTTGGAACAAAGAAGAGCAGAAATGTGATTGTATCGACCTTTCCAGTTACCCCGCTGTGGTAATGGTTAATGTCTAGTGCTTGGATCAAATGGAAAAGTAAACACGACAACAGGAAAGTTGATTCTTTTGTTCCTTTGGAAAGCATTTCCGCTATTAACTGATAACAATTATAATTGTTACTCTATATTTACATCAGCCAAGAGAAAACAAAAAGATTGTTTATTGGGTTCCATCTCATTCTCAATTTACTCGTTTGCTTCCTATCATCACACACAATTTGCTCCTATTTGTGGGGGGGGTTAGGAGTGTAATTAATGAGCCTGTTTAATCTGTGACACAAAGACCTCTTCTGTAGCTACCAATTGCTAGAGTGAGGCTGGTACTCAGTTCCCCTAGGTCAGAGGCACGGAATGCTATGTCATGAGCCACAAGATCCCCATGGCTTGTCAATATTTGCACAGGAAATGAAGAGGAAGATAGTTTGACCTTTAGGATTGGCCAGAGTGGTTTATAACCATACATCATACATCCCTCACATCTCAAACAGTGTCAATAAAATGTCACAAAGTGCTTCACAGGCAGTGAGATACTTTTTAAAGTGTATTCACTCGTGTACAAGTATGGAAGCTGTTTGAAACATGATCTCACACAGACAGCAACCATGTCAATGGTTGGATAATCTGGAATGGGCTAAGATGCAGAAACATTCAAACTGTGAGGTACGGAATCACCATGCATGCGGTTTAGGGATGACTGAGTTTTCTTCTGTGCCAGTTCAGCGCGGAGCGCTCGGAGATCTGTTGATGTCTGCTTTCTCAGCTGCAAAGGCAACAGACGTTATTGAAATATTTTTCAAAGATCTATTCAATTGGATGACAACTTTAACTACCTCATTCAGCAGAAGCCAGAGTGTTTTTAACATACTACATATGTATAATCCACAAACTCAATTAAAACATTACTTTTATATTAATTTGTATAAATAACCAGCATTGAATAGCTTCCTCTTTACATTTCATAATTCCAAAGTAACAGTTCGAGTTCATTGCTGATTTGTATATGCTTTCAGTTGGTAATGCAATGTAATGCATCCTGCTCTCCCATTCAGATGAAAGTCTCAAAGAACAAAGAACATTACAGCACAGGAACTGGCCATTCGGCCCTGCACCAACCATGTTGCCTCAACTTAACTGAAAAGCCCTACCCTTCTGGTGACCAGATCCCTCTACCTCCATCCTATTCACTACCATAATCGGCTTCCACTGCCTTCCCCAGCAACAAGTTCCAGGCACTCACCACTCTGTAAAAAATCTGCCTTGTACATCTCTTTTAAACCTTGCCCCTCGCACCTTAAACCTGTGCCCCCTAGTAATTGACTCTTCAACCCTGGAAAAAGTTCTGACTATCCACTCTGTCCAAGCCTCTCATAATCTTGTAGACTTCTATCAGGTCTCTCCTCAACTTCCGTCGCTCCAGTGAGAACAAACCAAGCTTCTCCAACCTCTCCTCATAACTACTGCCCTCCATTCCAGGCAACAACCTGGTAAATCTTTTCTGTACCCTCTCCAAAGCCTCCACATCCTTCTGGTAGTGTGATGACCAGAATTGAACACTATATTCCAAGTGCGGCCTAACTAAAGGTTATATAAAGCAGCAACATGACTTGTTAATTTTTAAACTCAATACCCCGGCCGATGAAGGCAACCTTTGCCGCGTACCTTCCTGACTACCTTCTCCATCTGCATTGCCACTTTCAGTGACCTGTGTATCTGTACACCCAGATCCCTTTGCATATCAATATTCTTATGAATTCCGCCATTTACTGTACATTTCTCATCTATTATGCCTTCCAAAATGCATTACCTCACATTTGTCCGGATTAAACTCCATTTCCATCTCTCCACCCAAATCTCCAACTGATCAATATCCTGCTGTATCCTCTGATGATCCTCATCGCTATCCATAAATCCACCAACCTTGGTGTCATCCACAAACTTACTAATTTTCCTCCAAATCATTTATATATATTACAAACAGCAAAGATCCCAGCACTGATCCCTGAGAAACACCACTTGTCACAGCCCTCCATTCAGAAACACACCCTTCCGCTGCTACCTTTGTCTTCTTTGACCGAGCCAGTTTTGTATCCACCTTGCCAGCTCACCTCTGATCCTATGCGACTTCACTTTCTGCACTGGTCTGCCATGAGGGACCTTGTCAAAGGCCTTACTGAAGTCCATGTAGGCAACATCCACTGTCCTACCCTTATCAATCATCTTTGTCACTTCCTCGAAAAACTCAATTAAGTTCATGAGACACAACTTCCCCGTCACAAAACCATGTTGCCTTTCACTCATACATCCACTTATTTCCAAGTGAGAGTAAATCCTGACTCCCTGCAATCTGCAAACCACAGGATAGGTGGAATTCAGCATTCACACCACGCACAATGGCCGGAATTCTCCAGATGTTCGTCAGTGGCGGATTCTCTGGTCCCAACAGCAGCACACCACTGCCACAGGTTCCCCGCTATCGTAAGTGCCTACAATGAGAAATCCCGTTGACAATGGCCTTCGGGATCAGTGTGGATCCACTGTTATTTGTCATTTGTATAATGATTTGAATGAGAATATAGGAGGCCTGGTTAGCAGATGACACCAAAATTGGTGGCAAAGTGCACAGTGAAGAAGGTTATCTAGGGTTGCAATGGGATCTTGATCAATTGGGCCAATGGGTTGATGAATGGGAGTTTGATTTAGATAATTGCAAGGTGATGCAGAGATTAAACCAGGGCAGGACTTACTCAGTTAATGGAAGGATGTTGGGGAGAGTTACAGAACAAAGAAATCTAGGGATGGAGGTTCACAGCTTCTTGAAAGTGGAGTCACAGATGGACAGAGTGCTGAAGAAAGCATTAAGCATGCTTGGTTTCATCAGTCAGAACACTGAATACAGCAATTGGGACATCTTGTTGAAGTTGTACAAGCTATTAGTCAGGCACACTTTGAATTATAGATTATAGAAAGGATTTTATTAAACTAGAAAGAATGCAGAAAAGGATGCTTACTGGGATTTGATGGTTTGAGTTATAAGGAGAGGCTGAATAGATTGGGACTTTTTTCTTCAGATGAATAAAAGACTTACAGGTTAATCTTATAGAGGTCTCTATAAAATAATGAGGGACACAGATCAGCTTGATAGTCAATATCTTTTCCCAAAGGTAGGGGAGTCTGAAACTAGAGGGTGTGGGTTTAAGGTGAGAGGGGAGAGATACAAAAGGGTCCAGAGGGTCAATTTTTTTATAGAGTGTGGTGACTGTCTGGAACAAGCTGCATTTATATCAATTGTTCGATAGGTTTAGAAAGCTGTAGAGATGTAAGAACATCAGCTATGGACCAGTTGCTGAAAAGAGGCACCCTCTTTTATTGCCCAGCACAAACATGATGGGCTGAATGACCTCGTTCTGCACTGTAACTTTTCTATGGTTCAATATCTACCAAACCTATTCAGAAACATATTGCTCTAAGTCATGTTTTCACGAAAATGATCTTGGTGCTGGTTTTAGAGATTCGTGTGCCATGGTTGTAGATCACTGGACAATCATACCTTTATCTCAGTAATTAGCTTTATTTTGGCATTTTCCACACTTCTGTACAGCTGATCCATTTCATGTTTGAGTGTTGTAATCTGAATAATTAACTCATTCTGGAAGAGAACATCATTAATGTTTACATTTATACAGATACTTATCATACCTCCTCAACCTTTACAAAGTACTCCAAAGATAACTTCTGGTCTCCAGATCTTTGGACACCAGCTGTACAACTGGAGATGCAGATCAGGATCCTGTGGATGCTTTGATCCGTTGACCTCCATGAGAATTTCCCAGGATGTTTTAACTTCTGATGGGGCAATTTCCATGCTCCTCGGAAACCTCCATGAAAGTCTTTGGCTCTCAGTGACAGAGTCAGAGACTTCAGACAATTCCGATGTGCTTACCTGGAGGAAATGTTCGATAGATTCAAACCTACTGTAACTCCTAGGTAACTCCCAAACCTACGTCTCCAGTCACTCACTTAGGACACAAAAATAGGAAAGTATATTGTGAAGAGGACATAAGGAGGGGGGAATTTTCCCATCCCATCCATCATGAGAATCATAGTGGGTGCAGGGGGGCTGGTGCGGACCATGTAAAGGTCTGTGGGTGGTAAAATGTCTGGAACAAGCTCCCAAAGGTAGTAGTAGAGACAGTAGAGTATAACATTCCACTTAATCTTCTTAATTACTGGCTGTACCTATATACTAGCCTTTTGTGACTCCTACACTAGAACACCCAGATCCCTCTGCAACTTGGAACTCTGCAGTCTTTCTCCATTTAAGTAATACTCTGTTCTTTTTTATTCTCCTGCCAGAGTGAACAATTACTTTTTCCCCACATTTACTCCATTTGCCACATTTTTGTCCCCCTCACTCAACCTATCGCCATCCATTTGCAATTTCCTTAGGCAGGATTTTCCCATCCATGGTCGACCTAAAACTGAAAAATCCCACTGAGGTTATCAAGTCATAGAGGTTTACAGTATGGAAATAGGCCCTTCAGCCCAACTTGTCCATGCTGCCAATTTTTCTTGAAACCCCCCAATTTTATCTTTTAAAAAGCATTTAGATAGCTACATGGATATAGAGGGGTATGAGCGGGTAATTGGAATTAGCTTAGGGGTTTTAAAAATAAAAATTGGGTGGCATGGACAAGTTGGGCCAAAGGGCCTGTTTCCATGCTGTAAACCTCTATGTCCTCAGGTGGGATTTTTCAATTTTAGGGTGACCATGGCCGGGAAACACTGCCCAAGGAATTTGCAAATGGATAGTTACTGAAATCTGTACCCTCTGGTAATGTCATTGCAGTGTTAATATAAGCCGACTTGTGACTAATAAATATTAAACATTGGCTAGCGAATGGATATCCCATCTCACTTCTGTCAGGGGGGACAAGAGAAGTGGGAGGGGGTTGATGTCAGCAGGACTGGAAGATGCCACCAGAGGGATGGACTGGAAAATCCCATCCTTTGTCCATAATGATATTGTGAAGCACCCTGGGGTGTGTTGTTGTTCTTGGGATGTCGGCATTGTTAGAGAGGGCAGCATTATTGCCCATTCTCAATAATTATGGTGCAGGCTTCACATATACAGATACAAATGGTTTTGTGCTTCTTGTTGAAAGGACAGATTAGCTAAGTGACTGACAGAACAAGTTAAAGGGGTTGAACAGACTCCTTCCTTCTCACATGTTTGTGGGACCAAAGCCTGTTCGTCAAGCAGGCCAATATCTTACAATCAAAATTTCGTTCTATTGATCTAACAACACAAAGAACATATGACAACTTTATTTTTCTTTTTGGGTTCACTATAATGCTCTTGACTACATTTAGACACATGAATTAGGAGCAGAAGTAACATCCTTAACACGCACCCTTCCAGCCTGCTCCACCATTCAATAAGATCGTGGCTATAACCCCAAATACCCATTCCTATTTACCCTTGATAACCTCTTGTTTATCAGGAATCTACCCAGCTTATGCTTTAAAAATACTCTGCTTCCACTTCCTCTTGAGGAAGAATGTTCCAAGGACTCACAAGATGAAAGATTCTCTCCACACCCATTCTGTCAAGCCCTCTCATTACCTTTTATGTTTCAATCAAGTTGCCTCTTACTCCTTTAATCTCCACCTTAGCCTGTCCAGTCCAATCTTTCTTCATGAGACAACCCGCCGAATCCAGGTATCAAATTAGCCCAACCTCTCTGAGCTATCTCCTATGCATTTACATCCTTCCCTCAATAAGGAGATCAATACTATACAGTAATGAGGCAGCAGGGTGGCATAGTGGTCAGCACTGCTGCCTCATAGCACCAGAGACCTGGATTTGATTCCTGGCTTGGGTCAATGTCTCTGCAGAGTCTGCACGTTCTCCCTGTCTTTACATGGGTTTCATCTGGGTATCTAAAAGGAATGCTGGTTAGGTGCATTGGCTATACTAAATGCCCCCTTAATGTACCGAACAGACACCTTCATTAGCTAATAATCCACATCTCACTTGAATTTCCTCAACCAAATCACCTTTGCCGCACTCTGAGACAATGTCACCACACCTTGAAGTTTTCCTCATGTCACCATTATTTTTTTGCCAATTATCTGAAATCTGTACCCTCTGGTTCTTCATCCTTTTACCAATGGGATCAGTTTCTCCCAATCTACACCGAAACATTTTCAAAACTCACTTTCTTGATCACCTTTGCCAATTAGCCAGTGTGACAATCAGGGGATTTTCACAGTAACTTCATTGCAATGTTAATATAAGGCAACTTGAAACTAATAACTAGTGCTCCAAATGTAGTCTCACCAATGCCCTGTATAAATGAAATGTAATCTCCCCACTGTTAAAATTCCCTTCACAACGAAATTTTCTAATTTAACCTTTCCCAATTATTTGCTGCACCTGCATACTAGCCTTTTGCAACTTATGCACTAGGACACCCAGATCCCCCTACACCTTAGAGCTTCGCAAATTCTCAGCATTTAAATAATTTTTTTTCAATTTTCCTGCCAAAGTGGACCATTTCACATTTTCCCACATTATACTCCATTTGCCAGATCTTTGCCCACTCACTTAACCCCTCTGTATTCCCTCATATCCTCTTTCATCTTACTAACCCACCTATCTCTGTGCCATCAGCAAATTTAGTTGCCGTACCATTTGTCACAAGTCATTGATATAAATGGTAGCAAGTTGAGACCCTAGCACTGACGGAATGAATTGATCGAAATGAGCAGTATTTACTTTAGAATTGCTTGTCGAATTTCTAGACTGCTTCCTCGTGTCCCTTGCCTCTAGCTGCTGGAGCAGTTTCAGATAATAAGCTTCCAGCTCTTGCCGTAACTTGCTAGACGTTTCTTCCAATGGAGTGGTCACTTTCTTTGTTTCAAAGTACTTCTTTTTCCACTTGTCACGAACTGTCGGATAAAAGAATAACACAAAGAACAAAAGGCATCTAATGAGAAAAAGATCAACTGTTACTTACCATTGTAATTAGAAAATAAGATGACCAATTTTCGCATAGGAAGCTCAAAAATAGAAGCGTGATTTCATTTTTGTGTTTCTATTTTAGGGATAATAATTGGATTGCTTTCCTGAATTTTATACACAATTGCGCACAATGGGATTTGAATCTGTCAGCAATGGTGTTTCCCTCAGATCAAAGATGATATCTGCTCAAGGTGATGAGATTCTGTCATCAGTCTCCACGTAAATGTAGAGTCCAATCTGACCTGGAAATATAATCGCTATTCCTTCACTGTCGCCGGGTCAAAATCCTGGAACGCCCTTCCTACCAACACCATGTGTGTATTTATGCCACAGAGACTGCAGCAGTTCAAGAAGGCAACTCACTATCACCCTCCCAAAGGGATTAGGGATAGGAAATAAATGCTGGCCCAGCCAGTGATGCCCACATTCCATGAAAGAATTTTAACACAAGTTTTTGGGAACATGGGGCAGGATGAGAAAGGTGGATCCAGAATTCAGGATTTGCTTCCTTACTTGTAATATATTAATTTGATCTTTCTTTACACCTTGGCTACGACTGTAACACTACAGTCTGCATCCTCTGCTTTCCTTCTTCCCATGTGTTCTATGAATGGTTTGTTTTGTCTGTAAAGCAGGCAGGAAACAATACTTTTCACTGTATCCCAATACATGAGACAATAATAAATCGATTCAAATCCTTTCCTTCTCAGCTGCTGCTCTGCCTCATCATTGTGAATCAAAATGTGATGCAGCTTGGTAGACAAGTTGTCCTCATTCTGAATAACTGGGAGTGGCTTGCTGCCAGTTATTCTTATCAGTGTTATGTCTGGGTGGCTGAAAACTGCTGCCCCTGGCTGATCCTCTTTGCTCAAGTTGAACCCATAACCTTTTAACTTTGTACATATCGTGTAGCAAAGAACAAAACAAAGAACAAAGAACAACACAGCACGGGAAACAGGCCCTTCGGCCCAACGAGCCCGCGCCGCCATCCTAACGTCTTAATGACATATAGAGACCAATATAGGGACAATTTGTTACCCAATCAGCCTAAGAGCACATTTTTTGGATGTGGGAGGAAACCGGAGCACCCGGAGAAAACCCACGCAACTACGGGGAGAACGCGCAAACTCCCGCAGACACAGGCCCAAATCCATGTGTCTGCACAGCAACAGCGATAGTCTCTGAGCTGTCATGGTGCCCATCTGATGGTCCAGTTTAAGCATACACTGACGATGTGAAGCACTAGGCCACTCCTGAAGCAACATCCAGGAGCAGCCCTCGCACGACCTGCCGAATGTATGCCCTTGTTAGTCAACAAGGTGGACCGAACAGCCTGTGGAAACAATTAAAGTATTTAAACAGTCCTCCTATATCCCTCTATCTGCAGACCGCTCATGTGGCTGTCCAAGAGACCCTTAAACAACCCTAGCGTGCCTGCTCCCACCACCTTACTCAGTAGTGCATTCCACACCCCCACTACCCTTTGTGTGAAAAAATGCCCTCTAATATTAGTCTTATACATAGCCCCCCTCACCCTAAGGCCGTGACCCCTCGTTCTATCAGAATCTAATGGTGGAAAAAGCTTACCACCATTTACTCTATCTACACCCCTCATAATCTTATATACCTCTAATAGATCCCCTCTCAGCCGATGTCTTTCAAGGGAAAACAACCCCAGTGTGTTCAATCTTTCCTTGTAAGACAGCCCTTCCATACCAGGCAGCATCCTGGTAAATCTCCTCTGCACTCTCTCCAGGGCCTCCACATCCTTCCGGTAGTACGGCGACCAGAACTGGACGCAGTACTCCAAGTGAGGCCTAACCAACGTTCTATACACTTGCAACATCAAAGTCCTACTGTTGTATTCTAGGGTATTAACCGCATTCGCTAGCCCAGTAACTATCACTGTGCCACTCCTAAACCATGCTATTGTAGTAAGTCTTCAGAGGCAGAAGTTCCATCACCAATATCCCTTCATTTACAATTCCGACTATCAATCAGCAGTCTATCTTTGGGAGAGCCAGAGGACCAAACACTTCCTGTAAAATAACAGGAAAAGACTCCTATTGGCCCATCAATTGGTTCTTTAATCATCTCTACACTTCCCACTGTCTCGGCAAAGCAGCCAGTGTGATTAAGGACCCTACGCACCTCGGACATTTTCTCTTCCACCTTCTTCCATCGGGATAAAGATACAGAAGTCTGAGGTCACGTATCAACCGACTCAAGAACAGCTTCTTCCCTACTGCTGTCAGACTTTTGAATGAACTTACCTTGCATGAAGTTGATCTTTCTCTACACCCTAGCTATAGCCGTAACACTACATTCTGCTATCTTTCATTTTCTTCTCTGTGAATGGTATGCTTTGTCTGTATAGCGCGCAAGAAACAATATTTTTCACTGAATGTTGATATATGCGACAATAATAAATCAATAATATGCCAATAGGGCAACTTTAATGGCCTAATTGAAGTCATTACTGTTAGACTGATGATTTTAAGTGTTTGTTATTCAAAGCGAGTGTACTAATGTCCAACCACAGACATGGCTGGTTAGTCCAACCACAGATGGCTCCTCCTCCTGCTAACATGATTTTGCTTCATTCATGAAATTCAGTGTTAGATGGTCTCTGTAACCATTGGTGATTTAAGCATCCATCTCATTGATGGAAATCAGCATAGCTGACTATCTATTCTCCTCACACCTAAAGTTTTTCCTTAGTGTCACAAGCAGGCTTACATTTACACCACAATGAAGTTACTGTGAAAATCCTCTCGTTGCCACACTCCAGTACACTGAGAATGAAGTTAGGCAGCACATTTTTTGGACTGTGGGAGGAAACCGGAGCACCCGGAGGAAACCCAAGCAGAGACAGGGAGAACATGCAAACTCCACACAAACAGTAACGAAGCCAGGAATCGAACCTGTGCCCCTAGCGCTACCAGGAATCGAACCTGTGTCCCCGGCGCTGTGAAGCAGCAGTGCTAACCACTGTGCCACCCCAGCACTCTGACCCCTGAATCAGAAGGTCCTGAGCAGTTACTCAAGCGCCAAGTTTAGGCTGGCACTCCAGTGTCAGTGTTGAGGGAGTGCTGCACTGTTGGGGGCTCTGTCTTTTGAATCAGAAGTTACACCACAGTAGGGTGGTAAAATGATATAAAAGCTCCGAGGTTACTTTTGAAGTAACAGAAAGGTATTGTGCCCTGTGTCAATTCCAGTGCTGGTTGTGGGATCTTGCTGTGCATAAATCAATGCTGGCTGATTTCTCTACAACAGGGGCTACAGTTTAAAAATTTTGAATGGCTTTAAGTTGTTTAGAGAGTTTGCAAACTCCATCTCCAGCTCCTTACCTTCATTTCGTCTTAATCGGTTTTGTGATAACAATCCTCTCACTTTTTTCACAAGTTCTTCCCTGGTTTTTTCAAGGTATTTTCTCTCTTGTTTTGTTGCATTAATCTCTGCAATGAGCTGCTCCTCTTTAAATAAAAAGCTCAACATGAAGCTCAGAATATTATCACACACTTTGAGAATGAGAAAACACAAAATACTAGGACCATTACCCCATTAGCAGGGTAAATGCATGGGGTTACGGGGATAGGGCGGGAGGGGAGGCCTAGGAAAGATGTTCTGTTGGAGAATCGGTGCAGACTCAATGGGCTGAATAGCTTCCTTTTGCACTGTAGGGATTCTATGATTCTACATTGAGCCTTACATCACTGGAAAGCTTCAAAATCCACACAAGAGTGTCGCTGTGCCTGTCTTTAGGTTCAAATAGATGGTTCTCCCCAAAGAGGAAAGGTCCAACAAGTTAGTCATTGTGCAAAAGAATAACAGAATCATAGAGGTTTACAGCATGGAAACAGGCCCTTCGGCCCAACTTGTCCATCCTGCCGCCCTCCTTTTTTTAAAATCTATAAGCTAATACCAATTGCCCGCATTTGGCCCATATCCTTCAATACCCATGTAGCTAACTAAGTGTTTTTTGAAAGACAAAAATATACCCACCTCTACTACCACCTTTGGCAGCTTGTTCCAGACACTCACCACCCTCTGAGAAAATATTGCCACTCTCGACACTTTTGTATCTCTCCCCACTCATCTTAAACCTATGCCCTTTAGTTTTAGACTCCCCTACCTTAGGAAAAGATACTGACTATCTAGATGATCTATGCCCCTCATTGTTTTATAGACCTCTGTAAGGTCACCCCTCAGCCTTCTACACTCCAGAAAAAAAAGTCCCAGTCTATCCAGCCTCTCCTTATAGCTCAAACCATCAAGTCCCGGTAGCATCCTGGAAATCTTTTCTGCACTCTTTCCAGTTTAACAATATCCTTTCTATAATAGGGTAACCAGAACTGCAAACAGTATTCCAAGTGTGGCCTTACCAATGTCTTGTACAACTTCAGCAAGACACCCCAACTCCTGTTTTCAACGTTCTGACCAGTGAAACCAAGCATTGCCGAATGCCTTCTCCCCCACTCTTGTCCACCTGTGCCTCCATTTTCAAGGAGCTATGAACCTGTACCCCTGAATCTCTTTGTTCTGTAACTCTCCCCAACGCCCTACCATGAACTGAATAAGTCCTGCTCTGGTTCAATCTATTAAAATGAATCACCTCGCATTTGTCTAAATTAAGCTCTATGTGCCATTCACTGGCCCAATTGATCAAGATCCCATTGCAACTGGAGAGAACTTTCTTCACTGTCCACTATGCCACCAATCTTAGTGTCATCTGCAAACTTACTAACCATGCCTCCTATATTCTCATCCAAATCATTAATATAAATGACAAATAACAGTGAACCCAGCGCTGATCCCTGAGGCACACCACTGGTCATAGACCTCCAGTTTGAAAAACAACTCTCTACAACCATCCTCTGGCTTCTGTCACGCAGCCAATCTGAACAAAGAACAAAGAACAAAACAGCACAGCCCTTTGGCCCAAAGAGCCCACGGTGCCCCTCGATGTTCCCACTTCTACCCGTGATCCCTGTCATAGATCTACAGATTGAAACCAAATTTGAGACAATTTTGTATTCATTTAGATACTTCATCCTGGATCCCATGAGATTTAATCTTGTGCAACAACCTACCATGTGGTACCTTGTCAAAGGCCTTGCTAAAGTCCACGTAGACAACATCAACTGCACTCGTCCCTCTGAGGAATACGGTCACCTGAGCTCTATTGGGATGTCTGCTCGCCTCGTTCACCCTGAGAGAGATCATCCGCAGTTCACGTATTTGTGCTCTCACGCAAATGTGACTGGATTAGCTCACAGAGTGTGGGGTGGGAGGAATGGCTTATCGGCTGTAGAGGCCTGATCACGAAATTCATATTTATTACAATGGTCTAAGATCAGAATTCCCGTTATGTTACTGATGGGGTGCCGGGGCCAGGGGGTGCAGTGGATAATCGCAGCGAGATTTCTGTCTATCACAATCTGGGCCTCTCGTGAGATTTTCCACCCCTGTCACCAAACCCGCTGGATAGGAATGGAAAGGAAAGTCCTGGCCTACATATAACTCCAGGCCCACAGCAATGTGATTGATTCTTAACCCTCCTCTGAGATGGCTCAGCCATCTCAGCTTAAGGTCTATTTTCTCCTCGGAAGCCAGTCTGCTGGGGTCTTATCGTTTACCCAAAGTGGGAACTGAGTTGCAACTGAGCGACTCCATCCAGTTCCATGTGGAAAAACAAGCTTTGGAGAACATTTTGAAGCTCCCTCACTTCCTCCACCCTCCCCCACCTCATAATCGAGAGGATCAATTAGTGCTTTGAGCCATTGATTTATTTCTCTAACAAAATGAATCTGGCGTTGCTGGTCTTAAGACCAAGTACTTACTGTCTGTCGGAGCTGATTCAAGTTGTGACTTTGGATTGAACGTTGGTAGAGGTGATGGAGGAGGAGGGAGGGAATAATGCTTTGTGACTGGGGGTGTCATTGGTGAATAGCCATCGTTCTGTACCTAAGTAGCAAAAACAAACATAAGTGAAAATTTACAATGGGGAATACAGAATTCATTGTGATCCTTTCATACAATGAAGGGGGGTGTTGCTGTTGGCCAGCCTTAATTACCCATCCCTAATTGCCCCTTGAGAAGGTGGTGCTAAGCTGCCTTCTTGAAGCATGTAAAGTAGGTAAACCCACAGTGCAGTGAGGGAGGGAGTTCCACGATTTTGATCCAGTGAAGGAATGGCTGATTTGTTTCCAAGTCAGGGTGGTGAGTGACTTGGCGGGGAACCTCTAGGTGGTGAGATTCCCAGCTATCTGCTGCTATTATTCTACTAGATGGTAGCGGTCATGAGTTTGAAAGGACCTGGGGGTGTGGCCTCAGTGCATCTTTGAGATGGTGCGCACTGCTGCCACTGTGCGTTGGTGGTGGAGGGAGTGGACGCTTGTGATATTGCATCGGCTGCTTATTCCTGGACGGTGTCAAGCCTCGATAAAATGACGAGGGGATTAAACAATTAGAAGAGGGCAGCTCTAAAGAAGAGTCATTGGCCCTGATTTTACCGGCATGACTGTCCGAAGCTCGTAGGATCATGCTCAAGCTCAACAAGCAATGCCGTTTTGCAAGCCTCACCCACTCCGGGCAGCCGTGTCAGTAAAATTAGAGCCATTTGACTCTTTTTCTCTCTCTAGAGACGCTGCCAGTCCTGCTGAGATTTTCCAGTATTTTCTGTGTTTATTTCATATTTCCAGCATTCACACTATTTTGTTTTATTTCAGAAGAGGTCAATCCAGTTTTGCACATTAGCAGAAACATATTCAGTACCTGATTGGTTCTTTGTTCAGCATTGAAAGACTCTGGAGCTTTATTTACTTGCCGGCTGTAATGCAGAATGGGAACAGTTCTTGAACGTTGAGACAATCGTGGAACCAAATCCATCAAGAACAAACAGAAATTGATCAATAGTGAGTTTCTCAAAGATTCTCACCCCTTCTTTCTCTGATTTTCGGAATATTCCAAGTCTCTCTCGTCCAGTGATTCCTGTATCCCTGAATCCCTTGTGCTATTGCTGGGAATTCTGCTTTCTTCTGAAACAGAACTGATGTCTTTCTGTGCAACCCTCGTAGCTGCAGTTTCTGCAAAAATAAAAATCAGTTACAACAACAGAATTGGGTAAATGTGTTTGTACAGTTACTTAGCTTCTCTTTCTCAGCTTGTCAAGAGCAGCGTGTTTGGATTGACTGCATTCTCACTTCTGAGATAATCCAAATCCTCTGCACGTAATCCAGGCCCCTGAATTCACTGAATTGCTTAGTTCTGGCCTCTGGTCACTGTCCATGTGGAGTTTGCACATTCTCCCCATGTCTGTGTGGGTTTCCTCCGGGTGCTCTGGTTTCCTCCCACATTCCAAAGATGTGCAGGTTAGGTTGATTGGGCATGATAAATTGTCCCTTGGTGTCAAAGGATTAGTAGGGCAAAATACATGGGGTTACAGAGGGATAGGGCCTGGATGGGTTTGTTATTGGTGCAGGCTTGATGGGCTGAATGGCCTCTTTCTGCATTGTAGGATCTCTAGGAGTTGAGGCGGGGGGGGTGCGGGATCTCACATACTTATAAAATTCTAACAGGTCTAAACAGGGTGGATGTTCCCGACGATAGGGGAATCCAGAACAGGGGTCACAGTCTGAGGATTCAGAGGAGACCATTTAGGATGGAAGTGAGGAGACATTTCTTCACCCAAAGAGTGGGGAGCCTGTGAGATTCATTAGTTGATGCCAAAATATTGAATGTATTTAAGCTGCAGCTGGATATAGCACTTGGGGCAAACGGGATCAGAGGTTATGGGAAGAAAGCAGGATTAGGCTATTGAGTTGGATGATTAGCTATGATTGCGATGAATGGTAGAGCAGGTTCGAAGAGCCGAAAGGCCACCTCCTGCTCCTTTTTACAAGGTTTCTGTGTTGTGAAAAATGGCCTCCATCTGTGCCTAAGATTTCTATTAATCTCCAACTCAAGAACCTTTCGTTTCCTGGCACACCCGATGCTCCTGCTGTTGCTTCCTGAGTAATTTCTGATTGGAATGTCTTGTGTTCTGAAGGGATTTTCTGGGTGTCTCCTGCTTCCAGTCGTTGCTGAAACTGGGACTCCTTGTACTCTGGATGTCCTGTGAGAAACCATTGGTTTTAAATTCCCTGGAGTCAGTGATTTGACCCGGATCTGGGCTTCTCTGATGGACAGGAGTGTAGGCTATGTCCGGGCTCCCGGTGCGGTGAGCTGATTGTGAAAAATCATCAGCTTTACAACCCCTTGGCTTTGCATTCTCCTCGTGGTTGGCGTTCTGCGACCTATCATATGACAGGCAGTCGCTGTGTACGTCAGGACTCTGAACAAAATGAGCTTGAGAGCAACGACCAGAAGATTTCAAGTCTCCTGAAGACTCATTCTCATCCAGGCCTCTATCTCTCGGTCTTGGGTGAGGCGCGTATGTTCCAAAACCATCTGCAGGGAGTGGTTGACCTCTGGGTGTGAACGTGTGATGTGGATGTCTCCTGCCAGCCCCTGGTAACAAGTAGAGCTCAGGTTGGGGAGCCTAGGAAAGAATAGTGAGTTCCAGTTAGATCCAGAGAAAGATTTAAACAAAGGATATTGCTGAATTATAATTCCATTACTGATAAACAGGTCTACTCACATAGGGAGGGGCAAATGATTTCACTTTGAGTTCCAATTCTTGCTTTGCCCAGACCTGAAAAGATGGTTTAGAAATTATTATAAAAATGAGGTGCCATCAATACAAACATAGAAGATAGGAACATAAGGAGGCCATTCAGCCCTTCGAGTCTGCTCTGCTATTCATCATGATCATGGCTGATCATCCAACTCAATAGCCTAATTCTGCTTTCTCCTCATAACCTTTGATCCCATATGCTATATCTAACCATCTTTTGAATGCATTCAATGTTTTGCCATCAACTACTTTCTGTGGTAATGAATTCCACAGGCTCACCAGGTGAAGAAATGTCTCCTCACTTCCGTCCTAAATGGTCTACCCCAAATCCTCAGACTGTGACCCTTGGTGTGGGACTCCCCCAGCATGGGGAACATCCTTCCTGCATCTGCCATGTCTAGTTTTATAAGTCTCTATGAGGTTCCCCCTTATTTGCCTGAACTCCAGCGTAAACAATCCTAACCTAGCCAATCTCTCCTCATCCATCAATCCCAGCATCCCCAGAATCAGCCTGGTAAACCTCCGCTACACTCTCGAGAGCAAGAGCATCCTTCCTCAGAAAAGGAGACCAAAACTGCACATGATACCTTAGGTGTGGCCTGACCAAGGCCCCTTATAATTGCAACAACACATCCCTGCTCCTGTACTCGAATGAAGACCAACATACCATTTGCCTTCTTTATCGCCTGCTGCATCTGCATGCCTATCTTCAGCGACTGATGCACAAGGACACCAGACGCCAATGCTTTAAAAGCAGTTCAGAGCAGCTTCACTCGATTAATAACAGGAATGGGCGGATTGTCTAATGAGGAAAGGGTTGGATGGGTTAGACTTATATTCACAGTTTGGAAGAGCGAGAGGTGACTTGATCAAAAGCTTTTTAACATGTGGAAGAGTATTGACAGGATAGATACGGAGAGAATGTTTCCTCTTGTCAGAGAATCTACACCTAGAATTCTCCAACCTCGCCCATAGCTGGGATTCTCCAGTCCCACTGCAGTGAATGAAGTCTTGGCTGAGCGCCAAATTCTCCAGTCTCGTCAGCAGCGGTGATGGGGTGAATGAGATCAGAGAATCCCAGTCACAGTTTAGAAATAAGGGATGGCTCGTTTAAAACAGAGGCGAGGAGAATTTGTTTTTCTCTGAGGGTTGCAAGTCTCTGGAACACTCTTCCTCCAAAGGCAGTGGGCGCAGAGTTTTTGGGGGCAATCTTATTGACTCATCATGTCAGCTGATGGGTGAAAAATCGGATTTGCACCAGATGGGTGCAATTGCGCTCTCTGGCGCGAGCAGTCAGCTTTCCGGAAAGCCAAGACCCTGCCCCCTCCAATCAGATATAATCATATAAGTAGTGGACCAGGCTCGAGGGGCCAAATGGCTTATTCCAGCTCCTAATTTGTACATTTGCATGTATTGTTCAGTACTGCAATGTTTTAACATGTAGACATGAATCAGTAGTATGTTCCATAAGGAAGACAAAATGTGCACTTATAACTTTTACACAATAAAACATCCAAAGGCACTTCCTGTGGCCATAATGAAACAAAACGTGAATTTCAAACCAGGTGAGGAAATGTCAGAACAGATGATGAAATGTTTGGTCAGAAAAGTAGACTTTAAAGGATTAAAGAGAGAGATTTCACAAGAGTATTTCAGAGTTTAGAACCTGATACAGCCACAGCAATCAAAATCAGGGATTTGCAAGAGGCCAGAATTGGAGGCAACAGAGACCTCAGCAATCATGTGGCTAAAGTTACACTCATCAGGACAAATGCAAGAACACCAAATTTCAAACAACAACTTATACTGCAGGGAAAAGGTGCTGATTTGTTTTGCAGGTCAATTCTGATTGGCTGAGGTGTTGCCATGGAGAAAGCAACAGGAAGTTATTGGCTCCTCAGGCTCCTGGGTAATTCTAAAACATGCAAAGCTGGGAAAAATTCCTTCTACGTGGATGAATGTATGTCTATCCCAACCAGAGTCAACTTGTCAACCAATCAGTACTATTTTCCCCTGAGGAGTTGTGAACGGTGTTGAACATTCGCTGCTGATTGCACAACAACTCACTTCCGATGGAGGGAAAGTCATTGATGAAGCAGCTGAAGATGGTCGGACACTAACCTGAGGAACTCCTGCAGTCATACCCCCAAAGTGAAACGATTGGCCTCCAACAACCAGATATGACTCCAACCAGTGGAGGATTTTCCCCCGATTCCCACTGACTCCAGTTTTGTTTGGCTTCCTGATGTTACAATTGTCATAGAGGTTTACAGCAAAGAAACAGGCCCTTCAGTCCGACTTGTCTGTGCCACCCTAAGCTAGACCCAATTGCCTGCATTCGGACCATATCCGCCTATACCCATCTCACCCATGTAATTGTCTAAGTGCTTTTTTAAATGACAAAATTGTACCTATCTCTACTACTACCTCTGGCAGTTTGTTCCAGGCCCTCTGTGAGAAAAAATTGCCCCTCTGGACACTTTTGTATCTCTCCCCTCTTACCTTAAACCTATGCCCTCTAATTTTTGATTCCCCTACTTTTGAGAAAAGATATTGATCATCTAGCTGATCTATGCCCTTCATTATTTTATAGACCTCTATAAGGTCACCTCTCAGCATCCTACGCTCCAGAGAAAAATGTTCCAGTCTATTCAGCCTCTTCTTATAACTCAAACCATCAAGTCCCTGTAGCATCCTAGTAAATCTTTTCTACACTCTTTCTATAAACGACCAGAACTGCACACAGTATTCCAAGTGTGACCTTACCAACGTCTCATACAACTTCAACAAGATGTCTCAACTGTTGTTTAATGAGGAAAGATTGCAGAAGGAAGTGAAGGGCTGCAGAGGGGCAGAAGAACCCTGAATGTAGATGGCTCACAAGAGCTGTCTATCAGCTCCATTGGATGAATGGTCAGGTTCACCAGAGAGGTAGTGTCTCTTGAGGCAATGTGGAGATTGCAATGATTTCACTGCACATGGCACAGACTCCAGCAGCACAGCAGAGGAAGATTCTCAGGACAATCATCGTGAAGGTTATTATCCTCACACAGGCAGCTGTGGATTGCACAGGGAGAACAGACTGCGTAGAGGTCAAAGATCTTTAGTTCACAAAGGTGTCAACATAGGCTTGATGGGCTGAAGGGCCTGTTCTAATGCTGTACTGTTCTTTGTTCTTTGATAATGGGATTTGTACCTGTGCCATTACAGTGTTAGCTCAGGCCTCTGGAATACTTTACAATGACATTACCCTCCCAGTAACTGACAGTTGTTGTTGCAACACATAACATTGGAGGTGAGTTTATTTAAGATTACTAGATTTATTAATTTAATATAAGGTACAAGCTTTGAGAGAGATGGATGGAATGGATAGAACATTACAGAGCAGAACAGGCCCTTCAGCCTTCGATGTTGCACCAACCAATTATGAAAAAAAGCAATGACCCTCCAAACTAAACCATTCCCTTCTCTTCCATAAACTTATCAACTAACCTCTTAAACGCCACCAAACTTGGCGCATCTACAACTGCCGCAGGCAGGGCATTCCACTCCCTAACCACCCTCTGGGTAAAGAACCTACCTCTGATATCCGTCCTATAACTATCACCCCTTAATTTAAAGCTGTGTCCCCTCGTGCTAGCTTTCTCCATCCTAGGAAAAAGGCTATCACTGTCCACCCTATCTAAACCTCTAATCATCTTATATGTTTCAATAAGGTCTCCTCTTAGCCGCCTTCTTTCTAACGAAAACTTTCTAACGATAGTCAAACTCTTTCTCCCAGGATAGGAATGACAGGTGTAATGTAGCAGGGTGAATGTTTAAAGAGATGTGAGAGGCAGGATTTTTACTAAGAGGGAGGTAAGTGCCCTTATCACCTTCTGTAAAAATCCTGCCTCTCACGTCTCCCTTAAACGTTCCCCCTTTTTACTTGAAACCTGTGTCCCCTTGTAATTGATATTTCTACCCTGAGAAAAAGACTCAGACTATTCATTCTATCCAAGTCTCCCATTACTAGTAGTTTAAATTCAATTTACGTAGCATAGTGGCACAGTGGTTAGCACTGCTGCTTCACAGCTCCAGGGACCTGGGTCCGATTCCCAGCTCGGGTCACTGTCTGTGTGGAGTTTGCACATTCTCCCTGTGTCTGCGTTGGTTTCCTCTGGGTGCTCAGATTTCCTCCCATAGTCCAAAGATGTGCAGGTTAGGTTGATTGGCTATGCTAAAAAATTGCCCCTTAGTGTCCTGAGATGCTTAGGTTAGAGGAATTAGTGGGTATAATGTATAGGAATATGGGGTAAAGCCTGGATGGGATTGTGATCGGTGCAACTCGATAGACCAAAGGGCCTCTTTCTGCACTGTAGGGTTCTATGTTTTATGAATAAATCTACCAGCCAAAGCTTGTCTGAGGAATCCTGGCCATGAAAATATAATTTTCTGTTGTTAATAGCTCAGCTTGTTCACTAATGTTCTTTAGGGAAAGAAATCTGCTGTCCTACCCAGTCTGGCAATGTGGTTGATTCTTAACTCTCCCCTAAACAAAATCACTGAGTTCAGGGGCAATTAGGGATAGGCAATAAATCGTGACTCAGTCAGTGACACCCACATCCCATGAAACAATTTTTAAAAATCCTTTATCAATTTTTATTTCTCCAAATAATAGGGTTCATCGTGTTATAATAATCCTTACATTGCAGAAGAAAACCATTCAGCCCATCAATTCCCCGACACTAAAGGACAATTTAACACGACCAATCAACCTAACCCACACATCTTTGGACTGTGGGAGGAAGCTGGAGCATCCAGAGAAAACCTACTGGGAGAATGTACAGAGTCTGCACAGACTGTGACCTGAGGCTGGAATCAAACCCAGATCCCTGGCACTGTGAGGCAGCAGTGCTAACCACTGTGCCGCCCTAAAGTCACAAATAGATAAACATACAATGATACTTAAACAGGTACCGGCAGCACATAAGGCAGAAAAGATTTTTTTGTCTTAGATGCGCCAAGTTTGGTGGCGTTTAAGAGGTTAGTAAATAAGTTTTAGTAAATGAGTTTATGGACGAAAAGGGAATGGTTTAGTTTGGAGGATCATGGCTTTTTCCTAATTGGTCAGCACAACATCGAAGGCCGAAGGGCCTGTTCTGCGCCGTAATGTTCTATGTTTTCAAGATGTGGATTTCTGGCTAAACCAACATTAACTGCCCATCCCAAACTGCCCTTGAGAAAAGAGTTCTGAGAATTGAGAAGGGGCTCGAAGGGCTGAATGGCCTCCTCCAGTTCCTATTTATCTTATATGGTCCTCTCGAAGATTCAATGGGATCTCTTCACTAAGGTAGAATAGGTGCCGGTGATGTTCATGTTCAGACCTGGGATGCTGCTGCCATCCAGTGGCTTCTCTCAGAACTGCAGCTGTCAAGAATTCCGCATTAAACCAGAGCCTCAAACTGTTCATCTATTTGAACAAAATCCCCGAATGTTCTTCACCCTGAACGGCGAGATCGGATCCTCAGATTTGTTGCCTGTATAATTAAGTCAGGTAATCCAGGGGAATCAGGTAAATCTGCATTCAGTTTCCAGGCCTGAATCATCTCCTTTACCCAAGAGGTGCCCAAACACTCAATCCCAACAGGACAATCTGTAAGCATCTCCCTTCAACAGGAGCCCTTGCACCCAACTAGCATTTGACTGTGTAATGACTCAGGAAGCCTGACCCATAAGTAACAGTTTGGGCAGAACGTACAGGTATATAGGTCACTGAAAGTGGCAACGCAGGTGGAGAAGGTAATCAAGAAGGCATATGGCATACTTACCTTCATCGGCCAGGGCAGTGAGTTTAAAAATTGGCAAGTCATGTTGCAACTTTATAGAATCTTAAGCCACACTACCAGAAGGACGTGGAGGCTTTGGAGAGGGTATAGAAAAGATTTACCAGGCTGTTGCCAGGTATGGAGGGCATCAGCTATAAGGAGAGGTTGCAGAAACTTGGTTTTGTTTTCACTGGAGTGAGAGGTTGAGAGGCGACCTGATTGAAGTCTACAAGATTATGAGAGACATGGACAGAGTGGCTAGTCAGAAGCTTTTTTCCAGGGTGGAAGAGTCAATTACTAGGTTTAAAGTGTGAGGGGCAAGGTTTAAAGGAGATGAACGAGGCTTTTTGTTTATAAACGCAGACAGTAGTGGGGTGTCTGAAACTCACTGCCAGGGGAGGTAGTGGAAGCAGATACCGCCGTGACTTTTAAGGAGCATCTGAACAAATCCATGGATAGGATGGGAATAGAGGGATATGGTCCCTGGAAGGGTAGGTGGTTTTAGTTCAGTTGGGCAGCGGGTTTGGAGGGCCGAAGGGCCTGTTCCTGTGCTGTAATTTTCTTTGTTCTAAAACCGCCAGTGTGGAAGCCTGACCAGAAAGTAACTTAGTTGCTTATAGATTGCAAAGCAAAATCACTAGTGTGATATACGCACTCTGGTTCCCGCTGGACCTGTCTGATAAAAGGTTCAGTTAATGAGTTTCAGCTATTGCCTGTTACCCGGGGGACCCATGCTCAATAAGCTCCATGGGGAGGTCAATCAGTGATTCCCTATGGGGGTTATCATAGACTGAACACTCCTTGCAAATACAATTTCATGATACTGAACCTGTTACTCAGTCTGTTCTTCCCTATACTGTGGTTGATCAGCTGCAGGCTAGGCTACCTGTGTTCACAAAACTATTGATCCAGAATCTATTCAATTCTCTGCTTGACTTTCACTTTGAACATTCCTGTTCTTGACTACTACAGTTTTCCAGTAAAGCTCAATGCAAATTCCAGAAACCATATCTCTGCTTTGTCTTCTCTAGCTTTCTGGATTCACTGAGTTTAACAGTTTTAGATTATGACCTCCATTTTCTCTCACTTCAAGTTTGGACAGAGGCTATGCTGCTCTCCCACCATCCCCCCCCCCACTGCCCCAGGTGGCCTATTTGCATTGTTGCTAGACTATTAATCCAGAAACTCAGCTAATATTCTGGAGACTGGGATTCGAATCCCACCACTGCAGATGGTGGAATTTGAATTCAGTAAAATTCTCAAATTATGATTTTACTGATGATCGTGAAATCATTGTCAGAAAAAAGCCAAGTGATCATTGATGTCCTTTAGGAAGGAAATCTATCATCCTTACTCGGTCTGGCCTACAAGTGACTCCAGAGCCACAGCAATGTGATTTACTCTCAACTACAAGTCATGCTAAATTGTCCTTTAGTGACCAAAGATGTACAGGTTTGGGGAATTAGCAAGGTCAACATGTGGGATAATGAGGATAGAGCCTAGGTCAGATGCTCTGTTGGAGTCGATGCACTCGATGGCCTCCTTCTTCACTGTAGGGATTCTACGATTGTCAGAGGAGCAGAGGTGAAAAAGCCAGAGCTTCAGAAATCTCACAGCATTGTGACTGCACAAACATTTAGTCATCAAGTGACTCACACTGTGTCCCCCACAAGTAGGTGAGGCTGAACAGTGCTGACAAAGTTTACACACAATATTAACTCTAGTGCTATAGTGACATCTCGTAAACCACTAAAGACAAAAGCTCTCTTATTTGATGCATGCCTTTACATGTCCTGGAGTTCACATTACAACTCTTAACTGATAATCTTGTACAACATTACGCAATACTGCAACTCGCTTCTTAAAGATTTGAAACACTCAGCAGTTACAGTTAGATATAACCTTTTGTTTCCCATCATATGAGTGTGGAAGAAAACAGTCTGGCTTTAAGGTAGAGGGGACAGTGCTCACAAGAACAATTTCCACTTTAAAATCGCTGTGCTCAGAAAATGCTTTCACATCACGGTGAGTTTATTCTACAATGGCCATTCTGACAGTGCTTTCACACAGCAAGATCAAAGTGGAGTAAATTGTTTCTGATGGTTTAAAGTTTATTTCTTAGTGTCATAAGCAAGCTTAACACTGCAATGAAGTTACTGTGAAATTCCCCTGGTCGCCACAGTCTGGTGCTGGTTCGGGTCAATGCACCTAACCAGCGTGTCTTTCAAACAGAGAGGAAACCCATGCAGACACAGGGAGAATGTGCAAACTCTGCACATATAGTGACACAAGCTGGGAATCGAACTGGGGTCCCTGACGATGTGAAGCAGCAGTGCTAACCACTGTGCCGCTGATTTCGAATCATCACTGATCAGGATACGGGGGCATTGGTGTGTGCACCAGAGTCAGACAGACTTTGAGAGTGATGCTGGCAACAAAACTTAAATTGGGAGGATTTTTAAACATTAAAAACAAACGTGTTGTCGTGATCTAGAGTGTGTCACTCAGAAAATAGATTGAATACTAACTTTCAAAAAGAGAATTAGATAAATATTTATGGTGGGGTAGAGGGAGATGTACAGAAGGCGCAAGCAAATGGGATTAATTGAGTTGCTCTTTCAAAGAGCTAGCACAAGCATGATGGGCAGAATGGCCTCTTTCAGTGCAGTATGATTCAAATAGGCAGAAGGTAACCCCACTCCATCATGCAAACCAGCCTCCCATCCATTGACTCTGTCTACACTTCCCGCTGCCTTGGCAAAGCGGCCAGCATAATTAAGAATCTCACACATTCTCTCTTCCACCTTCCTCCATAAGGAAGATACAAAAGTCTGACGTCACGCACCAACTGACTCAAGAACAGCTTCTTCCCCGCCACTGTCAGACTTTTGAATGGATCTACTTTGCATTAAGTTGATCTTTCTCTACACTCTAGCTATGACAGTAACACTGCATTTTATACCCTCTCCTTTCCTTCTCTATGAATGGAATGCTTTACCTGCAAGGCGTGCAAGAAACAATACTTTTCACTGTATACTAATACATGTGACGATAATAAATCAAATCAAATATTAACTTCATAACCAGTTTCAGATAGTGATACAACCTTTGGGAGGAACCTTCAGAAGTGGCTGGTTTATGTGGGAAAGCATCGAGATAGTTGGGGGAGGAGATCAAGCTTTGGATTGTCACGGGGGGACAAATTGAAAGGCCGTTCCTGATGACGAAAGAAGGGATCAAATTCTGGGCTTCGGCCCACGGCAGTCAGAGCTTGCGGATGCTATTTACACAAGCTTTCCTCCTTAACAACTGTCGCTGTCGGCCCAGTTACTTGACATTTCTGAGTGACGTGATGTGATGCTTTGCAAGCGCAAGCTTTTCTTGCCTCGTTAAGATGTTAATAGCCCATTCTGCTACACAATAAGCAGCGTGTATAAAATTTTAAAGGTAAGCCTTCAGCGGGGTAAGCAGCACTAGGAAGTATTTATTGCCCACAGGCCCTGAGACATTGTTCCTGGGCCATTTAGTATCCAACAGCTACAGACAGTCAACTGAAAGGACATCGACACCACTCAGTTAACAATGTTGACTTGGCCCAAATTCAGATTAGAACTGAGGCAACCATCCCCCCCCCACCATAGTTTTGTGGAGATGGCCCATCATTGGCCAGTCATTTGGTTTTCCAATCCCGCCGCTGTCAATGCAATTTGCCGTCACATTCCGTTGCTAGAGGATCCGCGATGAGTGAATCACCATCGGCAGGTCTGGAAGATCCTGTAGCAGAATACCACCCAAAATCCCCAGGTAGGGGTGGGAACAGCGGGAAAATCCCGCCCATGGATTAGAAGGGGTGCTGACATTGCCTAAGGAACATCAGTGAAATGATTAGGATTTTTCAAACATTTTCGACTTAGAGGTTTATAAGATGAGGGGGATAGGTACAGTGGACGTGCAGAGACTATTTCCTCGAGTGGATGTAGTTGTTACAAGGGGGCATAACTATAAGGTTCATGGTGGGAGATATAGGAGGGATGTGCAAGGTAGATTCTTCACCCAGGGAGTGGAGTCGGATACTTTAGGAACTTTCAAACGGTTATTGGATAGGCAGATGGAGCGCACCAGAATGATGGGGAGTGGGATAGCTTGATCTTGGGATTGGACATACATTGAGGGTGAAGGGCCTGTACTGTAATGTTCTACGTTCTATAGATGTATCTGGTGATGGCCATGTGGAGATGTTCCTTCTCAGATCCACAAACAGTAAGCTGAAAATTGCGGACCATGGGGAGCAATGCAATTGGCGAGTGGCTAGAGTGTGTCTGGAAACAGAGTTGTTCAAGCCCAAACTCTGGAAAAAAAAAAGACTTTCTGGTTCCTCGGTTCGCAATGAGAGGGGCCACAAAGTCTAATGATCAGCCTGTGTTAACAGTCGCCATTTTTATTGGGGGCAACATGCAGCAGTGCACATCTGTGGTCGCCATCTTTGTAGGGGGCAATGTTGTCAATGAGTGGGAGGAGCTTGTTCCCCATTGTTCAGAATGGAGGCGACTTGTCCATCAGGGATGAGAGAGGATTAATAAAGCAAACAGAGACCAAATCCTTCCCTTTGTGGGGCAATCTAGAATAACAGGTCAGGTATCGGTTGAGAGGTAACAGAGGGTGGTACATTTGTGGGATTCACTACCCCTTAGCAGGGTGGAATCTGAATCATTAAATGGTTTCAAGAAGGAGATAGATATATTTCTGATAAAAAAGCGTGAAACCCTTTTGGGGAAAGGTGGGCAGGTGAATTTGAGAGCAGGGAGTCACCAGCCATGATATGATTGAATGGCAGAGCAGGGTCGAAGGGCTGGGTTTGCCGACTTCTGCTCCTAATTCTTATAAACTATCCTGAAGATCTGCAATGTGGGGTGGCACAATGATTAGCACTGCTGTCTTACAGCACTAGAGAGCCGGGTTTGATTCCTGGCTGCGGTGACTGTCTGTATGGAGCCTACATGGTTTCCTCCAGGTACTCTGGTTTCCTCTCACACTCCAAAGGTCTGGGGGTTAGGTGGATTGGCCATGCTAAGTTACCCATTAGTGTCCCAAGATACATAGGTTAAAGGATAAATATGTGAGGTTACGGGGAAAGCCTGGGCTTGATTATGTTCAGACCTGATGGGCTGAATGGCCTCCTTCTGCACTGGAGGGATTCTATGAGTGTCTTTTACTAATTCCTAGCTTTTAATTTCCAGGTTAATTTATTTAAAACTGATTTTGCCATGGAGGCATTTGAAAACCCATCCACCTGAGATTACTAGTCCAACAACACAACCGTTATATCACCTGTATATCACGGTTAGTTCCCAAGACTTTTCCACTGTGTGTTACGGTAACAAATGACTCACCACGGCTAAACTCCTTCCAACAGACTTTAAGAAAACAAACTTGTCGTCCAGAAGATGGGTTCCAAGCAGATCTGCAATCTGTTGTCTTAGTGCTTTCAAACTCAGGTCAGGTAAAACCCTGCAAGATGAAATATAACACAATCACAGCCTCCCAATTCCCCAGATATCAGTCAACATTTCTCACTGACACTCACAAAACAAAATGTTAAAGAAACAACAACTGCTGTTATTTAAATGGCTCCTTAATGTAATAGAACATCCTCCCAGAGTATTATAATCAAAATCCCATTATCTGATACTAAGCTATACATTGGGTAGAATTTTCCATTTCCCCACCCCACCATGACAACCAGTAACTCTACTTGAACACTAGTGATTTTTATATGCCCTTCTCTGATCAGAACCTTCCATTCACCTGACGAAGGAACACAGTTTCCGAAAGCTTGTGAGATTACTATCAGATAAACTGGTTGGACTCTAACCTGGTGTTGAGACTTCTTACTGCAATTTGTACACAGCAGGGGGGGTGATAGCCTAGTGGTACTATCACTAGACTAATAATCCAGAAACTCAACTACTGTTCTGGGGACCGGAGTTCAAATCTTGCCATGCCTCATGGTGGAATTTGAAGTAAAAAAATTTGTAATTAAGAATCGACTGATGACCATGAAACCATTGTCAGGAAAAAGCCCATCTGGTTCACTAATGTCTCTTTAGGGAAGGAAATCTGCCATCCTTACTTGGCCTGGCCAACCTGTGACTCCAGACCCATAGCAATGTGGTTGACTCAACTGCCCTAGGGCAACTAGGGATGGGCAATAAAATACTGGCCAGCTAGCAACACCTATGTCCCACGAATGAATAAAAAAAACTCCAGTGTAAATAAGCAAGATCTGTAATTTTTTTCTCTTTTTTCGGCAAGTAGAGAAAACTCTAATCTTGACCACTCCAGGACAATGGAGTTTACTCTCCAAAGCAAAGATGCTTTTTTTTTTTACATGCACAGCAAGATCATACAGATCAGATAAGCACAGAAAACTGTCTAACAACACCACAGCACAGACCAGGCTGACAAATCCACAAAAATATACAACTTTAAACAGCTATAAATTGCAAAGTTCATTTAATAATGTCTTTTCAGTTTCATCTTCTGCTGGGTAAAAATTGAAAAGAACAGAGATATTTGTGTTTTTAAAACTTATGAGATTAGGAATGTGTTCCTGGCGATCGAAGCAAAGGACTTGCTCATATTTAGGAACATCATCAGGTTAGGTGGGGAAATGGCTCCTGATCTGCCCAAGACCGCAAGAAACTACAAAAGGTCTACTAAAGGGAAATTAATAGATATTGGCACAGGGCAATTACTGCTAAGCCCACACTAAGCAGAATGTATTGCTGCACAGAAAGAGGCAAGGAATTACAGAAGGTTGTGAATATAGCCCAATCCATGTAAACTAGCTAGAACATAGAACCTTACAGTGCAGAAACAGGCACTTGAGTCTACACCGACTACAATCCCACCTTGCCCTAACTCTACACATTTACCCAACTGATCCCTTGAACCTACACATCAAGACACTAAGGGGCAATTTTAGCATGGCCAATCAACCTAACCTGCACATCTTCAGACTGAGAGGAAACCTGAGCACCTGGAGGAAACCCACGCAGACACGAGGAGAATGTGCAAACTCCACACAGACAGTGACCCGAGCCGGGAATCGAACCCAGGTCCCTGGAGCTGTGAAGCAGCAGTGCTAACCACTGTGCTACTGTGCTGCCCTTTCCATCCATTGATTCTAGCCACACTTCCCACTGCCTCAAAGTAGCCAACATAATTAAGGATCCCACACACCCTGGATATTCTCTCTTCCACTTTCTTCTGTCAGGAAAAAGATGCAAAAGTCTGAGGTCACGTATCAACCGACTCAAGAACAGCTTCTTCCCTGCTGCTGTCAAACTCCTGAACAGACCTATCTTGCATTAAATTGATCTTCCTCTACACACTAGTGATGAATGTAACACTACAGGCTGCACTCTCATTTCCTTTTTTCTGAACAGTATGCTTTGTCTGTGTAGCACACAAGAAACAATACTTTTCACTGTAGGTTAATACATGGTGACAATAAATTAAATCAAAAACTGTAGTGAAAGGTGAAATTGATGAGAAATTATTTTAAATTCATGATAGTCGATCCGCAAGTTAAATTTCCTTCAGAGAAATTGGGAGCAGTGGGCAAGGCATTGGAACAATCCCTCCTGAAAGTCACTGGGATCTCTGGATGGTCAGTGTCTGGATCAGACCCAGCAGCAGATCCTCCAATCACCCCCACATCACCGTTAACCCCCCCTCATGGGCCTGATGTAGAACCCAGAGCTGAGGAACATCCCTTTCAAGTACTGAGCGAGAAATTTGCAAATAGCAAAGGCAAATGCAAAACATTGAGAGGTCCAGGCTGCCAGAAAAGGATGTTACTGGATTTGATGAGGCTGGTCCAACCTGTGGCTCAGATTGCAGCCTGCAACAGCCCCCTTGATGTGACCCCTGGAGTTCAAAGTGCTGGTAAGATGGGCCAATGAGGTTGAGGATTTCTCCTCAATACTGAGCTTACCAGCAAACATGGGAGGGAAACATTCTGAGATTGTTGGAGGAGTGAACAGCAACAGCTGTGAGTAAGTGGAGATGGGGACTCTGGGATACACGAGATTTCTACTCCCCACCACGCTTCCATTATTATCATCCACCGACCTCCCCCTGCCCCAATCTGCCCACTGCCCTCCAACTCCTCCCCTGGCAGCAGGTGTGTTGGAGAACTGCTAGGCCTCAGGCCTCACTCAGGCTCTTTCTTCTGCCTTTATTGCATCTCTCCGCCCCCCCACCCTGCCCAGAACAATTCAATGAGTGAGTGAGTGAGTGAGGGAGGGTGACACACCGTGACCCATTGACGATGTTGCTGAATGAAGCAATGATTGAACATAGAACATTACAGCGCAGAACAGGCCCTTCAGCCCTTGATGTTGCGCCGACCAATTAAGAAAAAGCAGTGACCCTCTAACCTAAACCATTCCCTTTTCATCCATAAGCTTATCTACTAACCTCTTAAACGCCACCAAACTTGGCGCATCTACAACTGCAGCAGGCAGGGCATTCCATACCCTTACCACCCTCTGGGTAAAGAACCTACCTCTGACATCCATCCTATAACTACCACCCCTTAATTTAAAGCTATGTCCCCTCGTGCTAGCTTTCTCCATCCTAGGAAAAAGGCTATCACTGTCCACCCTATCTAAACCTCTAATCATCTTATATGTTTCAATAAGGTCTCCTCTTAGCCGCCTTCTTTCTAACGAAAACAACCTCAAATCCCTCAGCCTCTCTTCATAAGACCTGCCCTCCATACCAGGCAACATCCTGGTAAACCTCCTCTGTACCCTCTCCAATGCCTCCACATCTTTCTTATAATGTGGGGACCAGAACTGCACACAATACTCCAAGTGCGGCCGCACTAGAGTTTTGTACAGTTGCAACATGACGTTGCGGCTCCGAAATTCAATCCCCCTACCAATAAAAGCTAAGACTCCATATGCCTTCTTAACAACCTTATCGACTTGATTGCCAACTTTCAGGGATCTATGCACATGTACACCAAGATCCCTCTGTTCTTCAACACTATTAAGAGTCCTACCATTAGCCCTATACCCTACACATTTGTTATTCCTGCCAAAGTGATTGGATTTTTAAACAACAAATGTCCGCTGCAGCACAACCCAATTTCTCTCAGCAAAACTTAAGCCTCATTACCCATCCAGAGAGATTCCTGATATCATTTTACTGTAAATATCCAATCCAGATACATGGCTTCCCCAGTGTTTACTGTTCGTACCCAACCAAATAGAAGATTGACAGGATCTTGTAATGTTAATTTTAAATGTGTGCGTGTGCGCAATGTGCACGTGTGCATGTTGGTAGGGCAGACAAAGGGTGTGTGTGTGAGGAACAGAAGGGTGAGCGTGTATCTGTGACAGAGAGAAAGGTGAATGTGCATCTGAAAAGGAGAGTGAGTGTGAGTGAGACAGGAGAGAGAGAGACAGAGACAGAGACGAATGTGTGTGTGTAAGAAAGACACATATGAGAGGGAGGGGAGTGTGTGTTTGGTTCTCTCCCAGTCTCAGAATTCTCATTCGCCCTCACACCAACAGGCACTCTCTGCTTTCTGTTTGGAATTCATGTTTAATATTGGGCCAAACCCCACCTTCCTGAGAAAAACTGAAATGTGCCTCCTCGCTCTGGGGAGTTTGGATTATTAGCCTGTGAAGGAGCATCGAGAGAAATGGGTTCGACAATAATCCTTACCTGACAAAGCCAGCAGAGACGAACTTGCTGATGGCGTGGTTAGAAACAGTATTTAATTTACTGTTCCACAATTCAGCTGGGACGTAGAAGACATGAAGCTCCAAAACCTGAAACAGTTTATAAAGCGAGAACTGTGAATACAAAACAGCCAGCAATGTAATTACATCTGAACACAATCAATAACTAGAGTAACAAAGGATGTTGAATGTATTCACTGGAGGCAGACAAGGTAATCACAGTTACAAAAATAAACAGCAATAATGGTTTGAAAATCACTGCTGGGATTACACTGCTGTAGCAGCTGGTCTATTTAACTGCAGTGCTATTAATGCAGTGTGGTAAAAGTATTGACATTAATAACATGCTGTACAAGTTATCCACTGTGCAAACCTCTCTGACAAAAATCTCTAATTGAAGTCCCTAAGCATCTTAAAGAGAACAGTGTCGATGGCACAAAATTTTGAAATACTCACAATCACGTGGCACCAATATTTTATATTATCTTAAAGACTGAATGATCATTAGGCAAGTTCTGTAACATGTCTTGATACAATGGTGTGCAGTAGACATAGGTGTGGCTAATATCCAGTTACATAGTCATATAAACCCAGGCCCTGTGATAATGTGGTACACTTTAATTAAAACAAAAGCTTTGACAAAGGGTAGTCTGGACTTGAAACATCAGCTCTTATCTCTCCTTACAGATTCTTTCAGAGATTTTCCAGCATTTTCTCTTTTGGTTTCAGATTCCAGCATCCGCAGTAATTTGCTTTTTTTTTTAAAACACTTGAATTTAAACTGGATGTGTCTTTTGCATGTGTTGGTACACTCACTAATCTAGCCTTTTCAAAGACATTCCAAGAAAACATTTGGTTAGATGAAGTCACGACTGAATAATTAAATTGTTTTATTTGATAGTCGCCAAGGGGATAGACAGGGGTCACGAGTCTTCCTCAGATTGCGGTGGAGACAGGGTTACTGAACATTGTAAAGGCAGAGGTAGCTAGGTTCATGGAGCAAGGAGGGTTAAAGGATACAGACAGGGGTTGTGAGGAAGGAAAGAGGCAGTGAGGTCACGATCAGAACAGCCATGATAGTGGTTGGTGATTGATGGAACAGGCTTGAGGGGCCGAGTGGCCTACTCCTGCTCCTAATTCATATATCGGTACAGGATATTGGCCGGAATTTTCTGATGGCATACACTGCGCCCCCACTGCCACCAGAATGGAGAATCTGGTGCCCAGCCAAATCTCCATTCACTGCAGCCGGACTGGAGAATCCCAGACACGGGCAAGGTCGGAGAATTCCAGCCATAATCACACTTGTTTCATCAATTCAATCAGCAAAGAATGGCTATCAGACAGGGGAACTTCTAAACAGATATTGGGAATGAAACTCTGATATTTTTCAGTGTTCCACAGAAAGAGTTTGGAAATGAGATTTTTACCCCAAAGGTTTTATTAAAGGAAAGGCGAGATAATAGGACAAAAGCAAAGGCTGTTAAAAATGCCAATAAATTGGAGTTTAAGCTTGTTTCTTAACGACACAGCGCAAATCCAACAACACTCAAGAAGCTCAGTACCATCCAGAACAAAGCAGCCCCACTTGATTGGCACCCCATCCACAAACACCCACTCCCTCCACCACCGACACTCAGTAGCAGCAGCGCAACAACTCACCAAGAGTCCTTTGACATTTAGCAGATTGCCTAGTGTGTTTTAGTTGAAGTGCTGTTTTTCAAACTTTCGTAGAAAAGTAGTTGGAATTGTGGGCAGCGATTCCAACACATTGCTAAACTAAATTGCCAGAACATAGAACATTACAGCACAGAACAGGCCCTTCAGCCCTCGATGTTGCACCCACCAGTGGAACCAATCTAATGGCCCTCTAACTTAAACTATTCTATTGTTATCCATATGCCTATCCACTGACCATTTTAATACCTTAAAGTTGGTGAGTCCACAACTGCTACAGGCAAGGCATTCCACACCCTTACTACCCTCTGAGTAAATACCAGGGTCATAAATACACCTGCAATAGTGTTGCAGTCTCAGAGTTTGAAAGGTGTGGCTTCAAATCTTGACCCAGACAGAGACTTCAGCACAAACTCTAGTCCAGCTCTGCAGCACTGTGCTGAGAGAGAGCTCGCCAGCGTTGGAGGTGCTGTCGCTTGAGATGATAAACTGCAGCCTCATCCACACTCGTGTTAAACAATCCCGTAGCTCTGTTCCTACACAGCAGTGGAATTATGTGAGTATCCTGGTCGAAATTTATCCCTCAGTCAACATTTGGAACAAATGTCGAGATTATTTTGCTCACTAATGTTTGTGGGATCTTTCTGTGTGTGAAACTGGCCACAGCATTTCCACATTATATCATTTAATACTAACGTTGTTAAATCTCACAGGATCCAGGGTAAGGTTTCTAAATGGATAGAAAATTGGCTTCTTGACAGAAGCCAGAGGGTGGTTATCAAGAGTTGTTTTTTCAAACTGGAGGCCTGTATCCAGCAGTGTGCCTCAGGGATCAGTGCTGGGCCCACTGTTACTTGTCATTTATATTGATGATTTGGCTGAGAATATAGGGGTTTGCAGATGACCCAAAATTGGTGACATAGTGCACAGTGAAGAACGTAACTGAAGAACTGTAATTTCCCAAAGGTAGGAGAGTCTAAAACTAGAGGGCATAGTTATAAGGTGAGAGGAGAGATACAAAATTGTTCAGAGGGGCAATTTTTTTTCCCCACAGAGGATGGTGAGTATCTGGAACAAGCTGCCAGTGATAGTTGTACAGATGGGTATGATTTTGTCTTTTAAAAAATATTTAGATAATTACATGGGTATGATGAAATTAGAGGGATATGAACCAAATGTGGGCAATTGGAATTAGCTTAGGGGTTTTGAAAAAAGTGTGGCATGGACAAGTTGGGCCAAAAGACCTGTTTCCATGCTGTAAACCTCGGACTCCAAATGGTTTCAAAGCATTTTGGCACATTGAGATTGTTAAAGGAACTAAATAAATACATGGTCCTTCTCTTTGGGGGTGAAAGTATGAATTGACATTGTTTTTAGCAAGGCCAACAGTGGAAGCTATCAACAACTACTTATAAATATAAGACTAAGATAGAGGTACAAAATTGTGCCATTCAGCCCATCGAATCTGCCCCGCCATTCAATCATGGCTGATAAGATTCTCATCCCCATTCTCCTACCTCCTCCCCTTTTAAAGCAAACATCAAGGTGTTTCATAGGGGCAAATTATGAAATAAAGGGGTGGGTTTTGTGAGGTCGGAGAATCGAAGGGGAGCATCCTACTGCATTTTGTGCTAATCTTCACTTCATTATGCTTTGTAGATTCCGAGTCGGATTCTCCACATTCCCAGGAATCTCCAATTCTTGGGCTTAGCAGAAATCCAGCATGAATCAGGCTATTGGAACCTCTAGGAGAGAGTAAATGACTGGGCAGTTCCCCTGTCATTGCCAAGGACAGTGGGGAGTAGCCACTGAAGGAGCTGGCACGGGAGATTCCGGAAGAGAAGGAACCCATAGGAAGGGGGTGAGGGGCAGGAGAGTGATCCTGAAAGGGGAGGATCTTTGACCACTCCACAGAGGGTGTGTTGGGTTGGCTGGAGATCAGGGTGCTAGAGGGGTTTTGGAAGGAAATTCCAGAACATGGGGTCCAGGCAGCTGAAGACACAGCCACCAAAGATAGAGTGATTAAAATCATGGATTCACAAAAGACCAGAATTGCAGAGTGCAGATATCTCAGAGCTGTGGAGCCAGAGGCAATTACAGAGATAAGGAGCAGCAAGGCCATGGAGAATTACAAAATTAATACATTACTTAATAGGTGAATCTAGACATCGGAAGGCATAGATTTCAGCAGCAGGTAACCTGAGAAAGAAGTGAAGTGACAAAGATGGAAATAAGCTGTCTGAAATATGTCAAATAGTCGACTATACAGGGCTGGGGGGGAAAAAAATTCATGGCCCTCACACTTCTCCTATTTTTAGCCTGTTGTGTTATTATAATGATACCATAGAACTGTAGATTCTACAGTGCAGAAGGAGGCCATTTGGCCCATTGAGTCTGCACAGACAACAATTCCACCCAGGTCCCATCCCTATAACTGCACATATTTACCCTCCTAATCCCTCTGACACTAAGGGGCAACTTATCATGGCCAATCAACCTAACCCCACACACCTATGGGCTGAGATAAAGACATGAATCACTTTTTGGGATTGGGTAAATACATCGTGGGTTCATTTGATGTGGCAGAGACACTTGGTTGGATTGTCATGGTCTTAGTGACTGTCACGCCCCTAAATCATGGTCATAAAGTACTTCAATCAAATGCTTTATATTCAAAGTCTCACTGAACCAGTTACAGTTCCTGGAAATTTCCAACACCTTCTACAGGACAAAAGCTGAACCTTTATTGTTATGAAATCTCACACCCCTCTCATTGCTAGGACAAATTATGATCAACAAAACCAGGGATCAGCGTGACTCATCTCCCCAGCCTGGACTGTAACAAAAGGAGGAGCAAATCTACAGGGGTGCTAGAGGTCACCATCTATCTCCTAAGATGAACCATGGAGTTTGGCCAGAGGCACAGACACTGATCATTAGCCTGTAACTGGAGAAGTGATGGCCTAGTGGTATTCTCACTAGACTATTAATCTCAAAACTCAGCTAATGTTATGGGGACATGGGTTCAAATCCCACCACGGCAGGTGGTGGAAATTGAATTCAATAAAAAAAAACTGGAATTAAAAATCTATTGGAGAACATTGTTGATTGTCAGAAAAGACCATCTGGTTCACTAATGTCCTTTAGGGAGGGCAATCTGCCGTCCTGACCTGGTCTGGCCTACATGTGACTCCAGACCCACAGGCAACCAGGGACAGGCAATAAATTACAGCCCAACCAGTGACATCCATGTCCCAATAATGAATAAAACAAAATAAAAGCTGCCACGGTAATGGGCAACATCACATGAATAAGCTTTGGAAAGTTCCAGTGTTACATTTCTAGGCTTGTAACTCAGTCTACTTTTTAAATTCCAGCCCAAAAAAAAAATCAGAGTGTTGCTCCAGGCTGACAGCAGCTTCACCAGACCTGGCTCTGTGAAGCTTGTTTCCGAAGGAAGATTCTGGCCATCTCTTGCTGAGCAGCCCAAGTCTCTGGAACCAGCCATACCTATGTGTCACCATCAACATGAAAGGAATTCTGTAAACCTCTGCTTCTGTTAGCTGGCCCCATCTGAACTGTAGCTTCTCTGTGAAGGAATCTTCACTGGAACTCTGATCTTCTGGACTCTGCCAATTACGTGAACGGATCTCCACATCGGTGACGCTTTTGCTTCCAAGTTATTTATACTTGTATAAACTCCTCTTACCTATCTTTTTTTATTGTGTGTGTATGAAGTTGTGATTTGTAATGACTTAACTTCATTAGGGTTCCGCACTTTAAACAAAACGAAAAAAGTTTGCACGCTTAGATTCAAATTTACACGCAACTGATTTATTGAAAGAGGTGTTCTCTACATTGAATAGAAACTGAAACTAAGACAGAAGCAGGTGAAACACCCTAATGATCTCACAAGTCATGTGACTTGCTTTTAAAGCAATCATACAACCATTTAAATATGTAACATGACCATTCGCTGGATTTGAACATAGAAAAACTACAGCACAAAGAGGCCCTTCAGCCCACAATTTGCACTGATAATATCCATACCTACAAGGCTTATCTATAACCCTCAATTCTATTAAGTCCCATGTACTTATCCAGAAGTCTCTTGAAAGACCCTATCGAATTTTCTTCCACCACCACTGATGGCAGCCGATTCCACTCATCCACCACCCTGAGTGAAAAAAAAAAACTTACTCCTGATATCTCCTTTGTACCTACTCCCCAGCACCTTAAACCTGTGTCCTCACTTAACAACCATTCCAGCTCTTGGAAAAAGTCTCTGAGAATCCACCCAATCTATACCTTTCAACATCTAGAGGTGATGCCAACTAGAGGTGAGGCTACATTGGATTTGGTGCCGGGCAATGAGCCAGACCAGGTGTTAGGCTTGGAAGTTAGTGAACATTTTGGTGATAGTGACCACAATTCGGTTACGTTCACCTTAGTGATGGATAGGGATAGGCATGAAGCTGGGGGCAGTAGTTATAGCTGGGGGAAGGGTAATTATGAGGCCATCAGGAGAGAATTAGGGTGCATAGATTGGACTAGGAAACTACAGGGACTGGGAACATCTGGAATGTGGTGCTTATTCAAGGAGCAGCTGCTGCGAGTCCTTGATAAGTATGTCCCTGTCAGGCAGGGAGGAAATGGTCGAGTAAGAGAGCCTTGGTGTACGAAAAAAGTTGATTTGCTGGTTAAGAAGAAAAAGGAGGCTTATGTCAGGATGAGGCTTGAAGGCTCAGTTAGTGCAATGGATAGCTATAGATTAGCCAGGAAGGAGCTAAAAAGTGAATTGAGGAGAGCTAAGAGGGGACACGAGAAGATGTTGGCTGATAGGATTAAGGAGAATCCTAAAGCTTTCTTTCGATATGTTAAGAATAGAAGATTGGTTAGGGCAAGATTAGGGCCAGTCATAGACAGCAGTGGGAAGTTGTGCGTGGAGCCTGAAGAGATTGGTGAGGCACTGAATAAATATTTCTCTTCGGTATTCACGCAGAGTGCTGGAAATGTAGCTATGGAGAGCACTGAGGTACAGGGTTGCAAATTGGGGAGTATTGTAGTAGATAGGGAGGATGTGTTAGAAATTCTCGAGGGTTTGAAGTTGGATAAGTCCCCTGGGCCGGACGGGATTTACCCTAGGATTCTCTGGGAGGCAAGAGAGGAGATTGCAGAGCCTCTGGCTCTGATCTTCAGGTCCTCGTTGGTTACGGGTGTGGTTCCGGAGGACTGGAGGATAGCGAATGTGGTCCCATTGTTTAAGAAGGGGAAGAGAGACCTTCCAGGGAATTATAGGCCAGTGAGTCTTACTTCTGTTGTGGGCAAGGTATTGGAGAGAATTATTAGGGATAGGATTTATAGTTATTTAGAGAGAAATGAATTGATTGGGGATAGTCAGCATGGTTTCGTGAAGGGTAGGTCATGCCTTACTAACCTCATTGAGTTTTTTGAGAAAGTGACCAGAGAGGTGGATGGGGGTAAGGCGGTTGATGTAGTATATATGGACTTTAGTAAGGCGTTTGATAAGGTGGCCCATGGAAGACTTCTACAGAAAATGCAGATGTGTGGAATAGAGGGTGATTTAGCTAATTGGATTAGGAATTGGCTGGCAGATAGAAGACAGAGGGTGGTGGTTGATGGGAGATATTCATCGTGGAGTTCGGTGACGAGTGGTGTGCCTCAGGGGTCTGTTTTGGGGCCCCTGCTGTTTGTAATTTTTATAAATGATCTGGATGAGGGTATTGAGGGATGGATCAGTAAATTTGCAGATGATACTAAAGTTGGTGGAGTGGTAGATAGTGAAGAGGGGTGTTTTAGTTTACAGAGTGACTTGGACAAGTTGCAGAGCTGGGCCGAGAGGTGGCAAATGGAGTTTAATGTGGAAAAGTGTGAGGTAATGCACTTTGGCAGGAACAATAAATGTGTAGAGTATAGGGCTAATGGTAGGGCTCTTAATAGTGTTGAGGAACAGAAGGATCTTGGTGTATGTGTCAATAGATCCCTGAAAGTAGGCAGTCAAGTGGATAAAGTTGTTAAGAAGGCATATGGAGTCTTAGCTTTTATTGGTAGGGGGATTGAATTTAGGAGCCGCAGCATCATGTTGCAACTGTACAAAACTCTAGTGCGGCCGCACTTGGAGTATTGTGTGCAGTTCTGGTCGCCACATTATAAGAAAGATGTGGAGGCATTGGAGAGGGTACAGAGGAGGTTTACCAGGATGTTGCCTGGTATGGAGGGCAGGTCCTATGAAGAGAGGTTGAAGGATTTGAGGTTGTTTTCGTTAGAAAGGAGGCGGCTAAGAGGGGATCTTATTGAAGCATATAAGATGATTAGAGGTTTAGATAGGGTGGACAGTGATAGCCTTTTTCCTAGGATGGAGAAAGCTAGCACGAGGGGACACAGCTTTAAATTAAGGGGTATGAGTTATAGGACGGATATCAGAGGTAGGTTCTTTACTCAAAGAGTGATTAGGGAGTGGAATGCCCTGCCTGCAGCTGTTGTAGATGCGCCAAGTTTGGTGGCGTTTAAGAGGTTAATTGATAAGTATATGGAAGAGAAGGGAATGGTTTAGTTTGGAGGGGCATTGCTTTTTATTTTGGTCGGCACAACATCGAAGGCCGAAGGGCCTGTTCTGTGCTGTATTGTTCTATGTTCTATCTTATACACTTCTATCAGATCACCTCTCATCCTTCATTTCTCTAAGGAGAAAGAGAAACTGAGCTCAACCTATCCTCATAAGGCATGCCACCCAATCCAGGCAACATCATTGTAAATCTCCTCTGCACCCTTTCAATAGCTTCCACATCCTTCCTGTAATGAGCACAGTACTCCAACAGAGGTCTGATTAGGGTCTTACAAATCTGCAACATTAATTCCCGACTCCTAAACTCAATTCCTTGATTGATGAAGGCCAGTACACCACACGCCTTCTTGACCACATCCTCTGTGAGGCCAATTTAAGAGTCCTATGGACCCGGACCCCAAGGTCCTTCTGATCTTCTGCACTACTAAGATTCTTACCCTTGATATTATACTCCTTCATCCCATTTGACCTGCCAAAATGGGGCACCACACATTTATCTTCATTGAAGTCCATCTGCTACTTCTCTGCCCAGCCTCACATCCTATCCATGTCACGCTGCAACCTCTGACATCCCTCCAAACTACCCACGACACCATCAACCTTCATGTCGTCGGCAAACTTACCAACCCATCCCTCCATTTCCTCATCCAAGTCATTTATAAAAATTACAAACAGCAAGGGCCCAGAACAGATCCCTGGGGATCTGTTCAAATGTGTGAACAAAACTATACTTCTGATTTAATCATAAAGTGTTTGCTGAGAATCACCGATGGTTTGAGGGAAACTGCCTATTCCAAAAAAGGAAAATAATTCTCCAGCCAGTTTATGGGGAGAAAGGAAAGTTCTGTTTTGTCTTTCTATTCTTCAGTGAAAAAGACGTCCACCAGATGGACATTATTGGCAGGGTGAAATTCTCAAGTGGCTGATTTTTCTGAAGTTGCAATAGGCACAATATGAAAACATTCACCAAGCCAACATGGGATTTTACTAAATTCCTTGTGACAACAAGCATTCATCCTGTGGGCTTTCAGCTGATGGTTAAAGGAACAGGAGCTGGGAGTTGTGTGCCACACTGGGACATTTGGCCAAATCATTGAGTAAATACAAACTCATGTTTAATTCATCCGCAAACAATGCATGTTACAACGGAAATCCAGACAAGTGGGGACTACATAAATCTTTTAAATACCCTTTCCTATATGATCTAACAAATCTGCAAACACCTCTCCAACAACCTATGACAAATAAAAATCTGTTTATGATGTTAAACATTGCATTACATTTTTATTTGCAAGATATTGTCTGCGTTTATAGAGTAAGTAAATATGGTCAATCAACAAGACCAGCAACTAAAAACTTCACGATCATTTCCCAAATAATGCAGTTATAAATTCAGATCAAAGCTAACAGAACTGGCATATGCCTGACTACTGTATCTGTTTACACATTCCACACATTTTTACTGCTTTGTTTTCATTACAAAAGCATTTTTCTGGAAAAAGATGTTGATCATGATGTTCTTAATTAAATTCAGTGATATATTTTAAGTTGCTTCTCTGCCAAAAAAAGCTTTAATAATATTAGGTTGCATAGACTAGGGCTGGATTATGTTGAGGAGAGAAGGTCTGATCTTATTGCGATATTTAAAATGAGTCAAGGATTTGATATCTTAGCTACAGAGGGAAACAGATTAAGGGACATAAGCAATAATTTCAAGCTATGTCATTCAAGAGTGCACAGTTCCACCCAACACTATTCCTGCTTCAGTTCAATTGCTGCTGAAATGCTCCATCTAGTTATCTCTAGAGTTGATTCATCCAAAACTTAAGACCAGCTTCCCATTTTCCAGCTCCAATGCACTCTGACGAAGGGTCATACAGACTTGAAGCATTAACTCTATTCTGTCTCCACAGATGCTGTCAGACCTGCTGAGATTTTCCAGCAATTTCTCTTTTTATTCTCATTTTCCAATCTCTGCAAATGTCCAAGCCAAATCCTAACACACAGCAAGTCCCATTCACCAGTCACCCACAGAATTCCTATAGTGCAGTCCATCACAACTGCACTAACTCTCTGAAAGAGCATCTTACCCACGCTCACCCCACTGCCCCATTCATGTAATCATCCTACATTTCCTGTAGCCTAATCTGTACAGCCTTAGAATGTGGGAGGAAACCAAAGCACCTAGAAGAAACCCATATAGACATGGGGAGAATGTGCAAACACCACAGTCTTCCAAGGCCAGAATCAACCTCAGGTCCCTGATACAGCTATGCTAACCACTGTGCCACCATCTGATGCCCACATTACTCTGACCTATATTTGCCCCCAGTTAAGTAGTAATTTGAGTTTGAAACACTCATCCTTCTTTTCATAACCGTCCTCACTCCTCCCTGTCCCTGTAAACCCCTCCAGCCAGACAACCTTCCATGATCCCCACCCTCCTCTTGACAGCCCCGCTTTCAACTACTGAGGCTGCAAATTCTAGAATATTCCTCATGTAAACTTGTCACCCTCATTATCATCCCCCCTTCCCCTGCAGAAGGTGTTTAAATGTCCCCCTCTCTCTCTGACCAAGCCATTGGCCAGCTATCCAACATCTTCAAACACGGCGCAGTGCTACATTCGATTATTTCAATGAAGTGCTTTGGAAAGTCATCCTATAAAAGGTAGGTTTTTGCTGCATTCTGAGATTAGGAGGCATTTCCTTAGAAAAGGGCAAGCAGAAATCCTTTCCCCAGAAAGCTGTTGAGCTTTGGAAGGGTGGGTTCAACTGAAATTGCAAAACTGAGGACAATCAGTTCTGGGTGCCTGAAGATTGGAGGGTGAAAAATGTTGTGCGTTTGTTTAAGAGCTGCAGGGAAAAGTCTGGGAACTACAGGCCAGTGCGCCCAACATCTGCAGTGGGTAAGTCATTCAAAGGTACTTTGACAGGCAGGATCTACAGGTATTTAGAGAATCATGGACTGATTAGGGACAGGCAGCATGGCTTTGAGTGTGCAAGATCATGTCTCACAAATTTAATTAAGTTTTTTGAAGGGATAACCAAGAAGATAGATGAGGGCAGTGTAGTTGATATTGTCTACATGGATTTTAGCAAAGCCAGTGACAAGACACTGCATGGTATGTTGTTGCACAAGGTCAAATCTCATGGGAAGATCTAGGAGTCATTTGGATACAAAATTGGCTTGATGGCAGAAGGTGCTTGTAAAGGGTTGTTTTGCAAACAGAAGGAGTGTAACCACTGATGCACCTCATGGATCGGTGCTGGGCCTACTGTCATTTATATTAATGATACGGATGAGAATTTAGGAGGCATGGTTAGTAAGTTTGCAGATGACACCAAGGTTGGTGGCATCGTAGACAGCGAAGAAAGTTATCTAGGATTGCAACAGTATCTTGATCAATTGGGCCAAGGTTCTGATGAATGGCAGACGAAGTTTAGAACATAGAACATAGAACATTACAGCATAGAACAGGCCCTTCGGCCCTCGATGTTGTGCCAACCAAAATAAAGAGCAATGCCCCTCCAAACTAAACCATTCCCTTCTCTTCCATAATTTTAATTTAGATAAATGCAAGGTGATGCATTTTGGTAGATCGAACAAAGGCAGGATCTACTCAGTTAATGGTAGGGCATTGGGGAAAGTTACAGAACAAAGATCTAGGAGTACAGATTCATATTTCCTTGAAAGTGGAATCACAGGTGGACAGGGTGGTGAAGAAGGTATTAGGCATGTGTGGTTTCATTGGTCAGAATATTGAATATAGGAGTTGGGACATTTTATTGAAGTTGTATAAGATATTGGTAAGGTCACAATTGGAATACTGTGTGCAATTCTGGTTACCATATTGTAGGAAGGATATTAAACTAGAAAGAGTGCAGAAAAGATTTATTAGGATGCTACCAGGACTTGATGGTTTGAGTTACAAGGCACTTTGAAGGCTTAGGGATGATCTTATGGAGGTCTATGAAATAATAAGAGGTCTAGATAAGGTAGATAGTCAACATCTTTTCCCAAAGGTAGAGGAGTCTAAAACTAGAGGGCATAGCTTTAAAGAAGAGAGGGGAAAGATACAAAAAAGTCCCAAAGGGCAATTTTTCATATAGAGTGTAGTGAGTGTCTGGAACAAGATGCCAAAGGTAGGACTAGAACAGGTACAATTTTGTCTTAAGTAGTGTTTAGAAAATTACATGGATAAGATGGTTTGAGAGAAATGTGGGCCAGGTCAGGCAATTGGGATTAACTTGGTGATTAAAAAAGGAGTGGAGTGGACAAGTTAGGCCGAAGGGCCTGTTTCCATGCTGTAAACTTCAATGATTCTAACAATCAATTTTTGTTAGCAAATGTACAAAGCATCACACAACTGGGATGATGAGGTTGATGGAGTAAAAATATAGATCCGCTATGACCTATTCATGATGGTGAGGAGTAAGTGAGATGGTAGAGAACTTTCATATGTCTGTAAGGTAGCTGGGCTGAGGGAGTGGATGTGAGGTGGGGGAGTGCATCTGAGAAAGGTGGGGGCACAGAGACATGGGAGCTGGGGAGGCAGAAGGAGTAAAGAGGGTGGGAGGCTAGACATGAGGGCAAAGAGGGTGAGGAAAAGGATCTGGGGAGCAATAGTCTTTTCCAAAATTATTTTGCAGGCCCTGTTGAGAAATGTAAAGTTAGTTAGTTACAGTAAGACTGCAACAAAGTTACTGCGAAATTCCCCTAGTCGCCACACTCCGGCATCTGTTCAGGTCAATGCACCCTGAACAGCACGTCTTTCAGACTGTGGGAGGAAACCTGAGCACCCGGAGGAAACCCACGCAGACACAGGGAGAACATGCAAACTCCACACAGACAGCGACCCAAGCAGGAATTAAACCCGGGTCCCCAGTGCTGTGAAGGCAGTAGCAGATACTCTGAGCACATTTCCTACAGGCATCTCTTTCAAACCACGACAAATGCATGCATATATCATGGGCCGTATAATAACTGAGTACAAGACTCTCCTGCCAGTGCCTTCATTGTACAGAGGACTAGGAACCCAAGACTCCCAAGCCTTAATCCAGTATCAGGGTGACGCAGTAAGGGCAACAGGGAAGATATATAATTTAAGTTTATTTATTAGTGTCACAAGTAGCCTTACATTAACAATGCAGTGAAGTTACTGTGAAAATACTCTGTTGCCACACTCCAGCACCTGTTCAGGTAAACTGAAGGAGAATTTAGCATGGCCAATGCACCTAACCAGTACGTCTTTTGGACTGTAGGAGGAAACCAGAGAAAACTCATGCAGTCACGAGGAGAACGTGTAAACTCCACACAAACAGTGACCCACGGCTGGAATCGAATCCGTGTCCCGGATGCTGTGAGGCAGCACTGCTAACCACAGTGCCCTGAAAAATATTCCGAAAGCATACAGAACGGGCTCGAAGGGCTGAGTGGCCTAGTTTTCTTCTCATATTCCTCTGGTGCAAATTCCAAATTCCATTTGGTAACTCGTGCTACCAAATAAACCTGTTGGACTTTAATCTGTTGCTGCGAGACTTCTTACTGTGCAAATTCCAACCCAGCTGCCAGCTTATAAAATAGATTAGTTTTCAGTTTGGTAACTTTCATTCCCTTGATTGTTACCTTAAATAACATTCCAAATGTAACAGCTCTAATATTCCTCTTCTTCCCAAAGAGATAAATTCTAAACACTTCTGCCCTGACCTGTCTCCCAGGGCATTTCAATTTCTGGGTGAGTTTCCATCTGAGAGCAACTGAGGTGGAATGACCAGGATTCAGAAGTCGCAAATGATGATGATACACTGAATGACCCGACTTACTGACAATCACACAACATTCTTGGCGTTGTTATCGGTTACCTTATTCAATCTACTCGGCTGACCGAGACTGCTCTACAAAACTGCACAAAGTTCAGCCTTATGCTTTGTGGATAGGCACAATGTTGTTCTAGACATTTCAAAAGAACAGTGTGTTGCTGACTCAATTCTGTCTTGCGAGTTTAGCATTTTTGTTCTTATTCTTTCCAAGACTTATTTATAGTACCAAAGTAAAAACATAATAAACAGGAGCAGACGGAGACCATTTGGAGCATTGAGTCTGCTCCATTGTTCAATACCATCATGGTTGATCTTGGCTCCTCTTTCTTGCCCATAGCCTTTTAACAAGCCTTTAGACAGTTACATGGATAAGATGTGTATAGGAGATGGGCCAAGTGTGGGCAATTGGGACTAGCTTAAGAATTTGAAAAAAAGGGCTGCATGGACAAATTGGGTCAAAGGATCTGTTTCCATGCTGTAAACCTCTATGCTCATTCTCCAAATCTCTGACAGACCAAATATCCAATTAACTTAGCCTTTAATATATTCAACAATGGAACTTCTACAACCTTCTGGGATGGGAGAATTCCAAAGATTGCAATCTGTTAAATAAAGACATTTCTTATCTCAGTCCTAAATTATTGACCACTTATCTTGATACCATACCCCACCCTCTGCCTGTTAGATTCCAAGCCAGAGATTCCCCAGCAGGAGTTTAAAAAATGTTTCCCTTTCCCCTTGGCTACCCATAACATTGAGTATAGCTGGAATTCTCTAGCTGTTCACACCCCAGCGCTGCTGCTGGCAGGAATGGAAAATTTGGCGCTCAACCAAATCTCCATTCACTGAAGAAGAAAGAACAGTACAGCAAAGGAACAGGCTCTTTGGCCCTCCAAGCCTGTGCCCATCATAATCTCTATCTGGATGAACTGCCTGTATCACTTATTCCCCCACCTGTTCATGTGTCTGTCCAGATAAGTCGTAAATATCGCTAACGTATCTGCCTCATTTGGCAGTGCATTCCAGGCCTTCAACGCCCACTGTGTAAAAAACTTCCCCCGCATATCTCCATTAAACCTCTCCATCTTTACCTTGAACTTGTGCCCCTTGTAATTATCATTTCTGCCCTGGGAAAAAGCTTCCAACTGGGCCCCTCAATTTTATTAACTTCTATCATGTTACCCTTCAGCATCTGTCTTTCCAGGGAGAACAATCCCAGTTTATTCAACCTCTCCTCATTGCTAATACTAATAACCAATAGCTAATAAAGGCAACATCCTGGTAAACCATTTATTCTCTCCAAAGTTCTGTGAAAGGTGCTATATAAATGCAGATATTTTTCTGACGTATGCTTTACTGATTGAGCATTGCTGATGATACATTTCCAGTTACTTGCACCCTAAACATTTTATTTTCATTAGTTTGCTGAAGATGCATTCCTATTTGCTATAAAGGATATTTCCTTTAGGTTAAATCCTGCATCTTACCTCAACTGGAATTTGTTTTAATATTCTTTCACAGGATGTGGGTATCGCTGGCTGGCCAGCATTTATTGCCCATCCGTAATTGTTCTTAAGGTGGTGGTGAGCTGCCTTCTTGAAACACTGCAGTGCTAAGTACACCCACAGTGCTGTTAGGAAAGGAGTTCCAGGATTGTTATCAATCCATATGGTGTAGGTACACCCACAGTGATATTAGGGAGGGAGTTCCAGGATTTTGACCCAGCAAATGAGAAGGAAAAGCAATACATTTCCAAGTCAGGATGGTCAGTGGCTTGGAGGAGAACCTCCAGGTTGTAGTGACCTCCTTGGCTTTTTGATGTCATCCTGCTCAGTTCCATTCATAATAGAGCCATAACTACCTTTTGCACTGCCAACTTGGCAGCAGCCTTGCTAGCAACCTTGCCTCTGGGTTCAAAGGAATTGGTTTCAAAGTTTACACTAGGGCAAGTCTAAACTGGCACACCAAATATTTACTATGGTATCGAGGGAGCAGTGTCTGAACTGTTCTTCAGGTGAAAGCAATCCTGTCTGCCTGTTCTAAACAAAAAGTTGTACAGATATTGGAATAGGTGTAAAACAAAAAGAACAATATACAAGGATAACGCAAGAACTCACAGGTTACACTTGTCAGCACAGGTTAAATAGGCTTGTGTTCAGTTCTCTCCAGCAGTGATTTCCAACTTGTGCTGCAGTGCACTGGTGTGCGTAAATACTCCCTGAGTGTGCTATGAAAATGGACTCAAAATGATTAAAAATTCATGTAATTAAACTAAAACTAACCTTTGTCTTCAGCTCCAACAAATCTCAGGCCTTCCGCACATGGGAAAGAGCCGCACATACATGGTTTCAGATTTTTATATTAGTCGGGTCCATGCCCATGATCAACGAGACTTGGAGCTGAAGACAAAGGCTCCTTGTGCCCAGACAGAAAGTGAAAACTCAAAGGCCACAAAAAACCCTTAGAGAACACGGGAGATACGGAGAGGTTAAGAAAATGCAGGAGATAGGACAGAGAAGAGTTAAAAATGTAATTCCTAGTAAGTAAGGAAGGCAAAAGTGCAAGACCAATCAAATTAAGAAAAGAGACAGCTTCCAATTGGAGAATGTGTTGCAAGGAGATGGGCTGAGGGAGTACGGACTGAACATCATCCCAAAATAAAAAAGTTTTTTAGCTAAAGGGCCGTTCAGAAAAAAATGGGAGTTGAGGAGGAACTTATTCACTCAAAGGGTGGTGAATCTCTGGAATTCTATGCCCATTGAAGTGGTAGAGACTACCTCGTTGAATATATTTAAGATTTTAGATAGACAAGGGAATTAAGAGTTATGGGGAGAAAGTGGGAAAGTGGAACTGATTCACTTCAGATCAGCCATGATCTTATTGAATGGCGGGGCAGGCTCAAAGGGCTAGATAGCCAACTCCTGCTCCTATTTCTTATGTCCTTAGACGGGCCTCAAATTACTTTTGCAATATGGAGGTCTGCACTGATATATAAAGAATTGGGAACCACTCTCTCGAGAAGAGAAGGCTGAGAGAAGTGAGTTATTTAACATAAAGCGTAGACATTGGGTGGGATTTTCTATTGTCTGATCCCGCTGAAAGTCAGTGCACTCAAAATCATTGAAAAGTTTTTACCTATCAGCGAGTCCAAAACCCAAGTTCATAAATGAAAGAATCAGCAATGTGTAACTTAGAAAAACATTTTTATCTAAAGAGTGGCAAATTGTGGAACATACCACAGGAAGCTGTTGAGGTCAACTGTGTAATATGAGGGGAGGCTAAATAGAGAAGATTCATTTATGAAGATTGATGAAGAGGGATGATAACAGGCTTATCTACTGTGTCTGTTTTTGTGCTCTACTTTGAGCCAGTTTAGCTCAGTTGGCTGGACAGCTATTTCATGATGCACAGTGACACCAACAGCATGGGTTCAATTCCTGTACAGGTTGAGGTTATTCGTGAATCTTCTCAACCTTGCCTCTTGCCTGAGGTGTGTTGACCCACAGGTTAAATCACCACCAATCAGCTCTCCCCATCAAAGGAGGGAGCACAGTATGGTATCTGAGACAATGGTGACTTTACCTTTACTCTGAGTTACATCTTGTGGCTCACTCAGTAACACTCGAGTTGAGGTTCTGGGTTCAGATTCTACTCCAGGAGTTGGTCATGGTTGATGTTCCAGTGCAGTAGTGGGGCTGTGCTGCATTGTCATGAAATGTTAACCCATCTGCTCCATCTGCCTGGGCACCCATCCATTGGCTCTGTCTACACTTCCCACTACCTCTGCAAAGCAGCCAGCATAACTGAGGACTCCACACAGCCTGGGCATTCTCTCTTCCATCCAGAAAAAAGTACAAAAATCTGAGGTCACTTACCAACTGACTCAAGAACAGCTTCTTCCCTGCTGCTGTCAGACTCTTGAAGGGACCTACCTCACACTAAGTTGATCTTTCTCTACACCTTAGCCATGGCCTCTCACCTTCTTGAGAAGGTGAGAGGCCATGGGATCCAAGGGGCTTTGGCCTTGTGGATCCAGAACTGGCTTGCCTGCAGAAGGCAGAGGGTGTTGTGGATGGCTCTTTTTCTGCATGGAGGTCAGTCACCAGTGGAGTGCCCCAGGGATCTGTTCTAGGACCCTTGCTGTTTGTCATTTTCATAAATGACCTGGATGAGGAAGTGGAGGGATGGGTGAGTAAGTTCACCGATGACACGAAGGTCGGTGGTGTTGTGGATGGTCTGGAGGGATGTCAGAAGTTGCAGCATGACATCGACAGGATGCAAGACTGGGCGGAGAAGTGGCAGATGGACTTCAACGCGGATAAATGTGTTGTGGTCCATTTTGGCAGATCCAACGGGATGAATGAGTACACTATCAAAGGTAGGAGTCTTAGCTGTGTGGAAGAGCAGAGGGATCTTGGGGTCCGGGTCCATAAGACTCTCAAATCGGCCTCCCAGGTGGAGGATGTGGTTAAGAAAGCTTACAGTGTACTGGCCTTCATTCATCGAGGGATTGAGTTCAGGAGTCAGGAGGTAATGCTGCAGCTTTATAGGACCCTTGTCAGACCACACTTGGAGTACTGTGCGCAGTTCTGGTCGCCTCACTATAGGAAGGACGTGGAAGCTATTGAAAGGGTGCAGAGGAGATTTACAAGGATGTTGCCTGGATTGGGAGGCATGCCTTATGAAGACAGGTTGAGGGAGCTGGGACTGTTCTCCCTGGAGAGACGAAGGTTGAGAGGCGACCTGATAGAGGTTTACAAGATGTTGAGAGGAATAGATAGGGTGGACTCTCAGAGACTATTTCCCAGGGCTGAAATGGTCACGACGAGAGGGCACAGATTTAAGGTGCAGGGAAGCAAGTACAGAGGGGATGCTAGGGGAAAGTTTTTCACTCAGAGGGTGGTGAGTGAATGGAATCGGCTGCCGTCGGTGGTGGTCGAGGCGAACTTGCTGGGGTCTTTTAAAAGACTTCTGGATGAGTATATGGGATCCAATGGGATTGGGGGTTATAGATAGGTCTATAGCTAGGTAGGTTTTGATGTGTTCGGCACAACTTGTGGGCCGAAGGGCCTGTTTGTGCTGTAGTGTTCCATGTTCTATATGATTGTAACACCACATTCTATGCTCTTGCCTTTCTTTCTCTATGAACAGTATGCTTAGTCTATATAGCATGCAAGAAACAATACCTTTCACTGTACATTAATAAATGTGACAATAATAAATCAAATCAAAATAAACAACTATGGCTGAGTACTTCAGTGCCCTGCAAACCTCTCACCATAATGAAAGAGACTTTACCAATGCATATAATATCCTTTTAACCCTTTGACAAAGGGTTATCTGGACTCCAAATATCAGCTCTTTTCTCTCCTTACGGATGCTGCCAGACCTACTGAGATTTTCCAGCATTTTTTCCTGGAGTACTCCCTTTGTTTAAACTTGACGTGATATACATTTATTTCCAGTTAAAATCGACCAATGCAACTGATATTTGACCTACTCTATGGAGAATATTGGTGCAGAATGACTGTGGTGTATTTCTCTATAAAACAAACGCTTGAACCATCACTGTGAGAAGTAAGCAATGAAATGGAGACAGCTTGAAAGAAAGATCTGGATTCGGTGGAATAATCAAGCGGGTACCGTGAATTTTCCTCACTTGTTGCAATTTGGGAAAATTTGTCTTATTTATTTATCTCACCTTTCCCACTGCTGCCCTGTTCTTCTGCGATCACATCATCCTCCCACTCCTTCATTTCTTTTAACACTTTGATCCTTTCAAGGTGCACATATTCTAAAGTTTTCTGAACTCCTCAATTTTAGCTGTAAGTATTCGGCAGCACCCCAGTGGTGTCACATTTGCTAAGACTGTACCAAACTCTCGATGCACTGACTCACCCCAGCGCTCGGAATTCTCCGGCGTCCTGCCGATCTCATACTTCCCAAGTAATTCCGAAGCTAGAAATCCCCGGGGATTATTCCCGAATGAGAAGGAGCACATTCCCGATCTCAGTGACTCCCTATCTCTCCTGTAAGCGAGCTGCATTCAGGCCCTTTATATCTCAACCCAGCCCAGGGGTGCTGACAAGTGCTGACACTTGGTGAGTTATGGACAGGAGCCTCGCCCTGTTAGATTGCTACATTGGTATGATTGACAAGTAATTGGGGCCATTCAGAGAGCTGCTTGGCTGGAGACTTGTCCAGTTAGAGTGTTACATTGGGGATGATTGACAGATTATTCACCCAGTTACAATGCCCGATTGGTAGTGATTGACTGAGTCCTGCTCAGTGAGAGTGTTACATTGACAGTGAGTGACAGCTAGTTCGAGTCAACTTAAATGAAGTGATTGTAAATAAATCACCAAGAAATTCAATGGAGAAATTGAGGAGAAACCTCTTTACCCAGAGAATGGAGAGAATGTGGGCCTCGCTGCCATACATACATTTCCAAGAAAACAAGAGAACAAGAAAGATGGAAATAGAGCAATAATAACAGTAGATTTTGATGGGGAAAGGTGGGAGGAAAGGTAGAGCGTAAACACCAGCATGGAATGATTGGGCCAAATGGCCTGTTTCTGTGATGTACATCCTGTCTATTGCCTCTGTTGATACAATGATTTTTTTTGGAGACCAGAACACCTCATTTGCCTGACGATGGCCACAAAGACCGAAAGCTCGCAGATTTACTATCAAATAAATAAGTTGGATTTAAAATTGGTGTTGTCAGACTTTACTGAGTTTGCCCCAGTCCAATGCCGGCATCTCTACATCATGGGTACAATGGTTAGCACTGCTGTTTCACAGCACCAGATATTGGGTCCAATTCCTGGTTTGGGTCACTGTCTGTGCAGAGTCTGCATATTCTCGCTGGGTCTGTGTGGGTTTCCTCTGGGTGCTCCAGTTTCCTCCCACAATCCGAAAGACGTGCTGGTTAGGCAAATTGGCCGTGCTAAATTCTCCCTCGGTGTACCTAAATAGGAGCTGGAATGTGGTGACTGGGGGATTTTCACAGTAACTTCATTGCACAGTTAATGTAAGCCTACTTGTGAAACTAATAAATAAACTTTTTAAAAAAGCTGATCTATTCACTGTGATTGTTCAAGGAAGACTTCTCCTTTTGAAATCCATGTTAACCATTCATTATTAGATTTGATTCATTATTAGAACATAGAATGTAGAACATAGAACAATACAGCACAAACAGGCCCTTCGGCCCACGAGTTGCGCCGATCACATCTACCAATCCACAGACCTATCTATAACCCCCTATCCTATTCTTTTCCATATACTCATCCAGAAGTCTCTTAAAAGACCCCAGTGAGTTTGCCTCAACAACCTCCCACGGCAGTCGGTTCCATTCACTCACCACCCTCTGAGTGAAAAACCTACCCCTGACATCTCCTTTGTATTTGCTTCCCTGCACCTTAAATCTGTGTCCTCTCGTAGTGACCATTTCAGCTCGGGGAAATAGTCTCTGAGAGTCCACCCTATCTATTCCTCTCAACATTTTACAAACCTCTATCAGGTCGCCTCTCAACCTACGTCTCTCCAGTGAGAAGAGTCCCAGCTCCCTCAACCTATCTTCATAAGGCCTGCCTCCCAATCCAGGCAGCATCCTTGTAAATCTCCTCTGAACTCTCTCAATAGCCTCTACATCCTTCCTATAATGAGGCGACCAGAACTGCGCACAATACTCCAAATGGGGTCTGACAAGAGTCTTATAGAGCTGCATCATTACCTCCTGACTCCTAAACTCTATTCCTCGATTAATGAAGGCCAGTACACCGTACGCCTTCTTGACCACTTCCTCCACCTGCAAGGCCGATTTAAGAGTCCTATGGACCCGGACCCCGAGATCCTTCTGCTCTACAACACAGCTAAGACTCCTACCCCTTATATTGTACTCCTTCATCCCATTATTCTTGCCAAAATGGACCACTACACATTTATCTGCATTGAAGTCCATCTGCCACTTCTCCGCCCAGTCTTGCATCCTGTCTATGTCCCGCTGCAACTTTTGGCATCCCTCCAGACCATCCACAACACCACCGATCTTTGTATCATCGGCGAACTTGCTAACCCATCCCTCCACTTCCTCATCCAGGTCATTTATGAAAATGACAAACAGCAGGGGTCCCAGGACAGATCCCTGGGGCACTCCACTGGTTACCGACCTCCATGCAGAACAAGACCCATCCACAACCACTCTCTGCCTTCTGCCGGCAAGCCAGTTCTGGATCCACGAGGCCAAAGTCCCTTGGATCCCATGCCCTCTCACCTTCTCCAGATTGATTCCAGATTGAAGAAAAAGTGGGATTGTGTCAATCCCAATCACGAATATGAAATATACCACCATTGTCTCCTTGACACTATTGAGAGTGGTCTAAAGTACATGGAAATGTTTGCATGTAGATTTTGCTGGTCTGTTTCAGTTACATGCTCATGATCACAATTTGTGCACACTTAAAGTGGCCAGAAGTTTTTATCATGTGGTCTACGACAACTGAATAAAACTTTTAAAAGTTCAATGACTTTTTTGCAAGATTTAGTAAAGTGGAACAGATTGTTAGTGATAATGGTTCACAGTTTACTTCACAAGAGTTTGAAGGATTATCTCATAGTAATTGGTATTTAGCATACAAAATCCACACCTTATTGTCCATTAATCAATGGATTAGTTGAAAGATTATACAATCTTCAAGCATTCTTCAAAAGCTTCAAAAGAGCAAGGTGCATTATTACATCATGTGAATAGCTTTTGGGTATCTTATAGAAACACTACCCAACGTCCACCTGTATCACTATATTTAAAGGGAAAGTTGAGAATTATGTTTGATTTATTATTATCTCCAGAAACTTTAGAGATAGTAAAACGTCAACAACAATCTCAAGTCACTGGAAGAGAAGTGAGGGCAAAACAGTGGTCATTTCTGAAGGAAATCAAGACTTTGCATGTAATTATCTTATGAGTAAGAAATGATGCGAGCCATAGTTTAAGCAACTTTAGCAGCAGATCCAAGTTCTTAAACATTTCAAATAGAAAATGAACCAGTCATGCTGACTATTGTTGTCATCGCAAAATTATTTCTCAGAATCATCTCCAGAAGTACCAACTTCTTTAGTTCTTAGTATTGTGAATGCTATTGTGAATGGAAGACTTAGTTGATCTTGACTTGCTCGATGATTGTGTCTCTGCTAATATACCAAAAGGAAATGATACAGAATTAGTTCCAAGAGAAGAAGTTTCTACTGAAGCTCCCAAACATACTTCTTGAGTGAAGAACAGCCAAATTTCAGAATGTCATATACAACCAAAGAGGAATACATGTCCTTCTCATTAACTCTCTTATTGCTTGTACATAATGAATGGTGTGGAGAATTGTGTCGAGAGTGTTTTTTTATCATGACCACAGACTAAAAAGGGAGAGGGATGTTATACATTTAAAACAGCTGCAGATTACTTGAAGAGCTGATCATATAACTTGTTATAATGTCATTAGGGTGTTGCAGAGAGCTGTTTTCCTTTCAGCTTTGTATTCTGTGCAGTGCACTGGATACCTTGTTCAATAAAACCTGTTGTGTGTTAGTTTGAATTTTCATGTGCAAACCATACTTAGAACATAGAACATAGAACAATACAGCACAGAACAGGCCCTTCGGCCTTCGATGTTGTGCCGACCAAAATAACAAGCAATGCCCCTCCTAACTAAACCATTCCCTTCTCATCCATATACTTATCCACTAACTTCTTAAACGCCACCAAACTTGGCGCATCTACAACAGCTGCAGGCAGGGCATTCCACTCCCTAATCACTCTTTGAGTAAAGAACCTACCTCTGATATCCGTCCTATAACTCATACCCCTTAATTTAAAGTTGTGTCCCCTCGTGCTAGCTTTTTCCATCCTAGGAAAAAGGCTATCACTGTCCACCCTATCCAAACCTCTAATTATCTTATATGCTTCAATAAGATCCCCCCTTAGCCGCCTCCTTTCTAACGAAAACAACCTCAAATCCTTCAACCTCTCTTCATAGGACCTGCCCTCCATACCAGGCAACATCCTAGTAAACCTCCTCTGTACCCTCTCCAATGCCTCCACATCTTTCTTATAATGTGGCGACCAGAACTGCACACAATACTCCAAGTGCGGCCGCACTAGAGTTTTGTACAGCTGCAACATGATGCTGCGGCTCCTAAATTCAATCCCCCTACCAATAAAAGCTAAGACTCCATAAGCCTTCTTAACAACTTTATCCACTTGACTGCCTACTTTCAGGGATCTATTGACACATACACCAAGATCCTTCTGTTCCTCAACACTATTAAGAGCCCTACCATTAGCCCTATACTCTACACATTTATTGTTCCTGCCAAAGTGCATTACCTCACACTTTTCCACATTAAACTCCATTTGCCACCTCTCGGCCCAGCTCTGCAACTTGTCCAAGTCACTCTGTAAACTAAAACACCCCTCTTCACTATCTACCACACCACCAACTTTAGTATCATCTGCAAATTTACTGATCCATCCCTCAATACCCTCATCCAGATCATTTATAAAAATTACAAACAGCAGGGGCCCCAAAACAGACCCCTGAGGCACACCACTTGTCACCGAACTCCACGATGAATATCTCCCATCAACCACCACCCTCTGTCTTCTATCTGCCAGCCAATTTCTAATCCAATTAGCTAAATCACCCTCTATTCCACACATCTGCATTTTCTGTAGAAGTCTTCCATGGGCCACCTTATCAAAAGCCTTACTAAAGTCCATATATACTACATCAACCGCCTTACCCCCATCCACCTCTCTGGTCACTTTCTCAAAAAACTCAATGAGGTTAGTAAGGCATGACCTACCCTTCACGAAACCATGCTGACTATCCCCAATCAATTCATTTCTCTCTAAATAACTATAAATCCTATCCCTAATAATTCTCTCCAATACCTTGCCCACCACAGAAGTAAGACTCACTGGCCTATAATTCCCAGGAAGGTCTCTCTTCCCCTTCTTAAACAATGGGACCACATTCGCCATCCTCCAGTCCTCCGGAACCACACCCGTAACCAACGAGGACCTGAAGATCAGAGCCAGAGGCTCTGCAATCTCCTCTCTTGCCTCCCAGAGAATCCTAGGGTAAATCCCGTCCGGCCCAGGGGACTTATCCAACTTCAAACCCTCGAGAATTTCTAACACATCCTCCCTATCTACTACAATACTCCCCAATTTGCAACCCTGTACCTCAGTGCTCTCCACAGCTACATTTCCAGCACTCTGCGTGAATACCGAAGAGAAATATTTATTCAGTGCCTCACCAATCTCTTCAGGCTCCACGCACAACTTCCCACTGCTGTCTATGACTGGCCCTAATCTTGCCCTAACCAATCTTCTATTCTTAACATATCGAAAGAAAGCTTTAGGATTCTCCTTAATCCTATCAGCCAACATCTTCTCGTGTCCCCTCTTAGCTCTCCTCAATTCACTTTTTACCTCCTTCCTAGCTAATCTATAGCTATCCATTGCACTACCTGAGCCTTCAAGCCTCATCCTGACATAAGCCTCCTTTTTCTTCTTAACCAGCAAATCAACTCTTTTCGTACACCAAGGCTCTCTTACTCGTCCATTTCCTCCCTGCCTGACAGGGACATACTTATCAAGGACTCGCAGCAGCTGCTCCTTGAATAAGCACCACATTCCAGATGTTCCCAGTCCCTGTAGTTCCCTAGTCCAATCTATGCACCCTAATTCTCTCCTGATGGCCTCATAATTACCCTTCCCCCAGCTATAACTACAGCCCCCAGCTTCATGCCTATCCCTGTCCATCACTAAGGTGAACGTAACCGAATTGTGGTCACTATCACCAAAATGTTCACTAACTTCCAAGCCTAACACCTGGTCTGGCTCATTGCCCAGCACCAAATCCAATGTAGCCTCACCTCTAGTTGGCCTATCTACATACTGAGTCAAAAAACCTTCCTGCACACTCTGTACGAAATTTTATACTTCTGTATAAAATTCACAACCCCTAAGATAGTTTGGACATTATAGTGTCCAAGCAAGGTCCAACAACCTTCAGCTGTTTCATCAATGACCTTCCTTCCATCATAATGTTAAACATGGTAATGTTAGCTGATACCTGCACAATGTTGAGCACCATTCATGACTCCTCTTATACTGAAGCAGTCCATGCCTAAATGCAGTGAGATCTGGACAGCCTCCAGGTTTGAGCTAACAAATGACAAGTAACATTCACCCCACACAAATACCAGGCAATGATCATCTCCAACAAGAGATTAACTAACCATTGCCCCTTGACATTCAATGGTACTTCCATTGCTGAATCCCCCACTATCAACATCCCTGGGGTTACCATTGTCCAGAATCTAAACATAATTAGCCATATAAATACTGTGGCTATAGGAGCAAGTCAGAGACTGGGAATTCCGTGGTGAGTAACTCATTTCCTGACTCCTTGTTCACTATCTAAAAGGCACAAGTCAGGAATGTGATAGAATATGCTCACTTGCCTGGATCAGTGCCACTCCAACAACACTTAAACAGCTTAACACTATCCAGGGCAAAGCAGCCCTCATGATTAGCACCCTATCCTCAAATACCCAGTTCCTCCACCACTGATAAACAATGGCATAGTGTTTACAATCCACTAGATTTAATTTGATTTGAGTTATTATTGTCACAAGTATTAGCATACAGTGAAAAGTATTGTTTCTTGCGGGCTGCACAGACAATGCATACCATTCATAGAGAAGGAAAGGAGGGTGCAGAATTTAGAGAAAGATCAACTTAATAATGAGGTAAGTCCGTTCAAAGGTCTGATGGCAGCAGGGAAAAAGACGGCAAATTTCTTTCTCCAAAGGGAACTAATTTTGATAAAATCAGTGATAATTGTCATGGTCACCATTACTGAGACTAACTTTATATTCCAGGTTTATTAATTAAATGCACGCAGGTTGTCCTGATGGGATTTAAACTCAAATTTTTCAAACACTAACTTGCACCACGAGATTGTTATTCCAGTAACATTATCACAGTGCCACCATCTCCCTCATTTTTTGCAATTTCTTTAAATCCATAACTTGGAATTCAAACTTTTTTTTAGAACTTAATAGTCGCTATAATGATGGGAACAACATTTCATTTTTTATACTCAATTTTATACTCAATTTAGTAATCTATAATGCCTCATGGGGATTTAATTTATTCTTGGTATTTTGAGAAATATATGTTATCTGGACAAACACCATTTGAAGTATTTCCTGTGGTTAACCATTATTTGCCAGTATTGCTTTCTATTTTACTTTTAATTCTCAATCCCTCAAGAACAACTTCTTTCCAATCGATCACCCAATCTTTAACAGACTTATGTCCTTCACAGTTTTTGTCCCACCTCCATGTATTTTTATTCATTCAGTAAAAGGCCGGGGCCAGTCTCCTATATTACAGAGATGCAAAGTTACTGCATCATGGAATGTGAACTTCACCTAAGTAGTACCTGGTACAAGGTGAGTGCAGCAGCGCATGGAGATCCGCCTGGATTGGTTACAGGGATGTAAATGTGGAACCAGAATCTACGATTATTTCAGAAACTGAGAATACAAGAGTTACAGAGGATGAGCTAGACCTTGGGCTGATGAGTTTGCTTTTTGTCTCGGCCAGATTGCATTTTTCAGGTCGAGATGAACCTTGCTCGGAGCTGAGACATTCCACAAGCATTCAGAAGTCATTAGACTGGCTAAGCGGAACATGGCAGTTTCTCTTAAACCAAAAAAGAAAACGCTGCAAAATTTCAGCATGTCTCGCAGCACCGTAAGGAGAGAAAAGAGCTGACGTTTTGAGTCCAGATAACCCTTTGTCAAAGCTTTGGTCTCTGCTCTGATCATCCCCTCTGTCCCAGTAATGGTACCAGTTCCCCACAGTCACATAGAGCATGCAAAATCTGCTTCAGAGTACAGTGAAAAATATTCACACAGAGTGTGTCTGCAGTGTGCTTAAATGAAAGGTCAGTGTGCTGAAGATTGTTTTACTGTTCTGAGTGGTCAGTGCATTTAGTTTGTGCTCTCTCTCTTTCTCTCCCTGAGCGGTCAGTGAGCTGTAATGATTGGCCAGTGAGATGTATTTCTGGCTGTAATGAGTGGTCAGTGAGTTGTAATGAGTGGTCAGTGAGCTGTTACTGGAATGAATGGCCAGTGAATTGTAATGAGTGGTCATTTATTCTTTTCTTGTTGTAATGAGTGATCAGCGATTTGAAATGAGTGGTCAGTGAATTCAATTCCTCACTGTAATTAGTGGTCAGTGAATTATATTAGTGGTCAGTGTTATATTGGATGGATCAGTGTGTTATGTTGGGTGGACAGTGAGTTGTATTGGGTGGTCAGTGTTATATTGAGTGATCAATGTTATATTGGGTAGTCAATAAATTATATTTAGTTGTCAGTAAGTCATGTTGAGTCTGCATTGTACTGTTGGTCAATGAGTTATATTGGGTAATCATGTTACATTGAATGGTCAGTATTATATTGGGTGGTCAGAGTTATATTGGGTGGTCAGCGATTATATTGGATGATCAGTGAGTTATATTGAGTGACCAGTGTTATATTGAGTGATCAATGTTATATTGAGTGATCAGTGAATTATATTGGGTATATTGAATTATATTGGATTGGTGCTTGGGACTTCGATGCTGTGGCCATTTCAGAGACGTGGATAGAGCAGGGGCAGGTTCCGGGGTTCAGATGTTTCAGACAGAGCAGGTAGAAGAGTGGTTGTAGAAGAGGGGGAGGAGTGGCATTGTTAGTTGAGGACAGCATTACAGTGGCAGAAAAGACGTTTGATGTGGACTTGTCTGCTGAGGTAGTGTGGGCTGAGATTAGAAACAAGAAAGGAGAGGTCACACTGTTGGGAGTTTTTTATAGGCCTCCAAAAAGTTCCAGAGAAGTAGAGGAAGGGATTGCAAAGTTGATCCTGGATAGGTGTGAAAGTAACAGGGTAGTTGTAATGGGGGACTTTAACTTTTCTAATATCGATTGGAAAAGCTATAGTTCAAGTATGTTAGAGGGGTCAGTTTTTGTTCAATGTGTGCAGGAAGGTTTCATGACTTAGTATGTAGATAGGCCAACAAGAGGTGAGGCTATATTGGATTTGGTATTGGGTAATGAACCAGACCAGGGTTAGACTTGGAGGTGGGTGAGCACTTTGGTGATAGTGACCACAATTCGGTTACGTTTACCTTAGTGATGGAAAGGGATGGGCACGTACCGAATAACAGTAGTTATAGCTGGGGGAAAGGTAATTATGAGGCTATTAGGAGAGATTTAGGATGCATAGGGTGGAGCAGGAAATTGCAGGGGCTGGGGACATCTGAAATGTGGAGCATATTTAAGGAACAGCTTCTGCATGTCCTTAATGAATATGTACCTGCCAGGCAGGGAGGAAGTGGTCGAGTGAGGGAACCATGGTGTACTAGGGAAGTTGAATCTCAGGTGAAGAGGAAGAAGGAGGCTTATATAATGATGAGACGTGAAGGCTCAGTTAGGGCATTGGAGAGCTATAATTCAGCCAGGAAGGAGCTAAACAGGGAGTTGAGAAGAGCTAGAAGAGGACACGAGAAGACTTTGGCGGATAGGATTAAGGAGAATCCTAAAGCTTTTTACAGGTATATAAATAATAAAAGATTGGTTAGGGCAAGATTAGGGCCAGTCAGAGATAGCAGTGGGAAGTTGTGCGTGGAGCCTGAGGAGATAGGAGAGACACTGAATGAATATTTTTCGTCAGTATTCACGCAGGAGAAAGACAATGTTGTCGGGGAGAATACTGTGATACTAGGTTGTAGACTGGGCAGGATTGAGGTTCATAAGGAGGAGGTGTTAGCAAATCTTGAGGGTATGAAAACTGATAAGTCCCCTGGGCCAGATGGGATTTACCCCAGGATTCTCTGGGAGGCTAGAGAGGAGATTGCAGAGCCTTTGGCTTTGATCTTCATGTCGTCGTTAGCTACAGGTATAGTGCCGGAAGACTGGAGGATGGCAAATGTTGTCCCTTTGTTCAAAAAGGGGAGTAGGGACCATCCTGGAAATTATAGACCGGTGAGCCTGACTTCTGTTGTGGGCAAAGTCTTGGAAAGAATTATAAGGGATAGGATTTATAAGCATCTAGAGAGAAATAAATTGATTAGGGATAGTCAGCACGGTTTTGTGAAGGGTAGGTCGTGCCTCACAAACCTTATTGAGTTTTTTGAGGAGGTGACCAAAGAGGTAGATAAGGGTAAGGCAGTTGATATAGTGTATATGGATTTTAGCAAAGTGTTTGATAAGGTTCCCCATGGTAGGCTACTGCAGAAAGTGCAGATGCATGGGATTGAAGGTGATTTAGCAGTTTGGATTAGGAATTGGCTAGCTGATAGAAGACAGAGGGTGGTGGTTGGTGGGAAATATTCAACCTGGAGTGCAGTTACAAGTGATGTACCTCAAGGATCTGTTTTAGGGCCACTGCTGTTTATCATTTTTATAAATGACCTAGATGAGGGTGTAGAGGGTTGGATTAGTAAATTTGCTGACAATACCAAAGTGGGGGGAGTTGTAGACAGCGAGGATGGATGTTACAGTTTGCAGAGGGACATAGATAGGTTGCAGAGCTGGGCCGTGAGGTGGCAAATGGAATTCAATACGGATAAGTGTGAGGTGATTCACTTTGGTAGGAATAACAGGCATATGAAATATAGGGCTAATGGAAGGACCCTTAATAGTGTTGTCGAGCAGAGGGATCTTGGGGTACAAGTACATAGCTCTTTGAAAGTTGGCACCCAGGTTGATAAAGTTGTTAAGAAGGCGTACGGTGTGTTAGCTTTTATTGGTAGAGGGATTGAATTTAGGAGCCGTGAGGTTATGTTACAACTGTACAAAACTCTGGTGCGGCCGCACTTGGAGTATTGCGTACAGTTCTGGTCGCCGCATTATAAGAAAGATGTGGAAGCATTGGAAAGGGTGCAGAGGAGGTTTACCAGGATGTTGCCTGGTATGGTGGGAAGGCCTTATGAGGAAAGGCTGAGGGACCTGAGGTTATTTTCATTAGAGAGAAGAAGGTTACGTGGTGACCTAATTGAGGCGTATAAGATGATCAAAGGACTGGATAGGGTGGATAGTGAGAGCCTTTTTCCTCGGATGGTGATGACCAACACGAGGGGACATAACTTTAAATTAAGAGGTGGTAGTTATAGGACGGATGTCAGAGGCAGGTTCTTCACACAGAGGGTGGTGAGGGCGTGGAATGCCCTGCCTGCAGCAGTTGTGGACTCGCCTACTTTGGGGCATTCAAATGTTCAGTGGATAGGCATATGGATGATATTGGAATAGTTTAGGCTAGAGGGTCCAATGGCCGGTGCAACATCGAGGGCCGAAGGGCCTGTACTACGCTGTAATGTTCTATGTTCTATGTCAGCAGGTTATACTGAGTGGTCAGTGAGTTATGTTGAGTGGTCAGTGTTATATTGGGTGAACAGTGAGTTAATATTAAATGGACAGTGTTATATTGGGTGGTCAGGGAGTTAATGTTGAGTGGTCAGTGTTATATTGAGTGGTCAGTGAGTTAATGTTGAGTGGTCAGTGTTATGTTGAGTGGTCAGTGAGTTTATGTTGAGTGGTCAGTGAGTTAATGTTGAGTGTTCAGTGTTATATTGAGTGGTCAGTGAGTTAATGTTGAGTGTTCAGCGTTATATTGAGTGGTCAGTGAATTAATGTTGAGTGTTCAGTGTTATATTGAGTGGTCAGTGAGTTAATGTTGAGTGTTCAGCGTTATATTGAGTGGTCAGTGAGTTAATGTTGAGTGGTCAGTGTTATATTGAGTGGTCAGTGGGTTAATGTTGAGTGGTCAGTGTTATATTGAGCGTTCAATGAGTTAATGTTGAGTGGTCAGCGAGTTAATGTTGAGTAGTCAGTGAGTTAATGCTGAGTGGTCAGTGAGTTCTGTTGAGTGGTCAGTGAGTTCTGTTGAGTGGTCAGTGAGTTAATGTTGAGTAGTCAGTGAGTTAATGTTGAGTGATCAGTGAGTTAATGTTGAGTAGTCAGTGAGTTAATGTTGAGTGGTCAGTGAGTTGTGTTGAGTGGTCAGTGAGTTAATGTTGAGTGGTCAGTGAGTTAATGTTGACAGGTCAGTGAGTTAATGTTGAGTAGTCAGTGAGTTAATGTTGAGGGGTCAGTGAGTTAATGTTGAGTAGTCAGTGAGTTAATGTTGAGTGATCAGTGAGTTAATGTTGAGTAGTCAGTGAGTTAATGTTGAGTGGTCAGTGAGTTGTGTTGAGTGGTCAGTGAATTAATATTGAGAGGTCAATGAGTTAATGTTCAGTGGTCAGTGAGTTAATGTTGAGTGGTCAGTGAGTTCATGTTGAGAGATCAGTGAGTTAATGTTGAGTAGTCAGTGAGTTAATGTTGAGAGGTCAGTGAGTTAATGTTGAGTGGTCAGTGTTATGTTGAGTAGTCAGTGAGTTAATATTGAGTAGTCAGTGAGTTAATATTGAGAGGTCAGTGAGTTAATGTTGAGTGGTCAGTGAGTTAATGTTGAGAGGTCAGTGAGTTAATGTTGAGTGGTCAGTGAGTTAATGTTGAGGGGTCAGTGAGTGAATGTTGAGAGATCAGTGAGTTAATGTTGAGCAGTCAGTGAGTTAATATTGAGAGGTCAGTGAGTTAATGTTGAGTGGTCAGTGAGTTAATGTTGAGTACTCAGTGAGTTAATGTTGAGTACTCAGTGAGTTAATGTTGAGAGGTCAGTGAGTTAATGTTGAGTAGTCAGTGAGTTAATGTTGAGTGGTCAGTGAGTTAATGTTGAGTGGTCAGTGTTATGTTGAGTAGTCAGTGAGTTAATGTTGAGTGGTCAGTGAGTTAATATTGAGTAGTCAGTGATTTAATGTTGAGAGGTCAGTGAGTTAATGTTGAGTGGTCAGTGAGTTAATGTTGAGAGGTCAGTGAGTTAATGTTGAGTAGTCAGTGAGTTAATGTTGAGGGATCATTGAGTTAATGTTGAGTAGTCCGTGAGTTAATGTTGAGTGGCCAGTGAGTTAATGTTGAGTAGTCAGTGAGTTAATGTTGAGAGGTCAGTGAGTTAATGTTGAGTAGTCAGTGAGTTAATGTTGAGTGGTCAGTGTTATGTTGAGAGGTCAGTGAGTTAATGTTGAGTAGTCAGTGAGTTAATGTTGAGGGATCATTGAGTTAATGTTGAGTAGTCCGTGAGTTAATGTTGAGTGGTCAGTGAGTTAATGTTGAGTAGTCAGTGAGTTAATGTTGAGAGGTCAGTGAGTTAATGTGGGTGAGTAAGTTGAGAGGTCAGTGAGTTAATGTTGAGTGGTCAGTGAGTTAATGTTGAGTGGTCAGTGTTATGTTGAGTGGTCAGTGAGTTAATGTTGAGTGGTCATGAGTTAATTTGAGTAGTGAGTTAATGTTGAGAGGTCAGTGAGTTAATGTTGAGTGGTCAGTGAGTTAATGTTGAGAGGTCAGTGAGTTAATGTTGAGTGGTCAGTGAGTTAGTGTTGAGTGGTCAGTGAGTTAATGTTGAGTGGTCAGTGAGTTAATGTTGAGTGGTCAGTGAGTTAATGTTGAGTGGTCAGTGAGTTAATGTTGAGTGGTCAGTGAGTTAATGTTGAGAAGTCAGTGAGTTAATGTTGAGAGGTCAGTGAGTTAATGTTGAGTGGTCAGTGAGTTATGTTGAGAGGTCAGTGAGTTAATGTTGAGTGGTCAGTGAGTTAATGTTGAGTGGTCAGTGAGTTAATATTGAGAGGTCAGTGAGTTAATGTTGAGTAGTCAGTGAGTTAATATTGAGAGGTCAGTGAGTTAATGTTGAGTGGTCAGTGAGTTAATGTTGAGTGGTCAGTGTTATGTTCAGTGGTCAGTGAGTTAATGTTGAGTGGTCAGTGAGTTAATGTTGAGTGTTCAGTGAGTTAATATTGAGAGGTCAGTGAGTTAATGTTGAGTGGTCAGTGAGTTAATGTTGAGAGGTCAGTGAGTTAATGTTGAGAGGTCAGTGAGTTAATATTGAGTAGTCAGTGAGTTAATGTTGAGTGGTCAGTGAGTTAATGTTGAGAGGTCAGTGAGATAATGTTGAGTGGTCAGTGAGTTAATGTTGAGTGGTCAGTGAGTTAATGTTGAGTGGTCAGTGAGTTAATGTTGAGAGGTCAGTGAGTTAATGTTGAGTGGTCAGTGAGTTAATATTGAGAGGTCAGTGAGTTAATGTTGAGTGGTCAGTGTTATGTTGAGTGGTCAGTGAGTTAATGTTGAGTGGTCAGTATTATGTTGAGTGGTCTGTGAGTTAATGTTGAGAGGTCAGCGAGTTAATGTTGAGTGGTCAGTGAGTTAATGTTGAGTGGTCAGTGAGTTAATGTTGAGAGGTCAGTGAGTTAATGTTGAGTGGTCAGTGAGTTAATATTGAGTAGTCAGTGAGTTAATGTTGAGAGGTCAGTGAGTTAATGTTGAGTGGTCAGTGAGTTAAAGTTGAGCAGTCAGTGAGTCAGTGAGTTAATGTTGAGAGGACAGTGAGTTAATGTTGAGTGGTCAGTGAGTTAATGTTGAGAGGTCAGTGAGTTAATGTTGAGTAGTCAGTGAGTTATGGGGATTAATGTTGAGTGGTCAGTGAGTTAATGTTGAGAGGTCAGTGAGTTAATGTTGAGTGGTCAGTGAGTTAATTTTGAGTGGTCAGTGTTATGTTGAGTGGTCAGTGAGTTAATGTTGAGTGGTCAGTGAGTTAATGTTGAGAGGTCAGTGTTATGTGAGGGTCAGTGAGTTAATGTTGAGTGGTCAGTGAGTTAATATTGAGAGGTCAGTGAGTTAATGATGAGTGGTCAGTGAGTTAATATTGAGTAGTCAGTGAGTTAATGTTGAGTGGTCAGTGAGTTAATGTTGAGAGGTCAGTGAGATAATGTTGAGTGGTCAGTGAGTTAATGTTGAGTAGTCAGTGAGTTAATGTTGAGTGGTCAGTGAGTTAATGTTGAGTGGTCAGTGAGTTAATGTTGAGTGGTCAGTGAGTTATGTTGAGTGGTCAGTGAGTTAATGTTGAGTGGTCAGTGAGTTAATGTTGAGTGGTCAGTGAGTTAATATTGAGAGGTCAGTGAGTTAATGTTGAGTGTCAGTGAGTTAATATTGAGTAGGTCAGTGAGTTAATGTGAGAGGTCAGTGAGTTAATGAGTTGTTTTTTGAGTGGTCAGTGAGTTAATGTTGAGTGGTCAGTGAGTTAATGTTGAGTGGTCAGTGAGTTAATGTTGAGTGGTCAGTGAGTTAATGTTGAGTGGTCAGTGAGTTAATGTTGAGTGGTCAGTGAGTTAATGTTGAGTGGTCAGTGAGTTAATGTTGAGAGGTCAGTGAGTTAATGTTGAGTGGTCAGTGAGTTAATGTTGAGAGGTCAGTGAGTTAATGTTGAGTGGTCAGTGAGTTAATGTTGAGTGGTCAGTGTTATGTTGAGTGGTCAGTGAGTTAAATGTTGAGTGTCGTGAGTTAATGTTGAGAGGTCAGTGAGTTAATGTTGAGTGTCAGTGAGTTTATGTTGAGTAGTCAGTGAGTTAATATTGAGAGGTCAGTGAGTTAATGTTGAGTGTCAGTGAGTTAATTTGAGTGGTCAGTGAGTTATGTTGAGGGGTCAGTGAGTTAATGTGGAGTGTCGTGAGTTAAAGTTTGAGTGGTCAGTGAAGTTAGTTGAGAGGACAGTGAGTATGTTAGTGGTCAGTGAGTTATGTTGAGAGGTCAGTGGGAGTATAGAGTTAATGTGAGAGGTCAGTGGTTAATTTGAGTGGTTGGTTTAATGTTGATGGTCAGTGAGTTAATGTTGAGTGGTCAGTGAGTTAATGTTGAGTGGTCAGTGAGTTAATGTTGAGTGGTCAGTGAGTTAATGTTGAGTGGTCAGTGAGTTAATGTTGAGTGGTCAGTGAGTTAATGTTGAGTGGTCAGTGAGTTAATGTTGAGAGGTCAGTGAGTTAATGTTGAGTGGTCAGTGAGTTAATATTGAGTGGTCAGTGAGTTAATGTTGAGTGGTCAGTGAGTTAATGTTGAGAGGTCAGTGAGTTAATGTTGAGTGGTCAGTGAGTTAATGTTGAGTGGTCAGTGAGTTAATGTTGAGTGGTCAGTGAGTTAATGTTGAGTGGTCAGTATTATGTTGAGTGGTCTGTGAGTTAATGTTGAGAGGTCAGCGAGTTAATGTTGAGTGGTCAGTGAGTTAATGTTGAGTAGTCAGTGAGTTAATATTGAGAGGTCAGTGAGTTAATGTTGAGTGGTCAGTGAGTTAATATTGAGTAGTCAGTGAGTTAATGTTGAGAGGTCAGTGAGTTAATGTTGAGTGGTCAGTGAGTTAAAGTTGAGCAGTCAGTGAGTCAGTGAGTTAATGTTGAGAGGACAGTGAGTTAATGTTGAGTGGTCAGTGAGTTAATGTTGAGTGGTCAGTGAGTTAATGTTGAGTAGTCAGTGAGTTAATGTTGAGAGGTCAGTGAGTTAATGTTGAGTGGTCAGTGAGTTAATGTTGAGAGGTCAGTGAGTTAATGTTGAGTGGTCAGTGAGTTAATGTTGAGTGGTCAGTGTTATGTTGAGTGGTCAGTGAGTTAATGTTGAGTGGTCAGTGAGTTAATGTTGAGTGGTCAGTGAGTTAATGTTGAGAGGTCAGTGAGTTAATGTTGAGTGGTCAGTGAGTTAATGTTGAGTGGTCAGTGAGTTAATGTTGAGAGGTCAGTGAGTTAATGTTGAGTAGTCAGTGATTATGTTTAGTGGTCCGTGAGTTAATGGTGAGTGGTCAGTATTATGTGTGAGTGTCTGTGAGTTAATGTTGAGAGTTCTGCGAGTTAATGTTAGTGGTACATGAGTTCATGTTTGAGTAGTCAGTGGTTAATATTGATAGGTCAGTGGTTAATGTTTGAGTGGTCAGTGAGTTAATATTGGTAGTCAGTGATTTAATGTTGAGATATGTCGTGAGTTAATGTTGATGGTCAATGAGTTAGTGTTGAGTGGTCAGTGAGTTAATGTTGAGTGGGTCATGTTATGTTGAGTGGTCAGTGAGACATTTGAGTAGTCAGTGAGTTAATGTTGAGAGTCAGTGAGTCAATGTTGAGTGGTCATGAGTTTAATGTTGAGTGTCTGTGAGTTATGCTGAGTGGTTTTCAGTGAGTTCATGTTTGAGGACCTGTGTTAATATTGCTGAGTCAGTAAATTAATGTTGATAGTCAGTGAGTTAATATTGGGGAGAGGTCAGTCGAGTTAATGTTGAGTGGTCAGTGAGTTAATGTTGATTGGTCATGTTTGTTGAGTGTCCAGATGAGTTAATGTTGCAGTGGTCAGTGAGTTAATGTTGAGTTTTTCAGTGAGTTATATTGAGAGGTCATGTGGAGTTAATGTTGAGTGGTAGTCGAGTTAATGTTGAGTAGGTCCAGTGAGTAATGTGAGAGTCAGTGAGTTAATATTGAGTAGGTCAGTGAGTTAATGTTGAGTGGTCAGTGAGTTCATGTTGATAGGTCGTGAGATAATGTTGAGTGGTCAGTGAGTTAATGTTTTTGAGTGGTTCCTCTGAGTTAATTTGAGTGGTCTGTGGTTACTGTTGATAGGTCAGTGAGGTTAATGTGATGGTCATGGTTAATGTTGAAAGGTCATTGATTTAATGTTGAGAGGTCAGTGAGTTAATGTTGAGTGGTCAGTGAGTTAATATTGAGAGGTCAGTGAGTTAATGTTGAGTGGTCAGTGTTATGTTGAGTGGTCAGTGAGTTAATGTTGAGTGGTCAGTATTATGTTGAGTGGTCTGTGAGTTAATGTTGAGAGGTCAGCGAGTTAATGTTGAGTGGTCAGTGAGTTAATGTTGAGTAGTCAGTGAGTTAATATTGAGAGGTCAGTGAGTTAATGTTGAGTGGTCAGTGAGTTAATATTGAGTAGTCAGTGAGTTAATGTTGAGAGGTCAGTGAGTTAATGTTGAGTGGTCAGTGAGTTAAAGTTGAGCAGTCAGTGAGTCAGTGAGTTAATGTTGAGAGGACAGTGAGTTAATGTTGAGTGGTCAGTGAGTTAATGTTGAGAGGTCAGTGAGTTAATGTTGAGTAGTCAGTGAGTTAATGTTGAGAGGTCAGTGAGTTAATGTTGAGTGGTCAGTGAGTTAATGTTGAGAGGTCAGTGAGTTAATGTTGAGTGGTCAGTGAGTTAATGTTGAGTGGTCAGTGTTATGTTGAGTGGTCAGTGAGTTAATGTTGAGTGGTCAGTGAGTTAATGTTGAGAGGTCAGTGTTATGTTGAGTGGTCAGTGAGTTAATGTTGAGTGGTCAGTGAGTTAATATTGAGAGGTCAGTGAGTTAATGATGAGTGGTCAGTGAGTTAATATTGAGTAGTCAGTGAGTTAATGTTGAGTGGTCAGTGAGTTAATGTTGAGAGGTCAGTGAGATAATGTTGAGTGGTCAGTGAGTTAATGTTGAGTAGTCAGTGAGTTAATGTTGAGTGGTCAGTGAGTTAATGTTGAGTGGTCAGTATTATGTTGAGTGGTCTGTGAGTTAATGTTGAGAGGTCAGCGAGTTAATGTTGAGTGGTCAGTGAGTTAATGTTGAGTAGTCAGTGAGTTAATATTGAGAGGTCAGTGAGTTAATGTTGAGTGGTCAGTGAGTTAATATTGAGTAGTCAGTGAGTTAATGTTGAGAGGTCAGTGAGTTAATGTTGAGTGGTCAATGAGTTAATGTTGAGTGGTCAGTGAGTTAATGTTGAGTGGTCAGTGTTATGTTGAGTGGTCAGTGAGTTAATGTTGAGTGATCAGTGAGTTAATGTTGAGTGGTCAGTGAGTTAATGTTGAGTAGTCAGTGAGTTAATGTTGAGAGGTCAGTGAGTTAATGTTGAGTGGTCAGTGAGTTAATGTTGAGTGGTCAGTGAGTTAATGTTGAGTGGTCAGTGAGTTAATGTTGAGTGGTCAGTGAGTTAATGTTGAGAGGTCAGTGAGTTAATATTGAGAGGTCAGTGAGTTAATGTTGAGTAGTCAGTGAGTTAATATTGAGAGGTCAGTGAGTTAATGTTGAGTGGTCAGTGAGTTAATGTTGAGTGGTCAGTGTTATGTTGAGTGGTCAGTGAGTTAATGTTGAGTGGTCAGTGAGTTAATGTTGAGTGGTCAGTGAGTTAATGTTGAGAGGTCAGTGAGTTAATGTTGAGTGGTCAGTGAGTTAATGTTGAGAGGTCAGTGAGTTAATGTTGAGAGGTCAGTGAGTTAATATTGAGTAGTCAGTGAGTTAATGTTGAGTGGTCAGTGAGTTAATGTTGAGAGGTCAGTGAGTTAATGTTGAGTGGTCAGTGAGTTAATGTTGAGTGGTCAGTGAGTTAATGTTGAGTGGTCAGTGAGTTAATGTTGAGTGGTCAGTGAGTTAATGTTGAGTGGTCAGTGAGTTAATGTTGAGAGGTCAGTGAGTTAATGTTGAGTGGTCAGTGAGTTAATGTTGAGAGGTCAGTGAGTTAATGTTGAGTGGTCAGTGAGTTAATGTTGAGTGGTCAGTGTTATGTTGAGTGGTCAGTGAGTTAATGTTGAGTGGTCAGTGAGTTAATGTTGAGTAGTGAGTTAATGTTGAGAGGTCAGTGAGTTAATGTTGAGTAGTCAGTGAGTTAATGTTGAGAGGTCAGTGAGTTAATGTTGAGTGGTCAGTGAGTTAATGTTGAGTGGTCAGTGAGTTATTTGATATCAGTGGTTAATGTTGAAGCTGAGTTAATGTGAGATCAGGAGTAATTGAGTGGTCAGTAGCAAATGTGTGTCGTGAGTATGTTGAAGGTCAGAGTAATGTTGAGTGGTCAGTGAGTTAATGTGAGTAGTCAGTGAGTTATATTGAGAGGTCAGTGAGTTAATGTTGAGTGGTCAGTGAGTTAATATTGAGTAGTCGTGAGTTATGTTGAGAGTCAGTGAGTTAATGTTGAGTGGTCGTGAGTAATGAGAGTAGTCAGTGAGTTAATGTTGAGAGGACAGTGAGTTAATGTTGAGTGGTCAGTGAGTTAATGTTGAGAGGTCAGTGAGTTAATGTTGAGTAGTCAGTGAGTTATTGAGAGTCAGTGAGTTAATGTTGAGAGGTCAGTGAGTTAATGTTGAGTGGTCAGTGAGTTAATGTTGAGAGGTCAGTGAGTTAATGTTGAGTAGTCAGTGAGTTAATGTTGAGGGATCATTGAGTTAATGTTGAGTAGTCCGTGAGTTAATGTTGAGTGGCCAGTGAGTTAATGTTGAGTAGTCAGTGAGTTAATGTTGAGAGGTCAGTGAGTTAATGTTGAGCAGTCAGTGAGTTAATGTTGAGTGGTCAGTGTTATGTTGAGAGGTCAGTGAGTTAATGTTGAGTAGTCAGTGAGTTAATGTTGAGGGATCATTGAGTTAATGTTGAGTAGTCCGTGAGTTAATGTTGAGTGGTCAGTGAGTTAATGTTGAGTAGTCAGTGAGTTAATGTTGAGAGGTCAGTGAGTTAATGTTGAGTGGTCAGTGAGTTAATGTTGAGAGGTCAGTGAGTTAATGTTGAGTGGTCAGTGAGTTAATGTTGAGTGGTCAGTGTTATGTTGAGTGGTCAGTGAGTTAATGTTGAGTGGTCAATGAGTTAATATTGAGTAGTGAGTTAATGTTGAGAGGTCAGTGAGTTAATGTTGAGTAGTCAGTGAGTTAATATTGAGAGGTCAGTGAGTTAATGTTGAGTGGTCAATGAGTTAGTGTTGAGTGGTCAGTGAGTTAATGTTGAGTGGTCAGTGTTATGTTGAGTGGTCAGTGAGTTAATGTTGAGTGATCAGTGAGTTAATGTTGAGTGGTCAGTGAGACAATGTTGAGTAGTCAGTGAGTTAATGTTGAGAGGTCAGTGAGTCAATGTTGAGTGGTCAGTGAGTTAATGTTGAGTGGTCTGTGAGTTAATGTTGAGTGGTCAGTGAGTTAATGTTGAGAGGACAGTGAGTTAATATTGCGAGGTCAGTGAGTTAATGTTGAGTAGTCAGTGAGTTAATATTGAGAGGTCAGTGAGTTAATGTTGAGTGGTCAGTGAGTTAATGTTGAGTGGTCAGTGAGTTAATGTTGAGTGGTCAGTGGTATGTTGAGTGGTCAGTGAGTTAATGTTGAGTGGTCAGTGAGTTAATGTTGAGTGGTCAGTGAGTAATGTTGAGTGTCAGTGATTAATGTTGAGAGGTCAGTGAGTTAATGTTGAGAGGTCAGTGAGTTAATATTGAGTAGTCAGTGAGTTAATGTTGAGTGGTCAGTGTTAAGTTGAGAGGTCATGAGATAATGTTGAGTGGTCAGTGAGTTAATGTTGAGTGGTCATGAGTTAATGTTGAGTGGTCAGTGAGTTAATGTTGAGAGGTCAGTGAGTTAATGTTGAGTGTCAGTGAGTTAATGTTGAGAGGTCAGTGAGTTATGTTGAGTGGTCAGTGAGTTATATTGAGAGGTCAGTGAGTTAATGTTGAGTGGTCAGTGAGTTAATGTTGAGTGGTCAGTGAGTTAATGTTGAGAGGTCAGTGAGTTAATGTTGAGTGGTCAGTGAGTTAATGTTGAGTAGTCAGTGAGTTAATGTTGAGAGGTCAGTGAGTTAATGTTGAGTGGTCAGTGAGTTAAAGTTGAGTGAGTCAGTGAGTTAATGTTGAGAGGTCAGTGAGTTAATGTTGAGTGGTCAGTGAGTTAATGTTGAGAGGTCAGTGAGTTAATGTTGAGTAGTCAGTGAGTTAATGTTGAGAGGTCAGTGAGTTAAAGTTGAGCAGTCAGTGAGTTAATGTTGAGAGGCAGTGAGTAATGTTGAGTGGTCAGTGAGTTATGTTGAGAGGTCAGTGAGTTAATGTTGAGTAGCAGTGAGTTAATGTTGAGTGGTCAGTGAGTTAATGTTGAGTGGTCAGTGAGTTAATGTTGAGAGGTCAGTGAGTTAATGTTGAGTGGTCAGTGAGTTAATGTTGAGTGGTCAGTGTTATGTTGAGTGGTCAGTGAGTTAATGTTGAGTGGTCAGTGAGTTAATGTTGAGAGGTCAGTGTTATGTTGAGTGGTCAGTGAGTTAATGTTGAGTGGTCAGTGAGTTAATATTGAGAGGTCAGTGAGTTAATGATGAGTGGTCAGTGAGTTAATATTGAGTAGTCAGTGAGTTAATGTTGAGTGGTCAGTGAGTTAATGTTGAGAGGTCAGTGAGATAATGTTGAGTGGTCAGTGAGTTAATGTTGAGTAGTCAGTGAGTTAATGTTGAGTGGTCAGTGAGTTAATGTTGAGTGGTCAGTATTATGTTGAGTGGTCTGTGAGTTAATGTTGAGAGGTCAGCGAGTTAATGTTGAGTGGTCAGTGAGTTAATGTTGAGTAGTCAGTGAGTTAATATTGAGAGGTCAGTGAGTTAATGTTGAGTGGTCAGTGAGTTAATATTGAGTAGTCAGTGAGTTAATGTTGAGAGGTCAGTGAGTTAATGTTGAGTGGTCAATGAGTTAGTGTTGAGTGGTCAGTGAGTTAATGTTGAGTGGTCAGTGTTATGTTGAGTGGTCAGTGAGTTAATGTTGAGTGATCAGTGAGTTAATGTTGAGTGGTCAGTGAGACAATGTTGAGTAGTCAGTGAGTTAATGTTGAGAGGTCAGTGAGTCAATGTTGAGTGGTCAGTGAGTTAATGTTGAGTGGTCTGTGAGTTAATGTTGAGTGGTCAGTGAGTTAATGTTGAGAGGACAGTGAGTTAATATTGCGAGGTCAGTGAATTAATGTTGAGTAGTCAGTGAGTTAATATTGAGAGGTCAGTGAGTTAATGTTGAGTGGTCAGTGAGTTAATGTTGAGTGGTCAGTGTTATGTTGAGTGGTCAGTGAGTTAATGTTGAGTGGTCAGTGAGTTAATGTTGAGTGTTCAGTGAGTTAATATTGAGAGGTCAGTGAGTTAATGTTGAGTGGTCAGTGAGTTAATGTTGAGAGGTCAGTGAGTTAATGTTGAGAGGTCAGTGAGTTAATATTGAGTAGTCAGTGAGTTAATGTTGAGTGGTCAGTGAGTTAATGTTGAGAGGTCAGTGAGATAATGTTGAGTGGTCAGTGAGTTAATGTTGAGTGGTCAGTGAGTTAATGTTGAGTGGTCAGTGAGTTAATGTTGAGAGGTCAGTGAGTTAATGTTGAGTGGTCAGTGAGTTAATATTGAGAGGTCAGTGAGTTAATGTTGAGTGGTCAGTGAGTTAATGTTGAGTGGTCAGTGTTATGTTGAGTGGTCAGTGAGTTAATGTTGAGTGGTCAGTATTATGTTGAGTGGTCTGTGAGTTAATGTTGAGAGGTCAGCGAGTTAATGTTGAGTGGTCAGTGAGTTCATGTTGAGTAGTCAGTGAGTTAATATTGAGAGGTCAGTGAGTTAATGTTGAGTGGTCAGTGAGTTAATATTGAGTAGTCAGTGAGTTAATGTTGAGAGGTCAGTGAGTTAATGTTGAGTGGTCAGTGAGTTAAAGTTGAGCAGTCAGTGAGTCAGTGAGTTAATGTTGAGAGGACAGTGAGTTAATGTTGAGTGGTCAGTGAGTTAATGTTGAGAGGTCAGTGAGTTAATGTTGAGTAGTCAGTGAGTTAATGTTGAGAGGTCAGTGAGTTAATGTTGAGTGGTCAGTGAGTTAATGTTGAGAGGTCAGTGAGTTAATGTTGAGTGGTCAGTGAGTTAATGTTGAGTGGTCAGTGTTATGTTGAGTGGTCAGTGAGTTAATGTTGAGTGGTCAGTGAGTTAATGTTGAGAGGTCAGTGTTATGTTGAGTGGTCAGTGAGTTAATGTTGAGTGGTCAGTGAGTTAATATTGAGAGGTCAGTGAGTTAATGATGAGTGGTCAGTGAGTTAATATTGAGTAGTCAGTGAGTTAATGTTGAGTGGTCAGTGAGTTAATGTTGAGAGGTCAGTGAGATAATGTTGAGTGGTCAGTGAGTTAATGTTGAGTAGTCAGTGAGTTAATGTTGAGTGGTCAGTGAGTTAATGTTGAGTGGTCAGTATTATGTTGAGTGGTCTGTGAGTTAATGTTGAGAGGTCAGCGAGTTAATGTTGAGTGGTCAGTGAGTTAATGTTGAGTAGTCAGTGAGTTAATATTGAGAGGTCAGTGAGTTAATGTTGAGTGGTCAGTGAGTTAATATTGAGTAGTCAGTGAGTTAATGTTGAGAGGTCAGTGAGTTAATGTTGAGTGGTCAGTGAGTTAAAGTTGAGCAGTCAGTGAGTCAGTGAGTTAATGTTGAGAGGACAGTGAGTTAATGTTGAGTGGTCAGTGAGTTAATGTTGAGAGGTCAGTGAGTTAATGTTGAGTAGTCAGTGAGTTAATGTTGAGAGGTCAGTGAGTTAATGTTGAGAGGTCAGTGAGTTAATGTTGAGTGGTCAGTGAGTTAATGTTGAGAGGTCAGTGAGTTAATGTTGAGTGGTCAGTGAGTTAATGTTGAGAGGTCAGTGAGTTAATGTTGAGTGGTCAGTATGTTGAGTGGTCTGAGTTAATTTGAGTAGTGAGTTAATGTTGAGAGGTCAGTGAGTTAATGTTGAGTAGTCAGTGAGTTAATATTGAGAGGTCAGTGAGTTAATGTTGAGTGGTCAATGAGTTAGTGTTGAGTGGTCAGTGAGTTAATGTTGAGTGGTCAGTGTTATGTTGAGTGATCAGTGAGTTAATGTTGAGTGGTCAGTGAGATAATGTTGAGTAGTCAGTGAGTTAATGTTGAGAGGTCAGTGAGTTAATGTTGAGTGGTCAGTGAGTTAATGTTGAGTGGTCAGTGAGTTAATGTTGAGTGGTCAGTGAGTTAATGTTGAGAGGTCAGTGAGTTAATATTGAGAGGTCAGTGAGTTAATGTTGAGTAGTCAGTGAGTTAATATTGAGAGGTCAGTGAGTTAATGTTGAGTGGTCAGTGAGTTAATGTTGAGTGGTCAGTGTTATGTTGAGTGGTCAGTGAGTTAATGTTGAGTGGTCAGTGAGTTAATGTTGAGTGTCAGTGAGTTAATATTGAGAGGTCAGTGAGTTAATGTTGAGTGGTCAGTGAGTTAATGTTGAGAGGTCAGTGAGTTAATGTTGAGTGGTCAGTGAGTTAATGTTGAGTGGTCAGTGAGTTAATGTTGAGTAGTCAGTGAGTTAATGTTGAGTGGTCAGTGTTATGTTGAGTGGTCAGTGAGTTAATGTTGAGTGGTCAGTGAGTTAATGTTGAGTGGTCAGTGAGTTAATGTTGAGTAGTCAGTGAGTTAATGTTGAGAGGTCAGTGAGTTAATGTTGAGTGGTCAGTGAGTTAATATTGAGAGGTCAGTGAGATAATGTTGAGTGGTCAGTGAGTTAATGTTGAGTGGTCAGTGAGTTAATGTTGAGTGGTCAGTGAGTTAATGTTGAGTGGTCAGTATTATGTTGAGTGGTCTGTGAGTTAATGTTGAGAGGTCAGTGAGTTAATGTTGAGTGGTCAGTGAGTTAATGTTGAGTAGTCAGTGAGTTAATATTGAGAGGTCAGTGAGTTAATGTTGAGTGGTCAGTGAGTTAATGTTGAGTGGTCAGTGAGATAATGTTGAGTGGTCAGTGAGTTAAAGTGAGATCAGTGAGTTAATGTTGAGTGGTCAGTGAGTTAATGTTGAGTGGTCAGTATTTGAGTCGATTAATGTTGAGAGGTCAGGAGTTAATGTTGAGTGGTCAGTGATTAATGTTGAGTCAGTGGTATGAGGTCAGTGAGTTAATGTTGAGGGCAGTGAGTTATGTTGGGTCGTGTTATGTTGAGTGGTCAGTGAGTTAATGTTGAGTGGTCAGTGAGTTAATATTGAGAGGTCAGTGAGTTAATGTTGAGTGGTCAGTGAGTTAATATTGAGTAGTCAGTGAGTTAATGTTGAGTGGTCAGTGAGTTAATGTTGAGAGGTCAGTGAGATAATGTTGAGTGGTCAGTGAGTTAATGTTGAGTGGTCAGTGAGTTAATGTTGAGTGGTCAGTGAGTTAATGTTGAGTGGTCAGTGAGTTAATGTTGAGTGGTCAGTGAGTTAATGTTGAGTGGTCAGTGAGTTAATGTTGAGAGGTCAGTGTTATGTTGAGTGGTCAGTGAGTTAATGTTGAGTGGTCAGTGAGTTAATATTGAGAGGTCAGTGAGTTAATGTTGAGTGGTCAGTGAGTTAATATTGAGTAGTCAGTGAGTTAATGTTGAGTGGTCAGTGAGTTAATGTTGAGAGGTCAGTGAGTTAATGTTGAGTGGTCAGTGAGTTAAAGTTGAGTATTCAGTGAGTTAATATTGAGTGGTGACTGAGTGTATTTCTTGCTGCTTATCTCAATGTGTACAGTGCGGGGCGCAGCAGCAGATGTGTAAAAGGGAGAGACCGGAAAAAGCCTGAGCTTTGCTGAAGCGCCTGGCGGAGTCCCCCGGCACACAGGGATTCAGAGAGAGGATCGCAGCTTGGCCGCTAGCAGCCCCCCACCACCCCCGCTGGGAAGTCGAGATGTCCGCCACCGCCAACCTGAGCGCCACCCGGAAAATGGTGCAGCAACTCCGCTCCGAGCTGGGAATCAAGAGGCTGAAGGTGAGCGGGCTTAGCGATGTGAGTTTACACTGAGCAGGGCGGGGTAGCGGCACAAACAGCCTACAGCGCCATTCCTTTGAAAGACGCAGAAAGCTGCGACTCCGGGAGAGAATTACTCACCTCCCCAACACTGCGTGGGACACAAGGAGGCCAGTCGGCCCGTCGTGTATGTACTGGCCCTTTCATAGAGCCCCCCCCACATTGATCCCCCTTTCCACATATTCCTATACCCATCCCCCCCCTCCCCACCACCAAATAATTATCCAATTCCCTTTTGAAAGTTACTGTAAATCTCATCTCAAGCAGTGAGCTTGCAGTCTGGCTGATGTTACTCGCTCGCTCTTGGGGTTGTGTGGGGTGGCAGAGGCGAGCCTTACGTGCAAATAACCCCGAATTTCTTCCCTCGCTCTAGAGCTAGCTAATTCCTGTGTAAAATCCTCTCCTTTTAATGAACCTGATCAAGAACATTTCTTCAATCATGTATAAAATCCAGCAATCCATTCCCACCGTCTTTACTGTGTCAATTTAACAAAGCTCACATTTTTTTGCCCCTTTGTGTTTTAAATGAATTTCTGAGATGTCTCCTGCTACATTATGGATCAACTACCCCTGTCTCCATGTCAACAGCTCTATTTTTTTTAAAGTTTGGCACCATATTTGAAAGAGGGTTAAGGTAGTTTCAAGTTTAAACATTTAAGGACATTTTTGGAACATGTTTTTTTCCTTCCCAAGTTCACAAACCAGATTCCCTCTTTTTCTCTGAAGAAGGATCTTTTTTTAAAAAAAGAAAGACTTCCTTGAACTCAGCAAATGCCTAAGGCTTTGTAAACTTCCGTGTCATTGTTATGAGGAAGCAGTTTTCTTCGTTTGAGTAACATCATGGCACTTTTAAAATTGCAGATTTCAGACCAAATATCAAATTAAGTTTCATCGCGTGTGCATTTGCTTTCAGAGCGAAGGCAACCAGACTAATTGGTCTAAAGTCAAGAGTTCCTGTGAGATTCGGCAGGCTTTTATTTGCTATTCTGTTCAGTGTTTCAGTTTATATACTTGACACATTCATTCTTAAGGCCAAAGCGAGAATATTGCTTCACATTCAGTCAGCAAACCAGGAAGCTGACGGGAATTGGTAGGAATCTTGTTGACGGTTGAATTGTGTAAAACATGTGTTGTGCAGAAGTGTTTGCGGAATTAGTGTCCCTGTTGTTGTTTTATACATTTGTGATCTTCTATGTTAATCTGAATTCTAGAAATAATTTCCATTTTGGTTATAGTTTGTACAGTGTAATGTGACATTACGGTGCTTGTTGTACATCAGGATCAACAACCAGATTTCATAAAAATGTGACACGTACACATAAAGTTATAAATTTCACAAGTTAGGAGAGGAAATTGCAGTTTGATGCAATGCAGAGTGTTGAGGAGAGAGCCCCACTTGCAACATTCATACTGCAAGTATATCACTGCCCACATACTAAGCCCTTTCATTATTCAGAGCACCATAAGTGTGAATCTTGTGTCACATCAGTCTGATAAGTGTTTCATTTTAATTTAATCTAATTTGTAATTTGATGTCATAGAGGTTTACAGCATGGAAAGAGGCCCTTTGGCTCAACTTATCCGCGCTGCCCAGTTTTTACCATGAAGCTAGTCCCAATTGTCTGTATTTGGCCCATATACCTCAATACCCATCTTACCCATGTAACTGTCGAAATGCTTTTTAAAAGACAAAATTGTACCTGCCTCTGCTTCTATCTCTGGCAGCTTGTTCCAGACACTCACCTCCCTCTGTGGGGAAAAAAAAGTCCCCCTCTGGACTCCTTTGTGTCTTTCTGCTCTCACCTAAAACCCATGCCCTCTAGTTTTAGACTCCTCTACCTTTGGGAAAAGATGTTGACTATCTATCTAATCTATGCCCCTCATTACTTTACAGGATGCTATAAGATCACTTCTAAGCGTCCTACGCACCAAGGAAAAAAGTCCCCAGTGTACGCAGCCTCCCCTCATAAGTCAAACCATCAATCCTACTAGCATCCTAGTAACTCTTTTCTGCACACTTCCTAGTTTAATAATGTCTATGTTGTATAAAATCCGTTTGGTTACCCTCGCTGAGATAATCTCTTTGAACTCATTGCTTAGAATCCCCGCAGTGCAGAAGCAGACCATTCAGCCCATCAAGTCTGCACTGACTCTCTTCACCAGACCCTCTTTCCCCAACACTCCATCACTGTAATCCCCAAACATTTTACCATGGCTAATACATCTTAGCCACACACCTTTGGTCTGTGAGAGGAAACCGGAGCACCTGGAGGAAACCCAAGCAGACACGGGCAGAATATGCAAACTCTATGCAAATAGTCACCTGAGGCCATCATTGAACTCTGGTCCTTGGCACCGAAGCAGCAGTGCTGAACCACTGCGTCACCATACCACTTGTTCTGTATATTCTATTTTCAAATTTACCTCCTGCCATTGTATTCACGAAAAGAGTTCTGAAGGCATAGACTGGATTTTGAACAGGGTGATGGAGGGGAAAAACAAGAATTTTAACACAGAAAATGTTTTGGAGGGTTTGTGGCAAAGGGTAAGATCAAACTATGAGCTGTGGTACTGGTTACTGGTGCTGGGTTTTAAGAAGATGTTTGAAGATGGGAAGAATTCCAGAGAGTAAGGGCCAAGATGGCTGAAGACTCTCCCATCAATAATTAGCTTAAAAGAAGTGTAAATACATATACAAATAGAGGGAGTTGTAAGATTGGGGTTAGAAGGAATGGGCAAATCATTGAGGGTGGGGGGGGGAGTTAATTCACGACCTTTGGAATTTAACAAATATTTGGCTGCTGTGACGAGGATCCTGTCAACATTCTAAATGGATTGGTGGAATTGGCTTTCCTCTTCTGTATTTTGTGCTGCTTTTTGACTACTCGCGTACCAAACATTTACAAGCTGGCTTTCTTATTTGGTGATTCATCTGATTAAGCCTCTTATTAAGCATTAGTCCTCTTGCTATATTTCTGGATATCCAGAGAGCCAAAATCTTGTGCAATTATTCATTTGTGGGACACGGGCATTGCTGGCTGGCCAGCATTTATTGTCCATTGCTTGTTGCTTGAGGGCAGTTGAGAGTGAATCACATTGCTTTGACATATGTTGGCCTTGGAGGAGGTGCAGAGAAGGTTTACTAGGCTGATACCAGAGATGAGGGCATTGGATTATGAGGAGAGACTGAACAGGCTAGGTTTGTACTCTTTGGAGTTTAGAAGGCTGAAAGGGGATCTTATAGAGATGTATAAGATAATGAAGGGGATGGATAGGGTAGAGGTTGAGGGATCTTCCCGCTTAACAAAGATAGCAGAACTAGAGAGGGCACAGCATCAAGATTGGGGGGGGGGGAGGTTCAGATCAGAGTTGTGGAGGGGTTTCTTCAAGCAAAGGGTGGTGAATCTTTGGAATTCTCTGCCTGATGAGGTGGTGGAGGCTTCCTCACTGAATATGTTCAAGTCAAGAGTGGATATCAAGTTTTTGATTGACAAGGGAATTAAGGGTTACGGGGAGAAAGCGGGAAAGTGGAACTGAACCACTACAGATCAGCCATGATCTTATTGAATGGCAGGGCAGGCTCGAGGGGCTGGATGGCCTACTCCTGCTCCTATTTCTTATGACTCTGGAGTCACATGGAGGCCAGACCTGGTAAAGACAGCAGATTTCCTTCCCTCAAGGACATTGGTGAACCAGATGAGTTTTAATTTTAATTCTAATTCCTATCATGCCTTTAACAAAACTTTTAAAAGCCCAAGGTCTTTCACAGAAGCATCATCAATCATAATGTGACGTTGCGTTTTTAGCACAGGATATGCAAAAGCTTGGTCAAAGAGTTAGGTTCAACGGAGTGTTTGAAGAAGCACAACGGAGAGGTTTAAGGAGCAGAGAGCCATGGAGCTGAAGATGTAGTCACTGGTAGTGGAGTGAGTAATATCAGGGATGCTCCTGGTCAGTATTGGAGGAGCTCAGATATCTTAAAGGCTTGTAAGGTGGAGAAGATTACAGAAAGGGACAAAGCTGGGAAGGGGTTTGAAAACAAAGGAGAGATTTTTAAAATCAAGACATTGCTTAACTGGGAATCAGTATAGGTCAGCGAGGTGATTGAGGAACAAGAATTAAGACAAAGACAGCAGGGTTTTGGATAACGGAAAGAAGAATGTGGAAAACCAGCATTAGGATACTGATCAGAAACTCCAAGTTATGCCAAGAAGCCACACTAGACCCCAATAATTTTTCTATTTTGGCATTAATGTGAGGACAGGATGTTTGACTCCAGGTGCGATTCTTTTGATTTATTACAGTCACATTGTATTAGTATATAGTGAAAAGTATGATTTCTTGCATGAAATACAGACAAAGCATACCATTCATAGAGAACAAAAGGAGAGAGTGCAGAATGCAGTGTTACAGTCATAGCTAGAGTATAGAGAAAAATCAACTTACTGCGAGGTAGGTCCATTCAAAAACCTGATGGCGGCAGGGAAGAAGCTGTTCTTGAATCAGTTGGTACAGACTTTTGTATCTTTTTCTCCAATGGAAGAAGAAGGTGAAAGAGAGAATGGGTCCTTAATTGTGCAGGCTGCTTTTCCAAGGCAGCGGGAAATGTAGATAGTGTCAATGCTTCCTGCATTGACAACCTAGGAAACTTTTATCAAAAAAAACTGTACCGTTTTACTATTATCAAATGAATCAGTATAACATTTAACATTTGAATAATACTTAAACACGATATATTTCTTAAATGTTAACCTATGTCTCTTACTTCCAATTCAAGCAATATTCCTCTTACAGACTTAAACTCTTCAAAATTAATTGCAAGACACTAGCTTGCATTTTTGTACTTCAGCTGCTGGTCCTTGAGCCTCCAGAACATCTGGAGGGAGAGTCAGAGAGACCTATTTCTCCTAACGGATCCCAAAGAGCAACTTCCAAAGAGAGAGAGAGAGACTGTTTGCTTCATTCAGAATCCAGCAGCAACTACCTGCTTTTCCTCCTGTAAGCTTAGCTCCTCTCCTTAAACATATGACTCTTTATTAAAATCCTACTCTGAAAAAACCAACATAAAATGAATCAACGCAGATTAAAAGAAACACAACTAAAGTCAATCAGTCTGCATTCTCAGCATGTGACCTACTGGTGCAGATAAATTGGCACTGTGTAAAACAGAGCTGAATTCTAAACATACACCTTCAAGAGAAATATAATATAAATACATTTCATAAAGATTCGGTATCATCACACCAGCCGGATATAAATTAAAATAGTTGAGTTGGCTGAGCAAGAGACAGAGTGGCAATGTTACAGAGGTGGAAATTAGTGACGTTAAGCCTGGTTTAGCCTCGGCCAGTTCTCAGTGTAATTGTGAGCTGGAGAACGGTGTGAGGTGTCCGCTGGCTTTGCTCTTTCTGCTAAATGTTGAATGCCAGGTAAACAGCCTGATACAGACCGGGAGGGAGGATGGCAACGAGGTAGCATTGGTTGCCAGCAGTGTATACATGTGTTTTTGGATGATGTTGCTGAAGGGCAGTATGTCGATGAGAAAAAGGAAGGGGCTAAGGATAAATCCTCAGGGAAAGCCAATGCAAATGATCTTTGACTATGATTAGAAGCTGATGTGAACAGATCCATCCAGCTGCGCAATGCAGAGTGACCTTGACAGTATTGAAAGGTGACCTGATAGAAGGTGTAAGATGATGAGAGGTATTGATCGAGTGGATTCTCAGGGCTGAAATGGTTGCCACAAGAGGACACAGGTTTAAGGTGCTGGGGAGTAAGTACAGAGGAGATGTCGGGGTAAGTTTTTCATTCAAAGGGTGGTGGGTGCGTGGAATTGGTTGCTGGCGGTGGTAGAGGAGGTGGATAAAGAGACTTTTGGATAAGTACATGGAACTTAGAGGGTTATAGAACATAGAACATAGAACATTACAGCGCAGAACAGGCCCTTCGGCCTTCGACGTTGCGCCGACCAATTAGGAAAAAACAATGATCCTCCAAACTAAACCATTCCCTTTTCGTCCATAAACTTATCTACTAACCTCTTAAACGCCACCAAACTTGGTGCATCTACAACTGCCGCAGGCAGGGCAAACCACAGTCTGGGTAAAGAACCTACCTCTGATATCAGTCCTATAACTACCACCCCTTAATTTAAAGCTATGTCCCCTCGTGCTAGCTTTCTCCATCCTAGGAAAAAGGCTATCACTGTCCACCCTATCTAAACCTCTAATCATCTTATGTTTCAATAAGATCTCCTCTTAGCCGCCTTCTTTCTAACGAAAACAACCTCAAATCCCTCAGCCTCTCTTCATAAGACCTGCCCTCCATACCAGGCAACATCCTGGTAACCTCCTCTGTACCCTCTCCAATGCCTCCACATCTTTCTTATAATGTGTGGACCAGAACTGCACACAATACTCCAAGTGCGGCCGCACTAGAGTTTTGTACAGTTGCAACATGATGCTGCGGCTCCTAAATTCAATCCCCCTACCCATAAAAGCTAAGACTCCATATGCCTTCTTAACAACCTTATCGACTTGACTGCCTACTTTCAGGGATCTATGCACATATACACCAAGATCCCTCTGTTCATCAACACTATTAAGAATCCTACCATTAGCCCTATACTCTACACATTTATTATTCCTGCCAAAGTGCATTACCTCACACTTTCCACATTAAACTCCATTTGCCACCTCTCGGCCCAGCTCTGCAACTTGTCCAAGTCTCTCTGCAAACTATAACACCCCTCTTCCTATCTACCACTCCACCGACTTTAGTGTCATCTGCAAATTTACTAATCCATCCTTCAATACCCTCATCCAGATCATTTATAAAAATTACAAACCGCAGGGGCCCCAAAACAGACCCCTGAGGTACACCACTTGTCACCGAACTCCACGATGAATATCTCCCATCAACCACCACCCTCTGTCTTCTATCTGCTAGCCAATTCCTCATCCAATTAGCTAAATCACCCTCTATCCCATACATCTGCATTTTCTGCAGAAGCCTTCCATGGGCCACCTTATCGAACGTCTTACTAAAGTCCATATATACCACATCAACTGCCTTACCCCCATCCACCTCTTTGGTCACTTTTTCAAAAAACTCAATAAGGTTAGTAAGGCACGACCTAACCCTTCACAAAACCATGCTGACTATCCCCAATCAATTCGTTTCTCTCTAAATAACTATAAATCCTATCCCTAATAATTCTCTCCAATACTTAGCCCACAACAGAAGTAAGACTCACCGGCCTATAATTCCCCGGAAAGTCTCTCTTCCCCTTGAACAATGGGACCACATTCGCTATCCTCCAGTCTTCCGGCACTGTACCCGTAAAAAACAGGCCAAAGGGCCTGTTTGTGCTATAGTTTTTCTATGTTTATTAACTAACTGTAGGTAACTGGTGCGGGCTTTTAAAAGGATCTGGTAATTATTGTATTGGGAGACAAGTGGTTCATGATTGGCCACCATATGCAGCTCCCATGTGAGTGGCACAGTCACACAGTGATTAGCACTGTTACCTCACAGTGTCAGGGACCTGGGTTCAATTCTAGCCTGAGTGACTGTCTGTGTGGAGTTCACACATTCTCTCCATGTCTGCATGGGTTTCCTGTGGGTGCTCCGGTCTCATCCCACAGTCCAAAGATTGCAGGTTAAAGTTGATAGTCCATGCTAAATTGCTGCTTAGTGTCAGGGGGATGAGCAGGTAAAATGTGTGGGGTTTGAATGGGATTGTTGTTGGTGCAGGCTCACTGAGCTGAATAGCGGCCTCCTGTAGGATTCTATAATGCATAGGCAACAAATGCTAATTTTAACATTGTTACAGACAGTGTCAAGCTAGCAGACCACTGAATCTACAATGGACCTTAGGATTTTTACCAATTATGTCCGATTTTAATGTAAACTATGTGTTCGTACCCCATGCAGATGAATAATTTTTGGAACAATTTGAGTTATGGCTACAGTCAAAATTCCAACTTTGTTTGATAGAACGGCAAGTGAAATATGTTCACAAAGGCAATCCAGGGAATACTGGAAACAAAGTGATATCTTTTGTTCTATCATCCCCTTAAACATAAGAAGAGTTTTTGCATCATTTTTTCCATGAACATTCATTTAAGAGGATTTAAATTATATTAAACTTCCTTCTGTAGATCCTGTATTCTCCTTTGACATCCGTCTGACATCAAACTTGCCGAACAGTTTCTTACTTCATAACTCTTCAATTATTCACTATTTCATGGGTTGTGGGTGTCGCTGGCTAAGCCTGCATGTATTGTCCAACCCCAAATTTGCCTTGAACTGAGTATCTCACCCAGCCATTTCAGAGAGCAGTTAAGAATCAACCTCATCGCTGTGGGTCTGGAGTCACATGTAGGCCAGACCAGGAAGGCAGATTTCCTTCCCTAAAGATATTAGACCAACTGGGTGAATTTTTATGCCTTATCATTGATGGTCAAATTGGGATGGTTACCATTACTGAGACTCACTTTTGTTTCAGATTTTATTAATTGAATTTAAATTCCGGCAGTTGTTGTACCCATGTCATCTTAACATTAGCCACCATCTCCCCTCAAGAGTTCTCACTATCTTCCTCAAGCGTTTTTCATGTTTTTAATCCCTAATCCAATTGTATTTGTAGTGTTTTGGGATTGGTTATTTTTCTCTCAGAACAAAGAAAATTACAGCACAGGAACAGACCCTTCCACCCTCCAAACCTGCACTGAACATGCTGTTTGTGTGAACCAAAACCCATATGCTTCGGGGACCATATCCTTCTATTCCTGTCTTACTCATGTATTTGTCAAGACCACTTAAAAATCACTATCATATCTGCTTCCTCTACCTACCCCAGCAATGAGTTCCAGGTAACCACCACCTTCTGTGTAAACAAAAAAACTTGCCTCATACTTAGAACATAGAACCCTAAAGTGCAGAAATAGGTCAGTGCCTATCGAGTCTGCACTGACCGGAATCTCACCCAAGCCCTATCCCCACATCCCTACACATTTTACCCGTTAATCCCTCAAACCTACACTACACATCCCAGGACACTAAGGGGCAATTTTAGCATGACCAATCAACCTAACCTGTACATCTTTAGACTGTGGGAAGAAACCGGACCACCCGGAGAAAACCCATGCAGACACGAGGAGAATGTGCAAATTTAGACAGTGACCCGAGCCGGGAATCGAACCCAAGTTCCTGGAACTGTGAAGCAGCAGTGCTAACCACTATGCTACCGTACCTTGCTTTTAAACCTTGCCTCTTGTACCTTAAATTTATGCCCCCAAATACTAATTAACTTCACTGCTCGATGACTTGTAGAATAACTTATCACTTCATTACTTTTACTATTTTTTTTAAATGTGAAGTTTACATAAAGCAATAAGAGAACTGGTGCCAGCATTTCTATTGTAAACCTGTAGCTGATTCAGTGCAGATATACAGGAACAGGATTAATATCAGCAAAGCTCAATCCTTGTCTGCTTTGGCCCTGTTGACTTTATTACACTTCACTGTAATTAATGTGCTTGACACACAACACCTCCTTCAAACGATTTAAAAATTCTGACACGCTGAGTTCGTAATGCTCTCGCGTCTCAACTTGAGGTTGTGGATTCAAGTCCCATGCCAGAAGCTTGAGCTCATATCGAGGCAGTACCTGGGGAGTGCTGCACTGTTGGTGGTGACGTTCTTTGGTTGAGATGTTAAACAAAGACCTCTCTCTGAAGTGAACGTAAAAGATCTTGGGGCACTATTTTGGAGATAGTAAGGGAAGTTTGTCACATGAGGAATGACTGAGGTCTCTGGGTCTATACTCGATGGAGTTTAGAAGGATGAGGGGGAATCTAATTGAAACTTACAGAATACTGAAACGCCTGGATAAAGTAGACATGGAGAGAATGTTTCCATGAGTTCTACGTTCTATGAGTGGGAGAGATTAGCACTCAAGCGCACAACTTCAGAGTGAAGGGATGTTCCTTTTAAAACAGTTGAGGAGGAAATCCTTCAGCCAGAGAGTGGTGGATCTGTAGAATTCATTGCCACGGAATACTGTGGAGGCCAGGTCATTGAGTGTCTTTAAGACAGAGTTAGATAGGTTCTTGATTAATAATAGGATCAAGGGTTATAGTGAGAATGCAGGAGAGTGGATATGAGAATGATATCAGAGACTTGATGGGCCAAATGGCCTGATTCTGCTCCTATATTTTCTGGTCTTATGGTGTCCCATCAAATACTTATTCTCTATCTAACACTCCAAACAGACATTGTGGCCATTTAGTTAATTGCTGTTTGGTTTTGCTTTGTACAAATTGGTTGATTCATTTTCTTACACTTGCTATCTCTTCAAAAGTGCTTAAATGACTGTAAATTGGTTTGGGATGTTCTGAGATCCTGAAAGATGTTTTAAATGATCCTGTGTTGTAGCTTCACCAATGTGATTTACTTTGGATATGCCTGGTGCTGCTCCTGGCATGCTATCTTCATTGTACCTGGCTTGGTGGTAATGGTAGAGTGGGGGATATATCGGGCCATGAAGGTTACATATTGTGCTGGAGTACAATTCTGCTGCTGTTGATGGCTCACAGCACCTCATGGATGCCTTGTTTTGAGTTGCTAGATCTATTTGAAGTCTATCCCATTTAGCACAGTGATAGTGACACACAATGCAATGGAGGTTATTCCCAATGTGAAGATGAGATTTTGTCTCCATAAGGATTGTGCGATGGTCACTTCTACTAATACTGTCATGCACAAATGCATTTGCAACAGGCAGATTGGTAAGGATGAGATCAAATATGTTTTTCCTCCTTGGTTCCTTCATCACCTGCTGCAGAGCTAGTCTGGCAGCGATGTCCTTCAGGACTTGGGCAGCTCAGTCAGTGTGGCATTACAGAGCCACGCTTGGCGATGGGAACGTTGAAGTCTCAGAGCCAGAGTACACTCTACATGCTGCCACACTCGGAGCTTCTTCCCGGTTGTGTTCAACATGAATGAATACTGATTCATAAGCTTGAGGCGGGGAACAGAAGATGGTAATCAGCAGAAAGTTTCCTCGCCCTTCATGTGATCTGGAGTCGATGTTGAGGACTCTCTCCCAACTGTGCATTACTTAGCTCTGGGTCTGCCCTTCCAGTGGGACAGGACACATCCAGGATTGTTGTACCTGAGTCACTGTCTGTAAGGTAAGAGTCTGGCTCTTGTATCTTACAGAGTAAGATGGTTAGGTAGCTCTGCCTGTTCAACCTCCACTTCCTGGCAGTGCACGCCAGACCCTAGCCATTGGCTGTGTGAAAAGATTTTGTTTTCTCGCATCGTATTGCTTGTTTTTCAAATCACTTTAAATTTGTGCCCTCTCTTGATGTAGTGGGAACAATTTCTCACTATCTACTCTTTTCAGCCCCCTTGTGATATTGAATATTTCTATCAAATCTCCTCATAGCTTCATCCTTTCCAAGGATAACAGTCCCAACCTCTCCAATCTGTCCTCATCACTGAAGTTTCTGATCCCCTAATCATTTTTATCAATCTCTTCTGCACTCTCTCCAATGCGTTCATGTTCTTCTATGATGTAGTGCCCAGAATTGTACACAATACTCAAGCTGATGTCCAAATAGTGTCAAGTTTGACATAACATCCTTGCTTTTATTATACAAAGTCTCAAAACTTTATTATGCGCCAAGTGTCCAAGCTCAGTTTCACGTCTTTACACACAAAGTATTCAAACTCTTCCACAAAAGATATCAAAACTATGGCTTAGACCTGAGTCATTGAGACAAAGTGATCCCTCTCCCTGTGGATTCTGATGTCCTCTCTTGAGTCCCAGACGCAGGTCGCTGCTTCTTTTGATGGTTGTTCTTGCAGGTCGTTGCTCCAGAAGGTCCTTTGTCTCTCCTTCTACACATCTTACTGGTAACCAGTCATGTACTCATAGAACAGGGACTAATCAATTACTGTATTGGTCATGTCCCTCTCAGGTGGGGCAGGGTGGGGTGGGTCAAGAAGTGGGTCATGTCCCTCTCAGGAGCACAACACAGGGGTTTGTATTTAATTCACGCCTTCTATTCTCTCTATGGACTACCATTAGCACCTCTTAGCCTTTCGCCTTGTTTTTGTGACTATAACTCATCTTTCATTTCCTCACCTGCAATATAAATATCTCTTACTTTCTGTGCCTTTTAGCTTTGAAAAGGGTTATCTGGACTTGAAACATCAGCTCTTTTTCTCTCATTACAGATTGCCAGATCTGTTAAGATTTTCCAGCATTTTCTCTTTTGGTTTGTATTTAATTATTGTCCATCTAAGTCATGTCAACATCTCACGTGAGGTGACTGCCCAATCAGCTCTTGTGTTCTGTTCAGGGCTTGTTGTATGCTGTAGACCGTAGCAGTTCTGCTGTTGCCATAATTCGGTTGCTGATGCAGAGAGCCTTTTTACCCATCATACTTAGAACATAGAACATTACAGCACAGAACAGGCCCTTCGGCCTTCGATGTTGCGCCGACCAATATAAAAAGCAATGCCCCTCCAAACTAAACCATTCCCTTCTCTTCCATATACTTATCAACTAATCTACTTTGCTAGTATCTTCTCAGATACCCATCAGGCTACTTGTCTCTCCATGTTCTTCCTACCAATATACATCACCTCACACTTCTCCCCATTGAACTCCTTCTGCCACCTATCTTCCGACTTCACCAACTTGTTTATGTCCTTTTGAAGTTTTACACTGTGCTCACAGATCACGTTATTTCCAAGTATTGTGTGATCCACAAACTTTGAAATTGTCCCCTGCACACCAAAATCTGGCAAGTCAATGTCCACCAGGAGAAACAAGGATCCTAATACTAACCCTTAGGGAATACCACCACAAACTTCCCTCCAGCCCAAAAAAAAATCCACTAACTCTTACTCTCTGCTTCCTGTTATTCGGCCAGTTTTGCATCCATGTTGCTCCTGTCCCGTTTATTCCACAGGACTCAATTTTTGTCTCTAATCCAACTAAATCTTTCCTGACGTTCCTATTCTATTTCGAAAGGAACCAAAATCTTTGGCCCAGAAAGAGTTGCTGGCTGTTCTGAACACCTCTGTTTGCCGATTTAAATGATCCACTCGCTGTCACTGCTGAATCTCAATGAATAATTTCCACAAGTGAGTTGCTGATCTCTTGGATGTTAACCCAGATTATTTTGAGCAAAGATATACTGTTCTAAACAACAAACATCTATTTCCACGCTCTTTCAAATTTGAAGTTTCAGGGCTGTCTTATTCTATCTGTTTTTTTTCAGTCTGTGTAGTAATCACCAAGCCAGACAGTAACTTTCGCAGTGGCTAAATGGAGCTGCCTGTACCCTCACTCAATGGTGAGACAGTCTGCAGTGTTGTGAGTCACTGAGTGGGGGCACCTTAGCCGCAGGCCAGGCTCCCTGCGAGGCCCCGCTTTGTGTCAAATTGCTGCACAAAGACCTTGGTGATGACGCAAACAGTTCAGGAGTGCCCAACGAGTGGCTGGTTAAAGACAGGTGAGGGAGCTGTGAAATCTGCAGTGAGAAAGTGATGATGTTATGGTTCCATTCCTGCTGTAAGAAGTCTCACAACACCAGTTTTAAGTCCAGCCAGTTTATTTGATCGTAATCCCACAAGCTTTCGGTATTCCTTCGTCAGGTGTGCGACATCCATTCCTGTTGCCTTCTGCTATTATTCCTTGCCATGCTGAGCATAGCCACAAGGGCGGGTGTGATGGGAGGAGAGCGGCCAATGGATTGATAAAGTCTTTGTATAGCGACAGGCTTGGGTTGATGCAAACCTTTTCCAGCTTTCTTGATATAATTGCCTTCTTCGTTTGACGGGATGGTACGTTGCTCACGGAGCCAGGGGAGTTGAGTTGTTTGGAGCGTATCCGGGATAATTCATATCATTGTGCTGAGCTGTGTATCTGGAATGGGACAAGTTGTAACAAACTGGCGCACAGTACTCTGTAGCTGTGTAGACAGTGACCAGAGCTGAGGTCTTCTATCAATAGAATTCATTAACACTAAAGCCCTCGACTGATCTTTGCAAAATAATTGAGAGGAGAGGATGTAAAGGTCTATCTGGATCATCGTAGTCCATATAGAATCAAAAGCACACTTTCAAATAGGGAACTAAATAATGAAAGAAATCCTTGCAACATCCTTCAGATTCCCAAATGACTTGGAATGCTGGGCAAGTTGCCACTAATTCCAGTCCTGTGCCTAACCCTCGGAATGAGTAATGCTGATGGAGCTGGATGGAGAGAGGTGAGATGAGACTCGTGTGAAATCTAAAAGCTGGCATGGGGCACTTGAGCTGAATGGCCTATCTCGGGATTGTGTGTGTTCTGTATTGAGCCAGCTGCTTTTAAACAGCCCTTCAGTAACCCAGTGAACTTCGACCCTTAAAATGCCCTCTGAAATGGCCTAACAAAGCCACTCAGTTCAATGGCGATTGGGGATGGGTAACAAGTCCTGGCCCTGCCAGTGATGCCTGCAACCCAGGAATGGATTTTTAAGAAGTTGAACTGTTTCTCATCAGTCTGATTGTAGTGGTCACAGTGGCCAGCTCTCAACTCTTTATAATGATGCACTTTTTAATTTTCCAAATTTCAGTTATTCAGGAAAGGATGGAGGGGAAGGAAGTTTATAGTTTGTGAATTGCGTGTTTCACACAAGAATAGCATTTTCGGAATATCAATGCATTTTGGCTCAAGTACAATGTTTGTTTTCTTTGTTTTGTTCTTTTCCCAATTATGCAGGAAAAATGATCAGATTGCAAAATGCAATTCCTCAACATTTTATAAATCCTGGATTTTGTGATGATAAAACCCCAGTGTGACTTCTTTTAAAAAAAAATCTGCCAGAAGCCAGTGCCGCTAACTCTTTTTGTACAAATGTGAGCCCGGCATGCTCTGAGTTGAATACAATGGAATATTTTTGCCCCTAACTGAATTCCTTTTGCGTGGTGTTTTTAGACAGATTCTGAATCCTGTTCCTAAGATCAATTCTTTAATGCAGTGAAATAAATAATAGATTCACTGTCAAATCTGACCAGCACATCAGACAAGAAATTGCTATTATTTTTATTGTTCATTTGTGGGACATCGGCATTGCTGGCTGGTCAGCATTTATTGCCCATCCCTAGTTGCCCTCGAGAAGGTGGTAGTGAGCTGACCTACAATGCCATTAGGCAGGAAATTCCAGGATTTTGACCAGCGACTGCAAAATAACGGCGATATATTTCCAAGTCAGAACGGTGAGTGCTTGGAGGGAAATTTGCAGGTGGTGGTGTTCCCATGTATCTGCTACCCTTGTCCTTCTAGATAGAAGTGCTCGGGGGCTTGGAAGGTGCTGTCTAAGGATCTTTGGTGAATTGCTGCAGTGCATCTTGTAGATAGTAGCAGCAGCAGTATGTGCTGAGTGTAGGTGGTGAAGGGAATGAATGTGGTTGTGATGCCAATCAAGCGGACTGTTTTGTCCTGGATGGTGTGAAGCTTCTTGATATGCACCTGGCAAGTGGGGCATATTCCATCACGTTCCTGACTTGTGCCTTGTAGATGGTGGACAGGCTTTGGTGAGTCAGGAGTTGAGTTACTCACCATAGTATTCCTGGCCTCTGATATGCTCTTGTAGCCGCTGTGTTTATGTAATGAGTCCAGTTGAGTTTCTTGTCAATGCTAACCTCAAGGATGTTGACAGTGGGGGATTCAGTGATGGTAACACCATTGAATGTCAAGGTACGGTGGTTAACGTCTCTTATTGATGGTCATTGCCTGGTATTTATGTGGCACAAATGTTACTCATATATAGCACAGTTGAATAACAATGAAAAGTCATAACATTGAATATAAATTTAATTCTTGTGTCTTCTCTTTGCCCTACCCACATTAAGGTGTCTCAAGCAGCTACAGATTTGAAGCAGTTTTGTCTTCAGAATGCACAACAGGATCCTTTGCTGATGGGAATACACCCAAATACTAATCCTTTCAGACCAGCTAAACCCTGTTTGCTATTGTAGCTGAAATGTGATTCTGTTTTCTTTTGGTAAGTAAATGTATAGTTCACCAAAAACAATTTTCAAGTGTTAATGATGATTCAAATAAAGCTGGTGATTGATTGGTGTAATATGCAAAGGCAGGGCAGGACTTTTCCGTTAATAGGTCATTGGGGAGAGTTATAGAACAAAGAGATGTAGGGGCCCAGGTTCATAGATGCTTGAAAGTGGAGCCACAGGTAGAAAGATGAAGGCAGTCGGCATGCTTAGTTTCATTGGTCAGAACATTGAATACAGGAATTCAGATATCTTGTTGAAATTGTACAAGACATTGGTAAGGCCACACTTGGAAGACAGTGTACAGTTCTGGTCACCGTCTCATTCTGGCCCCCACAGCCTCCTGTCAGCGGGCGGTGGCGGGGGGCAATTGGGGTGGCGCGTGGGTTGCTTATTTCTTTTAAGTGAGGTTTGGACTTCCAAAAAGGTGATACAAAGGGAAAAATTAGAATATGAGAGTAAACAAGCTGTAAATATAGAAACTGATTATATAAGCTTTCATTAGTAGATAAAGGGAAAAGATTGGCTGAAGTCAACATAGAACATTACAGCACAGAACAAGCCCTTCGGCCTTCGATGTTGCGCCGACCAATATAAAAAGCAATGCCCCTCCAAACTAAACCATTCCCTTCTCTTCCATATACTTATCAACTAACCTCTTAAACGCCACCAAACTTGGCGCATCTACAACCGCTGCAGGCAGGGCATTCCACTCCCGAACCACCCTTTGGGTAAAGAACCTACCTCTGATATCCGTCCTATAACTATCACCCCTTAATTTAAAGCTGTGTCCCCTCGTGCTAGCTTTCTCCATCCTAGGAAAAAGGCTATCACTGTCCACCCTATCTAAACCTCTAATCATCTTATATGCTTCAATAAGATCCCCTCTTAGCCGCCTCCTTTCTCACGAAAACAACCTCAAATCCTTCAACCTCTCTTCATAGGACCTGCCCTCCATACCAGGCAACATCCTGGTAAACCTCCTCTGTACCCGCTCCAATGCCTCCACATCTTTCTTATAATGTGGGGACCAGAACTGCACACAATACTCCAAGTGCGGCCGCACTAGAGTTTTTGTACAGTTGCAACATGACGTTGCGGCTCCGAAATTCAATCCCCAGGCATCATCAATGTTGATGCCTTAGAAGCTAAGATAGGAGAAATGATCAGAGGGAATGCAAAGATGGCAAAAGCAAAATATAACAAGGACATAGATTCCATCCCACAAGTAGACAGTAGTGCAGGAGTTAAAAAGAGTGATGAAGTCTGAGTTATGAGGAGAGATTAGGCAAATTGGGACTGTTTTCCTTAGAAAGACGTAGACGTAGAGGAGATCTGATAGAGGTGTACAAGATTTTGAAGGGGATAGATAGAGTAAACAGGGCTAAGCTTTTTTCTAGGATGGACTCAAATAGCACGAGGGATCACGGGCTTAGGGTGAGGGGGTTAAGGTATAATTTGGATGCTAGAGGGAGTTTTTTCACACAGAGGGTGGTGGGGGTATGGAATGGGCTGCCAAGTAAAGTGATGGAGGCAGGTACTCTGGAGATATTTAAGAAATACTTAGATGGGCACATGAACAGAATGGGAATGGAGGGGTAGAGAAAACTGATTTAAAATAGGGATCATGAGCCTTGGGAGTCCCTGGGAAGTGTGTAAATAGATGATGATATTGATGTACTTGTTTTATCCTACAGGTGCTTTGGTCCACCTTGCTGTCTAACGAGGGGCATACACGCGATGGGTCGTGAGAGGACTGCTCTTGGATCTTTTTCGAGAGTATCCTACTGCTTCACGTTGTTAGTGTATGCTTGACCTGGACCTTCTGATGGGCAACACAACAGCTCAGTGACTATCGCTGTGCTGTGCAGATACATGGATTTGGGCCTGTGTCTGTGGGAGTTTGCGCATTCTCCCCGTGCTTGCATGGGTTTTCTCCGGGTGCTCCGGTGTCCTCCCACATCCCAAAGATGTGCTCTTAGGCTAATTGGCAAAACAAATTCTCCCTAAATTGTCTCAAATTTGGTTTTAATCCATAGATCTATAAACGTGGACAGGGATCGTGTGTAGAAGTGGGAACATCGAGGTGGCGGCGCGGGCTCGTTGGGCCGAAGGGCCTGTTTCCCGTGCTGTTTTGTCCTTTGTTCACCCTATTATAGAAAGAAAATTATTAAACTAGAAAGGGAACAGAAAAGATGTACTAGGATGCTACCAGGACTTTATGGTTTTAGTTAAAAAGAGAGGCTTGATAGACTGGGACTTTTTTTTCCCTGGAATGTAGGAGACTTAGAGATGATCTTTCTAAAGATAGGGGGGTTTAAAACTAGAGGGCATAGGTTTAAGGTGAGGGGAAAGATACAAAAGGCATTTTTTTTCTCTCACAGGCTGGTGAGTGTCTGGAATGAGCTGCCAGAGATGGTAGTAGAGGCAAGTACAATTTTGTCTTTTTAAGAAGTGTTTTGCCAGTTACATGGGTACTATTATGGGCCAAATGCTGGTAATCAGAACTTAGTGGTTAAAACAAAAGGGCAGCATGAACAAGTTGGGCAGAAGGACCTATTCCCATGCTGTAACCCTCAATGACTCTATTGTATACTGAAGGACCAAAGTAGGCTGGAAAGGGACATCCTTAGATCTGTTCATGCACGTTCAACATTTTTAAAAAACCTTATCACAAGTTAGTTGCACTTGTATAATGGGGCAGCAAGGAGAAAAGAGCACCCTGGGCCTTAGAGACTGCTGCCATCCATGAGAGCAAAGGATTGGAAACATGAGTAAAAGTGCTGGAGGGAGAACCGTTGCTGAGAACATTGGGAGAACTTCCCATTCTTTAATTTTGTGCCCACCCAAACAACACGCTGGGTCTTTTTTTTAAACACTACAGGATTTGAGCAGCATTTATTGCCCCCATTCATAATCTCCATAGAACCACTGAGTAAAGCATCCTATCTTCATATCTTATTCCATTCAGCCCACTGAGTCTGTGCAAAGAGTAAGGTCCAATAAACCAATCAATTGTGACAGTCCAGTAGATTCACAGTATCAGCTTTTTATTCTAGATTTAATTCAGTCCCCCAGTTGTGATGATTGGGATTGAACTCCTGTATGTGGATTGTTTGAGCAGGGTGAACTTCCGCAGCCAAGGAAGCGATTTCAGACATTGAAAAGTTCCCTCAGTGCTGAACTGAATGTCAATTGGTCCATAGCTCAGTTTGCTGTAGAAACATTTTGACCCACTGATCAAGGACTTGGAAGCTTTGGAGAGACTACAGAAAAAGAGGATAGTGCCTGATATGGAGGATATTAGCTACGAAGAGAGAATGAATAAACTCCCTGGAAAGACAAGCTGAGGGGTGACCTGAAAAAAGTTTATAAAATTATGAGGGGTCTGGATAGGGTGAACAGTTGGAAGCTTTTTCCCAGGGCAGAAATGACAACTACAAGAGGGGGACATGTTCAAGGAAAGGAGGGGAAGGTTCAGTGGAGATGTGCGGCAGGAGGTTTTTTTTACATACAGGTGGTGGGGGCCTTGAATGCACTGTCAAATGAGTTGGTTGAGGCAAATACATTAGGGACATTTAAGAGTAATCTGCACAAGAACAGAGGGATATAAACGGTTGGTCTGTATGGACAATGTGATTGATGCAGGCTTGGAGGGCCAAAGGATCTGTCCCTGAACTGTGCTGTTTTGTTCAATAAGAGTCCTTACTCTTTACACACCATGCCTCTTGGCAGAATGATAACCTATTATCATGTCCCTTTTGACCAAAAGACTGCATCGTTAGAGAACACTTGCAATAAGCAGGTGAGGGATGGGGTTGAACTGGGGAATGACATAAAAACTATAAATTGGGTGTGTTAGAGATGAAAATGGGATTATGGGGCAAATTGCATGTCAACATTAACAATGTGATGAGGTGGGGGAAGAGGACAGCAGTGGAAGAGCTTTTGTTCTGCAGTCAGATGTGAATAGTCTCACCAGAACACAGAAATCAAAAATTTCAAGAATTGTCTCTTAAAGTAGGGGTGTGTGTGTGTGTGTGTGAGAAGGGAAGAGACTTGGGGTAAAATGTAATCTTGCTGAGAACTCAAAACAGCATCAACTATTAAGCCTCCCAGTATACCTACTCTTTGATTCTGTCAGTTGCATTTTACCCCTCTTGTATGCATCACTGGCACTTAACACTGCCCAAAAACAGGGCAATCTGTGGCCACTACTTGCTGTAAATTAATCATTGTTCCTTGAACTTGTTTATCCTTCTTGCAGGTTTCTGGGTCTTAAGTGGGAAATTCACCCTTGGTACATGTTCTGAAAACAATGAAGATGTTTACACTAATTCTGATTCTCAATGGCCTTCGGACCAATGGACAAGTCATGTCAGATATGTTTTTAAAAGCCTTTTAAAATCTGTGCCAATTTTCCTTACTGTCACTTTGTAAATTGCCTGTTCTTTGATACTGATCTTACACCTACCTCGTTGAAGCAATGGGGTGCTGTATGTACAACTTTAGTTGCTGCTTGTGCACAGTCCTGTTTCTAGAAAGATTTGTACACTGGTAGAGAAAATTTTCAATAAAGATCTGAATTCATTTATGTATTTTATACGGTTAAATGCATCACAAAAGCTCTGACAGTTATCCAAACTTGAAGTGTTGGCTTTATTCTCTCCACTGATGCTGTCTGATTTGCTGAAATTTTCTGATTGTTTGATTCCAGCCTCTGCAATGATTTGCTTTTGAAAGTATACTGTATTTCTTAATGTGAAAACAGATGGATATTTTGCATACTAAAGGTCCCTCACTCCCATAATATTTGATTTGTAACATGAGCCTTAGTATTACTGGAGGAAATAACAGGCTGACTGGAATGGTTTGAAGTGTGAACGATTAAGAATAGAAACAGCTTAAATTAGGGTTTGGTGAAAGATTGCTTTGTTTTGGCCTTGGTCCCCTATTATTCATATTCTCAGACTGATCAGTAACATCAGTTAGCAGACGATGTAACTCTTTCACAAGGAACTCCTGCAGTGATGTCCTGGAGCTGAGATGATTGACATCCAACAATCACAGCTATCTTCCTGCATGCCAGGCATTAACAGTGACCAGTAGAGAACATTCTCCTGAATCAGGGACTGTTTGGTGCCACTCTTACCTCACTTCTTGGGAATTCTGCTCTTCTGTTGATGTTTGGACCAAACCTATGATAATGTCAGCAGCTGGGAGGCCCTGGCAAATTCCCACTACTCCGGATTTTATGAGCCTTTGGTACATTCTTGTTCAGAAAATATTAGTTACCACAGTTAGTGTTTGTAAAAAGTGGACAAATATTGCAATGTTAGCCCTGGAAAAGGGAGAGTTTGAATTTTCCAATTGATGAAAGGTCATGAAACATGAGAGAGATTGAACTGAAATGTGCCTTTGACCTTGGAGAACAATTCATAGGATGGTGCAGTTGTTAGTCCTAGGTTCAGTTTCATCTTTGGGTCACTATGCAATCTCCACACAGACATTGTTTACGTGGGTTTCCTCCTGTAGCCAATTAACCTAGCCCATATCTTTGGACCATGCTAAATTGTCCCTGCTGTGAGGGGAGCTAAGAAGGTAAATGAAGGTTACGGGAATAGGATCTGGGTGGGATTATGGTCAGCACAGGCTGAATAGCCTCCTATACTGTAGGGAATTCTATGTCTACAAATCAAAATTACTTGCATTAACCACAGCAGGAATTATATAAATTGGCAATCTTGCTTAACACCATATTCAGCTCCTTTTATAAGGCCACACCCAATTACTTTGAAATTAAGTATAGACTGAGGAAAAAGGAGACCTGCAGATTGGGCTGTGGAGCAGTCATGACAGGGGATTCATCAGAAGGGTCCTGATATCAGTGACCTGTATTACTATGCCACCAATGATGAGTGTGTGGATTGGGAGGGTCTCCCAGTTTGAGGCAAACAGTCTGCAGCCATCCCCTCCTGGAAAAAAATCTAGTGAAAAATCATACTTCTATCCAAAAGAGTGACAGGATGGCGTAAGACTATATTTTCAAACTTGCCCCCCAAAAACAGGTCTGAAACTCTTGTTTTCTCTCTGTCCTTCAAATTTTTTCACAAGATCGTATCCATTCTGTACAAATGGTTACCTTACAGCTTACACAACTCCCTCCTGTAATTTGGGACCTCATATTCCACAAGCAACTGATGAAGACATTCAGCAAGATATGAACCCCCATGTTCCATATTGTACCATAGGACAATGAATATACTTAGTACTTAACTGACTGCAAGGCCCTTTGGAACACAGTCCTGAAAGAAACACGAAAAAAATGTCTCCACAATCTTTGACAATCACTCAGGATTGAGCGTGATGTGTTTCCACTCTGGTCCAAATGGATGTTCTCCAATGCAGGATCTGCCAGACTGTGCCATTTGTGGCACATGTGATGCTTACAGGATTGATAGGTGGGGTGTTTGAAGGCTTGTGAAGCAAGACCAGTTACTCTTGCAACTGGACTGCTCTGAAAAAAAGGTGGCAGGAATTCAAGACAAAATGAGGACTCCCTATGCTGTTCTGTGACTATTATGTGTCATATCTATGCATCAGTATCAATGTAAAATGCACAAACATCTGGTTCAGAACAGGATTACAGATAATCCTTTCTTGCTGAAATCAACTATTTTGATGCGAGTCGATATCACATCCACCAACCTAAGATGAAAGCTTTATTTATTTTGATACCAACATACAAATTACGAGACGGCCATTTGGCCCCTTCAGCCAGCTCTGCCATTTGATAACATGGTTGATTTGATAGTGACGTCATCTTTATCTACTTCTTATACCTTTAGATACTTGATTGGTAAGGGAATCAACCTAACTCAAGTCTCAAAAATATTAATGGCTCTATACGAACCTAAGCTTTCGAAAAGGACCAAATCATTTGCAGCTTGAGACTGCTCTATCACTTGTAAGCTAATGGCTGACAGAGCATCCAAATTATCCGTGCATAGTCACGTTAAATATCCCAATCTCAATTTTTTTCTAAAGAATAATTCAATACTGCATTTTAACCACCAATTTAAGATCCAAGATTATCTTAAATACTGTTGAAACTTTTCTTTAGAAGATTGCATCCTCTGAATTAAAGGATATTTGAAACATGGGCATATCTTTTATGTTTACAGGGTCAAAATTAGTGTTATTACTTCCAAATTCAAGAGCAGAAATCCTGGATATAAATTTAAATCAATAATTTAATTGACGCCAAATTGTAATCCTTTTACAAAGTACATTTACAAGGAGTCCTTTAGCTTGTAGTAAATCCCAGTAAATGAGGGTATAATACTTAACAAACATTGCTGTAGACTTCAGCAACCAGACATCTCCACAATTTAGTTTCAAACAATCCAGTTGACGTCAGTTTTGGATAAAAATGGAGGACTGTTTAGATTGTCTTCAGGATATCAAAAACACATCAATGTGTAAAGTCAGTGCTGCCAGGGGAGCCTGCGTCACGGCTTTGAGCGGTCCCAATGAAAGTCCCAGTTTACAAGTGGAACTTCCTTCGGCTTGTATCCATTTCGTGACGCTGAAGGAAAAGAAAGCGAAGCAGGTCAGTGAGAGCGTGCAATAAAATACCCTGCACATACTCAGCGTGTGACAAGTAAATCTCCTAACATCAGTTAGTGGCAGGGATTCATTTATCTATTAGAAAGATATTAAACACTGCTGCCGAGTAAATCTATACTGCATTCGACTGGAAATGGTTGAGCTATAGCACATTTAGGAATAGTTGAATTGAATTTTCTTTATCCACTGGGCGCCATGGTGGGACAGTGGAACTGGGGTTCAATTTCTGCCTTGGGTGACTGTGTGGAGTTTACATGCTCTCCCTGTGACCACGTGGGTCTCCTTCAAGTGCTCCAGTTTCCTCCCACAATCAAAAGACATGTAGGTTAGGTGGATTAGCCATGCTAAATATGGTTACGGAGTTGGGGCAGGTGAGGGTATGATGTTCTTTCGGAGAGCTGGTGCAGGCTCGACAGGCTGAACAGCCTCCTTCAGCAATGTAGGAATTCTATGGTTCACAATGATTTGGGCCCCATGTGCACATTTATGGGAAACTGAAATGACAGCAAGTCAGCATTACAATTTTCTCAACAGCCTTAACTGCACCTACTTTCCACCTTAAATCCCAGACATGAGATATTTCAAATAACCAAATTATTCCACACTACATACACGAGCACAATTCAGGAGAATCTACAGAACTCTGTTGCTAGCAATAACACTTTACACATTGCTTTCCCATAACCCTCCATACTATTAGATAAAAGCAACATGAAGTGATTTACATTATAGAACACGTACAGCTCTGTCATACATACCTACATCAATATATTGATTCTGCTTAATTTAAAGTCACATTTGACTTTGAGACAGTAGTCAGAATCGTTAAAAGACTCAGCTATAGAAATTTAATCTAAAAATCACGTCAAGTTAAAGTCCATGAACCTCAAGACAACAAAACATCTCACAAACTGACCTTGTGGACCCATTCATATTCTCCGTATTTTGAATCAAAGGTCCCTTCCTGAAGTGATCTCAGTTTCAGGGTGAAACGTGGCCCAAGTTCCTGAAGGCCCACTTTCTTTTCATTTCTAAATATGTACCTTTAAAATAACAGCTTTGTTAGCATCTGGATGGAATTAAGCGCAGACATCAGTTTAAACATTCTTTTGATACAGAATTAATTCATAGTGGTGGTTTCAGGGGTGTGGTGGTGGGGAGGGATGGCTGTTTAAGGAATTTTAAAAAATATCTGTTCATGGGATGTGGACATCGCTGGCACTCATTATCCATCCCTAATTGTTCCTTGATGAGGAGGTGGGGAGCTGCCTTCCTGAACTGCTGCAGGCCATGTGGTATAGGAACACTCACAGTGCTGTTAGCGAGGGCGTTCCAGGATTCTGACCCAGCCACAGTGATATTGTTCCAAATCAGGATGTTGAGTGGTTTGGAACTTGCAGCCCTCTGGGGCTGTTCCATCATTCAACCACATCATGGCTGATTCTTTACTCTCAATTCCACACTCCCACAGCGCACGCATATCCTCAATTCCTTAAGGAATTATAGTTTATTGGCAATCTGTCCTGAATATACTCAATTTCTGATTATCCATATTCAGACTTGAAAATGGAACTCAAAAGATTTACAAATCTGTGAAGATATTTCTCCTCATCTCAGCCCTAAGCAATCCACCCTAATCCGGATTCTCGAATCATGTTCTCGATTTCCCAGACACGGAGGCATTTAGTCAATTCCTTTATTGTAAGGCTCCTCAGAAGCTCCTTACAAAATTTTCTGTTTCAATTAATTATTCCTCTAAACTGCAAGAAATATAGGACAAATCCAATCATCTTCAGCTGCTGCAATGATTTTTTTCTCCATCGTGAAGTGGGGTGGGTGGGGTGTTCATTGCATTGTGTTCAGCACCATTTGAAAATCTGCAGGTACTGAAACAGGGATCATCAGGCTTGGGCATGCAAGTTGCATGTAACATTCGCATCATTCCTGTGCCAGAAAATGACCATCCCCATTTGCAATTCAAGGCATCTTCACTGAATCCCCACCATCAATACCCTGTGGGTCACCACTGACCAGTCACAGGCGAGAGGTACAAAAGTGTCCAGCGGGGCAATTTTTCCACACAGACGGAGGTAAGTGTCTGTAACAAGCTGCCAGAAGTAGTACTAGAGGTGAATACAACTTTGTCTTTTAAAAAGCGTTTAGGTAGTTACATGGATACGATGGGTATAGGAGGATATAGACCAAATGCAAGCAACCGGCATTAGTTTAAGGAGTTTTTTAAAAAAGGTGGTGGCATGGACAAGTTGGGCAGAAGGGCCTGTTTCTATGCTGTAAATCTCTATAACTCTATAACATAAATGCTGTGTTTACCAGAGGAGCTTCACTACCACCCCATCTAAAGGGCAACAGAGGTGTGGGTAATAATTAGTTGGCCTTGCCAGTGACTCACACCCCATGCAAATAAAACAAATTCAGCAGTGTCTTCCAGATTAGAACAACTGGCTGCATAATTCTCTCTCTCCCTCCTATCCACGCTGGTTCTTTTGATCCTTGGGTTACCGAATAGATTGTGCTGCACAAGTGATGCAACATTTCCAAGCTCAGCAACACACGATACCATTATCAGAAAGGTATAGACAGTGGTTTAACTAAATTTTATTGCACATTCATTTGTGGGACATGAGCGTCACTGACAGGCCAATATTTATGTCCCCGCTGGAATGCCTTCCTGTTGTTTGCAAATTGAGAAACTTTGTTTCCTGTTGTTAGGTTTAAGATGTTTTATCCCCACTGCGTCGAGGGTTTCAGAATGTCACTGAATTCACCTATATTGTTACATTTTATTTTTACACAGTTTGTCCTTTTCTTGCATTCAGTACAATCACTAAATCAAATGTATACATTATACAGACCAAGGGACAGAATGGTTGTTAGCATTGCTGCTTCACAGCACCAGGAACTCAGGTTCAATTCCCAGCTTGGGTCAATGTCTATATGGAGCTTGCGCACTCTCCCCGTGTCTGCATGGGTTTCTTCTAGCTGCTCCAGTTTCCTCCCACAGTCCAAAAGACATGCTAGTTCAGTGCATTAGTCATGCTAAGTTCTCCCTCAGTGTACCCAAACAGGTGCTGGAGTGTGACAACTAGAGGATTTTCACAGTAACTTCATTGCAATGTTAAGGTAAGTCTTACTTGCAACTAATAAAATTTTACACACACACACTCCAACAAGGACTTGTTATGGATACAGTGCTCATTACACTTGTTAAAAAGCATACCTATGAAATCTGAAAAAGATATAATCACGCTGGTTATGAAAAGTTGCCACTTGGCGTCCTATAAATTGTGGATCGTAAGGGAAGAGAGAAGCAAACATTCTCCCAATGGTGTGCCCCAGTCGGGTTGAAAAGTTATTAAGGATCACTTCTGGTATGTGCTCTGTTGGTTTCTTCCCTTTCCCCTGCAAGAAAATGTAGATTTTGTTAAGATACTCTTTACTTCTAAACGGCAGCATCTTATTAAACATCATTCACTCCTTAGAAAGGTTCAATAATAACAAGAAAAATCTACTGCAGCAACACTCAAGTCACTAATTTATGTGAACACTGCTTGATATATTAAAGCATCTGAACAGCTAACAAAGGCAATGATAACATCGCTGTCTTGACAAGGGGCTCAATGGGGTTTTAGAATAAGACCTCTACTAATGCTAAGGTAGGCAGCACAGTGCCACAACAGCTAGCACTGTTGCCTCAGTGCCAGGGAACTGGGTTCAATTCTGGACTTGCGTGACTGCCTGTGTGGAATTTGTACATTCTTCTTGTGTTTGCATGGGTTTCCTCCAAGTGTTCTGGTTTCCTCTGATATTCCAAAGATGTGCAGGTTATGGGAATTAGCAAGGTAACTACATGGGACTGTGTGTATAGGGTCTTGGTAGGATGCTCTGTTGGAAAGTTAGTGCAGACTCGATGGGTCAAATGGCCTCCTTCTCCATTTTAAGTATTCTATGATTCTAAACTTATGCCTTGTTCTTTTACAAGCTATTTTACTCCAGAAATGGTCTAACAGACAGCATCACCGCACCTACAGCATTGTCCATTTTTTGTGGCATTGCTTGAGAATTAAATTTGATATAATTGCATTTATTTAGTTTCCTATTGCTGAAAAGAAACATGTTGCTGAAGCTTTTTGTCTTGAACTCATCAGGACAAACAAAGAATGTCATAATTCAAACAATCAACAATTATATCACAGGAGAAAAAGGGTGCAGATTGTTTCAGCAACAGGGTCTCTTTTTCTGCACTAATTATATAATTCATTAAGAATTTAGTAATCATTTACTCAGCCAACAGTTAACTTCTTAAAATCCAACAATATTTCACGTGGAACATTACAAACAACAAAACAGCACAGGAAACAGACCCTTTGGCCCAACGAGCCTGCGCCGTCACCCCAATGTTCCCACCTCTACCCGCGATCCCTGTCCATGTTTATAGAATACTTCATAGAATACACATTAAACCAAGTTCCCTAATGCTTTACCTTAAGTTCTTTTGTTAGACGCACACTAGACATCTTGAAATGTGCTGTTGGTCCGTTGGGAAGGTGGCTAATAATTAATCCGTCTGTCAGTTTTGGTTAAGGGGAAAGAAGTTGAGTTTTCAGGAAACTTCACAAAATGATCAGTTGAAACACAAACTTCTCTTTAAATGCGAGAGAACTACAAGAACTCCCTACCACTGGTACAGATAAATGGTTATCACATCAGATGCAGGCGATGCTGGAAAATCAGCATTTGATTGCCCATCCCTAATTGCCCTTGAAGGCCACCTTCTTAAATGAAGTCAATCATTTTGCCGTGCATCTGGAGTCACATGTCAGATCAGGCCAGAAAAGATGGCAGATTAAAGCAAAATACTTCGGATGCTGGAATCTGAAACAAAAACAGAAAATGCTGGAAAATCTCAGCTGGTCTGACAGCATCTGTGGAGAGAGAATAAAGGCAACATTTCAAGTATAGATGACCTTTCATCAGAGCAAATGGCAGATTTCCTTCTCTAAAGGGCATTTAAACGACTAGATGTGCTTTTGCATCAATTGATGATAGTTTCATGGGCCCCATTGCTAAGGCCAGCTTTCAATTCCAGATTTAACTAAATTTAAATTCCAGCAACTGCTGGGTTTCAACCCTGGTCCCCTGGCTCGAACCTCGGGATTATTAGTTCATTAACTCTGCCATGGCTTCTGTATTAAATATTGAACAAAATCATAACAGGTAGCTGCATAAGCTGTGCAGAGGAAGAGGATGTTTTAAAAACAATATTTAGCTATACTGTGGGAAATGAGAGGTTCTGAGGTCTAGAAAGTCTGCACAAGGACAATACCGTGCGCACTCGAGTACTAATGTCATTACTGTGCACAACACATTATTGAGATGTTCTTAACTGATCTATATCAGTGTGAACACCCACTAGATTTTAATCTTCCTGCTTCTGAATTGTTTTCAACACAGCTATCATGAAAGTCTCACCCAGTTTCCAAGTTTACCATGTGGTTTGCGAAAAGCTGTGTTAAGACTAGAAGATTGTCGCTCAATGTAACAGCTTACAGAAGCTAATTAGATGGTGCAAACATGATCAGCAATAACGTACAATTCTTGATCACAGATACTGATAAGGGCACTCACCTAGAAAAAGCTTACAGTATCTAACTTGCCCAATCTTAGTTGCCACAAGAGCGTTAAATGTCAGCCAAGCGGCATGCAACTCGAATCACATGTATGTCAGGCAAAGGGAGGGGCTCACAGAAGGAAATTAATGAACTAGTTTTTAAAGACAACAGCTGGACAGTTTTAATGATTCTAAAAATATTGAATTTAATTTCATAACATTCACAGTGGTGCTGGAATCACTCGGCTATGTGATACTATATTTAAATAAGAACTGCTGTGGGTTCATCTCCTCTTGTGTTGTTCAATGCAACATATATACACTTTTCCAAGGTGCTCTCTTAACCACTTCCCTTCAAAAGCTCAGAGCTCCCCGATTTCCTCCTACAACATCTCAATTAGCAGGTATCACGGCAAATTATCGCAAGTTTATAAAACTGCTAAATATTCTTCCTCACTTTATTAAAATAACACTACTGAAATATGCAACAATAAAAAACCATTTTACAATGCTATTAGCAATCGCAGGATGTCCCAAAGCATCAGGCTGCAAAAGTAGCATTCAAAAATTTCTGAAATCTGTGGAGGACTAGAATACACAAAACACTGCGGCGAGTCAAACACGGAAGAAAGCCAATGACATTTTCAAATAAACTCAATAATAAAAGGATACTCGGGACTTTCCGATCTTCATTGATGACGAGCAGGTCTGTAAAACCTTTAGCAACACACTGCGGTATGATCTTTTTTAGAGCCAATCCCCTCCTATAGTAGATATGCGAGTTTGGCACTACCTTTGCCAGTTGCTGACATAGTCTTACCGTTCTCTGGAAAACAAAGCCATCCATTCACCATTTTAAAACATGCACCAGCTGTGGGCAGTGATTACAGCACTGCGATTGAATGCTGGAACCCTGGGTTTGGAGGAGAGGTACTAAGAAATTGAGCCCAATTGTTTCCCACTGGGCTCATGTGATGCACGATTACAATAAGAAGTCACACAATGCCATGTTGAACTCCAACAGGTTTATTTGGAATCACGAACTTTCGGAGCACCGTTCCTTCATCATGATCATCCACCCACACGATGAGTGACGTGTGGGTGAAAGATCACTCACCTGATAAAGGAGTACTGCTCCAAAAGCTCGTGATTCCAAATAAACTTGTTAGACTTTAATCTGGTGCTGAGAGATTTCTTACTGTGCCCACCCCAGTTAAATGCCGGCATCTCCGCATGATTATTACAGGGAAGAAATAACAGGCTGCATCAAAAACACAATCACACTAGCCATATTATGGCAAACAAGAGCATGTCTCAGGCTGGGAATTTGTGATAACTCAGCTCCTGATTCCTTAAAGCTTATCATCTACATTAGCGTGTGATGGAATACTCACCACTTGTCTGGATGGGAGTGCAGTTCCAACAACATGTTTGACACCATCCAGGACAAAGCAGCTTGCTTGAGTGGCACAATATCCACAAATATTCACCTTCTCCGTTACACACGTGCAGTGACAGGAGTGTGTACCATCTATAAGATGTACAGCAGCAACTCACCAAGGCTCCTTTGAAAGTATCTTCCAAAGCTGCAACCACATCATCCAGACAGAGGACAAGGGTAGCAGATACATCGGAGCACCGCCACCACCAACAAGCCATCCTGGCTTGAAAATATTCTGGCATTCCTTCTCTGCTACACGGTCAAAACTCTGGCACTCCATCCCTAACAACAGTGGTGTATCTAGTGTAACTACTATAGTAATTCAAGGTGGCAGCTCATCATCACCTTCTCAAGGGCATTTAGGGTTGGGCAATAAATGCTGGCCTTGCCAGCAACACCCATAACTGAAGATCAAATAAATCACACGTACACGGTGCCTTCATTGGATAAAACATTCCTGGTGCTTCTGAATTGAAACAAAGGAATGGGAATGGACACCAATTGTGAAAGTGGAAACAAGGAATGTTGGTCAGAAAAGATGAATTTTAGGAAGATTTTATAATGAGAAGATATTGGAAAAGAAGAGGAGCTCAGGAACAGAATTCCAGAATGGATCCAAGTCTCTGAAACCCAACGTGGATGAAGAGAAATAGAGGAGAGATGTATAAAAGACCAGAATCTGCCGGTACACGTGGAACTTGGAATTGTATTCCAAACAGAAGTAAGTAGCTCCAGGTGAGAAGAACTAATGCAAACCTTCCCCTTTACAATTACATTTATCTCTTGTTCTGTCAGAGTTTAATTTCACGTACCCCTCGAGGCCGGTCAGATGTGGTGATGAGGATCTTCGGACTGCTTTCTCGGTTAAAGTAGGACGAAAACTCATCAGTTGCTTCATCAAAAGCCACCTGTGGAAGATTGTTTAATTAAAGATGAAATCAATCTGCACATTCTCCTGATTAAACATCTGCGTAAAACTATCGCCTCTGCCCAGCTCCAACTTACAGCACTTGGAAAACAGTTTTTATTCATGTAGAAGAATTGATGGAGATAAGAATACCAAAACATTGTTACTTCTCTTTCATCAATATCCATTATAAAGAAAAGATGTGGACCCTAAAGCTAAATCCCAAGGTTCAAAATGGAACATTTTTGGTGTTTAACTCAATGGTGATATTCAATGAACGTGAACAGGCATTCCAATAAAGGACAACACATCAGAAAGGGCCTTTCACTGACAAGAAATGTGAGAAAACCTGTAAAATTACCTCTTCATCTTGCGGATCCACGGTTGTTTCGTCATACACTCGCTGGTTTTCAATCGTCTTTGGAACTGGTTTTGGTGGTGCCTTGAGCAGAAAGGTGTAATCAGGGAGAGCAAAGTTACATTCACTTATAGAGAAATAATCTACTCCTAACAAACAAAGAACAAAGAACAACACAGCACGGGAAACAGGCCCTTCGGCCCAACGAGCCCACGCCGCCGTCCTAACGTCTTAATGACATATAGAGACCAATATAGGGACAATTTGTTACCCAATCAGCCTAAGAGCACATTTTTGGGATGTGGGAGGAAACCGGAGCACCCGGAGAAAACCCACGCAACCACGGGGAGAACGCGCAAACTCCTGCAGACACAGGCCCAAATCCATGTGTCTGCACAGCAACAGCGATAGTCTCTGAGCTGTCATGTTGCCCATCTGATGGTCCAGTTTAAGCATACACTAACGACATGAAGCACTAGGCCACTCCTGAAGTAACATCCAAGAGCAGCCCTCGCACGACCTGCCGAATGCATGCGCTTGTTGGTCAACAAGGTGGACCGAATAGCCTGTGGAAACAAATAAAGTATTTAAACAGTCCTCCTATATCCCTCTATCTGCAGACCGCTCATGTGGCTGTCCAAGAGACCCTTAAACAACCCTAGCGTGCCTGCTCCCACCACCCCACTCGGTAGCGCATTCCACACCCCCACTACCCTTTGTGTGAAAAAATGCCCTCTAATATTCGTCTTATACATAGCCCCCCTCACCCTAAGGCCGTGACCCCTCGTTCTATCCAATTCTAATGGTGGAAAAAGCTTACCACCATTTACTCTATCTATACCCCTCATAATCTTATATACCTCTAATAGATCCCCTCTCAGCCGATGTCTTTCAAGGGAAAACAACCCCAGTGCGTTCAATCTTTCCTTGTAAGACAGCCCTTCCATACCAGGCAGCATCCTGGTAAATCTCCTCTGCACTCTCTCCAGGGCCTCCACATCCTTCTGGTAGTACGGCGACCAGAACTGGACGTAGTACCCCAAGTGAGGCCGAACCAACGTTCTATACACTTGTAACATCAGACTCCTACTCTTGTATTCTATACCCCTTCCTATGAAGGCTAACATACCATACGCTTTCTTTATCACTTTCTCCACCTGTACTGACACCTTCAGAGACTTGTGAACCTGCACCCCCAGGTCTCTCTGCGTCTCTATACTCCGGATAGTTTTACCTTTTATCCTATAACTCCCCTCTACATTATTCCGGCCAAAATGCATCACCTCGCATTTATCCGGATTAAATTCCATTTGCCATCTATCTGCCCAATCTACCAGCCTATCTATGTCCTGTTGTATTGCCTGGCACTGCTCCTCAGTCCCCGCCAATCCAAGTATCTTAGTGTCATCAGCAAATTTGCTGATCACACCACCTACCCCCTCTTCCAAGTCATTTATATAAATCACAAATAGAAGAGGTCCTAGCACTGAGCCCTGTGGCACACCACTACTGACTGACCTCCAGTTGGAAAAAGAGCCTTCCACTACTACCCGCTGTCTCCTCCTCCCAAGCCAGTTCTCAACCCATCTACATACCTGGCCCTGTATCCCATGCGCCTTCACCTTTTTTATCAGCCTACCATGGGGAACCTTGTCAAACGCTTTACTGAAATCCAAGTAGATGACATCAACGGCTTGTCCTTCATCAACCGTTTTTGTCACCTCTTCAAAAAATTCCACTAGGTTCGTAAGGCATGACCTCCCCTTAACGAAGCCATGCTGCGTATCCCTGATCTGATCGCAGCACTCCAGGTGCTCATACATCCTGTCCCTGAGGATCCTCTCCATTAGCTTACCTATAACTGAAGTCAAGCTCACCGGCCTATAGTTCTCTGGATTATCCCTCTGACCCTTTTTAAACAATGGTACTACATTTGCAATCCTCCAGTCCTCTGGGACCTCACCTGTGTCCAAAGAAGAGACAAAGATTTGCGTCAGAGGCCCAGCAATGTCATCTCTCACCTCCCTTAGCAGCCTGGGATAAACACCATCAGGCCCCGGGGCTTTATAAGTCTTTATGCTACCTAAAAGCCCCAACACTTCGTCCCTCGTAATGATTATTTCCTTTAACGGGTCCTCAAAATCCTCAAAGCCGGCATCAGACATCAGGCCCCTCTCCTGCATGAATACCAATGCAAAGTTTTCATTCAGGATCTCCCCCATCCCCTCAGGCTCCTATTCACTCCTATTGGTTTAGCCTGTAGACACAAACCGCAAGGTTGTTTTTGCCAAGTTGGCACCCTCCGCACTAATCCCTTGGATGTGAACAGCCACTTATATCTTCCAAAAATTAAAAAATGCGTTCCCTTATTTAAAATGGATTTAAGATATGTATATTTACAGATTATCCTATTTAAATAAGGAAAGCAATTACCAACACTACTGCATTGCATTCCTGCAACAGAATAAATTCCATCCCCACCCTCCAATATCGTAGTCCAGCCAACCAAACCAGAATACCAGGTTGACTTGGGCAGTAACTGTATGGTCCAAGAGCTGGTCCTGGGGCTCGAACACAGCAGATAGGAAAATCAATCTGTGTCCCTTTGTTCGTTCGCCCTGAGCGCTCTTGATTAATAAATAGCAAACATTCAATCTCATTTAAATTGTCACCAAGCCTCCTGCCTCCACAGCTTCTCGAGAGGAGAGTTCCAGACTTATACTCCCCTCTGGCATCAGCCCTGAAATGCCTCGCTCTAATTTTCAGATTATTCTTCATTGCAGTGTTAATATAAGTCTACGTGTGACACTAATAAAATAAACTTTAATCCTTGCTCTGAACAGCAAACAAAATTGTGCTAGACAGCGAGACCGTATTGCAGCAGGTTTTTAAGCACCTTCAAGACTGAAGGAACCCACATCACTGAACAGTCAACAAACTGCCAGCATCTCAAAGAATAAGATTATTTTGAACTTGTACATTAAGTGACAGTTACCTTGTCTCCAAGTGCCGCTCTCTCTTTCTGCCGCTTCTTTTTCGCTGCCAATTGCTCCTGGATAATAACAACAGGCAAAATCATTCAGGATCAGAAAGCACATAAAACTTGGTCTCCATTAGAAATTCACCCACAGCTCAAAACTTAGGCTGAATCATAAATACCATCAGTTATCTATAATTATTTTACTACTTTCCCAAGAACAATGCCAGTGGAGAGAGCTACTTGTTGAAACCATGGTTAGGATCAGCACAGTGGTTAATACAGCTGCCTCTGAGCATCAGGGACCTAGATTCAATTCCAGCCTCAAAGATAGCATCGAGTTTGCACATTCTCTGTGTGTGTGTGTGTGTGTGTGTGTGTGTGTGTGTGTGTGTCGTTTTTTCCTCTCACACTCCAAAAATATGCAGGTTAGGTAAATTGGCCATGCTAAATTGCCTCTTAGTGTTCCAAGATGTGTAGGTTGAGAGGGATTAGCAGGGTAAATTGTTGGGGTTATGGGGAACAGATCCAGTTAAGATTGCCCCTTTGTGTCAGGGGGATTTGAGAAGGTTACAAGGGTCGGACCTGGGTGAGATCGTTGTCAGTGCAGACTCAATGGGCCAAACAGCATCCTTCTGCACTGTAGGGATTCTACGCAAAACATTCAATGGAATTCAGACTTGACTTCACCACACGGGACAATCATGTCAGCAGGCACATGCCAAAGAAGAAATGACTTGCAAATATGCAGTATCTTTCATAACCTGGAACACCCCAGAAACCTTACAGCCAATGAAATACTTGAAGTGTAGCCAATGCTGTAATACAGGAAACATGGGAACCAATTTGCCACATTTCCACAAGTGATCAAACAATCGGATTTAGTAATGTTGGTTAAAGGGTAAATGTTGGCCAGGAATCTGGGTGAACTTTCCTGCTCTCTACAAAACCATGCCATGGGATCTTTTACATCAACATGGCTTAGTGTTTCATTCAGAAAGTACTACCTTTGGTCAGTGTTGTGTTTCCTAGCCTGGATATAAGAAATATAGGAGTACTGAATCCCTCCTGTCTGATTGCCTCTGAGATAAAAACCAGGACAAAAGGTCGGTAAAGGACTGGAATCTCCACTCAGCTTTATAGTGGAATGTTTGATCCAAATGGATATCCTACAAAGACAACCTTTTTCGCTGTTTCCTGTGACACAAATGTAGGAAATTCAACAAAAATGAGAATAATTTTTCTCCAGAAACAATTCCATAATTTTAAAATTGTCTGATTGCCAGTGCAATTAGACTCACACTGAAAGTATTTTGTAATTAATGCTATTGTACAGCAATAAGGTCAAAAAAGAAATCTAGAAAATAGTGCTGAGGGAAAATGGAATCTTCTAAAAGACAATCTTACACAATAATACTAAAACACTCCTTGAATATTCGTCTAGCTCCTTCTTGTGTATTTCTTTCCACATGAAAGGACTATGAGCTACCTACCCACACAAACATTCTCAGCTTCCTTGCAGCATTACCACAGCAATTGCAACATTGAAGAGAATTGTTAGGTCTTGCTTGTTTCTTCCTTCTATCACAATGTTAGTCTATTATATTGGCAAAATAGAACCTGCCTCATCAGTTCCTGAGAATTAAATCATCTTTTTGATGCTAAATCACAATTATGTGGATAAAAATGGCAACTGATTTCCACACAGCAAGGTAGGAAATGAGGAATAGCCAATTAAAAATATCTGATCGTGTTGGTGGAGAAATTGGGTAGGATGCCAGAACTTTTCTGCTCTTCATCAAATGGTGCAAGAGTTTTATTTTCACGTCCACTCAACAGGCAGATAGAACCAGATGTTACCATCTCACCTGGGAAAAGGCACCTCCAACAATGCAGCCCTCTCTCAATGCCACTTCAGCCTAGAATATATGTTTGCTGTCTACATGATGACAATTCTGATTGTATCACAGAGGCAACTATTGAAACCACACTGTCACTCCAGATAGTGGGCAGCACTATGGTCACAATTAATGCCTACCTCTAGTTGCTCCAAAGCAGCAGCTGTAATTGTCTTTTTTCAACTGCTGTGGCTCTACTTGGAGTTCTGCTCCCACAATAATGGGAGTTTTGGAATTCAGCAATGTAGGAAGGAATTGGCTTTGTAAGTTAGAAGCGTGCGACACAGGAAGCAAAGGCATTTACAATGTACTGCTGTTTGGACTTGCAGTCAGCAGAGGTTACAATGTGCCTGTGAAGTAACTTGGACAAGTAACCAGAATGCGTAAATGCAGGCAGATTCAATCCAGTGGCAGCAACAACAATCAAGCTCTGTCTTGGGTGTGTCAAGTTTCTAGATTCTTTTCATGGACAGAGCAGTGAGAATTTCAGTACTTGAGCCTTACAGACAGTAGTCAGGTTTCTTATGTCAGTTTCGATTCACCATTTTAAATTATTCCTATTGCACTGGACAGACCTGCAGCCCCTATACTTCATCTAGTGAGAGCATTTTGAGTTGCATGGCACCAGTCACACTTGATAGACACAAAAATAAAAGCTATGGAATTACTGATAGCTCAAGTTGACAGGGGATGAAAATTTTATTTAATCTCCACCGTACTTCACTGAAAACTATGAGCAAACTTGTTCGAACGTAACTATCCTCTCTACAATCAAATGTCAGTACGAGTATCAGATAACAACAAAACTAGTTGATTCATCAATATTGAACCACACACTGATAGCGCCTTATGGAACTGTGGCAATGTATCCAAACAGGCCAGTAGAACATTTGCATCCAAATGTCGATCAGATTGCAAAGCATTTACAGCTATAGGATATTTGCAAGGCAAGTGTCCTGCTGCCTGTGGATAGAGTTCACAATTTGAAGTTCCAACTAAACGTACCCAAAGTGATTTGAACAGAAGAGGTGGTTACGTAACTAATGCATCTTTATTTTACGTAAGGGAACTGTGACAGAAATGCCTTCTGGAAATGAAAACTATTTTACTTCACCCAATGCTGATTCCGTGTGTGAAGTAGCTTCAAATCTGTCCGGCCAGAGATGAAACAGGAACGCCTCTACGTCTCTTTTATCAACATGAAGCATTGAGAATAACCAGAACCAGCTACCAAAAATAACTCCAAAATCATGAAAATGTAACATTGCAAACCCCATCTCCCACTTGCTAACTGGTAGCTGCAGTAAAGACAATAGAAGTGCTCAATCCAATTCATGCGTTTCCTCTACAAAGCTGTAATCTTAATCAACAGAGTACACCCAGTTCCCATATTCCATTGTTCCCCATTTCTAACTAATTCATAAAAAGTTGACATGGTTTTTTTTATTGACACTAATTCCACGCACGCAATCCTCAGCCTCACCATACATTGTGCAAAAACAATTTGCTCCTATTCACTGCCCCAAACTTCTTGCATTTACATTTCTGGTTTCAAAATTATAAAAAAAGGATATGGAGGCACTGGTGAATGTGAAGAGAGAAGACTGACGGAATGTGGAACACACTGTATGGGGAATAGCTCAGCAACTAGAATAATTAAGTGGGAAGCTGCACGACACACGTTCACTAAATTGGTCTGAGATGAGAGGGCTGTCCTATAAGAAGTTGAGTAACCTGGTCTATATTCTCTGGAGTTTATAAGAATGAGAGGTAACTTCATTGAAACATACAAGATTCTGCACGGGCTGCACAGAGGTTGTTTCCATTGTTCGGGGAATCTAAAACACAGCAGCAAGTCTTAGGATAAGGGGCTGATTATTTGGGACTGAGATAAGGAGACATTTCTTCCCTCAGAGGGTTGTGGATCTTTGGAATTCTCTACCCCAGAAGGTTGTGGGGAAGCTGCACTGTTAAATATATTTAAGGCTGGGAAAATTAGATTTTTTTTGTCTCTGAATTGAAGTATATATTGAGTGGAGAAAAGGAACTGAAGCCTAAAATCAGCCATGACCATACCGAATAGCAGGGCAGGCTCAATGAGTCATACAGTCTACATCAGCTTCTATTTGTGCTCACACAAGGGAGAAAGGATAAGATACTGGTAGGACGAGAGAGAATAAAGTTGCAAATGTTGTATGTGGAATATAAAAGCCTAGTTGAGTTCTTTGAAAATGTGACTGAACACATTGACGAAGGCAGAGCGGTGGACGTGGTGTAACGGACTTCAGCAAGGCGTTTGATAAGGTCCCCCATGCAAGGCTTCTGGAGGTGAGAGGGCATGGGATCCAAGGGGCTTTGGCCTTGTGGATCCAGAACTGGCTTGCCTGCAGAAGGCAGAGAGTGGTTGTGGAAGGGTCTTTTTCTGCATGGAGGCCGGTCACCAGTGGAGTGCCCCAGGGATCTGTCCTGGGACCCCTGCTGTTTGTCATTTTCATAAATGACCTGGATGAGGAAGTGGAGGGATGGGTTAGTAAGTTCGCCGACGATACAAAGGTCGGTGGTGTTGTGGATGGTCTGGAGGGATGTCAAAAGTTGCAGCAGCACACAGACAGGATGCAAGACTATGCGGAGAAGTCGCAGATGGACTTCAATGCGGATAAATGTGTAGTGGTCCATTTTGACAGGAATAATGGGATGAAGAGTACAATATCAGGGGTAGGAGTCTTAGCTGTGTTGTAGAGCAGAAGGATCTCGGGGTCCGGGTCCATAGGACTCTTAAATCGGCCTCTCAGGTGGAGGAAGTGGTCAAGAAAGCGTATGGAGTACTGGCCTTCATTAATCAAGGAATTGAGTTTAGGAGTCAGGAGGTAATGATGCAGCTCTATAAGATCCTTATCAGACCCCACTTGGAGTATTGTGCGCAGTTCTGGTCACTTCACTATAGGAAAGAGGTAGAAGCTATTGGAAGAGTGCAGAGGAGATTTACAAGGATGCTGCCTGGATTGCGAGACAGGCCTTATGAAGATAGGTTGAAGGAGCTGGGACTCTTCTCCCTGGAGAGACGTAGGTTGAGGGGCGACCTGATAGAGGTTTATAAAATGTTGAGAGGAATAGATAGGGTGGATTTTCAGAGACTATTTCCCCGAGCTGAAATGGTCACTACGAGAGGACACAGATTTAAGGTGCAGGGAAGCAAATATAGAGGGGATGTTAGGGGTAAATTTTTCACTCAGGGTGGTGAGTGAATGGAATCGGCTGCCGTTGGAGGTGGTAGAGGCAAACTCGCTAGGGTCTTTTAAAAGACTTCTGGATGGGTATATGGGAACGAATGGAATAGGGGGTTATAGATAGGTCTGCGGATTGGTAGATATAGATGTGATCGGCGCAACTCGTGGGCCGAAGGGTTTTTTTGTGCTGAAGTGTTCTATGTTCTATTCACCTATTTGGGTGGAATGGCCTCTCTCAATGCTGCAGACTATGAAGTTTTATGGAATATGTCATCTTCAATCGATATAGGCAACTTCCTAAAGCAATCAGATTATATATTATACAGAGGCTTTTGAACAAGAGACAGATTTTACTTGCCTCTAGCTTTATTCCCCAAACCAGCTAGTTTGCAAGGAGCAACAGTGAGCGATGTCAGATAAACAGGGGAAATCAAACCTAAAGTTTGATTTTTAGCTGTTTAACTACAACGTACGCAGTCTTGTCAAAGCAAAATTGCGTGTTTGGAAAAATCTGTACAAGTTCCAAGACAGAGTACAATTGGAATGAAAGACAGGGAAATTATAGATGGAAACCAGATGGCAGATCAAGTCAGATTCACCATAGCGACAGCAACAGGTAGGAGACATCAAAGAACATCTCAGTCTATTTTGTTCAGATTTCTCTCTCCCACTGAGCACCCTCACTTTTTCCCCTTTTGTTTCAATAGTAACTACACTTCAAAGGTACTTCATCACACTGAACAAGATTCTAACCATCCTCCTGCAAGACATTCCACAGATTACCATTTCTGAATCCAAAACACAACATCCCGCTGAGGGTTATCACTGACCAGAAACTGAACTGTACCAGTCCTATAATTACTGTGACTACAAAAGTCAGAGGCTGGGAGTTCTGCCAGAAGTAATTGACTCCCTGACTCCCCCTAAAGCTTGTCCATCTACAAACCAACTGGAGTCTTTCTGATGATGTAACTAGTAAAATAGAAAAGGACTAGTCTGTGGATATAATAAGTCCCACATCAGAGGTTGGTGTACAAAATTAAAAAAGGACACAGGGTTAGGTGTAATATATTGGCATGGACTGAGAACTGATTAGCAGACAGGATACAGAGAGTAGAAAGAAATGGGTCTTTTTCAAAGTGGCAAGCAGTAATGAGTGGGGTACCACAGGGATCAGTGCATGGACCCCAACTATTCATAACATGAATCAATTATTTAGATGAGGAAACCAAATGTGATATTTCTAAGTTTGCTAATGACATAAAACACGGTGAAAGTGTGAGTGGTGAGGAGGATGTTAAGAGGCTTCAAGGTGCTTTAGATAAGTTGAGTGAATGGCAAATACACAGCAGATGCAGATTAATGTGAATAAATGTGAAGTCATGTATTTCAGATGGAGAAATAGAATGGCAGCGTATTATTTAAATGCTGACTGATTGAGAAATGTTGATGAACAAAGAGCTGTGGGATGGCCTCACAAACCAGTTACTGAAAGCAAGCATGCAGGTTTAGCAGGCAGTTAGGAATATAGGCAAATAAATAGTTTTCATTGAAGAGGACTTGAGTTCAAGAACAAGGATGTCATACTGTAGTTGTACAGGGCCTTGGTGATACCACATTTGTAGTGTTGTGTGCAGTTTTAGTCTCCTTATTTTAAAAAATGAGATACTTTAAAGAGGATGCAGTGAGAGTTCACTAGGCTGATTGTTGCGATGGCAGAATTATCATACAAGGAGAGATTGGGCTGACTGGGCCTGAATTTACAGGAATTCAGAAAAATAGAAGGGGATTTAATCAAAATATTTAATATTTTGACAGGGCTGGGTAGACAGGATGCAGCGATGTTGATTCCTCTGGCTGGAGAGGTCTAGAACAGGCAGCCACAGTCTCAGAACGCAGACCGTGAAGAGGAGAAACCTTTTCATTCAGAGGGTGGTGAACCTGTGGAACTGTCTACCACACAAGGCTGTACAGGCCAAATTACTGAATATATTTAAAAAGGAAATGGATTTCCTAAAGGCATCAGGGGTATGAGGAGAGACAGGAGTACAGCATTGAGATAGAGAATCAGCTATGACTGTATTAAATGGCAGAGTAGGCTCAAGTAGCCAACTCCTGCTCCTTTCTATGTTTCTACAAGGCATGAGTCAGGAAAGTGATGGAATACTTTCCATATGCCTGCATGAATGCAAACCCAATAGCACACAAGCTTAATATCATCTAGGACAAGTTAACATCCCCATTCACCACCGTAAACATTCACTCCCTCCACTACCAATACATAGTGGTAGCAGTGTGCATCAATACAATATACACTGCAATAATTCAAAAAGTACCTTTGACAGCACCTTCCAAACCTACAACCTCTGCCACCTAGGAAAAGGGCAGCAGGCACAGGGGAACACCAACACCTGCAAATTCCCCTCCAAGCCACTTACCATGCTGACTTGGAAATACGTCAGCACCGTTCCTTCACTGTCACTGGATCAAAGTCCTAGACCCCTCTACCTAACTATACTCTGACTATACATACACCACATAGACTGTAGCAGTTTAAGGCAGCACCAGCACCACCTTTCCAGGAGACAATTATGGATGGGCAATAAATGCTCACCTAATCAGAACTCCACAACACACAGATGAATAAAAGTGATCTATGAACATCATGAAGTCAGAAACAGCACTACAGAAATACAAGCACATCATTCATACGCACCAAAACCTCACTTGTTCATCACTCTCTTCTCCTACCTCCACATACTGCTCCTCACTCGTGCTGCCACCTCAGCCTCACCTCTTTCCCTACTCATTCCTTCACTGCCAGCTCCTTCCTTCCCATACATATTAGGAGTAGGCCACTCAGCCCCTCGAGCCTGTTTCACCATTGAACAATATCATGGCTGATCTGATTGTAACCTCAATCCCATGTTCCTGCCTGCCTCCAATAATCTTTCAACCCTTTGTTCAACAAGAATCTCGCTAGCTCTGCCTTAAAAATATTCAAAAGACTACTTTCACTGCCTCAAGGAAAAGTTCCAAAGACTCATGACCCTAAGAGAAAAAACATTTCTGCTTTAAATAGACAACTTATTTTTAAACAATATTCCCTAGATCTAAATTTTCCAACAAGAGGAAAGATCACAATATTGGCTATGACCCTTCAACTCTTTTATGGTCCTAATGGATTGGAAATATACTAATGTGATGGGTATCAATGATTTGAATGAGCATGTACAAGGCACGACCAGTAAGTTTGTAGATGACACTAAAATAGGTGATATTGTGGACAGCGAGGAAGGTGATCAAAAATTGCAGCAGGATCTTGATCAGCTGGAAAGTGGGCTGAGAAATGACAAATGGAGTTCAATACACGTGGTGTTGCATTTTAGAAAGTCAAATCAAGGTAGGATTTTCACTGTGAATGGTAGGGCCTTAGGGAGTATCGTGGTACAGAGGGACCTCGGAGGTCAGGTGCACATTTCTCGAATGGTGAAGTCACAGGTAAATAGGGCAGTGAAGGAGGCTTTTGGTATGTTCACCTTTACGAGTCATGACGTTGGGATTCTATGATACATTCAGTGTAGAAGCAGGCCACTTGACCCATCAAGTGCACTGACCACAATTCCACCCAAGCCCTATTCCCACAACCCAATCCTACTAATCCCTCGACACTAGGGTCAATTTAGCACGGCCAATCTACCTAACCCCCACATCTTTGGAGTGTAAAAGGAAACCAGAACACCTGGAGGAAAGTGCAGACACAGAGAGAATGTGCAGATTCCACACAGACAGTGACCCAAAGCTAGAATTGAACCAGGGTCCCTGGCACCGTGATGCAGCACTGTGCCACCCACATGAAAGTACAGGCCACATCTGGAGTAGTATTCAGTTTTGATCGCCTTGTTATAGGAAAGATGTTGTTAAACTGGAGAGAGTGCAGAGACAATACTTTTCACTGAACCCTAAAATCAAATTAAATCCTCTGACCACACACTCATTTTCCCTCACTCACCTCAATGCTCTCCGACCTTCCCCCCACCCCACCAGCCCTCTCACTCTCCACCCCCTCTCCCCCCCACCATTCTCCCCTCCCCCCACTCCCCCCCACCCCCCCCTCCCACCCCCACCGCTCTCCCCCCCCCACCCCCCCCTCACCTCCCCCTCCCCACCCCCCCACCCTCCCCCCCACTCTCCCCTCTCCCCCCCCACTCTCCCTCTCCCCCCCCACCCCCCCCCACTCTCCCCTCTCCCCCCCCTCTCCCCCTCTCCCCCCCTCTCCCCCCCACCCACCTCCCCCTCCCCCCACCACCCTCCCCCTCCCCCCCCTCCCCTCCCCCCTCACCCCCCTCCCCCTCCCCCCACCTCCCCCCCCCCCCCCCCCACCCACCCCCACCGCTCTCCCCCTCCGGCCCCGCACCTGCCGCCGGGCCCGCTTCCAGCGCTGGAACATGAACTGCCGCCGCTGTTTGTTTTTAATCTCGGACACGCTGAACCCGGGCGGGAAGAGGACCTCGGGCTGGGTCCTGGGCTCCCCCTCGGTCCCTCCGCCCGGCTCCCGCCGCTTCCCGCTTTTCCCCTCGGCCGCCATCTTCCGCACACCGGCTGTTCCTCCCGTGACCTTTCACCCAGCTCCGCTCTCCAGCCGCCGCCGCCACATCCGCTTCCGGGGGCAAGTCGGCGCCGCCACTTCCGCTTCCAGAGGCGGTCATCGCCACCTAGCGGCGAAAGAGAGCATAGCCGCGGGGCCGCGCATGCGCTATACCAGCTACTTCCAAAGAACCAACATTGAATCCTGATTAAATTCCAGAAAATGTATTTGTTGCACCATCTGACACTCAACCTGTGGCAAAGGGGGTGGAATATAAAAATAGGGATTCTTGCTACAGCAATGCAGGGTCTTGGTTACCCTGGATTGTCCCAAGCTTTAGAGGATTATCCCTTAATTAGGCTAGTTGTCCCATATCTCACGCAATAACCTCATCAAGACCAGTCCTCCAATACAACAGTCCTTTATTGAAATAAATAAAAAAGCTGCATCTGCAGTTTACAAGAATTCAAACGTGACTAACAAATCCTGGATCGTGGATTTTAAACCCACACTACATGAAGCTCATGGGAAGATTCATTAGTGATCCCTCGTGGCCACTGTAACATCCCAGAACAAAGTCTTTCACCATATTTGTTGCATTTGAGATTTGTTCTGGCAGTATCCACCTACCACCCTACACCACTGTTACTCATTGGCACCAATGTCAAATTTTTCACTGGGCTTTCTTAGTATGGTGCCAGTACAGCTAGTGTCCTTTTAGCCTCCTTGATGAGGGATGTAAGGAGGTCCTGTGGCACAGTGGGTAGCATTCCTATCCACAATTTGATTGTCACAGAAGGTGAGTTGATAATGTGGCCAACAGGTTGATTATTAGTTTGTAAATCCTCCCAATGTGCCTGATGGCAGGCAGTGAGACTAGGAGAATTCCCACTGGAAACCAATGTACTATCTTACCAAGCATAATCAATGAAGCCAAGCATTTGCCATCCGAATGGATGTCTGTGGTCAATAATGCCCTTAAGGATATACTTGCGTTGGAAGCAGTTCAGGCAAAGCTTGTGAGGCTGATTCCTGAGATGGACAGATTGTTTTATGAGGGAAAGTGGAGCAGGCTAGGCTTAAACTCACTGAAGTTTGGAAGAATGAGAGGTGATCTCATTGAAGTAAATGAGATTCTGAGGGGGTTTGACAGAGCGGATGCTGAGAGGATGTTTCTTCAATTGGAAAAATCTAGAAATGGGGGGCACATTTCAAATATGGGGTCTCCCATTTAAGACAAAGATGAGGAGATTGCTTTTGTCTCTTAGAAGGTCTTTAATTTTTGCGATTCCTTTTCCCAGAGAGCAGTGGAAGCTGCATCATTGAATACATTCCAGATTGAGTTAAACAGATTTCTGATTGACAAGGGAGCAATAGGAACATAAGAAATAGGAACAGGAGTAGGCTATCCAGCCCTTCGAACCTGCCCAGCCATTCAATAAGATCATGGCTGATCTGAAGTGGATCAGTTCCACTTTCCCGCTTTCTCCCCATAACCCTTAATTCCCTTGTCTATCAGAAATCTATCTACTCGTGACTTAAACATACTCAATGAGGTAGTCTCCACTGCTTCAATGGGCGGAGAATTCCAGAGATTCACCACCCTTTGAATGAAGAATTTCCTCCTCAACTCCATTCTAAACTGCACTCCGGCCCCCCCCACCTTAGTTTGAGGCTGTGCCTTCTAATTCTGGTTCTCTTTCTCAGTGGAAAGAATCTCTCTATCCCTACCCTATCTAGCCCCTTCATTATCTTACAATCTCTATCATAAGTCAGACAGGAAAGTGGAGTCAAGACCACATTCAGGTCAGCCATGATCCAATTGAATGGCAGGGTTGAAGCGTTCGAATGGCCTACTTCTGCTCCTAATTCTCATATTGTTCCATTGGCATCCTATCTGATACTGAGTTGAGCCATATCCTCCCCATCATCCTGTGGTCAAATGGACAACAGCTTGAGCAATTAGGCCCAACATTAAATTGGACACTTTAAATTAGCACAGCTAAAAACTGTTTCTACGAGGTTATCACAGCTCAAAAACCATCCAGGGATATTGGCATTAGATGGCATGGTGGCACACTGGTTAGCACTGCTGCATCACAGCACCAGCGACCTGGGTTCAATTCCCGGGTTGGGTCACTGTGGAGTCCGCATGTTCTTCCTATATCTGTGTGGGTTTCCTTTGGGTGCTCTGAAAGACATGCTGGTTAGGTGCATTGGCCATGCTAAATTCTCCCTCAGTGTACCCGAACAGGCACCGGAGTGTGGCCACTAGGGGATTTTCACAATAACTTCATTGCAGTGTTAATATGAGCTTATTTGTGACATGAATAAATCAACTTTAACTTTGCCAGAATTGTTTCGCAGGACACTTCACTTTAACAATAGAGAAGTCATCATAACCTGAAACCAGAAACCAGACCTCTTACATATTAAATAGAGAGGCTCAGGTTTCAGAAGGGAAGAATCTTTATGACCCATCAGGAGATACTCAGCCAGAAGATATTACAGTTGTGTACTCAGCCAAACTCCTTGCTATTAAAGATAGATATACAATTGGGATGACCTGACCTGACCTCATTGGGTATTGCAAACCTACCCCTATCCTGTCACCCTTTGGCCAAAAGCCAGGGAACATTTAAAAATGAAAGGGAATGAGAAACATAATCATTTTCAAGACAAACTCCAGCAAAGTGTCCAGCAAACCTACTGCGAGCTAGGACGATGGAAGAGAGCATTCAAGAAGACAACAACCATCACTCCTACCTAAGCTCATCTGCTTTTTGTACCTCCATTCTCAACTATTCCAACACATCCCTGGATATGCCTTCATTGTCCACTTCCCTGATACTTGAGCTCACTCTGCTCTTTGTCTCCTGACTCCTACCAAGTCCCATTCATCCTTTCACCTTGTGCCAACCAACCTAAATTTGCAACAAGCTGAGATTTAAGTCTTCATCCTTGTTTACAAAGGCCTATTCCCCATTCCTCTCTCTATAACCTCCTTCAGTCCCATAAACATTTCAGTCCTCTGAACTCTGCAAACCTAAATTGTTATTAGCCAAACACAGCAACCAATGCAAGCAGTGTGATCCCATAGACTATAAAGCAGATAAACAATCAAAGGCCAGAATCCTATCAACATATAAGGAAGCAAAGTACTGCAGCTGCTGGAATCTGAAACAGAAACAGAAAATGCTGGAAAATCCCAATATGTCTGGTGGCCTCTGTAGGTAGAAAATAGAGGCAACATTTCGAATTTTGATGATTCTTCATCAGAGCTAATGAAGCTCTGACGAAGGGTCATCTAGAGTTGAAATGCTAGCTCTGTTCTCTCCCCTCAGATGCTGTCAGACCTGTTGAGGTTTTCCAGCGTTTTCAGGTTGTATAAGGACATCATTCAGTTCATCATGTCTCTGCCAGCTCTTAGTGCCACAACAATTTAACTAGCCTCGTTCTTCTGCTTGTAATTTATTTCTCTTTGGGTGCTGGTCCAATTCTCTTTGAACATTGCAATCTGTCTCCATCACATTCTTCAGCAGTGTATTTCAATCCAAATCATTCACTGTGTAAAAAAAAAACTTTCCTTTGTCATTCACCTTAAATGTCCTTTGGTTCTCAATCCTTCTGTGAGCGATGCCAGTTTCTCTCTATCTTCTCTTTATTTTTAATTGTTCATGGCATGTGGTGGCAGGGGCAAACATCTATTGCCCGTCCCTGAGAGCACTCAAGAGTCAACTACATTGCTGTGGGTCTGGAATCACACACAGGTCAGAGCAGGTAAGGAAGGCAGATTTCCTTCCCTAAAGAACACAAGTGGGAATCAATCATTCCCAAATTGAATTTAAATCTCACCGATTGCCACAGTGGGATTTGAATCCACATTCCCAAAACATCATCCTGGGTCTTCTGCATTAATAGTCCATTCACAATACCACTAAAACACCTCCTCCCACTGACTGACTGAAATGAATGAGTAAAGTTTATTTGTTAGTCACAAGTAAGGTTTACATTAACACTGCAATCAATTTACTGTGACATTCCCTGAGTTGCCACATTCTGGCATCTACTTAGGTCAATGCACCTAACCAGCATGAGAACATAAGAAATAGGAGCAGGAGTAGGCCATTTAGCCCTTCGAGTCTGCCGTGCCATTCAATAAGATCATGGCTGATCTGAAGTGGCACATCTTTCAGGCTGTGGGAGGAAACCCATGCAGACATGAGGAGAATGTGCAAACTCCAAACAGGCAACCAGCCAAGCTGGGAATTGAACACAGGTACTCTGGCACTATGAGGCAGCAATGATAACCATGCCCCACTGTACCACCCCAATAAATTGTCCTAAGTATGAGTGTGCTTCTTCTCTATGTAGTCTATATTTTAGGGCGACTGTGAATGGGGCAGGGAGGTGGGGGTGGGGAAAATGTGCAAACTCCACATAGACAGTTATCCTTTGAAACGGGGGTCTAATACCTATTTTTGGACTGAGCTAGATGTAGCATTTTTGTAGGGACGAAAGGGGCAGGGATGCAGCTCTGTCCTCCCGTCCAGCAACTGGGCATCACCCAAAACCTGTTCCCAGGAGTTTGCCTGGTTCTAGCCCTGAGGGTGATCCTAGGGGCCCTGAGGAAACTCAAATGGATAAGCCTACAACTAGGGGACACGATTTCAAAAAAAAAGGTCTCAGAGACAGAGGGAAAGAGCAATTCCAGATTTCAGAGGAAGGCAAGGAAAGGAAAGAATCTGTATTCCTACAGCACCTCCCATAACATCAGAACTTCCAAATCTCCTTACATCCAATGGAAATAAAAATTCTTGATGTCAAGTCACTTCGGTGGCATGGTGGCACAGTGGTTAGCACTGCTGCCTCACAGGGCCAGGGATTCAGGTTCTATACTTATCTGTCTGGAGTTTGCACATTGTCCCCATATTTGTGTGGGTTTTCTCCAGGTGCTCCGGTTTCCTCCCATGTCCAAAGATGTGTGGGTTAGGTGGATTGCCCGTGCTAAATTGCCCCATAGTCTCAGGAGGACTAGTTAGGTGAAATACATGGTGATAGGGCCTGGATGGGATTGTGGTCAGTGCAGACACAATGGGCTGAATGGCCTCCTTTGGCACTGTAGGATTCAATGTTGCAATGTAGGAAAACGTGACAGATAATTTACAGTCAACAAGATCCCTGAAACAGCAATGTGACCATGACTAGATTCTCATTTTCTTTCTGGTATTGCTTGAGGGATCAATTTTGACCCAGGACACTGGGGAGAACTGACCAGGCATGTAACCTCATTGAAGGATCAAAAAAGGATTAAATAATACTTCACTGAAAATCTTTAACACTAACAGGAGTGATCGTAAGAAATACTGTCTCCCCCGATTTCTCAGACAAAGAAATAATATTCAGAGTAGCCACTAGATGGAAGCAATCTTATAACTTTTACAATCCAATTTATCATGAAACCAATGAATGGTTATAGTCTAATAAAGAGGACAAAAGCAATTTATTCCCATAATTGAATGAAACATTTTGCTAGGTGGGATTTTAAAATTAAAGGGATGTTTCTCAGGCAGACATGGATGGCACAGTGACACAATGGGTAGCATTACTGCCTCACACTGCCATGGTCCTGGGTTCAATTCCCATCTTGGGTCACTTTCAGTATGGAGTCTGCATGGTTTTTCCTGTGTCTGTGTGAGTTTCCTCTGGGTTCCAATTTTCTCCCATGATCCAAAAAGCATGCTGATTAGATGCATTGGCCATGCTAAATTCCCCCTCAGCGTATGTGAACAGGCACCAGAGTGTGGCGAGTAGAGGATTTTCACAGTAACTTCAGTGCTGTGTTAATGTAAGTTTACTTGTGATTCTAATAAAAAAAGCCTAATTAAATTGAGGGTTAAATCACTCCAAGAACAACAAACTTCATATTTTTTTTTGTCACGTAAACATCCAAGATTTTCCAAAGGAGATAATCAAACCAGAAATTCAATACACCACATAGGATAGAGAATTCCAGCCAATCTTATGTTAAATTGATCTTTCTCTACACCCTAACTATGACTGTAACACCACATTCTGCACTCTCATCTTTTGTTCTCTATGAATGGTATGCTTTATCTGGATAGTGTACAAGAAACAGTACTTTTCACTACATGTGACAATAATAAAACAAATTAAAATCCTCACCTGCAGCTGGGATTTTCCAGTCCCGTTGCTATGAATGAAAATTTGGCTGAGCGTCAAATTACCTGTTCTCACTGGCAACAGTAGCAGGGTGTTTAAAACAGGACAATTCCAGCCATTTGATTCGACGACCAAAAGCTGGTCAAAAAAATAGATTTTAAAGAGGATCTTCACTTGGCTGTTCCTCAGGGCAACTTGCTGTTGCATCACTTACATCCAGAGCAATATCGTTGATAAGAATACAAAGGGTAAACTGCCCCACGGATTGTGTGTGTGATTCTTTCCTGTGCTGTATGATTTCTTTGTTCTAATAAGGGTCTGTGGTCAGTGATTATTATGAAATGCTACCAATAAATGTACCAATAGAACTTCTTGGGCTGGATTTTATGGCCTCTCCCATTCCAAAACCATAAAATCCCGCCTGGAGTCAATGCACCTTTCCCTAACCCATCCTTCTGATTCCCATGGCAGGCAGGTAGTTAAAATTCCACCACTTCACTCCAAAGGTGACAGCTAGTCCTTATTTTTCAATTTGAGAATAAGTTTCTTTAGCATCAGTCAGAGGTTATTATGCCTAAAACAGATTTCAATTCTGATATAGTTGTGGGGCCAGTGCTTCCTTAATCACTTTTATCCCCTCCTCCACAGGGTACAGCCTCTTTACATCCACTGTGAACCTTAAGTGTGTTACCTCATGGGCCTCGAATATACATTTCTCCCTTTTTAGCCTCACTGCTGCCTGCTTAAATCTTGTTAAAACTCCTTCAGGATTTTCCAGATTCTGCTCTTCAGATTCTTCTGTACATCAACTGGGAGCCCCTGAAAGGGGAGAGCAGCCTATAGTCATCTGGGATTATGGTGACTTTACCTTTTACGTCATTTGGATAGACAACCATCTTCAGTAGCTTCTGTAGCAAGCTTACCATCGTGAGTTGGATAATTGCACATGCTGATGAGTCTCGGAAGAGTAACTGAGTATACTGATGTTGATTGCAACAAAGAATCACAGATTCTGTGGAATCAATAAATTCTCACAATACCTCATCTGACGCATGGCTCACATCAAACTTAGTGTAAGTTAAATTTCCCGCTAATTTAGCGTACAAATCTTCAATCTTTGGTATTAAATATCGAACAAGTTTTGCTGCCTGATTGATGGTTAATTAGTACTCCTCACATATCCTAATCGTTCTATCTGGCTTAACCACTGGCACAATGGGAGTGACCCACTCCAAAAACTGTACAGCTTTAATGATGCCTAATCCTTCCAGTCTTTTGAATTCAGAGGCCTTTACATATAAGGCAGAGGGTACAGGTTGGACTCTGTAGAACTTGGCATGGCCTCAGGATCCACATAAATGTTTGAATTTAGGCCCTGTGTCTAGCCTAACTCATCTCTTCATTTATTTTAAAACATCCTGGATGTTTTCATCATTGGTCTTGAAGATTTCCAACTAATTCAATATAATTTGGCAAAGCCTAACCTGGCCCATCAAACTGAGCCCTTGGCCCTCTATTACTATTAGAGGCAGTTGAAGTGACTGTTACTGATCGCTTACAGTGTTGTTGTTATTCTGAGGATTGTAATAGTGGTGTACCTTTAAGTAACGAATCTGTCTTTTGGTGATTTTGGGGAGCTGAAGACTACAAACTGCTCTGAGTTTTCAAGATCATTTGAAATCAGCATTCAACACAAGGAACCTGATTCCAGCATCATGTAGCTTTAGCCTGTGCAGTGATAAATCTGTGAAAAGGACTTCATTTATTGGATGTTGGTTTTGGTTGGAACATATATATTGGTTAAGGTTTTATAACATTGTTGTAGTTGTTTTGTTTTCGCTTGTAATTGATAAAAATTCTTGTTAATTTTCTTCCTATACATGTTAACAATATTTTTAAATAAACTTTGTTTGATAAAAGCTCCTTAGTGGGTCAGTTTAATTATACCGGAAATGAAAGAGCTCATGCTTATCCTAGCCAAATCAAGACTGATTACAGGCTCCTTAAAGCTTCCCCTGTATACGTGACTAGTCTGGACATTGTGCTTCTTAACTTAAGGGGCTGAACCCCTCTTTGTAAAGAATGAAACATTTGTTCCCCTTCACCTGCAATGGAGGTACCCATGTCCACCTCCATTCACCAACAACATAGCTATGACCGCAAAACTACACTCTGCACCTTTTCCTTCTCTATGAATGGTATGCTTTGTCTGTATAGCACGTAAGAACAATAGCTTTCACTATATGTTAATACATATGACAATAATAAATCAAATCAGATCATTCTGACTGGCTGACCATTAACCATCAATTATAATTGGGGCCATTTTGTTGTTCAAATGTTATTCAACCTGTATTTCAGAATCTTTTTTATTCTCAATACTGTGCAGTGGGGTCAGAATTTATTTTTTGCTGCCCCCCCCCCTCCCCCCAGTAGGCTCTGCTTAGCCTTGCATTTGTTCCTAAAGTGTGCCCTCCTATTGCAGACAAAATATGTGGCTTCCCTGAATTTACATCTCTCCAGGAGGGGCAGGGGGGGGGGTGATCTCCCCCACACTGGTAGCATTCTTCACAGTTCCTGGTCAATGGACCAAATTCCCTACACCTTTATCCTCTCTTTCACACCAAGCCTCTTTGCTCATTATTTCCTGTGCCGCTCTCACTGGCACTTTGACTACCGGCAGCTTCCAGCCAAACCTGGTGGACCTCACCTGCTTGCACATTCTGCTGTTCCATATATGCCCTTTTGGCACTTCATATGACCTGGGTACATTTAATGCCTCTTCAAATTAATCCCTACCTCTGCTAGTATTTTTTTTGTAAAGCTGTATTTTTGATACTACAGACCAGCTTGTCTCTCAACATATCATTGAGTGCAGAACCAAACACCGCTATCAATTCCTCTGGGATTCTTCTGACTGAATTAAATTTGCATGGCTTGTTGGTTGAGACCTTTGCTCCAGCAGATTGATAGACACAAAAACATTATTCTTGAATCAAATTACTTCTTTATTAAACAAATTATAAAATCTCAATACTTTTCACTACTATTCCCGTTCAAAATGCACAAATTATTTTATCTTCCTTTACTACGGCTACAAACTCTTCAGCACAGATTTAAACAAACAATACGTATCTTATGACTTCCAGTGAAGTTGTGGAGACATCATTACCTAATTGTCCCGGCCAGGAATGAATGAAGATCAAACTCTGTCATTAAGCTGAATGCTTAAGACTATCTTCCATGATAGTTCTTCCTATTGTTGGCCACTGATTTGGCTCAGTCTGTGACAACATTTATATCTTCTTTGGGACTGTGCCTGTTGCATTTTTTTGTCCTTCAGGTTACTACAGATGTCCATGTTAATGGCCTCCCATCCTTCCCTACTAATGGGAATTAGTACCTTCCCATGTGAGGATGATTGTTTACAACCATTTGTTCATCCCATATTCCTGGCATCTCAAGCTGATGACAATCACCTTTTGAAGTCCGGACTTCCCACTGATTTGTATCCTGTGGTAGATTCCTTATATTGTCTTCTGTAACAGCCATATTTCCCCATCAGCCTTTGGTTTCCCTGTAACTCAGCCAATTTTCCAGCAACAACTGGGCCAGGACTACACATTATTACCGAGACCTTCAGGTGATAATGGTCCTTGGCTAATTCCATAAGTTCCTTGAAGGTTCTGGAGTCGGGGCATCTGAAGGAGTCAGATTCCTTATCAGGATCTAGGTTGGAGTCCTGCTGATGGTTAGTAGGATTATCCACTGCTTCTTTTCCCCAGCCTCCCTCCCCCCGTGATTTCATTGATCTTAAAAAAATGATGTAGGCATTGACATATTGCACTCACTGTTCTGTGTTAGGGTCGAACGGGTCTAGTTTTCTAAAAATTATATTTCAATGTTCACAGACTATTGTACAAGTTTGCTTTGAAAAGGCTTCCGCACGAGGTCTGCTCTCCCGATTTCTGCAGCAGGAGGAAGGCAGTCCGATTAATCCTCGCCACCAAATGTAGCATCTTGCAAAAACAGGTGACCACCAGGTAGAACCATAGGATCCTACAGTGCAGAAAGAGGCCATTGGCCCATTTAGTCTGCACTGATCACAATCTCACCCAGGCCCTATCCCCATAACCCCATGTATTTACCCTAGCTAATCCCCCTGACACTAAGAGGCAATTAACATGTCCAATTCACCTAACCCGCACATTTTGGAATATGGGAGGAAACAGAAACACCCAGACAAAACCCACACATACATGGGGAGAATGTGCAAACTCCACACAGACTAACAAATGAACAGTTTATTATAGTAAGTGGCCACATACAGAGGGTGAGATAAAGGCTACTGTACTCCATGACTCCAGGCTGCTAACTGCCAGGAAGACCCAGGATACACATGCTATGACCCAATTGGTCAAATGAGTCCAATAGCCCTCGGAGAACTTGCCCTTTAAAGGGGCAGACTAGTTTATAACACATTCACATTTGAAAGTGATGACAAATAAAATGACTTGAAAGATATAATGCAACAATTTGGAAGCTTAGTACAGCCCTAAGAAAAATAACCCACATTAGAGTTACAAGTTTTTTTACAGTACACGTAAAGTAGAGATAACATTTGCCAGTACGTGACTGAGCTGGAAAACAATCTAAATCATGTGAATTTGGAGAACTTTAAGAATCACCTATCCATGATGGAATAACCTGTGGGATCACAATGGTTCTCCGAGAGAATGGCTTTTGAGAGAGACGGATCTCACGCTAAAGAAAGCAACAAAGATCTGGAGCACGGCAGAGACAGCCAAATATCAGATTAAACCAATGACAGAAAGTGCTAAGCTGTACGTGGTCAATGCAGCTAAACTGAAACAGTGCTGGGAAAAAGCAAATAGACAGCCTGAAGGTAAAAATAATAAAACAGCTATTAAAGAATTTGAGTGCAGTCAGTGTGGAGCAGAGCACTTAGTACACAGTTGACCAGCCCACAGAAAGCAGTGTAAGAACTCTTAACAATCACTTTACTAAATCAAAGAAGGTGCACCTGATAATATGATATGCAGACACTCTAACTGAGTTGTTCTTTAAAAACTACCATCTTGATGGGCTTTTGGTCATCAGGACTAATGTCTCCTGTAGGAGTGTGGCCCCTTCAATGGGCAATCCTTTTTGGCCCATGTGACCTGATCTAAATGAATGGAGCCTGAGTGTGTAAATCTGGGCCTAATGGGAGCAGGGGGCATCCATCCCAGAGCTGGAGGCTGGAGTTGGAGTCAAGGTGTCGTTAGAAGTAAATTTGTATAGTTGTGCTCTTAAAGTGTACTGATTGGATATAATTCTTCTTCATCAATAAATCCTTTAGTTCGTTATTTACCATATTGAGTTGCCTCGAGTTACTCTGTAGCTTGAGTAACTCTGAGATTTCCCAACTAATGGCCACAGTGTAGCCAAGTACAAGATCCGAGCAAAAATATAACCTGTCATCAGAACTCATTTCCTTTCTCAGTTTTGTTTGTCTGAAACATCCCCTTAGGATTTTCCATGAACACAAAGAAGTTATCCAGCCCTGCCAGCAGTCTGTTTTCCAGCGGCAGTAGTGACTCGCCATTGACAACTGACTGGACCTTCCAGTCCCGCCAATGTCTACGCTGTTTTGTATGGTTCGCCTGTCCTACTGCTGGGGAATCTGCCACGAGAAGGCCACCTTGGGCAGGGCTGCAGGATCCCACCAGCAGTAAGGGCCAGAAAATCCCACCTACGTTGAAGACGAGACAGGTAGTATATTTACGCAGGTCCTTTTTAGTATTTCTTCCAGATTAAAATATCATGAAGAAAGGATTAGTTTAATTTGGCATTCACGTTCAGCACAGTATCACGGGTTGAACAGTCTGTCCGTGTGCTGCACTGTTCTATGTTCCATGTTCTAATTCCCAATAAAATACAAATAAAAGAATTGTCTTTAGCAGGCTTAATGGTACCTCAGTCAAATTGCTGACAAACTCAGCTGACCTCAGTTCAATGAAAATAATGTTCCCCCTGAGCAGCCATTTTGGATTATGGCATCCATCTCTAATCTAGTCAATTAAAAGACTCAGGCAAATATACAAATTTAACAGAACAAAATCCTTATATTTTCACAGAAAACTGCAAACAAAAAGAGTGCAGGGAAAAAACAAGAGTGTACCGTCTGATTTCTCTCATTTCCTTCTCTATGAACAGCATGCTTTGTCCATATAGTGTTCAAAAAGCAATACTTTTCACTGTATGCTGATACATTTGACAATAATAAATCGAATAAAAAAGGTTGAGGTTGTACACATCTTGAATAGGCTTAAAGGAGGTTAATTAATATATATTCTTTGACAAGATGTTCGGCAAACCTTGATGACACAAGTTTGGCTTGCCAAGGATGAGGGGGAAATCGGAAATGATGCAACTCATTATCAGAGCAAGTCATTATTGTGAGAGAGGCAGTGTTAAGTGTATCAAAAAGCATTAAGGTAGATAAATCCTCAGGGCCAGATGGCATCTAAACCAGATTATTGAGGGAGACGAGAGAGGAAATTGCAGGGTTTCTAACAGAAATCTTTTGTTTCTTCATTGGCCACTGGTGAGATCCCAGATGATTGGAGGATAGCCAATGTTGTCCTATTATTTAAGAAAGGTAGCAAGGATAACCCAAGTAATTATAGGCCAGTGACCCTAATGTCAGTGACAGTAAAATTGTTGGAGAAGATTCTTAGGAATAGGGTCTGTACACATTTAGAACTGAATAGTCTTATTGACAGCATCTGTACAAGGGATGTGATGACTCATGATGTCTATATGGACTTTAGTAAAGCATTGGACAACCTCCCTCATAGCAGGTTGATGCAAAAGATTAAATCACATGGGATCAGGGATAAACTAGTTGGATGGATTCAGAGGTGGTTTGGCATAGAAGACAGAAAGTAGCAGTGGAAGAGTGCTTTTCTGAATGAAAGTCTGTAACTACTGGTGTTCCACAGGGATCAGAGCTGGGACCTCTGTTGTTCATAATATATATAAATGACTTGGAAGAAAACATAGCTGGTTTGGTTAGCAAGTTTGTGGCTGATGCTAAAATTGCTGGAGTTACGGATAATGATGAAAATTGTCTGCAGGATGTAGATAGGCTGGAAAATAATCTGGATAAATGCAAGGTGCTAGATTTTGGTAGGTCCAATCAGGTGGGAGCTATAAAATAAATGGCAGAACCATCGGAGAGATCTGGGAGTACAGGTCCACAGGTGCTTAAAAGTGGAAAAGGTGGTGAAGAAAGCATATGGCATGTTTGCCTTCATTGGCCAGTAGTGTAAAAGTTGGCCAATTACTTACAGCTATATAAAACGTTGATTAGCCCATGTTTGAAATACTGTGTTCAATTCTGGTCACCAAACTACCAGAAGGGCATGGAGACTTTGGAGGGAGTATAGAAAAGATTTATCGGGACGTTGTCTGATATGGAGGGTATTATCCAAGAGGAGAGATTGAATAAACTAGGATTGTTCTCCCTGGAAAGACGGAGGCTGATGGGTGACCTGATAGAAGCTTATAATGAGAGGTATAGATAGGGTGTACAGTTAGAAGTTTTTTCCCAGGGCAGAAATGGCAATTACAAAGGCGCACAAGTTCAAGATAAGGGGGTAAAAGTTCAGTAGAAGTGTACAGGCAAGTTTTTTACACAGAGGGTGGTAGGGACCTAGAATGCACTGCCAAGTGAGGTGATTGAGGCAGACACATTAGTAACATTAAAGACTTATCTAGATAGACACATGAACAGGCAGGAAATAAAGTGATACGGGATGTTGATCTATATGAGACAACACGATCGGGGCAGGCTTGATGAGCCAAAGGGCCTGTTCCTGTGCTGTATTTTGTTGTTTGTAAATGGCAAGAATTTTTTTAAATAATGGGGTCAAGTTTTCTAAATTAAATGAGCTTCCAAATGAATTACATGGTAAGTTTAGCAAGGAACTACATTGACAAAACTACATTGACTCAGTGCATCGTAGGAGGACAGCACACAGGTTTGCAGAGTCAAAAGGGCACATGTCTATATGCTGAGTGTTACTCGATTATAACAATAAATTAAACCTTCAGATCCAGGTCTCTCCTGGTTTCATTACCTGGGTACCCGTACAGTTCTGGTACCAGGAGACAGAGTGGCGAAAAGCTTTGTAAATATTTGGGTGCTGTGTGCAGAGAAGTCCTCCACTTCTCCACATCTGGCCAAATGTCCGATTCAGATCACCAATACAGACCCATTGCTCATGACGATGCAGCGACACGCACCACTTGCTGTGATCGTTGTGCGAGTAAAAGACAGCAGGCCCCGGCAGTTTGACCCCGATGACATTGTAGACATGTTTGAAGAGGGAGCAATTAGAAGGGAGCTCGTGTCCGCTGCCATTCCAAGTTTCTACCAACAAATCTGTCTTCAGGGTCTGTGCAACCCAACCTGAGTAAATATCTGGAAGATAACAGGGGAAGTAATTGATGGTGAAAAATAGGCACTGAAATGTTGCAGATACATCGAGAATGTATTTAAAACATCATACACCTGCATCCACAAAACTTTACTTCCTTCTTCTTTAATAATGTTATTCTCATCACAGTTGCATCTAAGAACACAGAAATTGAAGAACAAAATGAAGCCATTCAGCCCCTTCATTCTATTCTAGATTCCCGAGTCCCCAGTGAGAATGGACAAGTAATAAAGACCAACAAAGGAAAACTGAGGCCATTGAAATACAAATGCTAAGGCATATGTGCTAGAGCTTTACCCCTTCACCTGCCTAAGGCTAGTAAGTTCCCCCTAGGCCAATGGAGAATGTTGTTCTGCGAGTTCGACCTCAACAATTCTGGAATGGGCGAGGCGGTAAAACTCCAACCCTGGTTTTGACTCCACTGCAAACAGTAAGATGGATGGAGAGGTGCTTCAAATTGCAAAGAGCTCAAAACACTCTTAGAAAGCGACATCCAGAAAATAAAATGTCAGTAATTTGACCATTTGATCAGAGCTGAAAAATGACAGAGAGCACAGGGAGCACGACTCGACAGAGGCATGTGGTTGGATGATAATGTCGCAGGAGATGGTGGATGAATTGGGAACGGCATAAGAAAACTTACAAGAAACTGCGAGGCCCTGGATAGAATGGACGTAGAGAGGATGATTCCACTAGTAAGAAAAACTAGAATCAGAGGGCACAACCTCAGGCTAAAGGAATGATCCTTTAAAACAGAGATGAGGAAGAATTTCTTCAGTCAGAAAGTGGTGAATCTGTGGAACTGTTTGGTGTAGAAGGCTGTGGAGGCCAGGTCATTGAGTGTATTTAAGACAGAGGTAGATTAAAAGGATCAGGGGTTATGGAGAAAAGGCAGGAGAATGGGGATGAGAAAAATTATCAACCATCTCCTTTTGGGAACAGCCGCAAGCAGCGGAGGCAGCATTTATATTGGGAGACCGTGCAAAGTCGTCACCTGGCCAGAATTCTCCATAAGACATAGGAGCAGAATTAGCCCACTCAGCCCATCGAATCTGTTCTACCATTCAATCACGGTTCATATTTTTCTCAAGGCAAGTGTACATTGTCACTTTCTAACCGAAATACGGTTATAAGAACCTGAAGTAAGAAAATTAGACAAGAAGTGGCAAATCAGAGGGTTAGCAGTTAGAGGTACAGGGTTAAGGTCATTTGAAAAGGAACAGGACGGGAGATGAGGAGAATTTTTATTGACACATACTGAGTTGTTGTGATTTTGGACGGTGCTGCCTGAACAGATGGTGGGAGCAGGTTCAATAATATCTTTCAAACTGGAGAAAATCGGAGAAACATTTGCAAGGCTACAGGAAAAAGGTAGGGAAGAGTGGGACTAATTGGATATCTTGTTCAAAGAGCCAGCACAATCACGATGGGCAGAACGGCATCCTTCTGAGCTGCATCACTGACCCCGTCTTCCTCCTCCGTTCTTGAATCAGAAGACACTTCCCACGGTTCTGTTTTCCCCATTTGGCCACTTACCATCTTCAAAATTCTTGTATTTTGCAAAGTTCTGGATTCGGACTCCCCCGGACGATATGAGGTGGGTCTGGCGAATCCAGGGCGACTTGGAAATGCTCCAGCCTTTGGCAACCAATTGGAGAACCGAAAGCTCAGGCAGGAAGATATCAGGAAGAGACCAATTGTAGACATGTGGGTTATAATATAAAAACTGCCTTCCTGCAAGAAAAGATTCTTGTGCTATTAGTCTGTCAGTCTGCAAGATCATGTCTTCAAATACAGAACAGAAAGGTTGTGTATTAAAATCGGCTGTGCTTAAAGCTTGTTTCTATCATTTAGGACACAATCTCCCACTGATTTATGTGCAGACCACATGTTGTGGATTGGAGTAGCAGTAATTACATCAACATGAATTTTTGTAGCATCCAAAACATGATAAAGCATTCTGAGATGCTTTGCAGGATATTAGAAAACAAGATGTGACCCTGAGGTGCATTAGGTGAGATGATCCAAATAAAAAGGCCCAACTGGCAGGGTGGGATTCTCCTCTCGCGCCCTTCCCAAGACCGGACATTTCCACCCGAGGTCAATGAACTTGCAAATGGCCCACCAAGTTATCCGTCTCACCCAGGGTGATTCCCACACTGGAAAAATTTACCCCATGGGCTTTAAGGAATGTCTTATGTGAGGGAAGCAAGTGGTGAGGTATCGGGCAGGTGTTTCAGAGCCTGTGGCCATGGGAACTAACGTGCTACCATTCACTGGTGGAACAATTAGGATTGCGGATGCAATTAGTTGGCAAAATTGGCCGTGCTTCAGGCAGCCAATCCCCCGAGCCACCCACTGCTGATTACCCAGAAGAAATTACAGTCAAACGGGGAAATGAAAGTAAGTCACCACGGTGTTTTCACTAGTAATTCAGAGAGCCGAGATAATGTTCTGGAACCCTGGGTTCTAATCCCACGGCAGATGGTGAAATTCAAATTCGATTTAGAAAAATCTGGAATCAGAACACGAATGTTGACCGTGAAATCATTGCTGATTGTTGTATAAACCCGTCTGGTTCACTAACATCCTCTAAGAAATGAAACATTCTTCCATTACTCTTTTTGGTCTACATGGGAATCCAGAAGCACAGACTCTCAAATGTCCTTTGAGTTGCAAATCAAGGGCAATTAGAGATGGACAACAAAAGCTGGCCTGGCCAAATTTTTTAAACCCACTGGTCTGAATTGGTGTCGTATGCTTTAAAATGGAACACTAGTCAAATAGGGAAATAAGAATACTTTTATTTATTAACTAGTGGGACGTGAGCATCGCTAACTGGCCAACGTTCATTGCCCATTCCTTGTTGTTCTTGAGAGGGCAGTTTGGAGTCAACCACATTGCTGTGACTCTAGAGTCACATGTAGGCCAGACTGGGTAAGGACAGCAGATTTCCTTTTCTGAAGGACATTAGTGAACCAGATAGGTTTTTCCAATAATTGGCAATGGTTTCATTGTCATCAGTAGATTCTTAATTACAAGTAATTTTTTTGTTGAATTTAAATTCCACCATTTGCCGTACACGATTCACACTCAGATCCCCAGAACATTAGCTGAGTTTCTGGGTTAACCATCGCCTCTCCAAGATGGTTATGGTCTGAACTGTTTATTTTTCCCTTTCTGGTGTGGTGGCACTAGGAGGTATCAGGCCAGCTCCTGACACTTCCCTCCATCATTGGACCAGCCATGTCACCTCCCACCTATCTCCAGCATTCCTTTCCCAAGCATTAACACTACTCAGCATTAAAAATAATCATTCCTTACCAATTTCCATCACTTGACTGTATTTGTATGTGAAACAGAAGAGAGTCTGTCCATATTTCTTTCCAGAGGAAGGCCACGAATATTTCTTGTTAGGAAAAGGAGGGAAATGTGGAACACTGTGACTTAGCCAAAATCCTTGGTTTTTGTCGAACAGCAGAACACCTAGAATTAGTTAACAATGAATGACGCACCATCAAAACATGTGACTGATAAACATCATGAGGGACACTATGGGACAAGATTTAGAAGTTTGTATTAATGATGCAGACATTTAGCAATAAGAAGGAATATTGGGGATTCAGATACCGAGATTAGGGGGAGCTATAGACAACTCGAAACTCTTGCGAGGCCTACTCAGCTCAGAACCTGAATTGCAGATTTGGGCTCCAAGATGGCGAAGCTGGAATTGACGACTCTGGCTGAATGTACCTTTTCATCAGTGACTCCCCAACACGCTGACATGGTGTACTGCCTTCCCAAATCAAGCTGGACAGCAGGAAGTCCACTCTATTCTGAATACCAGTCTTCTCCAGTGAAGTTTTATTGAATGGATGTGAAAATGTCTGCCTCCGAAGGCAGGCGTGTGGGATAGTCACATGATTACAGAAATCCAGCAGTGTCAATCAGATTGATTACATTTCAAAACTCAACATGTTGCCTCCATAATTAGATGATGCTAAACAATTAACCAAAGTGCCATTTTCTCCCCCCTCCAATATCTTTTATAACTTTTTTTTTATTAAGCAACACAGCACGGGAAACAGGCCCTTCGGCCCAACGAGCCCGCGCCGCCGTCATACCAAATACATTATCCTATTTTAATATTCCTATATAATAATATATATATTATTCCTAATATGGAAAATTTTCACCATAGGGACAATTTGTTACACAATCAGCCTAAGAGCGAATTTTTGGGTTGTGGGAGGAAACCGGAGTGCCCGGAGAAAACCCACGCAACCACGGGGAGAACGAGCAAACTCCCGCAGACACCGGCCCAATTCCAAGTGTCTGCACAGCCACATCTATAGTCTCTGAGCTGTCATGGTGCCCTTCAGATGGTCCACATAAAGCACTCATATACGACATGAGGTACCAGGCAACCCATGAATCAACATCCAAGAGCTGTACCCGCACCACCTGCCGAATGCGTGCTCAAATTATGGACCGAATTACCTGTGGAAAAAAGCCGTAGTTAAACAATCCTAATATATCCCTCTATCTGCATACTGCTCATGTGGCTGTCCAAGAGACCCTTAAACAGCCCCAGCGTGCCTGCTCCCACCACCTTACTCGGCAGTGCATTCCACACCCCCACTACCCTTTGTGTGAAAAACTGCCCTCTAATATTCGTCCTATACATAGCCCCCCTCACCCTATGGCCATGACCTCTCGTCCTATCCATTTCTAAAGGTGGAAAAAGTTTACCTCCATTTACTCTATCTATACCCCTTATAATCTTATACACCTCTATGAGATCCCCTCTAAGCCGACGTCTTTCAAGGGAAAACAACCCCAGTCTATTCAATCGTTCCTCATAAGACAGTCCTTCCATACCAGGCAGCATCCTGGTAAACCTCCTCTGCACTCTCTCCAAGGACTCCACATCCTTCCAATAGTACGGAGACCAGAACTGGGCGCAGTATTCCAAGTGAGGCCTAACCAAAGTTGTATACAACTGCAACATCAAACTCCTACTCTTATATTCTATACCCTTTTCTATGAAAGCTAACATACTATACGCCTTCTTTATCACCTTCTCCACCTGTGAGGACACCTTCAGAGACTTGTGAACCTGCACCCCCAAGTCTCTCTGAGTCTCTATGCTCCGTATAGTTTTACCTTTTATCCTATAACTCTCTTCTACATTTTTCCAGCCAAAATGCATCACCTCGCATTTATCCGGATTAAATTCCATTTGCCATCTATCTGCCCAGTCTACCAACCTGTCTATGTCCTGTTGTATTGCCTGACACTGCTCTTCTGTACCCGCCAATCCAAGCATCTTGGTGTCATCAGCAAATTTGCTGATCTCACCACCTACCCCTACTTCCAAGTCGTTTATGTAGACCACAAATAGAAGAGGAACTAGTACTGAGCCTTGTGGCACTCCACTAGTGACAGGCTTCCAGCCGGAAAAAGAGCCTTCCACTACTACCCTCTGTCTCCTCCTCCCAAGCCAGTTCTCGACCCATCTACATACCCGACCCTGTATCCCATGCGCCTTCACCTTCTCTATCAGTCTACCATGAGGAACCTTGTCAAACGCCTTACTGAAATCCATGTAGACGACATCAACAGCCTGTCCTTCATCAACTGTTTTTGTCACTCCTTCAAAAAATTCCACTAGATTCGTAAGACAAGACTTCCCCTTGACGAAGCCATGCTACGTATCCCTGATCAGATCGCAGCGCTCCAGATGCTCATACATCCTGACCCTAAGGATCCTCTCCATTAGCTTACCTATAACTGAAGTCAAGCTCACCGGCCTATAGTTCCCTGGGTGATCCCTCTGACCTTTTTTAAACAACGGTACTACGTTTGCTATCCTCCAGTCCTCTGGGACCTCACCTGTGTCCAAGAAAGAGACAAAGATTTGCGTCAGAGGCCCAGCCAAGTCTTCCCTCAACTCCCTTAGCAGCCTGGGGTAAATGCCATCAGGCCCCCGAGCTTTATATGTCTTTAAGCTGCCTAACAGCCCCAACACCTCTTTCCTCGTAATCCTTATTTCCCTCAACCAATCCTCAACTTTGTCACCATCAGGCACAGACATCTGTCCAGTCTCCTGCGTGAATACCGACGCAAAGTATTCATTCAGGATCTCCCCCATTCCCTCAGGCTCTAAGCATAGATCCCCGCCACTGTCCCTAAGAGGTCCAATCTTGCCTCTAACCATCCTTTTGCTCCTTACATAGGTGTAAAATGCCTTTGGATTTTCTTTAATCCTACCTGCCAGAGCCACCTCGTGGCCCCTTTTTGCCTTTCTAATACCCCTTTTAAGATCCCGTCTACACTCTCTATAAGCTTCCAGCGCTGTCTCAGTCCCTAGTTGCCCAGATCTAATGTAAGCCTCTCGCTTTTTCTTGATCAAGTCCTCAATCTCCCTGGTAAGCCAAGGTTCTCTAATCCTACCTTTCCCATCCTTCCTCCTTGCCGGCACATATCTTTCCTGCAGAGAGTTTAGTTTTCCCTGCAGAGAGTTTAGTTTTCCCTAATCAGAAATATTTTATTATGGGTGATGCGGTGGTTTGCACTGCTGCCTCACAGCGCCAGGAAGCTGGGTTCAATTCCAGCCTTGGATGCCTTTCTGCATGGAGTTTGCATATTCTCCCTGTGTCTGCGTAAGTTTCCTCCAGGTGGTCTGGTTTTAAAGTTTATTTACTAGTGTCACAAATAGGCTTTCATTAACACTAGAATGAAGTTATTGTGAAAATCCCCTCGTCGCCACAGTCCGGTGGCTGTTCGGGCACACTGAGGGAGAATTTTGCATGACTTATGCACCTATTCAGCACATCTTTGAGAGTGTGCAAGGAAACCCATGCAGACATGGGGAGACTCCGCAGGGATGCAAGCTGGGAATTGAACCTGGGTCCATGGCACTTTGAGGCAGCAGTGCTACCTCAACTGTGCCACCAAGCCATCCAAGTTTTCTTTGACTATCGAAAGATATGCAGGTTAGGTGGATTGGCCATGCTAAATTGCCCCTTAGCATAAGGGGGATTAGTAGCATAAATGCATGGGGTTACGGGGATGGGGCCTGGATGAAATTGTTGCCAATGCAGGCTTGATGGGCTGAATGGCTTCCTTCTGCACTGTGGGGATTCTATGAGTTTAATAAACAGCTGATCAAAGAAAATGAATAATTGTACAATATCCGCACTCTACATTTTCAAATTCCCAAGTGTGCTGACCTCTCTGCTTCAGTTCCTGAGATTTGCTTGTTCAAATTTCTGAAATGTTTTATTCGCTGTGAAGTTATACAACTTCATAGCTGAGGAACTGAAACGCATTTATTTAAAAAGGAAAAATGGCAAAGCTGGTTCAGCAAATCTGTTTCAAGTCTTGGACTGAGTTTGTGCTGAATTGATTACTTCACCTCTGGAGCCCTCTGGAACTGTGCTAACATTAGCTACATGTTCCCGAGCGAAAGGATCTGCTCCTGATCACCTCCCAGTGACTCCTGCAACAAACTGGGATGTCGTCTGCTCTGCCAAGTTAAACCTGAAAGGTTCCTTTAACACTACCTAGAAGAAGAGAAGGGAGAGCTTTGGCTGATCCCTCAAAAAGAGTTTAAAATAGATTAACCCTTCATTGTCACAATGCAACTTACAGGAGCTCGCTAGAACCATAAACCATACAGTGCAGAAAGAGGCCCTTTGGCCCATCAAATCTGCACCGAACACAATTCCACCCAGATCCTACCCCCCATATCCCTACATATGATACCCACTAATCCCTCTAACCTACACATCCCTGGACACTAAGGGACAATTTCATATCGTGGCCAATCAACCTAACCCGCACATCTTTGGACTGTGGGAGAAAACTGGAGCACCCAGAGGAAACTCACGCAGACACAAGGAGAATGTACAAACTCCACACAGACAGTGACCCGAGTTGGAAATCGAACTCAGGTCCCTGGAACTGTGAAGCAGCAGTGCTATCCACTGTGCTACCATGCCACTGAGCATAAATTGATCATAGATCAGAGGCTAGGAATCCTGCGGTGAGTAACTCACTACTTCACTTCCCAAAGCCTGTCCACCATCTTATGCACCTCATCAGCACATCTTTCAGACTGTGCGAGGAAAGCGGAGGAAACCCAGACAGATACAAGGCTCAAGTCAGGAGTGTGATGGAATATCCGCCACTTGCCTGGATGGGTGCATCTCCAACAACACTCAAACAGCTTGAACATCCAGAATAAAGCAGCCTGCTTGATTGGCACTTACAAACATTCAATCCCTCCACCACCAATGCTTAATAGCAGCAACGTGTACATGATGCACTGCAGCAACTCACCAAAGATCTTTAATTAGCACCTTCCAAACCCACAGCCACTTCCATCAGAAGGGCAACAGATACATGGGAAGACCACCAGCTGCAGATTTCCCTCTAAGCCCCTCACCATCCTGACTTGGAAATATATTGCCATTTCTTTGCAGTCACTCAGTCAAAATCCTGGAATTCCCTCCGGAACAGCATTGTAGGACAATCCACAGCACATGGACTGCAGTGATTCAAGAAGGCAGCTCACCATCCCCTTCTCAAGGGCAACTAGAGATAGGCAATAAATGCTGGCCACCTAGTGACACCCACGTCCCAAAGTGATTATTTTCAAAAGTGTTTCATTGGCTGTAAAGTGCTTTGAAACATCCTGATATCATGAAAGGCACCAAATAAATGCAAATTCTCTATCTGTCTAGATTCGGGAGGTGAGGATGAATCAGCTGTGGATGCCCCCCTATTGCAAAGGGTTCAAAGCACCTCAGATAGGAACGGTCAGTGGATAGGCGCATGGATAACATTGGAATAGTTTAGGTTAGAGGTCATTAGATTCATTCCACTGGTTGGCGCAACATCGAGGGCCGAAGGGCGTGTACTGCGTTGTAATGTTCTATGAACTCCAACTCCTACAGACTGGATTCGTAGCTGACCATGAGCATAAAGCACGCAAATATCAGAACTAGGTGCAAGAATAGACCCTTTGGCTCTTTGTAACTGATCCATATTCAATATGATTATAGGGTTGTGGAACCAAACAGAGGAGAACAGGCCCTTTGATCCATCATCATTGAAGTTTGGTGTTTGATTCCCAAGATCCATGAGTTAGAAAAACAGCAAGCAAAGGAAGAAAGAAAAGTGGACAAAAAACCCACAAAAAGACAGCATGGAAAAAACCCGTGTTCTCTCCTGCTATTGGAAGAGAGGATTACTATCAGGTTGGTAACCAGAATTGAGGTATAAACTCATGGTTCATTGTTGTCGAGGTCATTATCCTTCACCTCCCTAAAAAAGTGACCAATGGTAAAGCCCATTATAAGTTGGCTAATTATTAACCAATGGTGAACAGCAATAAGTTATGTGTCATGTCACATAAAGCCTTTCTAATGTTGACAAGTGACTGAAGTTATTTAAATATTACTCGGAAAACTGATAATCTTTCACATTTCACTTTTGGCCTAGAATCAACATCATTGCCAAACGCTTCCAGAGATTCCATTAATCCCAAATGTGGGGAAGTAAAATTATCCTATAGCAGATGCTTTGAGACATTTTCTTCTCCTAAGTCTACAAATGAGTCCTAGATTCATAAATGACCAGTATAAATGGACCAAGTTCAACTCTGGACTTTCAGACTCCACACACTCTGGTTCAGTCAATCAAAATTCCGTGCCAATGTATAGATTCAATTACCTTTTGTGTGTCCATGCTTCATATCATAAGGCATTAATGGTGCAGCATCATTGTAGAGAAAATATGCTCTGTCATCGACCTGTCTCCAAGGGAACAACAGTGATCCAAGCATATAATTCCATAAAGTCACACAAGATAAAGAATATATTTGCAAACTTGAAGGATGGGGAGGGTCAAGGGCAGATGGATCTCAGTAAACATAAGCATGAGCAGCACAGTTTGGTAGGTGGTTTAAGATGGAATCAAAATAGGAGGTCAAAATGGAATTAATAATCTCTTCTTTCAGAGAGGATGGTTAGTAATGGAATTCCCTTCCCTATAGGGCAATAGAAGCTGGGTCACAATATATTAAGAACATAAGAAAAAGAGCAGGAATAGGCCATCCAGCCATTCAATAAGATCATGGCTGATCTGTAGTGGTTCAGTGCCATTTTCCCGCTTTCTCCCCGTAACCTTTAATTCCCTTGTCAATTAAAAACCTATCCACTCTTGACTTGAACATATTCAGCGAGGAAGCCTCCACCACTTCATCAGGCAGAGAATTCCAAAGATTCACCACCCTCTGCGTGAAGAAACCCCTCCCCAACTCCAATCTGAACCGTTTCCCCCCCTAGTGCCCTCTAGTCCCGCTATCTTTGTTAAGTGGGAAGAGTCTCTCAACTTCTACCCTATCCATCCCCTTCATTATCTTATACATCTCTATAAGATCCCCTCTCAGCCTTCTGAACTCCAAAGAGTACAAACCTAGCCTATTCAGTTTCGCCTCATAATCCAACACCCTCATCTCTGGTATCAACCTAGTAAACCTTCTCTGCACCCCTCCAAGGCCAATATATCCTTCCTCGAATGCGGCGACCAAAACTGCACACAGTACTCCAGCTGCGGCCTCACCAGTGCCCCATACAGTTGCAACAGGACCTCCTTACTTTTATATTCTATCCTCCTAGCTATAAAGGCCAACATTGCATTCGCCTTCTTAATCACCTGCTGCACTTGCAGACTGTGTTTTTGCGATTCGTGCAGAAGGACCCCCAGGTCCCTCTGCACCATCGCATGCTGCAGCTTTTCCCCATTTAAATAGTAATCCTTCCTACCACTATTCTTCCCAAAGTGGATAACCTCACACTTGCTAACATTATACTCCATCTGCCAGCTCCTCGCCCACTCACTCAACCTATCCAGATCCCTCTGCAGGCTTTCCACAACCTCCGTGCTATTTGCTTTTCCACTCATCTTCGTGTCATCAGCAAATTTCGTCACCCTGCACTCAGCCCCTTCCTCCAAATCATCTATGTAAATGGTAAATAGTTGTTCTTATTTATCTCGCTCTTCCCCTGACACTAAAGGGCAATTTAGCATGGCCAATCCACCTAACCACACACCTTTGGACTATGAAAGGAAATCAGAGCACCCGGAGGAGACCCAGGCAGACAAGCTGCGAATCAAACCTGGGTCCCTGGCAGTGTGAGGCAGCAATGCTAACCACTGTACCACCATGGCTATGGAAGGGGGAAATGGAGATGAGGCCACAGTCATATTGGCCATGATCTTATTGAATGGCAGAGCAGGCTCAAGAGTTAATATGATTTTCTCTTAATACCTATTTTTTAATGCCTCATGTTCCAAAAGTCTAAATGAAGCAAAGGATCAATGGGAACTAGGGGGAACAGGTCCACAAATCACTAACAGTAGCAACACAGATTAACTTAGGTGTGGTGATCCTCAGGTTAAATTATCACCAGCCTATGGTCATTTGGAACGATGGTGACTTTACCTTACAGATATATTTATGAAGGAGTAAATAGGCAGCTGAAAGTGAAAGAAGAAGATTCTGTTAATAAGTTGCAGACCAGTTGATCCAAATGACCAGTTTTGTGTTGCAATCTCTACATTGATCAAATCTGAGGCGTAAATTCAGTGAGGTGGAATTTCAACTGGGGAATTTCCTCCCCCTGATTACATCCCACATTATCAGGCAGCTGTTCTTTGCTGAAGCAAAATGAAGTTAAAGGCGATACGATGGCACAATGGTCAGCATTGCTGCTTCACAGCACTAGGGAACCAGGTTCAATTCCTGCTCAGACACTGTCTGCACATTCTCCCTGTGTCTGTGTGGGTTTCTTCTGGGTGCTCCAGTTTCCTCCCGCACTCCGAAGATGTGCAGGTTAGCTGGATTGGCCATGCTAAATTCCCTATTAGTGTCAGGGCGATTAGCAGCATAAATGCATGTAGTTATGGGGATTGGGATTGTGCAGACTCGATGGGCTGATTGGCCTCCTTCTGCACTGCAGGAATTCTATGATTTGCCCTATCTCAGCATAATTTGTAATCCCGCATTCGTGACATGCTTTGCAAAATGGAAACATGAAAATGCTGGAAGAGAACATGTTACCCTTACACCACGACAGGGGGCTTTGAGCTTTGAATATGATGGCCTGGAATAGAAAATATTTCATTTCCAGCGCTAAAACCTCTTTAATTGAGAAATGTGTTTTGACAGGCTGGAAGGAATGAGCAGGGAAAGGAAGGGAGATAAAAAATAAAACATCAGTAATTAGAGGTCAGTAGCTTAACATCCATTGCTGTTACATCCCATTAAGAGTCCCTGAAGGGCTATAGTGAATGACAGGGAAGTGGAGTTGTGGCTGTGATGAGATCAGCCATGTTTGTATTGAATGGTGGAGCAGGCTCAGGATTTGCCCACTCCTGCTCCTAGTTCTTACAATTATAAAGAATGTTTAGAACTGTGTAATATAATTGAGCAAAGTCAGCATAGATTCATGAAGGGGAATCATAACTGAGATGTTTATTAAAATTCTTTCACGTGGTGATAAAAGAGACCCAGTAGATGTAATCATAGAAACCCTACAGAACAGAAGGAAGCCATTGAGTCTGCCCTGACCACAATCCACAACCCCCCCCCCCCCCCCCCGGCCACTACCCCCAGATACTTACTCGCTAACCCCTCTAACCTACACATCTCACAACTCTAAGAGGCAATTTTTAGCATTGCCAATCAACTTAACCCACATATCTTTGGATTGTGAAAGGAAACTGGAGAACCCAGAGGAAACCCATGCAGACATGAGGACAATGTGCAAACTTCAGACAGGCAGTGACCCAAGACAGGAATCGAACACGGGTCCCTGGAGCTGTGAAGCAGCAGTGCTAACCACTGTGCCACCATGCCACCCTAAGTAACATACTTAGATTTTCAAAATTCTCCCTAAATTGTCTCAAATTTGGTTTTTAATCCGTAGATCTATAAACATAGACAGGGATCACGGGTAGAGGTGGGAACATCGGAGTGGCGATGCGGGCTCGTTGGGCCGAAGGGCCTGTTTCCTGAGCTGTTTTGTTCTTTATTCTTTGTTCTTTGTAATGCACAGAAGGCTATGTAACAAAATAAGAGCTCAGGGTTTTAGGGGAGGTATATTAGCATGCATAGAGACTGATTAACTGATAGAAGACAGAGAGTTGGGATAAGAGGGGTATTTACAGAATGGTAACCTGTAATTAGTGGAATGCCACAGGATCAGTGCTGGGGCCATGATTATTGATGATATATATTCGTGACTTGGATGAGGGAAGTGAATGCACCATTGCCAAGTTTGTGATGACACAATAGTTTGGGAAGGCAAATGGTGAGGATGACATAACTAGGCACATAGACCTCTAACTGAGTAGGCAAAAATCTAGCAGATGCAATATAACATAGGGAAATGTGAAGTTATGCACTTTTTAGGAAGGATAAAAGTGCTGAATTTTGTTAAAATGGAGAAAGAATGCAGAAAGCTGCAGAACAGAGGGATTTGTGGGCCCTCATACATAAATCAAAAAAGTTAGCATGCACATTCAGCAGCTCATTGGGAAAGCAAATAGAATGTTGGTCTTAATGAGGAGCATCTAAGGGTTCTGAGTCTGTAGTCGATAGAGTTCAGAATGATGAGATGATACCTCATTGAAACTGACAGGAAACTAAAAGACCTGGATAGAGTGAACATGGGGAAAATGATTCCATTAATGGGAGAGACTAGGATCCAAGGTCTTAGCCTCAGAGTAAAAGGGTAACCCTTTAGAACGGAGATGAGGGAGAGGCTTTTCAGCCAGAGGGTGATAAATCTGTGGAATTCATTGCTACAGAAGGCCATGGACTACCTTTAAGACAGGGATAGATAGGTTCTTGATTGGTAAAGGGATCAAGATTATGGAGAAGAGATGATTGAATGGCAGAGCAAATCAATGGGCTGAATGGCCAACTCAGTTCCTATATCCTATAGTCTCAATTTCAAAGGGAATGAAGTATAAAAATAGGGAAGTCTTGCTAAAACTATACAAGGCACTAGTTAGAGCACACCCTGGAATACAGCTTTGGTACCCTTATCTAAGGAAAGTATACTGAGACAATCCAGACAAGATTCATTAGGTTTATCTCAGGTATGAGGAATTTTCTTATGAGAAGGGGTTGAGTAGAGTGGTTTTGTGTTTATTGGAGTTTAGAGGAATGAGAGGCAAACTTATTGAAATATATCGGATTCTCAGGCGGACTGACAGGGTAGACGCTGAGAGGTTGTTCCGTTTTGTGGGAGAGTCTAGGACCAGAAAGAATAAGGGGTCATTTATTTAAGACAGATGAGGAGGAATTTCTTCTCTCAGGGAGTAGTGAAATTGTGGAGTTCTTTATCACAGAAGACTGTGTCATCAAGGCTGAGATAAATGGATTTTTAATGAATGAAGGAATCAATAGTTATGAGAAGAAGACTGGAAAGTGGAGTTGAGGATTATCATATCAGGTCAGTCATGATTTCATTGAACTGTGGTGCAGAGGCAATGGATGAATGGCCTCCATCTGTTTCTGCGTTTTATGATCTAGAAGATTCTTTAATGTGCATTTGGTTTGATCACACACCATGTTAACACCCCCGCAGTATTTTGCTTTTATCTTTATGTTAACACTTACCTTTGATTTATAAGTGAAGTAAAGCTGCTGCAGAGTTCTCCCGATAGCAGTCTCTGTCATATTGACAAGGTGTTTGCTCTGCTGCCAGTTTCCAGTTGAAGGATCTAAGTACAAGTATTTTAATCCCATCCCGACGGTTTGATGAACTTTATGTTTAGGTAACTTGTAAATGACAAACCTGTGGGGCAAGAAATTGATAAATGGCAAAAGAAACACAAAAACACCCAAAGTTTATTTGTTTGAAACAATAAACTGTAAAGGTTTAACTTTGTACCTCCTACAATGCAGTTCTTCACTGCTGCACTTGAGTACAAGTTTAGTCCAATATGTCCAAGCAATATGACTTTACTTAGTGCTGAAACACTCACTCATGTCTTTGTACACTGTGTGCTTGACTATCCACACATACCTGCCTGGCCTCCCTCATTCTATGAACACTGGTCATCCCAAATTCAACAGCCCACATCCTTATTCACACCAAAATCCCATTCACTCATCATCCCTGTGCTCCAGTCAAGCAATGTCTTAATTTCAAACATTCTCATCCTTGTTTCAAAATCCCCCATGTCCTTCCCTATCTTCTTAATCTCCTCAACCCCACAATCATTGAATCATACAATCCCGATAGTGCAGATGAAGGCTATTTGGCCCATCGAGTCTGCACCAACTCTCTAATATAGCATCCCATCCTGGCACTATATAGGGTGGCATGGTAGCGTAGTGGTTAACACTCCTGCTTCACAGTTCCAGGGTCCTGGGTTCGATTTCCATCTCGGGTCACTGTCTGTTTGGAGCTTGCATATTCTCTCATGTCTGCATAGGTTTTCTACGGATACTCCGGTTTCCTCCCATGATCCAAAGATGTGTGGGTTAGGTTGATTGGCCATGCAAAGAAATTGTCCCTTAGTGTCCAGGTTTGTGTAAGTTAGAGGGATTAGTGGGTACAATATATAGGAACATGGGGGTAGGGGCTGGGTGGGGTTGTGTCCAGTGCAGACTCAATGGGCCGAAGGGCCTCTTTCTGCACTGTAGGGTTCTATGCTATTTGAATACACTCGCATGAGTGCCTTTTCCGAGTCTTTACGTCGCTCGTCGACGAATTTGTCTACCACTAGCAGATACCACGCCGGGGGCTCTTGATCTTAAAGTACCACGAGTGGCACCCCAGCTGGGGTCCACATAATGTTACCAACGTTGGCTTGTGGGCCCCAGCCGGGGTCAGCCTTACCATGATCCGTGGCTCACAGAACCCCAGCCGGGGTTCTGCATGATGTCACATTGTGGCTCAGTTGGACACCCTGTGTGCTTTAGGGCAGGGTGTGTGTTAGAACCGTTGCCCCCTGATCTAATTGGGCGTTTAGAGAACCTTTTGTCGGTACTTTAATGCTCGGCTCTCTTGCATGAGGTAAAAATTTAGAATTTGAAGGAACAATTTAGACCGAATTCAGGGAGACCAGATTAAATAATGACAATTGTGCTTAACCAATTAACCTAATAAGCACATTTTTGGCCATGTGGGAGGAAACCGGAGTACCCGGAGAAAACCCACGTGAACACGGGGAGAAGTGCAAACTCCCCCAGCCACAAGGCCCAGGTAGGACACCAACCCTGAGACCGAGTAGCCGGCCAAACCAAACAGTGCTAACCACTGGGCTGGCGTGTTGCCCATTCGTACCAAGTCATCATCTGGAAGCGAACATCCAAGACAGAACGGGGCACACGTCCCATCTCAGCGTCGTTCCAGGCACGTCTCTGTTCGTCTCACCCTTTTACCGTATCGTATGGGTTTGGGTCGCGGTAGCCTCTACTGCCTAGGCAGGGTTGAACCGCATCCGCCAGCGGATCACCAGTGCCCCCGGGACAAGCCGGAACTTGTCGAGAACCAATTTTTTTTGAACGATTACCGGGTTTATAGGCATAGCAGCGTGTTGGTTGTCCTCGGCCAGTCAAATTCCGACAGGCAACTCGCCTGCCAGCTTGTATGCCTGATTACCCTGCGGGACCATCGGTAAGGGTTGACTCACTGTGGTCTAGAACAACCAAAAATACCACAGCTACGCGACACACGCCAAATCCACACCAACTTCACCACACTAGGATGGCAGTCCTGCGGTAGCGGTCGTGAACCCTGCGTGCATCGCCCCCGCTATTTGCTTCTCGACCAGTCACGGAATACCCTCCCCTGTGCCCGTCAGGGAGAAGGTACTAGGTGGCTCCCGCGGAAAGGATTGACTCACTGTGGGTAGGAACCAGAAGACCCCACAGTTACAAACACACCTGTCTGTAATTGCAAGCCCAAGGGGCATCAAGGCTCGCAATTACTCCGCATCGTTTCTGGGACAGCTGATTTAGCCGTCGCCGCTACGAGAAGCAGCGACGTTGCCCGGCGGGACCACGTGGAGGCACAGCACACTACGCGGCAGAAACGACAAGACACGCGCAGCTTTTCCCGGCAGACATCACAAAGAGTAACTTTTCAATAGCTTGTATCAAATATCTGCTCCTTCGTTTTGCCACATTTAACCAATTCCATTATTTGACCCACTCCATCTTCCCATTTGATCCCTATTCCTCACAGAAATCCTTTCTTCCACAAGGGTAATTTATTGTAGTCTCTTCCTTATCTTCTTCTCTTTTTGCTCCCTACAAACCCGACCACCCAATAATCCATCCATACCCCTATCTCCGCTACCCACGTTTCCTTCCCTCCCCACCAACCACCCCACCAATACCCTTGCAGTGTCCACGGCCATTCCACCACCTTTCGTTAGCAGAAGAATCTGATGCATATACTTCAACTCTCTGTGCCCTTCCACATGCCCAAGATACCATTCCCCAAATTAATCCACCAACAGACCAAGAACACCAAGATCCCTTCAACTGACATAATTCCATAAAAGTAGTGTCACAGGTAGATAGGGTCCTAAAGAGTGCTTTTGAAACATTGGCCTTCGTAAATCAAAGTATTGAGTATAAGAGTTGGAATGTGATGGTGAGAGTGTATAAGACATTGGTGAGGCCGAATTTAGAGTATTTTGCACAATTTTGGTCATCTAATTATAGGAAGAATATTAATAGGGTTGAAAGAGTGCAGAGAAGATTTACAAGGATATTGCCGGGACTTGAGAAACTGAGTTACAGAAAAAGGTTGAATAGGTTAGGGCTTTACTCCCTGGAGAGTAGAAGAATGAGGGGAGATTTGATAGAGGTGTATAAAATGGTGATGGGTATAGATAGAGTGAATGCAAGCAGCCTTTTTCCACTGTGGCTAGGGGAGAAAAAAGCTAGAGGATATGGGTTAAGGGTGAAAGAGGAAAAGTTTAAATGGAATATTGGGGGTAGCGGTTCTTCACACAGAGAGTGGTGGGAGTGTGGATTGAGCTGCCAGATGAAGCGGTAAATGTGGGCTTACTTTTAAAATTTAAGAAAAACTTGGAGAGGTACCTGGATGAAAGGGATGCGGAGGGATATGGTCCAGGTGCAGGTCAGTGGGACTATACAAAGAAATGATTTGGCACAGACAAGAAGGGCCAAAAGGCCTGTTTCTGTGCTGTAGTGTTCTTTGGTTCTATGATTGATTAAAACAGTTTGAACAGACTAAAGCCTTATTAATAATTACATATCCGAATGCTCATATCCAGTACATCACAAATGCTCTTCCTTGGTGTTAGCAACTACTGGAATGAGGATTGAACTTAGTGCTTCATAAATAGGGCTGTGACCCAATGCACCACCAAACATCTCTTGGTGTGGCTAGCCACTGCCTTCAACCCTGCTTGATCTGATACCCACTCCTGATTTTTGTACCTTGTGCCCAACAGCATAGGAAATAATTGAGTTAAGGGAGGCATGGTGGCACAGTGGTTAACTCTGCTGCCTTACAGCGCCAGGGACCCAGATTCGATTCCCAGCTTGGGTTACCATCTCTGTGGAGTTTACACGTTCTCCCTGGGTCTGCATGGGTTTCATCCCACAGTCCAAGGATGTGCAAGTTAAGTGGGTTGGCCCTGCTAAATTACCCCTTAGTGTCAGGATGATTAGCAGGATAAATATACGGGGCTATGGGGATAGGACCTGGGTTATTGTTGGTGCAGGCTTGATGAACTGAATGGCCTCCTTCTGCACTGTAGGGATTCTATCTTACGGGGAAGACGAAGCTATATACCAATGTAACGTCATCATTCACAAAAAGCAGCCATTAACTATCATTCATGCTATAATAATATGAAGTTATTGAGTGTTTTACAACAAGGGACATCAGTGCTGGAAATGAGGATACTTTCTAATTCATACATTCAGTTTTAGAACCGAGCTGTAACATCGCGGATAGATGCAGACGGCTCCTATCTATTACTTTGAGTGAGTTGAGCCTATGAATTAGTGAGACATTTCTTTTAACCCCTACACCACACAGCTCCTGTACTCTCTGAATAATGATCTAATCTGTGGGTCAGTTGGTAGCTCATGCCTTGAGTCAAAGTGTTTACTGTCTCACTCCAGAGACTAGAGCACGCAGTTTGCCTGTCACTCCAGGGCAGTACTGAGGGATTGTTGCACAGGAGGCATCGTCATTCAGACTAGAAGTTAAACTGAGGCCCAATCTGTCTTCCTGTCTGTTTAAAAAGATGTCCCGCGACACCATTTGAAAGAAGATTTGGGGACCTGGCCAATATTTATCCCACAACCTACATCACCTATGTTGACATTACAGATCAGTACTGAGGGAGTGCCACACAGTCTGAGGCACAGTCTTTCGGATGAGATGTTAAGTGTGAGCTGGTAAAAGAAGCTCCACAGCATTATGAGGAAGGGAAGCAGGACAGCTCCCCCAGAATCCTGGCCAATATTTAACCAACACTGCTAAAACTGAATGCCTATTCATTTACCCTATTTCAGTCTATGAGATCTTATAAACAAATTGGCCATTAGGAATCCAATATTAAGATAGCGAGAAACACATCTGTGGCTGCACTTTAGCACATCCTATGTTTGAGAAAAGAGCTAATCCTTTTTTCTCAATTCGCCCAATTTCTCAATTCGCTCAACCATCATGCAAATCAGTCTGCCATCCGTTGACTCTGTCTACACTTCCCGCTACCTCGGCAAAGCAGCCAGCAGAATTAAGAATCCCGAACATTCCCTCTTTTACCCTCTTCCATCGGGAAAAAGATACAAAATTCTGAGGTCACCTACCAACTGAATCAAGAACAGTTTCTTCCCTGTTGCCATCAGACTTTTGAAGGACTTACTTTGCACTAAGTTAGTCTTTCTCTACAACCTAGCAATGACTGTAACACTACGTTCTGCACATTCACCTTTCCTTCTCTATGTATGGTATGCTTTGTCTGCATTGCACAGAAGTAGCAATACTTTTCACTGCATGTTAACACATGTGACATTAATAAATCAAATCAAATCAAGTCAAACAAAACCATGAAATGGATAAATGTTGCTCCACTAGGATCCAGACTCATGTGGCCTCAACCAACCACCCTCTGCACCCTCCCACACCCCACCCACCATTTCTCCTCTCTTCTCACCCCCCCCACCCCCCCACCCCCGCCTCCCCCAGCCACGTAGTACTCACCAATCCACTGGCTGGCCTGTCTCATCTCTGCAGGAGATGTCAGCAAAACTGGAGCTGGTGGGAATAGTCACCAGCAAGAACAGGACACAGATGTACGGTGCTCCCATTTCAGGAGGAGCTCTGTGGCAAACTAATTCACAAAGTGTAGCCTTGTCAACTGCTGGTGAGGGAACTGCCTCAGCTGGACTCAATTTGCTGTTTTGGAACAGAGAAAGCAGAAGTGACACCTCAGTAAATTAGTCATCAAAACTTAGGAAGCCCTGTGCCTTGCAATTTGTTTCTCCGTCGCGTGATTGTGGGGAATTAATATCACCAGCAGAATAATGACCTGCAATTAAACTGCAGCCCAAACTCCAACCTCGGTGTGTACCAGAGTGTCTCAGGGTGTTCCAGACTGTTCCAGAGTGTCCCAGGGTGTATCAGAGTATCCCAGAGTGTTCCAGGGTGTATCAGAGTATCCCAGGGTGTTCCAGGGTGTATCAGAGTATCCCAGGGTGTATCAGAGTGTCCCAGGGTGTTCCAGGGTGTATCAGAGTGTCCCAGGGTGTACCAGGATGTCCCAAAGTGTATCAGAGTGTCCCAGGGTATACAAGGGTGTCCCAGGGTGTCCCAGGGTGTACCAGGATGTCCCAAAGTGTATCAGAGTGTCCCAGGGTATACAAGGGTGTCCCAGGGTGTACCACAGTGTCGCAGGGCGTACCAAGACAGAGAAATAAAAACAAAACTACTGGAATTGGCAGCATAAGGTGTCCCCCAGTGATTATTTAATTTTTTTCCCCTTATTCTTGGGCTGTGGGCCTGACCCAACATTAAACTGAGGTCCAATCTTCTTTTCTGGCCATTTTAAAAGATGTCCCGAGGCATCATTTTACTGAAGATTGGGGGAGATCTTCCTACATATTTATCCCTCAATTAACATTATCTAGGTTGACACTCCAGGGCAGTACTGAGGAAGTGCTGCACTGTCTGAGGCACTACCTTTTAGATATTAAACCAACAATAATTACCCATTCCAAATTGCCCTCGAACTAAGGGCGCTTATGAATCAACCACAATGCTGTAGACAAAAACAGAAAATGCTAGAAAAGTTCAGCAGATCTGACAGTATCAATAGCAAGAGAAAGTTATGTGTTGAGTCCATACGAGTCATATGGACTCCATAGAAGCACCATCATGTAGAAACAGGTCATCTGGCCCAGCATGTCCAGAGTAACTCTCCAAAAGAGCATCTTTCCCTCTGTCCCATTCCCACATGTCCACACATTTCCTATGGCCAATCCAACCAACCTGTAATCTTTGGACACTAAGGGGCAACTTAGCATGGCCATTCCACCTAACCTGCACATCTTTGGACTGTTGGAGGAAACCAGAGCACCTGGAGCATGCAGACATGGGGAGAATGTGCAAACTCCAAATAGACAGTAACCCAAAGCTCTGTGAGGCAACAGTGCTTACCATTATGCTGCTTGAGGCATTCCCTCTCCACACAGATGCTTCCAGACTTGCAGTGTGGTTATGAAAGCATTTTAGATTTCAGCATCTGCAGTATTTTGTGGTCTGAAGTCACATGTAGACCACACCATTATGGATGGCAGATTTCCTGAGACTTACGGACTACTTTTAAATTCCAATTGAATTTAAGTTTCACCAGTTGCTGCAGTGAGATTTGAATCCATGTCCTCAGGGCATTAGCTTGGACCTCTGGATTATTAAACATCATTGTCCTTGCATTGTATTTTCAGAGTCTTAAAACTTCCAAGAACTTCATCAAAGGATTTAAAAAAGCCAACAGATTCATGTCAAAAATGTTTCTGTTCCCTTTGCGTGAGAACCTTACTCTGCACCATCTTATGACTTGACCAAACTTCTGTTCAACAACCCAACATGTCTTTGAGAAACATTAGCTGTGGTCATGTTGTATTGATGGTAACTGTTCTGAAGCTAAAACAATAACCCCAATATGTTAAATATGTTGGTAGATAAGGGGCTAAGGCTAACAGATTGTATTTAGTTCTCAATAAAATGTTAGCTCAGGATAGTTATGCAAAAGGACAAGGATGGGCCTGAAATTAAAGTTCTAAACTAAGGAAGGTTGATTTTAATAAGATCAATGTGATTTAGCTAAAGTGGACTCAGAGCAGACACTTTTAGGTAAATCTGTGGGACACTGTGAACAGTGGGACATTAAGAAGGAAATGGGGAGAGTGCAAAGCCAACATGTTCCAATAATGAAGAAGGTGATACCAAAAAACCCAGTAAAGTGGATGGTTTGTCTTTGACTGGCACAGACATGATGGGCCGAAGGGCCTGCTTCTGTGCTGTGGAGCTCAAGAGTTCTATGATCAAGTTACTGCTGGTGTGGGGAGTTTGGACCAGGGGAGCAAAAGGAATTTTTTTATTCTTTCCATGGGATGTGGCAGTGGCTGGCCAAGTCTGCATTTGTTGCCCATCCTGAATTGCCCCAGAGAGGGTGATGGTGATTCTGGACTGTTAAAGCTCTTGAAGTGTAGGTACATCCACAGTGCTGTCAGGAAGACAGTTGCAGGATTTTGATTCAGCGACTGGGAAGTAACAGCGATACAGTTCCAAATCTGGATGGTGAGTGAGCTGGAAGGAAATGTGCAAGTGAAGGTGTTCCCATGTATGTGCTGGCCTTGAGGCGCGAAATAATGGGGTTTGGAAGATGGCATTAAAGGAGTTCAGTGAGTTGCTGCAGTGCCTCATGTATCTAGCTACTGCCACTGTACATCAGTGGTGGAGAGAGGAGAGGTTTTGGTTCATGGGTGCCATTCAGCCCAGTGGTTTTGATTGCCCATCCTCTCCCCCACACCATGTTCGGAAGCTAGCAGAGGCTAAAAACATGTAGCCCAGAGTTCATCCTGAATTGGTAAAATATAATGCTGATTTCACACCTGGATTTAAAACAAAGGTTTGCCCATCCCAATATTCTCCCAATATCACTCCAGAAGTATAGGAAGGGGATAGCTTGATCTTGGGATTGGGGATAGCTCGGCACAACATTGAGGGCTGAAGGGCCTGTACTGTGCTGTAATGTTCTACGTGTTGCCACCAGCTGGTACAGGAAAGCCAAAGTATCAATCGTTCTAGACAAAGACAGTTGAGTTCCAGTCATCTACATCACTCGGTGTTCTATTTACACTCACACTGCAAGGTTAAGATTGCTAAAGTTTACACCACAAGCACAGATGTTGGCGCAGATAAATATCATGTGTTGTTAGTTATCTGGCTTTCATCAAAACTTAAAAAAAAGGCAAGTTCAGGGGATTTTCTTCATGTCCCCATGGGAACTACGTAAAAAGATATTAGAGACAGCAGCAAGAGCTGGTCTCCCAGCTTTGCAAACCTTCCCTTCCATTTAATATCCTGGCTAATCCTAAACCTGAACTCCACTTTCTCACCAGTTCCATCTCCCAATCCCTTTAGATCCAAAACTCCACCAATCCCAGTCTTGAATATTCTCAGTTACTGCAGTAAGGAATTCCAAAGATTCGGAAGCCTGCATGGTGGGAATTTTCCTCATCTCAGTCCTTATCCTGAGATGGTGACCCCGTGTTCCAGACTCCCCAATCTGGGGGTGCAGCCATCAGAGTGGGTTGGATCTCAAACGATGAGGTGGAGTAAAGGAAAGAAATAGAGAATCGGTGCAATGACAATAATCTCCCCCCCAATGTCAACAAAGTGAAGGAGATAGTCATCAACATCAGGAAGCATAGTGAAGGAATTGCCCCTGTCTAGATACATGGGGATGAAGTGAAAATGGTTGAGGGTTTCAAGTTTCTAGGTATCCAGATCACCAACAACCTATCCTGACTCTTCCAAACCAATACTGCCTCTCCTTTCTCAGGAAGCTAAGGAAATCTGACATGTTCACTACGACACTCACCAACTTTTACAAATGCACCACAGAAAGCACATTTTCTACTTGTATCACATCTTGGTATTGCTCCTTTAAGGCAAAGGAGAAACCAAAGACCTTCTACAAATACATAAAGGGCAAAGGAGTAACAAGGGAGAGAGTAGGGCCTCTTAAGGATCAGCAAAGTCATCTATGTGTTGATCCACAAGAGGTGGGTGAGATCCTAAATGAATATTTCTCATCGGTATTTACTGCTTGAGAAAAGCATGGATGTTAGGAGAGTTGGGGATAAAAAAACTCATGTTTTGAGGAGTGTACATATTACAGAGAAGGAGATGCTGGAAGTCTTAAAGTGAATCACCCACCTCTGCTCCTAGTTCCTATGTTCAGTTGTTCTTATTTCTGCCGATAGAAAGAACTTCACAATTCCCCACATTATATCCCCTCTGCCACTACTGCTCACTCACTATCTGTACAATTCACATTTCACCATCTGCCATGGTGGGATTCAATCCTAGGTTCCCAGAGCAATACCCTAGGTCTCTTGATTATTAGTCCAGTGGAAATACTGATATAACACCACATCCATTAGAGAAATCACATAAACCTGGGCTACTGCTTTGAGCTGGAATTTATCCTGGGTTTTGGGACCCCAACATTGAGGGTAATTGAGGGTCCCAAACCCGCAATTATCAGAAATAAGATGGGCTCGGAAATATTATCATGAGTGCTCCGCCATGTTGTTAGGTCGTAGAATCCCTACAGTGCGGAAGGAGACCATTCAATCCATTGCACCAATTTTCTGAAAGAACATCTTACTAAGGTTTAACTCTCCCCAACCTTACCATCACAACCCCCTATATTTATCACGATTTATCCGTCTAGCCTACACATCTTTGGTAACCAAGGGACAATTGAGCATGGCCACCCCTCTGTAACCTATACATCTTTAGACTGATCACCCCAGCTTAACTCTATATTCCAATCTTTTCCCCATATCCCTTTTTACCTTCAATATAAAAATTAACCAATCTTAATTTTATGACTATCTAATATCAAATAATCTTTGTGTTGGAGAGTTTGAATTTTCTACTACCTTTGGTATTAATGTGCCTCTTACTTTTACTCTTGAAATGCCTGACTCTGAATTTTTTAGACATTGGATGGCAGTTTCTGGCCTCCCCACTGCGTGTTTCACAATGTGGGAGGTGGCACATCATTGGCCAGAAGTAGAAACCATGGAAACCACAGAAACTCTACAGTGCAGAAGGAGGCCATTTGGCTCACCAAGCCTGCTCCAACAACAATCCCACCCAGGCCCTATCCCTGTAACCACACATAATTATCCTGTTAATCCATAAGTGGGATCCCCTGGTGGAATTTTCTGGTCCCATTTTTCCATTGACTCTACCCCATCGAGCACAGTTAATATCATGCAAATCATGACATTAATATGCTAATTGGCACAGCATCGAGGGCCAAGAGCCTGTAATGAGCTGTAATGTTTTTGTGTGGAAGCTATTGAGAGGATGCAGAGGAGATTTACAAGGATGTTCCCTGGATTGGGTGACATGCCTTATGAAGATAGGTTGAGGGAGCTAGATCTTTTCTCCCTGGAGAAACGAAGGTTGAGAGGCGATCTGATAACATGTTGAGAGGGATAGATAGGGTGGATTCTCGGAGGCTATTTCCCAGGGCTGAAATGGTCGCTACGAGAGAACACAGGTTTAAGGTGCTGAGGAGCAGGTAGAGAGAAGATGTCAAGGGTAAGTTTTTCACTTAGAAGGCGGTGAGTGAGTGGAATCGGCTGCTGTCGGTGGTGGTAGAACCCGTTGGGGTCTTTTAAGAGACTTCTGGATGAGTACATGGGATTTAATGGGATTGAGAGTTATCGATAAGCCTGGTAGGTAGGGATATGATTGGTGCAACTTGTGGGCCAAAGGGCCTGTACTATACTGTAATGTTCTATGTTATCAGCTTTCTGGCTGTAACGCTGATTCTATGAGCATAACGGAGCCGCGAACAGTGCACAAAGCATCAAACCAAGCATGAACACAATTTCTGATCTCACATGTGGTAAGGTCACAGACCATGGGAGCGATTTTTCCAGCTCGAGTGGGCCAGGAGACTTGAGAGGAGGCCGATTAGTGAGCTTCCCACTGGACACCCAGACCCCATGAGGATTTCTGGCACAGTCAGCTCCACGTATAAATTATATTAAAGCTAATTTTCTTATTATTTGTATTTCATCAGTATGTTACAGAACCTACAAGGGAGCAAGCTACCTTGGACCTGGTTCTGTGTAATGAGACAGATAAAATTAATGATCTTCTTGTGAGGGATCACGATATGGTTGAATTTCTAACACAGATGGAGGGCAAGAATGTAGGATCCCAAACCAGTGTCCTCTGCTTGAACAAGGGGAGTACGATAGGATGAGAGCAGAATTGGCTAATGTAGACTGGGAGCGCAGATTAGTTGGTAGGACAGCTAAGGAACAGTGAGGATTTGTAAGGAGATTTTTCTCAGTACTCAGCAAAAATATATTGCGTGATAAAGAAGGAATATAAGAAAAGAGATAACCAGCCGTGGATAACTAAGGAAATAAAGGCGAGTGTCAAATTAAAAACCAATGCATACAGAGTAGCTAAGAATAGTGGGGATCTAGAAGATTGGGAAAGTTTTAAAAAACAACAAAGAACTACTAATAAAGCAATAAAGAAAGAAAAGATAGATTATGAAACTAAACAAGCACAAAATATAAAAACTGATAGAAGTTTTTACAAAATATAAAAAGGAAAAGAGTGGCTAAAGTAAATATTGGACCCTTAGAAGATGAGAAGGGAGAGTTAATATGGAAAATGAAGAACTGGCCAAGGCCTTAAACAAGTTTTTTGCGTCAGTCTTCATGGTAGAGAACACAAATAGCGTAACGATAATTGACAGTCATGGGACTGTAGGGGGTGAGGACTTTAAAATGATTACTATTACTAAAGAAGTAGGGCTTGGTAGGCTAATTGGACAGAAGGTAGACAAGTTCCCGGGCCCGGATGGAATGCATCCCAGGGTACTAAAAGAAATGGCAGAAGTAATAGCAGATGCATTAGTTGTAATTTATCAAAATTCGCTGAACTCTGGGGAGATGCCACTGTTTAAATAAGGAGGTAGACAAAAGGCAGGTAACCACAGGCCGGTTAATTTAACATCCATAGTTGGGAAAATGCTGGAATCCATCAGTAAAGAAGAAATAGCAGGACACCTGGAAAAGAATGGTTCAATCAAGCGGACGCAGGATGGATTCATGAAGGGAAAGGCATGTTTGATGAATTTACTGGGTTTTTTTATGAAGATGTAACAAGTGCCGTTGACAGAGGGGAATCAGTGGATGTGATATTTTTAGGTTTCTGGGAAACATTCAATAAGGAGCCTCACAAAAGGTTGCTGCATAAGATTAAGGTACACGGAGTTGGGGATAATGTGTTAGCGTGGATTGAGGATTGGCTATCTGACAGGAAGCAGAAAGTTGGAATCAGTGGGTGCTTTTCTGGTTGGCAGTTGGTGACTAGTGGCGTGCCGCAGGGATCGGTGCTGGGGGCTCAACTGTTTACCATTGACATAGACAATCTGGAGAACGGGGCTGAGTGTAGGGTAACAAAGTTTGCAGTTGGCACAAAGATAAGTGGGAAAGCAAATTGCGCAGAGAATGCGGAAAATCTGCAGAGGGATTTGGATAGACTGAGTGAGTGGGTGAGGATCTGGCAGATGGAGTATAACGTTGCCAAGTGTGAGGTTATCCACTTTGCAAGTAGTAATAGTAAAATGGACTATTATTTAAATGGTGAAAAATTACAACATGCTACTGTGCAGAGGGACCTGAGTCTGCAGGTGCAGCAGGTGATCAGGAAGGCAAATGGAATGTTGGCCTTTATAGCGAGGGGAATGGAGTATAAAAGCAGGGAGGTCTTTCTGCAAATGTACAAGGGATTGGTGAGGCCGCAACCGGAGTACTGTGTGCAGTTTTGGTCCCCTGATTTGCGAAAGGATATATTGACCTTGGAGGGAGTACAGAGAAGGTTCACCAGGCTGATACCAGAGATGAGGGGGTTAGCCTATAAGGAGAGATTGAATAGATTGGGCCTGTACTCGTTGGAGTTTAGAAGGCTGAGGGGGGATCTTATAGAGACTTATAAGATAATGAAGGGGCTAGACAGGGTAGAAGCAGAGAGATTATTTCCACTTAGAAAGGAAACAAGAACTAGAGGGCACAGCTTTCAAAATTAGGGGAAAGTTAATTTAGAACAGAGCTGAGGAGGAACTTCTCCCAGAGAGTGGTGAATCTTTGGAATTCTCTGCCCGTTGAAGCAGTGGAGGCTACCTCGTTAAATGTGTTTAAGTCACAGTAGATAGATTTCCAACCAATAAGGGAATTAGCGGTTATGAGGAGCAGGCGGGTAAGTGGAACTGAACCACTATCAGATCAACCATGATCTTATTGAATGGCAAGGCAGTCTCAAGGGGCCAGATGACCTACTCCTGCTCCTATTTCTTATGTCCTTATGTTTATTAGTGAGCCCGGGACTGAAATCTCTGGGTCTGTTAGTCTCTCCCCATCACCATGGATGTTTCACTCCAGCAGAGTCTACAGTAGCTCCCCATGGGGAGCTGGCAGCCTGACCGCGATAGAGCAAAGAGGCGACAGAGGGCTGGGGGTGACAATCCCCAGTGTCACCTTGGCAGTGCTAGCCTGGGCCCCCTGGCAATGTGGCAATGCCCACAGGGCACCACAGCACTGGTGCCAAGGGGGGGGGGCCTAATGGTGGCCCTAGTGGGGGACAGGTCTGCTGGGGGCAATCCAGCCGGGTGACAGAGCGAGGGAGGCCAGTGATCAGAACTGGCCATCGGGGTGGGGTAGGGGTTCGGCCCGTGGGGGAGATTGGGAGATCGGGGTGGGGGGATGCAGGGGGCACAGGGGAGGGATGAAGCTGGGCATGGACACCTCCAGGAGGCCAGTGATTGGGCTGTGCAGGGGTTGGAGAGGTAGCATTGCAGTCTTGTGGGTCTTGCCAGTAATTGAGCAGGCCAGCAATCAGGAGGCTGGTAGACAGGGCAAACTGCACATAGACCAATCTCAGCACTGACAGATCGGTGCATGTGCAGTGGCGCACTCAGCGCTATGCTGCCGGCCTCTCCAGCAGAATAGGCCCCACCCCTCCTCCCAATTTCCAATCACACCAGTGAACTCTGCAGTGCACAGAATGTGGGAGATTCATTTTGGAACTTCCACTGAAGAAAACAGTGGGATCCAGTTTTTATGCAAATTTAGTGTTCTTGGGAGAATTGAATCCCCATATTTCTGAAGATCCTTCTGAATTTGATAAGTAGTTTTTTGTGAAACATTGCAGTATGTATGATTCCAACACTAATCTCAGATTTCCTTGACCTGACTCTTTAATGGTCTATTTACTGATTTGGTCCTTTTAGAGACTTTTGATTCTTTTTATTAATTTATGGGACATGGGTGTTGCTGGCTGGGTCAGCTTTTATTGCCCATCCCTAGATGCCCTTGGAGGGCAGTTGAAAGTCAACCACATTGCTGTGGTTTTGGAGTCACATATAAGCCAGACCAGGTAAAAGTGACAGGTTTCCTTCCCTAATGGACATTAATGAACCAGATGGATTTTCCGACAATCTACAATGGTTTCATGGTCATCAGTAGATTCTTAATTCCAAGTATTTTTTATTGAATTCAAATTCGAACCCAGGTCCCCAGTATATTTTGTGCCATTTTATACTTCCTTATTTATCTGACTTGAACAATACTAGCACAAGAATGAAAGAAAATATCCAGTTTAATTTCCTATCTCTTTGCTCAGGATTGAAACTGTGCCTCAATTTTAATCATTAACCACAAGTCAAGGTAACCATAAAATGCACACGCGACAACATTTTTCGGGAATCACTGCATCCCATTAGATAGGAACGTCTCCTGGATTTAAGGAAAATGTCCAGTTCGTATTATACAGGATATAAAAAGGTAAGTCACATTATTATTTATTTGTCAATGTTTCTTGCCAAATGAATGTTGTTGTGACCTTCACTTTGAATATGATTTGCAAGACAATTCTTTGCTAGGATGAGTGGCATTTGTCGCAGTGTCTTTCTGAAATTTTTAGGGTGATGTTTCTTGTCCCCGTGAAGTGATTATGCAAATGTCACATGCAACATCTTGTTCAAAAGCCCATTGACTTTGGCAGGTCTGAAAAATCCCACCTCACGGAATCAGAGAATCCTACAGTGCGGAAGGAGACCATTCAGGTGGCACAGTGTTTAGCACTGCTTCCTCACTGCATCAGGAATCAAAGCTCGATAACCGGTTTGGGTCACTGTCTGTGTGGAGTTTGCATATCCTCCCCCATGTCTGCGTGGATTTCCTCCAGTTTCCCCCCCACAACCCAAAGACATGCTGGTTAGGTGTATTGTCCATGCTAAATTCTCCCTCAGTGCACCCAAACAGGCTCCGGAGTGTGGCGACTAGGGGATTTTCACAGTGACTTTATTGAATATAAGCTTACTTGTGACAAATTGATTGTATTTTCCTTTGTAACACAGGGAGATGTGGAATTTGTCCGCACCGGATATGGGAAAAATGTGGTAAAGGTTCTAACCATCAGGAGAGAAGGAAAGCATCACTACATCAAAGAGATTGAAGCAAATGTCCAGTTAACACTGAAGACATTAAAGGATTACCTACATGGAGACAATTCTGACATCATTCCTACTGACACAATGAAAAATACTGTTCATGCCTTGGCTAAGCTCAAAGGGGTAAGTTTAGTTGAGGTATTGTTACTGTAACCAACTCATCCTCACACACATACAGATTAGGGTTTTCAACTTTGGCTGAAGGTTTATTTTTGTAGATATCCGATATTAGAAGCTTGTCAGCAAATCCAAGATGATATTAGTTTCTAAGTGTGCAAGATCTTTATTCTCAGGGTTTTATATAATGCTTTAAAATGTCTACACCATGCTTCAGTTCGCAGTTTCTTGTGTTTGTTTGTTTGCTTGCTTATCTTTAACCAATCAAGCACAGTGAGCGGAGATCAGTTAACAGACTCACCATAAGCAAACTCAGGACAAGTGAGCAATTAAACATGCAGTTTCATCATGAGACTTTCTGCTTGCCCACAGTCCTGTTGTTGGCCACCCAACATGTCACCTCACTGTTTGCTCTCATGCCCACATGTTTGCTCCTTGTCTGCTGCGATGCTCCAGTGATGCCTGACACAAACTGAGAGAATAGGACCTCATGTTCCGATTAGGTATGTGGCAGCCCTTTGGTTTATTAGAACATAGAGCATAGAACACTACAGCACAAACAGGCCCTTCGCCAATCACATCTATATCTACCAAGCCATAGACCTATCTATAACCCCCAATCCCATTAGATCCCATATACTCATCCAGAAGTCTCTTAAAAGACCCCAGTGAGTTCACCTCTACCACCACCAACGGCAGCCGATTCCATTCACTCACCACCCTCTGCGTGAAAAACTTACCCCTGACATCTCCTCTGTATTTGCTTCCCTGCACCTTAAACCTGTGTCCTCTCATAGCGACCATTTCAGCCCAGGGAAATAGCCTCCAAGAATCCACCCTATCTATCCCTCTCAACATTTTATAAACCTCGATCAGGTCGAATATTGAATTCAACAACTTTAGATTGCAAACTTTCCCCTCTATCCTGAAACTCCTCCTCCTTTTGTTTTCTGTTATTCAATTTCCTCTGGCTTTACCCCAAACACAATCCCACCCCTCCCCCACATGACACAATCCTTGCTGTCTCGCTCCCACTGAACAGTATGCTTGGTTTAATCCATCTTGTCTGTTCTCATGTCCATCCTCACAATGCTCTCTCTATCAGCCAATCAAATGTCTATCAATCAACCCAGATTTCTTTCCCATTTCCATAGAGAATCATAGAATCTGTACTGTACAGAAAGAGGCCATTCAGTCCATCGAGCCTGCACCAATCAGAATCTCACCCATGCTCTATTCCCGTAACTTCACATAGTTATCCTGCCAATCCCCCTGACACTAAAGGTCAACCTAACCTGCATGATTTTCACACTGTGAAAGGAAACCCATGAAGACATGGGGAGAATGTGTAAACTCCACACTGACAGTGAACTGAAGTCAAAACCAAACCCAGCTTCCTGGCACTGTGAAGAAGCAGTGCTAACCACTGTGCCAACCTCAGAGATAATGAAATAAGCCGATTCTGTTTGAAGTTTCTATGATTTTTTTCCAAGGTATTTGTGCCCTGGGGAGGAATCTTCTATTCCAAGTCACTGAGGAGATGGTGATGCAGTGGAATTTCCATTGGACTAGTAATCCAGAGATCTAGGGTAATACACTGGGATATAGATAGAACATAGAAGCAGGAGGAGGCCATTTGGCCCTTCCAGCCTGCTTCACCATTCATTTTGAACATGGCCAATTATCGAATTCAATATTCTGATCCCGCCTTCCCCCATAACCTTTGATCCTTTAACCCCAAGACCTATATCTAATTTCTTCTTCAAATCACACAACATTTTGGTCACAGGTATTTTCTGTGTTAGTGAATTCCACACATTCACCACCCTCTGGGTGAGAAATTTCTCCTCACCTCACTTCTAAAAACCCTTATCCTCAAACTATGGTCTCTAGTTCTGAACTGCCCCACCATTGGGAGCATTTTTTCTGAATCTATCCTCTCTAATTCTCAGAGATCCTTTCTCACTCTTCTAAACATCATAAATATAACCCTAACCGACTTACATGACAGACCTGCCATTCCAGGAATCAGCCTGGTAAATCTTCTCTGTACTTCCTCTATAGCAAGAACATCTTTCCTCCGATAAGAACACCAAAACTGCACATAATACTCCAGGTGTGGCCTCACCAACACCCTATACAATTGCAGTAAAACATCCCTATCCCTATATTCAAATCCTCTCGCTATGAAGGACAACTTAACATTTGCCTTCCTTACTGCCTGCTGTAACTGCGGGCTTACATTCAGCAATAGATGCATGAGAACACCAAGGTCTCAATGAGTATTGATCTCTCTATGGAGCTGGGTCTGAATCCTATCATAGCAAATATTAAAATGTGAATTCAATTTAACAAAATCTGGAATTGAAAGCCTAATGATGACCATAAATCGTCATTAAAAACCCATTTAGTTCACTAATGCCCTTTGGGGAAGGAAGTCTGCTGTCCTTATTTAGTCTGGCTTACATTTGACTCCAGAACCACAATAAATATAAATAGCTATTAGCCCAGCCTCTGATGCCCACATCCCATAAATGAACAAATAAAGGATTTACAAGTCTACTGCCACAAGAGAGACTACGGTGTAACGGGAATGTCATGGAATGGTAACCTTGAGGCTCTGTGGTTTCAATTTTCACAGTAAGAAGTTTCACAACACCAGGTTAAAGTCCAACAGGTCTATTTGATAATAAACCCCATTAGCTTTTGGAGTGCTGCTCCTTCATCAGGTGAGTGGATTGTTGTGATCACAAACAGGGCATATAAAGGCACACACAGTTTACAGAATACTGATTAAAATGCGAGTCTTTACAGCTAATCAGCTAATCAAGTCTTAAAGGTGCAGGCAATGTGAGTGGATCACAACTATCTACTCATCTGACGAAGGAGCTGCACTCCTAAAGCTAGTGGGCTTCATTATTACCAAATAAACCTGTTGGACTTTAACCTAGCGTTGTGAGACTTCTTACTGTGTTTATCCCAATGCAATGCCGATATCTCCACATCATGATGTTTCAAGTTTCACCAGGACAGTTGTGAAATGGAATTTTATTCTCGATAATAATTTTTAATGAAAAAGTACGTCAAGTACTCACTGTTAAAGCAAGATTTTAATGAATTGAAATTAAATTCTACCAGCTCCTGGATTTGAACCCATGACCCAAAGAGCCATTAGCGGGGGTCTATAGATTATTTGTGCAATGACATTCCTATGACATCATCAGATCCCCTCCCATCACCACGACAGCCCTTAAACATTCTTACCAGGTTCAGCTTGTCAGTTTCAGAAGTGATACATAGATTGGAACTGTGAAGAAATGTACAATTTCACTCAAACTAACTCTTAATCTAAAACATTGGCCAGAATTCTCCGGTCTCGTGTCCTGACACCACTGCCAGCGAAAATGGAGAATTTGGTGCTCATCCAAAATTAAACACAAATAAAAGGGGCAGAAGGAGGCCATTTGGCCCTTCGAGCCTGCTCCACCATTCATTTTGATCAGGACTGATCATCAAATTCAATATCCTGATCCCACCTTCCAGCTGGAATTCTCCAGGCTCAACAGTGGCTGAGATTCTCCAGTCCCGCTGCTGTTAATTGATCATTGGCTGAGCATCAAATTCCCCATTCTTGCTGACAGCAACGATGGAGGCAATGAGACTGGAGAATCCCTTTCACTGCAGCAGGGCTGGAGAATCCCAGCCGCGAGCGAGGTCAGAGAATTCCGGCTGTTGTTGTAAAGACTTGTCTCTCTCTTCAGTAATGTTCAAGTATCTGTAAGGCTGAATGAACTGGAAAGGAAATGAGAAATGACCTCAGTATACTAAGATCTTATAGTCTTATGAAGGCAACTAAGAGTTACAGGGAGAAGGCAGAAGAACGGGGATGAGAATAGATCAGCCATGTACGAATGGTGGAACAGACTCGCTGGATCGAATGGCCTAATTCAGCTCCAATATTTTATGGTCTTATACATTGAAACGTTTTATCTTGTCAGATTCGAACTATTGAAGAATTCGCTCTGGATATATGTGACCACTTCTTAACTTCCTTTCAACATGTCAGACAGGTCATGGTCTACATACAAGAGGCACCCTGGAAACGTTTGGAGAAAGTAAGAATTTTAGACAGACATTATTGAGACATATCGATACCTTGCTGCATTTTAATTTCATTAGTAATCCCTGCCATTTCTACTTCATCCAAATTCCTGCTTCTCGTGCACAAAACTGTTCTCATTCTTGCTTTCTTGAAGTGCCGTGGTGGTAGAGTGTTTAGCACTGCAGCCTCAATGCATTACGGATCTGGGTTTGATTCCCGGCTTGGGCCACTGTTTGTGCAGAGTTTGCACATTACCCCCACTGCCTGCATGAGTTTCCACTGGGTACTGCAGTTTCCTCCCACAGTCTGAAAGACGTGCTGGTTAAGTGTGTTGGCTGTGCTAAATTTCCTGAACAGGTGCCAGAATTGACAACTAATGGATTTTCACAGTAACTTCATTGCAGTGTTAACATAAACCTGCTTGTGACACTAATAAATAAACTTTAAACTTCAAATCCCTTGCTGGCCTTTTACTCCTCCCATCTCTGTAATCTACTATAGACCCAAATCCCTCTGCAATCCCTCCACTCTTTCAATCCTAGAGCTTCATGCATTCCTTATTTAAATCGTTGTACCATTCCTGTTGCTTTTTTGGCTCTCAACATTCTGGGCTCCAGAATTTCCTCCTTGACCTTTCAACCTCTCCTTCAAAACAAGTCTATCTCAGATCAGGTTTCTGGTCATCAACCTGCTAATCCTTCCAAATGCACAGCAGTGGCAGGCAGTAAAAGTGGGGGAGATACCTGTGATGGAAAGAGTGTCTCTAACATCACTGCCCATAGCTCCAGACTATGGCATATATGTAAAAGTGTGTGTGGCCACAGCAACTTTGGAGCCCCTGAGCAAACTCTAACACATTAATACTCACCATTAAAAATCTTTGAGAGCTCTGAAATTTGCTGCATTAGCAAGGGAGACACAAACTAGACCTGCAGCATATGTTCAGTGCTGGGAATTAGTAGAACCAGTATCCTTTAAACAAAGCACTAATTGTTAATTGCTCTAAATTAACTCCTCTGGTTAAGTGAATTAGCCATTAGTATGCGTAAGAATTAGGATAGGGACAATTTTATGTTTTAATTGCTTTTCATACTTTTCATTCTTGATTCTTCTTTTCCCTCCTTCTTGTCTTTCTTTGCTCTGTTTTATTCCTTGTTCTGTTCCTGCTTTGATGTTTAATTCACCCAATTTACTTCACTCTCTATCGCAGCGTTCCTACAAATAAAATGCTGAATAAACTTGGCAGGTCTGGCAGCATCAGTGGAGAGAGAAACACAGTTAATGTTTCAAGTCTGTACAACCCTTCTACAAGTTTAATTTCAGATTTCCAACAAAGCATTTTGTTCTTATTTCAGTGTTCATTTTTAAATTGTTAAATTCCATTGGTTATGGAGATGTGCAGTGTGTTGAGTGGGGGGTGGCTCGGGTCTCTGCTTATCAGCTCACACTTTTAGTAGCTTTGGGAAAATAGGCTCTGAGTTGAGGGTCGCAATGTCGAGTCTAACTAACAGCAGGTGCTGTGAGATGCTGCATTTGGGCAGAATTTTATTTGATGCTTTCATTATCTAGATTTTTAGGTGAGTGGGCAAATCAATGCCAGTATAATTTGCCTAAATGTGAAGTTATTCACTTTGGAAGCAAAAGCAAGAAGGCAAATTACTACCTGAATGGCTGTAAATTGGGAGAGGGGAGTGTGCAGAGGGACCTGGGTGTCCTTGTGCATCAGTCACTGAAGGTAAGCCTACCGGTGCAGCAGGCAGTAAAGAAGGCAAATGGAATGTTGACCTTCATTGTGAGAGGTTTCGAGTACAGGAGCAGGGATGTGTTATTGTGATTGTACAGGGCCTTGGTGAGGCCACACCTAGAGTATTGTGTGCAGTTTTGGCCTCTTTTTCTGAGGAAGGATGTTTTTGCTCTCAAGGCAGTGCAGCAAAGGTTTACCAGGCTGATTCCGGGGATGGCGGGACTGATGTATGAGGGGAGATTGGCTAGGTTGGCATTGTTTTCACTGGAGATCAGACAAATGAAGGGAGGATCTTATAGAGACTTATAAAATTCTAACAGGATTAGACAGGGTAGATGCAAGGAGGATGTTCCCGATGGTGGAAGTGTCCAGAAGCGGACGTCACAGTCTGAAGATACAGGGTAGACCATTTAGGAAGGAGGTGAGGTGCTATTTCTTGACCCAAAGAGTGGTGAGCCTGTGGAATTCATTACCACAGGAAGTAGTTGATGTCAAAATAATTGATTATATTCAAGAGACGGCTGGATATAACAGTTGGGACGAAAGGGATCAAAGGTAATAGGGTAATTGTTATGGGGGACTTTAACTTTACTAATATTGATTGGAATAGCTATAGCTGTAGCTCGTTAGAGGGGTCAGTTTTTGTACAAAGTGTGCAGGAAGATTTTTGGACTCAGTTTGTAGATAGGCCAACTAGAGGTGAGGCTACATTGGATTTGGTGCTGGGCAATGAGCCAGACCAGGTGTTAGACTTGGAAATTGGTGAACATTTTGGTGATAGTGACCACAATTCGGTTACGTTCACCTTAGTGATGGATAGGGATAGGCATGAAGCTGGGGGCAGTAGTTATAGCTGGGGGAATGGTAATTATGAGGCCATAAAGAGGGAATTAGGGTGCATAGGTTGGACTAGGAAACTACAGGGACTGGGAACATCTGAAATGTGGAGCTTATTCAAGGAGCAGCTACTGCGAGTCCTTGATAAGTATGTCCCTGTCAGGCAAGGAGGAAATGGTCGAGTAAGGGAACCATGGTGTACTAAAAAAGTTAATTCGCTGGTTCAAAAGAAAAAAGAGGCTTATGTCAGGATGAGGCTTGAAGGCTCAGTTAGTGCAATGGATAGCTATAGATTAGCCAGGAGTGAGCTAAAGAGTGAGTTGAGGAGAGCTAAAAGGGGACATGAGAAGACTTTGGCTGATAGGATCAAGGAGAATCCTAAAGCTTTCTTTAGATATGTTAAGAATAGAAGATTGGTTAGGGCAAGGTTAGGGCCAGTCATGGACAGCAGTGGGAATTTGTGCGTGGAGCCTGAAGAGATTGGAGAGGCACTGAACAAATATTTCTCTTCGGTATTCACGCAGGGAGATGTAAATGTAGTTGTGGAGAACACTGGGATACAGGGTTGCAAACTGGAAAGTATTGAAGTAGATAAGGAAGATGTGCTAGATATTCTTGAGGGTTTGAAGTTAGATAAGTCCCCTGGGCCGGACGGGATTTACCCTAGGATTCTCTGGGAGGCAAGAGAGGAGATTGCAGAGCCTCTGGCTCTGATCTTCAGGTCCTCGTTGGTTACGGGTGTGGTTCCGGAGGACTGGAGGATAGCGAATGTGGTCCCATTGTTCAAGAAGGGGAAGAGAGACCTTCCAGGGAATTATAGGCCAGTGAGTCTTACTTCTGTTGTGGGCAAAGTATTGGAGAGAATTATTAGGGATAGGATTTATAGTTATTTAGAGAGAAATGAATTGATTGGGGATAGTCAGCATGGTTTTGTGAAGGGTAGGTCGTGCCTTACTAACCTTATTGAGTTTTTTGAAAAAGTGACCAAAGAGGTGGATGGGGGTAAGGCAGTTGATGTGGTATATATGGACTTTAGTAAGGCGTTCGATAAGGTGGCCCATGGAAGGCTTCTGCAGAAAATGCAGATGTATGGGATTGAGGGTGATTTAGCTAATTGGATTGGGAATTGGCTAGCAGATAGAAGACAGAGGGTGGTGGTTGATGGGAGATATTCATCGTGGAGTTCGGTTACAAGTGGTGTACCTCAGGGGTCTGTTTTGGGGCCCCTGCTGTTTGTAATTTTTATAAATGATCTGGATGAGGGTATTGAAGGATGGATTAGTAAATTTGCGGATGACACCAAAGTCGGAGGAGTGGTAGATAGTGAAGAGGGGTGTTATAGTTTGCAGAGAGACTTGGACAAGTTGCAGAGCTGGGCCGAGAGGTGGCAAATGGAGTTTAATGTGGAAAAGTGTGAGGTAATTCACTTTGGCAGGAATAACAAATGTGTAGAGTATAGGGCTAATGGTAGGACTCTTAATAGTGTTGATGAACAGAGGGATCTTGGTGTATATGTGCATAGATCCCTGAAAGTTGGCAGTCAAGTCGATAAGGTTGTTAAGAAGGCATACGGAGTCTTAGCTTTTATTGGTAGGGGGATTGAATTTCGGAGCCGCAACGTCATGTTGCAACTGTACAAAACTCTAGTGCGGCCGCACTTGGAGTATTGTGTGCAGTTCTGGTCCCCACATTATAAGAAAGATGTGGAGGCATTGGAGAGGGTACAGAGGAGGTTTACCAGGATGTTGCCTGGTATGGAGGGCAGGTCTTATGAAGAGAGGCTGAGGGATTTGAGGTTGTTTTCGTTAGAAAGAAGGCGGCTAAGAGGAGACCTTATTGAAACATATAAGATGATTAGAGGTTTAGATAGGGTGGACAGTGATAGCCTTTTTCCTAGGATGGAGAAAGCTAGCACGAGGGGACATAGCTTTAAATTAAGGGGTGGTGGTTTTAGGAAAGATGTCAGAGGTAGGTTCTTTACCCAGAGGGTGGTAAGGGTATGGAATGTCTTGCCTGCGTCAGTTGTAGATGCACCAAATTTGGTGGCGTTTAAGAGGTTAGTAGATAAGTTTATGGATGAAAAGGGAATGGTTTAGGTTAGAGGGTCACTGCTTGTTCCTAATTGGTCGGCGCAACATTGAGGGCCGTAGGGCCTGTTCTGCGCTGTAATGTTCTATGTTCTATGTTCTAAGGTAATGGGGAGAAAGCAAAATTAGGCTGTTGATCAGCCATGATTGTGATGAATGATGGAGCAGGCTTGAAGGGCCGAATGGTCTCCTCCTGTGCCTATTTTCTATCTTTCTTTTAACCATTCACCCATTTGACGTGAATCTGAAAGTAGGCAGGTGGTGGAGGTGAAGTCAAGCTATTCTAAGGCTAACAATTCCACCACCACTGGGGCAGCATGGTGGCACAGTGGTTAGCACTGCTGCTTCACAGCTCCAGGGTCCTGGGTTCGATTCCCAGCTTGGGTCACTGTCTGTGCAGAGTCTGCACATTCTCTCTGTGTCTGCATGGGTTTCCCTGGGTGCTCCAGTTTCCTCCCATAATCTGAAGATGCCTGGTTAGGGGCCATGCTAAAATTGTCCTTTAGTATCCCAAGGTGTGTACATTAAGGGGATTAGTGGGATAAATGTGTGGGGTTACAGGGATAGGGCAGGAGGGTGGGGTGAGCCTGGGTAAGATGCTCTGTCAGAGAGTTCATTTAGACTCAGTGGATCGATTGGCCTCTGGAGGGATTCTATGAAATTGAAACTCTGTGGGAACGTACTTGATCCCTTTTATTATTCTTTGCTCATGTGAAGTGCATCCCGGCACTCCAAAAAACCACAGACCAGTGGCACTCATCAGAGGAAAAGAGATACTTATGGACGTTGCCAGGATTCAGAGCACTGGCGGAAGTGTTCATTGCCAAACGGACTGTGACTGATGGAGGTGGTTCAGAGGTGGATTACCAGACTGATATCTAGAACAAGCAGAGATTGTGAGGACAGGAGAATGTAGACAAACAGGCTGGGCTTGTTTCCATCGGAGTTTAGAGGTGTGAGGGGTGACTTGATTGAAGTGTATAAGGTTCAAAGTGGTCTTTACAAGGTGGATGTGGAAAGGATGTGGGTGAGTCCAGAACTAGGGGGCAATGTTTTAAAGTTCGCTGTTCTAGGACAGAAATGAGGAGATTTCTTTTCTCTCAGAACGGTGTACGACTTTGGAACTCTCTGTCTCAGGAGGCAGTGTACGTGGGGTCAAGATATTTTAAAGTGGAGGTGGATAGATTCTTGATAGGGACAAAAATCTCCCTTTTGAAACCTACTATTTTATCACCATTTCAGGCAGTGCATTCCAGATCATTCACCAAAATCTTGCTGCTGTTTACACTGGTGGAACTCACCATTCCACTGATGGTGAAACCGCGCTGCGGGTTTGCCCATAGTGAGGGGTGCATTCAGTGGGAAAATGAGGTGTGTTGCCTTCCGCCACTCCCACTGCCGTGAAACATGCTGTGAGGAGGGGAGGGGAGGGGAGGGAAACCCCCCGTATTTAAGTACCTTTTACTTATTGTGCTCTACTTAGCTGCTCTTCACAGGAAACCTTTGTTTGGCAAAAATAAATGCATTTTATTTTTGTTGCAGGGCGGGGTTGGACATGTACATGCCTTCATTCATAATCAGGAAGCAACACACTTCTGTGAAGTTGAACAAATCCAAAATGGTAAGCCTTCAATCCCAACTCTAAGCAAATCCCATGAATGCTCGGGGCTATTTTACAAACTGGTTCACCCATGTTGTTCAGGCAATGGAGCCTGTCAAGTCTACCCTCTCTGACAAACCAGCAGTTCCTGTTCCTCACGACATGATTGAGTCTCATTACTCTCAGAGTTCCTGTGAATGCATGAGAAATATCGCTTGCCCCAATGCTCTCAGGAATATCAGGGGTGGGACGGTGGCACAGTGATTAGCACTGCTGCCTCACAGTGCCAGAGACCCGGGTTTGACTCCTGGCTTGAGTCAATGTCTGCTAGTGTCTGCACATTCTCCCCATATGTGTGTGGGTTTCCTTCAGGTGCTCCGATTTCCTTCTACAATCCAAAGCCGTGTGGGTTAGATGGATCGGCCGTGCTAAATTGATCCTTATTTTGGGGGAGGGGGAGATTAGCAGGGTAGATATGTGGGGTTATAGGGATAAGGTGTTTTGTGTACAGACCTGATGAGTTGAATGGCCTCCTTCTGTACTGTAGCGATTCTATGATTTTTAAAGTTATTCCACACATGGCAACAATTCATCACAGGGGGCAGAACCTTTAATAAAATGTGAAAACTAACGGTTTGCACATCGTAGTTTCTGGCACACAATAATGTCAAACGTATTACGATTGATTAGATCTAGATAAAGATTGTGTCTATTAACTGCCAAAAAAACATAGATCTTTTAGATATATATCGTGGGTTTTCCAGTTGACCAAGGTTTTTAACAATGTTGCCCACCTTAAGGGCAAATACTTTCTCTCAGGATATTCATTGTGTCAAACAGAGCATTTCCAGCAGAATCCAAAATTTCCTCCTTCCATCGAAATTGGTAGATCAGTGTTCCAACCCCTGCCAGATCCAGAGAGGAAAAATGCCCTTCAGAATTCTTCCTGACAACTCTTTAAGGATTTTTGCATTGATTAATCAACAGCTGATTAGATGCTAACTGGGAGAATAAGTGAATCTACAAGCTGGGATTTGTAAACCAGCAGTAAGGTGTTTAAATAAAATATACATGTTTTTTCCTTGTTCAGTGCTAGCTAATTAGGTAGTGCTCTTGCCTTTGACTCAGATGGTTCTGAATTCTTCTTTCACCCCAGAGAGTGAAGAATCGAATCTGTGCTGACACATCGTCAAGTACTGAGGCACGCAGCACAGGTGGAGGTAGAGTTTTGCAGATGAGTTGTTAAATCAAAATCCTGTCCTCCTGATGTAAAATCTTCTGCTGCTAAAATTCTCACTTTTGTCACGGGACTGCACAGTGGTTAGCACTGCTGTCTCACAGCGCCAGGGTCCTGGTTCAATTCTGGCTTGGGTGACTCTCTGTGTGGAGTTTGCAGCTTCTCTCCATGTCTGTGTGGGTTTCCTTCAGGTGCTCTAGCTTCCTCCCACAGTCCAAAGATGCGCGGATTAGGGGGATTAGCCATGTTAGATTGCCCTTTTGTGTCCCTAGATGTGTAGGTTAAGGGGATTAGTGGCGTAAATATGTGGGATTACAGGGTGGGATATTCTATCAGAGAGTTGGTGCAGGCTCGATGGGCCAAATGGCCTGCTTCTGCTGCTTCTATGATTAGCACACCTTCTGCCTTCAATCTCCACATTCCATAAACTCCAACTTATCCTTCACTTTTCTTTCATCTTTCATGGGTTATGGCCTATTCCTAATTGCCCTTCTACTGAGTAGCTTGTTGGGTTATCTCAGAGGGACATTTACAAGCTTTTGGAAATTTTTCAGAGGCTAGGTATTAAACTGGTTTTCATTTAATCGACAGCTCAGCTAACATAAACAATCATAGAGATAGCATTCTGGTTTAAGACATATTTTCATTTTCCAGCCTCGTAAACATATGTAGGAGAGTGATTCAGTGCAGTTCCAAATCACTCTGAAATTAGATTTCCCTCAGTATTACATATATACAATTTTCAAAAGTCATTCGCCCGCTCCTCTGCTCACCTCAGCCAGCTATCAGCCAATCATTATTAGCATGGATTATTTACCTGGGTCAATAAGATTTACCCTCTGACACCATGGGAATACATGGGTTGTGAACTTTGAGAGTCTTTCTCACAGTCTCCTAAAATTCCCTAGACTTTCTTATCTGGTGTAATGTACGACCTACTCATTCAAACAGTCTGAGATCTTTCAGACTATCTGCAGTCCACACTGATAAGTTGCTTTCTCTCTCCACTCAGTAATTGTATTGTTCTGAAGAATGTGAGTCATTTTACTTGATTATATCCCATCAGCCTTGGAGCGTTGTGCCATTGACCAAGTATATGCTTTTAATACAGAATATTCAAAAATACATCTCTAAATTCTCTACCAATGGTTTTATGTGTTTCTATGCAAACATACCTTTGTAAACTACATTCCGTGTACTTTGTGACTTCTCAATACTGTATTCACTCTGATCTTGTTAGTCTTCTAGTCTCAAGTTATTCTAAATACCCTCTTACATAAGTTAACCTCATAGCTGTGTATCTGGAGTCACAGGTAGGCCAGGCCAGGTAAGCATGGCAGATTTCCTTTCCTAAAGGAATTAGTGAACTAGATGTTTATTCTTACAATAATCGATAATAGTTTCATGGTCACCATTACTGAGGCTAGCTTTCAATTGCAGGTATTATTGGATATAAATTCCACTCATTGCCATGGTGGGATATGAACATGAGTCCTGATTACATTGATCTGAGCCAACCCATTCTGTCTCCAGTTTGATGTATCTGCTGCCATCAATACTCTTGGTCTTCTGATCCCAGCCTCTCTACACCATTGATGAAATAAGCTTTATTTGGCTCAGTTCTGTTCTTTGGTGATTCCTCCTTGAATCTCTTTGCTTCTTTCCAGTGTGGTCCAATCCTTATGCACCCCATCAAAATCTATCTCTTCAACCAAGTTTTGGTCACTGTTCCATCCACACATCAATGTTCATGTTCCGTATGTTTGTCCTGTCACGGATATGCTTCACATTAATGGTGATATTTTAATGTAAGTTGTTGTTGAATGATCTGCTTTTGGCTGGGGAACTCAGAAAAAACACATTTTCTTTTTTAAATTGCAGTATGGGATTCTTTTACCTCCTCCTGACAGGTCCCTGACTCTAAAAGCACCCACAGTAATGCAACATTCACTCCCTAAGTCCATAAGAAACTACAAAAGATTGTGAATGTAGCCCAATCCATCACTCAAACCAGCCTCTCATCCATTGACACTATCTACACTTCCCGCTGCCTCGGCAAAACAGCCAGCATAATTAAGGATCCCACGCACCCCAAACATTCTCTCTTCCATTTCCTTCCATCAGAAAAAAGACACTGAAGTCTGAAGTCACATACCAACCGACTCAAAAACAGCTTCTTTCCTGCTGCCATCAGATCTTTGAATGGACCTACCTTGATCTTTCGCTACACCCTGGCTATGACTGTAATACTACATTCTGCACTCTCTCCTTTCCTTCTCTAAGAACGGTATGCTTTGTCTGTATAGCGCGCAAGAAACAATACTAATACATGTGACAATAATAAATTAAATCAAATCGGAGACTTCATCTCGATATCTGCCCAAGTCTCTGGAGTGGGGCTTGTATTTTTAAGCTGAAACTGCCACTTCCAAATTAGATCAGATTCTCTCTTGTGTGCTCCTGGTTGCTTTGCAGAACCTCCTGTAGTTCACACTGGATTAAAAGACATGAAGGTCTTGAAAACAACACAGTCTGGCTTTGAGGGATTCCGAAAGGATCGATTCACTTCACTGCCTGAAGTGAAGGACAGAGTGTTCTCCACCATTGTATATGCCAGGTGGCGTTATAGTTCACCCAGAAACGTCAACTTTGATGCGGCCTGGTAGGTTGTACAACAATACCGTGTTATTGTCATAGGTGCAATTGTCAAATTCCGAATGTGAGGATAATCCTACTTATCTTTTTTTTTTAAGCAACACAGCACGGGAAACAGGCCCTTCGGCCCAACGAGCCCGTGCCGCCGTCGTACCAAATACATTATCCTATTTTAATATTCCTATATAATAATATATATATTATTCCTAATATGGAAAATTTTCACCATAGGGACAATTTGTTTCCCAATCAGCCTAAGGCGAATTTTTGGTTGTGGGAGGAAACCGGAGTGCCCGGAGAAAACCCACGCAACCACGGGGAGAACGCGCAAACTCCCGCAGACACCGGCCCAATTCCAAGTGTCTGCACAGCCACATCGATAGTCTCTGAGCTGTCATGGTGCCCTTCAGATGGTCCACATAAAGCACTCATATACGACATGAGGTACCAGGCAACCCATGAATCAACATCCAAGAGCTGTACCCGCACCACCTGCCGAATGCTGCTCAAAGTATGGACCGAATTACCTGTGGAAAAAAGCCTAGTTAAACAGTCCTAATATATCCCTCTATCTGCATACCGCTTGTGGCTGTCCAAGAGACCCTTAAACAGCCCCAGCGTGCCTGCTCCCACCACCTTACTCGCAGTGCATTCCACACCCCCACTACCCTTGTGTGAAAAACTGCCCTCTAATATTCGTCCTATACATAGCCCCCCTCACCCTATGGCCATGACCCTCGTCCTATCCATTTCTAAAGGTGGAAAAATTTACCTCCATTTACTCTATCTATACCCCTTATAATCTTATACACCTCTATGAGATCCCCTCTAAGCCGACGTCTTTCAAGGGAAAACAACCCTTTACAACTCCTCTGGGTGGCACAGTAATTAGCACTGCTTCCTCACAGCTCCAAGGATCCAGGTTCAATTCCCAGCTTGGGTCACTGTCTGTGTGGAGTTTGCATGCTCTCCCCATGTCTGCGTGGGTTTCCGTTGGATGCTCCAGTTTCCTCTCACACTCCAAAGATGTGTGGGTCAGGTTGATTGGCTGTGCTAAATTGTCTGGGATGTGTAAATTAGAGGGTTTATTGGGGTAAATGTGTGGGGTTGGGGGACTAAGGCCTGGGTGGGATTGTTGTTGGTGCAGACTCAATGGGCCGAATGGCCTCCTTCTGCACTTTAAGGATTCTACAATTCTCTGAGCTTTCATATAGCCTGTCACTAACCAATGAGAGTGGAAATTGGTGGTAGCAGCTGGGATGGTTTCTCTTAGAACAGAAAAGTTGAAAAGGTAATTTCTCCGAATGGAACCAAGGATATTGTGCTCCAGATTGGTGGGGAGGATAAAGAGGCGAGGATTGTTCTTCATCAGAGAAGAGAAGATTAAGGGAAACGTTAATACAGATGCACAGAATTATCAGAGGCTCTGATAGAATACAGAGAAACTCCTTCAATGAGAGAAAACTGGAGATGAGGAAAAATATTTCTTTAATGTATTAAATTGTGATCTGGAATGCATTGTCTGAGATCCTGTAATAATTTACTAAATGGAATTGCATAGATATTTCAAGGGGAAAAACAAGACTGGAAAAGGGCAAGGTTTTGGGACATTTCAGGTATGATGAACCAAATGGCCTCATTCTATTTTGTATCATTCTACAATCTACAAAGAGGCACCAATCAGGCCCCACATCCTGGAAGTATTTGTGTATCTCATACTGAGAGCAGTATTGAGCTTTGCTCTACTGTTCCTGATATGTTTTTGGTGACAGAATGTGTGTGCGCTGCCGGATTTGCGTTAGGATGCACTCCAATCACTTCCGCTGTTTGTGACATGCCGAGTCTCTGTCACAGAATGGCATCGATCCTCTCCACTTCCTTCTGCAAAGCAAAACCTCATAACCTCTCTGCCTTGATGTGAGGGCAGTGCAGCCCCAAAGCCACTTGATATTTGTCTGAGACCTCTGGAGTTTAATATCATAAGGCACAGGGGGCAGTAAAAGGCCATTTGGCCTATTACGTCTCGTCTGCCATTCAACGAGATCATGAATGATCTAACACAGGCAACATGTCAGTGATTAGCACTGCTGTCTCATAATGCCAGGGACCCAGATTCAGTTCCAGCCTTAGGTGACTCTCTGTATGTAGTTTACTGCATAGTTTTCTTCCTGGTATTCTGGTTTCCTCCTACAATCCAAAGATGGGCAAGTTAATTGGATTGGTATGCTAAATAATCTTTAATGTCCCAAGATGTATGGGTTGGGGGATTAGTGAGGCACAAAATTGGAGTCACAGGGATAGGGCCTGGGAAAATACTTTTTCAGAGAGTCAGAGCATGGGCAGAATGACCTCCTTCTGAAGTATAGGGATTCAATATAACAATCCTCAACTCCACTCTCTATATCTCCATAGCCTTTAATTCCGTTACTGATTAAAAATCCATCTCTGTCAACCTGTGACATAATTAATGACTTAACGTCCATAGCTCACTGTGTAAATAATTCCACAATTTCACTATCATATGAAAAGAAATTCCTCCTCCTCCCTGTCTTAAATATGCATACCCATTACTCTGAGATTATGTCCACTGGTCCCAGACTCTCCCACAGAGAAATAACCATTCAGCATCTCCCCTATCAAACCCCCTGAAAATCTGATATGTCTCAATAAGCTCAACTATCTCTGGGCTGTCTCCAATGCCACTAGATCTTTCCTTAGATAAGGGAAGCAACACTGTTCACATTATTCCAGGAATGGTCTAATGAGTGCAAGATTTCTCTATTTTTATGTTCCATTCCCTATGAAATAAAGACGATGTAGAGATGCCGTGTTGGACTGGGATGAGCACAGTAAGGAGGCTCACAACACCAGGTTAAAGTCCAATAGGTTTATTTGGTATCACAAGCTTTCAGAGTGCTGTGTCTTCTTCACTCACCTGAGACTTCTTAGTGTGCCCGTGAAATTAAGGCCAAAATTCCATTTGTCTTCCCTACTACCTGCTTGTTAGCAAAACGAAGGTAGTTTTAAGAAATTTATATTGTACAGGTAAACATTAGAAATAAGATATAGTTTTAAGTATGCCTATTTGAATGTTTGTGTGTCTGGAACAACAAAAGATCACTTTCCTTTGTTCTTCATTTTCAGTGGAAGTTAAAACAGTTGGAGACAGGTCACTGAGGAGTGAACAGCTCTCAATTCTGCCAGGAAAAGCTGGACAGGACAGAGGAATTACAAATATACAAGTTTCTTTAAAAACATGATACAGTCCAGATAACCAGGGAATTTGGACAGAAAGAATGTCTAAGATGACTTAAGTTAATTGATCAGAGACCAGGGTGCTGTTCAGAATTCAATAAAGTGTTCTGAGACAAAATGACAGTTTTAGTATTAAACAAACTTGGGACAAATCAAACATCTGATGCCATATTAACAAAGGTCTGAGAATTCTGACACAGCAGTCAAGCCAAAGAAATCCTAAAAGTGTAAAACCCTGGACTGGATTCACTGGTAAAAGTGGAGTAGGAGTGCTGTTTAAAAGTGTCATTATTGAAATTTTGCCCGGATTTCAGAGCACAAACCACCAAGGGAAAGCATTATTATGTGAGAAATAGTTAAGTGGGTTTTGGGAGTGAAGTTTGGAAATCTCATGTCACAATAATCAGGGGGATTCTCAGGAGAAAGCGACAGGCATTCATTGAGGTGTGTGTATTTGCTCATGTGCAACTTTTGTGCTTAAAAGGGACTTTTTGTGTAAATGAGACCATTGTAGTTTACTATGTACTTTATAATCCATGTTATTTTATGATCTGTATATATTTAAGGTGAGACATTACATTATAATCCATTGATTTAATTTTAAAAAATGCTTTCTCCCCCTTGTTGTTAATGAGTCTGTTCCTTCATGTTTTATTTAAAAAAGTGGCAGCTATGGTCTTTTGGGCCAGGGTTTCAATCTGAGATCTTCTTGGCCAGGTAAAGCACCAACTGAGACCATAATATACTGAACCTGTATTCCAGCTTTTTGTGATTTATGCACGAGGACCCCCCAAATCCCTCTATGCTGCAGCTTTCACAATTTCAGTAATATTCAGCTTCTTTATTCTTCCTATCAAAATGTGTGACTTCATATTTTCTGATATTATATTCCATCTGCCAAGCTTTTGCCCACACACTTAATCTAATTTCATCTGATGTGTATTTCTTTTGGAGGTGCGCACATTTGTGCTGTCAGTCTCCCAAAGCAACCAAGAATTTTCAGGTCTTGACCACCAGCATCACCCACCCCTCACACCCACTGAGTGCAGCACCAAAACAGGAGATAGCAACGTTGGCATTATGGGTCAACCTACAGCACGTGGACTACAGCGAATTAAGGAGGCAGCTCACCACCAGCTTCTCAAGGGCAATTAGGGATGGGCAATAACTGCTGGCCAGCCAGCAACACCCTTGTCCCACAAATAAATTTTTAAAAGTTCACCCCTGGTGCTGGTTTGCTGATGCAGTATCATTGCTTCACTGCAACTGCATCAACAGGTGGGCAGCACTAGAGATTCGTGGGCAGTTACTGTCACTGCAATTGGTACAAATGGGGTTACAGACATTCTCGGTCTATTAGGGGATGCCAGCAAAGGGAATAGCAGCTGCTACTTAGGGCAACTCAGAGGGGTAAAGGGTTGTGAGGGGAAACTGGTGGAAAAGTAAATCTAACCAAGTCTGTCTTTTTCCTCAGGAATTCTGTGAAGGATTCTATCATTGAAACATTTGCTGGTCCCTATGACACAGGAATATACTCCCCCTCCGTCCAGAACACCCTCTATGAGGCTCAGTGCCTCAGTTTGAGCAGAGTTCCAGAGGTCAGTGATTTTACTTTTAAAGTGGTTCCACTCTATATTCCTATTTGCACCTTCCATTTCTCCTGCCGTGGGTTCCTAACTCCTCTGCAAAATCTTATCCATTGGGATCTCGTATCTGCTGCTAAGGTGACAAACAGGACTTTGGTTTAACATCTATGAATGCAAGGCTCCCTCATTCCTGCATTAAGTTGTCAGCTTGATTGCTGTGTCCATGTCTGAGAATGAGACTTAATCAATAGGGACAAAGTAGAAATCATTCAGAACTTCAGGTTTTTAGGTGTCCAGATCATCAACAACCTGTCGTGGAACCTCCATGCCCAGTGCTATAGTTAAGAAAGCCCACCATCGCCTCTACTTTCTCAAGAGATTAAGGAAATTTGGTACGTCCGCTATGACTTACACCAACCTTTACAGATGCCCCATAGAAAGCATTCTTTCTGGTTGTATCACAGCTTGGTAAAGCTCCTGATCTGCCCAAGACTGCAAGGAAGTTGTGAATGATATCCAGTCCATTATGCAAGTCACCCTCGCATCTATTGACTCTGTCTACACTTCCTGCAGTCTCAGAAAAGCAGCCAACATAATCAAAGACCCCACACACCCCGGATATTATCCTGTTCCATCGGGAAAAAGATACAAAAATCTGAGGTTGCGTGGGAACTGACTCAAAAACAATTTGTACCCTGCTGCTATCCAACTTTTGAATGGACCTAACTTTAATCATCAGTATGACAAGTAGGCTTACAATAACATTGCAATGAAGTTACTGTGAAAATCCCCTATATGCCACACACTGGCACCTGTTCGGGTACACTAAGGGAGATTTAGTATAGTCAATGCCCCTAATCAGCACATCTTTTGGACTATGGGAGGAAACTAGAGTACCCAGAGGCCACACACAGACATGGGAAGAACATACATACTCCACAGACAGCCAAGCTGGGAATTGAACCTGGGTCCCTACCACTGTGAGACAGTACTGTGCCAACGTGCTGTCTTAGTTCAAAGCCATACCATACACAAATAGCTTCTGTTGATAATTTACACCAACTCTCAAAATTCAATTAGATGGATTTGTCAATAAGTTATAAAAAATTAATTGTTGCATTTATATTGAAAGCCAAATGGTTTTTCAAACAAGGTAGAGTTTGAGAGAATAGATGTAGTATGGAGACCCCTGTATTGTAATCCTTTCCCAAAATCTTGTTAGCTACATCCTTGAAGGGTATTCCTTCAGCTGTATTGAATCTTGATGTGAGATTGCCGGTGTGTGATGTGTATCTTTGTATTTTAGATGGAGGAAATTGAAATAGTTATGCCAAATAAGCATTACTTCACAATCGATTTGACAAAATTTGGGATTCATCAAAATAATGAGGTAAGCTAAGCATGATCCATTTACAAGAACATGTCGACGTTGCTGTGTCAGATTTCAAGTGACAAAAACATCCCGGAGAAAACGGGACAAGGAATTATTTCAGGCTAGTGGTTTCTTTTGCTCCGACGCAGTTTCCAATTTACGAACCACTCCTTAACAGTAATTAACTGACTCACTTTAGAAGGTAAATTTTTCAACATTGAACCTTTTTTCTTTTGGCCAGTGACTTCAATTTAACCACAGAATAGTGCAAATTGTTCCCTGGTAGAACAATCGTACAGGTCATTATAAGACATAAGGTGGAGATGCCAGCATTCGACTCGGACGGGCACAGTGAGAAGTCTCGAAACACTTATTTGAATTTATTTGGAATCACGAGCTTTTGGAGTGCTGCTCCTTCCTCAGGACACATACCAATGAAGCAGAAAGGGTCAAGAACTTCAAGCTTGATATCTAGATCAACAACAACCTGTCTTGGCACCCCCCCCATTCCAACATTATAATTAAGGGAGCCCACCAATGTCTCTGCTTTCTCAGAAGACTAAAGAAATTTGGCACGTTAGCCACATCTCTAACTTTTACAGATGCACCATCGAAAGCATTCTTTCTGGTTGTATCACAGCTTGGTTTGGACTCCTGATCTATCCAAGACCACAAGGAACTATGTGAACATGGTGAATGTAGCCCAATCCATCATGTAAACCAACCTCCCATCCATTGATTCTGTCTACACTTCCCAATGCCTCAGCAAAACAGCTAGGATAATTAAGGACCCCAAGCAATCCTGACATTCTCTGTTCCACCTTCTTCCGTTAAGAAAAAGATACAAAAGTCTGAGGCCATGTATCAACCGACTCAAGAACAGCTTCTTTCTTGCTGCTGTCAGACTTTTGAATGGACCTACCTTTCATTAAGTTGATCTTTCTCTCTAGCTGAGATTGTAACACTACATTCAGTGCCCTCTCGTTTCCTTCTCTATGAATGGTATGTTTTGTCTGTATAGCATGCAAGAAATACTTCTCACTATATATTAATATGTGACAATAATAAATCAGATTCATCTGATGAAGTAGTGTTCCAAAAGGTCTTGATTCTAAATAAACCTGTTGTACTTTAACCTAGTGTTGAGACGTCTTATAAGACACTGCATTATCTAACATATCGTAACGCGAAACTAGATCAGATAGCCACTTTAAAAAGACACTGCAAAACAGTAAATATAATATATTGCAATGTGTAGCTGGTACATTTGACCCATAATTAACTCATGATAAAAAATATTCGCCATGTGTAACCTCTCTGACATTTTACATTCATTTAACGCAAATTCTGATGTTTAGATTTTCATCCATTTTAGGTTCTCCTGCCCACGGATAACCCCTCGGGCAACATAACGGGCACTCTACAAAAGAGACCTGCATCCAAACTGTAATACCCGTCTCCAGAAGGTGGTCAATAGTAAGAGAACGGAAAGATCAAACATTTACGCATCACTTCTGATTCAAAGCCAAAACTTTTTTGTCTCACAATGCAAGTAGAAAATATAAATCATGTGTAAAAGTTTGGTGAATGAATTTTAAATGTTGAACTTTTGCGAAGATTGCTCCTTTTACGAATTGTAACGCTGACGTATTTTAAACTGTTGAAATAAAGACTGGATCCACCTATGCTGCTTTAGAGGTCTAAAATTAGTTGCGAGTTGCCTCCCTGTTTCATCGCAGGGTGCCGACAAATAAAGCTACAAAAGCTCTTCCCCGCAGTTCGAACAAGCCACAGTACTGTTTGTTTTCACTGCTGAAATCTTCCTCAAAGAACAGACAGCACAAGCAACAAGGCTTTAACCAACACCATATTATTATATAAAAAGAACAATGTAACATTTCTCTCTTCGGTAACACGTATAAATATTTTCAATGTACATCTGTAATTTAAGATGCCTGGTTACAATACAATATGTCGATAGAATCTGCAATTATTATACACAAAAAAACTCATAATTTAACATTTCACACGCACAAACATACATGTAGGAATAAGCAGTCAGCAACTTGCTGCTCAAACAGCTCTGCGCCTCTCACGGGCTCTGTGTTCAAATGCTCCCGATTCAGGGAGCAATGGAAATGATGGTGATGCCATCATTTGTTTCAAGTTTTAAGAAAAGGCAATACAAGTTTGAAAAACACTTAGATCGGTGCAAGCACACGCTACAATCCAGGCTCAGCACGACAGACAGATAACTTCGTTTCAAACCATTCTGTGCATCTCTTTGTAGTGATCGTTTTTGTTCAATCTTTTCTCTTAGAATCACTGAATCCCTAAAAGGAAGCCATTTTGCCCATCGAGTCTGTACCGAATCTTTGACGGAACATCCCACCCAGGCCCTTTATCCGTAACCCCACATGCCTACCTTGATAATCCTCCGAACCTACACATCTCTAAACACTAACAGACAATTTAGCATGGCCACTCCGCTTAACCTACACATCTTTGGACATCTCACTGCAAGTTTTAATTAAAAAAAAATCGAGTTCCACTTGGGATTGTCTATTTATGAATAAGAATATCCTGGACTGTCTCTAGATCACCAGTTTTCCACCTTAAAGGGCCTCCTATGTTCGCACCCCTGTATGGAACTGGCACCGGGAAGGAGGGGGGAGGATGTAGTGTGTAAAGTTGCATCTTTACTAACTTTGTGCTACAGTATTGCAGTATGACAATGGGCTAGTTACCCACATTTGTCTTTAGCTAGCTCATCTGACCTCCTTGTCTACAATTGTTCATGAGTTAACAAGAATGAAAACGTAATCAACTGGAAAAAACCCATATAATAAATTTTTAAAAACTGACCATCAAAATGGAAGAGTGTAAACCAAGTGTAGTGTGTAAATACTGAACATAAGACAGTGTTCCTCCTTCTTGAGCAGCTTTATAAGATCGATTGAGAATGTGCTAAACAAGGATTCAGTTTATAAAACTAAAGTGAGAATTGACATTGAAGCCATATAACCACACCGAAATTCAGAAGAACCACAGCTATTCTGTGTCTGCAAAAAACAGCCAACATTCTTGTTTGCAAATTAGTGAAGTCAACTGTTGCTTTGGCAAAAGGTGAATTTGTGTTTTTATAAATATCATCAACCCGAATTAAAGAGGCAAGACTCTATCTGACACCAAGTAACGTGGGAGGTTCCAATATCAACTTCTCATTCAGGGGAAGAAGTGGTGAGAGTTGTGAGGCTTAAAAATCACAGCTGTAGCTTCTAGGTGTGAATGTTCAAAGTCTCTGCACCAAACAGTTTCACTTACTCATCAAGAAATCCTTTTACTGGAAATCACATGGCGTGTCTCACCATCCACTGCAACAAAGGGCACCAAAAATTTATTTCAAATTTTGCCGGGAAGCTAGTTTTTCAAAGATATTTCAGTTGCTCATCCTACCCTAACCCTCGCTCCTTGAAAGAGCATTAATAAACCTCCTGCAATTGTGGGGTTTCAGCACCTTGCCTTTGCTTTTTGTGCGTTACTAAAGCGGAAATAAATCTAACCATTTGGCCTTAGCCTGGTGTAGGTTTGGCGACAGGTTAATTGGTGTCTCTCTGGTAGGCTGGGGAATGTAGCAGACAGGGTACATTCTGCAACAGATAGTGATGATGATGATGATCATGGGGTCATGGTTAACGTTGGGTATGCGACCCTCCCCCGGCCACCCACGCAGGGCACGTGAGCCCCCTCATTTACTGCGACGCTGGGCTTAAACCCCCCCCCAACGCACCACCACGCTGGGCATGTGACCCCCCCCCCCCCCCCGCACCATCACACTGAACATGTAACCCCCAACGCACCACCACGCTGCATGTGTGACTCCCACACACTGTCATGCTAGGTGTGTGACCCCGCCACATCTCAGAGCAACACAGGTTTCAACTGATTGGTCATTGCAGCTGCTAATGTAAATTGCCCTTTGGTTTGTGAGCAGGGGTGGGGGTGGGGGTGGGGGTGGGGCAGGGGAAATCCCTGAACTGATCCCTGATCTTGATATATCTCAGTATGTGGCGAGTTTCCAAGCTGGGTTCGCTGCCACAAAGAGAGAGTAACACTCAGCACAGCACAGCTGCTTCCCTGGAGGAAGCACCGAGTAAAGCAGGTTTTACTCATGTTTCTGTTAACAACTGCCTAAAGATAAGTGTTGATAGAAGCCTTACGGCCTGGTATCTACCCCCATATGCTTACACATAATCTCCTCACCTTGGGGGAGATAAAGGGACCCGGTGGTGAAGTCTTTTGACAGATCCATTCAGAATTTACTACTTTGTACGCTGAGTGAGAGCAACTGGAAACTCGAGGCCAGTGTAGATATTCAAGGAGAATACTATCAGATTAGCCTCTGTACAATTAGATACCAACACAAGGAAATGTTAGGCTAGAACGCTGGCTCATCTCAGTGTTTACATCCTGAAAAAATGATCAGGGTTACTGGTTTTCTCAATCTAAAGATGTGAAACATTGGCAGTGCATTGTCAGCATGCCACCCCGATATTGGGATGCTGAGGGATCAGGGGGGTTAGCGTGTATGCTGCAGTTCGATTCCTGTTCTAGCTGAGTGGAGACTTGGTACTTTCCTTCTCAACCTGACCCTTCTCCCGTAAGAGTGGAAGACAGTGGCAATCTGTAGCAACTCACAATGAACCAACAGAGCTGCCTTTTCATTCAGCACATACGGAATGGAAGGAAACTGGGCTGATAAAGAAAATCAGATCATTTAATGGCGATGCCCGTCGTGTATCCTGTACACACTATCGTCTGTTTAGGCCAATTCCTGGGCGTGGGATCGAATCCACAGCTATCTGACTCAGGAACAGAGAATGGAATAAATTATCTTCCTATTCTTCTCTGCTGCCTCCCACAAAGCCTAGGTTTGATGTTTAATTCTCTCTTGTGCCGTGTACAGTTGGCGGGGACACTGTTTCCCATTATCGTCAACAGAGTTGAGGCAAATGGGCCAGAGGGAGAATGAGATTGTGACAATGTCTGAGATTGACGCGTTGCGCTTTCTGGGAGATCACCTTTGGGTTAGGAAATGGCACAGCTCGATCCAAAGATCTTTTTAAGGGTCGGAACAGATGATCCCATCCTCTTTGGTTAAAAAAAGATGCACAGAAGCAGGTACCTACACAGACCAAAGCTACATTCTGATACACACCACCTCCTCCCCATACTAACACCGAGCACACAAACATCAGCCACATGGTAAACAGCTAAGCACACAACAGCGACGACAGGGAAACTCTTCCAAAGACTCACTTGCACCAACTGAACAGCTACAATATAAAATGGAGTACTTTACAAACACAGCAAAGTGCCTCTTGGGAAAACATCCAGGGCAAAATCCACAGGTAAGCAATATATTATTGCTGGAGTCCCATCGCCGTACAGTCACTGGCTTGTTTGATGTGAGCGACCCTCAGATCACTGACATGTACCTAAAGTAAACACGCGTCATTAATGATTAAAGGAAACACACGACTGCTCACAAAATTGAGTAGAGGTTCCATTCAAGTCACTGCAAATAGCCACTTTGCCTTGAAGGGGGGTCGAGCTCCCTCCCTCAGAGGTCCGAGAAGCACCCAAACAATTTCCTACAACACAAAACTTCTGCACCCCACGCTACGGAACAGGCAATATCCTACATGCAATTGTCAGGAGGAGGAGGAGGCTGCACTGCAGGGGAGGGGAGGGGGAGGGAGGGAGGAGGGGGGTGGAGGCTGCAATGTTGGGGGGAGGCGGGGGGCGGGGGGGGGGCAACAGTCGGCAGATTTCAACGCACTGTCCCCCATACAGAGAGTTCGCGGACCACGGCTGCCACTACGAGGAACTGCTTTTTAGATGCCGTATTTGCAGTGCTTTTACGTGGTACTCATAAATCTTGAGTGCTGGGCCCAGCTTGATGGACAGTCCGGTGAGGACATCGCTCCTCTTCATCAGAAGCAAAGACTTTCCGTCTATCTCCTACAGGAGAATCAAGACAAACCAACAAGATTACGTTTTGACGGTCAGATAAGCACACAGAAAAACATTTATAACAATGAAAAGCTATTTGCAACATCAAACAACTCAACAGCCAGTTCAGGCTTTTAAAACACTCTTATGGAATATGGCTGTCGCTGGAAAGTCTACCATTTGTTGCCCATCCCTAATTGCCCTTGAACTGAGTGACTCACTTGGCCAGGCCAGGTAAGGACAGCAGTGAACCAGACAGATTTGTAAGTTTATTTATTAGTGTCACAAGTGGGCTTATACTAACACTGCAATAAAGTTACTGTGAAAAATCCCCTCTGGCACCTGTTTGGGTACACAGGGAGAATTTAGCGTGGCCAAGCCCATCTAACCAGAACATCTTTTGGACTGTGGGAGGAAACCAAAGTACACAGACATGGGGAGAATGTGCAAACCCCACCCAGTGATCTAAGCCAGGAAACAAACGTGGGTCCCTGGTACTGTGAGGCAGCAGTGCTAAACACTGTGCCACCCAGACACAATTAACAATTGTTTCACGGTCACTGCAGTGGAAGGTGTTAATGCTAAAAATGTGAATACGATGTCTCTCTAAGAGAGGGGGCTGGACTGTGCAGCAAATGCACGAGCAGAAGGAAGTAAGTGTTGAAGAAGCATTGAGTGAATAAGGAAAATCTCTGGCAAAGGAGGGACATTAGATAGACTGAGCAAGACAAGGGCAAAATCAGGTCGCAGTGAAGTGAGGGAATTGGGAAGGAAATTGGAGGCACAGCAAGTGAAGGAATGCATCATAAGTAATATAAAATCACGTGATCGACAGATCAGGGAGAGAGATAGTTCCATTCAAAGCATCACACACAGTTTACCACGTAAATTGTTAGCCTAACATTCCAAAGAAGATACAAAATGCTAACAATTCCGCTTCTACAAAGAATTCATATCATAGAATCCCTACAATGCAGAAGACAACCATTTGACCCATCCAGTTTGCACCAACCACAATCTGACCCAGACCCTGTTCCCATAACCCCATGTATTTACCCTAGCTAGTTCCCCTGACATCTAGCAGCAAATTAGCATGGCCAATCCACCTGATCCACATATCTTCAGACTGCGGGAGAAAACCTGAGTACCTGAAGGAAAACCACGCAGACACGGGGAGAGAGCATGCAAACTCTACACAGACAGTGACGCAAGCTGGGTATCGAACCCAGATCCCTTGCGGTGAGCAACAATACTAACTACTGCACCACCATACAGCCTCTCTGCATGTCCAACACCATGACTGCTATATACTAGGCCAAAGACAACAATGAGATGAGTTTTCAATTCCAAATTTATTCATTGATTTTAATTCCACTACTTCAGTGGGATTTGAACCCACTTCCCTGGGTCATTAGCTTGGGTCTCTGGGTTACTAACACAGTGAGATCCCAATATCCACTCCTCTCACTGTTTTGTCAGTATACAATACTCCAACACTCATCCAACCTACTTCATCTTATTCAATAAATATTTTCTTCTATTCCTTACTCCCTGATTTATTTAAAATGTATTTATAGAAATAAAGAAACAAAGACTTTAGATGTAAGCACAAAGTAAAGAAGTAGGGATGAATTTTGTGTTGAAATGCATCTTAATGTTAACCACAGTCTGCTACTTGCTGGTTTTATTTTTGTTGCATTTGCACCCTCATTATCTCAGCTTCTCACATTCCTCTCACAGAAGCATTCCTTCACTTGCTGTGCCTCCAATTTCCTTCCCAATTCCCTCACTTCACTGCGACCTGATTTTGCCCTTGTCTTGCTCAGTCTATCTAATGTCCCTCCTTTGCCAGAGATTTTCCTTATTCACTCAATGCTGCTTCAACACTTACTTCCTTCTGCTCGTGCATTTGCTGCACAGTCCAGCCCCCTCTCTCAGAGATATGAGTTTCTCTCTCTCTCTCAGGGGGTCTTGGGGCTGGAACTCTTTCCTTCCCCCAACCTATCCTGCCCAGAAAATGCTGGAAGTGGTTTCATCGAATATTTTTATGGCTGGGTTCGATAAATTCTTGATTGAGAAGAGAATCAGAGGTTAATTGGGAAAGATGGAATGTGGAGTTGAGGCTAAAATCAGATTAGTCATGGTCTTCCCTGCTGCCATTAGACTTTTGAATGGACCTTCCTCACATTAAGTTGATCTTTCTCTACACCCTAGCTATGACTGTAAGACTATATTCTGCACTCACTCTTTTCCTTCCCTATGAACAGTATGTATGCATAGCGCTCACAAAACAATACTTTTCACAGTACACCAATGCACCGTAAGGTTCTACGTGGCACGGTTAGCACTGCTACTTCACAGGGACCTGGGTTCAATTCCTGGCTTGCGTCACTGTCTATGTGAAGTTGGAAGTGCGGGAGGATTATTGCATTAGCTGCATTGACCCGAAAAGGCACCGGGCTTTGGCAACTAGGGGAATTTCACGGTAACTTCATTGCAGTGTTAATGTAAGCCTTACTTGTGACTAATAAACAGACTTTAATAAATCAAATCAAAGTCTTACTGAATGGTGGAAGAGATCGGAGGGCCGAATGGCCTCTTCCTGCTCAGAATTTATATTTATGTCTGAAGACAGGCAGTATTTGTGAATAGGATCATAACGGGCAATTTTGCTCAATGTGTGTTTTAATTCATTTGGAATCTCTCTGACACGTCTGTCTGCGTCTATCTTTCACTGAACCTGTTTCAATCTGTTTAGTCTAATCGATCCAATAGCAGGATTGCAGTTAACTTCAAAACAAATATCTCTGCTGTGCAAAACCAAATCTAGGCTGTAGGAACCTTCAAACTGTGACTACCCTGCATCTGGGACGTAATCTCTGGTTTTAAATGGGATGGGGGAGGGTGGGGCGGCTAGCTCTGTACATCAAATCCCAGTGGAGATGTGGAAAGCTGGTCTGTGCGGAGACCGGGTTGAACAGAAAGGTCACTGTCTGGAGATAGAACCAACTGCTCAGTGCAAAGAAAGAAGCACCTTGAATACTTAGGGGAACATGGACTGAGAATTCACCCACTGCAATTAATAAAAAGTGGGTGACACGTTCAACCCACCTGTTCCTGGAAAGCCACCGCCTGATCTTCAAATCCAGCTGTCTTAAAATAATTGAAAACATCTAAAATTGTCCACTCGGCAGGATCCAGCAGCTTACTGTTTTCTGTTGGGCTGTAGAGATAGAAATATTAGACTAAATATTCAACAATATTCTGCAGACAGATCATCACAGGTTAGCAAACCAACGTTCAAGTGCATTAGAACTGGAAGATAAGAGCAAATGACCATTATCACTCAGAGAAACCTTTCACAGACGGAATTCAGAATCACAGAGGTGAGCAGAGCGTCAAACAGAGCGAGGAAAGAAGCAAGAGTACCGTAGTCAAAATGTGCAGAAAAAGACAAAAATAGGTGGAAAGGCAAGGTGTGAGATGGATACAAACAGATTACAAGGAGATATTGATAGGTTACACTAGTGGACAAATGGACGATAATGTGGAAAATTGTGAAGTTGTTCATTTTGGAAGGGAGAATAAAAGAACAGAGAATTTTTTAAATGGAGAAAAACTGCAGGAAGCTGCAGCACAAAGTGACTTGTGGGAACATGTGCATGAATCACTGAAAGCACGTGCACAGGTACAGCAGGGAATCGGGAAGAGTAATGGAATGTTGGACCTTATTTTGAGGGTTGGAGTATAAGAGAGGGGAAGCTGTACACGGCACTGGTGAGACCACATCTGGAGCTCGGTGAGCCATTTTGGTCCCTTTGTTTTACTGGGGGCAGTTCAGAGAAGATTCATGAGAATGACCGCTGTTATGGAGGGACTGTCTGATGGGGAAAAAAGGTTAAACAGGTTGGGAATCATTGGAATTTAGGAGGAATGAACTCGTTGAAATGTATCAAACTCTTAAGGAGTCGACAGGGTAAATGTTGAGAGAATATTTCCCCTCACGGGAGAGTCTAGGACCAGAAAGCAGAGTCTCAGAATAAACGGGTGTTAAATTTAAGTCCGTGATAAGGAAGAATTCCTCTCAGAGGGTGAGTTGTTGGATGAACAGGTGGTGAGTATTGATTGATTAAATGCCTTGAGCACATATAAATAAGGACAACTCTGTGACCAGTGAGTGCGGTGGGGACTGGAGTGCATCATCATCATCATCATCCCCTGATAATGACACTTTGGTTTAATAATTTCCTTCTGTCTTTTTATTTTAGTTACAGTGCCCAGCCAGGAGCTGTCACCCCCGGCATTCTTTATTATTTTGTTTCTGTGAAAGGTATAGGGAAAGGGCAGCAGGGGCATTGCATGTTGATAGGCAGAGGTACTTAATGCTGCATTCTGTGAATAAACCTATTATCAAGAAAAGGATCTGCATTTTGTTCCATACTATCCCATCTATCTTCAATTCATCCAAGTTTTAAGTAAAGTTTATTTATTTATTAGTCATAAGTAAGGCTTACATTAACACTGCAACGAAGTTACTGTGAAAAATCCCCAAGTCAGCGTCTATTCAAGAAGATGTTAACATGGCCAATGTATCTAACTGGACTGCGGGGCAAAAAACCAGCGCACCAGAAGAAACTCACGCAGATATGGGGAGAATGTGCAGACTCCGCGCAGACAGTGACCCAAGCAGAGAATCGAATCCACGTCCCTGCCACTGTGATTTAACCCCTCAATGGGGAAATAGATTGCCCTCCCCCCGTGTGCACTAACTAACCTCAGCTGGGGATACTAATCGGTCTCAGCGACTTGGAGTTAGAAAGAGAGAGTGATTAAGACACTTCCTTGGAGGTACGGATGAAACATACCCACAGGAGTCAGTGTCTTCAGGAGAGGAGGGGAAAAACTTAAAGGTCACAGAGGTTTACAGCAGGGAAACAGGCCCTTCAGCCCAATTTGTCCGTGCCGACCAGTTTTTACACTAAGACAGTCCCAATTGTCCACGTTTGGTCCATATTCCTCTATATCCATCTTACCCACGTAACTGTCTAAAATTTTAAAATTGTATCCACTTCTACTATTGCACCTAGCAACTCATTCCAGAACTTGAGAAGAAAAAATTTAAGTTAATTGCAATTGCTGAACCTACATTCCTAACATACAGAAACTAAAAGCAGGAGGCGGCCATTCTGCCCTTCGAGCCTGCTCCGCCATTCATTATGATTATGGCTGATCATCAAATTCAAGATCCTGATATCCCCCCCCCTCATATCCCTTGGGCTCTTTAACCACGAGGACTATATTGAATTTCATATTGAAATCACACAAGATTTTGGCCCCAACTGCATTCCACACATTCATCACCCTCCGGGTTAAAACATTTCTCCTTGTCTCAGTTCTAAAAGGTTTACCCCTTATCTCAAACTATGACCCCCATGGGCAACACGGTGGCACAGTGGTTAGCACTGCTCCCTGGCTTTGTGTTTGTATGGAGTTTGTATATTCTCCCCATGTCCGGGTGGGTTTCCTTCCACATTCTGAAAGATGTGCAGGTTAGGGTGCATTGACCAGAACGAACGCCAGACTGTGGCAACTAGGGAAATTTCACAGTAACTTCATTGCAGTGTTAATCTAAGCCTTATTTGTGACTAATAACTAAATTCAAATTTAGTTCTGGACACTGCGCAACGTAAGCAGTGCCAAAATAAACTCCTGGGTCAGCGACGCAGTTGCAATCTGTGTACTGTTTTTCAGCAGACTCACACTCAACGATATAAAACATATCCACCACACTGACATCAAAGACCAGACATTTTTATTTGCTTAAGGGCCGGCACACGCTTAGAAAATTAAACAACGCTTGGCAGAGTTGTGTCTGCGTTCAGCAGAGGGAACGTGCACACGCACCTTTTATTCGATCCGCTTTCGATACTCTCCATCTCGACAGGCGACGCGGAGGGCGTGGGGAGGCAAGAGGCGCCTCGCAGTTCAGGAACTAGGGAAGGGGAGACAAGTTTCATCATTCAGGTTGGGGTGCTTCGAGAATCATTCCCACGCCAAATCGAACCTTCGGCTCATTCCCCATAACACACCATAAATTCGATGTTTAAAATCAATCGCAAAGATGGAATGCGATTAGACTTTGGTCCTGGAATTAATATCCCCCTTTTCTCTGGAAGCTTCACTGGATTTACAATGCACTATCAATCAAGCCTGATGCTTTCATAGCCACAAGCGTCAGTCCCTGATGAAGCTTGGTACAGAATCACTACATCCATTTATGGGCTGAATCTTCTTCATTACCTCCTCCCCCTTCCCCAGGGTTGGGTACTTACCTCAAAAATCAAATCACAGTGCTGTTCACAATTTAGAATTGCTTGCTTTTTCTTTTATTAAACAAAAGGAGTTAACGCAGTGAGATTTCCATTAAACAATATTGCTTTTCCCACCTACATTGCACATTCTGGCTGATTCGCACTGCATTCATCAAACCAAATCGAATTCAGCCTACCCTCGTCGCTGTAACATACTGTAACGATCAATTATAATCAACTTCCAAAAGCAATTAATACACTTGCACTAATTAGCATCTCTAATGAGATCCAAATAGAGTTAATGAGCTTCCATTTCCCTTCGAACTAACACCAATCTGAACAATTACAAAGCAATCCTCCCCCGCCCCCACAACTTTCCCTCACCAACTCCGCTCCTTAAAGAAATCAGAGAGCACCCTCAGTCCGGCAACTCACCCAGGCAACTGCTAATAAACAGTCAGCACGTTGCTCCAATAACGAGAGGCCTCGCTGCTAAAATCAAACGCGCTGCCATGTAAACACTGGACAACGACTGGGTAATGATGGATGAGCATTCGGGGTCAATCTGCCCCTTCCTGGTTAATGGGCAGAGGTTGGGGTGAGCAGGGGGGAAGGGGGGGGGGGGGGGGGGGGGGGGGGGGAAGAGAGGGGGGGGGGTGAGGGGGAAAGAGGAACTGGCCATGGTTTTGATGAGGGCGCTCCGTTAAATGGCGCGTGGAAAGATTTGGCAGCAATTAATTGGCTGTGGGGGCAGGAACAGAGACAGGGCTGAAAGAGACAGGGTTTGGGGGAGCGGACGGGGGGTCCATTTAAACGCACGTCGCAGCTGTTTTAGCCTGCCAATTCCACAGGAGGAGACTTGATCAAGGCATTTTCTCAGATTCTCCTTCCAGAGGGTGGCACAAGAAGCCGAAGCCCCACCGCCCCACCCCTCCCACCAGACCAAACAGGCCCAAATCGAGATTGTTGCCATGGCGACAGTAGCAGTGGGAGGTTGCATAAGGAGGTTGATTGACCTTATCTACTCAACGTGGTGTGTTAATCCTGGCCCTCAGGAAATGGGGATGCTGGCCCTCTGGTAGATGAGGGCGGTATGGGTGGGGAAGGACTCGCCCTCCAGCAGACATGGGGGGTTGGGGGGCGGGGGAGGGCGGTGGTTAGAAGGAAACTGGCCTACCAGCGTATGGGGGACAGACACTGGCCCTCTGGCAGATATGGAGAGAGGAGGGTTATTGGCTTTCTGACAGACATAGGGGGGGTGTTTACTGACCATCCAACAGACACAGGGGGTGGGGAAATATTGGTCTTCCCATAGATACAGGGAAGGGGAAGGGTTACTGGCCCTCCGGTGGGCACAAGGGAGGATGTGCGGTGGGAGGATGGTGATTACTGGCCTTTCAACACAGAGGAGGGAGGGTTACTCACCCTCCGACATACAAGGGAGTGGAGGTTACTGGCCTTCTAGCAGACACTCCAGCCAAGACATCTTAGGGTACATGTCGCTCAGCAGGAGAGCACAGCGCACTGACTCACCCCTCAGAATATGCTGCTGAGGACCTGCCAATCACGATACAGAGTGCTGGGGAAAAAAAAAATTACGGGGGGTTTTGGTCGAGCGGTATTACCGTGAAGCTATTAATTTAGAGACTCAATTCATGTTCTGGGGATCCAGGTTCGAATCCCACCACGACAGACGGTGGGATTTGAATTCAGCCTCACATCAAGAATCAACTGATGACCATGAAACCATTCTTGTTTGTCCGAAAACTGATCTGGTTCACGAATGTCCTTTCAGAAGAGAAATCTGCCATCTTCACCCAGTCTGGCCTACATGTGACTCCAGAGCCACAGCAATGTGGCTGACTCTCATCTACCCTCCAAGGGCAGCTAGAGATGGGCAGTTAATGCTGACCACCAGTGACACCCACATCCTTCAAATGAATAATATAAAAAAAAACCAGCTATGGCAACATCTGTCAGGGGACAGAAACAAGAGTTAACTCTTCTTACAGATGCTGCCAGACCTGCTGAGATTTTCAAGTATCCCCTTATGTTTCACACTCCAGCATCCGCAGGACTATAGCACAGAAACATTCGTGTGCAGAAATAACAATGTGGCAACGCTAAGGTTAGCAGTTCCTGATCACAGTCTCTCTTTAATCCTGGCAGGAGGTATGAGTTTACATTGCCCACGAGAGGGGTTTTCTAGCACTCATTAGTGCCACGGAGTCAGGGGTCAGCAGTCTGAGGCTCTGCTTTCAAGCTGCAACCTTCTCTGGAGGCATTGGTTACATTCAAACACTTGGCATTTGTATTTTAGTTATGTAGGAGACGGTAGGGGGAACTGTAATCCAGAGGGAGACAATTTAAATGGAATTAATAAGTAATAGTAGCTAGCCTCCAGAAATAGTGATCCTGGAATTAACTGATTGACATAAAAACCCATCTGATTCACTTACACACACTATACAGACAAAGCATACTGTTTGTAGAGAAGGAAATGAGAGACTGCAGAATGTAGTGCTACAGTCATAGCTAGGGTGTCGAAAAAAATCAACTTAATGCGAGGTAGGTCTATTCAAAAGTCTGACAGCAGCAGCAAAGAGTCTGTTGAGTCGATTAGTATGTGACCTCAGACTTTTGTATCTTCTTCCCGATGGAAGAGGGAATGTGCGTGGGGTCCTTAATTATGCTGCCTGCTTTGCCGAGGCAGTGGGAAGTGTAGCTAGAATCAACGGATGGGAGGCTGCTTTGCCTGATTGATTGGACTACATTCACAATCCCTTATGGTTTCTTGCGGTCTTGGTCAGAGCAGGAGCCATACCAAGGTGTAATACAACCAGAAAGAATACTTTCCATGGTGCATCTGTAAATGTTGGTGAGAGTGGTGGCTGACATGTCAAATTTCTTTAGTCTTCTGAGAAAATAGAGGCATTGGTGGGGCTTTCTTAACTATAGTGTTGGCATCGGGGGGGGGAGGGGGGGGGGAACCAGGACAGGTTGATGGAGATCTGGACACCTAAAAACTTGAAGCTCTCGACCTTTATCCCATCCTTATCCTATTTGCCCTTTGCAACTCTGGACCCTAAGCAATGAGACCCTTAAGTATCCCCTCAAGTGACTGAGCAACCTCTGCAGCACTGAGGGTGCCTCTGTGTCACCTGGACTGCAGCAGTTGATAAAAGCAGCTCACCAGCGCCTTCCTGAGGGTAATGAGGGATGGGCAACAAATGCTTTCATTGGCCCAAGTCCCAAGAATGAATAAAAAAAGAAATAAGATTGTTGCTGCCACAGAATCATGGATCCTGTACTACAGGAGGCCGCCATTCGGCCCATTTAGTCTGCACCAATCCAACCCAGGACCTATCCCCATAACACGGTGCATTTACTCCAGCTAGTCCCCCTAAGACTAAGGGGCAATTTAACATGGCCAATCCTGCACATCTCTGGACTGAGGGGGAAACCAGAGCACCTGGAGGAAACCCACACAGACATGGGGAGAATGTGCAAGGTCCACACAGGCAGTGACCCAAGCCAGGCTGCATTGGGAAGCCTCGGCATTCAGAGCCCTCTGCTCTGCAAAAAATCCCTGTTCGTGTCTTCAATAAACCTGGATGTCCAGGAGGAGCCACTGACTCTTGCATCACCAAGAGGAGCCAGATATACCAAGGATACACTGGCAATATCTTCCAAATCCATCACCTCCGCCATCCAAAAGGACAAGACAGCAGACACATGGAAATGCCACCATTCCAAATCACTATGCTCTCTTGTAACTTCTAACCTTGGAAACTTTCTGACTATCAGTGGCACAGTGGTTCGCACTGCTGCCTCATACAGCCAGGGACCCGAGTTCGATTTCCAGCTTGGGTTACTGTCTGTGTGGACTTTGCACATTCTCTCCGTGTGTGTGTGGGTTTCTTCTGGGTGCTCCAGTTTTCTCCCACAGTCCAAAGACATGCTGGTTAGATACACTGGCCATGCTAAATTCTCCCTCAGTGTACCCGAACAGGTGCCAGAGTGTGGCAACTTGGGTATTTTCACAGTAACTTGTGACACTAATAAATTAACTTTAAAAAATGGTTTGTAAACAAACTGCCCAGAGAGTCTGGGAGAGATCAACCAACTTCACAGAGCCCAGGCAGTGAGGCTGGAAACCATTTGGGTCCCCAAACCTCAGCTTCACAACGACCTGTCCAAACAGAGAACATAGCGTCACCAATTATCGGAAGGACGTGAACACACTGGAGAGGGTGCAGAGGAGATTCACCATATGATTCCTGGAATGGAGCATTCAAGTGATAGTGAGAGGCTGGATAGGCCTGTGTTGTTTTCTCTGGAGCAGAGAAGACTGAGGGGGTGACCTGATTGAGGTGTTCCAAATTTTGAGGGGCACGGACAGAGTGGGTAGGGAGCAGCTGTTCCCCTCAGTTGAAGGGGTTACGGAGGGCACAAGTTAAAAGTGAAGGGTGGGAGGTTTGGGGAGGGTTTCAGGAAAAACCTTTTTTACCCAGAGGATGGTGTCAGTCTGGAACATGGGCGGGAGGGCGGGTGCGTGGTGGAAGTGAGATGCCTCACCAGGTGAAGGTAAAATCTGAAGGAAGGTCTTATGAGGAAAGGCTGAGGGACTTGAGGTTATCTTCATTAGAGAGAAGAAGGTTAAGAGGTGACCTGATTGAAGCATACAAGACGATTAGAGGGTTAGATAGTGCAGACAGTGAGAGTCTTTTTCCTCAGATGGAGATGGATAACACGAGGGGACATAGCTTTAAATTGAGGGGGGATAATTATAGGACGAATGTCAGAGGTGGGTCCTTTACTCAGAGGGTAGAAGGGCATGAAATGCTCTGCCTCCAGCAGTTGTGGACTCGCCAACTTTAAGGGCATTCAAATGGTCAGTGGATAGACACATGGATAATATTGGAATAGTTCAGGTTAGAGGGTCATTAGATTGGTTCCACTGGTCGGCACAACATCGAGGGCCAAAGGGCTTGTATTGTGCTGTAATGTTCTATGGGTAAGAAACTGGAATTTCCTGGACAGATTTTGTGAACCTGACCCCACCCACCCAGATAATCAATCCAAAAATAGCCCCACTGCACGCCCACATACATCAACCACTCATTAGTGGTCAAACTGTACCACATAAAGTGTGCAATCAATGCAGATGGTGGTGTAGTGATGATACCACCGGACTAATGATTAAGGGCCGCAGACTAAAGCTCTGGGAGGCTTGGGGGACATGGGTTCACATCCCACCACGGCAGCTGGTGGATTTTAAATTCAATTAATAACACCCAGTCCATTCGGCCCATCGACTTTGCTCTGCCATTCTGAGATCGTGGTTATCTGGTATAATCCTCAACTTCATTTTCCCGCCTTATCCCCGTTGCCCTTGATTCGCTTATTGATCAAAAGTCTGTCTACCTCAAGTCTTGAACATTCTTAACAACCCAGCCTGTACGGTCCTCCACGGTAATGAATTCTACAGATTCACTACTCTTAGAGAGAAGAACTTTCTCCTTGTCTCGTGTTAAACGAGTGCCCCTCTGAGATTCTGCCCTCTGGTCTTCGACTCTCCCACAAGGGTAAGCGACCTCTCTGTACCTCCCCTGTCAGCCCGCCTGAGAATCTGACCTGTCTCAATAAGGTTGCTTCTCATTGTTCTAAACTCCAGTGAGTACAGGCCCAACCTACTCAACCTCACCATGACTGATGGGTTCAGAGGGATATGGGCCAAATTTGGACAATGAGGACTTGCTTAGCGATTTAAATAAAAAGACGGTATAGACAAGTTGGGCTGAAGGGCTTGTTTCCATGCTGTAAACCTCTATGACTCTCATAAACATCTTCAATTGCGGTAAAAACACATTTGGTTCATTATTTTGGTTTGATTTATTATTGTCAAATGTATTAGCGACTGAAGCGATTCACCCGTAAAGCAAGGGCAAGTAAATTGAGGTTTGTGCTCACAACACTGACTGTGAGAGCTACGCACTCCCTCTGTGTCAATATTTCTTTTGTTTTTACTAAAGTTCACAGTTCTATTAATACATAAATGATTCAGCGTTTTCTCTAATTCATGATGAAATATTCAGCATGTTTTAAAACGTGTTTAATCTTATTCGTGGGGTCGCGATTAGCGAACAAGTCCAATTTCAAAGTCGACTGGGCTGAAGGGGGGTCACTCACACGGCCCACTCACTCGCTGAGGACGTCCCTCACTTCTTGCATTTTCAACGCTACATTGTTGTACAGAGTGGAACGATTACAGCAGGACTGCAACCTCAGAGACGACAGCATGACAATTTCGCACAGATATCTCACACGGCCAGGTGAGATACTCAATTCAAGGGCAATTATGGATGGATAACAAAAGTTGGCCTTGCCAGCAACAGCCACATCCCGTGAAAGAATCGATATTTGGATAACTCTTTCAAAGTGCCAGCATAGATGTACCGAATGGCCTCCTTTTATCAGTCAAAGCACTGTCCTTTGTACAGCTGAGAGAACGAATTGAAGTCAACTCAGCGAAGCACAAATACGACAAGCATTCGCGCAGAAATTAGGATAACTCCCAGCTGCAGGCGACAGAGTACGCGCTCCCCCCTGAATATTAACCGCACACTACAGTCGACAGATCATCCCACTACCTGCTGCTCGCTGTTCAGCCTCCTCCTTGGCAGTGTCATTCTTCAGGGCAGGGTCAGGAGAGGGAAGTCGAACGAGTAACATCCTTTTGGCAGCCTCTTCCCGGGAGCTGGTCACGCACTCCCCGTACAGCCACTGATCTGAGGAAAATCCCAACACTTAGCAGTTACTTAGCTGTGATCCACAGAACCCTACAGTGTAGAAAGAGGCCTTTCGGCCCATCGAGTGTGCACCGAACACAATCCCACCCAGTCCCTATCCCCATATCCCTACATATTATACCCACTAATCTATGCATCCCTGGGCACTAAGGGGCAATTTCTTAGCATGGCCAATCAACCTAACCCGCACATCTTTGGACTTTGGGGGGAAACTGGACTATCCAAAGAAAACCCACACAGACACGAGGAGAATGTACAAACTTCACACAGACAGTGACCCAAGCCAGGAATCAAACCCAGGATCCTGGAGCTGTGAAGCAGTAGTGCTAACCACTGCCCTTACAGATGCCGCACCACCTCCCCCCCCACCCCTGTCCCTACAGCCTTCATTTGTACCCATAAACACTGTGGCAGCTTACAATACCATTCCGCACTCACGTACAGAATTCCAGCAGTTTCTAAAGAACTAACAGTCCGTGATTTTTAACATCTGCCCAACATGAGGAGAGTTAATTAGATCGCAAACTCCAAACACATAGGACTATCAAATTAAAGAAAGCAGAGCCCCACCTTTCAATGAGACTTCAACGGAGAGAAAATTAAATTTAAAACTAAATCTAATTTGCAGATTTTCTGAAGCAAATCAAGCCTTAAAATTAGATCACCTGATTCAGTAATCAAAACAGGTCCAACCACTAACTCAACCTTGCGTATCTTCCTGAGAAGTAGCACCAAAAAACCCAGGATTTTGTCCTAACAAAACCACACAAACAAATTTCCAGAGGGAAAGCACAAAAACAGGATAAGCCTATAGTCAAAATTAGCACAGCGGCACAGTGGTTAGCACTGCTGCCTCAAAGCACCAGGGACCTGGGCTTGATTCCCGGCTCGAGTCACTGTCAGTGCGGAGTCTGCACACTTTCCCCATGTCTGCATAGGTTTCCTCCTACAGTCCTGGATGCTAAATTGCCACTTGTTGTCAGGGGGACGAGGAGAGTAAATATGTGGGGTTACAGGGATGGGCCTTGGGTGGGATTGTTGTTGCCGCAATTGGGAAATTGGTACAGCTCCAGAATTCATGATGAAGACTGAACAAACCCAGTCTCTCTCCTGAGACAAGTTTCAGGGGCTATCCAATGGGGGATTTTTTAAACTTGTGAAATGATTCGAGGGAGTTTTGGTTGTCTTATCTAAGGGAAGTTATATTGGGGGCAGCCTTGAGATGGTTTGTTACGTTATAGAGATTGTCTTACAAGGAGAGGTCGAGTAGGTTGGGCCAAATGGCCTCCTTCTGCACTGCAGATTCTACGACAGCTCCACGTTTCCAACTCATCCCCCTTCTAATGGACTTCCTCACTGACTGAAAATCTGTCTATCTCAGCCTTGAACATACTTAATGACCCAGCCTCTGCAGCACTCAAACGGTAAAGAATTCCACAGATTCCCTCAGAGAAGTAATTCCTCCTCATCTGTGTTAAATGAGTATCTTCTTTACTCTGAGATGTTGCCCTCTGGTCCTAGACTCTCCCACAAGGGCAAATGGCCTCTCAGCATCGACCCTGTCAAACCCTCTGTGAATCCGAAATGTCTCAATAAGGTCACTCTCATTCTTCTCAACTCCAATGAGTACAGGCCCAACCTACTCAACCTCTCCTTGTAAGACAATCTCTGCAACGTAACAAACCATCTCAAGGCTGCCCCCAATATAACTTTCCTTAGATAAGACAACCAAAACTCTCTTGAATCACTTCACAAGTTAAAAACCCCCCCACTGGATAGCCCCTGAAACTTGTCTCAGGAGAGAGACTGAGTTTGTTCAGTCTTAATCATGAATTCTAGAGCTCTACCAATTTCCAGTTAAATGCTGCCACCTGGAGTCAGGCCTCGGCATTGCAAGCCATTCACACACGACAAAAAGTTCTGACCAATTAATTCATCATTCATCCCAGGGGTGTGATTCCTACCTGTCGAATGTCCCGACACATCTTGAGTGTGACCATTCATTCCACGGGACTTCTTATACGTGTCGCAGTTCAAAAATACTGACTGCAAGCAAAGGCAAAGGGAAAATTAGAGAAGGTTCCTGCCTTCGAAAGAGAGGAAAGGGTTGAGCAAGAGTGGATATTCACAGCATCAGACAGGTTTACAGCACGGAAACAGGCCCTTCGGCCCAACTTGTCCATGCCACCTAGTTCCAATATATCAAACGGTTCACATACAGAAAAGACAAAAAAATTATTTCACAGCACATCAGTCTGGCAAAACAAAAAGCAAGTTCAGTAAAACCATGACACGGTGAACGTGGAAAAACTATTCCAAAATGTCGATAATCTCTGGGCACAGATACGAGGAAAATAAGGGAAAACTGTTTATTTCACACAATGGAAAGCACTGCTTGATAAAGTCAAGGTAGCAGATTCAATATTCAATTTTGAAAACGGAATAGGTTAAATGCTAAAAGAGAAAAGGGTGGCACAGTGGTTAGCACTACTGCCTCACAGCACCAGGGACTCGGGTTCCATTCCCGCTCAGGTCACTATGTGGAGTTTGCATATTCTCCCCGTGTCTGCGTGGGTTTCCTCCCACAGTCCAAAGATGTGTGAGCTAAGTGGATTGGCTGTGATAAATAGCTCTTGGTGTCAGGAGGGCTAGCAGGGCGATACATAGTGTTATGGGTATAGAGCCTGGATGGAAATATTGTTGGTCGAGACTCGAAGGGCCAAATGGTCTCCTTCTGCACTGTAAGGATTTCCTGAGGAAAGATTTACAGGGGCTGTGGGGGGAAAAACACAGAAGTGGGAGTAATTGGACAAAGAGGCAGCACAGAAATAATGGGCCAAAAGGCCTCCTCCTCCTATGCTTTATCATTCTGAGTTCCACAAACTTGATGTCTTGTAACCCTAACAGTTGAAGAACATAAAACGTAGAGATGCCAGCATTGGACTGGGGTAAACAGAGTAAGAAGTCTCACAACACCAGGTTAAAGTCCAACAGGTTTATTTGGTAACACGAGCTTTTGAAGCACTGTCCCTTCCTCAGGTGGGTAAAGAAGTGACTCTCCAAAAGCTCGTGATTCCAAATAAACCTGAAAGTTAATCCTGGTGTTGAGAGTTGAAGAACATTAACAAGCCATCATTGGATAATTTCCCAGGCTGGTTATAATACTTACTGATTCAGTTGGGTGTTTGGAATCAGCAACCTTATTAATCTTGCAGTTGTTCTGTTTGGAAACCAGCTCCACTGTCTCAGTCTCGTGGGCATCTTGCTCCAACTCTGCAAATTCAACAAAGTTAATGACACTTTTGCAGCATCCGTGATCTTCAATTCATCTAAAACTCCAGTGCCAGTAAAATCCCATTCACACATTGCCCAGTGTTTGCTGAAATACACAGGCTCAAAGTCCAGCCTTGCTCCGAGATCATTCCAACATCTTCTGGAATTCACTCCAACATCTTCTGTCTCTCTCCGTACTTTGAAATCCCAACCTTTGGCCAAACCTCTTTACGTGACTCAATTTTTTTCTCTTATCAGTGACCTTGGGGACATTTTACTGGGTTAAAGACTCTTTGTAAAGTCCAGCTCCAGCTGGACAGCAGGTACCTTCATATAGTACATTTTATTACAACACTGAAACCAACTTAACTGATCACACAAGCTTCCTCCCAGACTTCATCATCTAACCCCGTCAATTTACTTTCAAATCTTTTCTCCCTTTCGGCCCATCAAATCCACTCTGCCATCAATGAGACCAACCCTCTGTTCCACCATGACACCCCAGGTCACGTTGCACTTCCCCTTTTCCTAAGCTGCCACCATTCAGATCACAATCTTCCTTCCTGTCTTTCCCAAGGTGGATAACCTCACATTTATCCACACTGTTGCATTTGCCAAGTATTTACCCACTCAGCCAGCCTGTCCAAGTCACTCTGCAGCCTCTTAGCATCCTCCTCACAACACACACCGCTACCCAGCTTAGTGTTATCGGTAAATTTGGAGATATTACATTCAGTTCCTTCGCCCAAATCATTAATGATAATCCTCAACTCCACATTCCTGCCTTATCCCAATAACTGTGATTCCCTGATTAATTAATCTGTCTATCTTAGCCTTGAACATAGTTAACCACCCAGCCTTGACAGCCTTCTGAGGCTAAAAGAAAAATTCCAGATTCCTTCAGAGGAGACATTTTTCCTCATCTCTGTTTTAAACAGGTCCCCCCCTTACTGAGATGATGCCCTCTGGTCCTAGATTCTCCCACAAGAGGAAACAACCTCTCAGCATCTACCCCATCAAACTCATTGAGAACCCGATATAGCTCAGAACAAAGCAGATCTCGGGGTACATGTTCATAGCTCCGTGAAAATGAAATCTCAGGTGGACAGAGTGGTGAAGAAAGCATTCGACATTATTGGTTTCATTGGTCAGAACAGTGAGTTGGGACATCTTGTTGAAGTTGTACAAGATATTGGTAAGGACACCCTTGGAATACTGTGTGCAATTCTGGTCACCCTATTACAGAAACGATATTATTAAACTAGAAAGAGTGCAGAAAAGATTTACTAAGATGCTACCGGGACTCGATGATTTGATTTGTAAAGAGAGGCTGGATAGACTGGGACTCTTCGAAGCGTAAAAGGTTGAGGGGTGATCTTATAGATGTCTATAAAATAACGAGGGGCATTGATCAGCTACATAGTCAACATTGAGTCTTCTTGTGGACAACGCATGCAGACTCAACATGTTTGTATGTTCTTAAAAATGATGACAGGCATGGGCATTGTAAATATAAACAGGTTATTTGTTTATTGATGAAGCAGATTTTCACTCTTAACTGTTGATGAAACTATTGTTTATGCTATAGAATTGCCTTAAGAAAATATCTTTTCCCAAAGGTAGGGCAGTCTAAAACTAGAGGGCATGGGTTTAAGATGAGAAGGGAGAGATACAAAAGGGTTCAGAGGAGCAATTTTTTCAGAGGGTGCTGAGTATCTGGAACAAGCTGATAGAAGTAGTAATGAACAAAGAACAAAACAGCAGGGGAAACAGGTCCTTCGGCCCAACGAGCCCACGTTGTTCCCACCTCTACCCATGATCCCTGTCTATGTTTATAGACCTGTGGATTAAAAAACCAAATTTGAGACAATTTAGGGAGAATTTGTTTTGCCAATTAGCCTAAGAGCACATCTTTGGGATGTGGGAGGAAACCGGAGAGCCTGGAGAAAACCCACGCAAGCACGGGGAGAATGCGCAAACTCCCACAGACACAGGCCCAAATCCATGTATCTGCACAGCACAGCAATAATCACTGAGCTGTCGTGTTGCCCATCAAATGGTCCAGGTCAAGCATAAAGACAGGTACAATTTTGTTTTTTAAAAAGCGTTTAGACAATTACATGGGTAGGATGGGTATGGAGGGATGTGGGTCAAATGACGGCAACTGGGATTAGTTTAGGGGTTTTAAAAAAGGGCAGCATGGACACATTGCTGTAAACCTCCGACTCTATCTCAACAAGATCACCTCTAATTCTTCTAAATTCTTAAATGTATCTAAAAAGAAAAATAAAGTGAAAGGAAGAAGTGTATAAGATCCTGAGGGGTCCTGACAGGGCCAACGTGAAGAGCATGTGTTCCCCTTGTGAGAGAATCCAGCATTAGGGGTCACTGTCCATAAATAAGGGATTGTCCACTGAAGGAGAGAAGAATTTATTTTTTCTCTCGAGAGTTTTCAGTCTGTAGAACTCGCTTCATCTAAAAGGTGGTAAAAACAATCTGAATATTTTAACGCACAGCTAGATAGGTTCTTGGGAATGAAGGATAGGAGGGAACGTGAGGTTAAGGTTCAAAAAAGCAACAATCTTGTTGAATGGAAATGCAGCGCCGAAGGACTGAGTGGCCTATTCCTGCTCCGAATCTGTATGTTCGTACATTGAGAGGGGAAGAGAATTACTTGAGGGACAGAAAGGTTGTGGAGCCTGGATGTGAACAAGAGCAGTGGGATTTTCCGGAGCAGTTGCAAGGGATCCCAGACCGGCTGGCGAACATGGCAGGCCGTTCAAACGATGATGCTCTCCGGCCGGACTGGAGGATCCCTCCAGCGGGAGGGGCTGGAAAATTTGGCAAAGGAATGGGAAAGTAGGGAAGAGGAAAACCACGAGCAATGAAGTCTGTATCGAAATGCATCTTAACGTTAACTGCAGTCCACGTGCTGGTTTAATTCCTGGTGTGTTTTCACCTTGAATTTCCTGGTTTCTCTCGCACCGGCACTCCTTCATGCAGACCCTTCAGATTTCCTTCCCATTTTGTCCTTTTCTCCTTCTGTCAGTGTTTCTTCTCAGTCAGTATTACTTTAACATTTCCTTTCTTTTGTTTGTGTGTTTGCTCGACACTCCCTCCTCTGTGCGTGAGAATCGACTATCTGGATTCTCGGGTTACACACTGTGCGTCATCTACTGTACAGACAGCAGAAGAGTGGATAGGTTTTCGCAAGACCAACTCAAACTGCTAATGGCTGCGTTTCTTTATTTTGTTCATTTATATCCCGCAGGCATCGCTGGCCAGCCCAGCATTTACCGTCCATCCCCAAATACTCTTGTTAAGGTGGTGCTGGTCAGTTGCCTTCTTGAATCGCTGCAGTCCACGTGGTGTAGGTACACCCGCAGTGCTGTCAGGGAGGGATTTTCAGGACTTTGACCCAGATTCAGTCAGGGTGCTGAGTGGGTTGCAGAGGAACTTGCAAGAAACTACAAAGGGTCACGAATGAAGCCCAGTCCATCACTCAAGCCAGCCTCCCATCCATTGACTTTGTCTACACTTCCCACTGCCTTGGCAAAGTAGCCAACATAATCTAGGACCCCATACATTCTCTTTTACTTTCCCCCGTTGGGAAAAAGATACTGAGATCACATATCAACCGACACAAGAACAACTTCTTCCTGCTGTCAAGACTTTTGAATGGACCTACCCCCGCATTAAGTTGATCTTTTTCTACACCCTAGCTATGACTGTAACACTACATTCTGCATTCTCTCCTTTCCTTCTCTATTAACGGTGTGCTTTGTCTGTATAGCACGCAAGACAGAATACTTTTCATTGTATACTAACACGTATTGAAACTGAGTTGCAGAGAAAGGTTGAGTAGGTTAGGACTTTATTCCTTGGAGCGTAGAAGAATGAGGGGAGATTTGATAGAAGTGTACAAGACTTTGATGGGTACAGATAGAGAGAATGCAAGCAGGCTTTTTCCACTGAGGCTAGGGGAGAAAAAAAAATAAGAGAACATGGGTTAAGGTTAAAAGGAGAAAAGTTTGAAGGAAATATTAGGGGGGGGCTTCTTCACACAGAGAGTGGTGAGAGTGTGGAATGAACTGCCGGATAAAGTGGTAAATACAGGCTCAGTTTTATCATTTAAGAAAAACTTGGCCAGGTACATGGATGAGAGGGATGTGGAGGGATATGGTCCAGGTGCAGGTCAGTGGGACTAGGCTGAAAAATGGTTCAGTGCAGTCAAGAAGAGCCAAAAGGCCTGCTTCTGTGCTGTAATGTTCTATGGTTCCATGTGATAACAATAAATCAAATCAAGTGACTGTTGTTCCTGTGTGTCTGTTGTCCTTGTCCTTCTATATGGTAGGGGAAGCTGGTTCGGAAGGTGCTGTCAAAGGGAGTTGCTTCAGTGCATCTTGAAAACGGTACACACTGCTGCCACTGTTCCTGCGCATCCCCCCACTCCCAGACAAATCGATCAGTTTGTTTTGACTATGCTGAGATACCATTTGAAAATGCAATAAAGCATTTGCAGCCGTGTAAAAAGAACAGATTGCAAGATTTCTAAACAGAGCAAACTAACCCAAAGTATAAACGTGATGAGCTGTATAGGAAGATTGAGGAAGTGCCTTCCCTGCAGCTGACTGTATAATGTGCAGCTCCTCCCCTCAATAATCAAGAACTCCAGAGCAGGGACAAAATGACCTCGTTTCTCTGACATCCGTAAGCCATAAATTTCTTGATCCTTCTTTGAAGTCTTCTCTGTCTGCATTAATGGGAATATTTCCTCACAAAGATCATTATCTTCTCAATCGCTCCATCTACAGACAGCAGCAGAGAGAAGCTGGGGATTCAGCCCTGGAAGGGCATTCTGTTTTGTACGAATTATTCACTGGGCTTTGACTGTTGTGTTTGTTTTTTTTGGGGGGGTGGGGGGGGAGATTGGCGGAAGGAATGAGAAAATATCATCCAGAAGGTTCTCAGGGCCTCAGAGGCTGGAAACCGCATCTCATTTTGAAAGGATGTGTATCAGAAGTATGGTAATCTACAGAACTCCTGACCAAATTCTGGAAAGGAGATGAGGCTGGCTGGTGACTTGCGTTACGGTTACCGTAGACATGTTGGGCTGAGTGGCCTCTTTCTGCATTGTGAACATTCTACAATTCTATTGAAACTGTGGCTTCTATTTACACAAAGACAAGATGTGTGAATACCTCTGTACTGATGGATCTCCTGATATCCTGGCAGAAGACAGAGATTGAGGATAAAGTGGTCTTTCTCAGGTTGGCAACCGGTGACTAGTGGTGTGCCTCAGTGGTCAATGCTGGGACCACAACTTTTCACAATATACATTAACGATCTGGGAGGAACTGAAGGCACTGTTGCTAAGTTTGCAGATGGTACAAAGATACGTAGAGGGACAGGTAGTACTGAGGAAGCCGGGGAGCTGCAGAAAGACTTAGACAAGTTAGGAGAGTAGGCAAACAAGTGGCAGATGCAATACAATGTGGAAAAGCATGAGGTTATGCACTTTAGAAGGAGAAATGGAGGCACAGAGTATTCTCTAAATGGGGAAATGCTTAGGAAATCAGAAACACAAGTGGGAGTCCTTGTTCAAGATTCTCACAAGGTTATCAAGTACATTCGGCAGTTAGGAAGGTAAATGCATTCATGTTGAGGGGGCTAGAATACAAGAGCGGGAATGTACTTCTGAGGCTGTATAAGGTTCTGGTCAGACCTCATTTGGAATATTATGAGTAGTTTTGGACCCCATATCTAAGGAAGGATGTGCTGGCCTTGGAAAGGGTCCAGAGGAGATTCACAAGAATGATCCCTGGAATGAAGAGTTTGTCATATGAGGAAAAGTCAAGGACTTTGGGTCTGTATTCATTGGGGTTTAGAAGGATGGGGGCAGGGGCGGTATCTTATTGAAACTTAAAGGAAACTGCGAGACCTGGATAGAATGGACGTGGAGAGGATGTTTCCACTAGTAGGAAAAACAAGAACCAGAGAGGGCACAACCTCAGGCTAAAGGGACACTCCTTTAATCGGGGTTACGGGAAGAAGGCAGGAAAATTGGGTGAAAATGCAGAATGTAGTGTTACAGTTTTAGCTAGAGTGTAGGGAAAAATCAACTTAACGTGAGGTAGATCCATTCAAAAGTCAGATGGCAGCAAGGAAGAAGTTGCTCGAGTTGGTTGATACACATCCTCAAACTTTTGTATCTTTTGCCCAACAGAAGAAGATGGAAGAAAAAATGTCCAGGGTACACAGCTTCCTTAATTATGCTGGCTTTTTTAAGGCAGTGGGAAATTAGACAGAGTCAATGGACGGTTTCCATGATGGATTGGGCTACATTCACAACCTTTTGTAGTTCCTTGCGATCTTGGACAGAGAAGAAGCCATACCAAGCTGTGATACAATCAGAAAGAATGGTCCATCTGTAAAAGTCATAGCTGACACACCAAATTTCCTTAGTCTTCATACAAAGTAGAGGCATTGGTGGGCTTCCTTAATTATAGTGTCAGCATGGGGGGGGGGGGCAGGATAGGCTGTTGGTCTGGAGACCTAAAAGTTTGAAGATCTCAACCTTTCTACTTCGTCCCCATTGACGTAGACAGGGGCACATTCTCCACTACGCTTCCTGAAGTTGACATTGAGGAAGAGATTTTTGTTGATATTGAGGAAGAGATTATCGTTGCCATAGCAGTGCACCAGATTCTCATCTCGTCATTGTTCGAGATCTGGCCCACGATGGTGGTGTCATCAGCAAACTTGAAAATCGAGTTGGAGGAGAATTTGCCGCACAGTCAGAGTATAGTAGGGGGCTGAGAACACAGCCTTGTGGGGTACTGGTGTTGAAGGTGATTGGGGAGGAGATGTAACTGCCTTTCCTTATTGTTTATTAAGAAGATACATTAAACCATTCTTTCATGGTATGTGAATGCTGTTGGCTGGGTCAGCATTTATTGCCCATCCCCAATCACCCCGCAAACTGAGTGACTTGATCTGATTTATTGTCACGTATATTGGAATACAGTGAGAAGCACTGTACAGGCAAAACATACCATTCACAGAATATATAGGGGAGAAGCAAAAATGAGAATGCAGAATGTAGTGTCATAGCTAGGGTGTAGAAAAAGATCAGCTTAATTTAAGATAGGTCTGTTCAAAAGCCTGATGGCAGCAAATAAATGCATTATCTCATAAATGTGAGGTAATGCATTTTGGAAGGTCTAATACAGATAGGAAATATACAGTAAATGGCAGAACCCTTAAGAATATTGATAGACAAAGGGATTTGAGTGTACAGGTTCACAGGTCACTGAAAGTGGCAATGCAGGTGGGGAAGGTAGTCAAGAAGGCACACGGCATGCTTACCTTCATTGGCTGGGGTATTGAGTTTAAAAGTTGGCAAGTCATATTGCAACTTTATAGAACCTTAGATAGGCCGCACTTGGAATGTAGTGTTTAATTCTGGTCACCACACTACCAGAAGGATGTGAGGCTTTGGAGAGGATACAGAAAAGATTTATCAGGATGTTACTGGTATGGAGGGCATTAGCTATGAGGAGAGGTTAGAGAAACTTGGTTTGTTCTTGCTGGAGCGACGGAGGTTGCGGGGTAACCTGATAGAAGTCTGCAAGATTATCAGAGGTATGGACAGAATGGATAGTTGGAAGCTTTTTCCCAGGGTGAAAGAATTAATTACTAAAGGGAATAGGTTTGAGGTGCAAAGAGCAAGGTTTAAAGGAGATGTACAAGGCAGATTTTTTACATAGAGACTAGAGAGTGCCTAGAACTCATTGCCCAGGGAAGTAGTGGAAGTGGATGCAGTAGTGAGTTTTAAGGGGCATCTCGACAAGTACATGAATAGGATGGGAATGGAGGGATATGGTCCCTGGGAGGGTAGGGGGTTTTAGTTCAGTTGGGCAGCATGGTTGGTGCAGGCTTGGAGGGCCGAAGGGCTTGTTCCTGTGCTGTAATTTTCTTTATTCAGGGAAGAAGCTGTTCTTGAGTTGGATGGTTTGTGATCTCAGACGTTTAATCTTTTCCCCCGAAGAAAGAAGGTGGAAGAGAGAATATCCAGGATGCGTGAGGTCCTTAATTATACTGGCTGCTTTTCCGAGGCAACGAGGAGTGTAGACAGAGTCAATGGATGGGAGGCTAGTTTGCGTGATGGACTGGGTTTTGTTCACGGCACTTTGTAGTTCCTTGCAGTCGTAGACAGAGCAGGAGCCATACCAAACTGTGATACAACCAGAAAGAATGCTTTCTATGGTGCATCTGTAAAAGTTGGTGAGAGTTATAACAGACATGCCAAAGCTCCTTCATGTATCTGAGAAAGTAGAGGCACTGGTGGGCTTTCTTAACTACAGTGTCAGCATGGGGGGAACCACAACACGGTTGTTGATGATCTGGACACCTAGAAACTTGAAGTTTTCGACCACTTCCACTTCATCTCCATTGACGTAAAGAAGGGCGTGTTCTCCATTACGTTTCCTGAAGTCAGTGACAATCTTCATCTTTGCTGACATTGAGAGAGATTATTATTGTCGCACCAGTTCACCAGATTGTCTCTCTCATTTCTGTACTGTGTCTGTGTCTGGTCATTGTTCGAGATGTAACCACTACAATGGTGTCATCAGCAAACTTGAAAATCGAGTTGGAGGGGAATTTGGCTGCATAAGTAGTATAATAGGGAGCAGACAACACAGCCTTGTGGGGCACCGGTGTTGTGGATGATTGTGGAAGAGATGTTGTTGCCGATCCTTACTGACTGTGATTTGAGAGTTAGGAAGATCAGGATCCGGTCGCAGAGGGAGGAGCCGGGCCCAGGCCACAGATTTTGAAGATGAGTTTTGTTGGAATAATGGTGAAGGCGGAGCTGTAGTCAATAAATAGGAATCTGACACAAGTGTCTTTGTTATCCAGGCGTTCCAGGGTTAAGTGTCGTCCCAGAGAGATGGCAGCTGCTGTGGATCTGTTGCAGCAGTAGGCAAACTGTAGTGAACCCAGGCAATCCGCCAAGTCGAATTTGATCCATGCCATAAGTAACTGTTCGAAACACTTCATCAATGATGGATATCAGAACCATCAAGTGATAGATTGGCCTTTCCAGAGGGCAAGTTAAGAGTCACCAACATCGTTGTGGTTCTGGGGTCACATGTAGACCAGACCAGGTAAAGGGGCTGAGATACCAGATATTGAGATAACAGACTGCTCCTTGGTCATTGTTTACCAATGGATTCAACATTTTGCAGTCAAGCATTTGACAACACAGTTTTCAAAATCCACTTCCATGGCAGGGAGGTGGTAAATCAAGAGAGACAAGAATCATCTGTTTACACAGTAACAAAAGCTTCACTTCAGTAATCCTGCCCAGTGAGTTTGGAGTGCTCAGCTGGGGGCACAAAGGAATGACCTTTCCAAGTGTATCAGTGGGATGAGCAATGTCTGACAGGCAAAACCTGCATCTCAATCTACTGGAGTAAAGTTAGTGGGTCTAAGTTAATCTAGCATGCAAAAGCAAACGCACTCCCTCTCTCTGAAGAAATCCAAATGCTGGCTATAGGAAATTCCTATTCCCATATTGATTTAGCACAGAGATACACAGAAAGATAAAACCTGCCGCGTCATCGAAACACACTCAATGTCACGCACAAAGTGAAACTCTCAGCCTTCTTGATTAAGTTGCCTTCAATACTGTCATCTGCGAATTTTGACACAATGAGTGATAGAGCTAAGTGTGCAGAGGATACTGAACGTCTGCAGAGGGATATAGGTAGTCTAAGTGAGTGAATGAGGGTCTGGCAGATGGAATACAATGTTGGTAAATGTGAGGTCAATCATTTTGATAGGAATAACAGTAAAACGGAGTATTATTTAAATGGTAAAAAAAATTGCAGCATGCTGCTGTGCAGAGAAACTTGGGTGTCCTTGTGCAGGAATCTCAAGGAATTAGTTTGCAGATGCAGAGGTAATCAAGAAGGCAAATAGAATTTTGTCTTTCATTCACAAGAGATGGAGTTTAAAAGCGGAGAGGTTGTCTTGCAGCTGGAGCTGGTGAGGTCACACCTCAAGTACTTTGTACAGTTTGAACTCCTTACTTGAGAAAGGATATACTGGCACTGGACGGGGTGCAGAGATTCAATTGGTTGATTCCTGCCTTGAGAGGGTTGGCTTACAAGGAGGGACTGAGTAGAGTGGGGCTATACTCATTGGAATTTTGAAGAATGAGGGAGAATCTTATTGAAAATTATGAAGGGAATAGATAAGATAGAAGCAGGGAAGTTGTTTCCATTGGCGGGTGAAACTAAAACTCGGGGGCAGAGCCTCAGAATAAGGGGGAGTAGACTTAGGACTGAGTTGAGGAGGAACTTCTTCACACAAATCTGTGGAATTTCCTGCCCCGTGAAGCAGTTGAGGCTACCTCATTGAATATTTTTAAGGCAAGGATAGATAAATTTTTGAACAGTAAAGGAATTAAGGATTATGATGAGCAGGCGGTTAAGTGGAGCTGATTCCATGAAAAGGTCAGCCATGATCTTATTGAATGGCAGAGCAGGCTCGAGGGGCCAGATAGCCATCTCCTGCTCCTAGTTCTTATGTTCTAATCAGCGTAGAACTCAGGCCTCTGGGCAAAAGCTATTTCAAACTGCATTGTTACAGATAGCTTTAAGCCACATTGACAATCCATGCTACACTCAATCCAAAGGTTGAAAGCTTAGTCCCTATCCCTCTGCATCTCACAGTCGCCAGTATGACTCCAATCATCCACTGGACTATGTTATACGTATTAAAACAGAGAAAGTAGGAGTGGGAGGCCATTCAGCCCTTCAAGCCTTCTCCACCATTTATCATGATCATGGCTAATCATCCAACTCAACAGCCTGATCCTCTCCTCCCCTCATATCCTTTGATCATCTTGACCTCAAGAACTATACAACAATGTCAGAAGTAGGAACAGGAGTCGGCAATCCAGCCCCTCGAGCCAGCTTCATCATTCAATACCATCTTAGCCTCATCTCCACTTTCTTGCCCATTCACCATAATCCTTCAAATCCTTATTGATTAAAAATCTACCCGCCTCTTCCTTAAATTGACACAACATCCCAGCAGCTACCGCACTCTGGGGTTGAGAATTCCACAGCCTCACCACCCCTTTGAAAGGAAGGATTTCTCCTCATCTCAGTTCTGCCACCCCTTACCCAAAAACTAGCAACTCTTGTTCTAGATTGCCCCACATGAGGAAACATCCTCTTCATATCTACCCTGTAAATCCTCTTCATTATCTTATGTATCTCAATTAGATCTCCCTTCAGTATTCTAAACTCCAGGGAATTTGGGCCTAAACTGTCCAATCTCTCTTCGTGCGTCAAACACCTCATCTCTGGAATCAATCTAGTGAACCACCTCTGACCATCTCTAATGACGCCGCATCCCACCTCTGTACACAGTGCTGCGACTGCCTTCTCACTAACACTTTGTTCAGTTGCAGTAACATTTCACTACTTTCATATTGAATTTCTTTAGCAATAAATGGCAAAAATATATTTCCAAATCTAACTCCCTCTTGAATACTGCAACATTTTGGCCTCAAGTGCTTTCTGTGGTAGTAAATTTCACAGGTTCACCACTCGCAGTAGAAATTTCTCATTATTTTGGTCCGAAGTTAATTATCCTTTACCCTCAGACTGTGACCCATGATTCTGGAGTCCTCTACCATCAGGAACAGTCTTCTTGCATCTAACCGCATTAGTCCTATTCATATTTTACAGGTTTCCATGAAATTTATCCCCTCATTCTTTTGAATTTAAGCAAATAGAATCCCAATCAACTCAACTGCTCCTCAAATGCCAGACTCACCGTTCCAGGAGTCAGTCTGGTAAACCTTCTCTGCACTCCCTTTATAGCAAAAATAGATCTCTTTGTAAATACCCTAAGAATCATTAGAAAAGAAAGAATGGAGTTGATACCTTGTCTTATCCTCACACATCCTCCTAACTTGGAAATATATCACTGCCACTGGGTCAAAATCCTGGAACTCCCTCTCTAACAGCATTGTGGGTACACCTACACCACACAGACAGCAGCAATTCAGGCAGACAGCTCACCACCACCTTCTCAAGGGCAATAAGGAACGGACAACTAACGATAGCCAGGCCAGTGACAAACACATTCCACATGAATTAAAAGGAGACATCGCACAGCACCTTACAACTATTCTGGGACACGCACAGTGATTGTTAAAACAACAACTTACATCTATCTGGCATCTTTAGCATAATAAAACGTTCCAAACCACTTTGAGATTTATTAAACATGGTGTGACGCCCAGCCACAAAGCCACCTAAGGTCAAAGAGTCAAAATCGAGGGAGGGGGAGATGCATAAAACTGTTGGACATTAACTTGGTGATGTGAGACTTCTTACTGTGTCCATCCCAGTCCAATGTCAGCATCCCGACATCAAGATGAACTTGAACAGGACATCAAGAGAGACACAGGAGCAAGACGCAAAGTTCAGGATTAGGGACGGGAGCCGGGAAGGGTGGTGGGGAATGAGAAAAATGTGGCAACTGACCTGAAATAGCAACATTGAGAACAGCAAAGCAATGAGCAATCAGCTCTATTTCCGCAGTCTTAGCTGAGTGAGGCCTGGGAAGCAGCAGAATTCACGGTCCTCAAGTTAGATTCTTTTACATTCACTTAAACCCGAGCACAGCCCTTAGTTTAATACCTGCACTGTAAAACTAGCATTCCCAACAACGCTGCATCCTCTCTGTGCTGCACTGACGTGTCAACTTCGATTAAATGCTCACAGTTTATTGGGGAAGTGAGATTTGAACACAAGATCGAGGCAGAAGAACTATCGGCTGAGCAATTTGCAATTTCAGGAAGCACCCAACCAACCTTCATTCAAGCCGTTCCTTAAAAAAAGCACCCACACTCGCCCCGAGACTCACAAACCTGGATTTCTCCATTCTTCAATCTCTTTCAGTTCTGCTTCCATACACTCACTGTCTGGAGAGGTTGCAGCTGCTGGAGGGTTCATTAATGAGGCATTCGCTTCAATAGTTTTCTCCTTCCGAGTCCTTGCATATCCCTAGAAACAAAACATGAGATCCACAAAGGCAAAGAATCAAGAGAAGCCTGGGATGATGGGTTGTCCTCTAATTATACACTGCCTCAGCTCAGCGGAGCACGCTCCGCATTTCCAAACTCTCTGACACAGACTGGCAAATGGGCACAAAACTGGGCATTGCTTCAAGTGAAAGGAACTAACACCATCCATGAAATCGGAGCTAAAAGGCCCATCCCAAAGCACCAAACCTAAATACCAGGTGAGCGAGAAATATAACAAAGCACATCACCCGACTGCAAAAATCCACTAACTTCCAGGGAAGGCGAGGGGCAAACAATCCCAGGAATGAAGAGCTTCTCGTGCGAAGAGCAGTTGAGAAGTCTGGATCCGTACTCAATACAGCATAGAAGGAAGGTGGCAGAGGTGTGTATAATTGAAACTTACAAAAATCTGAGGCCTGGATAGAGTGGACATGGAGAGAATGTTTCCATTTATGGGACAGACTACAACTCGAGGCTACAACCTCAGAGTGAAGATCCTTTAAAACAGAGATGAGCCAGAGGGTAGTGAATCTATGGAACTCATTGCCACGGAGGGCTGTGGAGGCCTGGTCACAGTGTCTTTAATACAGAGATAGATAGGTTCTTGATCATTAAGTGGATCAAAGGTTACAGGGAGAATGCAGGAGAATGGGGATGAAAATCATATCAGCCATGATTGAATTTTGGAACAGAGTTGATGGGCCGAATGGTTCCTATATCTTATGGTTTTATGGATTAATGAATCCTTTGAACCATTGTTACCAGCTTTTGTGTCTCCTATGTATGCAAATATATTTTTGCCATTGGGACTGCTGGTGTCGTGGTAACATCACTGGATTAGTATCCAGAGGCCAAGGGATTGCACCATCAAATTTCACCCCAGAAACCAGCAGTATTTAAATTCAATGAATAAATCAGGAGGCTCTGGTGACCACGAAACCTCATTGGCCTTTAAATTGACTCATTAGGCTCTCTCACGCTCGCCGGAAAGCCGCCATACCTCGTTCGTTCCAAACTCCGGGAAAACGGCTAGGAATGAGCATCGTGGAGGAAAACCAGACTCTGGCTGGTGTTGGGAAACTCTTTACACGCCCAGTTCCGTTCCCACCCCCAAAACTGAGTCAATATCCTGCCGAGTACATCAAACTTTAGCGGGTGCTAAGCATTGCACAATCATAAAAACTTTAACCAACAAGGAAGCCATTCAGCCCATTGTGATAGTGCCAGCCCCACATTGGAGGAACGGTCACTGTTTGAGGATCGCCCCTACTCGATGGGCAGCACCTGGGCATGCCTCTTGCCCTGAGTAATGCGCTCACCTCAGTTGCTCTGGTGGAGTCTGCATAGAGGCCTGATAATCGGATGCTAATTTATTCTAACGGGAATCCCCACATTAAATGATCTGGGATTGGGCCAATCCTATCCACTGAAAACAGGAATGCAAAATCAATCCACCTTACCCCCGCATTTGAGGTTTTTTCCCCAATGGACCTGTTGCTTCTTTCCTGATTCATTTTTTTCCTGTTTTGGTTTCAAGCATAAAGCAACTGACAACAGAAAGCCAATCATCTTAGGCTGGTCTGTTTTGACCCACAGTCTGGGATTAGTACTAGTCGAGTAATCTGTGGAGTTCCCTCACCAAAACGCAAAGCACTACTTTCATAGAAATCACGGAATCACTGCAGTGCAGAGGAGCTATTTCGCTCGTCGAGTCTGCATTGGCAACGATCCCATGTATTTATTTCGCTAATCTCTCTAACCTATGTATCCCGGGACTGTAAGGAGCAATTTAGCTTGGTAAAAGCACCTAACCCGCACACCTTTGCCCAGTGGGAGGAAACCAGAGCCCCCGGAGGAAACCCACGCAGATTCAGAGAATACGCAGACTCTGCACAAACAGTGACCCAAGGCAGGAATCGAACCCAGGTCCAAGGAGCTGAGAGGCAGCAATGCTAGCCACTGTGCCAAATTTGGCATTGGTTCCAGGCAAGGGCCAGAAAAGGATAACATAATGATCAACTTTACAAAGCGCCTCTGACTTCCCAAACTGCTTCTCAAAGTACAGTGATTAAAAATAGATTCCATCACGTTTACACCAGCTCCCAGAGGAGCTACCCACTCTCCATCCCAATATCCACAGCCCTCTAAGTACATCACTTTCAAATGTGAATCCAGCTCTCTTCTGAAATCTCTGATGCAATCTGTCTCCACCACTCTCCCAGACAGTGCATTCCAAACCCCAACAACTCTCCAAGTGAAAATATTTCTCATCTCACTCCTAACTCTTGCTGACCATTTTGAAATTCTAGTCACTGACATACAGGCCAATGGGGACACAATATCCTCCTTTATCCTGACAAACTTGTTCATCATTCTGAAGACCTCAATAAGATCACCTCTTAACTCCCTCTGCTCTGAAGAGAATAAGCCATATTTCAAACTACAATCACAGATTTATAAATTATATTTCAGCAACAACTGCCAGCTGGCCTATTAAAATTCCAAGTTAAGCAGCTGTTGATCAACTCTAATGTAGGAATTATTCCTGAAAGCATCAACCCAGCCATGCCCCAGTTCCTTGTGGAAAAGATCAGCAAACACATTTCTACAAAACAGGGGAAAAAAAAAAATCATACTTCATTAACTCAGTAAATGTAGAAATATCACATCCCCTACAGAATCCCCGAGTTCCTCCCTTAAACTTGCTCTAGAATCTGGGGACCTCATTTGGAGATCTGGGAGGTAAACACACTGTCCAATGACAAAGCCAACTGGTTCGCTTGACAGCTGTGATTACAGAGATTAGACCAGGATTCAGGTTAACAAGAGTGGGAGTCAACGTGCTGGAAAAGGCCCAGCTTGAGTCAACACTGGAAAGAGGAAGAGATTATCTCAAGTCAGATCCCTTTGACATTCAGACCCTGACTGAACGGACAAGGCCTTTACAGGGTTTTATTATGGGTGAGTCACATATTTTTACCTCTCTTTGAGGCAATGACTTCTGAAAAGGTAATCGCCCCCGCCCCACCCATCGTTCCCCACAATGTCCACATTCAGAAGATACTGCAGAGAATAAATACTGGAGGGGGCATCACTGCCAAATGCACCCTTGCCTATAAACTGTCTGTAATTCCTCATGCATAGTCGGTCAGCATTCCCTGATGTGCATAGAACATAGAACATTACAGCACAGAACAGGCCCTTCGGCCTTCGATGTTGTGCCGACCAAAATAAAAAGCAATGCCCCTCCAAACTAAACCATTCCCTTCTCTTCCATATACTTATCAATTAACCTCTTAAACGCCACCAAACTTGGCGCATCTACGACAGCTGCAGGCAGGGCATTCCATTCCCTAATCACTCTTTGAGTAAAGAACCTACCTCTGATATCCGTCCTATAACTCATACCCCTTAATTTAAAGCTGTGTCCCCTCGTGCTAGCAGTTGAGCGCCTTTGGAATTCGCTACCACAGAAAATAGTTGAGGCCAAAACATCGTATGCTTTTAAGGAGGAGTTAGGTTTGGCTCTTGGAGCTAAGATATAGTTGAAAGGCAGAATTAGGATAGTAAGTTGAATGATCAGCCAGGACCAGAATGAGCAGATTCAAAGGCCTCCTCCCGCTCCTATTTTCTATGATTCTGGAAGCAGGAACATTGACCAACTTTTACCTAATCTCACAAAAATGCTCCGAAACTGGGCAGAAACTGCCAACTACCTGATAGATTTTACAAAAAAAAAACAAATTTACCTCAGCCATCTACAAATTCAGGAGATTTCACAACATTCACCAATCAATTACGTTCTTTCTTTGAGATGTAGTCACTATGGTAATGTAGGAAACACAACCAAATTGGACACAGCAAACACACACAAGCAACAAACGGGTTACCATCAGATGACTTTTTTTGTGAAACTAAAATAGAAAATGCTGAAAAATCTCAGCAGGTCTGGCAGCAAATAGAGAGGGGGAAGGTATGAACCTCAATGAATTCAATGCAGATCCCCAGTCGCATCTGGAACCTTGTAATTTGCGTAGTTCAGTTGCTGGGACAGCTCTGATCACAGGAATAAATTTTCTTTCTACTGACTTCACATCGAAACTATTTAGCCCAATGAAACCGTCACAGAAACAGTAAAATAGGAGCAGATATAAGCCATTTGGCCCCTTTGAACGTGCACTGCCATTCATTATGATCATGGCTAATCATCCAACTCAATAACCTGCCCCCACCTTCCCCACCATATCCTCTGATCCCTTTAGGCCCAAGTGCTTCTTGAAAACATACAATGTTTTGGTCTCATCTGCTTTCCGTGGGAGCAAATTCCACAGACTCATCACCCTCAAGATGAAAAAGTGTCTCTTCATCTCTAAATGGATTACCCTGTATCCTCAGGCTGTAACTCTTGGCTCTGGCCTCCCCGCCAACAGGAACATCATTATAACATTTATTCTCTCTAATCCTGTTAGAATTTCATAAGTTTCTGTGATATCCCCTCTCATTTTTCAAAACTCCAGCGAATATAGTCCTGATAGACTCAATCTCTCCCAAGAATCAGTCTGGTGAACCTTCCCTTCATTCTTTCTAGAATCTCCTTTCTCAGATAAGGAGATCAAAACTGCACACAATATTCCAAGTCAGGCCATACCAAGGCCCTATACAATCGCAACAACACATCCCTGCTTCTGCACTCAAATCCGCTAGCTATGAAGGCCAACATGCCATTTGCCTTCTTTACCGCCTGCTGCACCTACATGCTTATCTTCAGTGACTGGCGTAAGAGGACGCTCAGATCTTGTTCTGCTTTCCATAAACCATGGCCATCAAGATAATTATTTCCCCAATCAGATTATGACTGATCTGCATCATGATTCCAGTTAACATTGGATTTCATCCCTGGCCTAACTCAAAGGGCAAACTCAGTTTTAAAATGAAGTTTATTTATTAGTGTCACAAGTAAGCTTACATTAACACTGCAATGAAGTTACTGTGAAAATCCTCTAGTCGACTTATTTTAGTGATTGCTTGGTTATATTGAGGATCTAGCATGGTCAATGCACCTAACTAGCACCTTTCGGACTGTGGGAGGAAACCGGAGCATTTGGGGAAAACCCACACAGACAAAGCGAGATGGTGCAGATTCCCGCACAGACAGTGACCAAAGCCAGGAATCGAACCTGGGTCCTGGCACTGTGAAGCAGTAGTACAAACCACTGTGCCATGCAACTGACCACAATAAACATTCTAGGGCATTGAAAAATTCAGCAAAGTAAATGCTTGTGGCCAAGCAGTGGGGACAGGAGGCAGGAGTGCGGGGGGGGGGATAAATGATATTGGGAAAACGATGGTCGGCATTTCTCTGCTGCTTACACCCAGTTAACTGCTGTCAGCATGGTGTGAATGCAGAAACCCGCACCCTCCATGTGCAGTAGCAGCAATTACCCCAGCACAGTTCAATTACAGGAATAGTGCAGGAAGATGCTGCTTGCAGCACACTGTTACTGTGAGACTGGAGGAGAGAAAAGGAAAGAAAAAAGAGAAGAGGAGGAAGGGAAAAAAAAAAGGGGAAAAAGGAAGGGGAAAAGGGAGGATGGAAGAGAAAGGGAGAGGGGAGGGAAGGAAAAGGGGAAAGGGAAGAAAGGGAGAGAAAGGAAGAAAGGAAAAGGGGAAAGGGAGGGGAAAGAGAGAGGGAGAAAAGGGAAAAAGAAAAGGGGGAGGAGGAAAGAAAAGAAAGGGGGAGGAGAGAAAGGGGGGGGGGGGGGGAAGGAGAGAGAGAGGGGGCGGGGGAAGGAGAGAGAGAGGGGGGGGGGGAGGAGAGAGAGAGGGGGGGGAATGGAAGAGAGAGGGGGGGGGGAAGGGAGAGAAGGGGGGGGGGGAAGGAGAGAGAGGGAGGGGGGAAAGAGAGAGAGGGGGGTGGGGGGAAGGAGAGAGAGGGGGGGGAGGGGGAGAGAGAGGGGGGGGGGGAGAGAGAGAGGGGGACGGGGAGGAGAGGAGGGGGGGGGGAGAGAGAGGGGGGGGGGAGAGAGAGGGGGGGGGGGGAGAGAGAGGGGGGGGGGGGAGAGAGAGGGGGGGTGGGGAGGAGGAGAGAGAGGGGGGGGGGGGAGAGAGAGGGGGGGGGGGAGAGAGAGGGGGGGGGGAGGAGAGAGAAGGGGGGGGGAGAGAGAGGGGGGGGGGGGAGAGAGAGGGAGGGGGGGAGAGAGAGAGGGGGGGGGGGAGAGAGAGAGAGAGGGGGGGGGAGAGAGAGGGGGGGGGGGAGAGAGGGGGGGGGGGGGGAGAGAGAGAAGGAGAGAGAAGGGGGGGGGGGAGGAGAGAGGGGGGGGGGGAGGGAGAGAGAGGGGGGGGGGGGAGGAGGAGAAGAGAGAGAGGGGGGGGGGAGGAGAGGAGGGGGGGGGGGGAGAGAGAGGGGGGGGGGAGAGGAGGGGGGGGGGGAGGAGAAGAGGGGGGGGGGGAGAGAGAGAGAAGGAGGAGGAGAGGGGGGGGGAGAGAGAGGGGGGGGGGGGAGAGAGAGGGGGGGGGGGGGAGAGAGAGGGAGGGGGGGAGGAGAGAGGGGGGGGGGGAGAGGAGGGAGAGAGAGGGGGGGAGGAGAGAGAGGGAGGGAGGGGGGGGGGGAGAGAGGGGGGGGAGAGAGGGAGAGAGAGAGGGGGGGGAAGGGGAGAGAGAGGGGGGGGGGGGAAGAAGGGGGGGGGGAGAGAGAGGGGGGGGGGAGAGAGAGGGGGGGGGGGGAGAGAGAGGGGGGGAGGGAGGAGGAGAGGGGGGGGGGGAGAGAGAGGGGGGAGGGGAAGAGAAGAGGGGGGGGGGGGGAGAGAGAGGGGGGGGGGGGAGGGGGAGAGAGAGGGGGGGGGGAGAGAGAGGGGGGAGGGAGAGAGAGAGGGGGGGGGGGGGAGGAGAGAGAGGGGGAGGGGGGAAGAAGAGAGAGGGGGGGGGGGAGAGAGAGGGGGGGAGGGAGGGAGAGGGGGGGGGGAGAGAGAGGGGGGGGGAGAGAGAGGGGGGGGGGGGAGAGAGAGGGGGGGGGGGAGAGAGAGGGGGGGGGGGAGGAGAAGGGGGGGGGGAGAGAGAGGGGGAGGGAGAAGAGAGAGGGGGGGGGAGAGAGAAAGGGAGGGGGGGGAGAGAGAGGGAGGGGGGGGAGAGAGAGGGGGGGGGGGAGAGAGAGGGGGGGGGGGAAGAGAGGGAGAGAGGAGAGGGGGGGGGGGAGGAGAGAAGGGGGGGGGGGGAGAGAGAGGGGGGGGGCGGGGAGAGAGAGGAGGGGGGGGGAGAGAGAGGGGGGGGGGGGAGAGAGAGGGGGGGGGGGGAGGAGAGGGGGGGGGGGAGAGAGGGAAGAGAGAGAGGAAGGGGGGGGGGGAGAGAGAGAGAGGGGGGGGGGAGGAGAGAGAGGGGGGGGGGAGAGAGAGGGGGGGGGGGGAGAGAGAGGGAGGGGGGAGGAGAGAGAGGGGGGGGAGGGAGAGAGAGGGGGGGGGGGGGAGAGAGAGGGGGGGGGGAGAGAGAGGGCGAGGGGGGGAGAGAGGGGGGGGGGGGGGGGGAGAGGAGAGAAGAGGCGGAAGAAAAGAAAGGGGAAAAAAAGAACAAAGAGAAGGGGGGGGGGGGGGGGGTGTGGGGGGGGGAGAGGGGGGGGGGAGGGGGGGAAGAGCAGAGGGGGGGGGGGAAGAGAGAGGGGGGGGGGGGAGAGAGAGGGGGGGGGGGAGAGAGAGGGGGGGGGGAGAGAGAGGGGGGGGGGGAGAGAGAGGGGGGGGGGGGAGAGAGAGAGGGGGGGGGGGGATGAGGGGGAGAGGGGGGGGGAGAGTGGTAGGGATTGGGGGGGGGGAGGAGAGAGAGGGGGGAGGGGGAGAGAGAGGGGGGGGAAGAGAGGGGGGGGGGGGAGAGCCAGAGGGGGGGAGGGGAGAGAGAGGGGGGGGGGGGAGAGAGAGGGGGGGGGGGAGAGAGGGGAGGGGGGGAGAGAGAGGGGGGGGGGGAGAGAGAGGGGGGGGGGGAGAGAGAGGGGGGGGGGGGAGAGAGAGGGGGGGGGGGAAGGGGAAGAGAGAGGGGGGGGGGGGAGAGAGAGGGGGGGGGGGGGAGAGAGAGGCAGAGGGGGGGGGGAGAGAAGAGGGGGGGGGGGAGAGAGAGGGGGGGGGGGAGAGAGAGGGGGGGCGGGAGAGAGAGGGGGGGGGGGGGGGGGGAGAGAGAAGGGGGGGGGGGGAGAGAGAGGGGGGGGGGAGGAGAGAGGGGGGGGGGAGAGAGAGGGGGGTTGGGGAGAGAGAGGGGGGGGGGGAGAGAGAGGTGGGGGGGGGAGAGAGAGGGGGGGGGGGGGAGAGGAGGGGGGGGGGGGGGAGGAGAGAGGGGGGGGGGGAGAGAGAGGGGGAGGGGGGAGAGAGAGGGGGGGGGGGGAGAGAGAGGGGGGGGGGGAGAGAGAGGGGGGGGGGGAGAGAGAGGGGGGGAGGGGGGAAGAGAGAGGGGGGGGGGGAGAGAGAGGGAGGGGGGGGGAGAGAGAGGGGGGGGGGAGTAGAGAGGGGGGAGGGGAAGAGAGAGAGGGGGGGGGAGAAGAGAGAGGGGGGGGGGTGAGAGAGAGGGGGGGGGGGAGAGAGAGGGGGGGGGGGGAGAGAGAGAGAGGGGGGGGGGGAGAGAGAGGGGGGGGAGGGGAGAGAGAGGGGGGGGCGGAGAGAGAGAGGGGGGGGGGGAAGAGAGAGGGGGGGGGGAGGAAGAGAGAGGGGGGGGGGGAGGGGAAGAAGGGGGGGAGAGAGAGGGGGGGGGGGGGAGAGAGAAGGGGGGGGGAGAGAGGGAGGGGGGGGGGGAGGGAGAGAGGAGGGAGGGGGGGGGAGAGAGAGGGGGGGGGGGAGAGAGAAGGGGGGGGGGAGAGAGAGGGGGGGGGGGAGAGAGAGGGGGGGGGGGGGAGAGAGAGGGGGGGGGGGGGAGAGAGGGGGGGGGGGGGAAGAGAGAGGAGAGAGAGGGGGGGGGGGGAGAGAGGGAAGGGGGGGGGGAGAGAGAGGGGGGGGGGGGGGAGGGGGGAAGAGAGATGGGGGGGAGAAGAGAGGGGGGGGGGGGAGAGAGAGGGGGGGGGGGAGAGGAGAGGGGGGGGGGGAGAGAGAGGGGGGGGAAGGGGAGAGAAGAGAGAGGGGGGGGGGAGAGAGAGGGGGGGGGGGAGAGAGAGAGGGGGGGGAAGAAGAGGAGGGGGGGGGAGAGAGAGGGGGGGGGGGAGAGAGAGGGGGGGGGGGGAGAGAGAGGGGGGGGGAGAGAGAGGGAGGGGGGGGGGAGAGAGAGGGGGGGGGGGGGAGAGAGAGGGGGGGGGGGAGACGAGAGGGGGGGGGAGAAGGAGGGGGGGGGGGAGAGAGAGGGGAGGGGGGGGAGGAGAGAAGAGAGGAGGGGGGGGGGAGAGAGAGGGGGGGGGGGAGAGAGGGGGGGGGGGGAGAGAGAGGGGGGGGGGGGCGGGGGAGGAGAGGAGGGGGGGGGGGAGGAGAGAGAGGGGGGGGGGCGGAGAGAGAGTGGGGGGGGGGAGAGAGAGGGGGGGGGGGGAGAGAGACGGGGGGGGGGGGAGAGAGAAGGGGGGGGGGGGAGCAGAGAGAGAGAGGTGGGGGGAGAGAGAGGGGGGGGGGGAAGGGAGGAGCAGAGGGGGGGGGGGAGGAGAGAAGAGGGGGGGGGGGAGGGAGAGAGGGGGGGCGGGGGAGAGAGAGGGAGGGGGGGGAGAGAGAGGGGGGGGGGGGGGGGAGAGGAGGAGAGAGGGGGGGGGGGGGAGGAGAGAAGAGGGGGGGGGGGGGAGAGAGAGGGGGGGGGAGGGAGGAGAGAGGGGGGGGGGGAGAGAGAGGGGGGGGGGGGAGAAGAGAGGGGGGGGGAGAGAGAGGGGGGGGGGGAGAGAGAGGGGAGGGGGGGGGGAGAGGAGGAGAGAGAGGGGGGGGGGGAGAAGAGAGGGGGGGAGGAGAGAGAGGGGGGGGGGGAGGAGAGAGAGGGGGGGGGGGGGAGAGAGAGGGGGGCGGGAGGGAGAGAGAGGGGGGGGGGGAGAGAGAGGGGGAGGGGGGAGAGAGGAGGGGGGGGGGGAGGAGAGAGGGGGGGGGGGAGGGGAGAGAGGGGGGGGGGGGAGAGAGAGGGGGGGGGGGGGAGGAGAGAGGGGGGGGGGGGAGAGGAGGGGGGGGGGGAGAGGAGGGGGGGTGGGGGAGAGAGAGGGGGGGGGGGGAGAGAGAGGGGGGGGGGGGGAGAGAGAGGGGGGGGGGGGAGAAGAGAGAGGGGGGGGGGGGGAGAGAGGAGGGGGGGGGAGGGGAGAGAGAGGGGGAGAGGAAGAGAGGAGGGGGGGAGGAGAGGGGGGGGGGGGAGAGACGAGAGGGGGGGAAAGGAAGGAGAAGGGGGGGAGGAGGAGGGGGGGGGGGAGGGGGGGGGGAGAGGGAGGGGGCGGGGAGAGGGGAGGGGAGAGGGAGGAGGGGGAAGGGAGAGAGGAGGAGAGGGGGGGGGAGGAGGGAGGGGGAGGGGGAGGGAGAGGAAGGGGGGGGGGGGGAGGACGGGGGGGGGAGAGGGGGAGGGAGGGGAAGGGAGAGGCGTGGGGGAGAAGGGGGAGAGGAAGGAGGGGGGGGAAGGGAGAGAGGAGGGGGGGGGGGGGGAGGAGAGAGAGGGAGGAGGGGGGGGGAGGGGGGGGAGAGAAGAAGAAGGGGGAGGGGGGGGAGAAGAGGAGGGGGGGGGAGGGGGGGGGGGGGGGAGAGTAGGGGAGGGAGGAGGGGGGGGGGAACGGGGGGGGGGGAGGGGGGAGAGGAGGGAGGGAAGGGAGGGAAGAGAGAAGGGAGAGAGAGGAGGAGGAGGGGAGAAGGGGAGGGGGGGGGAGAGGAGGGAGAGGGGGGGGGGGGGAGAGGGGGGGGTCATCACGAAGCGAGAAAACAAAGATAGCAGGTAGCGCTAAAGCAGGCACCTGAGAGCGGGCGAGAGAGGAGGGGGGAAGAGAGAAGGTGAGGGCGGTTTTTGGGGGCGGAAGTGGTGGAGGAGAGAGTAGGGTGGGTGGAGGGAGAGTGGGAGAGGAGAGGAGAGAGGGGAGGGAGGGGGGGATGGGAAGGGGGGGGGGAGAGAGAGGGGAGGGGGGGGGGGGGGGGGAGGAGGGAGGTTCCTAGTGTGTTAGGCTTTTATAAGACACAGCGAGGGGGAGAGAGTTGGGGGGGTTGGGGTGGGGGATGAGGGGCGGGGGGGGGGGGGGGGGGGGGAGGGGGGGGGGGGGGGGGGGGGGGGGAGGGGGGGGGGTGGGGGGGGGGGGGGGTGGGGGGGTGGGGGGGGGGGGGGGGGAGATGGGGGGGGGTGGGGGGGGGGGGGGGGGGAGGGGGGGGGGGGGGGTGGGGGGGGGGGGGGGGGGGGGGGGGGGGGGGGGGGGGGGGGGGATAGGGGGGGGGGGGGGGGGGGGGGTGTGGGGGGCGGGGGGGGGGGGGGGGGGGGGGGGGGGGGGGGGGGGGGGGGGGGGGGGGGGGGGGCGGGGGGGGGGGGGGGGGGGGGGGGGAGAGGGTGGGGGGGGGGGGGAGAGGGGAGGGGGGGGGGGGGGGGGCAGTGGGGGGGGAGGGGGGGGGGGGGGGGGGGGGGTGGGGGGGGGGGAGAGAGGGGGGGGATGAGAGGGGGGGGAGGGGGGGGGGGGAGGGGGGGTGGTGGGAGGGGGGGGGGGGGGGGGGGGGGGGGAGAGGAGGGGGGGCGGGGGGGGAGAGAGGGGGGGGGGGGGGGGAGGGGGGGGGGGGGGGGGGGGGGTGGGGAGGGGGGGGGGGGGGGAGGGGGGGGGGGGGGGGGTGAGGGGCTGGGGGGTAGGTGGGGGGGGGGGGGGGAGAGTGGGGGGGGGGGGGTTGGGGGGGGGGTGGGGGGGGTGGGGGGTGGGGGGGGGGGGGGGGGGGGGGGGGGGGGGGGGGGGGGGGAGGAGGTGGGGGGGCGGGGGGGGGGGGGGGGGGGGGGGGGGGGGGGGGGGGGGGGGGGGGGTGGGGGGGGGGGGGGGGGGGGGGGGGGGGGGGGGGAGGGGGCGGGGGGTGGGGGGGGGGGGGGGGGGGGGGGGAGGGGGGGGGGGAGGGGGGGCGGGGGGGGGGGGGGGGGGGGGGGGGGGGGGGAAGAGAGGGGGGGGGGTGGGGGTGGGGGGGGCGGGGGGCGAGAGAGGGGGGGGGGGGGGGGGAGAGAGTGGGGGGGTGGGGGGGGGGAGAGGGGGGGGAGAGAGGGGGGAGAGCGGGACCCGGTGGGTGCGGGGGGGGGGGGGGGGGGGGGGGGGGGGCGGGGAGAGGGGGGGGGGGTGGGGGGGGGGGGGGGGAGGGGGGTGGGGGGGGGCGGGGGGGGGGGGGGGGGGGGGGGGGGGGGGGGGGGAGTCGGGGCGGGGGGGGGGGGGGAAGGGGGGGGGGGGGGGGGGGAGGGGGTGGGCGGGGGGGGGGGGGGGAGGGGGGGGAGGGGTGGGGGGTGGGGGGGAGGAGGGGGGGAGGGGGGGGGGGTGGAGGGGGAGGGGGGGGGGGGGGGGGGGAGGGGGGGGGGGGGGGGGGGGGGGGAGGAGGGGGGGGGGAGAGAGAGTGGAGGGGGGGGCAAAGGAGCAGAGACGTGGGGGGGGGGAGAGAGAGTGGCTCGGGGGGGTGCGAGGAGAGCGGGGGGGGGAGAGAGAGTGGGGGGGGGAGAGAGAGTGGGGGGGGGAGAGAGAGTGGGGGGGGGGGAGAGAGAGTGGGGGGGGGGGAGAGAGAGTGGGGGGGGGGAGAGAGAGTGGGGGGGGGGAGAGAGAGTGGGGGGGGGGAGAGAGAGTGGGGGGGGTGAGAGAGAGTGGGGGGGGGGGGGGGGGAGAGAGAGTGGGGGGGGGGAGAGAGAGTGGGGGGGGGGAGATGAGAGTGGGGGGGGGGGATTGGGGGGGGGGGAGAGAAGTGAGGGGGGGGGAGAGAGAGAGTGGGGGGGGGAGAGAGAGTGGGGGGGGGAGAGAGAGTGGGGGGGGGTGAGAGAGGGGGAGAGAGAGTGGGCGGGGGGGGGGAGAGGGAGAGAGAGTGGGGGGGGGGAGAGAGAGTGGGGGGGGGGAGAGAGAGTGGGGGGGGGGAGAGAGAGTGGGGGGGGGGGAGAAGAGACAGACAGGAGAAAGAGGGAAAAGAGAGAGAGAGAAACAAAGCAAGCAGGAGGAAGGGAGAATGCTGAGAGGGAGTGAGATGCACACAGATCTACATTTTTAAAAATCTTGTCCTTGGTTTCCCGAAGGCACTGTCTCCTGTGGGTACAGTCGTGTTTGTGAGCTTACAATGTCGAGGGGGCAGTTGTATCTGAACACTAACCCTGTTCCCAAAGGCATGCACAGGGAATCAGGTCACTGAATTAGGAACTCAGCGAGGTTTCTTTCATCACCTTTTGTGCCATTGACTCCGTTCTGAGATCAGAGTAATCTCAGCAAGTTCAATACGAAGACAGGAATTGTACATGGGGCTGTCGAGCTGAAGTAGTTTAATCTGTGCACTGTCCAGCCCTTCATCAAGAGCCCCTCAGAGCCAGCGCAAGCCCGCCTCGAGGCTCCCTCAGAGCCAGCGCAAGCCCGCCTCGAGGCTCCCTCAGAGCCAGCGCAAGCCCGCCTCGAGGCTCCCTCAGAGCCAGCGCAAGCCCAGACATTCCTCGTAATTTCCACTGCTCATCAGCATTTAAAACTAAATGTACTAAACTCTGGGGATGTACAGACCTGTCAGAATCAGCAAACAGAACAGATGGGAAGTCCATCAGCAAGAGAGCTTTCCTGAGCTGGTAGACTTGTATCTGAATAAACTGTGCAAATAAGGGGTGCGGTACTGTCCAGCGATCCTGTCCTCTAGAACAATTGCTTGACAGCCCTGGCTACTTACTTCAGTGGATTCTAAAAGATCCCATGAAACTGGTAAGTAGATGTGCAGAGTACATTCAAAGCCCTGCCACCCCTCTGAAAATTGACCATTCACTTCTCTGCTCTTTGTGGGATCATGCTATGCATTAAATATCTACACAGCAGTGGCCACCGCGGTTCTCTGTCTGTGGACCACTTTGAGGCGGACATGAGGTTTTGCTTCCTATTTCCACCCTTCTCTCACCTTTACATGACCCATCTCCAACACTCCCCTTGCCAATCTCTCTGACTCCATTTCCAGTGATAGACTGATCAATATTCAGTATAAACTCACTGACTCCCACAGCTGTCTCAACTACAGCTCCTCACACCCTGCCTCCTGTAAGGACTCTAGTCCATTATCCTAGTTTCGCTGCATCTTTTGCATTTGTTCCAACGATGTCACCTTCAAAAATGATGATACGTTTGCCTTTTTCCTTAACTGAGTAACCACCCTGCTATGGTTGGCAGGGCACTCTAGGTTTGACCCATTTCATAGAATATAGAACATTACAGCGCAGTATAGGCCCTTCAGCCCTCGATGTTGCGCCGACCAATGGAACCAATTTTATGACCCTCTAATCTAAACTTTTCCAATGTTATCCATCTGCCTATCCACTGACCATTCTAACGCCCTTAAAGTTGGCAAGTCCACAACTGCTGCAGGCAGGGCATTCCATGCCCTTATTACTCTCTGAGTAAAGAGCCCACCTCTAGCATCTGTCCCATAACTACCACCCCTTAATTTAAAGCCATGTCCCCTCGTGTTAGCCATATCCCACACTCATATCCTTCTCCTTTTTCCCAGGGCAATGTAGGGTCCCTCCTTGTCCTCACTTGCCACCCCACCAGCCTCTACATTCAAAGGATCATCCCTCCACCATTTCCACCAACTCCTGTATGATGCCACCACCAAACACGCTTTCTCCGCACCAACCCCCACTGTCGGCATTCTGCAGGAACTACTCCCTCCGTCACACGCTGGCACACCGCTCCAACACTGCCACAGAAGGCGTATAATATCTGCCCTCTTACCAACACCCTCCTCAGCGTTCAAGGCCCCAGTCACTCATTTCCGATTAGGTAATGTTTCACTTGCATCACTGTCAATTTGCTCTGTTGTATTCGCTGCTCTCAAGCTTGCCTTCTCTACACTGGGGGGACTAGCACAGGCAGGGCAACTGGTTTGTGGAGCCCCTTCGCTCTGTCTGCAAGCACATCCCCGAACTTCCTGTCAGTCACCTTTTTTATTCAGCACCTTACTCTCATGTGCATGTGTCTGTCCTTAGCCTGCTATATTATCTAGTGAAACCCAATGCAAAACTGGACTAACAGCCCCTCATCTTCCAACTGGGAAGCCGTTAAGACTTACCACTGAGTTCGACAACTCTAGACTATGACCTTTCTCCTCTGTCTTAACCTTTCCTTACCCCAGCGTAACCCTCCCCTCCCACACTAAACCATCTGTTACTTGTTCTCAAGTTTTATTCCCACTGAGTACTGATCTTTATTCTCCCATTAACACATTCTGATAGCTTGTCTTTATGAAACTACTAGCTTCTTTTCCTGCCATTAACATTGCCTGTGTCAAGACCAAGACATTTTTGCAACCTCTCCCAGCTCCTACCAAGCACCAACCTTCTACCCTGTTCCAACTGCTACATTTCTAACTCTTTAGCTCTGAAGAAGTCATATAGATTTGAAATGTTAACTCTGTTTTCTCTCTCTACAGACACTGCCAGACCTGCTGAGTTTTTCTAGCACTTTGTTAGTCTTTGGAATTCTCTTGCCCAGAAAGCAATGGAGGCTGGGTCATTGAACTTATTCAGGGCTGGGTTGGACAGACTTTTAATCTACAAGGGTTAAGGGAGGCAGGCGCAGAGTTGAGATCACAATCAGAGCAGACAGTAGTGAATGGTGGAGCAGGCTCGAGCTACAAAATGACCAACTCCTGCTCCTATTTCCTACCTCATATTCTTAAGATACTTCCAAGTTTTATTCCAGTTTTCTTGTATTTGTAAAGGAGGAAGGCTCACTGCAACACAGACTTTGACACTTAATCTTTAGGCGAAAGCAACTCCTTATTGGTACCTCGGGAACAGGGCTAAGGCCTTGACATCTTCTGGGTGGGAACAACTATTAAACACGGGGATGGCCTAGTGGGATTAGCGCCAGAATATTAATCCAGTAACTCAGCTAATGTGCTGGGGACCCAGGTTCAAATCCCGCCACAGCAGATTCAATAAAGAAAACCTGAAATTAAGAATCTACTGATGGCCGTGAAACCATTGTCATAAAAGCCCCATCTGATTTACAAAGGGGCTTTCACAGTAACTTCACTGCGGTGTTAATGTAAGCCGACTTGTGATACTAATAAATAAGTTTAAACCTAATATCTTTTAGAGAAGGAAATCTGCCATTCTTACCTGGTCTGGCTGACATGTGACTCCAGACCCATAGCAATATGTTAATCAGGATATTATTAAACTAGAAAGAGTGCAGAAAATATTGACTAGGATGCTTCCAGGACTTGATAGTTTGAGTTATGAGGGACTGGATAAACTGGGACTTTCCCCTCTGGAGTGTAGAAGGCTGAGGGGTGATCTTATAGAGATCTATAAAGTAACAAGGGGCAAAGATTAGCTAGATAGTCAATATCTTTTCTCAAAGAGAGGGAAGTTTAAAACCAGAGGGCATAGGTTTAAGATGAGGAGCAATACAGAAGTGTCCAAGGGGGTATTTTTTCACACAGAGGGTGCTGAGTGTCTGGAACAAGCTGCTAGAGGTAGTAGTAAAGGCAGGTACAATTTTATCTTTTAGATAGTTACATGGGTACAATGGGTATAAAGTGATAATGGGCCAAATGCGGGCAATTGGGATTAGCTTAGCGGTTTTAAAAAAAGACCGGCATGGTCAAGTTGGGCAAGTTTATGAGTCTATGACTCTCAACTGCCCTCTGAAATGATCTAGCAAGTCACTCAACTGTATCAATCAGGAGATCATCACCACCTTCTCAAGGACAACTAGGGATGGGCAATAAATGCTGGGCAGCCAGCGATGCCCATGTCTCACAAATGAATTTAAAAAATACACTGCGGGATGCCACAGGCACCAGAGACAAGGCCACCAGGCTGAAGCTTCCATTTCAAATTCAGAATGAGAGAGAGAAAGAGGATCTGTGACCTCCAATTAGAAAATGTATTTTATGAAACACGGTTAATGTTATAGGTCAGAGAGGGATGAGTAATGACTTGCACCATTTATCCAATACCTCGTGTAAATGGGTCTCAAATTCACAAAATTTAGATAGCTTGGAAACAGGGAAGATAATTAAAATTCTCAGCATTGACTCAGTTCAGGTGGAGAGAGAAAAACGTGCAAAAGCATTAAATCAAAATACTGCAGCTGTTGGTTGCATCAAAGTATAGAACTGAGTGACGGACAAGGTATCGGCACAAGGTCTTAATTAGGCCAGAGCTCACTGCATCTTTACAGTTTTTGCGCAGTTTTACAGCTGGTAGTAAAAGTAATCAACCGCACGTCACTAGGATGGTTACCAGGGATAAATATCTTACCAAAGGACGGTTGGGTAGCACGCAGAAAACAACGATTGAATATCTAAGACAATTTAAGTAGGAAAAAAAAAGATTGCTGCTTCAGAATGGAAGCCTTCCATTTGTGTTGTGACACTCTGGCCTGTGATCTTTGGCAAGGGAAGGCAGATTTGCTATCCAGCCCTACCACTCATTAGGTATTGCCCAATTCTCAAGGAGCAGCCATGATCAGTTCAAATACAATTACAATATCTTATCATTAATGCATTTGTACAACTGCCCTCAGTTCTCCAGATAATGGGAGAAGCGGGGGGGGGGGGCAGAATTAGGATACAGAACATGAGTAATTTGAGTTATGGTGTGTACCACGCATGCTTTTGTGTACCATGCACGCCTGCTTAGGTGAAAGTGGGGGTGGAGGAACAAACTGGAGCTGATTATTCCCCAATGTTCTCTAACACTGGGGATTACTGACTGATTGCTCTGATTAAAGAGGAGCTCCATTATCTTTGTACCAAATTATGGCACAAGGAAACTCGATGAAGCTTTGGTATTTTCTGGTGTAGAAATCTCTCTGCTTTTCTTTGTTATTAATGTATCGCGCTGTTGTTCCCCTCCCTTCTACTAACCCACCCCCTCTGAAGTTCGGCCCTGCCCTAGTCCTGAACTCACCTCGTTCTCCAGTCTACCCCACTCCCGACCTCCCCTCGAGCTCACCTTGACCATCTCCGCTCCCTTAACCTTTTCTCACTAAACAGACCACCCAATGTTCTCTTGGGTGTCCCCACATTGGCCAATATCTATTCAGGCACTGTCTCTGATCTTTAAATCTGTTGCCATCACCACTCTCAGCGTCCTTTTCAATTACCCTCCCATCTCCAACTTCCCTTTGTTCTCCAAAGTCTTTGAATATGTTGTCACCTTCCAAATCCGGGCCTGTCTTTCCCACATCTGAACCAGGTTTCCACCCCTGCTTGAGAACCAAAACAGAGTCATACAGCAGAAGAAGACCCTTCGACCTATCAGATCAGTACTGATAATAACAACACAAACCTCACTTTCCCATAACCTAAATGCTGTGACACTTCAAGTGCTCATCCACATACTTTTAAAAGGTTGTGAGGTTTTCCGCCTCTACCACCTTCCCAGGCAGTGCACCCCAGACTCCCACCACCCTGAGTGAAAATACTTTTCCTCAAGTCTTCTTTAAACCTTCTGCCCCTCACTTTAAATTGATGTCCCCTCGTTACTGACCATTTAACTAAACTCTCATCAAATATATAAAGAGGCAAACATTCCCTTATCATCCTTGACCTTTGACATGGCTCCCAAGACCATCTTCTTCCAACACCTCTTCAGCTGACTGCTATCACACTTGGCAGGTGCTGGTCTTACTTATGCAACGCTGGGCACAGAATCATCTGCAGTTAGATTTTTTTTCCTCTCAAATGCCTTTATTTCTCCCCCGCCACTCCCCACCCTCATCAGCCTGAGGATTAATCCTCAGATCCTCGTGTTTCTCACCTACACGCTGTCCCTTGGTGACAGTGCCTCAAAGCACAGCGTTAGTTTTCACATGTACATTGACAACACCCACCTCTCTACCTCAATGCCACCTCCCTTATCTCCTGCACCATTGCTCAGTTCTCAGCCCGCATATCCAACACCCAAAATTGGATCAGCAAAAATTTCCTCCAAGAAGACTAAAATTGTTTTTGTTCACCTTCCCTAGATACCAGCTCCATCCCTCTCCGTGGCAACTGCTTTAGAGGCTGAACCAGACTGCTCTCAGCCTTGCTGCCTCAAGTCTGGGAGAGGTCTGATCGACATGTATAAAATTATGAGGGACTTGGATACAGTAGATGGGAAAATACTTTCTCCTTGGTAGGGGAGTCAATAATCAGGGAGCATAGAATGTTACAGGACATGGAGGAAAACCTTTTTACACAGAGGGCAGTGGGAATCTGGAACTCATTGCCTGAAAGGGTGGGAGAGGTGGGGAACCCTCAAAACACTAAAAAAGCATTTAGATGAACAGTCGAAACACCATAGCATACAAGGCTATGAACCAATGCTGGAAAATAGGATTAGAATAGATAGGTACTTGATTGCTGGTGCAGGCACAATGGGCTGAATGGCCTCTTTCTGCTTCGTAATGTTCTATAACTCTATTTGATCCCAAGTTGAGCTCCCAACCAAACACTACTGCCATCATCAAACTGCTTATTTCCATCTCCATAATGTCACCCAACCTCTGAAAACCTCATCAAAGCCTCTGTTTTACCTGTAGACTTGACAATTCCGAAGCACTCCTGTCTCTCCCACATTCTATCCTCTCATCTGGAAGCCTGAAGATGCCCAATGCTGCACTGCCAGTGTTTTTATCCACAGGAAGTCTCTTTCCCCCATCAACCCCCGTGCTTGCTGACTCACATGGACAATGCTCTAATTTTAACACTGGCATGCCTATTTTCAAATCCCTCCCAAGAACTAGCCAACCCCCATCCTTATCTCTGTAATTACTGTAATCTCCTCCAACCTCACAATCCTCTGCATTCCTCAAATTCTGGCCTCTTGAGTATCCCTGATTTCAATCACTACACCATTGGGTGGCCCTGCCTTCAGCAGGCCTGGCCCCCAAGTTCTGGGATGCCCACGCTACACCTTTCCACCTCATCTAAGACATTCCTTAGAATCTACCTCTGATTGAGCTCGTTGGTCATCTGATGCATCATCTCCCTACGTTGCCCATGTCAAACTTATTTAATAATGCTCCTGTGAACTGTCAGGGGATGTTTTACTTAGAATCCTACAGTGCAGAAGAGGCCCTTCAGCCCATTAAGTCTGCAATGACACGTGAAAATGTCTGACCTGCCTACCTAATCCCACTTGCCAGCGCTTGGCACATGGCCTTGAATGTTATGGTGTGCCAAGTACGCTTCCAGATATTTTTTAAAGGATGTGGGGTATCCCACCTCTGCCACCCTCCCAGACCATCATCACTCTCTGGGTAAAAGGGTTTTTACTCAAACACCCCCCTAAACCTCCCACTCCTCACTTTCAACTTATGTCTCCCTTGTAACCAACACTTCAACTAAAGAACATAGAACATTACAGCGCAGTACAGGCCTTTCGGCCCAAGATGTTGCACCAACCTGTGAAACCAATCTAAAGCCAATCTAATCTACACTATTCCAATATCATCCGTATGTTTATCCAACAACCATTTAAATATCCTTTATGTTGGCAAATACAGTACTGATGCAGGCAGGGCATTCTACACCCTTCCTACTCTCTGAATAAGGGATCAGCCTCTGACGTTTGCCCTATATCTATCACCCTTTAATTTAAAGCTACGTCCCCTCGTGTTAGCCATCTCCATCTGCAGAAAAAGGCTCTCACTGTCCACCCTATCTAACCCTCTGATCATTTTATACGCCTTTATTAAGTCACCTCTCAACCTTCTTCTCTCTAACGAAAAAGGCTGAAGTCCCTCAACCTTTCCTCATAAGACCTTGCCACCATACCAGGCAACATCCTGGTAAATTTCCTTTGCAGCCTTTCCAGGGAACAGCTGCTCTCTGTCCATGCTTATGATCTTGAGCACTTCAATCAGGTCATCCCTTCTTTTCTGCTCCAGAGGAAATAACCCATGCTTACCCAACCTCTCTTCATAACTTAAATGCTCCATCCCAAGCAACATCCTTATGAATGCCTGGACCATTTGATGGGCAACACGACAGCTCAGTGACTATCGCTGTGCTGTGCAGATACATGGATTTGGGCCTGCGTCTGTGGGAGTTTGCGCATTTTCCCCATGCTTGTGTGGATTTTCTCCGGGTGCTCCGGTTTCTTCGCACATCCCAAAGATGTGCTCTTAGGCTGATTGGCAGAACAAATTCTCCCTAAATTGTCTCAAATTTGGTTCTAATCCATAGATCTATAAACATAGACAGGGATCATGGGTAGAGGTGGGAACATCGGGGTGGCGGCGCGGGCTCTTTGGGCCGAAGGGCCTGTTTCCCGTGCTGTTTTGTTCTTTGAATGCACCCCTCTGCATTCCTTCCAGTGGGATTACATCCTTTCAAACTGCTAAATGAATATAAATTTATGTTTTTAAGTTTATTTGTTATTAGTCACATTAGGTTTACATCAACACTGCAATGAAGTTACTGTGAAAATCCTCTGGTCTTTACAGTTCGTCCCAGACACAGTCTTGCACGTGGGCTCCATACAGACAGTGACCCAAGCCGGGAATCGAACCCGGGTCCTTCGCGCTGTGAGGCAGGGGTGCTAACCACTGTGCCAAAGTTGCTGTTTGTCTGGAATTTCAATCAGCATTTCCTCTCCAAGCTGCTAACCAGTGATCTGGGTTGAAGGTTCATTTAAAATATTCATGCATGTGATATGGGCATTACTGGCTAGACCAGCATTTGTTGCCCAACACTGATTGCTCTCAAAAAGCTTGAATTCCCAAGAATGATAAAATTTAGGCTCAGTTTATGTCAGTACAATCAAGCCTCCTGCCCGTGTCTACATTAGAAAGAGAAGGCCATTCAGCCCCTCAAATCTGTCCTGCCATTCAGTTAGGTCTGCATTTTGACTCCACCTACCCAGTTTGGCTCCGTAAGCCTTAATAATCTTTCTTAAACAAAAACCTATCAATCTCAGCTTGAAGTTTTTTGATCACTTCCTGGATTCACCAGCTTTGCAACAGAAAAAAAATTCCAGGTTTCTATTAACCCTCATGTGAGTGCTTCAAGATGGTACAGTGCTTAGCACTGCTGCCTCACAGCACTAGGGACCTAGGTTCATTTCCCAGCTTGGGTCACTGCCTGTGGAGTTTGCACCTTCTCCCCATGTCTGCTTGGGTTTCCCCCGGTTTCTTCCCACATTCGAAAGACAAAGAACAAAAAAAAATTATGGCATAGTACAAGCCCTTCGGCCCTCCAAGCCTGCACTGACCAAGCCGTCCAACTTAACTAAAATCCCCTACCTTTCCAGGGACCATACCCCTCTATTCCTATCCTATTCATGTAGTTATCAAGATGCCCATTAAAAGTCACTACTGTATCCACTTCCACTACACCTCCTGGCAATGAATTCCAGACACCCACCACTCTGTAAAAAATCTGCTTTGTACATCTCCTTTAAACCTTGCCCCTTGCAGCTTAAACCTATGCCCTCTAGTTACAGACTTTTCTCACTCTGGGAAAAGGCTTCTGACTATCCACTCTGTGCATGCCTCTCAATCTTGTAGACTTCTATCAGGTCACCCCTCAACCACAGTCATTCCAATGAGAAGAAACCAAGTTTCTTCAACCTTTCCTCATAGCTAATGCCCTCCATACCAGGCAATATTATTAGTTTATAAGTATATGGAAGAGAAGGGAATGGTTTAGTTTGGAGGGGCATTGCTTTTTATATTGGTCGGCGCAACATCGAAGGCCGAAGGGCGTGTTCTGTGCTGTAATGTTCTATGTTCTATATCCTTGGTAAATCTTTTCTGTACCCCCTCTAAAGCCTCCACATTCTTCCGGTAATGTGGTGACCAGAATTGAACACTATATTCCAAGTGCAGCCTATCTAAGGTTTTATAAAGCTGCAACATGACTTGCCAATTTTTGAACTCAATGCCCGGCCGATGAAGGAAAGCATGCTGTGTGCCTTCTTGACTAACTTCTCCACCTGCATTGCCACTTTCAGTGATCTACGTATCTGTACACCCAGATCCCTTTACCTATCAATGCCCTTAAGAATTCTGCCATTTACTGTATATTTCCTATCTGTATCAGACCTTCCAAAATGCATTACCTCACATTTGTGTGGGTTACGCTGATTGGCCATGCTAAATTGCCCCTTAGCATCAAGGGGATTAGCAGGGTAAATACATATACTTACAGGATAGGGTTCCTGGATGGGACTTAATAGGCCAAACGGCCTCCTTCTGCACTATAAAGATGCTATGGATCTAATATCACCCTCAAATGGGCCAGATCTAATTTAAGGTTACGCACTGGGGTTTTAAGGTGCAAGATAAATGAGTTAACACAAAACAAAAGACTAAGCAACCATACACCAACTAATAGGACAAAGCTTTTAAAAAAAAGAGCAAGAACAAATTTACAAAGGGCAGGAAATTGTGGCAAAAACAAACATAAATCAAGGGCAGGCAACTCCAACATTATGAAAATGTTTAAACTACTCTATTTCCGATACTAACACTGCCTATTTTCAGTAGACATGGCCAGTGATGAGTTGGTTACTCCAGCACATAACAAGTCTGTCTACATTTTATCCACATCACGAATTAAACTATTAACAGGAGACATACACTCCACGCTCAAAAAAAATACACAGGCCCAATACACACCTCGACACAAGAGGGCTTTAGTTTACGGAGCATGGATTGATAATACAATCAGAGACACTTTGGAGGACTGGGAATCAATTTAATTAGTGCCCCCTCCCCCTCTGAATCAAAATATTCCTGACAGCAGATCATGCATGCAAATTGTAACACTTACAGCAGCTCCAGCACAAGCCTAAGCAAAAAAAAATGTAGACACGAATAAAAGCTAACTCAAAACAGTCACAACTGCCACAATACAGCAGTAAATGAAAGCAGAGAGAGAGAGCGAGAGAAGACTGCAGTAAATGCTACAAAAACACAGGCCACGAATGTCCATTACACAAAAATGCAGCAAAAACAAAATGAAAACAAGGAGGATTCCCATTGCTGGGTCTTATTTCAGATTAAAATCTCCCATACACTATGCAAAATGCTAGAATGTCAAAATTGCTTTCAATGTAGATACAATAATAGACTAAATGTCTGGATTTTTTTTAAAAAACTGGATATAAACAATTTTGGCCGATAACTGCAACCCATTACTGGCGACAGTGAACAATAAATAAATAAATACAATTAAAACAATGCCTCCCTCCAGCCTGTCAGATGCCCTGAACACCTACCTTGTCTCAGTCCCACAGCTCTCCCTCCTGTCCAGCCAGCTGTCAATCAAGGGCACCTGGGCGGCGCGCTGCACTCTGGGAGTTGTAGTCCTGCTCCTCCTTCAGCCCAGAGTCACAGGCACAGGAAAAGACTACAATTCCCAGCATGCACCGCTTCAGCCCCCCCCCCCCCACCTCAGCAATTGTAAAGGCTACACACTGCATTCATTTGACTGCAAACGTTCCTATCAAAAACGTGTGAATTTTTTCAAAAAAACTTTCAAATGCACACTTTATTCAGTAAGGAGGGGATCAAATTCTGGATCCATTCTAATGCACATCTGGACCTCAATATCCCGCAACATCTGCAGCAGGGAGGAATTCTGGAACTTGTAGTCCAAACTCCTGCAGGTAGCAACTGGGAATGGGAGATTAAAGCATCTCCTTCAGGGGGTCAAGGGTGGTAGTGGAGATGATTTGCAAAGTGCTCCTGACCTTATCTTTAACTTGCTGATTGCAAAACCACCCCCCACCCCCAGAAAAAAAAACAAAAGTTGGTTTGTTCCTGGTTCTCTTGGGGCCAAGAAGTGGACTGAAAATTGGTTCAGCAATGTGGAGCTGCCACAAGATGAACCAAACACAGAGGCAATCTTACAAAGACTGTCTGGGCTACACTGCTCTTCCTGAATGCAATCTGCAACTGGAAGCATTCAATACAAATATAAACGTACAATAGCCATTCTTCCAAACGAACAGTTACATTTCTGCATATACAGCATCTGGAATTAATATTGTGTGTGCTGGATGTGACTAATTTTTTTCAATTTCCAGTTCCTTTCACTGGCATCCGTCCCTCAACAAGGGTCAAAATAGAAACAGTAACTCCCAATACGCCCCCAACCAACCCAAACACACCAATACACACTCCCCAATCTTTCACATATACTGAAACACACACATTCCCACCCCACATGGATATACACCCCCATTTCTATACACATACACACCAACACACTTTCACATTTTTCCTTCCCATAGTGACACACACTCCCTCCACTTCCATTCACGCACCATTCCCATACAAAGCATGCAGACACCCCCCTCACCTATACATACATACACTTCACCATTCCTACACCAAACCACACAACCCACTCTAACATATATACCCATACTGCCCCTCCACACAGATACTCACATGCACACACACATACCCTCCCTAACACGAACATATCCAGAGATACTCCCCCACTTCCACACATATCCTCCCATTCCCATACAAAGACATGCACAGACACACTTCCCAGAGATACAGACACACACCCTCCCTGATATATAGACACTCATACTACCCCTCCACACAGAGATACACACCCCCATCTTCAAAGACACATTTCCCCATTCCCATACACACTCCATCAGGCAAACTCTTCCATTCCCACACAGTGACACACCCGCCCTGACATATATACATCCATACTGTCCCTCCACACAGAAGTACACACCCTCCCTGATACAAACACACCCAGAGACACTCCCACCCCCCCCCACTTTCATACACAGACACACACTCCCTCCCCCCCCCCCATATCCACACACATTCACTCCCCCCAGAGTGAGGGGCAACAGTCCCTCATCCCCATCCTTCACTCTCATCCTCTCACCCACACTCCCCCAGGGTGGAGGGGCAAGAGTCACTCTCACCATCCCTCACGACCCCCATCCCCATCCTCCCCCCCCCAACCCCCCCACCACACCACACACGCCCCCATAGGGAGGGTGGCAGCAGTCACCCCCCCCCTCCTCCCTCCCTCCCCATACACACCACTCACTTCCCCCCCACCCCAGGGTGGAAGCAGTCACATTCCCCCCCCCCCATACACACACACACACACACACCACACCTCACTTCCCCCCCAACCCCTCCCCTCCCCCCCCAGGGTGGGGGAGCAGTCACATTCCCCCCTCCCTCCCCATACACACACACTCACTTCCCCCCCACCCCAGTGGGGAAGCGTCACATTCCCCCCCCCCCCATACACACACACACACACACACACACACTCACTCCCCCCCCCCCTCCCCCCCCCCCCCCAGGGTGGGGAAGCAGTCACACTCCCCCGCGGTGGGACACCACAACACAAAGGCAGTTATAACAAACCGTGTGTCCGCCCAGGGGCCGGGCTGCAGCTCCGGCTGCCGGCGCTCTGGCCTCGCGGGGCGCCGGGGACGGCGGCGGCGGCAGCGGCAGCAGGTAGTGGGTGCCGGAGGCGCTCTGCAGCAGGCGGCCCCGGTGCACCTCCCGGCGGAGGGCGAGCTGCAGGCGGCCCTTGGCCAGCTTCCTGCCGGGGGGCTGGCAGCCGCTGATGTACTTCTCAATGTCCCGCAGGCTGACGCCGTTCCTGAGGCTGCCGGGCTCCCGGTCCCCGGCTTGCTGCTGCTGCTGCGGCGGCGGCGGCGGCGGCGGCTGCTGTTGCTGCTGCTGGCTCCGTCTCTGCAGCAGCAGGCTCTCCACCGCCTGCAGCAGCAGCCCGCTGCCGGCTCCCTGCACCTCCGAGCCGGCGGCGCTGCCGCAGCGCTTCCGCTGCTTGTTCTTGTACCACTTGGCCGCGTTGCGGTAGCTGTTGGAGCCTTTGTAAGCCACTTTGACCACCAGCTCGGCTCGGACCAGCTTCTCCAGCTGCTGCTGGGTCTCCGCCGGAGACAGCCCGTGTCTGCGCTCGATCATCCGGCAGATCCGCTCCACGTCCGGCCGGGCTTTGCGGGAACGCAGAGAGTCAATGGTCTCCAAAATCCACTCTTTGTATTTTATCTCCATTTCCTAATGGGGAAGGGAAACAAGAAACCCACACAACAACAAAAAAATAATAAAACCAACAGGACAACTTCTGCTCAATACACACAGAGAGAGAAAAAAATCCCCTCCCTTCCAAAACGTGTTGCTTCTCCTCAGCCCCCCCCCCAAAAAAAAAGCAAATTGATTTATTATTTCTTTTCCCCTCTCTTCCAAAATAACTCAAAAAAAGAGAGAAAGGCGGAAGATGAGTTGTACGCTTGCGTTATTTCCGACCCCCTCCCCTTCCCAACCCCCAAGAAATTAATCCAAAGAGGGTTTTTTGTCCCAAAAAAAGATTATTTCAATTCTTTTTTTTAAAAAAAAACTGCGCCCCTTTTCCAAGCGCAGGAAACAATGGGCGCAGCGAGACTGACTTGGAAGGGAGAGAGAGAGAGAGAGAGAGAGGAGGAGGGGGGAGTGAGAGAGAAATGTGCTTTTTCTTCCCCCTCATAGCTATCTCTTATTAATTTCTGATTTGCAAACTTGCAAAGCCTTTATTATTATTATTTCTCTCGCTCTCCCTCTTTCTAAAGTCTCCATTCCTGTTTTTTTTTTGTTCTCAATCTCCCAAAATAAGAAGTAGCTGGTTAAATGAATGTAAGATGCAAACACACGCAAGCTGGATCCGCTGTGAGTGAGAATGAAGCGGCTCTGATAAAAAAAGCGCAGCAAATTCTCTCTCTCTCTCTCTCTCTTTCTCTGTGGCAGAGACAGTGGAACCTCACCCACAGAGGCTGCAGCACGTTGAAATATCAGGGAAAAGAACCCCCCAACACATACAAATACATTTCACCCAAACCCCCACCCCAGCTCCAAACAAGCCCCTACAAAAATCCCCCTCCCTCCCCTGCCGCTCCTTTAGTGGAAAATTTGCAAACATTTTCCAGCTTTTATTTTTTCCCTCCCAGTTTCATTTTTTTTTTGGAGGGAGTGGGTTTCAGATTTTCCAGCAAAGCTCTTCTCCCCCTCCTGCTCCTGTTAATGAGTAAAGCATCTCCCACTTTAATAATTTTCCCATCCCATGCTTTTATTTTTCTCTTATTCTAGTTCTCACGCTGAAAATGCCGCTGCGATTTCCGCGCCGAGGGGTTTTTTTTGTGTGTGAAAGCTAAGAAAAGAGGCAGAGGTTAGGGCTAGGAGTGGGGGTTTTTTTTTGTTAAATTATTATTTTTTTCCTTGCCTTTCTTTCTCAGCGGCTGCAAGAGCCGCAATTTCGGAACCTTTCCCACTTACCTTCTTCATTGCAATGGGGAAAGATGTGAACTCAACTCTGTCTGTGTCTCTCCCCCCTCAGCCTCAGTTTGTTGTGAAATCAAAACGTGTTTCACTCATTTCCGCCCTCACCGGAGTCTCCATCCTGCAACCGCTGGCCATAGTTCAGTGCTTCGGGATCTCTGCACAAAATCTGTGTGTGATCACAGAATAAGGTGGGGGCAGTTTTTGTTTTAATAACGCAAGTATAAACTCAGTTCACGGGAGAGGGGTGGGGGGGGGGAGGTGTTTGCAGGAGGTGTGAAAGAACTCGCAATTGCAGAACTTGCAGAATGTACCCTGGGTGGGGGACTGAAGTGTCCATCGCTGAGAGTAGCCAGGGTGGCACCACCACTGACCCCGAAGTGGTCCGCTCCTGAAGGACATCGGTGCCAGTTAGGGACTGCAGCAGAGGGCAAGGGGACCAATCTGGGGAGAAAACTATTTGACCTAATCCTCACCAACCTGCTGGCCGCAGATGCATCTGTCCATTACAGGATCAATAGGAGTGACCACTGCACAGTCCTTGTGGAGACAAAGTCACATCTTCACATTGAGGATAATTTCCATTGCGTGAGACACTATCACCGGGATAAATGGAATAGACTTTGAACAGATACCAATGCTCCAAAAGTCTTTTGCTACCTGTTGGACGCTACTAAATAAACCTGTTGGACTTTAACCTGATCTTGGCTTTTATTGGTAGGGGGATTGAATTTCGGAGCCGCAACGTCATGTTGCAACTGTACAAAACTCTGGTGTGGCCGCACTTGGAGTTTTGTGTACAGTTCTGGTCCCCACATTATAAGAAAGATGTGGAGGCATTGGAGAGGGTACAGAGGAGGTTTACCAGGATGTTGCCTGGTATGGAGGGCAGGTCTTATGAGGAGAGGCTGAGGGATTTGAGGTTGTTTTCGTTAGAAAGAAGGCGGCTAAGAGGAGACCTTATTGAAACATATAAGATGATTAGAGGTTTAGATAGGGTGGACAGTGATAGCCTTTTTCCTAGGATGGAGAAAGCTAGCACGAGGGGACATAGCTTTAAATTAAAGGGTGGTAGTTATAGGACAGATGTCAGAGGTAGGTTCTTTACCCAAAGGATGGTAAGGGTATGGAATGCCCTGCCTGCTGCAGTTGTAGATGCGCCAAGTTTGGGGGCGTTTCAGAGGTCCGTGGATAGGTTTATGGATGAAAAGGGAATGGTTTAGGTTAGAGGGTCATTGCTTTTCCTTAATTGGTCGGCGCAACATCGAGGGCCAAAGGGCCTGTTCTGCGCTGTAATGTTCTATGTTCTATGATGTTCTGAGACTTCTTACTGGGCCATCAGCAGCAGCAGAATTGCACTCAACCACAATCTGTAACCTCCATATCACCCACTCTACCGTTACCAAGTCAGGGGTTAACGCTGGTTCAGTGGTGAGTGCAGGAGGGCAAACCAGGAGCAGCATATTTAAAAATGAGGTGTCAGCTTGGAGAAGCGTCAACACAAGACTACTTTGCATGTCAAACAAGGGGAGCAGCAAATGATAGGTAGCCAAGTGATCCCACAAAAACACAGCAGATCCAGTTGCGAATGACGGTGGAGGATTAAACAACTCAATAGAAGAGAAGCTCCACAAATATCTGCAGCAAAAAAGAAGGAAGGCAGAAAGTCGGAAACTACAAACCACTTAGTTTAACATCTGTTGTTGGGAAATTGTTAGAATCTATTTTTACAGAAGTAATAACAAGGCATTTGGAAAGTCAAAATGCAGTCCGTCAGAGTCATTGTGGTTTTTATGAAAGGTAACTGGTGTTTGACTAATTTGCTAGAGTTCTTTCAAAATGTAACAAGCAAGAGATAATGGAGATCCTGTAGATGTAGTATATCCGGACTTCAGGAAGGCACTAATACACATGATTAGGGGTAATTTATTAGCTTGAAGACTGGCTAACTGACAGAAGGCAGAGAGTTGGGGTAAATGGGTCTTTTTCTGGTTGGCAAGATGTAACTAGTGGACGCCACAATGTTCGGTCCTCGGGCCCCAGCTATTAACAATCTATATTTATGATTTGGATACAGGAATAGGAGGTACTAAAGGCCAACTTTACAGATGATACTAAAGTTGTGATAAAGAAATAAGCAATTGACAAATGGATATAGATAGATTTGGTAAGTGAGCCAAAATGCAGCAGATAAAGTTAATTCATTAGTCACAAATAAGGCTTGCATTAACAGTGCAATAAAGTTACTGTGAAATTCCCCTAGACACCACACTGTGGCATTTGTCCCGATCAATGCACCTAACCACAACATTTTTCAGATTGTGGAAGGAAACTGGAGCACCCAGAGGAAACCCACACAGACACAGGGAGAATGTGCAAACACCACACAGACAGTGACCCCAAGCTGGGAATGGAACCTGGGTTCCTGGTGCTGTGAGGCAGCAGTGCTAACCACTGTGCCACCATGTGGCAGATGGAGCTTAACATAGATAAACGTGAGGACAAATTGTCAGGCAACCTATTATCTAAATGGAGAGAGACTTTACAGTGCTTTGGTGCAGAGGGATCTGGATGTCCTCATGCATTAGTCCCAGAAAACTGGCTTGCAGGTACAGCAAGTCTTAAGAAAAGTAAATGGAATTTCAAAATGTATATCTAAAAGAATAGAATATAAAAATAAGGAAGTGGTACTACAACTGTGGCAAGTGGTTCGCACTGTTACCTCACAGCACCAGAGACTCAGGTTCAATTTCCAGCTGTCTGTGTGGAGTTTGCATGTTTTCTCTATATCTCCTTGGGTTTCCTCCAGGTGCTCTGGTTTCCTCCCACAGTCCAAAGATTTACAGGTTAGATGGATTGGCCGTGCTAAATTGCCTGTTAGTGTCAGGAGGACTAGGATGGAGTTATGGGGATACGGTGCATGAAATTGTCATCAGTGTAGGCTTGATGGGCTGAATGGTCTCTGTACTGTAGGAATCTATGAACTGTACAAGACATTAATGAGAATGCACTTGGAGTACTATGTACAGTTTTTGTCCCCTTATTTAAGAAACGATGTTGTGACACCAGAGGCAGTTCAGAGGAGGTTCACTAGAGGGCCTTGTCTAATGAAGAGAGATTGGGCAGTTTAGGCCTATACTCTCTTGAGTTCAGAAGAACGAACAGAGATCTAATTGAGGTGTATAAGGTTATAAAAGATATTGACACAGTAGGTTGAATGAGTTGGATGGCAAGATTGCACAGTTGTTAGCATTGTTGTCTCACCGTGCCAAGGATCCAGGTTAGAATCCTGGCTTCAGTCACTGTCTGTGTGGAGTGTGCATGTTCTCCTTGTGTTTGCAGGATTTTCCTCCAGGTACTCCGATTTCCTCGTACAGTCCAAAGATGTCTGGGCTATGTGGATTGCCAAGCTGAATTGTCCCTTAGTGTCAGGGAGACTAGGTAAGATAAATGTGTGGGGTTATGGGGATAGGGCCTGGGTGGGATTGTGGTCAGTACAGACTCGATAGGCCAAATAGCCTCCTTCTGCATTGTAGAGTTCTGTGATTTTATTTTATAGGATTTTTCCTCATGTAATGCAACCTAGAACAAGAGGTCATAGTTTTTTGATAAGGGGTGGCAGATTTAAAACAAAGATGAGGATAAATTACTTCTCTCAAAAGGCCATGAGTCTGTGGAATTCACAACCCCTAAGTGCAGCGGATGCTGGAACATTGAGATAATTTGAGGAGAAGATAGACAGATATTCAGTAGTAATGCAGTTGAATAGACAAGACAGTGGAATTGAGACCGATACAAGATCAGTCATGATCATATTGAATGACGGAGCAGGCTTGAGGGCCTCAATTTCTTTCTCCTGCTCTTAGTCCTTAAGTTCTTATGTATCATCAGTGGTGGAGGAGCGGGGCAGAGCAGTGCAAAATACAAGGATGAAGCATTTATAACCATCTTCAGCTAGAAGTGCCAAGTGGAGGACCCATCCAAGAGGTGACTTGACTGAAACATATGAGATCCTGAGCGGTATTGAGAGGGTAGATGTGGAGAGATACTTCCTCTTGTCAGAGAGTCTATAACCAAAGATCATTGTTTAAAAGTAGGTGGTTGCCCACTTACTTTTTTGGGGGGTGAAAGTTATCAGGGATAGGTGGGAACATGGAGTTGAGATTACAATCTGATCATCATTTGGGGAGACAATGGCGTAGTGTTACTGTTGCTAGATTAGTAATCCAGAGCCCCAGGTTAATGCTCTAGCAACTTAGGTTCAAATCCCACCAGGGCAGATGGTGAAATTTGAATTCAATAAAATCTGGAATTAAAAGTCTAATGATGACAATGAAGTTATTATCTTAAAATCCACCTGGTTCACAAATGTGTCAGGAATCTTGCATCTTTACCTGCTCTGGCCCACGTGTGACTCCAGATTCACAGCAATGTGGTTAACTCTTAAATGCCATCAGGAATGGGCAATAAATACTGGCCCAGTCAGTGACACCTATGTCCCATGAATGAATTAAAAACAACTTTTCCTCTGCATTACGAAAAGGAACATGTTCAGGCATTTCAAAAGCATGGGGGAGAATGGCTGGAATTCTGTGACCTCGCCTATGGGTGAAATTCTTCAGTCCCGCTGCAATAAATGGAGTTTTGGCTGAGCATCAAATTCTCACTGACAGCAGGGGTGGGGCAAATGAGATTAGAGAATTCCGGCCCATAGTTCCCAGGTAAATTCACCAAGGCAATGCCTCAACCAACCAGGGTTGATTTGCCAGCTAATCTGCATCCTTTTCTCATGTGGTATATATTGTTGCTTCTTTTGAAATTTGGCATTCTTACATATGGACTGATGAGTGCAAGATGAAAATCTTTGACAGCAAGTCCCTTTTTTTAGCAGTGCTCAAGTTCTGTACTACCAAGTAACTATTCTTGGTAACCAAGTAACTGTTGGATGTTGCTTCAAGAGTTGTCTAACGCTTCACGTCCATTAGTGTACCTTACTCTGGACCAATTGACGGGCAACACATCAGCTCAGTGACTATCACTATCTGCTATACAGTTACAGAGACCCGGATCGGATCTCCAGCTTGGATCAATGTCTGTGGGAGTTTGCGTATTCTCCCATGCTTATGTGAGTTTTCTCCGGGTACTCCAGTTTCCCCCCACATCCCAAAAACATGCTTTTTAGGCTGATTGGCATCAATAAATTGTCCCTTAATTGGAACTCCCTTAATCTGGAATGTATTCAATTCCCTAAGTTTCCACCCCCTTTATTATGGGTTCCACTAGAGGTAGACAAAAACATCGACGAGTGACGTAAGACTCAAATAAGCACTCACTGAGTGTGCTAAAATGGGCAGCATGGGCTTGTAGGGCTGAAGGGCCTGATTCCTGTGCTGTGCTGTTCTTTGTATTTTTAGACATTACAAGATGCAACTGGCTGATCAGAGACTAATTAACTTAAATATTAACAAAGATTAAAGTACCAGAGATCACGGTGTGTAAGTTGATCTTTGATGCCTTCCCAAAAAAAAAAGGTCAACTTATACACTGAATATAATCCCCTAATAGTCATATCTTGAAATGTGAAAAGAAAATATAACAAGCTTTCCTTAAACAATCAAGATGTTTTTAAAAAACGGCCAAATCCATTGGGTGAATTTTCCCATCCCTCCCGCCATGGGAATTGTAGCGGATGGATGTGGACCATGCAAAGATGTGTTGAGCTTGGACAGGGATTTTTAGCCTTTGGGTGAGTGTGGCCGGAAAATCCCACCTGAGGTCAACAGATCTTCCCATTGCCCGCTCCAATTCCTATGGTGGTCGGGGCTGTAAAATTCCTGCCTTTGTCTTTGATGTCTGGGCAGAAGGTTAACAACTTCATCCCGAGTCATTTTGGCAATGGCATCACTTTAAGGATCTGACTCTTGGTCAGATTTGGTGCTTTTGGTTCAGGATTATCCCTCCACAACAAATCATCTTCCTTTTCATCCATTCAATCAGTGGATCTTCTGTAGTTTTCAAAGACCTGATGACACTTTGCACACCAGCAGCATCCCACAATTTGATATTGAAACCATGCCGAACATCAAATAGGACAGCACACATCTTCACACTTTCTCTGAAGCGTTTTTAACTTTTCATCTGTTACATTCCATATAAATGTCCCATTGAAGCTCATATTAAAAGGTCGAATTAGGGGAGGTGATGGCCTCGTGGTATTTTCACTTGACTTAATCCAGAAACTCAGCTAATGTTCTGGGGACCCAGGTTCAAAACCCAGCACAGCAGATGGTAGAATTTGAATTCAATAAAAAAAAATCTGGAATTAAGAATCTACTGATGACCATGAAACCATTGTCAATTGATGTTAGGGAAGGAAATCTGCTGTCCTTACTTGATCTAGCTTAAACAAGTTGCAGAGCTGGGCCGAGAGGTGGCAAATGGAGTTTAATGTGGAAAAGTGTGAGGTAATGCACTTTGGCAGGAACAATAAATGTGTAGAGTATAGGGCTAATGGTATGGCTCTTAATAGTGTTGAGGAACAGAAGGATCGTGGTGTATGTGTCAATAGATCCCTGAAAGTAGGCAGTCAAGTGGATAAAGTTGTTAAGAAGGCATATGGATTCTTAGCTTTTATTGGGAGGGGGATTGAATTTAGGAGCCGCAGCATCATGTTGCAACTGTACAAAACTCTAGTGCGGCCGCACTTGGAGTATTGTGTGCAGTTCTGGTCCCCACATTATAAGAAAGATGTGGAGGCATTGGAGAGGGTACAGAGAAGGTTTACCAGGATGTTGCCTGGTATGGAGGGCAGGTCCTATGAATAGAGGTTGAAGGATTTGAGGTTGTTTTCGTTAGAAAGGAGGCGGCTAAGAGGGGATCTTATTGAAGCATATAAGATGATTAGAGGTTTAGATAGGGTGGACAGTGATAGCCTTTTTCCTAGGATGGAGAAAGCTAGCACGAGGGGACACAGCTTTAAATTAAGGGGTGATAGTTATAGGACGGATATCAGAGTAGGTTCTTTACCCAAAGGGTGGTTCGGGAGTGGAATGCCCTGCCTGCAGCAGTTGTAGATGCGCCAAGTTTGGTGGCGTTTAAGAGGTTAGTTGATAAGTATATGGAAGAGAAGGGAATGGTTTAGTTTTGGAGGGGCATTGCTTTTTATTTTGGTCGGCACAACATCGAAGGCCGAAGGGCCTGTTCTGTGCTGTATTGTTCTATGTTCTATGTTCTATGTAAACATAACTCCAGAAGTGTGGTTGACTCTCAACTGCCCTTGTGCAACTAGGGATGAATAATAAATGTGACGTCCGTGTCCCATGAATGAATAAAGAAAAACTGTAAGATGTTAAACCTCTTGGTCCAATTACAATGTGGATGTTGTATTTTTCACAAGCACCTATTGATCTTATGTTATATGGAATCTGGACATGTCTCACACCACTTTTTACCTAGGTTTCAGGGACAGTTAGAACATAGAACATAGAATATTACAGCGCAGTACAGGTCCTTCGACCCTCGATGTTGCGCCGGCCAGTGGACCCTCTAACCTAAACTATTCCAATATCATCCATATGCCTATCCACCGAACATTTGAATGCCCCCAAAGTAGGCGAGTCCACAACTGCTGCAGGCAGGGCATTCCACGCCCTCACCGCCCTCTGTGTAAAGAACCTGCCTCTGACATCCATCCTATAACTACCACCTTTTAATTTAAAGTTATGTCCCCTCGTGTTGGTCATCACCATCCGAGGAAAAAGGCTCTCACTATCCACCCTATCCAGTCCTTTGAGCATCTTATACGCCTCAATTAGGTCACCGCGTAACCTTCTTCTCTCTAATGAAAATAACCTCAGGTCCCTCAGCCTTTCCTCATAAGGCCTTCCCACCATACCAGGCAACATCCTGGTAAACCTCCTCTGCACCCTTTCCAACGCTTCCACATCTTTCTTATAATGTGGCGACCAGAACTGTACGCAATACTCCAAGTGCGGCCGCACCAGAGTTTTGTACAGTTGTAACATAAACTCACGGCTCCTAAATTCAATCCCTCTACCAATAAAAGCTAACACACCGTACGCCTTCTTAACAACTTTATCAACCTGGGTGCCAACTTTCAAAGAGCTATGTACTTGTACCTCAAGATCCCTCTGCTCGACAACACTATTAAGGGTCCTTCCATTAGCCCTATATTTCATATGCCAGTTATTCCTACCAAAGTGAATCACCTCACACTTATCCGTATTGAATTCCATTTGCCACCTCATGTCCCTCTGCAAACTGTAACATCCATCCTCGCTGTCTACAATTCCCCCCACTTTGGTATCGTCAGCAAATTTACTAATCCAACCCTCAACACCCTCATCTAGGTCATTTATAAAAATGACAAATAGCAGTGGCCCCAAAACAGATCCTTGAGGTACACCACTTGTAACTGCACTCCAAGTTGAATATTTCCTATCAACCACCACCCTCTGTCTTCTATCAGCTAGCCAATTCTAATCCAAACTGCTAAATCACCTTCAATCCCATGCATCTGCACTTTCTGCAGTAGCCTACCATGGGGAACCTTATCAAACCCTTTGCTAAAATCCATATACACTACATCAACTGCCTTACCCTTATCTACCTCTTTGGTCACCTCCTCAAAAAACTCAATAAGGTTTGTGAGACACGACCTACCCTTCACAAACCGTGCTGACTATCCCTAATTAATTTATTTCTCTCTAGATGCTTATAAATCCTATCCCTTATAATTCTTTCCAAGACCTTGCCCACAACAGAAGTCAGGCTCACCGGTCTATAATTTCCAGGATGGTCCCTACTCCCTTTTTTGAACAAAGGGACAACATTTGCCATCCTCCAGTCTTCCGGCACTATACCTGTAGCTAACGACGACATGAAGATCAAAGCCAAAGGCTCTGCAATCTCCTCTCTAGCCTCCCAGAGAATCCTAGGGTAAATCCCTTCTGGCCCAGGGGACTTATCAATTTTCATACCCTCAAGATTCGCTAACACCTCCTCCTTATGACCCTCAATCCTGCCCAGTCTACAACCTGGTATCGCAGTATTCTCCCCGACAACATTGTCTTTCTCCTGCATGAATACTGACGAAAAATACTCATTCAGTGTCTCTCCTATCTCCTCAGGCTCCACACACAACTTCCCACTGCTATCTCTGACTGGCCCTAATCTTGCCCTAACCAATCTTTTATTATTTATATACCTGTAAAAAGCTTTAGCATTCTCCTTAATCCTATCCGCCAAAGTCTTCTCGTGTCCTCTTCTAGCTCTTCTCAACTCCCTCTTTAGCTCTTTCCTGGCTAATTTATAGCTCTCCAGTGCCCTAACTGAGCCTTCACGTCTCATCATTATATAAGCCTCCTCCTTCCTCTTCACCAGAGATTCAACTTCCCTAGTACACCATGGTTCCCTCACTCGACCACTTCCTCCCTGCCTGGCAGGTACATATTCATTAAGGACATGCAGAAGCTGTTCCTTAAATATGCTGCACATTTCAGATGTCCCCAGCCCCTGCAATTTCCTGCTCCACCCTATGCATCCTAAATCTCTCCTAACAGCCTCTCCTAATAACCTTTCCCCCAGCTATAACTACTGTTATTCGGTACGTGCCCATCCCTTTCCATCACTAGGGTAAACGTAACCAAATTGTGGTCACTATCACCAAAGTGCTCACCCACCTCCAAGTCTAACACCTGGTCTGGTTCATTACCCAATACCAAATCCAATATAGCCTCACCTCTTGTTGGCCTATCTACATACTGAGTCATGAAACCTTCCTGCACACATTGAACAAAAACTGACCCCTCTAACGTACTTGAAATATAGCTTTTCCAATCGATATTAGAAAAGTTAAAGTCCCCCATTACAACTACCCTGTTACTTTCACACCTATCCAGGATCAACTTTGCAATCCCTTCCTCTACTTCTCTGGAACTTTTTGGAGGCCTATAAAAAACTCCCAACAATGTGACCTCTCCTTTCTTGTTTCTAATCTCAGCCCTACTCAGCTCTACTTCAGCAGACAAGTCCACATCAAATGTCTTTTCTGCCACCGTAATGCTAAAGGTAACAAAGCCACTCCTCCCCCTCTTCTACCACCACCTCTGTTATCTAATGCATTATCAATCCATAACTTCATTTCATCCCCATCCATCACGGACATGCACAAAAACTCTTACAGGGAACTTAATTTTTAGCCTGGCTTTACATTTGAAAGTGACCATAGGCTTTAATTTAATTCCATTGACCATTGAGCTAATTCATCAGGAATCTTATTATCTCATGTCCTATCATTTTTGCTGGATGTGTTTTCAAACTTTTCCACTTTACAGTTCAGTTGATGGATGTATCGATATTCATGGGTGTTTCAGCCAAGTTGCCAAAGTGGTACAATGGGTACTTTTGTTTTTGCTACTATCTGATAATGAGTCGTTGGAAGGAAGGATGTCCTTGCAATAGAGAGAGTACAGTGAAGATATACCAGTCTGATTCGAGGCCTGTCATATGAGGAGAGACTAAGTCTGTTAGGATTGTATTCACTAGAGTTTAGAAGAGTGAGAGGAGATCTCCTAGAAACTTATAAAATTCTAACAGAATCAGTCCCAGGGTAGATTCAGAAAGAATATTCCTGATAGTGGAGGAGTCCAAAACTAGGGGTCACAGTTTGAGGATAAGGGGTAAATTATTCAGAACTGAGCTGAGGAGAAATTTCTTCACCTAGAGGGTGGTGAATGTGTGGGATTCACTACCACAGAAAGTATTTGAGGCCAAAATATTGTCTGATTTCAAGACTAAATTTGATAGAGCTCTGGGGCTAAAGGTATCAAGGAATGTGGGGCGAGGGAGGAATCAGGATATTGAATTTAATGATCAGTCATGATCAAAATGAATGGCGGAGCAGGCTGAGAACCAAATGGCCTCCTCCTGCTTCTAATTTCCATGTTTCTAAAATGGTCTTTTGGTTCACATTGAGAATCTTCACCTTTTGCCACAATATGAGACATTTATGGTCTATAAATTGGCTGCACAAACCAGCTGTTGCTCTGAAACCTTTGCTGGGCTCAGTTTCTGATTTCACCCATGTTAAGTGTGTTGCATTTCTGGTGACACTGTGAACACTCCAATGGTTTTAGAAGGCCCATTCTGATGCAAGCCTCTCAAGATCAGGCCAGTGCTTTGCGCTGTCCTGTTGGTTTGGGCACCTTCCTTCAGGGCAAGTTTACATTTTATTGACCTAAAAGCAGAGACAAAATAGAAGCATGAAAGATTTTTATATTTTGGAAGAATTGAGTTCAAATAATAGCTGAGGACAGTCAATTCAAAGACAATTAGATTGTTGTTGGCTGCTTCAAAAAGGCCTCTTGGAAACAGCTCTGAGCTGGGAGAGACTGAGGTTTGAATCAACCATGCAGTGAAGTGAGGAAAGTCTTGGGCTGCAAGAAAATGTCTTGTTCAAAAGATTTCTTAGATTTCCACAGGGGAATGGAAGTGGATTTCTGAAATCATGTAGAATATTGTATTAAAGTGACAGCAACTTTGTCCTGGGTAATACTACTGTTTTTTATTGTTAAATATCTACAAGGGAGTGTTACCTGGAAGGTGTTTACTTGTGAGTCTGACCAAGTAGGGAGTCTTTTGGGGAGACAAATGTTTTCTTAAATGTGTAACTGTAATCTTATGTGCTTAAGTTTTCATTTCTTCTTAATGAACCTTTTGATTTTTAAAACTCCTGAAGTGTTACTGAACCCCTTCCTGCTGAGTTTAGTACACTTTCTTCTCAGTCCCAGAATATAAAAAGAAAGGAAAGGTCCATAAGATAAGTTTTCCTCTGGGAATTTGTTGGTTCAGCAATTAATTCCTGCTGTGGACATAACAATAATAATAATAACCCTTTAATGAAGGAAATCTGCCATCCTTACCTGGTCTGATCCACATGTGACTCCAAATCTACAACAATATGTCGTTGACTCTTAACTGCCCTCTGAAATGGTTGAACAAACCATTCAGTTGCAAGGGCAATTAGGGATGGGCAATAAATGCTGGCCAAGGCAGTAATGCCCACATTCCCTTGAAATAATGAATAAAATTGGGAGTGGGAAAGATGTCAGTCAGCCTTGAATGGTGGAGCAGGTTGAAGGACCTGTTGGTATGTTCCTGTTCCTAATTCTTTCTTTCTCTCCTACCATTCTTCTGTCCTCCCCCTCGATGGGATTTTACAAGCTCGCTCCTCCTGAAACTGTAAAATCCCGTCCGAAGTCAATGGACCTTTCCATGATCCGCCTCTTGCCTGCTACAATTTCTATGGTAGGCAGGGCAGTAAAATTCCGGCCAATATGTCTCAGTTGGCAGCAACCTCACCTTTGAGCCACAAGGTTCTGGGTTCAAGTCCTGCTGCAGGGCTTGAGCACAAATATCAAAGTTGTCACTCTAGTGCAGCACTGTGAGAATGCTGCATGGTTGAAGATGTTGTCTTTAGAATGAGACACTAAATTGAGGCTTTAGCTAATCTGGTGGGTATTAAAGATCCTGCGCCACTATTTCAGAGAAGAGTAGGAGAGTTCTCCACAGTGTCCTAATCAATATTTATCACTCGATCAATGTCAGGGAAACAATGTATCTGGTCATTTGTTTGTGGGGATTTGCTAAATATCAATAGGCTGCCACATCTCCCACAATCCAACAGTGCTTCACTTCAGAAAAAACCGTCATGGGATGGAAAACACTTTGAGATATCCAGTGGCTATGTAAATCTCTCCTTTTTATCTTTCCTAGCTTTAAACATATCTGTGCAATTTCACTCAACTCCTCTCTGTGGGTAAAGAAGGTTCTTCTGAATTCGTTTTTGAGTTTATCATTGGCCAACTCTGATTTATAATAATACATTAAAGCAAAATACTACAGATGCTGGCAACTTGAAATATTCCTATTCCCTTGTTTTGAAGTTTCCTTCACAACTCGAAACGATTTAGAAAGGATTGAGAAGGTACTTTGGAGAGTTTCAAGATATTGTGGGTGGAGTTTTCCAGCCACCCCTGAAACCGGAAGATCCTGCCCCAGTTCAATGGAACTTTCCATGGTCCGTTCCTCACTGGCTCCGATTCCCTTGACAGGTGGAATGGGAAAGTTCATCCCTCTGAGGAAGAGAAAATGCTTCCATCTATGCACAAAGGGTGGTAGATGTTTGGAACTCACTTCCACAAATGATAGTTATTGAATTTAAAATAATAATTTTTCAAACTGAAATTGATGGATTTTCATTAGCTAAAGGAATTAAAGGATGAAGCACAATAGCAGGTAAATGAAGTTAGGTTGCAGTGAATGGGGGAAGCAGGTCAAAGGGTCAAAAGGCCATCTCCTAGTTTGACCCTAGCACTTCAGGATCACACTAACCAGCGTTGTCCAAAACCAATCTCATGTCCCCTGGGCTGATCAGACTTGCCGTAATGCTGCTTTAAGAGATAGCAGCATGTCATCACTAAAAAGGAAATGTGTCACGCAATCCAATTTCAGTTTCACTTTTGCTTCTAAGCACAATGTAGAGCTTTGCTGCTAACGGCCTCAAGCTGTGCCCTCTGTATAAATGTCCCCAAGTCCCGAGTCTCAATAAATGAGCCCACTGTAAAAAGACTGCAGAGGCAGAAGCTCCCTTCACCAAAATCCCTTTATTTACAAACTTTAACAGCAGTACACATAGAACATAGAACAATACAGCACAGAACAGGCCCTTCGGCCTTCGATGTTGTGCCGACCAAAATAAAAAGCAATGCCCCTCCAAACTAAACCATTCCCTTCTCTTCCATATACTTATCAATTAACCTCTTAAACGCCACCAAACTTGGCGCATCTACAACAGCTGCAGGCATGGCATTCCACTCCCTAATCACTCTTTGAGTAAAGAACCTACCTCTGATATCCGTCCTATAACTCATACCCCTTAATTTAAGGCTGTGTCCCCTCGTGCTAGCTTTCTCCATCCTAGGAAAAAGGCTATCACTGTCCACCCTATCTAAACCTCTAATCATCTTATATGTTTCGATTAGGTCCCCTCTTAGCCGCCTCCTTTCTACGAAAACAACCTCAAATCCCTCAGCCTCTCTTCATAAGACCTGCCCTCCATACCAGGCAACATCCTGGTAAACCTCCTCTGTACCTCTCCAATGCCTCCACATCTTTCTTATAATGTGGGGACCAGAACTGCACACAATACTCCAAGTGCGGCCGCACTAGAGTTTTGTACAGTTGCAACATGATGCTGCGGCTCCTAAATTCAATCCCCCTACCAATAAAAGCTAAGAGTGTTAGCAGTTAGCAGTCTATTTCCGGAGGTGCCCAAGGAACTGACACGCCTAGTTAAATACAAGGAAAAGACTCCCAAGTTGGCCCATCAATTGAATCCTTAATCAGGGAATTTTTACTCCAATGGCCAACCTCAATGACCTGACTGAAGTCATTCCAGCCACAACTTCCTTGCACAATTCCTAATGAGAGATTGATGCCTTAAAACACACACAAGACTAATCAGACACTAAGAACAATCAAATAAAGAAGCTGCCTCTGGATGTTTAGATTCATAATCTCGTATGCAAGGAGCAATGATCCACTCTTTCTGCCAGTACAGTTTGGAAATGACTGTGCTGCAATCGCAAAGCAGATTCACAACATTTCTGGATTTGGGTAGAAATCAAATTCATAGAATTCAGAGTTCCCATCTCCAGATAGAAACTAAAATTATAATTGGACCTCTCTTCAATCCCAATGTTAGAGAAATAAGGTCACTTTCATATTGATTTGATTTGATTTATTATTGTCACATATATTAACAGTGAAAAGTATTGTTTCTTGCGCACAAAACAAAGCGTATTGTTCATAGAGAAGGAAATGAGAGGGTGCAGAATGTAGTGTTGCAGTCACAGCGAGGGTGCAGAGAAAGATCAACTTAATGCAAGATAAGTCCATTCAAAAATCTGACAGCAGCAGGGAAATAGCTGTTCTTGAATCAATTGGTACGTGACTTCAGACTTCCATATCTTTTTCCTGATGGAAGTAGGTGGAAGAGAGAACGTCCAGGGTGCGTGGAGTCCTTAATTATGCTGGCTGCTTTGCCAAAGCAGCAGAAAGTGTAGACAGATGGGAGACCGGTTTATGTGATGGATTGGGCTACATTCATGGCCTTTTGTAGTTCCTTGCGGTCTTGCGACGCAGGATTAACACGACCACCTGGAGGTCCACCTAAATAAATCACCAACCCTGTCTTGGAAATATATTGCCATTCCTTCATTGCTTCACAGGAAAATCCTGGAACATTCTCCCTAATAGCAGTCTGGGCGAACCTGCACCACAATGACTGCAATGGTTCGAGAAGACAGCTCACCCCTCACACTCTCAAGGAGCAATGAGGGATAGGTAATAAATGCAGGCCTGGCCAGCAATGCCCACATCTTTTGAACAGTTACTGAAAACACGGGATGGGGGTTGGGGGTGGGGGGGGGGGGGGGGGGGGGGAGCAATCTTACCAAAACAATTCTAAGTGCTGTACAAGTGTGAAAATGGGAAAGAATCGCACCCAATTTTTGAGCGAGTTAAAAATCCAACCTTACCACTCTCTGAGCAAAAACTGAAGCAAGATCCATTTCCTACCAGGAGGGGAAGGGTGGGACCTTGAATCTCACTGGATATTCGGTGCCATTAAGATTGCGAGAGGCGAGAAATTACCAGATTTTTTTGCCTCTTACTAGCTGGCTCCTCCCATCGACTGGCGGGGTCAAGAAGGTAAGAATGCCTCCGGGATCTGTGAACTGCTGGAGGAATCTAGGATAGTGATGTGAAAGTCTCAGATGGCCAGGGGCTCCAAAGGAGATTTCTGTTGGTTTATTGAGAGTGTGCGTTGTGCACTTTGTGGGTAGATTTGAGAAGACCAACATTGGTGGCACAGTGAGTAAAGGACAAAGAATAAAGAAAATTACAGCATAGAAACAGGCCCTTCAGCCCTCCAAGCCTGCACTGACCATGCTGCCTGACTGAACTAAAACCCCTACCCTTCTGGGGACCATGTCCCTCTGTTCCGATACTATTCATGTATTTGTCAAGATGCCCCTTAAAGGTCACCATTCTATTTGCTTCCTCTAACTCTCCGGCAGTGAGTTCCAAGCACCCACCACCCTCTGTGTAAAATATCTGGGTTCAATTCCCAGCTTGGGTCGCTGCCTGTGCAGAGTCTTCCCATTCTTTGCCCATGTCTGTGTGGGTTTCCTCCGGATGCTCCTGTTTCCTCCCATGGTCCAATGATGCGTGGGTCAGGTTGATTGGACGTGCTAAATTGCCCCTTACGTAGGGGAATTCGCAGGGTAAATACATGGGGCTACAGGGATTGGGGCTGGTTGGGATTGTGGTCTGTGTAGACCCGATGGGCCAAATGGCCTCCTTCTGCCCTGTAGGGATTCTATGATACTTTTCACAAAAGGGGAAACTCTGAGTTGCTCTTCTCTCCGCCTCGTCGATAAGCAGTCAGATCCATGGGAACAATCTCTTGGAGCTATGATACATCCTCTCCGCTTGCGAGCCAGGACACACCTTGCCAGCAGTGAAATATGTATTTCCATTTTACACACAGTCAGGTGGAACCCCTGACCTTGACACCACAGCCTGATCGTTTCCTCACGCACCATCAATCAGTGTCTTTCGGACGGTAACCAAGGAGGAATTAATTTAATCCTCCAAATAGTCACACAGTCAGCCATGGTGCTGGCTATCAGCCAGGAATCCCCTCATTATTGGGAGAGAGGAAGTGTATGGCTTTGTGGGAATGAGAAGAAGTGTCACCGTTTCAGGAGTGTTCGCTAATTGGCCCAGAATGTGTGGCATTTGGGCCTAATAAAGTCCACAAGGATATCAGTGGGTCTGTTCTACCTATGCTTTGGAAATCATTTTCAGAAATGGAGAGAAATTAGAAAAATGCAACCTTTTGTTCAGAGTTTAAGTCAACTGCAGTAGAATTGAGAATGGGAGGTGACAGGGGACAAGGCTAATTGAGAGAGGAAGCAAGTTCCAATACGTTTCAGCCAAGAAGACTTAAAGACACAGGCATCTCTTTACAGTTTATGTGTCAGCATGGATCAAATAGGTGGCATTATCCTCTCTGAGGTGCAGGGTCATGAGCATAAGTGCCACTCCAGAACTGAGCACAGAACTAAGCAGACAGTGTAGTACCGCAGGAGGTGCCATCTTTCAGATGAGACAGAAAGGTCCCCCGGATATTCCAGCAAAAGCATTGGAGAATTTCCTTGTGTCTCAGTCAACATTTACCCCAGGAGCAACATCATTAAAAACAGATTCATTTTGACGGCGCTGTGTGTGGGGTCTTGCTCTGCACAAACTGGCTGCCATGTCTCCTACATTACAGCTGTACCTTCACGCGTAAATATGGGTGGCACAGTGCTTAGTGCCAGGAGCCCAGGTTTAATTCTGGTCTTGGGGAGCTGTGGGTTTCCTCTGAGTGCTCCAGTTTCCTCCCAGAGTGCAAAGATATGCAGATTAGATGGGGTTGGCCATACTACACGAGTGAGGTTACAGGGACAGGGTGGGGATGTAGAGTGGGTGCAGACTCAATACGGTGAATGGGCCTCCTTCTGCACTGCAGAGATTCTGTGATAACTCATTGGCCATAAAGCACTTTGAGACACATGCTGGCTATATAAATGTAGGTCTTTTTTTAAAGAAAATCACTGATAGGATATCTTAGAGTGTTTTATTTCTGTAGTTATTACATGTGTGTGTTTGTGCTAGTTTGAAAATTGTATTTTGTTAGGATGCAGGCAAGTGGGGAAGGCTGCAAGTTAACATGACTGATACAAGATTCAAACATTCAGAAACAGACAGAGAGAAGAATCAGTTTGTAAGAGAGAAGAAATAGCAGCGAGGCATTGCAGTGAGAAAGGTCAGTGTAGCAGGGAGAGAGGGTGATGGGAGAGAAAGCCTCAGTGACTCAGCATCCTGGAAAAAGAGAATTCCAGATTTCTGCCCTGCTCCATCTGAAGATTCCTGATTTAAAGCACATCAAAATAGCAAGAGGCCATTCAGCCCTTGAACCTGTACTGCCAATCAACTCCATTGTCACTGCTCAGAATCCACCCGCCATAACTCTTAAAATCCTTACTCAGCGAAAACCTATCAATCTGTGTTCTGAAATTCTCTGTCAAACTCTGGACTCAACAACTATTCACTGGGAAGTGTGCGGAAACTGGTTGAAGGATGTGATTTATGTTATATTAACACAAGTTCTTCCCATCGAACTGTAGCCTTCTGTGGGAAAATGAGGATATAGAGAAAGTTAAAAATATTCTGGAAAGTACAGAAATTACAAATGGGAGGTTCGGATCCCAAATTACAGGAATGCAAAAGGGGAGACATTTCCCAAGTGGTATTATCGCTCGATTATAATCCAGAAACCCAGATCGTATTCTGCGGACCTGGGTTCCAAGATGGTGGAATTTGAATTCAATAACAAAAATCTGGAATTAAGTGCCTACTGATGACCAAGAAACCATTGTCGATTGTTAGAAAAACCCATCTTGTTCATTAATGGCCTTTAGGGAAGGAAATCTGCCATCTTTACCTGGTCTGGCCTACTTGTGACTTCAGAGGCACAGCAATGTGGTTGACTTTCACCTGCCCTCTGAAATGACCCAGCAAGCCCCTCATTTGTAATAAGAAATGAAGCTGGACAGACCTTCACCATCCCTGGGTCAAAATCCTGGAACTCCCTCCCTAACAGCATTGTGGATCAATCCACAGAACGTGGACTGCAGCGATTCAAGAAGGCAGCTCACCACCACCTTCTCAAAGGCAAATGAGGAATGAGCTATAAATGCTGGCCATCTCCCATGAATGAATAAAATAATTGCACTCACAGCCTAGAAATTACAGCTGCACTAAAACATTTAGTAAGGAAAGCCCAGGAGTAAAAAGCTTCGCTTTCAGTCCAATCTTCACATTGTAAGTTTCCAGAGGGAAAAAAATTAAATGAATTGAGTCGAAATAAAATCAGAAAATGCTAAAAAAACTCACCATCTGTGGAGAGAGAGAGAGACAGAGTTAATGAGCTAGATTTTCCAGTCTCCGTCATCCTGAAAACATTCCCCCCCACAACCAAGGTCAAAGGATCTTTCCATGCTCCACCCCTCGCCCGTTCCCATTCCCGTGGCAGACAGGACAGCAATATTCCGGCCAATATTTCAAGTCCGACATAATTTCTTCTTTGGAATTTCAATGGAGTCAAAACTATAGCCAGGATTCTCAGATCTCTGTCGCCCTGCCACTTCTGATGGTGAGAATGGAGAATTTGACACTCAGCCAAAACTTCATTCACTGTAGCAGGACTGGAAATTTCCAGTCGCGGACGAGGTCAGAGGATTCTGGCTGTTAACTCTATTTTCTGTCTCCGTAGACTGCCAGACCTGCTGAGTTTTTCCAGACTTCCTGTTTTTATTTCAGATTTCCAACACCTGCAGTATTGTGCTTTTATTTTAATTGAATGAGTTCCTGATTGAGGTTGTTCTGGGCAAAAGTCTTTCACTTCCATGATTATGGACAAACAATTTTAATCTTCCAACTAATGTGGTTTTCAGTGAGAAAATAAATGAATCTCTGGATGAGGTGTAGGATTGTGAGGGAGTGTTATTGGAGTCACGCCAAAACTAAATGGAGTGAAATAAGACCACTTAAATGTGATATTAAGGCTGAGATAGCAGAAATGGGCCTGGAAAAACCTTTCCAAATTCATTTTTAGCTGTGGAAATAAAAAATATTGGGAGTTCTGTGACTACATTACACCATTAATTCTACCCTACTGCCAAAGTGAATAACAATGGTTTAAGAATTTCATTCACATATTACTGTACAGGAAATGAGAGATAAAATAAACATTGAACAGTTAAAAATAGTAAAGATCATTTTGAAACAAGTTTTTCCCAGTCACAAGTTGCGAAGCACTGGACAGCTGTTTCGCCCTTGTTGGAGCTCATCAGCAGTGCGCACGCAGGTTCGAACCGAGGACCCAAGGATAGAGTGCGGATTAGTAGTCCAACACACTAACCTTTATACTCCCACGGCACGGCGACTGGGTGTGCAGGAAGGTATTCGAATTTAAAATTAGGTTCACTCCCTTTGTTATCGGGCCGATATCATTTCTGAGACTAATTTAGGTGGTATCCTTAAAGTAAACATAGAACATTACAGCACAGAACAGGCCCTTCGGCCTTCGATGTTGCGCCGACCAATATAAAAAGCAATGCCCCTCCAAACTAAACCATTCCCTTCTCTTCCATATACTTATCAACTAACCTCTTAAACGCCACCAAACTTGGCGCATCTACAACGGCTGCAGGCAGGGCATTCCACTCCCGAACCACCCTTTGGGTAAAGAACCTACCTCTGATATCCGTCCTATAACTATCACCCCTTAATTTAAAGCTGTGTCCCCTCGTGCTAGCTTTCTCCATCCTAGGAAAAAGGCTATCACTGTCCACCCTATCTAAACCTCTAATCATCTTATATGTTTCGATTAGGTCCCCTCTTAGCCGCCTCCTTTCTAACGAAAACAACCTCAAATCCCTCAGCCTCTCTTCATAAGACCTGCCCTCCATACCAGGCAACATCCTGGTAAACCTCCTCTGTACCCTCTCCAATGCCTCCACATCTTTCTTATAATGTGGGGACCAGAACTGCACACAATACTCCAAGTGCGGCCGCACTAGAGTTTTGTACAGTTGCAACATGACGTTGCGGCTCCGAAATTCAATCCCCCTACCAATAAAAGCTAAGACTCCATATGCCTTCTTAACAACCTTCTCGACTTGACTGCCTACTTTCAGGGATCTATGCACATACACACCAAGATCCCTCTGTTCATCTAGACTACTAAGAATCCTACCATTAGCCCTATACTCTATACATTTATTATTCCTGCCATAGCGCATTACCTCACACTTTTCCACATTAAACTCCATTTGCCACCTCTCGGCCCAGCTCTGCAACTTGTCCAAGTCTCAAAGTTTATTTATTAGTCACAAGTAGGTTTACATGAATGCTGCAATGAAATTATTGTGAAAATCTCTAGTAGCCACACTCCGGCACTTGTTTGGGTACACTGAGGGAGAATTTAGCATGGCCAATACATCTAACAGGCACGTCTTTCGGACAGTGAGAGGAAACTGGAGCACCCAGGGAAACCCAAACAGACACAGGGGAGAACATACAAATTCCACACAGACAGTGACCCCAAGCCAGCATCAGTGAGAGCTGTGAGGCAGCAGTGCTGAACAGTGCCACTGGACTGCTCCTTGCATAGCCACTTAACACATTCTAATCAGCCGCACAAAACAATCGCTTCATCACAAATGCAGAAAATACAAATGTTGCTAACTTGTGTTGGCGTTTTGTATTTGTTCTCTGCAATTTTTGGAGGCTTGTTCTTTCCAGACGCACCAACATTACAAGTAGACAGAAACTGTAACCTTACAATGGCGGATCTGCAGTCAGCTACACACATAACAAAGTGGTTTAGAATCTGTAAACAATTAGACATGTTCCAGGCTCAAATTTAGCTCTGAGTGATTTTGACCTCCATTACTGAGACTTAGCTCTGACAGTCGTGATGTGGCAAAAGTTAGTTGTTGCCACGGAAACGGGAAGTTAGTAGAGTCAGCGTTGACCCTTTTCTCCTTTAGTAGGAGTCTTGCCTAGTTCGATGAGAGTTGTGATCAGATTGTTGACCTCCCATTTTAACCCACTGGACGGGTTAATTTTTCAACTTGTCCAACAGACTCTAACTGACCACAAACCACGCCCATGTGACCAGGCAGAGGTCAAGTTTTAGGATTGAACAAAAAGATTTGGAGTGAGTTTGCCTCAGAATTTATCTTCCATCGGGAGTGAAAGGTTTTTTGGGAGCTGTGACGTTGTCCAGAGTAAACTAAATTGAATCAAGTACATCGTTTTCAGTCTTGCAATTTAATGAGCCTTTGATTGGTGATGTTGTTAAAATAAGGACGATTTTTGATGTAAAAGACAGGACAGACCAGAAACTCTCATCATCTTGCCACATTTGCTCATTAATGTTCTGAATCACTGCTAGGTTGACTGTTTCAACTTCAATTTATTCCTATTCCTACAGAGCTCAATGCTTTAATGTACCATTCTCTTGGTATTGTTTCACATTTTCCAAACAATAAACAAGCTTGAAGCAGAATCTAAGATTACTCACTGTAACTGTACGCTCCACACAGAAACAGGAGAAAGATCAAGACGAAACCAACTGAAACTTGAGGGAAAATATTGGTACAGCATTGGTTTGGATTCAAGATGACAAATAGCCCTTTCAGTAACTCAACAATGAGGACACTCTTCATGTGTGAAGCGAGAGAGTAAGATGCCAATTCTTTAGAGCTGATGAGGTGTCCTGGTGATGGGAGGTGGTGGTGTAGTGGTATTGTCATTGGATGGTAATCCAGAAACTCAGGCTAATGCTCTGGGGGCCACGGTTCGAATGCCACTGTGGCAGATTGTGGAATTTGAATTCAATAAAAATCTAGAATTAAAAGTTTAATGATGACCATGAAACCATTGTCAATTGTCCTTTAAACCCATCTGGTTCATTAATGCTCTTTAGGGAAGGAAATATGACTTCCTTATGTTGTCTGGCCTGTATTTGATGCCAAACCCTCAGCAATGGACAATGCCCTCAGAATAGACAATAAATACTGGTAGTTATTGACTGATAGCTGGATGACATAAATGTTATTTATCAGCCCAAGTTAAGGTACTGTTGTGGAATGTGTTACAATCACCATAAAGATTGATAACCTTTAAAAAACATTCAAACTTCCGCAAATAGTTGACAGGATGACAGAACAAACTGTCCTGCATTAAGACTTTTACTATAACAAATATCTAAAAGCACAACTGACTAAACTGTTTTCAGAAGCAACTTCTAAACCGCAAAACAGAACTCTCTGTTTTAACACAGCTGGAAACAAGCTTCACAGATAAACTTTACATTGTGCTTTTAAAAACTATTCAATTCTCCTCAGATTCTCTGAGGCAATTCTCAACTTCTGCAGGTTTGCATCTGCTCTTTCTTTTCTCAGTCTTGGTACATTTAATCTCAGAACTGTCTTTCACAGTGAGGTTTTTTTATCCTGATATTCTTCCTCTAGCATAAGCTAGGTGAATCTTCCAGTCTTATAGAATTTGGTGTTTTCAATCTGAGCATCAGCTTTGACCTGCATTCAGGCATACAGAGCATCTTGCTGCCTATAGGTCTTCTGTCTTGCAGGGTCCTGGCAGATTAACTTGTCTGGGAGTTTTCAGGGATTCTTAAGAAATACTTTCCATTTCAAAGCCCATCTCGATGGCAAGTGAATTGCATGGGCTCTGTATCCAGGTAGAAGTGATGATTAGCAGCCTTGAGAGTTATAGAGTCATAGAGATTTGCAGCACGGAAACAGGCCCTTCAGCCCAACTTGTCCATATTGCCCTTTTTTATAAAACCCCTAAGCTAATCCCAATTGCCCACATTTGGCCCATATCCCTCAAGATCCATCGTACCCATGTAAGTATCTGAATGCTTTTTAAAAGACAACATCGTACCCGCCTCCACTACTACCTTTGGCAGTTTGTTCCAGACACTCACCAACCTCTGTGCGAAAAGAATTGCTCCTCTGGACACTTTTGTATCTCTCCCCTCTCACCTTAAATCTATGCCCTCTAGTTTTAGACTCCCCTACCTTTGGGAAATGATATTGACTACCTAGCTGTCTATGCCCCTCATTATTTTATAGACCTCTATAAGATCACCCCTCAGCCTCGTAAGCTGCAGAGAAAATTTTTTTTTTATCTTTGAAGTAGGCGGGCAGTTTGAAGCACAGCTATCTGCAACCCGATTTTCACAACAGTTTTCTGGTACTTTGGAGACTCTTATCTCTTAAAAATGGAGACTATCCACTTTTAATACTTAACCTGCTCTACAAACAACTTGCACCTCCCAGTAAAACAGTCTGGTCCTCCTTTAATCTCTACCCATTAAACCTCTCAAGACTTGATGTCAGGTAGGTATCAGAATAGGTCACATGACCATCCCCGCCCTCTCTGTTTTTACCTTCAATTGAAGACATGATTCCAAAATATCCGCATCTTCATTGGTCACAAATGCCTGAGGCAATATCCAGCCTGACCATACCTGAATTGGTACTCTCACACTAATCGTCCTACAATCCAATCCGTTCTCCAAGGATGGAAAATTCCCGCTGTAAGAAACTTGAAATTTGGAAACCTTATTTTTTCAGCATGTGTGGGAAATGGACAGTTTCAAAACTGCAGATTAATCATCGAATCCCTACAGTGCAGAAAGAGGCCATTAGGCCCATCGAGTCTCCACTGACTCTCTGAGTATCTCCCCTCTCCCCTGCCCTATCCCTGTAACCCCACACATTCATCATAGCTAATACACCTAACCTATGCATCTTTGGACTGTGGGAGGAAACCAGTGCACTCTAAGTGTTCCATTTATCAATGGCAAACTCATAGAAATTATAGAAACTCTACAGTACAGAAAGAAGCCTCTTCGGCCCATCGAGTCTGCACTGACCACAATCCCACCCAGGCCCTACCCCCAATCCATATATATTTTATCCACTAATCCTCTCTAACCTATGCATCTATGGTCAAGTTAGCATGGTAAGAAGTCTGACAACACCAGGTTTAAGTCCAACCGAATTATTTGATAGTAAACTCACAAGCTTTCGAGGTTACCTTCTTCGTCAGCTGAATAAGATGTTCTGGTCTCAGACAGCACATATAACAGACAACCAACTCTTGGGTTCATGTCACACTATCTGTAATCCCTATGACTTGCCTGGGTTTGCTAAACCTCACTTACTGTATTGTCTGGAGTCAATACACATCTCTTTAACCTGTGCTCAGTGCTCCTTCCACTCACATTGTTAGCCACTTTAAGACTTGAATAGCAGGTTAGGTGTAAAGATTCACATTCTAATCAGTAATCTGTAAACTGTCTGTGCTGTTATATGTACTGTCTGAGACCAGAACACCTCATTCACCTGACAAAGAGGGTAACCTTGAAAGCTTGTGAGTTTACTATCAAATAAATCGGTTGGACTTAAACCTGGTGTTGTCAAACTTCTTACTGTGTTTACCCAAGTCCAACACTGGCATCTCTACATCAAGTTAGCATGGCCAATCAACCTATCTTGCACATCTTTCGACTATGGGAGGAAACCTACGCAGATACGAGGAGAATGTACAAACTCCACACACACAGTGACCCAAGCCAGGAATCAAAGCCAGGTCCCTGGAGCTGTGAAGCAGCAGTGCTAACCACTGTGATACCGTGCCGCCCAATACTGCACAATATTTACCCCATATTATTTACATAATATGTAGGCACTCAGAAAGTAAGGAAACAGTATGTTAAGACACAAACTGAAGTCTTAAGGAATGTAGAACACAGAGTAGGTTCTGGATAACCTCTGAATTGCTTCTGGTTGGGAAAGTGATGATTTATATTTGGGGAACATCAGAAATTGTGGTTTGCAGAGAATTCACGTTTGTAGATTGCCAGATAACACTAAGTTTAATGTAATTCCACCGGGACACACAGATTTAACAGTTTTAGTGTATTTTTTTAAAATTATAGAATGTGTTTGACGGGTGAATTGGAAAATACAACTTCCTGTGGCTGGGGAGTCAATAACAAGAGAGCGAGAGTGAGGATTGAGGCTGGAAGCGATTTATTTACAGAGTTGTTGAAGCATTGAATGTTTCGCCATAGGGTGAGAGCACTGTATCATTGAAAGAGAAATTGGATTTAAAACTGAGGATGAGCTGTTGGGAGTGCGATAGAGTGGGATCACTTTCAGATTGCTCAGATATAATTACTGAGGAGTTAAATGACTCCCCGCTCCCATCCCACTCTCACCGTGCAATCAACTTCCGATGTTTCACACAGACAGATGGGATCAAAAATGGAGAAAAAACAAAAAAAAATGTAATAACTTTAAAGGCAACTCGTTGAAGATGATGTGTACAACAACAAGGGTTTGACAGAACTAAACACACGTCCACTCTCTTCTCCAACTTGATGACTATAACACTACATTTTGCATTCTCTCATGTATGGCATCATAGTGATGAGCACTGCTGCCTCCCAGCACTAGGGACCCGGGTTCAATTCCCGCTTGGGTCATTGTCTGTGTGGAGTTTGCACATTCTCCCCATGTCTACATGGGTTTCCTCTGGGTACTGCAATTTTCTCCCACAGTCCAAAAACGTATAGATCAGGTTGATAGGCCATGCTAAACTGTTCCTTAATGTTACGGGATGTCAGGGGGTTTAGTAGGATAAATGTGTGGGACTGGAGGGGATGATAGGACCTAGGTGGGATTGTTGTTGGTGCATACTCGATGGGCTGAATGGCCTCCTTCTGCAGTGTAGAGATACTATGTTTCTTTACTTCTCGATGAATGGTATGCTTTGTCCACATGCAAAAAACAATATTTTTCACTGTAAATGCAAAATAATCCATTTTGGTAGGAATAACAACAAAACGGACTATTACTTAAATGGTAAAAGATTGCAGCATGCTGCTGGGCAGAAGGATCTGGGTGTCCTTGGGCAAGAATCACAAGGAATTGGTTTGCAAGTGCAGCAGGTAATTAAGAAGGCAAATGGAACTTGGTCCTTCATTGCTAGAGAGATGGAGTTTAAAAAACATGGAGGTCATGTTGCAGCTGTATAAAGTGCTGGTGAGGCCACACCTGGACTACTGTGTACAGTTTTGGTCTCCTTACTTGAGAAAGGATAGACTGGCACTGGAGGGGGTGCAGAGCAGATTCACTAGGTTGATTCCAGAGTTGAGATGTTGGCTAATGAGAACAGACTAAGTAGATGGGGATTATATGCAGTGCAATTTAGAAGAATGAAGGGGGGGTCTTATAAAAACATAAAATTATGAAGGGAATAGATAAGATAGAAGCAGTGAGGCTGTTTCCACTGGCAGGTGAAACTAGAACTTGGGGGCATAGCCTCAAAATAAGAGAAGCAGATTTTGGACTGGGTTGAGGAGGAACTTCTTCACCTGAAGGGTTGTGAATCTGTGGAATCCCTGGCCAGTGAGGCAGTTGAGGCTACCTCATTGAATATTGTTAAGACAAGGATAGATAAATTTTTGAACAGTAAAGGAATTAAGGATTACGGTGAGTGGGTGGGTAGGTGGAGCTGAGTCCATGAAAAGACTTTATTGAATGGCGGTGCGGGCTTGAGAGGCCACTCCTGCTCCTAGTTCCTATGTTCTTATGTATCCCAATATATGTGACGATAATAAATCAAATTAAATCCCTGGATTCAACTGGGATTCTTCCCCGACCCCAGACATGTGCCTTTGCACCTGATTGGATTAACATTCCACGCAGTTGCTCCATAAGCTCCAGCACAAACATGTGACCCTCGGGGTTTGCCCCTTAAAGGGGCCATACTACCCCAACAAGTAGGGGAGTGTGATTGAGTCAAGATTAGTGGCAAACACTCAATATTGTATCAGCGCCACTAAATAAAAGGGTTTCTTGCTAATCAGTCTTTTAGCTAAAAGTGACCAGGTCCATAGACTGTGGCTTTGCCAAAGTTTCCAATTTAAATGTAAGTACAAGCAATGAGAGGGGACAGGTCCATGTTATTACAGAAATTGATAGGAGGACAAAGAAAAAAATTTGTTAACACAAGTCACATAGTTTTATCAACACCACAAGGGAGGACCCAAAAAACATTGATACGCACATCTGCAAAACATCTGTTAATTCTGCTACATTTGGTGCCAGTTAGCAATTGGAACTCAGAAACAGACAGTTATTGAAGGCTGTTCTTCTATTCGATTAGATCCTGGCTGATGTGTTTCTCAATTCACTCACCTTGGCCAAAACACTTAATACTTATAGAACCGTAGAAAAGTTACAATACAGAAGGCCATTTAGCCCATCTTGTATATGCCAGCCCGAGTATTCCCCAGTGCTCTTTCTAATCAAACCTTCCCACACCCGGTCCATAACCCTACAGCTTACAGCTTTTATGGTGCAGATCCAGGTACTTCTTGATTTGATTTGTTTATTATTGTCACATGTATTAGTATACTGTGAAAAGTATCAATTTTTGCACAATATACAGACAAAACAAACTGTTCATAGAGAAGGAGATGGTGCAAAATGTAGTGTTACGATCATAGCTAGGGTGTAGAGAAAAATCAACAGCGCAAGGTAGGTCCATTCAAAAGTCTGACAGCAGCAGGGAAGAAGCTGTTCTTGAGTCGATTAGCCTCAGACTTTTGTATCTTTTTCCCAACTCTCTTTAAAAGAGTTTAGGACCTCTGCCTCTACCACCAGCTCGGGCAGTGAATTCCAGACACCCCCATCCTCTGTGTAATAAAGTTCTTCCTCATGTCCCCTCTACACCAACTGCCACTGATCTTGAATCTCGCAAGCTATTTCCCAGGACTGAAATGGCTGCTACAAGAGAACACAGGTTTAGGGTGCTGGGAAGCAGGTACAGAGGAAATGTCAGGGGTAAGTTTTTCACTCAGAGGATGGTGAATGAGTGGAATCGGCTACCAGCAGTGGTGGTAGAGGTGAACTTGTTGGGGTCTTTTAAGAGACTTCTGGATGAGTACATGGGATTTAATAGGATTGAGAGTTATAGATAGGCCTAGTAGATATGGATATAATTGGTGCAACTTATGGCCCAAGGGGCTGTTTGTGCTGTAGTGTTCTATGTTCTTTGAATCGACATCCCCGGTTCTAGAATTCTCCACTAAGAAAAGCAATTTTATCCTTTCCACTCTTGCCGAAAAAAATACATCAATCTCAGTTTTTCATTGAAGTCCTCAGCCCTGATAGAGTGTTTCAGATTCCCACTGCCCTTTGCATGAGGAAGTACCTTCTGACATCACCCCAAGCTCCTGTTTAAGGTCATGACCCCTTACTTCAAACTCACCAAAGTAAAACTGTGATCATTGTGGACTGAAAAATAATGAAGAGCAAGGCTGCACTGATAAGAGCAGGAAAATATGGATAGCGATATTCCAAGACTGCGAACAATATGTCCATTAGGGGGCGGCGATGGCCTAGTGGTATTATCGCTGGACTATTAATTCAGAAATCTCGGCTAACATGTGGGGACATGGGTTCGAATCCCATCACGGCAAATGATGGAATTTGAATTCAATAAAAAACATCTGGAATTAAGAATCTACTGACGACCATGAAACCACTGCCTACTGTCAGAAAAAACCCATCTGGTTCACTCATATCCTTAAGGGAAGGAAATCTGCCATCCTTACCTGGTCTGGTCTACATGTGACTCCAGAGCCACAGCAATATGGCTGACTCTCAACTGCCCTCCAAGGGCAACTAGGGATGGGCAATAAATGCTGGCCCAGCCAATGGCACCCATGTCTCACAAATGAATAGAAAAAGATATTCCAATGATCAGAATCTGACCATCTGTTTGACTGTCCGGGCAGAGTCTACAAACACCAGTTTGAAGAGCAAAAGGCAGGTTTCATTGAAACTTTCTCAGCAAATCTGACTGAACGCATGTTATAGATGTACTTATCAAGGTAAGGTACAGAAGAACCACAAAGTAGATTTCTTAACTTGAACAGTAAGGAACACTTCATTATCAGTGTGCATTGCCTCACGATTAGGACCTGGACTCCTTAACCAAGCTCCACCTTGGAAGGAGCAAGCCCAACCTCAGAGTCACATGGTTCCTTAAATGGGAAGAACTTGGTTCCGCTCTTGGCACTCTTCATTGAACCAGAGTTGATCCCCTGCTTTGGTTGTAATGGTAGAGTGGGGGATATACTAGGCCATGAGGTTATACATTGTGCTGGAATACAATTCTGCTGCTGTTGATGGATCACAGCGCCTCACGGATGCCCAGTTGCTGGATCTGTTTGAAGTTTAGCGCAGTGATAGTGCCACACTACACAATGGAGAATATGAATGTGAAGATTCACGCAGGGTGATGTAAATGTAGTTATTATTCACGCAGGGTGATGTAAATGTAGTTATTATTCACGCAGGGTGATGTAAATGTAGTTATGGAGAACACTGAGGTACAGGGTAGCAAACTGGAAAGTATCGAAGTAGATAGGGAGGATGTGCTAGATATTCTCGAGGGTTTGAAGTTGGATAAGTCCCCTGGACGGGATTTACCCTAGGATTCTCTGGGAGGCAAGAGAGGAGATTGCAGAGCCTCTGGCTCTGATCTTCAGGTCGTCGTTGGTTATGGGTGTGGTTCCGGAGGACTGGAGGATAGTGAATGTGGTCCCGTTGTTCAAGAAGGGGAAGAGAGACCTTCCAGGGAATTATAGGCCAGTGAGTCTTACTTCTGTTGTGGGCAAGGTATTGGAGAGAATTATTAGGGATAGGATTTATAGTTATTTAGAGAGAATGAATTGATTGGGGATAGTCAGCATGGTTTCGTGAAGGGTAGGTCATGCCTTACTAACCTCATTGAGTTTTTTGAGAAAGTGACCAAAGAGGTGGATGGGGGTAAGGCGGTTGATGTGGTATATATGGACTTTAGTAAGGCGTTTGATAAGGTGGCCGATGGAAGACTTCTGCAGAAAATGCAGATGTATGGGATAGAGGGTGATTTAGCTAATTGGGTTAGGAATTGGCTAGCAGATAGAAGACAGAGGGTGGTGGTTTTTGGGAGATATTCATCGTGGAGTTCGGTGACAAGTGGTGTACCTCAGGGGTCTGTTTTGGGGCCCCTGCTGTTTGTAAGTTTTATAAATGATCTGGATGAGGGTATTGAAGGATGGATTAGTAAATTTGCAGATGACACTAAAGTCGTTGGAGTGGTAGATAGTGAAGAGGGGTGTTATAGTTTGCAGAGGGACTTGGACAAGTTGCAGAGCTGGGCCGAGAGGTGGCAAATGGAGTTTAATGTGGAAAAGTGTGAGGTAATGCACTTTGGCAGGAACAATAAATGTGTAGAGTATGGGCTAATGGTAGGGCTCTTAATAGTGTTGAGGAACAGAAGGATCTTGGTGTATGTGTCAATAGATCCCTGAAAGTAGGCAGTCAAGTGGATAAAGTTGTTAAGAAGGCATATGGAGTCTTAGCTTTTATTGGTAGGGGATTGAATTTAGGAGCCGCAGCATCATGTTGCAACTGTACAAAACTCTAGTGCGGCCGCACTTGGAGTATTGTGTGCAGTTCTGGTCCCCACATTATAAGAAAGATGTGGAGGCATTGGAGAGGGTACAGAGGAGGTTTAACCAGGATGTTGCCTGGTATGGAGGGCAGGTCTTATGAAGAGAGGCTGAGGGATTTGAGGTTGTTTTCGTTAGAAAGGAGGCGGCTAAGAGGGGATCTTATTGAAGCATATAAGATGATTAGAGGTTTAGATAAGGTGGACAGTGATAGCCTTTTTCCTCGGATGGAGAAAGCTAGCACGAGGGGACACAGCTTTAAATTAAGGGTGATAGTTATAGGACGGATATCAGAGGTAGGTTCTTTACCCAAAGGGTGGTTCGGGAGTGGAATGCCCTGCTGGCAGCAGTTGTAGATGCGCCAAGTTTGGTGGCGTTTAAGAGGTTAGTTGATAAGTATATGGAAGAGAAGGGAATGGTTTAGTTTGGAGGGGCATTGCTTTTTATATTGGTCAGCGCAACATCGAAGGCTGAAGGGCCTGTTCTGTGCTGTAATGTTCTATGTTCTAAGATGGGATTTTGTCTCCATTGGTCACTCCTACCAATACTGTCATGCACAAATGCATTTGCAACAGGGAGATTGCTAAGGATGAGATCAAATATGTTTTTCCTTCTTGGTTCCTTCATCACCTGCTGCAGAGCCAGTCTGGCATCGATGTCCTTCAGGACTTGGGCAGTTCAGTCAGTATGGCATTACAGAGCCACGCTTGGCGATAGGGACATTGCAGTCTCGCACCCAGAGTACAATCTGCATGCTGCCACCCTCGGAGCTTCTTCCCGGTTGTGTTCAACTCAAACAAATACTGATTCATCAGCTCAGGATTACAATTGATTGTAATTGGCAGAAAGTTTCCTTGCCCTTCATGTGATCTGGAGTTGATGTTGAGGACTCCCTCACAACTGTATATCACTGTGCCACTCAGCTCTAGGTCTGCCCTTCCAGTGGGACAGGATATATCCAGGATTGTAGTACCTGAGTCACTGTTTGTAAGGTGAAAGTCTGCCTCTTGTATCTTACAGAGTAAGATGGTTAGATAGCTTTCTCTATTCAGCCTCCACTTCCTGGCAGTGCACTCCACATCCCAGTCACTGGCTGTGTGAAAAAACTTTTCTCTCACATCACATTGCTTGTTTTTCAAATCACTTTGCATCTGTACCCTCTCCCACTGTTACGAGTGGGAACAGCTTCTCTCTATTCTGTCCAGCCCCCTCGTAATGTTGAGCATCTCTATCCAATCTCCTCTTAGCCTCATTGTCTCCAAGGAAAACCTCTCCAATCTATCCTCATCACTGAAGTTTCTCATGGCTAGAACCATTCTTCTGAACCTCTTCCGGACTTTCTCCAATGTGTTCACATTCTTCCTAGATTGTGGTGCTCAGAACCATTTTTATATCCTTCAGCAGTTTCCCAGCTGATTGTCCCTCACACTAACCTGAGGAAGCGAACAGTTACCCCATCTGAATTCTCCTCCTAGCTATCCGCTGTACTGAGTGGCTGAACATCTCAACAGGACCAGGACTGTGACAGCTACGTTGAGACGACACTTTGAAAGTTAGAAAATCAAGAATGAGGCTCTAATTTGATTTATTATTGGTACATGTATTAACTTACAGTGGAAAATACTACTATACAATCAAAACATACCGTTCATAGAGAAGGAAATGAGAGTGTAAAGAATATAATGTTACATTCATAGCTAGGGTGTAGAGAAAGATTAATTTAATGCAAGATAAGTCCAAAAATCTGATACCAGTAGGGAAGAAGCTATTCTTGAGTCGGTTGGTATGTGACCTCAGACTTTTGTATCTTCTTTACAACAGAAGAAGGTGGAAGAGAGAATGTCTGGGGTGGGTGGGGTCCTTAATTATGCTGGGAAGTGTAGACAGAATCAATGGATGGGAAGTTGGTTTGCATGATGGATTCATGACCTTTTGAATTCCTTGCAGTCTTGGGCAGAACAGGAACCCATACCAAGCTGTGATACAACCAGAAAGAACGCTTTCTATGGGGCATCTGCAAAAATTGGTGAGAGTCAGAGCTGACATGTCAAATTTCCTTCGCCTCCTGAGAAAGTAGAGGCATTGGTGGTCTTTCTTAACTATAGTGTTGGCATGGGGGGACCAGGACAGTTTGTTGAGACCAGGACAGTTTGTTGCTGATCTGGACACCTAAAAACTTGAAGCTCTTGATCCTTTTGACTTTATGCCCATTGATGTAGATAGCGGCATGTTCTCCTTTACTTCTTCTAAAGTCGATGACAATATACTTCATTTTGTTGACATTGCGGGAGAGATTATTGATAAACTGCATTCTTGAAGGTTGTGTCATATGAGCTGCCCCCATGCTCCAGCCATGAGTTGGCCAACCCATCCATCCTTGTGACCTACTACCATCCTAATGGGAAAGAAAGGACACTCTATCCAGTTGAATGATGCCTGTCAAACAAACTCCTTTTTTTTGCCTACTTCCAATATTTCTTACAACTGCTTAGGAGAAAAGAAAATGACAAGAAAAGAACTCCAATTTTTTCAATGTCCGGATAATATTTTGCCAGGATTGCATAGGGCAGTGCCAGGGAGGTGAATTTTCAATTCCTGGAGGATTGGCATCCCTGGATTCCATCTTCAAAGGTCCAAGTCTCCTGGCAGGAAGAATGACCCCTCACTGATAGAGTGACCGTGATTGATAAAACACATCCCGTCTAATTCAAGTTGCCTTTGTGGATTGCTGAATGACCAATTTATTCCCAAGTTTAAACGACTTGAAAATGATAAACTTACCATCAAGAAAGATCATCGTGCACTATCAAAACGTCAGCAGTACAAGTTAGTGTACGAATATAAAATTGCTAGCGTTACTATTTTCCTCTATTTATCTCCATGCAAAGACACCAGTCTTCACTCAATTCCTGTTCAGTGATGCTAAAAAGCTTTTGAAAATCTGTTCTGCTCTTTAAGCACTGCTGGAATTAAGTGTTGGGAATGTATTAATCATTCCTGCCCCATGCCATCGGAGAGGTTAAGGAACAGCACCAATTCTGTTTAGTGACTTCACCAGGGTGTCCAGAAATCATTTCAATAGCCTCCATATGAAGACTCTCAACACAAGGCCTTTCTATAAATAGCTGCACATTCAACAGTGTCACATTACCAGAGAACAGAGAGAAATGTTTCCTCATCTCCTGACCGCCCCTTGTCCCTTTATCTCCCGAAATCACTCAATCTGCCTGGGTTACTGACCTTGCCCTATCTAGGAGGTTACGCTTCACGTGTGGACAGAGATTGTTAGTGGGTTATTGTTCTCTGCTTTGCTCTCTGGGACAAAGTGAGATTCAGTCCTTTATCTTATGTTTGCACACGCGCTTTCCAGTAGAAAGTTGGGGTGGAACGGACCACTGGCTATAGATCAGGGCAAGAAATCAAGGTGATTTTTATTTCCTCTTCCAAGTCCAGATTCATAGATTAATTAAGGTGCACCCCTGTGCCCCCCACTTCCCCACAACTCCTGCCTGGGTCAGATCAGCTAACTCAAACCTAGTTATCTAAGCTGCGACTTTCTTTTCAGTGCTCCATTGGGCAGTGATGATCTAAGGTAGCATACAAGAGGAAGGAACCACAACAGATGTGACTTACATGGAACATACTACAGAATCCCTATGGTACAGAAGGAGGCCATTGGCCATCAAGTCTGCACTGATTCTCCAACAAATCAGTTTACTCAAGTTGTAACCCAGTGACTCACATGTTTACCCTGATGTTCCTCTAACCTACACATTATGGGACATATTAAGGCAATTTAGCACAGCCAATCCACCTAATTTGCACATTTGGATACATAAGGGCAATTTAGCATGGCCAATCAACCTAATCTGCACTCTTTGGAATGTGGGAGGAAACCAGAGCATCCAAAGGAATCCCACGCAGACATGGAGAGAAGGTGCAAACTTCACACAGATACCCGACGCTGGAATTGAACTTGGGTTCCTGATGCTGTGAGGCAACAGGGCTAACCACTGTGCCACCTAATCTATTGAGAACTAAATCGGAAAACTTAATTTAACTTTGCAATTATAAGATTGTAGATCTGCTTCATGTTGGTCACAATCAAAATTTGACAGAGAAACCACAAAGTGAGTAATGCAACGGGGAAAAGTTTAAGATGTTAAAAAAGGGATGATGCAGAAAGTTTCTGGGAAAGAATTGTAGAATTTAGTGAGCAAGTGTTTGAAGGGACAATTACTGCCAGCGGTGGGAATCAAGGATGCGGCAGAGCAGAATTGGCGGAAGGCTGTAGGGTTCCTCGGATTGGAAGTTGTCACAGAGGTAGAAAGAGCAAGGCCTTGGAATGATACGGAACCAGGTGCACACACAGAGAAAGTGGCTACCGTCGCAAAATGTGCATTTCAAAACATCAAACTGACTCTGAGGACCAAGCTCCTGCGTGTGGAATTTGTGTTCTCAGCCTCTTGTTGTACGTGACCATGAAATATGAGCAACAGCTGTCAAGGAAAGAAGCCCAACAATTTTCACATTCAGTGTGTGTGTATCAGATTCTTGGCATCTCATGAAAGGACAAATTCATGCATATAACAGACCATCTCTGAGAGGCTAATCCTCACACATGTAACAGTCCAGCTCTTAAATGATAATCTTCATGTTGGCAGGATAGGAGATTTTTTTTAAAAATTCAATTTACGGGATGCAGGCATTGCTGGCTCAGCGAGAATAACATTTATTGCCCAGTCCTAGTTGTCCTTCCAAACGTGGGGACTGAGCTGTTATCTCAGCTGCAGACAGGTGAATACCCATGGATTTTGTGTGTGGTGGGCTAGGTGAAGATTGGAGTAGGATGTTTGAAGTTAGGCTTCACGGATACTCACACGCGTGCCATGAATGTTGATTTCCACAATGGAGTGAAATGGTGATGTGAATGGTGGGCTTGTGTGCGTCACCGTGGTGATTGGTGGCTGCAGGGGACAGAAAACAGGCGCTGGTGCTGAAAACAATAACACGCAGTGACACCCAATGACTAGACTAAAGGCAGAGCTTACAGCAGAACCTGCTTCTCACAGATTGTTTATTGATGGCTGATGCAACCAATGTAATGTGAAGCTACTTATCCATGTTTGCTAGATATCCTTACACAGATGGAAGGGTGCCAGATGGAAATAAGGCGTGAGCTTGGGAGATCACCCCATTTAAATATTTCCAGATCTCTCTGTGAGCTATACAGCTGGAGCTATTTAAAGTAGCAGCAACTAAAAACAAATCAATAAGAATGTAAGAACAAGGAGCAGGAGTTGGCCATCTGGGCCCTCGAGCCTGCTCCACCATTCAATAAGATCATGGCTGATTTTTTGTGGACTCAGCTCCAATTACCAGCCCACTCATCATCACCCTTAATTCCTTTAATGTTCAAAGATCTTTCTATCCTTGCCTTAAAAACATTCAATGAAGTAGCCTCAACTCCTTCACTGGGCAGGGAATTCCACAGATTCACAATCCTTTAGGGGAAGAAGTTCCTTCTCAACTCAGTCCTAAGTATATTCTAAATTACATCTTGTTTCCAATATGTATCCATGCTCCCTGAACTCACTAAGACATCCCTTTTACCAAACAACATAACTCTATGGAATGAATTTTACTGTCCTGTCCCATCATGGAGCAGAATCTGGAAAGGTCTGTTGACCTTGGGTGGGATTTTACGATTTTGAGATGAGTGCAGCTGTAAAATACTGCCCTACAAGTTAAATCTGGCTCATAGTTACCACACAATACAGCCTAAATTACCAGGTCTGGGAAACCATCGTTTACTAGTTCAGCGAAGGTACAAAATTATGTTTTTAAAAGGAGAATATCTGCAACCTGTCATGGTTCTAATGTTAAGTGTAACAGGCTTCGGTGCTTCTGATTGTAAATGGGACTGGCCTCTTTGAATGTCTGGCTGTTGAATGTAAATTTAATCTCCTTCCGAAAGAAGTTATATTGTTTGATATACACTTTGATATGCCATGATGTGGCTATCTGTCTCTCAAATTCATTGCCTTTAGAAGTTATCAATTTTGTGTAGGTCTACTGATCTCTGAGAAATAATGTCTCTGATATGGCAATTTGCATCTCAATTCTTCTATACGCCTGCTATTCTTGTTACTGGGCAAATTGCATCTCAGTATTCCTCTAGATACCTGCTAATCATGTTACAGGATCAGAGAATACTACAGTGCAGAAGAGACCCTTCAGCCCATTGAGTCTGCACCGATGCATGAAATTCTTGACCTGTCCACCCAATCCTACTTGCGAGCATTTGGCCCATAACCTTGAATATTATGGCAAGTACTCATCCAGGTGATTAGAAAGGATGTGAGGCATCCTGCCTCCACAATCCTTCCAGGCAGTACATTCCAGATTGTCACCACCCTTTGAGTAAAAAGGTATTTCGTCAAGTCACCCCTAAACCTCCTACCCCTCATTTTTAACTTGTACCCCTCATAACTGTCCCTTCAAATAAGGGGAACAGTTGCTCCCTATCCACTCTGTTTATGCCCCTTATAATCTTGTACACCTCGATCAGGTCATTCCTCAGTCTTCATTGCTCCAGACCAAACACCCAAACCTATTCAACCTCTCTTCATAATTTAAATGTTCTGTCCCAGGCTGCATCCTGGAATATCTCCTTCGAACCCTTTCCAGTACTTTCACAACCTTCCTACAACACGGTGACCAGAACTGCACACACTACTCCAGCTGTGGCCTCACTAAAGTTCTACACAACTCTATCATGTGGTGTTCCCATGTATCTGCTGCCTTTGTCCTTCTAGATGGAAGTGGTCGTGGGTTTGGAAGGTGTTGTCTAAGGATCTTTGGCGAATGACTACAGTGCAATACTCGAGAAACAAATACACGCTCAGGTATTTCTCAGGATTTTGGTTAAACCCCAAATACGTTAACATTTGACCAGGTGAAATTAATACTTCAAATATAGCAGCATCCATGATTCATTTAATTGCCAACTTGACTTCTTTCAAAGTCAAGAGCTTTGCAGCGAAGCTTGATAAAGTCAAGTCACCACAGTTCCAGATGTCTATAGTCAGTGACTGGTGGTGGTTTCAACTGAGGATCTCATATGAGGGGCAAGGTTGAGAAGGAGGAGTCATTGTGAATAACCTCAGCCAGTACAGGAATTGAACCTGCGCTATTAGCATTGATCTGCATCACAAATCAGCCATCCAGCTAACCGAGCTAAACTGACACCCTTGGAGCTGGCGCTTGCAAATATTAGACTAAATCAAATTCTGTAAAACACTGCAAATAACTCTTAGAATCGGCATGTTTCATATCTCGCACCTTCCTCCAACAAAACCATTTGTACTGCACTCTTTTTAAGTTTAATTAATTTATATTTTAGCGTCACAAGTAGACTTACATTAACACTGCACTGAAGTTGCTGTAAAAATCCCTCCGTCACCACACTCTGACACTGTTCGGGTACACCGAGGGAGAACTCAGCACGGCCAATGCATCTAACCAGCACGTCTTTCAGATTGTGGGAAGAAACCAGAGCATCTGGAGTAAATCCACGCAGACACAGGCAGGATGTGTAAACCCCACACAAACATTGGCCAGAGGCCAGAATTGAACTCAGGTTCTTGACGCTGAGAGACAGCAGTGCTAACCATTGTGCCACCCATTAATATCTGATATGGGGAAGAACATAGAACATTACAGCACAGAACAGGCCCTTCGGCCTTCGATGTTGCGCCGACCAATATAAAAAGCAATGCCCCTCCAAACTAACCATTCCCTTCTCTTCCATATACTTATCAACTAACCTCTTAAACTCCACCAAACTTGGCGCATCTACAACTGCTGCAGGCAGGGCATTCCACTCCCGAACCACCCTTTGGGTAAAGAACCTACCTCTGATATCCGTCCTATAACTATCACCCCTTAATTTAAAGCTGTGCCCCTCGTGCTAGCTTTCTCCATCCTAGGAAAAAGGCTATCACTGTCCACCCTATCTAAACCTCTAATCATCTTATATGTTTCGATCAGGCCCCCTCTTAGCCTCCTCCTTTCTAACGAAAACAACCTCAAATCCCTCAGCCTCTCCTCATAAGACCTGCCCTCCATACCAGGCAACATCCTGGTAAACCTCCTCTGTACCCTCTCCAAGAGATGGACTGTTATTCCTGGTTAAAGATCAGCTGTAAAATAAAGGCTAATTGCTTGAGCAAGTTCAAAGGCAGAGGTCAATTTTACAATTAGCCAAGACTCAGAAAAAGCTGTCTTAACAATGAACCTCATTTCATAGCAACTTCCCTGCAATTACTTTGACATGTAACAAAATCCCACAAACTGCAAGTAGATAAATGAACAGTCAACAGTTGGGTTAAGGGTGATTATTGTCCAGGGCACTTGTGACTATCCTGAGGTCAAACTGTTTACTTAGGAACATATATAGGTGTTTGCAAGCTTATTTTTAAGAACTAATTGAAATGAGAGACAAGTGAAAAAATTCTCCAACTGTTGGTGTACTATCTAACACAAAGGAAGATTGTTATGCTTTCTGGGAGACAATCATCTTACCCTCAGGAAATTGATACAGGATTTCGTCAGGGTTGCGACCTAGGCCCAACCATCTGCAGCCACTTCAAAGATAAGCTTCCCACTGTTAAGAAAGAGTAGTTTTAAATAATTAATATTTGCCTTCGTGGGAATTAGAAATAGGGTAGAACTTTAAATAAATTTAATTTTTTGTTTCTGTATTCGAAAGGGTTAATGACTTTAATATGGTTTCGTGCGCGTGGCAATGAGTGCCTACAATGTGAAAGCAAACAGGGTGTTAAAGGAAAATTAGGCTGTTGTCTAGCAACCAGGGACCACCTTAGGACAGAAAGAGCTTTTGAATTAGTTGCAAGCGACAACCAGAAGAAACTGATCAGGATAAGGGAGTTGTGGAAAGTAGACTTTCCATAAGGAGAAACAAAAAATTCCCAAAAAACCAGGGCGTGTGAATGAAAAGTATCTCTTAGGAAGACAGTTAAATTAAATGGACAAAGAATTAGAAATTAAATAAAGTCTGGTTCAGCTGAAATATAAATACAGAGAAAGAACTCTTAAGTTTAAGAGGCAGTTTCAAGAATCAGATTTAAATACAGCTAAATGAGAAGTCAGACAGACAAAATCAAAAGTTTGGTGACATCTTAATTTGAACATATGTACAAACTTACAGCCTGTGAGGCAGCGATTCTATTGGCATAGCTGGGTACCCGAGAAAATGTGCAGAAGCTTGATTGCATGTGGCAATTCAAGGCAGAAGAATATCAAAAGGAGAGATTGAAATCCTGGAGGAGGATCCATGGTGAAGCCATCTAAGAGAAAGCTTTGTTTGTAGCATGATTTCAAGCTTGTTTTTTGAGAGTGGAATTTGGAAACACTGGTGTGGAAGTCAGTGTGTGGTTCAATGCCAGAAGCATTTGGGGGACCCGATGGAGAAATACACAGAAATTACATTGAGTGGCATTTGTCACTTGGTTTCAGAGTGTGGTGTGTCTGACCACATCTCACCTATTGGTTTACATGGACTGTGTAATTCCATGGGATGCTGACATCCCATAAAAGTAGCAACCATCTTGTAACCATGTTGCAAGCCTGTCCCTATTAACAAAGTATAAGTCACAAGTATGATGGAATACAACTCCAACACAACACAAGAATCTTAACGCCACTCAAGAGCAGCACCCTATGCACCACCTTAAATATTCATATCAACTACAAGATACAGTGCAGAAACACAAACACACAGTCATAGAGGTTTACAGGTGTAAAGAGACCCTTCAGCCCAACTTGTCCATATTGCTTTTTTTTTAAAACCCCTAAGCTAATCTCAATTGTCCACATTTGCCCCATATCCCCCTGTACCTATCTTATCTATGTAACTGTCTAAATGCTTTTTAAAAGACAAAATTTTACCTGCCTCTACTACTATCTCTAGTAGCTTGTTCTAGACATTCACCACCATGTGTGAAAAAATTGGCCCTCTGGACACTTTTGTATCTTCCCCCCTCACCTTAAATCTATGCCCTCTAGTTTTAGACTCCCCAACTTTTGGGAAAAGATATTGACTATCTAGCTGATCTGTGCCTCTCATTATTGTGTAGACTTCCATAAGATCACCCCTCAGCTTTCCATGCTCCAGAGAAAAAAATTCCAGTCTATCCAGCCTCTCCTTATAACTCAAACCATCAAACCCCCAGTAGCACCCTAGCAAATCTTTTCTGCATTCTTTCTAGTTTAATAATATCGTTTCTATAATACGGTGACCAGAACTGCATACATTAAGTGTACAGTAAATGTACTTGGATTTATATAAAACCTTTAGAACATAGAACACTACAGCACAAACAGGCCCTTCGGCCCACAAGTTGTGCTGAACCCATCAAAACCTACCCAGCCATAGACCTACCTATAACCCCCAATCCCATTGGATCCTATATACTCATCCAGAAGTCTTTTAAAAGACCCCAGCGAGTTCGCCTCGACCACCACCGACGGTAGCCGATTCCATTCACTCACCACCCTCTGAGTGAAAAACTTTCCCCTAACATCCCCTCTGTACTTGCTTCCCTGCATCTTAAATCTGTGCCCTCTCGTCGCGACCATTTCAGCCCTGGGAAATAGTCTCTGAGAGTCCACCCTATCTAATCCTCTCAACATCCTGTAAACCTTTAATTGGGCAAAACATCCTAAGGATTGATATAATATCATGATTGTTCTTTTTCTTGTTTGTAACTGATAAAAATTACTATTTTTCTTACTATACAATGTTAACTGTATACTTAAATAAACATTGTTTGATAAAAGCTCCCTAGTGGGTTACTTGAATCAAACCTGAAGTGAAGCCTATCATGCTTATCCTAGCCAAATTCAAGATGCAAAACCTATGATTCAGGCGGACCCCAGAAAACACTTTGGAGTTTCTGACCCGAGTTATAACACACAGCACAGGGCATCGACCAATGGGGCAGGTGGGGCCACACCAGCTGGTGCACCAGACAGCCAATCAGCACCTGATTACACTGCACAGGCTCGTTGAGCCTATCAATAGATAATGCAGAGGAAAATTTGATTCTGATTGCTGAGTTTGAGAGAGCGGGAAGACGCTGTTCTCAACTGTATGAACGGTTAACTTGGGGCAGATGTGGGAGGACTGGAGAGAGGTGGCTAGCTGAGGAGGGAGGGGCAGGGGCTGCTGAGGTTTCTGTGAAAACTGACCCCAGGGCTGAGAGCAGCAAGAGCGAGGCATGAGGTGCTAAATCAAGCATTAGTCATGAGTACGTGACAAACGTGAGACAGGATCCTGCTGTGAATTCCCCCAGGTGAGCAGAATAGAGATTGGGGCAGGGGATGGTGGTGAGGAGAAAGACACCACAGGATGAGGTCAGCTCCCAGAGGCAGAGCAACAGGCAAGTAGGCCACTTGACCCAGGGCTGAGGGCAGCCCAGCGACAGCGAGGAGCCAAAATCAAGCCACCACGAGGCAGAATCAGTCACTGAGCAGGCAAGGGAGCAGGTTTGTGACTCCATCCAGGGCAGGCCGGAAACTGGGTGAGGTGACACCTCAAACCAAGCCTCAGCCCCAAGGAGATAATGAATCCTTCGGTCCACCTTGTTGTCCAACAAGGGGCATACATGCGATGGGTTGTGAGAGGGCTGCTCTTGGATTTTTTCGAGAATAGTCGAGTGCTTCATGTTGTTAGTGTACGCTTGACCCGGACCAGTTGATGGGCAACACGACAGCTCAGGTGACCATCACTGTTGCTGTGCAGATACAGGGATTTGTGCCGGTATCTGTGGGAGTTTGCACATTCTCCCTGTACTTGCGTGGGTTTTCTCCAGGTGCTCCGGTATCCCCCCACACCCCAAAGATGTGCTCTTAGGCCGACTGGCGAAACAAATTGTCCCTAAATTGTCTCCCCAAATTGGCTCCCATGCAGATTTCTGTAAACATAGACAAGGGTCATGGGTAGAAGTGGAAACGTTAAAATGGTGGCGTAGGCTCAGTGGGTCGAAGGGCCTGTTTTCTGTGTCGTTTTGTTCTTTGTCCTTTGAATGAGGTGGTAGGCTGTCTTAATAACCCCAACGAAGACAGTTGAGTGAAATTGAAAATATGGCAGTGTGTGAGGGGTGGCAGGAGATTGCAAGAAGATGGGGGAGAGGGGGTGGAGAGAGTGTGAAGGTGTGTCTGAGGGAACTAACTGAGGTTGCAGGTTTGCAGGGAGGGAGTGTGTGGGGGACAGGTGTCATTACTGAGGGAGAGTTTGGGATGTGGTTGGGAGGTTCCATGGGGAAGGAGAATTTCTGAGGAGTGACTGGGCAGGGGAAGAGTAAAGAGATTGAACAGTTTAGGCCGATACTCTCTGGAATTTATCAAATCGAGGTACACAAGACAATAAAAGGTATGAATAAAGTAGATGTGGAGTAGATGCTTCCTCTTGTAGGACAAGAGGTCATAGTCTTAAGAAAAGGAGCAGCAAATTTAAAACAGAGTTGAGGAGAAACTACTTCTCCCAGTGGGGTAATGAATCTATGGCTGCTGGAACAGTGAGTAAATTTAAGGAGGAGTTTTTAATTGGTAATGGGTTGAAGTGTTATGGAGAGAAGGCAGGAAAATGGGGATGATGCATATCAGCCAGGATTGAGTAGCAGAGCGGAATCGATACGTCAAATGGCCTCTTCCTGCCCCTGTATCTTATGAACTTATGTAAGTGCTGTTTGAAATCCAGAATCTCAGCTTCATGATTAAAAGGTTGATCCAATTCTTGCAGAACTGGAATTAAAACTGATAAAAATGTGGAATTGGCTGTGCAAACGGCACACTTTCAACACTTCATTAAAATCAAAATCAGTCTCTTCAGCGAATGAAGCAACACTAACAATCTGGCAGCCAAAAACACAGAAACTGGAAGGCGGGGCAAGAGGATGAAACTAGACAAAAAGATAGTTAGTTATTTTAAAAAGCCCAAGTATTGAACAATGAACATTCAGCCTTGTTTGAGGTTCCTGCTTTTGAGTTCTGTGAAGTTAAGTGTGGGAGACAGAAATGAAAGACAGCGCGTGTCCCATTAACCGTGACTCTGCCTCCAGTTTCAAATGTAAGATGGTTAAAAGCTCCTCCTCAAAGCCCTGAATGATAGAACACGCACAACCTTCCCTTTTCATCCTAATCTCATGTTTAAAAAAATGGTGTTAATAAGACAATCGACTTACAAATCCTTGCAACGGAGTTAATTTCTGGATTAAATACACGGGACATTGATAACAGCTTAGGATGTCACTTCACATTGTAAAACTGTAGGAAACAGGTGCCAATAAAAGCACCTACGATTTCACGCAGTGTTGAAGTGTTCATACGGGCTAATTACTCAGCCAAAGTTTACAGTTTACAGTCATTAATTTCCTTCAGTATATCACAGCACTGGGGGGTGCGAATCTTTGTACTGGAATTAATAAATGCTCTTTTCTCCACCTTGATGAAATCTTTTGAAAGCATGTTGTAAATTTTCCACAGTAAAATCCAGTGTCAAATTTTGTGTTGTGTGATGATGCTTTATGACTGGGTAGTTATTGCTTGGTGTGACTCATGCTCCCCCTGGCAGTCTCTGTGGAAGGTAATGGACTGAGGTGGTGCAGGATGCATGAGTGTATGTTTTGTCTGGGTTCTCTTAGTCATTAGAGGAGCACAATGGCACAGTGGTTAGCATTGCTGCCTCGCATCTCCAGGGATCTGGGTGCGATTACCAGCTTGGGTCATTGTGTGGAGTTTGCGCATTCTGTTTGTGTCTGTATGAATCACAGAATCATAGAGCCCTACAATGCAGAGAGGCCTTTCGGCCCATCGAGTCTGCACCGAACACAATCTCACCTAGGCTGTACCCCGATATCCGCATATATTATACCAGCTAATCCCTCTAATCTACACATTCTGGACTGTAAGGGCAATTTCTTAGCATGGCCAATCAATCTAGCTCGCACATCTTTGGATTGTGGGAGGAAACCGGAATGCGCCGGGGGAAACCCACGCAGACACGAGGAGAATACGCAAACTCCACATAGACAGTGACTGGAGCCGGGAATTGAACCCAACACCCTGGAGCTGTGAAGCATCAGTGCTAACCACTGTGCTACCGTGCAGCCTCCTGGGTTTCCTCCCAGTGCTCTGGTTTCCTGTTACAGTCCAAAGATGTGCGGGTTAGTGCATTGGCCTTGCTAAATTGATCCTTAGGGATACGTAGGTTAGAGGGATTAGCATGGTAAATGTGAGAGATTGTCGGGATAGGGCCTGGAGTGAAATTGTTCAGTGCAGATTCGATGGCCTCCTTCTGCACTGTAGGGATTCTATGATTCCATGATTCCATTTCAACTTGCCTTGTCTAATGCCTTTCCAACTGTATGTAAAGGTGCCAGCATTGGACTAGAGTGGACACGGTAAAAAGTCTCACAATACTAGTTAAGTCCAACAGGTTTATTTGGAATCACAAGCTTCTGGATTGCTTTTTGGAGCAGTATGCCGAAAGCTCATGATTCCAAATAAACCTGTGGACTTTAACCTGGTGTTGAGGCTTCTAACAGTAAGCATGGAGGGATTATTGTTCACCAGCGACTGTGACGCAGTTGCGAATGACCACCAACTCCACATATTTCAAACAGCTTTTCAAAAATTTCAGGCTTAAAATCAAGCTTTCATTTTTCAATGCATCTTATTTCATTCACTTTATACATGCAAAAAAAGCTGAAATTCAAAAAAACTTGTACCTTTTTTCTGGAGGAATGGTGACCATTGGCTCATTCTGTGCCAGAGTTTGATAGCTTTCTTGCATGTCAAATAATTCCAATGAGTCTGATTTTATAGCAATAACTAAAAAGGAAAAGACTTTCCCGGTTATAAATGATGAAATTTTATTTAAGTCATACAGCCAAGCATGCTAACATGGGGCCTTATTGCTCTTGCCAAGGCTCTTTTATATTGGCATAGGGGACCAGTTGTGCTGCCAACTGCCAGAAGCATGCATTTTCACACTGCTTTCAGTAAACTGAACACAAAATTGTCAGCATTTCTTGAGGTTAGTGGTTTGGAAGACTTGCTTTCACTGGGGTTTTCAGAGTGGAAGGTTTGTCAGCTGCATATTGCAGCTGGCTGGAAATGATGTGCATTTGAAAACTGGCAGTGCATACATCCCAATGGCACCAGCAAGAAGTGTGTTTAATCCTTAATCATAGAAACCCTACAGTGCAGAAAGAGGCCATTTGGTCCATTGAGTCTGATAGACAAGGAAATTAAGGGTTATGGGGAGAGAGCGGGAAAGTGGAACTGATCCACTTCAGATCAGCCATGATCTTATTGAATGGCAGGGCAGGCTCGAAGGGCTAGATGGCCTACTCCTGCTCCTATTTCTTATGTTCTTATGAGTCTGTACTGACCACTTAAATCTTCCATTACCTCTCATCTTTGTTTACTGCCGGAATGGCACAGTGACATAGTAGTCAGCACTGCTGCCTCACAGCACCAGGGAGCCGGGTTCAATTCGGGCCTCGGGTCACTGTGTGGAATTTGCACGTTCTCCCCATGTCTGCTTGGGTTGCCTCCAGATGCTCCAGTTTCCTCCCACAATCCAGAAACGTGCAGGTTAGATGGATTGGCCCTTCGTGTCTAAAGATGTGCAGGTTAGGTAGATTGGCCAAATTAAATTGTCCCTTGGTGTTCATAGATGTGGAGGGTTGGTGGATTGGCCATGGTAAATGCACGGGGATAGGGCAGAGGGAAAGGCCTGGATGGGACACTGTTTGAGAGTCAGTGTAGATTTGATGGGCTGAATGGCCTCTTCCTGCACTGTGGGGGTTCTGTGGTCATCAATCACCAACTTTACTTGTACTTATGGTTGCTGCAAATGCTGCTATCAGAGATTTTTCTACGATACAATCCCAAAGGCAAGGTGCTGAAATTAAGTTGTGCAAATCATGCCAAAATCTGTCTAATGAATTGTCTCTCGTTGCTATGTTAATCAAACTGCTAATCAGCTGAGTCATGAACAAAAGGAATCTCATGAACAAATTTAGCAGTATCAGTGAGGTTCTGACCCAAAATAGTTCAATGATTGATGGGCTACTTGAAGGATAGGGAGGACTATGCATTGTTTTAGACCTGCTCTCAAGCTGTGCTTATGTTAACCAGATACCAAGTCAGATTTTGTACCAAAATGCATTAACTAAAGCTGATGGTTAGGACAATAAAATATACAAAACCTCACTAGGCAGATTCCTTGCTCCAAATGACATGTAAATATAATCATCTAGATTCCAGTGAGTAAAAGTTAGGCAACATATAATACTTCAGGCATTTTACTTCTTTGACCAACTTTTTGATCATTTGTCTCAACATCTCATGTGGCTCCCTGCCAGATTTTGCTTGCTAGCACTCCTAAAGTGCCTTGGGATGCTTTATTACATTGAAGACACAACAAAACCTAAACTGCAGTTGACAAGGTTAGATTCATTTAACTCCATGTTACATAATTTAAAAAGATACAAAACTTTTGATATAGAAGTTTGAGATCAACTGAAATACTGATCAGACATCTTCATGCCATCTTATCTCCGTTTTAGTAGGGAGGATAATTAGTTAAGAATTAGATTTTGAAAAGTTCCTTCCTTTGTTAAATGGGAGGGTACAGACCCCACTTATACAGACTCTTCAAGCACATCCATCAGCTTCTACTGAACAAGTTTGCTCCCCAATCGCTACAGCATTGGAGTCAAGTGTAAAGGGATTAGGGTGGCACAGTAGCTAGCACTGCTACCTTACAGTGACAGCGCCGCAGGTTTGATTCCCAGATTGGGTCACTGTGTGGAGTTTGCATGTTCTCCCTGTATCTGCGCAGGTTTCCTCTGGGTGTTCTGCTTTCCTCCCGCACTCCAATGATGTGGGGGGTTAGGTGGATTGGCCATGCTGAATTGCCCCTTAGTGTCAGGGGGATTAGCTAGGGTAAATGGGGATAGGATTGTGATTGGTGCAGACTTGATGGGCCAAATGGCCACTTCTTGCTCAGTAGGTTGCTATGATTCTATTTTGGGCTGTTCAGTACCTATCCTGTATGTACAGCTTAAAATGAATGTGCTGACTTCAACCAGCCAAATTTGTTTTATTCTTTCATAGAATGTGGATACTGTTGGCAAGGCCAGTATTTGTTGCCCATTCCCAATTGCCCTCAAGGCAGTGGTGGTCAAGCAGAAGATTGTGCTGGATTCAGCTAAAATCGTGTCTGCAAGCATTCCCATTGAGGTGCTTACATTTCATTAAATATAATCAATGTTCCTTCACAGTTGCTGGGTCAAAATCCTGGAATTCCCTCCCTAATGCCACTGAGAGTCAATCCACAGAATATGGACTGCAGTGATTCGGGGCATCAGCTCACTACTGTGCTCTCGATGACAACTAGGGATGGGCAATAAATACTGGCCAGCCAGCAACACCCATGTCCCATGAATGAGTAAAAAAAAAGCATGATCAACTTTGCAGCAAGATTTGCAGTTGCTGATGGGTTTACTGCCTCAAGCATTAAGCAGGCAAATTGTGATAATAGCAGCAAGGCTGTGATATGCAGGGAGGCCCGTTACCTGGAAAATAGACCCACTCATCTTTCAAAACCTTTGTTTGAGCGTGAGCTGATTCTAACTCACATCAGGGCTTTTTCAATAAGTGGTTAAGTTTTCAAGTTTTTAAGTGATTAAGTTTTCAAGCAGAGGAAACTAGTGCATATCTTTTGAATAGCTGAACAAACTACTTTGAATCCTAAAAGAGAAATAATCATGCCTATCAATAAATAGACTATCCTTGTAGCACACTTGGCTTAAAAGCAAAGCACTGGGAACGTCCAGTGGAGAAAGAATTAACATTGAGTTCAATGATTCTTCTTCAGTTCTGAGTCATATTTAACTCGAGACATTAACGTGTCTCCACAGGCATCACCAGTTCTGCTGAGTTTTTTATTTCAGATCTCCAGCATCTATGGTATTTTGCTTTTATTTCACTCTCTAATTTGTTGCCACTTTTCTCACAGGAATGTCTACTTTGTGAAGAAATTCTGCCCTTGCGCCTGACTGGTCTTCTGTTTGTCTCTCATTTCTTTCTCCTTCATTACTTTCCATTTTCCTTCTGAGGCTTTGGTAAGGCGTTTACCAAAACTCATTTTCACAGCCACATCTTCTTCAGCAGAAACTGTCACTGGCTTCAGGTCTGAGGAAGTCACATTCAACTTGAAATGTAAACTGTTTCTCTCTCCGCAGATGCTGCCAAACCTGACAGGATTTTCTAGCACGTTGTTTCAATTCCAGCAGCCGTAGAATTTCGCATTTATCTTCGTTCATTTGTCCGATGGATGCATGTTAGAGCCAAAGAAAAGTTACCGTGCAGAAAGAGGCCATTCAGCCCATCATGTTTGTGCCAGCCCCAAATAATTCACTGCTCATTTTAATCCCATTTTCCAGCATCTGGTCTGTATCTTTACATGTCACAGTACCTTATATCTTGAGCTTCAGCAGATAACCACGCGTATTTAAGTGCAGGGGATTAAGCTTTCTTCCAAAAAAAGTTATCTTGGGAGAATAGGAAAATTTGCATGAAGTTGCAAAATAACTCAATGATTTATTTGAATGGTGGAACAAGCTCAAGAGACTAAATGGTTTATTGCCATGTAAAAGAAATATTATAGAATGCCTACAGTGCAGAAGGTAGCCATTCAGCCCACTGAGAGTGCACCAACTGTCCAAGACCATTTTGCCCAGGCCTTATCTGTGAACCCCCATGTATTTATACTGCTAATCCACCTTAACCTACACATCTTTGGACACAAAGGAGCAACATAGCATAGCCAATCCATCTAACCTACTCATCTTTGGACTGTGGGAGGAAACCCACACAGACAGTGCGAATGTGAAAACTCCACAGTCGCTCAAGGGTTGAACCCAGGTCCCTGGCACTGTGAGACAGCAGTGCTAATCACTGTGCTGCCCACAACCTTGATAGACTAGCCAGAGATCGTTGAACATTGACAGATACATAGAATGCTTGAGCTTGCTCCACCATTTAACTAGATAATGGCCAATCTTCTAACTCAACATGATTTTCCCCCACTATCCCCATATTCCTAAACATCATTGGTATCTGGAAATCTATCAATCCATCTCCACTTTGAACAAATTCAATGATTGAAACTGCTTGGAAACTATTTACCAGTGTCACTGAGGGCAATGGACCGCCCTTTGACCTTTATCAAAAGCAAATATCACCACTGTTCATAAATATGCCGCCCCCTACCCCACAGCTTGCACAGGCAGTAATCAGTGTCATGACTTAGTATTTCTTATTTGTATGACACCAGGGAGAAAAAAGTAGCTCAACTGACCTCAAATCTCATGTCATTTACAGATAACCAAGACCTTTTCAAGAGGTCCCACTGCCAAGTGACCCTTCTCAAGTTCCCCATTGTCCCAGTTGTGTACAGTGAGTTGAGTGTTATAAATCCATTAAATGTCAGATATGTAACATTAAAACGTGGTTCTGCATTAACCCGCTGAGACACACTGTGGGTTGAGGTACGTAAAAGGTTGTAAACCACTGTTTGCGAAAGTGAAAGTAATTACCTGTATTGCAGGTTGTGTCCATCAGTCGGCTGAGAATTTGCTCCAATCCAAAATAAGTAAGAGGTACACCATGTAATTTTAAAAAATGCCATTGCTCTCTCCCTTACTCAAAGGGCACATCACTGAAAGCAACATGGTATTAAACCCTTGACATTACCTTGGCACACCCACACATTTGCTTATTGAACACAGGGCAAGCAAGCCTCCAGTGAAGCGCGTTTAACAAAGTTACCTTTTCAGAGGAAATGAGATACTTCTTCATCGATTAACAAGATGACAAATACAACTCAGTACTAGGAGCTGACCAGAAAGTACGAAAGCTCTAAAGGCAAAGGAAAAATATTCCAAAATGAGTTGAAAACTTATAAATAAATTATTCATTCTGCCAGAGCTGGCACAGCAGCAAAGAGAGAGAACTTCGGTGCCACAAATGCTCATTTAGTCAAAGACCAAATTCAAAAGCAGCAAACTTCACCACCAGCAACATGAGAAATTATAACTGGATATTTAAAATCACTTGCATTTCTGAAATTTTAAAATTAACCATTATTAAATAGAATGCATATTTTTATTTTAATATCTTCATTTTCAGAAACATAGAATCCTGTAGTGCAGGAGGCGACCATTTGGTCCATTGAATCTGCACCAACCATAATCCCACCCGGGCTCTATCCTCATAACCCTGTACATTTACCCTAACCACCCAACACTAACGGGCAATGTAGCGTGGCCAAGCCACCTAACCTGCACATCATTGAGTTGTAGGAGAAAATTGGAGCATCCAGAGGAAACCCACGTAGACACGGGGAGAATGTGCTAACTTCCACACAGACAGTGACCCAAGCCGGGAATCCAACGCAGGATCCTGCTGCCGAGGCAGTAGTGCTAAACACTGCCACCGTGCTTCTACTCAACGTATCGGTGCCGTTGGCATAGTGACTAATGTCCTTCTTGTCATCTGATACCACTGTGCAGAATGTTAAGCCAGTTTAGGAGGACAGTCAAGAGTCAATCCTGTTGGTGGGGGAACCAAATCCCACACAGGACTGAATGGTTGAGAATGGCAGTGTCGAGTTTAAATTCATCCATGTCATTTGACATGAAATCCAGAGTCAAAGTCAAGGGTGAGAAAGAGGCTGAAGAATTAAATATTAGGCTTTAACCTTGATACTTCTGAATTATAATACAAAGCGGTCTACACACAATCCTTGCATAAAATTTTGAATAGTTGTTTCTGAATGCTGGTTCCAAATCCAGTTTATATTGAATTAGCTGATTGCAAATTGGATAGTCACAATAGGGCTTGACTTAAAGAGAATGGGGAGGAAAAACGGATCAGTAGGTCTAGGTTCAGGGTCTTTGCAGGAATAATAGCCGCCAGGCCAAGGTACTGAGGGGCATCGACATACACTCTCATTAGTTATGGAAGGTGGGATGATTGACAAAATAAAATATTAACTTGTAGAACTATTTTCCAGTGATGGAAAGCAAATAAATTTGTGAAAAACACATTAACATACTGAAGAAAATCCAGACTCAGAAATCAGTACCATGCCAAATATGGTTGCATTTCTATTTTTCTGGATTATTCATAAACGGGGCCTTTGCATGGTAATCTCTAATTATTTTAATAGAAGTAGCAAATGGAAGCTGATGTGAACAGGCATCCATCTGACATGCACACCCTAAACTGACCCATGACATAAAAACATGTGCCACCGCACAAGTCACAAATAAAAACATGCTGATTTTAGAATCTTCCCATGTACAAATGGCTCCCAAAAAGGCTGTAATACTTGGAAACACAGCATTGGATTGTCAAAGCTTTAATAATACATAAGCCAGTCCAATGTGATCTTCAGCGTTTATTAAAACCTTAAAGTCCATAAACGACAACAAAGTTACTGTAGAATTTATCGCATACAGCTAGCATACAACAGCATGTCCTCAGTCTAAATGAAATACAAAAAGATTTTAACATTTTCATACAAAGGAACTTTTAAATTTATTAATGTGACCTTACATTTCTTTAGTTACATAAAATCTGCTACAGCAAAGTATCTTATACTTCCCTCGCACATACAGGTAAATACGGGTGGATGAAAAAACTGCTGTCGGTGTCAGCCTCATAATGGACATTGTTGTGCAAATGTTTTGACAGCCAAGACAACAAACAGAATGTTTGATATTACAGCTCATACTGGTAATGCAAATGTCTACAAAGGCCTTACTTCCATGAGTTCCCTTCAGGTTAAGAGGACATTGTGTCAATGTTTCTTTAGTGCTAACTCAAGCAAATACACTGGTTCTATGCCAAATCAAGTTGGTTTGTTAAAACTCATTGCCTTCTGCATCTATTTGAACCAATCTGAATTCAGCCTGCTTCTGTACATAAGAAACCATTTCCATTTAAACCGTTAGAGAGGTTTATTTCATATACATACATAAATATATAAATATATATATATATATATATATATATGCGCACGAGAGAAAGAGATCAAAATTGTGTGCCATAAGTGTACAAATAAAACTAATCTGATTAAAATGAATTGGTTAAAAAAATGTTAGCGTGTACAGATCCACTGAATCCATAACCCATGATTTAACAACACTGAAATACATAAGGAAAGTGCTTCAACTAGCACATGAAAGCACTAGCCCTTTCCTGTAGCAACAGATTATGTCATTATATGACAATGCATCTACCTAGTAGCTGAGCCTAACACCTGCAAACTCTAAGTTCTGTTCCCAGGGAGACAAACTTATATATATATATAAAAAAAAAATGGTAGAGATAGTGGAAACATGGCAGTTGTTACCTGTGTTAAGTATTTTGCAATGCATGAACCAAAGCATTCTAAAAATTAATAGCTGGGAAAGCTAGTTATGGAGTGACTAATCTTTTAGTATTTGCCCAAACATCATTTCAGCATCACAACACTGTGCCTCGGAATCAAACACAATCCTGGCAGTGACCTTCCTTACTTTTGCAGCATCTTAAAACAAAAACGGAGGACTGCAGCCCACAGCATACACAAATAGTGCATTTGCTCACTACGCTGTACACAACCAGCGACCGAATCTGTGCGCAAAACCATTTACTACGCTTTTTAGGATTCCCGAGGTCAAATCATTACGATTAAAACAATTTCACGTCTCCATTCCCTGATAGTATCTGATGCTACTTGCTCTTTTTTTTAATCCTTTCAAAGTATTCCACCTGTAACAGGAATCCCTCCCTCCCCTGTTCATCGTTCTAAAAGGAACGCACAATGGAATTTGAGTTGTGCGGGAGGGCAACCCCACCAACTGGCTATGCTTTTGACATGCTGGGTGCAACACAGCTACAAATGATAAGGAGACAAAGCTAGTCTGAAGATTACCTGCTGGCAGCTTTACTTTGATGTTGCTCAGTAGACTGCAGCATCCGGTGAATGGTAGGCTTAGATCCCTTCCAGGTGAATACAAAAAGGACTTGGGAAGGGCAGCTGAATTTGATAGTACAGGAGTATTCAAGGCACAGGCTCTGCATACCCTGCTCCAACCATCCAATTAATTCTACTTCATTTTGGTCATGTCCAGGAGAACTTGCTTTTGTTCAATCTATTTATAAATACACAGAGAACAAGTACTACTTCCAAAAAAAAAAAAATGCCAAAAATGCTGTCTAGGTTCTAGGAGTCTGATTCTTAATTTCTACAAGGTAAGGTGTTCTACAACTGTGACCTCTCAGACACGACAGACAGGAATTGTGGCTGGCGAACACTAGAAGCAACGTTCAGCTTTCACTTTGGGCTAAGTCACACCAAGTGCAAAAAAATCCTGAAACACTTGCTCTAACTTTACACTTAAACAAAATGTTTCACTCTCTGCAAATTGCCATTTTTAAAGGGGGGGAAGAAAACAAACTACATGACACAAAGGCAACTGCTGGAGAACAAAGGAAGGAAGGAAGGAAGGAAGGAAACAATAAGAAAGTGGTCTAGTTTTTGTGTCATAGCACAGGTAGTGCTTTGCGTAAATGTGCCTGTGTATGAGGGCTGTGCTAACTGCACACATGAATTATGGCAAGGAGGATCTCAGCCTTGTGGAATGAAGAAACTAAGTAATTGTTTCAACGAATAAGATGGTTTCCGCTCCACCCCATCTGTTAGCAGAGTGCAAAGATCCCAATACAAGCCCTGACGGTCTCTTTCTCTCTAAAAATCAGCAAACTCTTTAGCACATTTTTCGGTTAAAGAGACACGGATGTCCTCCTCTTCATAGTCATCAAAATTGCTGGTGTCACCTGGGCCTCTGCACTTTGGTATGAATGGAGCTTCCACCTGAAAACAACATCAAAATGTAAGAGGGTGAGATAGAAAAAAGTCATTGAAATGATCTCTCTGGGGCAACAGTTTTCCCGTTGAAGTTACTTGAAGGAGTTGCATGCTGTAGGTAAAGAGGAACTGATGAATACACTACATTTATTTCCAGAAGACATTTGATAAGGTACCTCACGAAAGATTACTACAGAAGGTAAAAGCTCACGATGTAGGGAATAGCATATTTGCGTGGACTGAAGATTGGCTTGCTAATGAAAAAAGGTAGACATAAATAATCATACAAACAATACAGAAGAGGACAATTTACACACACACGTGCATGCGCACAACACGCACGCATGGAGGGAAATTGACATACATGCATGCACACATCATAGACATACACATACAATGAGTGGTGTGTCTCAAGGATCAATGTTGGAGCTTCAACCTTTTCAATTTATAGAAATGATTTGGATGATAGGACCAACAGTATGGTGGCTTATTTTGCTGATGATCCAAAGATAGGTAGGAAACTAAGGTCTGAAAGAGGACATCTGACAAAAGGATATGGATAGGCAAAGATTAGCAAATGGAGTATGGTGTGAGAGAACATGAGGATGTCCATTTTGGCTGGAGGAATTAAAAGACACATTTTCTCTAATTGGTGAGATTGCAGAGCTCTGAGATGCAGTGGGATTTGGTGTCCTCATGCACGAAATGCAAAAGGTTAGTATGCACGGCAACAGCGATTCACTGATTTATTTCACAAGGCAATGTCTTGAACAGTGTCCAGCTGCCTGGTTTAAGTTTCAAACAATGCTCGACAGTTATCTGTCAGTCACCATCAACTGGTGTATTCTCCACGGCAATGCCTCCACTTGCCAACCAACCTAAGTGTGTAAGCAAGAGATATGGCGCAGGCAGGGGTGGGAGCTGTGAGAGGAAGAGTTCTTTTTTATGTAGTGAGCGGTAACTATTGGAGAGACACTGCCTACGAGTGTGGTGAAAATTCATGATAACAAAACAGAAACTTGATCAACACTTGCAGGAAGACAATTCTCTTCGTCTACAGTACAAGTCGTAGTTTTCCCCTTGTATTTGAAGTATCCTGATGAGTGCAAGATGAATGATACTGTGTGTACGTCAATGACATGCCTCTTTTTCAGCAATATTCAAGTTCTGTACTGCGAAGTAGTTGAAACTCCTTCCACTTGACTCCAAACAATATGCCTCAATTATAGTGCACATCAGTGCAGTCATTGTTACCTTCAGTTCCTGAACCAAATAGTAAGCTACCTGTTCAAATTTAAGTTAAGGGCAGCTTTATTCTGTGGAGTGGGACAGTCCAAAACCATTCCACAAAAACATTATGACACCAGCCAGGATAAACAGCAATCAGAAAGGGAAGAAATCAAATGTGTTATAGAAGTGGTCAGGCGTTTCCCAACCTTCACTATAGCTCAAGTGGTGAACAAAATAGAGACTGCTTTTAGTTGCTTAAGTTTAGATTTGCAGATTTCTGCATTCAGGAACTGACTTGGCTCCCGGTATATGTTGTAAGATCAGTCTTCCATGGTGCGCACAATAAAACTGGACTTGCAAAGTTACATCACTGGATGCCAGACCACAGAATAAAGAGAAACACTGGATGCCAACTCCTGGACTCCAAATGCAGATACAAAAGCAGCTCAGTTTGGGCAACTGAATTCAGAAAGCTTTTTGAGGAATCAGATCAAAAACAAGTAACCAACAATGAATCCAACAATGGCCCCCTTATTTGAGGAAAGATATAGCGGCATTAGAGGCAGTTCACAAGAGTTTCACTAGATTGATTCCAGAGATGAAGGATTTGTCACATGAAGAAAGATTGAACAGTTTAGGCCTATACTCACTGAAATTGAGAAGAATGAGGGGAGATCAAATTGAGGTGTACAAGATTATATTAGGGACAGATAAGACAGACATGGACCAGATACTGCCTCTTGTGGGGCATTCTAGGACGAAAGGTCATCATTTTAAATTTAATACCCTTATCCTAAGACTGAGTTGAGGAGAAACTACTTTTCACAAAGGGTTGTGAATCTGTGGAATTCGCCGTCCCAAAGTGTGGTGGATGCTGGGACAGTGAATAAATTTGAGGGCTTAGACAAATTTTTTAATTGTTAATGGGTTGAAAGATTATGGGGAGAAGGTAGGAAAATGGGGATGAGGAGCATATCAGCCCTGACCAAATGGCGGAGCAGACTCGATGGGCTGAATGGCGTCATTCTGCTCCTGTATCTTATGAACTTAAGTGTCAGATCTTCCACATGACAAATTTATGGTTCCCTCCAAATCCTGGAATTGTATTCTCAACTGGCAGGCGTCCCTAGTAAAATGTACTGTCCCAGTTAATTAACTGTTCAGTAAAAAATAATGATGGAGGCAGAGATAGACTAGATTCCCTGGAATCTATTTATTATCCATTACAGAAAGTGCGTAAGCAAGAGATATGGCACAGGCGGGGGTGGGGGGTGGGAGCGGTGAGAGGAAGAGTTCTTTTTTATGTAGTGAGTGGTAACTATTGGAGAGACACTGCCTATGAGTGTGGTGAAAATTCATGATAACAAAACAGAAACTTGATCAACACTTGCAGGAAACAAGCTTGCAGGGCTCCAGAGGTCAATTGCTGATTAGGACTAATTAGATTCGCTTTATAGAGGGCTGACATAAACTCGATGGGCTGAAAGGCCACCCCCAAGCCTCAATAACTCAGTGACTGTGAATGCAGGACGATGTTTTTCATTGTGACAATGCCAAAAATGTGAACGTTTATCGAAATAAATCTATACAAAATCCTACAGCTGGTTCAGGTAGAGTCACTTTGGATGTTGCGCCATACGATGAACAGCCTTGTGCTGACTGGGGCAATGCGAGGTCGAGAATCCAATGGGAGGAAAAAGACTTGAGCAGTTAAGTGGCCTTTATTTTTCCATTGACTGGGGTACGCTCATGCATTCCTGTTTTAGGTTTTCCCCATTCAGTTTACTTTTTCCACTCATTGGGACTTGAACTCATCGCCACAGTAAGAAGCAAGTCACATAATGAGAATCAACGTAAAATCCTTAACACAAATTTCTTTTGCTGAAATTTCTAACCTAGTAAATAATTTCAAAATATCTACTTCCTTTAAGGATAAGAACAAAGCACGTACCTTTCTCTGGTAAATGGCAATCCAATCTGTAGTGGCAAACCACTTGTGATTCTTAATGTCATTCACACCATTTTTCAGATTCCCATATCGTTTGGTCAGATCTACCTGAAGTAAATTTCGCAGCAGGTCCTTCAGGTCTGAACTGAAGTGAGAAGGGAACCGTACCTGAGAAACAGTAAACATGCCAGTCAGTCTTTCGAGGATTAAGGTTGAAACATGTTTAAATAGCACTCCTGACAAAACACATCTTGGAATTGGAGATTGCCATTACTTTGCATTTTTCTCTCAGGGAATTCGACTTCCACACATCCCATGGTGAAAAATTCCAGCTGGGATGTGGTGCCTGTAGAAATTTGCAAAGTCAAACGACATTGCCTCACTCCCGGTATACAGTACAAGAATTGGTCCTGGGTGTGTCTTTAGCTCTCCACCTGTAGATGGTAGCAGAGACTCCCGGTGTTAGAGAGTGCCAAAACACAATTTCATGCTCCAGCACTGACCTCACATCAGGATTTACATCATCAACAGGCAGCCAGCAGCACTGCAGGCCTGAGACTCCAAAGTTTATTCATATCTCAAAGAATTATTAATAGTCACTTGGGAAAATGTAGATCAAGGAAGAAATGCCAGCACAGACTTGCTAAGGGAAAGTCATGTTTAACCAACATGCTTGAGTTTATTTTTAGGTAAAAAGAGGGGGCCAATGTAGTGTAACTTCATTAGTCCCATTGTAATGGGACTTCAAAAAGATGATGACCCAGTGAGAGCAGGAGCTGAATTTCTCTGGCAAAGCTATGATGGATAAGACAGAGCAAATAGTCTCCTTCTGTGCTGTCACGATTCTATGATTTCAAATGAGCTGTGAATTTATACAAGTGTCACACTTTGCACACAGCATGGTCCCACAAACAGAAAATGGCCAATAAATATATTTAGATGGTGTTTATTAAAGGATGAACAGTAGGCCAGTCAGGGCACCAGGAAGATTTGCTTACACTTGAAGTGGTGTCATAGGGCCTTATATCCTCCTAAACAGGGGAACGGGGCTTGGTTTCAGACTTTATTTGAAAGACTATAACCTGGAACAATTCACGCAGAGTGCTGGAAATGTAGCTATGGAGAACACTGAGGTACAGGGTTGCAAATTGGGAAGTATTGTAGTAGATAGGGAGGATGTGCTAGAAATTCTCGAGGGTTTGAAGTTGGATAAGTCCCCTGGGCCGGACGGGATTTACCCTAGGATTCTCTGGGAGGCAAGAGAGGAGATTGCAGAGCCTCTGGCTCTGATCTTCAGGTCCTCGTTGGTTACGGGTGTGGTTCCGGAGGACTGGAGGATAGCGAATGTGGTCCCATTGTTCAAGAAGGGGAAGAGAGACCTTCCAGGGAATTATAGGCCAGTGAGTCTTACTTCTGTTGTGGGCAAAGTATTGGAGAGAATTATTAGGGATAGGATTTATAGTTATTTAGAGAGAAATGAATTGATTGGGGATAGTCAGCATGGTTTCGTGAAGGGTAGGTCATGCCTTACTAACCTCATTGAGTTTTTTGAGAAAGTGACCAGAGAGGTGGATGGGGGTAAGGCGGTTGATGTAGTATATATGGACTTTAGTAAGGCGTTTGATAAGGTGGCCCATGGAAGACTTCTACAGAAAATGCAGATGTGTGGAATAGAGGGTGATTTAGCTAATTGGATTAGGAATTGGCTGGCAGATAGAAGACAGAGGGTGGTGGTTGATGGGAGATATTCATCGTGGAGTTCGGTGACAAGTGGTGTGCCTCAGGGGTCTGTTTTGGGGCCCCTGCTGTTTGTAATTTTTATAAATGATCTGGATGAGGGTATTGAGGGATGGATCAGTAAATTTGCAGATGATACTAAAGTTGGTGGTGTGGTAGATAGTGAAGAGGGGTGTTTTAGTTTACAGAGTGACTTGGACAAGTTGCAGAGCTGGGCCGAGAGGTGGCAAATGGAGTTTAATGTGGAAAAGTGTGAGGTAATGCACTTTGGCAGGAACAATAAATGTGTAGAGTATAGGGCTAATGGTAGGGCTCTTAATAGTGTTGAGGAACAGAAGGATCTTGGTGTATGTGTCAATAGATCCCTGAAAGTAGGCAGTCAAGTGGATAAAGTTGTTAAGAAGGCATATGGAGTCTTAGCTTTTATTGGTAGGGGGATTGAATTTAGGAGCCGCAGCATCATGTTGCAACTGTACAAAACTCTAGTGCGGCCGCACTTGGAGTATTGTGTGCAGTTCTGGTCCCCACATTATAAGAAAGATGTGGAGGCATTGGAGAGGGTACAGAGGAGGTTTACCAGGATGTTGCCTGGTATGGAGGGCAGGTCCTATGAAGAGAGGTTGAAGGATTTGAGGTTGTTTTCGTTAGAAAGGAGGCGGCTAAGAGGGGATCTTATTGAAGCATATAAGATGATTAGAGGTTTAGATAGGGTGGACAGTGATAGCCTTTTTCCTAGGATGGAGAAAGCTAGCACGAGGGGACACAGCTTTAAATTAAGGGGTATGAGTTATAGGACGGATATCAGAGGTAGGTTCTTTACTCAAAGAGTGATTAGGGAGTGGAATGCCCTGCCTGCAGCTGTTGTAGATGCGCCAAGTTTGGTGGCGTTTAAGAGGTTAATTGATAAGTATATGGAAGAGAAGGGAATGGTTTAGTTTGGAGGGGCATTGCTTTTTATTTTGGTCGGCACAACATCGAAGGCCGAAGGGCCTGTTCTGTGCTGTAATGTTCTATGTTCTAATTGCACCAAATGCTCAGTAGCATCATGTTGAGCAGTGGTGTTGGATCCCACTGACATCTAAACCAGACGCGACAGTGGAACCAAATGAGGTAAGGTGACTTGCTATCAACTCCAATACAAAGAACAAAGAACAAAACAGCACGGGAAACAGGCCCTTCGGCCGAACGAGCCCACGCCGCCACCCCGATGTTCCCACCTCTACCCATGATCCCTGTCCATGTTTATAGATCTATGGATTAAAAACCAAATTTGAGACAATTTTGGGAGAATTTGTTTTGCCAATTAGCCTAAGAGCACATCTTTGGGATTTGGGAGGAAACCGGAGCACCAGGAGGAAACCCACGCAAGCACTGGGAGAATTGCAAACTCTCTCAGACACAGACCTAAATCCATGTATCTGCACAGCACAGCGATAGTCACTGAGCTGTCGTGTTGCCCATCAAATGGTCCAGGTCAAGCGTACACTAACGATGTGAAGCACTAGGATACTCTCGAAAAAAATCCAAGAGCAGCTCTCTCACAACCCATCGCGTGTATGCCCCTGGTTAGACAACAAGGTGGACCAAAGCACCTATAGGATAAAAACAAGTACATCAATACCATCTATTTACACACTTCCCAGGGACTTCCAAGGCTCACGATCCCTATTTTAAATCAGTTTTCTATACCCCTCCATTCCTATTCTGTTCATGTGCCCATTTAAGTATTTCTTAAATAACTCCAGAGTACCTGCCTCCACCACTTGGCAGCGCATTCCATACTCCCACCACCCTCTGTGTGAAAAAACTCCCTCTAGCATCCAAATTATATCTTACCCCCCTCACCCTAAGCCTGTGACCCCTCGTGCTATTCGAGTCCACATTTAAAAAAAAAACTGGTTTGACATCACATGGGAATTGTGATCCATGGGTTTGAAATAGTTTTCAAAAAGGACCTGGAGAAGAGAAAAAAAATAATTTTCTAAGCAAATCTCTTAAGCTGTTGAGATAATCAAGTTATAAAGTCATCACTGTCCCACATACAGCACAATGAATTACTGATCTCAGTGGACAGGGTACAGTGGATGCAGCTATCAGCAGGGGGGAAAAAGACAGGATGAATAAATTTTTTCCCCTCCACATGTAATTCTGACAGTGTGTTGATAACAAATGGTTAGTGTCTATGAAGAGCAAGAAGCTTTCTTCACTTGAACACTTCCCAGTAGGAATCACTGAATAGATATTAGGGCTGGAAGTCCATTCTCCAATTGTTGCACTCATTGCAGTATTCCCATCCAAAAAAACTGATTTAAAATAGGGATCACGAGTCCCTGGGAAGTGTGTAAATAGATGATGATATTGATGTACTCGTTTTTGTCCTACAGATGCTTTGGTCCACCTTGTTGTCTAACAAGGGGCATACACGCGATGGGTCGTGAGAGAGCTGCTCTTGGATTTTTTTTGAGAGTATCCTAGTGCTTCACATCATTAGCGTACGCTTGACCTGGACCATTTGATGGGCAACACGACAGCTCAGTGACTATCGCTGTGCTGTGCAGATACATGGATTTAGGTCTGTGTCTGTGAGAGTTTGCCATTCTCCCACTGCTTGCGTGGGTTTCCTCCTGGTGCTCCGGTTTCCCACCATAAGAGAACACCTCTGATGTTTAATAATGGTGCTACAAGCAAGGACACAGGAAACCTTACCAACCTAATCTAACAAAACAAAGAATGGGAGAATTGCCTATTCAAACATGCACGTTTCAAAATTGTTAAAATGAACACATTTCACCTTTCCAGAGACAATCTTTTCATAAATCTGTATTGGCTGGTCTGCAAAGAATGGAGGGTATCCAGCTGCCATTTCATAGATTAGAACACCCAGTGCCCACCAATCCACTGCTTTGTTATAGCCCTACAAATGAAAACATATATACATTGAGGTATACTGCACAAAGATTCATTGCATCCATTTCATTTCACTCAAAGATAAGTTGGAATCTTGCTTTGCGTGTTTGACTTTGAATACCAATTTTCTGTTTAAGTTACAGAAAATTATCAAACAGGAAAACATGTCACGTGAATGGAAACTTATAAACCACACAGAATCTTATCACATCGCTCAGGTATTTGCTCAAGTTGCCTCACATACAACCCCTTTTGAAATTCATTGGCAGATATTTAGACAAGTTATACTGTTATGAGACAACTTAAGAAACCTGCTTTTTAGACATCTCGAGTACTTCAAGGCCCACTCCCACCTTGAGCCTACCTTGCTCAGAATAATCTCTGGAGCCAAGTATTCTGGAGTTCCACAAAGTGTCCAAGTTCTGCCCTTTACTCTTTTTGCAAAACCAAAATCTGTGACCTACAAAAATATTGAGTAACACTAAGTTAACTATTGAAACAAACTTCTCAGCGTGGTTTTGATTTTAGAAAGCTACACCAAAACAGGCACCAATCATAAAATACCAGAATCTTTGCACATCATAGACAAGGATTATGTGGATATTGTTGGAAAGTCTATCCCTAGCTACCCGAGGGTGTTAGGAGTTACATATAAGCTAAGTAGATAGGGGCAGCTTGCCCTCATTCCTGAAGGATATGTGAACCAGTTGTGTTTACGACGATAATCTGACAGCTTTTGTGGTTATCTTGTGCCAGCTCACTGATTGCCAGATAGTTAATTCAATCTCCCAGCTTGCCACAGTGGACTTCTGGCCTAATACCATACAGCTGGGTTTCTGCATTCATAGGTCTAACAGCAAATTAGAAATGAACATGGAACAGGATCCTGAAGGCATTTGGCAACAATTCCTGAAATTGTACTTAAGCATGAGATGGGGGGACATAGGAAGGAAGGGGGACAGGGAGGGAAGGTAAGTTGGTGCATAAATCACATTCCTAGGAAGACGTTACAAAAATCTATTTGAAGTTCAGACTTATGGAATTGATTTTGTTGCGCAGGACACATCACAAAAAAGAATACCATCAGGCTGAGAGCAATTTTACTTTACACTGATTTAATTGGTTCAATTAGTATCAGCTCAGGAATAAAAGCCACAGTCCTAATTTATACCTTTGATTTGAATAAAACCAGTATTGTGAAACATCAAAAATAAGCAACTAAACATAAACTGTCTGAACTTGCATGGAGCAGTCATCAGAGCTGGACTGCCACTCGGCACCTATTTTCCTCCCTCAAAATCCTTTTAATACTTTGTGTAGTGCGGTGATGAAGGTCTTCAGTCAAGGGTTGCAGAGTTGGGTGCAAGGAGGCCACATCTCTTTTTTTTAAAAGCACAAGCGGTCAGGGGTATGAAGGTGCAGTTGAGGGATAGGGCGCAGAGTTGTGGTGGGGGTGTGTAGTCGGTGGCACTAACTGCTGACCACCGCCTCTCAGTGACAGGGACCAGGTTGGAATCTCCCACTGCTGTAGTTTAATAATTAACACATCAACCCCCTGGTTAGTTCTAATGAAGAGTCAAACGACTTGAAGCACGAACTCATGTGCTCGGCCTAGAGGTGCTACTGAGTTTTTCTAACAAACCCTGTTCTTGTTTCAGATTCCAACATCCACAGTATCCTGCTTATTTAACTTGAAAACTCTATGTAAACAATTGGTTATAACAATGCAGTTGCTCCCAGCCCCAATACAAAACTCTCATATTCATCAACAGGTCGTGGATGCCTCAAATAATTTATAAATTTTATATTTAAAAAAGACCACAGTTAATCTAAGTTATGGTTTCATAGAGACCCGCAGAATGAGGCCATTCTGCCCATTGAGTCCGCACAGATACCAATCTCGCTTAGGTCCTAGATCCCACATATTTCCCCACTAATCCCTCTAAGCTATGCATCCTGGGACATTAAGGGGTAATGCAGCATAGCCAATGCACCTAACCCGCACATTTTTGGACTGTGGGAAGAAACTGGAGCACCTGAAGGGAACCCATGCAGACATGGGGAGAACATGCACACTCCCCACTCAGAAACTGATCCAAGTCGGCAATTGACCCCAGGTCCCTGAAACCGTGAGGCAGCAGTGCTGACCATTCTGCCTCAAAGGTTGTGACCTTACTTTACAGTCAGCAGATATTGCAAAGCAAATTTCACAGATTCTCAACTGAATGGATTTAATAAATTGCATAAAGATGGGTTCACTGAAAAAAAGTCTTTCCTTCAGGATGTTGGGAAGAGGGTAATTTAGAGGCTGTATAGTCATCTGCAATGTGATACCAACCAGAGACAATAAACCTAATTAGATTTTCACAAAGGAAATTAAGAAAAAATAAGTTGCAATTGTGAAAAATACCAAATGGAAAGTCTGATTACAAAAACTATTTTCCCACTTTTGCAACATGTTAATGATTATCCAAGGTCACTTTGAATTTGCTGATTTGAGTTTTGATTTAATATAAAACATTCAGAGATTATACCTCACAACATACCTGGATATATCCTTGTTGGTCAATTAAAAGGTTTTCAGGTTTCAGGTCTCTGTAGATAAGGTCTAGCGAATGGAGGTACTCAAAGGTCAGGACTATTTGAGCTGCGTAAAACCGGGCATGAGGTTCACTACAAGGAAAGATGAGTTAGTTTAACATATAATATTCAATAATTCACTGAACAGAAAAACCTAATATCTCAATTAGTCAGCGGATACCAAAATTGTTGTTCATGATTACATGCATCATTACATAAAGGTCAAAGCACTTGCAATCATCAACTACATTACAAAATTCACCAAGCACAGGAGTTGCAAATTTGAACAATTTTTCTGACTATGAGATTGATTTCACTTTAAAAGCTTTCACAGAATTGTATCCTAGCAGTATGACAGGAGGTAGAAATTCAGACATCTTTGATATTAATCTTTGCATTGTCAATATCCCCTATGTAACATGCAAACAATTTTGCACTTAATATTTTTTTGGTTCAGATGGATTAGTGTTCTTGAATGCCTCAGAACAAATATTGTAAAGCGTCAAATATTAATAAGTGTGTAAGTGTTGACAATGCTGTTAAGAGTCATTATTTAAACTTCCATTAAAGGACTGCTTGACAGAATGTTAGGTCCCTCCTGTTTTCTCCTCCAAGTTTATTTATTACTATAATAAATAGGCTTACATTAACACTGCAATGAAATTACTAGGAAAATCCTCTAGTCGCCATGCTCCAGCACCTGTTAGAATACAGAGGGAGAGTTTATCATGGCCAATTCATGTAACCAGCATGGCTTTTGGACTGCAGGAACAAACTAGAAACCCTCACAGACACAGGGGGAATGAGCAGACTCTGCATCAACAATGACCCAAGTTAGGAATCAAACCTGGGTTTTTGGCACTATGACATCCTGGATAAAAAAGGGCTGATTGTGAAGACCAATTGAAGATTTTGCCTTTTTCCTTAATCTCAACTGTTTTAGCAAAAGTTTGCTGAGGATGCATTTCTTCCTGAAGTCCTCTCTACATCTATCTGGACATCTGTAGCCATTTAGCAAATCTGCCACTTGAGCGACATCAATGCTTGAATACAAAAGCTCCTTTTACTTCTTTATCATTCTATTCTGGCCTTCAAAGTGACTGACACAGATCTCCCCAAGAAATTCAACAGTGAGCATTTACAGTATGAATAGTTTGAAAATACCACTAGCACTTATTAGCTCTTCTGTACTTAAGGCAATTGTAGCACTGTGAATAAAATAACACAACATAACCCCATAATTTTCCTAAACTCAAAGAAACTCAAAGCACGGCCAAATTAATTAAGGATTCAATCTTCAAACTCTTAAGATTGCACTATCATAAGTCTTTTTTAAAACTCATTTCTTCATGGGATGTGAGTACTGCTGGCTAGGCCAACATCTATTGCTCAGCCCAATTGCCCATGTAACAGTGGTAATGAACCACCTTCTTGTTCTGCTACAGTCCATGTGGTGTAGATACGATGATGGTGTTATTTTCTTAAATATTTTTGATAAAGAAGGTTTGGTAAAGAAGGTGGTGTGTCTATATGGATGTGTCTACATGATTTAATTAGGCTGGGGAAAGGTTAAAAGCAACTGCTTGTCTGGGAGAGTTGAGAGGGAAAAAAGATAAAGGGTGCTGGATATAAGCAATTATAGGCTGTGATGAAGTAGGGTGGGTTTTAAAATTTGCATAGAAAGATAGATTTCTTCAGCTGCTAAATTTTAGAGGGGGAGTGGTTTAAGAGACTCTTAGAACTGAAATTTTACGTAAGGGAAGGTTACTAAATTCTATTTGAGCAGAATATACTTTTACACTTTCAAAAGCAGAGTTCAAAAGAGGTGTGGAGAACAATGGAATGAGAGATTAAAGGGGGAAAAAAAGAATATTTAAGGAAAGATAGTTAGCGGAGTTGAGGCACGTCTACGTGGGGAGCCTGAGATCAGCTTTGTGCTGACAGATGATGTGATATCTGAAACAGCCGTCCAGTGAGATCAGAAAAGTCTCATTTCCAGAAAGCAGTTTATTTTCTGAACTTTTCTTGGATTTCACTAGCTCTGTGAGGCAGCAGTGCTAACAACTGTGCCACCATGAGGAATCATGCCCAATTTCTTAATGGAAGTAACATCAGTTTTTGGTAACACTACTGCATTTTAGAGTCTGGGGTTTGGTGGCAATTAGTTTAATTGTGGGTTTCAACCAAGTAGGGTTTTTCAGGGGATTTTTGTAAAGCTGTTTAATGGTGTAAATTTAATTTTGTGTGCTTGTTATTTTTCTTCTAGTCAATAAATGCCAGAATTTTTGGAATTCTATGTTTCTGGGGTCAGTAGTATTTTCTCCGAGTTTTCAAAATACAACAAAAAGGTCAATGTCAGTAAGACAAGTTTCCCTCTCGACTTTAGCTTGCTTAGCAAATAACATCTGCTCTGGCTATAAGAGTGCACTCACAGCACAGTTAGGAAGGGAGTTCCAGAGTTTGACCCAGTTGACAGTGAAGCAATAATGGTGTAGTTTCAAGTTAGGATGGCATGTGACGTGGTGGGGAACTTGCAGATGGTGATGCTTTCATGCATCTGTTGCTCACGTCCTAGGTGGACGAAGTTGGTAGAAATTGAGAGTTTGGAAAGTGCTGTTGCAGAAACCTCGGTGAGTACATAGAACATAGAACAATACAGCACAGAACAGGCCCTTCGGCCTTCGATGTTGCGCCGACCAATATAAAAAGCAATGCCCCTCCAAACTAAACCATTCCCTTCTCTTCCATATACTTATCAACTAACCTCTTAAACGCCACCAAACTTGGCGCATCTACAACTGCTGCAGGCAGGGCATTCCACTCCCGAACCACCCTTTGGGTAAAGAACCTACCTCTGATATCCGTCCTATAACTATCACCCCTTAATTTAAAGCTGTGTCCCCTCGTGCTAGCTTTTTCCATCCTAGGAAAAAGGCTATCACTGTCCACCCTATCTAAACCTCTAATCATCTTATATGTTTCGATCAGGTCCCCTCTTAGCCTCCTCCTTTCTAACGAAAACAACCTCAAATCCCTCAGCCTCTCCTCATAAGACCTGCCCTCCATACCAGGCAACATCCTGGTAAACCTCCTCTGTACCCTCTCCAATGCCTCCACATCTTTCTTATAATGTGGGGACCAGAACTGCACACAATACTCCAAGTGCGGCCGCACTAGAGTTTTGTACAGTTGCAACATGACGTTGCGGCTCCGAAATTCAATCCCTCTACCAATAAAAGCCAAGACTCCATATGCCTTCCTAACAACCTTCTCGACCTGACTGAGTAGTTGCAGCGCATTTTTTAAGAGGACACACACTGCTGCCACTATTCCAATGGAAGGGAGTGAATGTTTAATGTGGTTAGCTTTATCTGAAAGATGCTGAGTTTTTGAATGTTGTTGCAGCTGCACCCGTGCCAGCAAATGAAGAATATTCCATCACACTCCTGACTTGTAGTTTGTAGATGGTGGACAGGCTTTGAGGAGTCAGGCAGGGAGTTATTCTGAGCAGAATTTCCAACCTCTGACATGCTCTTGCAGTCACAGTAGTTACAAAGCTGATGCAGTTCTTTTCCTGGACAATGATAACCCCCAGCATGTTAATAATAGGATCTCAGTGATGACAGAAACTAAATTGTTTTGTAGGTTCAAACTTAATTATGTTTATCAAATTTTATTGCATCCACTATACTAATACCAAAACTTTTGTAAAGCAGTTTACTACCATCTGCTCCACAGTTTAACAGAAAATTCTTCCCACAGGGAAGAATTGTACAGATTACTTGTACAGATTAGTAGAGAGCTGGCAATCAAAATAAATAAAGGTTATAAATTAATATACTAAACATTTATTCATATAACTTGAATTATATTGAGAATTATATTCAATTATATCCCCCACACTCCTCCCTCTCAGTGGAAGCTTAAAAAGCACATTTTTTGTCCAATTTCAAAATCATGATGATTTCATTTATCACGGCACATGATCTAAACCTTACCTGAACCTTCCGATTCTTCTAAGATGTGAAAACATTTCACCTCCTGGCACATACTCCATCACCATATATAAATTAGAGTTGTCCTAAAACACATGGAAAAACATTGTTCATAAGCTCGGTAGTAGACAGGAACACCAAGAGATAATTAGTCCCACTTCTTACATAGCAAGTGTCACAATACATTTTATATAAACATTTGCAATTTTAAACAGCATATAGGTTAAACGAGTTTAACAATAGCACAAATAAATTGCAATAAATAACCAGAAACACCCATTAAGCTCAGGCAACAGCCTGTAAGAAGAGGACTGAGGAGCAGGAGTGGGTCATTCAGTCCTTTGAGCCATTTAACAAGATCAGGACTGATTTGCTTGTGGTCTCAACTCCACCTTCCAGGGTAATCAAGGTAGGCTGGCTACTTTTCAGGGTCTGATCTGGATAGTCATTGTCTCACAGGATGGTTTTGATGTGCCTTAGTTCAGCATCATGCTTGCTTCATGAGCAAACAACTTGGACACTATTTACGAGGTTGCAAATAAGGCCAATCTTACAACGCCTGGAACTACAGGAATCCCAATACGTATACTGACAAGCAAAGGCAGGTTATGGCGGATGGTTTTAGAGTACTACCTGACAGATTTCTCATAGTATTTCAAGGAAAGGAAGCTCATTTGACTTCATCGTTTCAAGGTGAATTTGAGCACAGGATGGAACCCATTAAGCTGTGTAAGGAAATTCTTCCATGCAGCTGCAGATTCAAATATAGCAGCTATATCATCCACATATCAGAAATGTGCAAAGGAGTAGGAGGTTAAGTGTCATTCTATTGAAGACACATTTCTGACCCAAGTTGAAAGCTGGCAGGCAACTGCGGACATTTCCTCGGCTTCTCCCAGTGCTGCTCTGCAGCAGGCTAATGTGAAATAGCGAAGTATGGTCTAATGATTTTCCTTTGCACCTGCTTGTTCCTCCAACTTTATCGAGTGCTATGTCAGATGGAGCAGCCAGTAATCTTGGAGAGGCTCCAATGTAATGTCAGACAGTTTAGAATTCGAAAGCTAGCTTCACGGTCCATAACACACACACAACGCTTAGCCTTTACTGCAAGAAATACCTCACTAATAGGGTCTGCCTTCAATCTTTGAATGGAAACCAGCCTCCAAAAATTACATGCCTTTAGGGGTTGCAGTGAAATAGGAAAGGAGTCACATTTTAAGAGAACGAATTGAAATTTTACAAAAAAAAGGTAAGTGTACATTGAAAGTAGGGACAAACAAGAACTGCAAAAAAAAAAAAAATAAAATTCAACGTCCTGGAAATAATATCAGACACTGACAGATCAAGTCAACCGATTTTAGAAGTTTGAGCAGGATGTAACAAAACTGTAGTGTGTTGAAAGAGGCAATAGTGTAACTGCAGATCCTAGGACTCGAACAAATCATAGTGAGAGAAAGATTTCTCCAAGTTACATGGATTTCACTAACACCCATTTACAACACAGGAGATGTCACCAATCCAATTGGAGGCTTTTTGGTGCGTGCTCCTGAGTGCCGATGGGAAACTGGGAATTGACAGACCAATCAACAAAGAAAGACTTGGTACCAGTCAGCAACCTAGGGTTAAATTTTATCCAACCTGAGAATATGGATTGCAACACATGCATTCTTCAAAGGCGCAAGATGCTTCATGAAGCATGGTGAATACTGAAACTTTTAGCACGAGACCATTTGCTGTATTGGCAATGTTGCCCGTGGAACTAACCCCCCGTAGAAGAGAGGGACCTCTGTCTGATTTTCTCAACACGGACCTGCATTTTTTGGTTCTGAACTCAGTAAGAATTTAGCAACACCAATTTATAATCCAACTGATTTATTTGATAGTAAAAAAGCAAGCTTTCGACTCCTGTGTCTTCCTCAGGCAAATGCAGTGTTCTGGTCTGCAATAGCACACATCAGCACAGACAGTCAGAGATTGCTGATTAGAATGCGAATCCTTACATCTAACCTGCTATTGAAGTGTTAAAGTGGCGAACAATGTGTGTGAAGGGAATCCTGAGCATTGTTGGAGAATTGTGTGTTTTCTCCAGACAGCACAGTAAGTGAGGTTTTTTGCTAACCCAGGCAAGTTACGGGGGTTACAGATAGTGTGTCATGAAGCCAAGATCCCTGTTAAGACCGTCCTCATGTGTGCGGAGCTTGGCTATCAGTCTCTGCTCAGCGACTCTGCGCTGTCGTGTATCACGAAAGCCCCCTTGAAGAACATTTACCCGCAGGTCGGAGGCCGAATGCCCATGACTGCTGAAGTGTTCGCCCACAGGAAGGGAACTGTTTTGCCTGGTGATTGTTGAGCGATGCTCATTCATCCGCTGTCGTAGTGTCTGCATGGTCTCCCCAATATACCATGCTTCGGGACATCCTTTCTTGCAACGTATTAGGTAGACAACGTTGGCCGAGTTGCAAGTGTATGTACCGTGTACCTGGTGAATGGTATCCTCACGTTTGATGATGTCGTCCATGTCTATGATCCGGCATGTCTCGCAGAGGTTGCTGTGGCAGGGTTGTGTGGTATTGTGGTCACTGTTCTCCTGAAGGTTGGGTAGTTTGCTGCGAACAATGATCTGTTTGAGGTTGTGCGGTTGTCTGAAAGCAAGAAGTGGGGGGGTGGGGATGGCCCTAGCGAGATGTTCATCGTCATCAATGATATGTTGAAGACTCCGGAGAAGATGTCGTAGCTTCTCCACTCCGGGGAAGTACTGGACAACAAAGGGTACTCTGTCCACCGTGTCCCGTGTTCGTCTTCTGAGGAGGTCAGTGCGGTTTATCGTTGTGGCACGTCGGCACTGTCGATCGATGAGTCGAGCGCCATATCCTGTTCTCACGAGGGCATCCTTCAGCGTCTGGAGATGTCTGTCACGATCCTCCTCATCTGAGCAAATTCTGTGTATACGGAGGGCTTGTCCATAGGGAATGGCTTCTTTAACGTGTCCAGGGTGGAAGCTGGAGAAGTGGAGCATTGTGAGGTTGTCTGTCGGTTTGCGGTACAGTGAGGTGCTGAGGTGACCGTCCTTGATGGAGATGCGTGTGTCCAAGAATGCAACTGATTCTGGAGAATAGTCCATGGTGAGTCTGATGGTGGGATGGAACTTGTTGATATCATCATACAGTTGTTTCAATGATTGTTCACCATGAGTCCAAAGGAAAAAGATGTCATCAATGTATCTAGTATATAACCTTGGTTGGAGATCTCGTGTGGTGAAGAAGTCTTGTTCGAACCTGTGCATGAAGATGTTGGCATACTGAGGTGCGAATTTGGTCCCCATGGCTGTTCCGTGTGTCTGGATGAAAAGCTGATTGTTGAAGGTGAAGACATTGTGGTCCAAGATGAAGCGGATGAGTTGTAAAATTGCATCCGGAAACTGGCAGTTGTTGGCATTGAGTACTGAGGCAGTTGCAGCAATACCATCGTCGTGGGGGATGTTGGTGTAGAGCGCCGAGACATCCATTGTGACAAGGAGTGTCCCTGGTTCAACTGCTCCATGTGTGCTGAGTTTCTGTAGGAAGTCCATACTGTCAAGACAAAAGCTGGGGGTTCTTTATACGATGGGTTTCGGGATGCCCTCGATATAGCCGGAGAGGTTCTCACACAGGGTCCCATTGCCAGATACGATGGGACGGCCGGGTATGTTTGCCTTGTATATCTTTGGGAGGCAGTAGAAATCTCCAATGCGCGGAGTACGTGGAATGAGAGCCCCGAGGGTGTTCTGAAGGTCCGGATCAAAGGTTTTGATCAGAGTGTTGAGTTGACGAGTGTGTTCTTTGGTCGGATCTGCTGGTAATTGTCTGTAGTGTTTCTCATTGTTTAGTTGTCGGTACACTTCTTCACAGTAGTCCGTTCTGTTCAGTATGACGGTGGCGCCTCCTTGGTCTGCTGGTTTGATGACAATGTTGCGGTTGGTCTTGAGAGCACGGATGGCCTTGCGTTGTACTTGGGTGATGTTCGGGACTGTCTTGTAAGCGCGGTTGATAAATCTGGTGTTCACGCACCTCCTGATGGCTTGGGCATACATGTCCAGTCGGGGGCAGCGGCCTTCCGGAGGAGTCCAATTGGATTCATTCCTCTTCGGTTGCTGCACTGCAGATCCCTCTGTCGGCTGTTCTGGTTCATTAACTGTCTCATTGAGTCCACTATTGGCCTCTTGGGGTTTGTGGAAGAACTCACGCAGCCTCATTCGCCTGATGAATTCCTCTGTATCTGCTGCGAGACTGATGGGGTCCATTTTGGTGGTGGGACAGAAATTGAGCCCTCGGCTGAGAACTTCGATTTCCGCTGATTGAAGTGTGTAGTCTGACAGGTTAACAATGGACCTCCCTGCGGTAGTGTTGTTTTCTACTGTGGTGCCAAGGGAGGCTTGGTTGTTGCTGGTGGCGATGCCAAGTTTTTCAAGTTTCCTGTTCTTGGTGTGCATGTAAATGGTGTAGTTTCTTTGTCTCATCTGCTTGGCAAAGTTTCACAACTGATCTGCGTCCTGAGCGCAAGTTGAGAATATGTATTCCATTTTACTTTCCAGGGTGTGGCATTTGCTATAGAGCTGGTGTATGAGGAACAGCCATGGGGACCAAATTCGCACCTCAGTATGCCAACATCTTCATGCACAGGTTCGAACAAGACTTCTTCACCACACGAGATCTCCACCCAAGGTTATATACTAGATACATTGATGACATCTTTTTCCTTTGGACTCATGGTGAACAATCATTGAAACAACTGTATGATGATATCACCAAGTTCCATCCCACCATCAGACTCACCATGGACTATTCTCCAGAATCAGTTGCATTCTTGGACACACGCATCTCCATCAAGGACGGTCACCTCAGCACCTCACTGTACCGCAAACCGACAGACAACCTCACAAAGCTCCACTTCTCCAGCTTCCACCCTAGACACGTTAAAGAAGCCATTTCCTATGGACAAGCCCTCCGTATACACAGAATTTGCTCAGATGAGGAGGATCGTGACGGACACCTCCAGACACTGAAGGATGCCCTCGTGAGAACGGGATATGGCGCTCGACTCATCGATCGACAGTTCCGACGTGCCACAACGATAAACCGCACTGACCTCCTCAGAAGATGAACACGGGACACGGTGGACAGAGTACCCTTTGTTGTCCAGTACTTCCCCGGAGTGGAGAAGCTATGACACCTTCTCCGGAATCTTCAACATATCATTGATGACGATGAACATCTCGCTAGGGCCATCCCCACCCCCCCACTTCTTGCTTTCAGACAACCGCACAACCTCAAACAGATCATTGTTCGCAGCAAACTACCCAACCTTCAGCAGAACAGTGACCACAATACCACACAACCCTGCCACAGCAACCTCTGCAAGACATGCCAGATCATAGATATGGACGACATCATCAAACGTGAGGATACCATTCACCAGGTGCACGGTACATACTCTTGCAACTCGGCCAACGTTGTCTACCTAATACTTTGCAAGAAAGGATGTCCCGAAGCATGGTATATTGGGGAGACCATGCAAACACTACGACAGCGGATGAATGAGCATCGCTCAACAATCACCAGGCAAAACAGTTCCCTTCCTGTGGGTGAACACTTCAGCAGTCATGGGCATTCGGCCTCCGACATGCGGGTAAATGTTCTTCAAGGGGGCTTTCGTGATACACGACAGCGCAGAGTCGCTGAACAGAGACTGATAGCCAAGCTCCGCACACATGAGGACGGTCTTAACAGGGATCTTGGCCTCATGACACACTATCTGTAACCCCCGTAACTTGCCTGGGTTAGCAAAAAACCTCACTTACTGTGCTGTCTGGAGAAAACACACAATTCTCCAACAATGCTCAGGATTCCCTTCACACACATTGTTCGCCCCTTTAACACTTCAATAGCAGGTTAGATGTAAGGATTCGCATTCTAATCAGCAATCTCTGACTGTCTGTGCTGATGTGTGCTATTGCAGACCAGAACACTGCATTTGCCTGAAGACACAGGAGTCGAAAGCTCGCTTTTTTACTATCAAATAAATTGGTTGGATTATAAATTGGTGTTGCTAAATTCTTACTGAGTTCTTACCACCCCAATCCAACGCCGGCATCTGTACATCATTTTTTGGTTCTGGGCAGACACGTTTTTCATTCATGGCATCGTAAGGAAATGTTAACAGCTATAAAAGGCACAATTACATTTATCGGAATTTTAAAAATAGTGTCTGAGACAAATCTGCAATGTCAACCACATTAAAAATCTGCCACAATTGATGAATTTGGATACTGTGGAACAATAATGAAAATCACCAAAAAATTGTGTGTGTACTGAACAAATACTGAAAGTAACTGGACTAAAAACCTTGAGAGGCCACACTAATTCTGAAGGGTAATTAGGGATAGGCAACACATGCCATCCTTGCCAGCAGCACTCATCACATGAACAAATAAAAAAGTGAACACTCATTTAACTAATGAGGAATAGATAGATTGCTCTTGCAGTGGATTAGTTCTCATGTACTGCACATGAATGTGAATAGTTACACTGGCAACATATAATTGGAGGTTTGGATAGGGTGGACAGTGATAGCCCTTTTTCCTAGGATGGAGAAAGCTAGCACGAGGGGACACAACTTTAAATTAAGGGGTATGAGTTATAGTACGGATATCAGAGGTAGGTTCTTTACTCAAAGAGTGATTAGGGAGTGGAATGCCCTGCCTGCCGCTGTTGTAGATGCGCCAAGTTTGGTGGCGTTTAAGAGGTTAGTTGATAAGTATATGGATGAGAAGGGAATGGTTTAGTTAGGAGGGGCATTGCTTTTTATTTTGGTCGGCACAACATCGAAGGCCGAAGGGCCTGTTCTGTGCTGTATTGTTCTATGTTCTATGTTCTATATCCAATGTTATCAATGCACTGCCATTGGGGCATTTAGGCATTGATACTTCTCTACTGCACAAAAAAAATACCGGATAATGCTGACATTAAGAACCATGTGGATGATGCCCGGAATAAATGAAATTACAAATGCAGCCACCTACTATAGAGAACACACCTTGCTGCACTGTTAAAACATTACTGGGCAAGTAATATCATGTCTTCCATTGAATGAACAATACTATTTAATTCCACGCAAATTAACATGGTTTCAGTTTGCAAGAAGGTAACTGATCATTTATGAATTGTCTCACACATCAATTCATTTGGAATGCAACACCTTTACTTGGTTTCATCTGTACCTTATGCTGTTATTAAAGTACACCTCAAAACAGGAAAGAACCGAGTTGTGCACGAGAGGGCTTAAGTTAATACCCTGTTAGCAACCAAAGGGTAATAACGGCATTGGTTAATGGTTATGGTCATAACCTGTACTGAAGTGTAATTCACATATTTAGCAATGGAAGGGAGGCAATATGCAATAAAAGCAAATGCCTAAATTCTAAAGCTGTCACGAAGTATCAACAGTGGCAACACATTTGCTAACAGCTGACACACTCTACTGAAATCTACATAAATAGAAAATACGTTTCCAGATATTTCATTAGAAATGCTTCAAATTCCAAAAACAAAAAAAAATGAATGGTACGTGACTTTCGAATCTCACACCATCCTCCACCCCATAGCATTTAAAATTAGGTTTCGTATAATCAATTACAAGTTTACAACTCGACAGCAATAACCACATGGAGTTTCTTAAATTTATCACCTGGCAACCGGTGGGAAAACAATCAGAGTTGGCAGGATAACTCCAAAGAACAATTTTATTTAACTCTTTTCAGCAAATTGCAGACTCACAATTCTCCCAGATAAGCCGACTGATATCAACAGCAAAGACTACATTTTTTTAAACTTAAATGAAGAGAGAATGAGGGTAGATGTGCAACACTGTCATTCTAACGTCCGATAAGAATATTTACCTTGAAGGAATACTCCAATTTCACCAGAAATGGGAAATTAACCGCCTGCAATATTCTCTTCTCATTGAGTGTGTGTTCGATTTGCTTCAGTTTGACAACCTAAAGAAAGATGACATTACTTAACACTGTTCCTGTTGAAGAGATCATCATGTTAATTTGTATAGCAATCTTTTACTTCATTGGAACAACATAGTTAAGTCTCAATAACTTAAACACCAAATAATGAGTGATTCTCAACTCAACAATCATTGTCTAACAATAAGAACTTTGCTTTAAATTTGATCTGCCTCTTTTAGGGGCAGAAGAAAAATGAGTCTTGTCTAATGAGTTTCAATTTGAGACAAAGTAGTATGAACAAATGAAAATAAAAATTTACCAGAATGATAGGGAGGGAATAGCTTGATCTTGGGATTGGACATAGCACGGCACAACATTGAGGGCCAAAGGGCCTGTACTGTGCTGTAACGTTCAATATTCTATGTGTAAAGTTTAAAGGCCACATTTCATTACTTTCTGCTTTCCTGCTGCTGTACAATGTTAAAAACAAGGCTCATCACACTATTCCATTCTAACTTACTCTTTCACAGAGCCTCAATACTGTGGAATTCTTACCTCTCAGTCTTTCCTTCCTTCTATAATCTACAGGCTTTTAAAAACGTGATCCTGGCATCACCTAACCACTGTGTGATGAGTTATCTTGTCTTCTCTACTACTCTTTTCAACTTTGGTTCCTGCATAGTGTCCTGCCCTATGGGCCCTGGCTTTTCACATTTCACCTACGTTTCTCAATAAAAAAGACAAGATATTAATAAGAATATTAAGCAGACAAACATTAATATTAAAGATACCAAATGGACAACATATACACAGCAGTCATTATTAAAGTTTTTTTTTAAATCCCTTGTTGGTCACTCTTCAGAAAAGTCACTGGAAATGCTGAACAGCGTCGGGCTTGCCGATTTTGCTGGTGGGAGATATTAAGCAGGAGTCCCAATTCAGCAATCCGTGTTAGAAATTGCCTGTGTGGAAATGGGTTGACCAAGACTACGATAGCTCCTATATATTGATCCGGTATGTGAAAAAGGGCAAAACTGGATGAATATAAAAGGATTAATTTTGATTAGAATATCATCCCAGCATGAGTTAACACTTCCTGGCAACTGGAGGAAAACTAAAACTATATTTATTATAAACATATATATAATAAGCCTTGGAAATATTACACATGCAACAGAAAGTTGGGAAAAAAATTTCACTTTTAGCCCAGCTAGAAACACCGCAGTGAACCTAATGGTCAGTCATACGGTGCTGTACACCAGATCACTAAGTGCCTCTCCTTCTATTTTCCTTCCTTTGTCTTTAGGATGCTAGATGGTGCTAATCAGCCACTGCCAACAGGACAAGGCAAGGATAATGTTAGTAAAATCACTGTTCATTTTCTACAGATATATTTTTCCACTTTAATCCCTCTAGCATGAACAAATCTATTTATAAGAAAGCAAAGTGCATTTCCACCTTGATTAACGTGGAAATACTTGGTCTTTCATTGTAATAGTTTCACCCATGGTCTCCCTTATCTCCCAATTTTACTGTTGTCGCTAGGCTTAAATAGCACATTGGTGCTGTGATACATTTGGAAAATAGTTGCATTTGAGCAAAGTATTTTAAATGCACCAATATAATCAGTGTATGTATTCCCTTAGCATATCACCTCAAATTGCACTGGCTAAAATGGCAGGCTTACATCCAGCAGCATGATGAATAACTGAAAATGCAAATTTGGATTATGTCTGGAAAAAGTAAGGACAAAAATGTGTGGCTGCACAGTTAGGTGCTTCTCAGCAGAAAAATTTCACACACCTACCACTGCACTGTACAGAAAACAGTGACATCATTCCATTTCACAACTCAACTCTTAAGCCCACCTCTCAAAGTAACTGTTTCTATATATAAATTGCAAGTGGAGATTTAGTTCAAGGTCTTGCTGCCACTGTTTGTTTGCAATTAAATGAAGTAATTCCCGATACCTGCTGTGCTTGCAAAGTGAGACACGCCTTTCTGAAATTCCTTGTGTAAATATTCCTGTTGCTTGGATTTCTTATTTAGTGCCTGTGATTGAGCTGTAAAATCTGGTCTCAATGTTAAACTCTAATCTGCTCTGTGCACTTTGGTATGCATTCATCATTTATTTAATTGAGGTTACTGCTGTAAATCACACCAAATTATGTAATAAAATGATCAGCATTATCTGAAAGAAGCATTTTCAGGGATAATAATTCTTCATCAGTTCTGGCAATTATCTTAATTTTTAAAACATTGTAAATCGACTCTGAATATCACTGATTTCTACATGTCACATTTATATTTTAATTTCTTCAGACAGCTAGAACCATAAAGACATGCCTCAGATTTGAGATTGCAAATGTCTTTGATCTGCAAAACAAAATATTTTAAAGGCACCAAACTCATGAAAATCAAAAGCATTCAATATTTACAAAACAAGATCCTCAAAACACAATCAGTATTTGACCATCAATTCCTGATAAATGCAGTTAATTCCAGTGAAGGTGATTTTATTCAGGAAAATTTTAAAAAACAGTCCTATTTTAGATTCTCTCAGACAAATTTGTTCCACTTTAACATGGTGGATATAATGGGCTTGATCAGTACTTCTGCTTTGGCGCTGTTCTTGCTGGGGCCTAGGTGACACCAATACACCATTTTGGAGTGAACATAAGGAAGCCAGTTACTTCTTAAAATCCTGCAATGCAATTTTGTATGAAGATTATCACTCGCCATCCTTCTCCTGCTTCATACTTCTTTCCCACTCACTGTTCCCATCACCCACCCTCCTTGATCCTCCCACTTGCAGCTTTCCAACTCCTTTTGCTCACTTCCTCCCTCTTCCAAGCATTTAGTCACAGTGAGGACTCAGGGGAGTAAAGCAAGTAAGTGGGAGGGTTGACATAGGCACAAGTCCTCACTCATCTGATGAAGGAGCTTGGAGACTCCAAAAGCTAGTGCTGCCAAATAAACCTGTTGGACTTTAACCTGCTATTGCCAAACTTCTTACTAAAATATACAGTTCATAGTTCATGTGCTTTAGTAATAATTATTGTTTCAAGAATTAAAGTGCAACTGTAGAAAATGGGATAGATGCAATTAATGCAAGATGCAAAAATTATTTGCATCTACAGGGACTACTCTTAAGCATCCTCTGCAGAATTCTCTTCAGAAAATTAGGATTAGGAATCCTTTACAATAATAAGGCTGAGGCACATTGCCGTAAGAGGTTAACAGCAGGAAAGATAAAGTAATTAAAATGTCAGGCTTTAGAGATTGCCAGAATGCCACAAGAAGTGATAGTTCGAAGGATGAACCCAACTCTGTTTAATTCAGTCAGAATATGAGAGATTGAGCTATAAAGCAGATGGAGCTTACTTAGTTAAAGAGCTGGAGACATCAAGCCTATAAAGCTTGCAATAATGGCAGTTCTGAGCAATTATTTTGGGAGGTAGAGCCTAATGCATTTTAAAGCACAGTAAATGATGAAAGACTGTGAAATACATTCACTTCGTCAGGAATAACTAGCTGAAAGATTATTTTAAGGACAGCCCAGAATAGGCCATCTCATTGTAGGGACAGGTGGAACTTAGTGGGGTTCTGGGTTTTAATTCATGTTGGTGTTTGTCAAGTTAGTTACAGCTTAAAACTGGCATGTGCAGTTTGATAGGTCTGCACTGGAAAGAATTTTAAAAACATCAGCAATCATGCGGAATGCAGATGCGGTGTAATCTCAGTTAGAATCTTGTGTGTACAGTAAGAAATCTCAATACCAGGTTAAAGTCCAACAGGCTTATTTGGTACCATGAGCTTGGGTGAGTCTCATCTGATGAAGGAGCAACACTCCGAAAGCTCATGACACCAAATAAACTTGCTGGACTTTAACCTGGTGTTGTGAGACTTCTTACTGTGTTCACCCCACTTCAACGTTGGCACCTCCATATCAAAGAACCTTGCGAGGTAGCAGAAGCTGGAAGGTTGACCAGCCTGAAACTTACGGGTAAATGTGTGCCTCACAGTGTCTTATCGCAAAAAATAATTAGCTGTGTTAGTTTGGAAGTACTTGAAAGTAACCAGAACAAACACGGCTCCAGTCGAGAGATGGTAAATGGTAACCTTAGCCTAAGAATAGCTGAAGAGAAGTCGCCAGAGGATACTTACGAGTGGTTCCTAAAGATGCAAATAATTTTTAAGATTTGTGTGTCTTAAAGAACATAGAACATTACAGCACAGAACAGGCCCTTCGGCCTTCGATGTTGTGCCGACCAAAATAAAAAGCAATGCCCCTCCAAACTAAACCATTCCCTTCTCTTCCATATACTTATCAATTAACCTCTTAAACGCCACCCAACTTGGCGCATCTACAACAGCTGCAGGCAGGGCATTCCACTCCCTAATCACTCTTTGAGTAAAGCACCTACCTCTGATATCCGTCCTATAACTCATACCCCTTAATTTAAAGCTGTGTCCCCTCGTGCTAGCTTTCTCCATCCTAGGAAAAAGGCTATCACTGTCCACCTATCTAAACCTCTAATCATCTTATATGTTTCAATAAGGTCTCCTCTTAGCCGCCTTCTTTCTAACGAAAACAACCTCAAATCCCTCAGCCTCTCCTCATAAGACCTGCCCTCCATACCAGGCAACATCCTGGTAACCTCCTCTGTACCCTCTCCAATGCCTCCACATCTTTCTTATAATTTGGCGACCAGAACTGCACACAATACTCCAAGTGCGGCCGCACTAGAGTTTTGTACAGCTGCAACATGATGCTGCGGCTCCTGAATTCAATCCCCCTACCAATAAAAGCTAAGACTCCATAAGCCTTCTTAACAACTTTATCCACTTGACTGCCTACTTTCAGGGATCTATTGACACATACACCAAGATCCTTCTGTTCCTCAACACTATTAAGAGCCCTACCATTAGACCTATACTCTACACATTTATTGTTCCTGCCAAAGTGCATTACCTCACACTTTTCCACATTAAACTCCATTTGCCACCTCTCGGCCCAGCTCTGCAACTTGTCCAAGTCACTCTGTAAACTATAACACCCCTCTTCACTATCTTGCAAGAGAATTCTTGAAGGTGAATGAAGTGGATGGCACCATGCTGTCTCACAGCACCAGGGATCCAGATTCGATTCTTGGCTTGGGTATCTGTGTGGAGTTTGCATTTCTCCCCATGTCTGCATGGGTTTCCTCCAGGTGCTCTAGTTTCCTCCCAACTAAAGATGAGTTAGATAGATTGTTCATGCTAAATTGCTCTTAGTATAAGGGGGACTAGCTGGATAAATGCATGAGGTTACAGGGATAGGGCCTGGGTAGGATTGTGGTTGATGCAGACTCAATGGGCCAAATGGCCCCCTTCTGCATTGTAGGACTCTATGATTCTATAAATCTGAGTGCAGACAAACTATAGCACTAATTCAATCCTTTGTTTAATTCTTTCATATAACTTTTTTTTGGTTAAAAAGTGAAATCTTGGTTAAAATGAGGTATTTGAATTTCTTTTCAAAGTTCCTAACTGGGGATCATAATCCTGGATCTACAATATGACAAAGCATGCTGCCTTCAGAGGCCCGCAATGTACCAGCTCTGTTCTTCTCCAAGGCAAAGCTAGTTTTCTGTCGCTGGTTTGTTTCCAGGTGGGTGTGGGGAAAGGATGGGTGTGGGGAACTAGATCAGTGAAGCTGCAGGTTGTAATTTTAACTGTATATTCTACATGTTTTGGGGTTGTTCTGCTGGGGTGAAGTCCATTCTGTTTCATCGTGAGGCGAATTCCACAATCTTGGGAGACCGAAGCATCAGTTTTTTTTATATATATTAACACTAGTTGTTGAAACAAGCCATAAATTTTACTTGCAAATAATTCAAACAACATGGATTCACAAAGTTAATTCAGAAGTGCTTAGTTTATAAATCTGTAGTTAATTGTTTGATATTGTCATACCGCACATCTAAGACATCTGTGCTTGTTCAAACTTTAAAAGGAAATGGTCTTTGAAGCTTTGCTGTATTTCTGATGCATCTCCAGCTGACCTTTTCAGCATCACTCTGTGGTTAAAGTAGGCAAAAGGCCAAAAGCCAGAACTCTGAAAAGGCACTTCCACATTAACGAATCAGTATCATTTCTCCTTTGTGAAAATCAGTGGGACACACCAGTTTCATAAAGGAATACTGTTCAGTACAGCAGGAACACAGCAAAGCTATCATATTGTTACCTAATTTGGTGCAAACAGATCTACAACCACATATCTGTCAGAATGCGTTTTCACACTGACATGCTCAACATTGATGACTAGCATTTTAAAAACAGCCTCAATGTAATGTTATATCTTTGTGTTATTTAAAATGGGATTGTATACTCACTTTCTGTTTATCCAGTATTTTCATGGCATAGTACTGGTCTGTGCCTTTATGTTTCACCAACATAACCCTCCCAAAAGAACCCGTTCCAAGTGTTTTTTGCCTTTCAAAATCATCTAGGCCTGCAGTGTTCTGTAAGATACGAAAGAGCAATTTTAGTTCTCGTCAATGTTGATATCACTTCACACTGTAATTACTCTTTCACTTCCACGCCACCCAGTCTAGGCCCTACTTACAACTCTCACCAGGGACTGCTTTGTTGATCCTCCAAAACTGCACTGGGGGAGGAGGCAGGAAAGAGAAAAACAGAGGGATGGGCAGCAGAGGCAGAGGAACAGAAAAGATAGATGGCCCACTGCCAAGACACAACTTCGCCCAGATCATTACACCTCCACAATTTTCATCACAAGCTGCTCTTGCTCACAAAGTCACTTAATTTCTTGCCAGAATATATGGTACTTTGCCAGAGTGTTGGTGCAGCCTTGATGGGACAAATAGCCTCCTTCCAGACAGTCGGGATGCTATGATTTCTATAATTCAAGGTGCATGAACCTTTACTTTTTCCCTAGCATGTTATTCACATATAAACTCTTTCAATGTTGTCATATATTTGTTTCCACAAGGCATCAGAAATGTATCTGATCCATCTCTGTCTGATGTTCATAATTAGGAGAGGGGGCTCATTTAAAATCTACGTGCCATCCCAAAGGAATTGGATTGCCACTCCACAGAACAATCAGAAAAGCAGTGTTGCCCTGCACCCAAAAACAATCCCAAGATGGCTTTCAAAACTTTTCCAACGGTGATCCCATCAGCAAAAAGAAACAATTTCTCCTCTCTAACCCAAGTGCATGAAGTTCTTTCTCGCACCCTCGCTACCATCCAAGCTGTGTTGCATCTCAGTGCATGCAAGTATTAAAATCTCCTTTACAACAGCAATGCCTTTGAACAAATCACGAAGGAGAGGGGCTTGTTGACAGCTCGTGTCTCTGAGGGAGCTGTGGACCAGTTGAGGGGAATATCCATACCGAGAGGGGAAATGTTAGAGCTTCTAGGTAGCATTAAAACTGATAAATCTCCAGGGCCTGAAGGCATTTATCCCAGGCTGCTTAGGAATGTGTGGGGTGAAATTGCTGGGCCTCTGACGCAAATTTTTATCTCTTCTTTGGACACAGGTGAGGTCCCAGAGGACTGGAGAATAGCTAATGTTGTACCGTTGTTTAAAAAGGATAGTAGGGATAACCCTGGGAATTATAGGCCGGTGAGTTTGACGTCAGTGGTAGGGAAGCTGTTGGAGGCAATTCTTAGAGATAGGATGTATAGGCACTTAGAGTGTTGTGATCTGATTAGGGATACGCAGCATGGATTTGTTAAGGGGAGGTTGTGCCTTACGAATCTGGTAGAATTTTTTGAGGAGGTGATGAAAACAGTGGATGAAGGGCAAGCCGTTGATGTCGTCTATAAGGATTTCAGTAAGGCGTTTGACAAAGTCCCTCATGGGAGGTTAGTTCAGAAGGTCAAGGTTCATGGGATACAAGGACAGGTAGCTAGATGGATAAGTAACTGGCTTGGTAATAGGAAACAGAATAATAGTGGAAGGGTGTTTTTCTAGCTGGAGGTCGGTCACTAGTGGTGTGCCGCAGGGCTCAGTACTGGGACCTCTTCTATTTGTAATATACATAAACGACTTGGAAGAGGGAGTAAGTGGAGTGATCAGCAAGTTTGCAGACAATACAAAGATGGCTGGACTTGTGGATAGTGAGGAGCATTGTCAGGTGATGCAGCAGGACATAGATAGGCTGGTAGCTTGGGCAGAGAGATGGCAGATGGAATTCAATCCTGATAAATGTGAGGTGATGCATTTTGGGAGAAAGAATGTAAGGGGGAGGTATATGATAAAGGGTAGACCTATTAAGAGTATAGAAACGCAGAGGGACCTGGGGGTGCAGGTGAACAAGTCTCTGGAGGTGGCAGAGCAAGTGGAGAAGGTTGTGAAGAAAGCATATAGTATGTTAGCCTTTATAGGAAGGGGTATAGAGTACAAGAGCTGGCCTTTAATGTTGCAGTTGTATAAAACGTTGGTTAGACCTCATTTGGAATACTGCGTCCAGTTCTAGTCGCCTTACTACCGGAAGGACGTGGAGACTCTGGAGAGAGTGCAGAGGAGGTTTACCAGGATGCTGCCTGGTATGGAAGGTCTGAGTTACGAGGAGAGGTTAGGCAAATTGGGGCCGTTTTCCTTAGAAAGACGTAGGCTTAGAGGAGATCTAAGAGGTGTACAAGATGAGGGGTATAGATAAACAGGGTTAAGCTTTTTCCTAGGATGGACTCAAATAGCACGAGGGGTCACGGGCTTAGGGTGAGGGGGGTAAGGTATAATTTGGATGCTAGAGGGAGTTTTTTCACACAGAGGGTGGGGGGGGTATGGAATGCGCTGCCAAGTAAAGTGGTGGAGGCAGGCACTCTGGAGTTATTTAAGAAATACTTAGATGGGCACATGAACAGAATGGGAATGGAGGGGTATAGAAAACTGATTTAAAATAGGGATCATGACCCTTGGGAGTCCCTGGGAAGTGTGTAGTCGATGATATTGATGTATTTGTTTTTATATTACAGGTACATTGGTCCGCCTTGTTGTCTAACAAGGGGCATACATGCGATGGGTCATGAGAGGGGTGCTCTTGGATTTTTTTTGAGAGTATCCTAGTGCTTCACTTTGTTAGTGTATGCTTGACCTGGACCATTTGATGGGCAACACGACAACACAGTGACTATCGCTGTGCTGTGGATTTGGGCCTGTGTCTGTGGGAGTTTGCACATTCTCTCCGGGCTTGCATGAGTTTTCTCCGTGTGCTCCGGTTTCCTTCCATATCCCAAAGATGTGCTCTTAGGCTAATTGGCAGAACAAATTCTCCCTAAATTGTCTTAAATTTGGTTTCAATCCATAGATCTATAAACATGGACAGGGATCACGGGTAGAAGTGGGAACATCGAGGTGGTGGCACAGGCTCATTGGGCCGAAGGGCCTGTTTCCCATGCTGTTTTGCGCTTTGTTCAAAGAACAAAGAAAATTACAGCACAAGAACAGGCCCTTTGGCCCGCCAAACCTGCATCAAACTTTGCTGTGTGCTTCTTTGCTCACCATATTTCAGTGTATTAGTACTGAAGGCACCTAATATATTATGTATTAGATACCAAATAAAGTTCCTTCTACTGCCAGCACTAATATTTTGAGTTTACATTCAGTATTCCTTGAGGTCTACAGGAGATTTTAATTTATTCTATTAGGGCGTAGTTCTGTGCAATAGACGGTACTCTGTGGATCAACATCCATTAAACAACAGTGATCCCAAACTCAATTGCAGTGAACAGAGTTTTATATCAAGTTGGAATTACATGCAGAATTCAAAAATCAAAAAATATAATTCTGATTTATGGTGCAAGCAGTCTCCTCCTCTGGTTTATTGCTAGATGACGGGATAATTTATACGTTAGGATACAGAGGATTAACACAAAAAAGCTGAGAATTGCAAATGTGACTTGGACTCAGTGCAGTGGAAAAAGCAGTCCTGCATTATTTCGAGATAATGTGCAAAATAAATTAACAGTACAGTCGAAGTTATGAACACAGTAAATATCGCTCTAAACACCTATCTTTGCAAATGGATTTCACCAGCTCTGCACTCAAACTAAACACAAACACCACAAGTAGCAAGGCAGAGGATATGCAAAATTTCACAGAAACCACGAACAAAGTACGTAAAGAAATGCCGCTACAAAGTGGTGATTAATTATCAATGATGGAATATTTTGATCATCAGTGCTTCAGGCAATACATATGGACTAAAACAATAAAATCAGCATGTCTAATTTCAACATCACAACTTCAAAAAATCAATACGGGCGGCTTTTGAACAAATTACAATTCCACAGAACATTCCAGACCAACATATTTAAATTCTAAAAGGGGTTTGAACCCACATTCACTGTGCTACCGCTAAGCCAAGCCAATTATAGCTACAGTGGTAGTAATTAGTTCACAGCACCATTCTAATGGAGAAAATATGCAGATTTCTGATCCTAATTGCTTTTGGTCTACTCTGCTGAAGACTGGGCAAGTGTGGACATTGATCACAGAACTGAATTTGTCTTTGATGCTCTTATTTTGTGGATCAACTGACACAAAATGTGCTTTTGCCTAGGCATACATGAAAAAGTTACTTAACAAGGCAGTAACTAATGTAAGTGGAATCACTGCCCCCGCTTCCCTCCCCACAGCCAGCGGAATCGCCCCCCTCCACTCCCTGCAGCCAGTGGAACTGTGCTCCCTCCCCTCCCGCCCTGCAGCCAGTGGAATCGCACCTCCCCCTCACCTCCACAACTAGTGAAACCACACCCCAGCAACAATCAACATTGTCAGGGATAGAAGAGGAGGAAAAAAAAACTTTCGCGTTGACGGATTTGATAAATTAAAGTCATAACTCAATATTTGGAATTTGTATTTTAAAAACCCAGATATTAAAAACATATAAACTAGGAGGAGTAGGCCATCTGGCTTCTTCAGCCTGCTCCGCCATTCAATAATATCATGGCTGATCTTTTCCTGGACTCAGCTCCACTTACCTGCCCGTTCACCATAACCCTTAATTCCTTTACTGTTCAAACACTTATCTACCTTGCCTTAAAAACATTCAATGAGGTAGCCTCAAATGCTTCACTGTGCAGGGAATTCCACCGATTCACAACCCTTTCTGTGAAGAAGTTCCTCCTCAACTCAGTCCTAAATCTGCTTCCCCTTATTTTGAGGTTACGCCCCTTAGTTCTAGTTTCACCTCCCAGTGGAAACTGTTTCCCTGCTTCTCTTTTCTCCATTCCATTCGTAATCTTATATGTTTCTACAAGATCTCTTCTCATTCTTCTCAATTCCATTGAGTATAGCCCCAGTCTACACAGTCTCTCCTCATAAGCCAACCTTCTCGACTCTAGAATCAACCTAGTGAATCTCCTCTGTACCCTCTCTAGTGCCAGTATATCCTTTCTCACGTAAGGAGACCAAAAGTATGCACAGTACTCCAGGTGTGGTCTCACTAGCACCTTGTACAGTTGCAACATAATCTCACTGTTTTTAAACTCCATTCCTCTAGCAATAAAGGACAAAATTCCATTTGCTTTCTTAGTTAACTGCTGCACCTGTAAATCAACTCAGATTCCTGCATAAGGACATCCTGGGCCCTTTGCATAGCAGCATACTGAAATTTTATCATTTAAATAATAGTCCATTTTGCTGTTATTCCTACCAAAATGGATGACCTTACATTTACCAACATTGTACTCCATGCGCCAGACCCTTGCCCATTCACTCAGATTATCTATATCTCTTTGCAGACTTTCAGCGTCCTCTGTGCACTTTGCTCTTCCACACACCTTGGTGTCATTTGCCAATTTTTTTTACACTATATTTAATTCCCAACTCCAAATCATCTATGGAAATTGTAAACAATTGTGGTGCCAATACTGATCTGAGGCATACCACTAGTCACTGATCGCCAACCAGGAAAAAAACCATTTACCCCCACTCTTTGTTTTCTGTTAGTTAACCAATCATCTCCCCATGTTAACATATTACCCATAACATTGTGCACCTTTATCTTATTTAGTAGGCTTTGGTGCATCACTTTGTCAAAGGCCTTCTGGAAATCCAAATATACCACATCCACAGGTTCCCCATTGTCCACTGCACATGTAATGTTCTCAAAGGTTTCCACCACATTAGTCAAACATGAACTTCTCTTCATGAATCCATGCTGTGTCTTACTAATGGGACAATTTATATCCAGATGTTTTGCTATTTCTTCCTTGATGATAGATTCAAGCATTTTCCCTACTACAGAAGATAAATTAATTGGCTGATAATTACCCGCCGTTTGTCTCCTTTTTTAAACAGTGGCATCATATTTGCTGTTTTCCAATCTGTAGAAACCACCCAGTGAATTTTGGTAAATTACCAATAGGACATTTGCTATTTCTCCACCATCTCCTTTAGTATTTGGGATGCATTCCGTCAGGACCAGGAAGCTTGTTTACTTTTAACCCCATTAACTTGCCCAACACTACTACTTTTGCGATAATGACAGTTTCAAGATTCTCACTTTGCCATAGTCTTCCTGTCATCAATTTTTGGCATGTTATTTGTGACTCCCACTGTGAAGACCAACACAAAATACCTGTTCAATGTCTCAGCCATTTTCTCATTTCCAGTTATTACTTCCCCCTTCTCATCCTCTAAAGGACCAATGTTTACTTTAGCCACTCTCTTTGTTTTATACATTTGCAGAAGCTTTTGCTATCTATTTTTATATTCTGAGCTAATTTTTCCCCATAATCCACCCTACTTTTCTTAATAGCTTTTTTGTGGCTTTTTGCTGACCTTTAAAGATTTCCCAATCCTCTAGGTTCCCACTAATCTTTGCCACTTTGTATGCATTTTCTTTCAATTTGGTACCCTCTTTTATTTCCTTAGATATCCATGGCTGATTATTTGTTTTTCTTATTACTGGTATATGCTTTTGCTGAGCACTGTGAAAGATTGCATGATTAGATGTGAGCAAGTGTCCTGACAAATCTGCTTGTATCGTACCCAACGTAGAACTTAAACAGCTGTAAATTCCGATCGTTATTAACACAGGCCAATTGTTCAACAGAAGAAACAAAAGTAAAAACCTGGTCACATTTTTGGTACTGATTTTAGTGGGTCACACAAGACAGGTGCCAAGGCCAATCCCGCTGCTGGGATATATAATAAATACAATGGATGCATAATTTTTAGTTCATTTGCTCAAGATGAAGGATGCACCCAAAGACTGATGCTAGGGAAACAAGTGTTTGGTGTGAGCATAAATCACTTACAGGCAAGCTTAAAGACAGTTCTGTAGCCAGTTGCACCTAAACTTGACCCTGTCACTTTGCTTTAGTTAGGAAAATTCCTCCTGCATCAATGCAATATTTTTCATTATCTGCACTGCTTTATCTGGTGAGCAGCACTGCTTATTAAATGGCAGGGATGATAGATAAGTGGGCTGATATTGCCCCAAACTCACTTCACGTGTGAAGTGAGCTACTGCCAGTGATACCTTCATCCAATCATGGTTGGAGAAGGATTTGATCTGATGTCTTAAAGTGGAAGAATAGTGAATAACATTGAAAGACCCAATTCTCTCATTTCCCTCTCCCCTACAAGAATGGTCTCTAAGACCAGCTGCATATCACCTTTCTGCATCAGTGGTCTAAAAGTATAGTAATGCAACACATACCTGTGGTGGACTTTCCCATTTTCTTAAGAAATCTTCTTTGGCTTTAGCTAAGAACTCTTTCACTATGAAACAAAGATAGATATGTGGTTAAAACAAAATACTGGATCAGTCAGAAGCATGATTTATGAAGACGACATTAATTACATTATCAAGTGTATAAGTAGCATATTGTTGCAAAATATAAATATTTAAAATCAAACCTGCTTAAACATTACAAGACATGTAAAACTACTTATACACAAGATATCAAACTACATTTTTCAATATTTCTGTTGCACAAATTTTAAGCTTCTCAGTGGAATATTTTAATCAGAACTTGTAGCAATTGCTACTAGTTTGCAACACACAACTTAAAAAGTAAAACAAAACCCAAAGCAGCAGCTAGGCAAGCAAGTTTTAATGTTAAAGCTACAAAGCAAATGAATTGGAAATGCAAATTGACCACAGGCAAAGACACACGATAGCTATGAAACAATGCAAACGAAAGCTGCTCATAGTCACAGAAGGCTGAATTTTTGAGTTCTTTAAAATACTTGAAAAAAAAAGGTCAACTGGACCTCCAACTGATCTGTTCAAACTTTGAAGCTGTCAACCAAATCACCATTTGGAAATGATCTGTTTTGTCAAGAATCCTTATTTTTTGCTTATACCGATTTCCTGAAAGAAAATTACTTTTATAGTAATGACCATAAATATTTAGCAGAATATATATTGATGCACTTTTCTTTCTTGTGTGTATTTCCAACATCAGAAATTTACATGCTAACGTGAGATCCTAAACTTTTCTAAAACTAGCTGGAATCATTTTCAAATATTAATAGTGCATAAATGCATCATGTAAATAAATTGTTTTATGCTCCTCAACATCATTGCTTGTCTTTCATTTAATTCTAATTGCTATTATTTTCAAAAGACATTTCATTTCAAACTAATTGCGTTCTGTGCCACAATCTAAATTTCTTTTCCCCCCTGAAAAAATTGACTTTCTGTGACTTTGGGCTTCTTATGAAATAACGCGCATACCAAAGGTCTCTACAGTTCATCAAGGGTTTTCAGGACAATTCACCCCAAGTAACCAAAGGGATGAGATGACGAGAAGAAAAGGAGAGAAAAAAGTTCATGAATTTAACCAGAGTAGAAAGGATGAATTACAAATACAACATATAATACATTTCACACTACCAAAATTAAGACCATCATTTAAATTTTGTCTACACTTAAACTAGTAAAATCACCATAGCCAACAAGGGAGTGGAAAAAAAGTTCGTGAGCATAACACAAATAGGCAGAGAATAAAAGGATATGGACCACAGAGGCAAAAACTTTAGAAGGTTGTGTGTCAACACAGGCTTGGTTGGCTGGAGGGCCTGTTCCTGTGCTGCACCGTTCTTTATCCTCAGCCAGAGTAGAATTACAGAATACAATTCAATCTTCCCTAACTTGAGTTAATTAATTTCTGGTGTATAATCCTATTATCGTCCCTGAAAGGGGACTCCCAGTTTTTAAGGGCTTCTGCTTTTAGTTTTCTGCCCAGGGTAACAACACCTCCACCTTATGAGTGGCTGGATGGCCCATTGACTGGCTAATTCAATTAACTTTCATTTAGCCAACAGTTGTCTTTGCTGCAAGGTGGAGGAATAAACCAGTTGCACTCCGAGGAAAGGAGAACCCATACTGCTGAAAAGTATGTTTCAGCAAAAGTATGTTCATCATACATTTGTTCATCATGAACAAATACAATTCAGGCTAGAAAATTTGCATGCCCCCACGTATTCAAACCTGCAACTGCAAGGACGTGACACACTGATGGAATGGCCTCAAATCTGAATTGGAACACCAATGGGGAGAAGTGGCCAAGTTGGTTAAAACATAAGTCGTGTCTAGGTTACAAACTTACAGCTCTCCTGCCTCACTTATCACCCAGCTCTCAGAAATTCCACCTGAAGTAGTGAACCAAATTAAGATGGCTCCACAAAGTTAATTCCCAGGAGAACATTTTTTCCACTCCTGCACTAAACAAATCACAAATGGAATTCCAGAAAAATAGCACCTGCACAAATAAACACAAAAATAAGATAACTTATACAACACCAAACACAAGACTTTTGCAGGGTACTTTTACGGCAGATTTAGCAGCAGAAGCAGACCGATACTTTACTCTAATTCACAGCAGTACAACAAATTTGAAATAGTTGTGTTGCATTTTCAATTTTTACATGCTGATCAAGACAAAAGCGTGCATTTGCCTATGTCTCATTTTCTTTAACTTATTCAGCATAAATCTATATTGGGTTCAGAGCAGTTTTTTTCCGTAGCAAATAAGGAGTAGCCATTTAGGATTGAATTGAAGTATTGCTGAAAGAGGGACATGGCTTTTCATTTTGTACTCATCAGAACAGACACAAGAAAACCAAACCTGAGAAGGAACAACAATTTACACTGCAGGAGTTGATCGGCAAGTGGATTCATTGATTTAGAGGTCACCATGGAGAATGCACCAGTGGACAGTTATCCACACGCTTTCATTTAAGTCAAAAGGTAGGCTTACTCTGTTCACCAGTGCTTTTGTTTAATTTGAAAAAGGCACGTGAATATATGTGACCACTCAAGTGTGACCGAGCGGCAATGCAGCCTGATGACTGTGTCAACCGGCATCAACTTATTTTTTAAAAAAAATTTAAACAAAAGCTTGGGGGAATAATTGTTCCCTGGATGTTTTCTCCTTGGCAAAACTTACCAACCAATTAGTATCCTTTTCTCATACAGTATTAATGGTTGTTCCTTTTGAAATCTTGTATTCTTACATATGTCATGATGTGTGCAAGACAAAAGTTTTCACAGCATGTCTCTTTTTTCAGGAACACTCAACTTCATAGTTTTCATTCCAACAACTCTCCCTCCAAACAATGCACCACAGCTGCAAACGTGGTGAGATTGATTCGGTAAGTGGAAGGATGCAAACATCAACTGTATTGAAATTTAAATAATCACTAAAAAAAATGTAGGCACAATTGACTGAAGATCTAACAATGGAAAGGTATATTTTTAAAAATATATAAAACTAAGCAACATTGTTGTACACCAACTGAAATAGAAATACATTCATTAATCTGCATTAGAACATTTCAGATAAAATATTAAAACCTTTGAATAGAAATTTATTAAAATGCACAGACCCAAAATACATAACCTGTTATTACCATTCATCACTTTTTCTTTTGTACCATTTTTCATAGGGAAAATCCAGACACTAAGTAAATGTTTTGTAGAGTTGATGGCAAGTCAAATTAAATTCATTGGATGAGTTGCATGTTGAATTTTATGTAATTATTTGATTGTCTAATCAGGCTACCTGAGATGATCTTGCATTAAGAAAGCTTGGATATCCTTTGGGGCTGCTTGGTAAGCTATTTTTCCACTGGATTTTCTGAATACACTCATCATTACAACACTGGTTAGGCTCTGATGAAGCTGGCATCCTCTGAAAATGGATGTTCAGCATTTGACTTCACATAATCTGATAACAGCATAGTTGCTCAGTCAAGATGCATTTGAGCAAGCATCTTGCAGTGACAATATTAAGCAACAGAAGATTTGAGGCGTTACAATTTGAAATGAAAACTGATGTTTTAAGCCTTTAATCAACCAGCCAATACCAAAACTTGCATTTGCTTAGAGCCCAGTAACATGAAGCTATTGACGAAATACTGACAATTCGACTTGAATAAGTTTCATTTTGATAAGGTTTAGAAATTATTCTTGTGCTTCATGTAAGCGGTTTACTTGATCGTTTATATTTCTGACAACTTAGCCTCTTAGTCTTTCCACGGAACTAAGTAAAGTCATAAGTTACAATCACCTAACTAAATGGTAGGCTAGTAAATTCACAGGTTTGGCTCCTTATGCACACTCTTTGAATGACATTATTCAATTATTTCCAATCCCTTTCTCTTCTCAAAGGAATCCATCCACCTCCCACCTCTCTCAAGAATATACCCACTTTCCTTTTCAAGGTGACAACTGTATCTGCTTTCACCATCCTTTCAAATCATTGCTACATTAAAAAAACCTCATTCCCTCTTTAGATACTTTAAAAGTGAGTCCTTTGGTGACTGACTCTTTGGCCATTGGAAACGTGTACAAAATGTTTTTTATTTAGCAGAACACATTATGATTATATATCTCCAATATATCGTTAAAGAAAATAACTTTAAGTTGTGCAGGGTAGGTTCATTGGCCATGATATATTGCCCCTTAATGTCATTAGGATTAGCAGGATAAATACAAGGGGTTATGGGGATAGGGTCTGGCTAGGATTAGTGTTGATACAGACTTGATGGGCCGAATAGCTTCTTCCACATTGCAGGGACTCTGATTCTCAATTAAATTTAATGAAGTGGCCATATCTGAAAGCTGCTAATAACAGAAAACAAACTCCTTTAAATCAGAAACGCTTTCATAGAATAGAATCCCTATTGTGCACAAGGAGGTCATTCGACCCATCGGGTCTGCACTGGCCACAATTCCATCCAGGCCCTACCCCCATATCCCTACACATTTACCCGTTAATCCCTCTAACCTACACATCTCAACTCTAAGGAGCAACTTTTAGCATGGCCAATCAACCTAACTTGCACATCTCTTTGGACTGTGGGAGAAAATCAGAGCATCTGGAAGAAACCCACGCAGGCACGAGGAAAATGTGCAAACTCCACACAGACAGTGACCCAAGTCAGGAATTGAAGGAGCTGTGAAGCAGCAATGTTAACCAATGTGCTACTGTGCCAACCAAAAACAGAATGCAAACCCCAAACCAGAGACGAAAACTCAATCTCTCTTTATAGCTTTCAACAGTCCACTTACTTTCATATTCATGCACTTTATAGAGTTACTAAATCACAGTGAAGATTGATGTGCTTTAAAAAGTCATTTGAATTTCTAGTGACTGATTGGAAGGATCACACAAGATTTCAACTTTTAAGACTTCTATTGTAACAAAAAAATTAAAAGCAACATTGCTTAAACACAATTCAGAGGTAACATACTATTGAAAGTTTTCCCCGATTAACTTCTAACATGTCCAACAATCCCAATCCAGGGGTATACTTTATCTCTGAAGTAGGCATTTTATTTTCTTGGAATTCATCTAATGATATTTTGTGCTCCTGATGCCTGTTTCATTATTTTTCCTGCCTTTCCCAACACGCAACCACTACGCTAGGTCTGACTTCCTCAATGAGGGTTATCCTGGAGATTCTTTCACTAGCCAGAACTAGGCAAATATTCCAATCTCATTCAAATCCTCACAAACTTGGATCATACATTTAAGAAATATAAAATGCATAGATAGCATGGTGGTTAGTACCGCTGCCTCAATGCTAGGGACCAGGTTCAATTCTAGCCTTGGATGACTATTTGTGTAGAGTTTGCACATTCTCCCTACCTCTGTGTGAGTTTCCTCCCACAAAGACGTTGGTTGGGTTGTCTGGCCATATAAAATTGCCCCTTAATGTCAAGAGCAGGGCAAAAATGTAGGGTTAACAGGGATAAGGTCTGGGTGGAATCATTGTCAGTGCAGGCTTGATGGGCCCAATGGCCGCCTCCTGCACTAACGGGATTCTATGATTCTGTAAAAATTTTAAGGTTTATTAATTTCTTCCTAATTACGATCTCTCCTTTTTGATGTGTCACAGATTTTGACAGTGAATTCAACTAGGCTTAATTCACCATCTTTTGCTCATCTGAATCACTTTGTCAGAGAGGCAGTGGTAGCATCCACAACAGCATGTATAAGCACTGGGACTGGAGAGGCATTCCTTCAACTTCTCCTGCCAACAGTTGCCTGAGCATTCCCTCATAGTCAAGCTACCCTTGTTTCCCAGTCACTGATCTAGATATGTTCCTCTCAGCGAGCCACCAGGGCTTCAGCAACAAAATAAGTCACCATTATAAATGCTTATGAGATGGTCTGGACATGATGCCTATCTTGTCAAAAGTATTTGTAAACTGGTGGGAATTTACGCTGAAAATAAGACTGATATTGGCATGAGAAAACTGATTCCTGGAACTATGTGACTCAATAAGTAATTGTGATGTGGTACCAAGCCACACAGGCAAGATGACACTTGATATTTCATTTATACATAGTTTACTAACCAAAGTCATAGTATTAGCGAAATAATGCAATAACAGCCTGAAGCTAGGGAGGCAGGAAAAGACCGTAAGTAACTTTAATGCCAGTTATTATTCAGCAAGTCCTCCTTCAAGGAACTGAGTGTGTGTCTGCTAAGAATTTTTAGCACTCTCAGTTTTCACTTTATTTAGCGCCAGTTTCATAATCTTACAGCACAATGAGAATTTGTTTTTTAAAAATAAAGAAAACTCTACACAGAGTGATGCTATCGTATTTTGGTGGGTGGGTGGGTGCCAACAAGGCTCTTTTTGGAATCTCACACATCTCTAAACAATTTGAGGCCCTTTACCACTAGGTTGAAGTACTGCTTGTTAGAGGTGTGTCATAGTAATTGTACAAATGGGTGCGATTTGAAATGATGAATTAAGCAGAGATCAGAAGAATATGGATTGTTCTCTACAATAGTAGCATATCTATTTGAAAAGTGATAATGCAGGCTTATATTAAGCTGCAAAATTGCTCATCAACTCCTAGAACAGAAAAATCACTTTTCAAATCCTGACACTGTATTTAATTTAAGAGACACAGTAATATATTACCACAGATTGCTTGGGTGCCTAATTGATTTCTACTTAACAATTTTCAGGAAGCATCGATACAATTTATTGTGCTCCACTATAAAACCATTTCCAGAATAACAAACAAAATGCTGGAAAAACTCAGCAGGTCTGGCAGCATCTGTGAGAGAAAAAGAGTTAACATTGAGTATAACTCTTTTTCAGAGCTAAGGAGATGAAATAGCGATTGTTATTAACGTATAAGAGAGTGTAGCAGCTGGAAGGTCAGTGACTGGTGGAAGCTGGGAGAGATTGCAAAGATGTGTAGGTCATGAGATAGAACATAGAACACTACAGTACAAACAGGCCCTTCAGCCCACAAGTTGTGCCAATCATATCAATACCTACCAGGCCATAGAACTACCTAACTCCCAATCCCATTGAATCCCATGTACTCATCCAGAAGTCTCTTAAAAGACCCCAGCAAGTTCGCCTCTACCACCACTGATATCAACCGATTCCATTCACTCACCACCCTCTGAGTGAAAAACTTACCTCTAACATCTCCTCTGTACTTGCTCCCCAGCACTTTAAATGTGTCTTCTCGTAGCGACCATTTCAGCCCTGGGAAATAGCCTCTGAGAATCCACTCTATCTATTCCTCTCAACATTTTATATACCTCTATCAGATAGCCTCTCAACCTTCGTCTCTCCAGGGAGAAGAGACCTAGCTCTCTCATCCTATCTTCATAAGGCATGCCCCCCACCAATCCAGGCAACATCCTTGTAAATCTCCTCTGCACCCTCTCTCAATAGCTTCCATATCCTTCTTATAGTGAGGCAACCAGAACTGCACACAATACTCCAAGTGGGGTCTGACAAGGGTCTTATAAAATTGCAGCATTACCTCCTGACTCCTAAACTCAATTCCTCTATTAATGAAGGCCAGTACAGCATATGCCTTCTTGACCACATCCTCCACTTGCGGGACAGATTTAAGAGTCCTATGGACCTGGATCCTTCTGCTCCTCAACACTGCCAAGACTCCTACCCTTGATATTATACTGTTTCATCCCATTGGTCCTGCCAAAATGGACCACCACACATTTATCCGTGTTGAAGTCCATTTGCCACTTCTCTGCCCAGTCCTGCATCCTACCTATGTCTCGCTGCAACTTCAGACATCCCTCCAGACTATCCACAACACCATCAATCTTCGTATCATCGACGAAATTACTAACCCACCCCTCCACTTCCTCATCCAGGTCATTTACGAAAATGACAAACAGCAAGGGGTCCTAGAACAGATCCCTAGGGCCCTCCACTGGTGACTGACCTCATGCAGAAGATCCATCCACAACTACTCTCTGCCTTCTGCAGGCAAGCCAGTTCTGGATCCACAAGGCCAAAGCCCCTTGGATCCCATGCCCTCTCATAGAGGTAATGTTAATGGCAGCAAAAGGAGCTAGTAGTTACCTTAAGGGAAGGTATCAGAATGTTAATGGAAGAAAAAAGGTCAGTGCTCAGTGGAAATGAAATTTAACAAGTAACAGATGGTCCAGTGCGGGGAGGGGAGGGTTGCACTGGGACAAAAAATGCTTACATATAAAATAATTAAAAACGGTCAAGGTGAAAGAGAAAAATCAGAGGCTGAAATTGTTGAAATAAATGTTCAGCCCCAAGGGATGTGATGTGTTTAATCTCAAGATGAGGTGTTACTTCTTCAGTTTGTGTTGCGCTCCACTTGCGCATTGCAAAAGGCTAAGGACAAACATTGGGCACAAGACCAAGATGCTGAGTTGAAATGGTAAGCAACAGGAAGACTGGGATCATGCCTGTGTGCTAAGTGAAGGTGTTCTGCAAAGTGATCACCCAGTCTACTTAGTTGCCTCAAAATGACTGCCATATTGGGAGCAGTGAATACAGTAGACTAAATTGAAGGAGATACAAGTGAAATATTACTTCACCTGAAAGAAGTGTTTGTGGCCTTGAATGGCAAGGGACTAAGAGGTAAAGGGCAATGGGTTACGCTTTCTGCAATTGCAAAGGAAAATGCATGGGAAGAAAATAGTTGGGGGAAGAAGGAGTGACCAGAGTGTCACAGTAAGTTTTGTGGTGGCTAAAATTGGCAGAGGATGATCCTTTGAATGCCTCTACAGCTGAGGAAGGAAGAGACAAAAGACTTCCTATTCCCACTCAAAGAATATTGAGTGGACAGATAAGCACAGGATCAGATTTGACTGAGAGAGCCTCCATGGTTGAAAAGCATGCTAACATACTGTTTAATGTTCACGTGTAAAGTCAGTGACTCAAGTAGGTCACGATGACTGCAATATCAATACGCATTCATATAACTTATCAATTCTGTATAAAATCATCAGTTTCTAGTGTAACTGATTGGTCTTGGTACACCCTCAGCTAAGAGAAAAGGGCCAAACTCTTTAAACCAAGACTGCCTGAATCTAAAACTACAAGTCCTTAAATACAATTGTATTTCTTTAAGTGGGATTTATTAGTTGTGATGCAGAGATAAATTGATAGTTATAACTGCAGGTACTCGAAGAACCATTGCTAGATAGACTTCAATCTTTGTTCTGAGACAAATCCACATTCTCCGTGCGTGAGCACTACCATATACTAAGCCTACTTTTGCCAGGCCATGGACAAATTTAGCATCTGAAGCAGTGTTCTTGGAGAAAATATTCCTAAGATAGCAGAGATCCTGAAACGTGGTGCTGCTGCTAACTGTAATTACGTGGTCTTGGAATTTGTGGCTAGTGGTATGTTGTTACAAGATCTTTATCAGACTAATTATAAAGCTGAACTTCTGAGTTTTAGGCAAGTGGTTAACAAGCAGCTGGATGTCCTCTGGAATAAGTATTGTGTGAACAGTCGTTGCTATAGTAATTCCTTATAAATTCTTTGTATTCCTCACACCATGCAAAAATAGCTAACTAGCACAAAGCCACGATGGCTTTGTTGAAACAAAAGGCAAGGAACTACAAAAGGTCGTGAACAGAGCCCAATTCATCACGCAAACCAGCCTCCCATCCATTGATTCTATCTACACATTCCACTCCTCGGCAAAGCAGCCAGCATAATTAAGGAACCCACGCACTCTGGACATACTCTCGTCCATCTTCTTCTATTGGGAAATGATACAAAAGTCTGAGGTCACGTACCAACCAACTCAAGAACACTTCTTCCCTACTGCTGTCAGACTTTTGAATGGACTTACCTTGCATTAAGTTGCTCTTTCTCTATACCTGAGCTATGTGCATAGATCCCTGAAAGTAGGCAATCAAGTTGATAAGGTTGTTAAGAAGGCATACAGAATCTTAGCTTTTATTGGTAGGGGGATTGAATTTCGGAGCCGCAACGTCATGTTGCAACTGTACAAAACTCTAGTGCGGCCGCACTTGGAGTAGTGTGTGCAGTTCTGGTCCCCACATTATAAGAAAGATGTGGAGGCATTGGAGAGGGTACAGAGGAGGTTTACCAGGATGTTGCCTGGTATGGAGGACAGGTCTTATGAGGAGAGGCTGAAGGATTTGAGGTTGTTTTCGTTAGAAAGAAGGCGGCTAAGAGGAGACCTTATCGAAACATTTAAGATGATTAGAGGTTTAGATAGGGTGGACAGTGATAGCCTTTTTCCTAGGATGGAGAAAGCTAGCACGAGGGGACACAGCTTTAAATTAAGGGGTGATAGTTATAGGATGGATATCAGAGGTAGGTTCTTTACCCAGAGGGTGGTTAGGGAGTGGAATGCCCTGCCTGCGGCAGTTGTAGATGCGCCAAGTTTGGTGGCGTTTAAGAGGTTAGTTGATAAGTTTATGGAAGAGAAGGGAATGGTTTAGTTTGGAGGGTCATTGCTTTTTTCATAATTGGTCGGTGCAACATCAAAGGCCGAAGGGCCTGTTCTGCGCTGTAATGTTCTATGACCATTACACTATATTCTGCATTCTTTCCTTTCCTCCTTTATGAACAGTATACTTTACTTGTATACTGTGCAAGAAACAATACTTTTCACTGTATGTTAATACATGTGACAACGATAAATCAAATCAAACAAGGAATATTCCTACACAATCTAACTGTAACTCCAGTGCATAAATCTCCATTTTATAAGGCAAGGATGTGTTAATAGATTTCATCTATGATTTCGGCACCTCAACATTTTTTGATTAATTCCATCTGTTGCAAGAAGCAACTCCAATTCACAAAACCTAAAAACCAGGGAAAATAGAAGTTTCTTAGGTTGCATTTCCATGTCATTAATTTTTCCAGGTGACCAGCATTACTACCTAATAGTTCTTTTGATTTCTCTGTAAACTGAAACCAGAGTTACTAAAAAGGTTGACTAGCTCAGTAATGTCCCAGAACAAAAACATTCTTTCACAGTCAAGCCACCTTTTCTATACCATGAATCAGTGTACCATAGGAAGAAGCTTGTCAGTCATTAAACAAGAATCATAATTTATATACTAATGTCCTTTGTAGAAATCTGCCATTTTTACCCAGCCTGGCCTACATGCGACTCCAGACCTAGGACAATGCGGTTGACCTTAAAACTGCCTTCTGGAATGGCCTAGCAAGCCAATTAGGGATATGCAACAAGTGTTGACTTTGCCAGCAATAAAAGAATAAAAAAATTAAACTGCTGAAATATTAGTGTTCTAAACAAACTATTTAATTCTAAATAAATATTTAAGGAAATTGTGAAGATCCAGACCTCAGTTGAGACTGGTTACAGAGTCTCAAAGTACCGATTGAAATAAGGGCAACTGCTACCATCACCTTGGCATAAACTAGCGTAAACAAAAAAATTTTTTTATAATTAGCTTTGTCAAAATGAAATAACACAAAAGTTCCTTTTCAGTTACACTAATGAAATAACATTGGCATAAATACTTGAATGCAATTTAGCTAGGAAAAGTTATCCTTGATATTTTTATTAAACAATATTTAAGCACCCCCCATGCTCAATTACAATCCTTCACAGATGCATACTTCTCCCAGGAACAATGGCTGAAGATTGACAAAGAAGGGCAACATGTAAAATGGGCAGCTAATTAGATTTTGAAAAGTCAAGTTCTATAACTGCCACTATATGTTTTGGAAAGTATCTAAATGAATGCCATCATGAAGTAAAATTTGGTGCATTTCAATCTCATCATTCTTTAAGCTATCCAGATGATTTTCTTGGAGCTATGATTCCCAAGGCAAAAAGACTCAAGAATGCCCTGGGGTCCCTAGGAGACAGTGGAAGATTTTTCAAACATCAGGCATGGTGTTACCACAGCAACATCACACATGATGGTTTATTCACCACAGGTGCTCTTTGACACTGTTCTAAAAATTGGAAATTTACTGTATCCAATAAATTCCAGTAAGGCAAAACCTTTGGAAGTGAGGGCGAGAACACACAAGTCAGAATCTTATCAATCAAATCTTAATTTTCCATTCTTCACTATTCTTTCTCCGATAGGGCTTGAATACCAGCACCAAAGTAGCATTAATTGGTCTTATTGCTCAATTCGATTACATTCTTGTTACTGATACAAAATAAGATGGATTTAAAGAAATACAAAAGACTTCAAAGGGTGTACAAGCAGCTTTGTTACTCATCATCACAAAATCATATGTATTATTTCTTATGACCTTAAAATGACTTAGATTATTGATGCAGATTGTGATCCAATGTAAGAAATGTGATACAGTATATAGGAGTTTAGCCTCCTACTTCACCAGGCTCCATAATCTTTCATTTTCCACGTGTGATAGCAGTGTCTTTAAGAGATGTATTTTATCAAGTTTCTTGTAAGACTCTAGTTAAAATTAAGTTTTTTTTAAACACAGTGCTAATTTATCTGGGCAACAGGCAGCTCAAATATTGAGAATGTGGGATAATGACTGATTTTAGCGAATGTTATGTTTGCCTAAACAGAGTTAATGCATTTATGATTCTTTAGGTTTCCCTTAGGATTTCAGGGTCAGGCACTTGTAAGGAAATAGGACATCTTTACCAGCAGCAACATGGCTTATGTCTTGTCAAATAAAAATGTTTTCTTCAGTGTCATGTTTGTCTTGGTTGGGTGCAATTTCACACAAGCCAGATCAAATTATAGGTTTAATGTCCACTATAAAGTCAAATGCAAAAACTACACTAGCATTTAATGCTATACTGAGGAATGCACTTTTGTTTCTGTGATCCTGTAATATAAATTTAAATAGATCCACTGCTATTACTTCACTGGGTGTAAAATATCCTGTGGCAAAAGCAGAAGAGAAGGCAGCCATCCCAGTGTCTTGGTCAACATTCCTCCCTCAACCTACAATATGAAAACCAATTCATTGGGCATTTACCCAATTTGCTGAGGTGGGGATTAGTAATTCTGTACTCAAATTAGCTCTGATGTTTGATAATAGAGTAGGTTACTTCACTTCAAAGCATGAGCAGCAAAGTATTTTGCAATATCCGGAGGCAAGGCACAATTTTTAAAAAGTAACATTTCTTTATGTTATTTCTCCATGAAAAGTAGTTAATCTTAATTCAAAGGATTTATTCAGGAGGATGACAGAAAACTAAGATGTGTGGGTCTGTGACTATTTTTTCTAAGTCGTATCAACGCCATCCATAGTGGGCACACTGTACACCTTTGGCCAATATTAAATCAGGCTATCAAAAGCACTCCTCCCAAATATCACCTTGTGCAGCAGTTCCATTTATACAACAGGTTTATTTATAGCACAGACATGTTCCTTACATTTCCTGTTCGCAAAACCTTACTTCCTATTTTCATGTGTGAGCGACAAGTCTGCATAAATTATCTACTATATGGTGTACTGAACAATCTTCTGTTGCTAATGAGGGCTTCTCAGAAACTTAGAAGTTCTATCAAATACAGCAGTCAGAAATTCTAACTCAAGTCTCAGGGATTTCCACAGTAACTTAATGGCGGAGTTAATTTAAGCCTACTTGTGACACTAATAAACTTTTAAATTAATCTAACATGGTCAGTAGCGGTTTGGAGGCTAAAGGCAATGTTTTCACTCTCAGCTTCAGGGTTATTAGTAATTCTGCTCCCAATCCTAACTAGCACCACCTCTATTTATAAGGAGATCAACTAATTCAAAAACACAAGTTTCAACAGTATGGAAGTTACACAAAAAACATTTAAAACTCCAAAATACATTTATTTTAATACCAGTCGTGTCCAGAATTACTGAAATGAATTCACTTGTTCAGCTCAATCCCACTGACCATGCTTGGTTGAATTAATATGACAACATTTGGCATTATGCATGGTAGACTATTTTATGAACACTCCAAATCAATATCCTCTGTCATAGAATGGTTCCAGCACCACTGCCTTTTCATTTGCATATAAACAATCTGTTTATAATCAGATCATGGATGTTCAATTATCCTGATGACAGAGTCTTGATTACCCAAATTAATGACATTTGCAGCTTGTGGAATCCATGCTCATCTCCGTCCAAAATGGGATCTACAGTGAAGCACAATCAAGAGCATCACCTCTGACTCTGGTTTACACAATTATTTGAGTTAGTGAGAGGTATTTTCATATTAAATAAACAATGACTAAAATAGGATGCTCAGTTTACTTGGGCATTAACCTCAACATTAATAATTGACAAAAATCTACCGAAGATTGTTGAGAAAGTTAAAATCTGAAAATCAAATTACTAAATGTTGTAGAATTACTGCAAATATTTCCACTTTACACATCAGCTCTCAGGCTTGGGTTACTCAGGTATATTCCCATATACTCACTGAGGTACCACAATGCATGGTATGTAAGGCACATCCAATCCTAATCCCCTCCAAGGTTACCATCCCTATGCAGTACAATTTCTAGACATTTTTATTAATTAGACCCAGGGAAAAAAATTAACAGTCATTAAGACAAATTATGTTGTCAATTCACACTGATTTGTTCCATCCACCATGGCTCTCTTTTAGACGTACCACTGGTCATTATCTTGTTCCTTAGACTACAGTTACATACAGCTATAGTTCAATGGTACATAGAACACCACAGCACAGAACAGGCCCTTCGGCCTTCGATGTTGCGCTGACCAATGTAAAAAGCAATGCCCCTCCAAATAAACCATTCCCTTCTCTTCCATATACTTATCAACTAACCTCTTAAACGCCACCAAACTTGGCGCCTCTACAACTGCTGCAGGCAGGGCATTCCACTCCCGAACCACCCTTTGGGTAAAGAACCTACCTCTGATATCCGTCCTATAACTATCACCCCTTAATTTAAAGCTGTGTCCCCTCGTGCTAGCTTTCTCCATCCTAGGAAAAAGGCTATCACTGTCCACCCTATCTAAACCTCTAATCATCTTATATGTTTCAATTAGGTCCCCTCTTAACCGCCTTCCTTTCTAACGAAAACAACCTCAAATCCCTCAGCCTCTCTTCATAAGACCTGCCCTCCATACCAGGCAACATCCTGGTAAACCTCCTCTGTACCCTCTCCAATGCCTCCACATCTTTCTTATAATGTGGGGACCAGAACTGCACACAATACTCCAAGTGCGGCCGCACTAGAGTTTTGTACAGTTGCAACATGACGTTGCGGCTCCGAAATTCAATCCCCCTACCAATAAAATCCAAGACTCCATATGCCTTCCTAACAACCTTCTCGACTTGACTGCCTACTTTCAGGGATCTATGCACATACACACCAAGATCCATCTGTTCATCTAGACTACTAAGAATCCTACCATTTGCCCTATACTCTACACATTTATTATTTCTGCCATAGTGCATTACCTCACACTTTTCCACATTAAACTCCCTTTGCCACCTCTCGGCCCAGCTCTGCAACTTGTCCAAGTCTCTCTGCAAACTATAACACCCCTCTTCACTATCTACCACTCCACCGACTTTAGTGTCATCTGCAAATTTTACTAATCCATCCTTCAATACCCTCATCCAGATCATTTATAAAAATTACAAACAGCAGGGGCCCCAAAACAGACCCCTGAGGTACACCACTTGTCACCGAACTCCAAGATGAATATCTCCCATCAACCACCACCCTCTGTCTTCTATCTGCTAGCCTTCTCGACTTGACTGCTAGGCAGTCAAGTCGAGAAGGTTGTTAAGAAGGCATATGGAGTCTTAGCTTTTATTGGTAGGGGGATTGAATTTCGGAGCCGCAACGTCATGTTGCAACTGTACAAAACTCTAGTGCGGCCGCACTTGGAGTATTGTGTGCAGTTCTGGTCCCCACATTATAAGAAAGATGTGGAGGCATTGGAGAGGGTACAGAGGAGGTTTACCAGGATGTTGCCTGGTATGGAGGGCAGGTCTTATGAAGAGAGGCTGAGGGATTTGAGGTTGTTTTCGTTAGAAAGGAGGCGGCTAAGAGGGGACCTAATCGAAACATATAAGATGATTAGAGGTTTAGATAGGGTGGACAGTGATAGCCCTTTTTCCTAGGATGGAGAAAGCTAGCACGAGGGGACACAGCTTTAAATTAAGGGGTGATAGTTATAGGACGGATATCAGAGGTAGGTTCTTTACCCAAAGGGTGGTTCGGGAGTGGAATGCCCTGCCTGCAGCAGTTGTAGATGCGCCAAGTTTGGTGGCGTTTAAGAGGTTAGTTGATAAGTATATGGAAGAGAAGGGAATGGTTTAGTTTGGAGGGGCATTGCTTTTTATATTGGTCGGCGCAACATCGAAGGCCGAAGGGCCTGTTCTGTGCTGTAATGTTCTATGTTCTAATTCCTAACCCAATTAGCTAAATCACCCTCTATCCCATACATCTGCATTTTCTGCAGAAGTCTTCCATGGGCCACCTTATCAAACGCCTTACTAAAGTCCATAAATGCATGGTATGTAAGGCACATCCAATCCTATGCATGGTAGGAACATCTCATGCAGTCATATTCAAATTAAAACTAGTTATGGAAAATAGTCATTGCCCATGGTAATATCTTGACCAACCAAATCATCTGTCTTGTTTGAATTTGAACAAAAGCCTGGCAATTAACTATTCCCTGGTGCATTCTCCATGGCAACACTTCTTTACCAGTGCCCATTTGCCAATGAATCAGCATCTTATTAGTATAAATTGCTGTTTGCTTTGAAATTTGATATTCTTGCAAATCTGCTTTTAGTGCAAAATGAAAAGCTTCAACAGCATGTCTCTTTTTCAATAATATTCGAATATATAGTCAATTAATGTTTATTTGTCTGCTAACTTGTGTTCATTGAGTAACAGGACCACAACTGAAAGCAGGTTTGGTGAAAAGAGGAACAGCCATTAAACGGAGTAATATCTCAATTTATTTTAAAATTAATAATAGGATTTTACTTGAATCTGAATGTTATCATCTTCAAACCTAAGCAGTTAAATGTATATCCAGCTCTGATGAAGGGTCATTCAGATGCAAAACATTGGCTGGATTCTCCCTTCAGATATTGGCAGGCCTACTGAATTTCTTCTGAGCATTTTTTGTTTTTGTTTCAGACTCCCACAACCACAGTATTTTGCCTTTGTCCTGGATACATATCTTTCTGCATAATCAACAATCACTGCTGATATTTTTTCACACTATGTTGCATTCGTATCCAAACTAAAGTTTTATTTTATTATCACACTTTTCAGATCAATAGATACACTGACTGGCAGATCTTACCGAGTTGAGAAAATGATTTAACTAGTACGATTTGGTTTTTGGCTTTACTAAAAAGATTCCACTGCCAAGAATTTTTAAAACGGAATTATGTTGATAACAGCAAGTGTAGTAATGCACAGCACAGCAACAAAGCATACCTTTTTAACCATGGATTTAATTTTTGCACAAGATTTAAATTCTAAATTTGTATTTATTTTATCAATATACAATAATCTTGTTTCAGTGACATCACATGCATTCACATGGGACCTTATATGTGGAAAAATGTTCCAAAGCAACTCCGGCACAAACCACAGTGGCAGAATAGTTAAATTTATTTATTAAGTTTAGTCACAAGTAAAGCTTACTTGTGACTTACATCAGCAGGTGATCAAGAAGGCAAATAGAATATTAGCCTTTATAGCGAGGGGGACAGAATATAAAAGTGAGGTCTTGCTGCAACTGTACAAGGCACTGGTGAGGCTGCAACTGGAGCACTGTGTGAAGTTTTGGTCCCCTTATTTGCAAAAGGATATACTGGCCTTGGAGGGAGTACAGAGAAGGTTCACCAGGCTGATACCAGAGATGAGAGGGTTAGCTTATGAGGAGAGATTGAATAAATTGGGCTTGTACTCGTTAGAGTTTAGAAGGCTGAGGGGGGAATCTTATAGAGACTTACTAGAGGGCACAGCCTCAAAATAAGGAGGGGGGGCGCAGTTTAGAACAGAGTTGAGGAGGAACTTCTTCACTCAAAGGGTGGTGAGTCTCTGGAATTCTCTGCCCATTGAAGTGTTGGAGGCTACCTTGTTGAATATATTTAAGTCACGGGTAGATAGATTTCTGATAGACAAAGGAATTAAGGGTTATGGGGAGAAAGCAGGAAAGTGGAACTGATCCACTTCAGATCAGCCATGATCTTATTGAATGGCGGGGCATGCTCGAGGGGCTGGATGGCCTGCTCCTGCTCCTATTTCTTATATTCTTATGTAACACTGCAATTAAGTTAGTGAAATTAGATGAACAAAGAAATTGAGGGGGGGGGGGTGGTGGTGATTAAAAAATCAAAATACTACAGGTGCTGGCAATCTGAAATATAAGTATTAAATGCTGGAAATGCTCAACACATCAGGCAGAATCTGTAGAAGAAGAAACAAAGTCAATGTTTCATCCTGGTCAAAGTTCTAAAATATTAATCTGTTGTTTGCACTACAGATGCTGTCTGATGTACAGTATTTTCAATATTTCAAATTTGTATTTTAAGACAAGAATATTGAGTTTTGAGGGGGGTGCTAAAGAATGATAGGGAAGTGTCCCTCAAGGCAATTAAATGACACGTGCCAATCCAACATTTCAGATTGGAAAACCAGAGTGATAGATTCAAAAAACAAGGAAAATTGTATATTGCATTCTGTAAAATATTAAATCAGCTTTACATTTCACACTCAGCACATCAATTTCAAATTACTAGTGACAAATAATACACAAATTAACAGAGCATGTCTGTTCAATGGTTCACTGCTTTTGGTCCGAATAAACAACACGGTCAAACAGACTAGAAAGTTTCAAGTTCAACTCTTGTGCGTACTAAGTTAATTGATCTAATTTGGGACAGACATAGATACATTTGTTGGCTCATTGATTTTGCAGGGGCAAATTGGTCAGCATTCTCAACCTCTGCCAGAGTTGACTCGAGGGACAGAGCACCGAGGTGGGGAATGATATAAAAAACCACTGTTGATAACACACAGCCATGGATAGGATCAGAGGTCACGTGGGCAACTCGTTATCAAAGAGCTGATAACAAATAAGTGCCAGCAATCAGTGAATCATTTCCCAGTAACAATCTCCTGTCGTCAAGAAAATTGGTCAAGTGGAGAAAACTACCTTCCGCAAGAACTAAAAATAAGTCTACACCTCCCAAATTTTATTCAGCAAAAAAGGATCATCCACAGGCTAACATGCTGCTTCTTTAATTTGATTAGATTTGATTTGTTACCTACGTTAGTATACAGCAAAAATAGTTTCTTGCATGCAATACAGAGTAAACTGTACATACAGGGAGAGAGTGCAGAATGCAGTGTTATAGTTATGGCTAGGGTGTAAAGAACATTTAATGCAAAGTAAGTCCAGTCAAAAGTCTGATACCAGCAGAGAAGAAACTGGACTCAAGTTGGGTGGTACGTGACTTTTATCTTTTTCCTGACAGAACAGAGTATGCTCAGTAAAGTTTTGCAACACCAATTTAAAATCCAACCAATTTATTTGATAGTAAATCCACGAGCTTTCGACACTATGTTGTGCCTTCGTCAGGCAAATGCAGTGAACAAGGCACAACATAGTGTCGAAAGCTCGTGGATTTACTATCAAATAAATTGGTTGGATTTTAAATTGGTGTTGCAAAACTTTACTGAGTTTACCCCAGTCCAACGCCGGCATCTCTACATCAGAACAGAGTATGTCCAGAGTGTGCGAGGTGTTTGATTATGCTGGCTGCTTTTGAGGCAGTGGGAAGTGCAGACAAAGTCAATGGATGGGAGGCTGATTTGCGTGATGGATTGGGTTTCATTCATGACCTTTTGTAGTTTCTTGCGGTCTTGTACAGATCAGGAACCACGCCAAGCTATGATATAACCAGAACGAGTGTTTTCTATGACGCACGTGTATAAGTTGATGGAACTTGTAGCAGACATGCCAAATTTTCTTAGCCTCCTGAGAAAGTAGAGGTGTTGGTGGGATTTCTTAACTATAGTGTAGGTATTGAGGGAACAGGATAGGTTGTTGGTGATCTGGACACCTACAAACGTGAAGCTTTTGACATTTCCACTTCATCCCCAAGGCAAGTCGTTCACTGCATTTTCTGAAGTCGATGACTATCTCCTTCATTTTGTTGACATTGAAGGAGAGATTGTCATCGCACTAGCTCACCAGATTCTTTTTAACTGTACTTCGTCTCATCATTGTTTGAGATTTGACCCACTACAGTGGTGTCAGCAAACTTGAAAATGGAGTTGGAGCAGAATTTGGCCACACCTAGATGTATCAGAAGTATAATAAGGGGCTGAGGACAGCCTTGTGGAGTAACAGTGTTGACACGCAGAGGTGTTTTTGCCTATCTTTACTGATGGCATTCTGTGGGTTAGAAAGCCTAGGATCCAGAGAGGGGAGCTGAGTCCCAGCTCATGGAGTCTGGAAATGGGTTTTGTAGGAATTTTTGTGGGAGTTTGTAACTTCTGTTCCAAATCACAGGAACCTTGTTGCTTTATAAGTTGCAGGTTACAATGAGTGCTTAATGTATGGAATTCTTCGTCCCAAATCATTACACATTCTGGAACGGAGGAGAATAAATTGGCAGTTTTATTTAAGCGCTGTTTAAAATCCTACAAACATACAGATATGGTGCCAAAAGCTAGTAACTTGTACAAATGTTCATTTCTTTGTGGTAGGCAGCAAGCGTTGGAAGTCTATTTTGACTTGTTAAGTGTAATTGAGCAGAGTTTGATCCCAATTTCACTCCATGTCCACCATGCACTTTTCCATTATGCAGGTCCAGATTCTGCAATCGAACAAAAGCCGCCTTCAAAAATCCAGCAACTCCTGTGCTGCAGATTTCTCCTTTCCTGCGGTCAATTTGAATCAGGTGTCACGTGAAGGACTAAATTTAAAGTTTATTTATGAGTGTCACAAGTAGCCTTACATTAACACTGCAAAGAAGCTACTGTGAAAATCCCCTAGTTGCCATACCCCGGCACCTGTTCGGGCACACAAAGGTAGAATTTAGCGTGGCAAATGCATGTAACCAGCACATCTTTCAGACCCTGGGAAGAAACTGGAGCATCCAGAAGAAACCCATGCAGACATGGGGAGAATATGCAGACTGCACAGTGACCCAAAGCGAGAATTGAACCTGGGTCCCTGGTGCTGTGAGGCAGCAGTGCTGACCACTGTGTCACATTGTAAATGCACAGATTACCTGCCAATTCTAATTAACTTTTATACAGAAAAAAAGGACTGGGATATACACATGGAATCAAGGTAAAAGATACATTAAAAAATTGAGTTATTGACATTCCACAAATACGAAATTGGTTTTCATTGCTGAGACTGCTCCATGGCAGTTCTGACTTAGTAATCACAAAAGTTGAGTTATACCCATTCAACAAGGTGCAATGTTTTTACAGCAAGATTAACAGTGTAGAAAGGCAATATCATGAGTTCACTGATTTTGAAGTGAACAGAGTAGGGACGAGGTGAAACTTCAACAGAACACCCAACAGGGAACTGTCTGATGGCAATTTTTGGATTTCAGCGTTTAACTGCACATCTTGACTCCAAAAATTGCTGTCAGTTTCAGAAGAGTAATCACATCCTTAGTTTTGCCATCACTGTTATTGTCAGACCATGGTTGCCAGCAGCACAAACTTGTGCTAAATTTCATCACTGTCACTGTCCACCCACAAAACTTGAAGAAAGCCTAATCACAACCTCAAATACTGCCCTCTGACCAAACAAACTGGCATTTTAAATGGTCACAACAGAATGCCATATACTGCAGACATCAGAAAGTGTAAACAGAGAGTTACAAGATAACCGGTCCACCTGCAATCTATTTTTTCCACACCTGATCACATTCAGGTTGCTGTTTAAACTCTACTTAAGTTGGAGGAATGGAGATACTCCTTTTATTTCAGTACATTTTAAAACTGAAGGGTCATTGGAATGCCTGCCTCAAGTACATTTGGTAATTTCATAAATCATGATTCTTTTTAAAACTAAAAATACACATTGATGCAACACTGCACTAAATCAGAGCTGAACTACCCTGGCATTTTACTGTGGGAATGATTTCTCCCGCTTGCCATACGCAGCAACATCGTAAACAAATGTAAGAATATTTTCCATTACAGTTTTGTTAACAATAGTGAACGACCCAGAGAAAGTCTTTTCACTTTTGTTCATATCACTACACAGTGAAAAGGAAGATATTCATATATTCCAGAATGGTTTCTCAGTGAATGCTTTGAAGTCACAAACCCTCTTTTCTCAGCTGCACTCAGTGGTAGAACTGTTGTTTCCAAGTCAGAGGTTTGCAGGTTCAAATCTCAATGTAGGAGGGAAGAGTCCAGGCTGGCTCTCCGGAAACATACTGAGGTGGCTTCTTTCACATTCAACATATGATAAAAAGTCTACTGATATTCGAGATATTGCTCGAGAAATACGAGACACAATATAAAGTCATTTTGTCTTGCTACACAAGAAAAAATCCATTAGCCACATCTAAGTAGCAACATCAACAAATCAAGTAACCAGCACCAAAGGAAATAGTCTTCATAGGTTTAAGAACATAATTCTTTTCCAAGAAATAATCTTTAAAAGTCAATTAAAGCATCACTGACTATCTTGAAATTTGTTTGTCAGAAAGTCAGATGTCTGTATAGAATCTTCTCCACAGGAACACATACCAACATTAGAAGTAAAGAATTTACAGTTTACATAATGCTTTCAAATTCTTAATGTATTACAAAACTACAATATTTTTGAACTACAGCTGTCGTTAAGCAAACATGGCAGTCAATTTGCACACAAAATTCTACACACAGCAACAAAAACAAATGACCAGTTGGTTTATTTTTGATTATGCTGAACAATACATTTAGCAAGGACATTGATAAATCCACAACGTTTATTTAAAAGATCCTTTACATTAATCTTGAAAAGGCAAACGGGTCCTTGGTATAACATTCCATCTGAAAGGTAGCACCTCCAACAATGCAGAACTCCCTTTGAACATTATACGACATGTTAGATAGAAAATGTGTTCAATTTCCTGCCTCAAAGACACCAGAACTGAGCCAAACTGACACTTTGGTTCTTCAATCTTGTCTTTTTGTGCAACCTTCATCACTACTGGGGGAAAGCTCTTCAGTCATCCTGACTTCACTTTTTAAAATTACTGCCCTTTGCTATCTTCTCTCTACGTTCCTTAAAACCCAGTTTTTAGAACAAACTTTTGATCATGTTCAGGGCCTGTTTCTGTTTAGGTTTTGTGAAACTTCTTGGGAAGTTTCTTTTCCCACTTTGAATATGCTATGTAAACACAAGCAGTTGCTGTTGTGCCTTTCATCCATCCCTTGAGATGGGTGTTCTTCCGTTCCCATAATTGACCCTCCCAGTTTTACCCTGCTTTAATCAGTCATTTGCTTAGTACGTAGCGCATAAATTCTGAGTCTTGGGACTGTTCTGTTTAACTTCTTCACGTTGGGATAGTAATTCTAGTGTTTCTGCTTTGCTTTCTTAGCCCTGAGTGATTCAAAGCACGTTGCTCAATTCTGGGCACCTGACCAGATGCACTTTGACTACTTTGAACAGCTGGATTATCTTCACGTGTGATAACGCATTTATATTTACAAAATGCATTCAATCACTTTGGAATCAAAGACAAGAAAAGGAGGAATATGGCTGTTTTGTTTTAAACTACACTGCAGTACTAAAAAATTGTTAAAATAACTATATACCAGTCAGATCAGAGTTAACAATCATGGACTTGGTCAGGTTGTGAAAAACTACAAGGTTAGTGTAACTTCTTTGTAATAATCGGTTAAATGCAAGTACTAACATTCCTGATTTAACTTTACATTTCTTGGGAAAAAACACAACCTTAAAAATTCTTCAGCTCAACACTAATTCTGAATTTAATATTTAGCACCTGAAGCGGTCGAGTCCCTTGAACCAAAAACATTAGCAGAACTATTGTGCATTAACCCCACCAAAGATTGCAAAGCCAGGTTCCACCAACATCACAACTGCTTACCCACTGAAATAAATGCAAAATAAAATTTTATGCTCCCAAGTTGGAGGTGTTTAGAAATGTACTTTATTCATGAGGTACCCTACAGAAGACTAAAATATTGCAAACTTACTTACTTCTCGTCATGCTGCTTGAGAGATAAATATTGACCTACCCTCCTCTTGTTCAAATGATGCAATTATATATTTTGGGTAGATGATTCCTAAGAAAGAGGAATCTAAAAAAATACTGACAGAAGCAGAGATGGTATAGCTGTGAAAATTGAAATGAAAGATATACTGGAGAGATTGGCCACGGTTATGGTAAATAAGTCTAGATGCCTAACATCCCAGGCAAAAGAAAGGCAAAGAACTTGGGATTGCAGGGACAGAGCTTGGATCGACTATTTTGTCAAAGAGTTGGTGCAGAATCAATGGGCCAAATGGTTGGGATTGTTGGGATTCTATGATAAAATAGTGTAAGATCCTTCTCATATGGAGTAGGTACCAGAGGATTGGAGTGTGGCAAATGTGACACCTTATTCAAGAAAAGGTGCAAGAACAGTTCTTGTAATTACAGGTGAGCTAGTTTAACTTCACTGATAGGTAATGTTTTAGAATCTAGGGAACAAAATCAATAGGAACTTGGAGTTTAGTTAGTCAAAGACAGCCATGATAGATCTGTAAAAGGAAGATCGTGCTTGACTGATTTGTTTTAATGAAGTAACAGAAGATTGAAGAAGGGAATGCAGCAGATGTTGTTGATATGGGTTTTAAGCAAGCATTTGAACAAAATACCATATAAAAGGATGATTACCAAAATTAAGGCTTATAATTTTAGGAGTGCCAGTGCTCAATTGGATATAAAATTATTTTAACTAGCAAGCAATGTTAGGTGTTTTCCAGACTAGAGAGTGCTAGGCAGTGGTGATTCCCCAAGGGCAAATGCTAGATCACTACTTTTTTTTCCCCCCCAATATAAATGACTTAGATTTGACATAATGAGCATAATCTCAAAATTTGATAACAAACATGGAGTGGCAGTAATGATGATACAACAAGATAGCTTAGCAAAATGGGCAAACAAATGGCATATGGAATTAAATACAGGGAAATGTGAAGTGATGCATTTGGCAAAAGCAATAGAGAAAGGCAATATAGACTTCACAGCACAATTTTGAAGAGTATGCAGAAACAGAGCAACCTGGGCATGCATGCACATCAACCTTTGAAGGAAGCAGCAGATATTAAGAACGTAGTTGCAAAGCACATGGAATCTTGGGCTTTATAAATATAGGTACCGCATACAAAACAGGGAAGATATGCTAAGCCTTCTTAAAGCTTTGGCTAGGCTCCAAATATAGTATTGCGCCAGTTCTGGTCAACACACCCTACGAAAAGTGTGAAGGTCCTTGAGAAGGTGCAGAGGTGATTTACTAGAATGGGTCCAGTAATGAAGAAGTTGAAGTCACAAGGCAATGTTAGAAAGGCTTGGAATTGGTCTCTTAATGCAAAGAAGATGGAGGAGATTTGACAGAGGTGTAAAAGATATGACAGGCTTAGATAAGCTGGATGAGGAAAAACTTTCCCATTCGCTAACAATACAACAGTGAGGTAATACTGATAGAAGATCTTGGTTAGGAGATACAAGAGGAGTGAGGGAAGGATTTTTTTTTTGACAGAGTGTTATAACCTGGAACTCACTGCCCATGAGGATGGTGAAGTGGAAACAAATCAGTAATTGCACAAGGAAATTGGATGGGCATTTGCAGGGAAGCAAGGATAGAATGGGACAACAGGATTGATTGGATTGCTCTGCAGCGGAGCTAACATCAACTTAATTGGACGAATAGTCTCCTTCTGTGTCATAAATGACTATGTCCAACAGAAGACAAACAGGGCCTTGCTTAATAACTCATCAAATAAAACACTGATTGTGCAGCATTCCTCTGGTATTGCACTGGAGTGTTCAGCAGCCTAAATTTGTGTGCTGGAGTGTCAGACAGGGACTTGAACCTGTAAATCTTCTGACTTGAATCCATAGCCTCCTGACAGTGGCAAGTGTGCTCCCAACTAAGCCATGGCTGACACAGGAGAGAAAACAGTTTACTTACTTTTGTGATGCTTCTCACTGTTGATCAGCCTCCCAATTACCAAATACACTTGTATTTCATCAAAATAGACATACTGCAATGGCTAAGACTAAAAGAGACTAAAACTGGAAGCAGGGGAAGGGAATAGTTACTAGAACAAAATGAGCTGAGATTTCTAGTGTAGATACTGTTCCTTCCCCGGCAGGATAACTCTTGAGTTTAGTACAGTAAAATTGCTCTGAATAACTGCTCACAAAACAAATCCAGAGGATAATTTAGCAAGAACAAGATTTAGCTACTGCTTGGTGGCGTATATGTCTGGCAAATCTTAAACAAAAATAAAACAGTGGACTGAAATGTACAGTAAACTTACTACAATCATCCCAAAAGAGAGTGTATCCAGAAACCAGGACACCTTCAATTTCCACAGGCAGACTTTGCTCATGAGCAGCAATCTTTGGTTGTCTGTGCAAAATTCTGTTCGCTAAGATTTCCAGTTTAACCAGAGCTGAAGAGGTTTTTGAGGATTCTGGCCCTGTGAACTGGTAACCGATTAGATCCTTTTGTTGGGCCATCTGCTGCCTTGGGTCACATTAAATACTCTTATAGTAATTAAAAAGTGTTGCAAACATGTAACACACTGATCTCCTTAAGGGTAGCTAAGGTCTGTAGGTTGAGCAAACTTCCTGTTTGCAACCAAAAAAAAGGCTGCCACCCCGATCAGCAGTTTGACCACGGTTTGTGAGCTACTACTAGTTTCCTGTCAACATGAAACAGCACATTTCACAATCTTTAATTTCAAGATCATTTGAAAACCATAATTTTACAGAATGTTAATATTTTTTAATTTTAAAACTATTCTTGATAATCTTATCCTGTGCAGTTCAAATGCTTTAAAAAGTCAGCCCACACGGAGAAGTTTAAACAAAAATAGTATTTCCTGTAAGCAAGCCTGTGAGAAACCACAAAACTCTCAAAATACTTGAGAAACATTCATAGCCCACATATTTTCACTAGTCAAAGGTTGTAAACTGCTAGTTATTTTTGCCAATATTCTCCTCTCCAAAGGCACTGACTACTGGATGTGTGTTTCTAGTAAGCTTTTGTGCTTTTCCTAATCTTGTGACCCGTGAGGACTGGATCAGCAGGGGGCTTCAAAGCAGAACCGAATCGTAGCTTAATCTGATACTTGCAGCATGCAGATAAAAGTGGAGGTCACTGGATAGTAAGTAATATGCACCAAGAACCCTGGCTGCTTTCACTTAAATAAATTGATGTCTATGTGTCATAAATAATGCCTTTGGGGGGGGGGGGGGAGGAACACGACTACTACTAGTCTGTGCAACTCCAACAAACATTTTCTGTTTAATTTCAGTACTAGCCTCTTTGTTGAGGGAGACCGGTAAAATGAATTAACTGCTCTGCTATTCACTCATTGTCCCTTGCTTGCTAACATATACTTACTCCAACAAAACCTTGCATCTCCCTCCCCATAAATAACTCTGTAATCTCTCTTACTCCCATCACCACAAGCTATCTGCACTTGTCTAATTCTGGCCCCAAACATCTCTGTTTACATCAACCTGCTATTCACTTTCCTCACTCCTCAGTTCTGGCATTCTCTTTCTAAAGCTTTGTCTCTCTTTCCTCCTTTAAGACACTGCTTAAAACCCACCATGGACTAAGCTTTTGGCCACCTGCCCTAATACTGCTTTACTTGACTATCAAGTTTTTCTTTATTAAACTCCTGAAGCATCTTAGGGCATTTTATTATGTTAAAAGTTCCACATCAGTGCAAGTGGTTACTGGATTTGTTAGGAACAATGAGATGGCAGAAAACAAATACTATACTTTATCACAGCAGTGTCCCAAATAATTAGACTTCCCTTAAATGGAACTAAAAGCAACGTAGGATAAAATGGGAAAACAGATTATATTGCTGCACTGAAAAACCAGGCCAGCACAGGGAGAGACATCTGAAAAACATGCAGCCTATTACATGAAGCAAAACAATGTAACCTCCCCTTCCTTTCTTTACATAATACTTATAAAGGATATTTTTAATTCCTTTACCACCAGAAGCATAAAGGCAACATGGAACTCAATAGTTTTGCAAAAAAAGTGAAACTTCAAAGTTCTTGCATTTAAATAATACTGTGCACACCATCAGGTGACCCAAACTACTACACACACTTACAACATAGAGTGCTCCAACAAATACTATGTAAATAAATCAGAACTGTCCACAAATATAAGCCTGTGGTAATTTAGTTTGGCTGGGAAAGCTTGAAGTGGATAAACATTCCAATGACTTTTTCCAGAGGTTAGGTGTGCAATCCACCTGTGTTGTCGGAAGATGAAAAAAATTAGGTGTCTTAACTGCATGCAGTCATTCTACAACAATTTCCATAATGGGAAATATATTTTGATTTTTTTTAAAAAATGTCATGTATTTTACATAGCTTGAGTGAGGGTGTAGGAGGATTGCGCAAGATGTTAATTATTTTTTAAAAGGGTGGACTGTCTCTAGCACATTTATTATCTGAGCTGCAGCTACAGAACAATAAAAAAGGGCTTATCTTAAAAGTTAGTCTGTGTAGCTAAAAGGTCCATTCTAACAATTATGCTTCAGATTTAGGGTTAGTTTATTGGATTACAGATAAATCTACATACATAGGTACTATCCTACCAAGGAAAGAATGATGTAGCCTTTCTGGTATTGCGTATTAGAGTCAGTTGAATTCTCATTGATTCTATCTAAATTATCTAAGGGTGGTATTTGAATGCACGTCGGAATGTTTTTGTATAACTATATACCCTTTTTTCTGTTGTTTTTAACAGACAGAGCAAATTTCACAGCCAATTTGCGATTATTTGCATTTTTTTCTTCTCTGATTTGATCTTGCCATAGAACTTACTGCAGGGGTGAATTTTCTTTTCAGCCAGAATTTGTTCAGACTGAGGCCACAGTGAGTTTAAACTGGCACTCCAGCCCAGCAAATGAGCAAACTGGAAGGTATGCTGCTGATTTTTGGCACACACAAAACTTCAGTGATGGATTCACAGCAGAAAATAGGCTAGATGAGTGCAAGGCCTACTGCTGACATCTGTGATCCTGTGAATTTCATGGATATTATGAGGTTTCAAATTAAATGCAGAACATTACATAAAATTCACAGCAGAGAAGCAGGTCATTTGGCCCAACCAGTCAATATAGCATTCGTGTTCCAATCTTTTCTCATCTAACTACCCAGTAGCATTGTTTCCACTCATTGGTTTATCTTATTTGCACTGAAATAATAAGGATGCCGAGCAAATCCTGAGAATATCTGAAGTGGTGCAAGCTGAGAAAAGCAAGAGGCATGGGTGGAGAGCGTCATCAGGAGATTTAAGCACAAGAATGCCAAATTTTAAACTGGAAATGTGGTAAATCAGTTAGTATAAGGGTGATGAAGTCTGTAGGATATGTTAGAGCAGAGTAAAATATTTAATGAACTCAAGTCCAATTAAAGACAAAGATGACAAAAGCCTAAATGTGATTATCAATGACAGAGATAGCTGATGTTTTGGAAGTGGAATAAGTGCTTTCTGGTGACGGAGAGTATACGAGGGTTCAATTTAGAGTCAACTTTTAAAAGCAAAGTTTAAAGTAAAGTTTATTTATTGGTCACAAATAAGGCTAACATTAACACTGCAATAAAGTTGCTGTTAAATTCCCTTAGTCGCCACATTCTCTGGCACTATGAGGCAACTGTGCTAACCACTGTGCCACCATGCCGCCCTACAGAGATTGAGAAGGATCCGATCCAGCCTGCGACACTGTTTAAAACGCATGCAAGCCTGCGTACAATTCTCAACATCTCTGCAAGCACGAAGATAAACAGTTAAGGTTCCTCACAAACGGACCTTAAACTTGCTGCATATGAATGCCTCGGGAGGATAAGAATAGAAGCTCGTCCACAAGACAATCATCCATCTACATCACACAAGAACAATTACCTCAAAGAACCAGAAGACTTCTGCCATCTATGGACTCATAGATGTACTGATGATACTTTAAGACTTGAATAGCAGGTTAGTTGTAAAGTCTCACATTCTCATCAGTAACCTGTAAACTGTCTGTGCAGTTATATGCTCTGTCTGAGGCCAGAACTCTCCATTCACCTGACGAAGGGACAAACCCCGAAAGCTTGAGTTTACTATCAAATAAATCGGTTGGACTTAAACCTGGTATTGTCAGACTTCCTACTCAAACACGTACATCAGATATCAGTAGAGGGCCTGAGAAAAGAGAGTTGGGTTGGGGAGCCTCTGTTCTAAAAAGTATTTAAATTGAATACCGAAAATCTTCAAAAATGATCAAGTGGTTTAGCAATCGAGTAAAGCAGATTCATAAAATTAAAATCTCTCTTTAAAAATATAATGTCATTTTTATGGCACATTAGTCTTCTTTCACCACATTTACCCAATACCACTAAATACAACAGGACTCCTGTTTGCTTCCGAGCATTCTTAATTCTAATTGTTCCCAGCCATGACATTGTTTCTATGGGGAAGAAACAAACAAAGTCTCAAGGTTTAAACAACTCTTTTTTATTATAACCCAGCAGGTGATGCATTATGATGTTTCACGAAGGAATGGGGAATGGTTGACAGCTTTTGAGTGTTTCCTTGCATTCTGATGCATTACAATAAATACTTTTGCCATTTTACTGCCTAGTATCATGACTAATAAGATTACATTACACAATTATTTATATGTCTGAGAAGAACGTATCCAACCTTATTTTTAAAAACTGAGACAAAACCCCTTACACTTCACTTTCCACATGCAGAATACCATTTTCTTGTTCTTTGGACTTCATTTTGCATTATTTAGAATTATATGCAGCACAGCCTGTTCAGTCAGTAGTACAATGCTTTAAAAAAAAAGCAAAACTAATTCTTACTAATCCGCTCTCTTGCTGCTCTCGCAATTTGGTAAACTATAGTAGTTATTTCTTCTTTCTTTCTTAGCTTTCAATAACGTAAGAAGAGAGGATGTCGTATGAAGAGAGATTGAATAGTTTAGGCCTATACTGTCTGAAATTTAGAAGAATGAGAGGAGGTCAAATTGAGGCATACATGATGACAAAAGGTATGGCTAAAGCAGATGTGGAGCAGATGCTTCTGCTGGTGAGGCATTCTAGGATGACAGGTCATAGCCTTAGGATAAACGATAGCTAATTTAAAACAGAGTCGAGGAGAAACTACTTCTCAAAGGGTTTTGAATCTGTGGAATTTACTACTCCAGTGTGCGGTGGATGCTGGGACAGTGAATAAATTTGAGGAGTTGAACAGATTTTTAATTGGTAATGTGTTGAAGGGTTATGGGGAGAAGGCAATAAATGGAGATGAAGAGCATAGCCACCCTAGTCGAATTGCAGAGCAAATTTATGGGCTGAATGGCCTAATTCTGCTCCATTGGTTTATAAATATAGTAACATTTAATTTCAAACAAAGGCTTCGACCCATCCACTCTGCCACTCCACAGTTTGTATATTTTGAACTGCAAAATTTTCATTTGTTGACAAGAACCCATGTTGCGCCTTCATGCAGCCCACTTGAGTTTGTTTTACAGTATTCAGTTTTTGCATTTGGAATACAGATACTGTAGGTTTTCCAAGTTTCTTCAGTTTTAGATTGGTACTTCAGCCTTTTACATTAATAATACAGCTGCAGTCAAAATAACACCCTGTTTAATAATTTGTTAATTGCATCATCACCTGCAGCAGCAAAATGAACAAAATGCACCAGAGCCACGTTGAGCTCTGGATGAATACATGTCTTCTTGGGCCTGGCACAAGTTTTAGGAAACCGAGGAATACAGCGATGAGTCAGGAAGTAATTAAAAGACAATTAACTACAATTGACCTCATAACTGAAAGTTATATTTAAATATCTGAACAAAAATTAAATAAATACAGTTTAATTCTAATAAAGGTGACACAGTAGCACAGTGGGTAGCACTATTGCCTCTCAGTACTAGGGCCTCAGGTTCAATTCCAGCCTGACTGTAGCGAGTTTTCACATTCTCTCCATTTCTGCGTGGTTTCCTCCCACACTCCAAAGATATGTGGGTTAGGCTGATTGGCCATGCTAAATTGCTGCTTAGTGTCAAGGGGGGGTAGCAGGGTAAACATAGCATTACACTAAGGGGGCCTGGTTAGGATTGCTGTCAATGCAGTCTCAATGGACCAACTGACCTCCTCCTGCATGGTGATTTTGTGATTGGCCATAAAAACCAAATGGTGCAAATTCACAAGGGCTGAAGGAACACACATTCAGGATTTCACAAACAAATCATAGAATCATAGAAAAACTACAGCAAAAACAGGCCCTTCGGCCCACAAGTTGCACCAATCATATCTCTACCTACCAGGCTTACCTACAACCCTCAATCCTATCAAGTCCCATGTACTCATCCAGAAGTCTCTTAAAATACTGTATCGCATTTGCCTCCACCAGCACCGACGGTAGCCACAACCTTCAATGAAAAACTTACCCCTGACATCTCCTCTGTACCTACTCTCCAGCACTCTAAACCTGTGTCCTCTTGTTGCAGCCATTTCAGCCCTGGGGAAAAGCCTCTGAGAATCCACCCGATCAATCCTCTCAATCTTATACACCTCTATCAGGTCAGTTCTTATCCTTCGTCTCTCCAAGGAGAAAAGACCGAGCTGTCTTCATCTATCCTCATAAGGCATGCCACCCAATCCAAGCAACAACCTTGTAAATCTCCTCTGCACCCTTTCAATGGCTTCCACATCCTTCTTGTAATGAGGTGACCAGAACTGAGCACAGTGCTCTAAAACAAAAATCTGAAAATCGAGTTGATAAGATTGTGACAAAAACAAAACTACTTGGGATCTGTGGGTGTATAAATTAACGGAGAGTGCAAAAAAAATTAAAACCTTATACATTACTGATTTGGCCTCAGGCGGAATGTTACACCCAATTTAAAAGGTGCCAAAAAGATGTCAGAGACGTTGCAGAGGATATCTACTAGAATGGTTCCAGGAATAAGGGGCATCAGTTACGTGGAAAGACTATAAAGATTGCGAATGTGCTTTAGAAAAGGTTAAGGAGAGATTTAGACAGGGTAGTGGCACCACATTCAATGATAACTTCCTAAAGTAAACTGGATGATTACTTGAAAGGAAATTAGTATGAAAGAGCCAGCCACCTAGCAGTAAGCCTTGATGGATTCGGCATGCAGCAGCTTTACAGCACAAAGGAGGCCATTTAGCTCACTGAGTGTGCACTGACTCTCTGAAAACATTCTATCAAACGTGCTCCCCTGCCATATTCCTGTGACTTTATTGTTTCCTACCAGATAGCAATCCAATTCCTTTTCGAATACCTCGATTAAACCTGCCTCCAGTGCCCTCTCAAAGTTAGAGTCTAACTACCCGCTCTGTGAAAACATTCACCTCTCCTCTCACATCACATTACATTACACAACTACATCAAAATATGTAAAGCAAGTCTCCTAAGAGCAATTTGAAAGCCTTTCCCTCCTCTTCCCCATTACCATTAAAGCCCCAAGCGCGTGGGGCGAATGTTATACTTTTTAAAATGTTAACACCTGATTCAAACTCACCTGTTTTGAAGGGTTAAATTATTTCCAGCAACTTATGATCAGCATTTGGCAAAGCAGGATTAAAGTTGCTACTTGCTGTCAGAAGCTGGAGCACTTTTGCAGAACTGGAAGTGCTCCATCACCAGAAATACTGTGGCAAGGATAGGCAAATATCAAAGGCAGCTTTATTTTTAAACTATGTATTGGCTGAGAAGTTCCTATAGGTGGCAGTGCATTTGACCATTGAAATGTCACTTCATATGACCAAGAATCTTTATCAAAAACTTGCAACAGATTCAATTCTCAGAAATAAGCATTAAAAGCTACATCCACTCCTGCTGAATTCACCTATTTCACCGTATGTCTTTTGACATGTCAAACTTCCATATCCATGATTAATTGCCAATATCACTACAAATTATAATTATTTTCTAGCAATGTTTTGATGGAGAATGCCAATTTATAAGTATGAAATATTCACTTTTGGTATCCATCAGTATATAGGACTCAAATGGAGATTTTTTTAAAAACTTGATAGACAGGTGTGACAAAAGGTGGATATTACTGACTTGGGTATTTGGTTAAGAGTGGAAGATTGACACCACTTTAAAACTTTTACAAGAATTTTAGTGGAGTGGGACAAAACCTTTCCCAAAATAGAGAACTGGGAAAAGTGGTTGGCTAGATTTAATATTCTGCACCAGTTTAAAATTAAGAAAAAAACAAGAAAGATGAAAAGCAAATACATGTAAAGCGTTCATCGCAACAGATTTAAAATATGATCAGAACAAGTGGGTTATGGCCAAATATCAAAGAACACTAAGCAACAAATGAAATATTTTTATCTTTTAAATCAGCTTTCTGGAATCTGATGTTTATTTTGTTAACTCCTGATTACCAGTCTGAATACCATGTGATCACTTTACAAGTGTTTGCTTTATAGAGTCACTTTTACATATACACTTTGTGCTAAAACCGTATCTTCCAGGATAATATTTTAAAATAAGGATACTCTATCATTTAGACAACCAGTACATGGGAAGAGTTTAAGACCTAGGAAGCAAACCTGGATTTCTTTTAAAAAGGACCATTAAGGTCATGCAGGGCTGTCAATAAGCATAGCTCTTCTAGGAAATCACATAACCTCAGCTGGCTTGGCCTTTGGAAGTTGCGAAGGGGAGGGTTCCTGTTTGCATTGCAGTTACTTTCATTGATGATGGGATGGGGCAAGGGGAAGGAATGAGGTTGTTTAATGACAAAGACCTAGTGATTTACTGGAAGCCATTGCGCAAAGATGAGCTTTAAGCTTTGAGCTTTTTTCTTTAAAACTCAGTTGGGAATGAACAGTGAAAGTGAAATGTTGCCCAACGAGCATGAGTTTTGCCTTGCCTGAAATAAGTGGTTATCAGTATCCAGCGAGGAATCCTCAGCTCACTGGGATGCATATGCCTTTGGAAATGAGAGAGGCAGGTTTGATCAAGCTACATTTTCCTCAATATTCAAAACTCCACCAATTAAAGCCTCCAGTCATCTACTTGGTCTTGCGATTGGCCTTTATATAAGCGAATTCCCGATCGGCAGCATGAATCATTGAAAATTTTATCTTTTATAAAGTTTTTCCTTCAGCCACCCATCTCTGCAGTGATGCAATCTATTTGTTCTTTTTGCCTGTGTTTGTGCATGCGTATGCGTGCTTTAAAGAGACAGTTATACTTTCACACTACAGGTTGTGTGTTAACCAGTTCTTGCAACACATTTTAAAGAAGTTTTATAATACATCAATGAGTTTATTGAAAGAAACATGGTTAAAGTCTCATTTATTCTGGGTTTAACAACGGTGTAATAAACGAGTGGCTATTCTGGAGAAGGAATTAAACGTATGGTGCAATTGTGGGAAATGGGGCTCGATAAACTCCTCCCATACTAATAACAAAATATTTACTAAATCATTTGTTAAATTGGAACCTTTATGAAAGTGGAAGGGACTGAGCAGAAAATATACAAATATTAAACAGAATGAGGTAAGAGAATTTCAAACAATTACATTGCCATTTTTTTTTTAGAAAACAAGTGCAAGCACTTCAAAGACTTTATTTAACTTTAAAGAAGTAGAAAATAAATCTTAGACACAGAAAAAAGGCATCCATTTTCATCAATCAACTCCAACTATTCATGTTATATTTCATTTGGCAAAAGTAAAGTATTGCACATACTGGAAATTAGAAATAAAAATAGAAATCAGACATGTGGAAATACTCAGCAAGTCAGGCAGTATTTGTGGAGAGAAACAGTTAATGCTTAGTATGGCTCCTGCTCTGTCCAAGACTGCAGGAAACTACAAAGGATTGTGAATGTAGCCCAATTCATCACGCAAACCAACTTCCTACCCATTCACTCTGTCTATACTTCTTAGAAAAGCAGCCAGTATAATCAAGGACCTCATGCATCCCGCTCATTCTTTCATCCACCTTCTTCTGTTGGGAAAAAAGATACAGAAGTCTGAGATCACGTACTAACCGATTCAAGAACAGCTTCTTCCCTGCTACTGTCAGAGTTTTGACTAGATCTATCTCGCACTCAGTTGAACTTTCTCTACACCCTATAACTGTACCGTACATTCTGCGCGCTCTCCTTTCCATCCCTATGAACGCTTTACTTTGTATGGCGTGCAAAAAACAATACTTCTCACGGTATACATGTGACAATAAATCAAATATTTCAGGCTGATGATCTTTTCAGAACCACTGACATGAAATGTTTGAATCTTTTCACTGCATAAATGCTGCCTGATCTACTGAGTACCTCTAATTTTTTCTGGTCCTATTTTGTACTTTACTTTGCTCTATCCACACAGGCTGTTCCTTGAGCTCACACTTGCACTGTATGATTAGGAAATTCATACAAGTTTATGAAAAATAATGAATCATAAAACTGACTGTTTTAAACCAAAAGATTGAATATTCAGAAGGAAACCAGAGCCTTATTATGCACTTCTTAACCCCACTGACCACCTTCACTGGTTTGTTTTTGTTTCATGTACCCCGGGTCCCACTGCTCCTATATCCCCTTTAGAATTGCCCCATTTGATTTACATTATCTTTCCTGGCTCTTGTTACCCAAAAGTCTTTATATCTTGTAAATTTTTTAAAATTCCATCCTTAAAGTTACAAAACCAATGCTCAGAGTGGACCAGGCAAACCTAACTCATTTTTCGCTTGCTGCAAAAAAAAAAATTCAACATCCAACTGAATCCAATTCATTCTCCCCACAAGAGAGAGAAACAAGATCCAAGCTGACAAGATAAGGCGTTAGCATCCATCTTGAGCTTCATCTGACATTTGATCTTAGCTAAAAAGACCAAGAAGCTTTATACTGCTCTGTTTTAATCAGGTCTGCCACTTGCTTTTGAAATTTGTGAAATTTTGAAATTTGCGCTCTGCAGTCCCAACTACTGGCTTCCAGGTTCTCAAATCTACTTTCAACTCAATCAGCCAGGGAGACAGTATGAACATTGTGTTTTTATAATGCAAATCATGGACCACAAGCTTTAACATACAGTAGATACTATGTATTCAACCAGATTTTTTGAGTTACCAATTAGTGTGTACTGTTTCAAACGAATCTTTGATACATTCGTGGAGCATCTTTATTATCTCCTTTTCTTCCATCAATCAACTCTTCATAAAGCAGTTGCTTCAACAACAGCTGCTAACAGTCCAAAGATGTGCAGGTTAGGTGGATTGGCTATATTAAATTGCCCCTCAGTATCAGAGAGACTAGCTAGGGTAAATGTATGGGGTCATTGGAGATAAAAACCTGGGTGGGATTGTGGTCAGTGTAGATTCAGTGGACTGAATGGCCTCCTTCCACGCTGTAGGATTCTATGGACCTTAATACTAAGTGCAGGTTCACTGCATGACTGATGGTAGTGGTTGTGGATTTGGAATGTGCAGTCTTTGTGAATTCTTGTAGTTCATTTTGAGAGTTGATGGTGGAGAAAGTAAATGTTTAAGATGGTGGATGAGGTGACAATCAAGCAGGCTGCTTTGTCCTGAACGGTACCAAGCTTCTTGACTGTTGTTGCAGCGGCACTCATCCAAGCAAGGGCAGGTTATTCAACCACACTTCTGATTTGAGCCTGTGAATAGTGGAGAGGCTTTGGGTGAATCAGGGGGTAAAGTTACTCCCCATAACCCCTGACTTGCTCTAGTTGTTTACTGTTAACATGGCTAGTCCTACTACAGTTTCTGGTCAATGATAATGGTAACAACCATTGAATGTTAAATGGTGATGGTGAGATTGCCTCTTGTTGGAGATGGTCACTGCCTGGCACTGGTGTGGCAAGAATATTACTTGCCCATTTGTCAACCTAAGCTTAGGTATTGTCCAAGTCTTGTTAGATATGGACTGCTTCACTATCTGAAGAATTGTGAAGGGTGCTGAATATTGTGTAATCACCCTCAAAAATCTCCACCTCTAACCTTATAATGGAAGGAAGGTTATTGAAGAAGCAGTTGAAGGTGGTCAGACTGAATGAGGACGACCATAACCAACTCCTGCACTTCTGTCTGAAACTGAGATGATTGACTTCTACCAATCACAACTTCCTTTGTGTCAAGTATGATTGCAATCAGTGGAGAGTTTTCCCACTGACTCCAGTTTTACTACGTCTGCTTAATGCTATACTCCATCAAATAATACCTTGATGTCAAAGGCAGTCATTCTCACCTCCAGTTTGAATGAAAGCTGTAATAATATCAGATGCTGAATGACCCTGGCAGAATGCAACAGTAAACAAGGTTGTTAAGCGAGTGCCTCTTGGTAGCACTGTTGTTGACTGCTTCCAGCACTTTACTCATGAAAGCAGACACTGAGGTAGTAATTAGTTGGTTAGGTTTGCCTGACATTGTGTACAGGACGTTTGAGTAATTTTCCCTATTGCTGGGGAGATGACCATGTTGTGGCTGTACTGGAACAGCTTGGCCAGGAGTGCAGCAAGTCCTGGAGCAGAAGTCTTCAGTACTGTTGTCAGAATATTGTTAGGGCCACAGTCTTTGTAGTGTCCAGTGCCTTCAGCCATTTCTTGATATCACATGGAGTGAACTGACTTGGCTGAAGACTAGTACCTGATAATGTTTTGAGACCGTAAGAAGTCTGACAATACCAGGTTTAAATCCAATCGATTTATTTAATAGTAAACTCACAAGCTTTCGAGCCTCTGGTCTTCGTCAGGTGAATCAGGTAAGTTTACTATCAAATAAATCAGTTGGATTTAAATCTGGTGTTGTCAGGCTTAGAACATAGAACATTACAGCACAGAACAGGCCCTTCGGCCTTCGATGTTGCGCCGACCAATATAAAAAGCAATGCCCCTCCAAACTAAACCATTCCCTTCTCTTCCATATACTTATCAACTAACCTCTTAAACGCCACCAAACTTGGCGCATCTACAACTGCTGCAGGCAGGGCATTCCACTCCCGAACCACCCTTTGGGTAAAGAACCTACCTCTGATATCCGTCCTATAACTATCACCCCTTAATTTAAAGCTGTGTCCCCTCGTGCTAGCTTTCTCCATCCTAGGAAAAGGCTATCACTGTCCACCCTATCTAAACCTCTAATCATCTTATATGTTTCGATAAGGTCCCCTCTTAGCCGCCTCCTTTCTAACAAAACAACCTCAAATCCCTCAGCCTCTCCTCATAAGACCTGCCCTCCATACCAGGCAACATCCTGGTAAACCTCCTCTGTACCCTCTCCAATGCCTCCACATCTTTCTTATAATGTGGGGACCAGAACTGCACACAATACTCCAAGTGCGGCCGCACTAGAGTTTTGTACAGTTGCAACATGACGTTGCGGCTCCGAAATTCAATCCCTCTACCAATAAAAGCCAAGACTCCATATGCCTTCCTAACAACCTTCTCGACCTGACTGCCTACTTTCAGGGATCTATGCACATACACACCAAGATCCCTCTGTTCATCTAGACTACTAAGAATCCTACCATTTGCCCTATACTCTACACATTTATTATTTCTGCCATAGTGCATTACCTCACACTTTTCCACATTAAACTCCATTTGCCACCTCTCGGCCCAGCTCTGCAACTTGTCCAAGTCCCTCTGCAAACTATAACACCCCTCTTCACTATCTACCACTCCACCGACTTTAATGTCATCTGCAAATTTACTAATCCATCCTTCAATACCCTCATCCAGATCATTTATAAAAATTACAAACAGCAGGGGCCCCAAAACAGACCCCTGAGGTACACCACTTGTCACCGAACTCCAAGATGAATATCTCCCATCAACCACCACCCTCTGTCTTCTATCTGCTAGCCAATTCCTAACCCAATTAGCTAAATCACCCTCTATCCCATACATCTGCATTTTCTGCAGAAGTCTTCCATGGGCCACCTTATCAAACGCCTTACTAAAGTCCATATATACCACATCAACCGCCTTACCCCCATCCACCTCCTTAGTCACTTTTTCAAAAAACTCAATGAGGTTAGTAAGGCACGACCTACCCTTCACAAAACCATGCTGACTATCCCCAATCAATTCATTTCTCTCTAAATAACTATAAATCCTATCCCTAATAATTCTCTCCAATACTTTGCCCACCACAGAAGTAAGACTCACTGGCCTATAATTCCCTGGAAGGTCTCTCTTCCCCTTCTTGAACAACGGGACCACATTCGCTATCCTCCAGTCCTCCGGAACCACACCCGTAACCAACGACGACCTGAAGATCAGAGCCAGAGGCTCTGCAATCTCCTCTCTTGCCTCCCAGAGAATCCTAGGGTAAATCCCGTCAGGCCCAGGGGACTTATCCAACTTCAAACCCTCGAGAATATCTAGCACATCCTCCCTATCTACTTCGATACCTTCCAGTTTGCTACCCTGTACCTCAGTGTTCTCCATAACTACATTTACATCACCCTGCGTGAATACCGAAGAGAAATATTTATTCAGTACCTCTCCAATCTCTTCAGGCTCCACGCACAACTTCCCACTGCTGTCTATGACTGGCCCTAATCTTGCCCTAACCAATCTTCTATTCTTAACATATCTAAAGAAAGCTTTAGGATTCTCCCTAATCCTATCAGCCAAAGTCTTCTCATGTCCTCTCTTTGCTCTCCTCAATTCCCTCTTTAGCTCCCTCCTGGCTAATCTATAGCTATCCATTGCACTAACCGAGCCTTCAATCCTCATCCTGACATAAGCCTCCTTTTTCCTTTTAACCAGCAAATCAACTTTTTTCGTACACCAAGGTTCTCTTACTCGACCTTACTGTTTACCCCAGTGCAACGCCAGCATCTCTACATAATGTTTGAGACCAGCAGAGGGAGCATCCATTGTAGCTGAAGTTTGTTGCCAATGTTTTAGCTTTATCATTTGCACTGATGTGCTAAGTCCCCCACTGAGGGTTGGGATATTTGTAGAGACTTCTCCAGTGAATTGTTTAATTGTCCACCACCATTCTTGACTGGATGTCATAGGATTACAGCACTGAGATCTGATCTGCTGCTTGTCATTTAACTCTATCTATCGCTTGCTGCTTACGCTGTTGGGCATACTGGTCGACCTATGCTGTTGCTTCATCAGGTTGACACCACTTTGAAGTGTGTTAGATGCTGCGCCTGGCATGCATTCCTACAATCTTCAATGAACCTTTGATGTAGAAATAACAGGGTTGTCGTGATGGGAGATTTCAATTTCCCAAACATCGACTGGAATATCCCAAGGGTAAGGGGTTTGGATGGTGTGGAGTTTGTCAGGTGCGTTCAGGAAGGTTTCCTGACACAGTACATGGAAAAGCTTATGAGAGGAGACGAGTACTTGACCTGGTGCTTGCTAATGAGCCAGGGCAGGTGTCGGATCTCACGGTAGGTGAGCATCTCGGGAATGGAGATCATAATTCTCTCTCTTTCACGATAGCGATGGAAAGAGATAGGATCAGGCAGGCTAGGAAGGTGTATGTCTGGAGTAAGGAGAAATATGAAAACATTAGGCAGGTAATTGGACATATAAACTGGAAGGAGGTGTTCTTGGGGAAGAGTACAGAAAGAAAGTGGCGGATTTTCAAGGAATGTTTGTCTGGGGCACTGCAAGACAACGTTCCGAGGAGTCAAGGAGGTTCTGGTAGGACGCGGGAACCGTGGTGCACAAAGGTAGTGGTGAACCTAGTTAGGAAGGAAAAAAAAAGGTATATAAAAGGTTCAGAGAGCTAGGGGATGTTAGGGATCTAGAGTATAAGGTGTGTAGAAGGGAGCTTAAAGGAAATTAGGAGAGCCAGAAGGGGTCATGAGAAGGCCTTGGCAGTTAAGATTAAGGAGAATCCCAAGGCCTTCTACAAATATGTGAAAAGTAAAAGGATGAGAAGAGAAGGGATAGGGCCTATAAAAGGTGAAGGGGAAAAAGTCTGTGTGAATCCGGAAGAAATGGCAGAGGTGCTTAACGAGTACTTTGCCTCGGTATTCACGGTGGAAAGTGAACTGGGAGATTGCACTGCAGGTTTGAGGCATACGGAAAAGATTGAGTATGTGGATGTTAGGAAAGAGAATGTGTTAGACCTGTTAAATTCTATCAAGACAGACAAGTCACCGGGACCGGATGGGATGTACCCCCAGGTTAGTGTGGGAGGTGAGGGAAGTGGTTGCAGAGCCCCTGGCGATGATCTTTGCGTCGTCCATGGAAACGGGAGATGTTCCGGAGGATTGCGGATGCGGTTCCTATCTTTAAGAAAGGGAACAGGGGTAGTCCAGGAAATTACCGACCGGTGAGTCTGACTTCAGTGGTTGGTAAGCTGATGGAGAGGCTTCTGAGGGATAAGATATATGAACATTTGGAGGGGTTTGGACTGATTAGAAATAGTCAGCATGGTTTTGTCAAGGGCAGGTCATGCCTTACAAGCCTAGTTGAGTTCTTCGAAAATGTGACTGAACACATTGATGAAGGAAGAGCGGTGGACGTAGTGTACATGGACTTTAGTAAGGCGTTTGATAAGGTCCCACATGCAAGGCTTCTGGAGAAGGTGAGAGGGCATGGGATTCAAGGGGCTTTGGCCTTGTGGATCCAGAACTGGCTTGCCGGCAGAAGGCAGAGAGTGGTTGTGGATGGGTCTTGTTCTGCATGGAGGTCAGTAACCAGTGGAGTGCCCCAGGGATCTGTTCTGGGACCCCTGCTGTTTGTCATTTTCATAAATGACCTGGATGAGGAAGTGGAGGGGTGGGTTACTAAGTTCCCTGACGATACAAACGTCGGTAGTGTTGTGGATGGTCTGAAGGGATGCCAAAAGTTGCAGCGGGACATAGACAGGATGCAAGATTGGGCGGAGAAGTGGCAGATGCACTTCAACGCGGATAAGTGTGTAGTGGTCCATTTTGGCATGAACAATGGGATGAAGGAGTACAATATAAAGGATAGGAGTCCTAGCTGTGTTGTAGAGCAGAAGGATCTCGGGGTCCAGGTCCATAGGACTCTTAAATCGGCCTCACAGGTGGAGGAAGTGGTCAAAGCGGCGTACGGTGTACTGGCCTTCATTAATTGAGGAACAGAGTTTAGGAGTCAGGAGGTAATGATGCAGCTCTAAGACCCTTGTCAGTTCTGGTTACCTCATTATAGAAAGGATGTAGAGGCTATTGAGAGAGTTCAGAGGAGATTTACAATGATGCTGCCTGGATCGGGAGGCAGGCCTTATGAAGATAGGTTGAGGGAGCTGGGACTCTTCTCACTGGAGAGACGTAGGTTGAGAGGCGACCTGATAGAGGTTTATAAAATGTTGAGAGGAATAGATAGGGTGGACTCTCAGAGACTATTTCCCCGAGCTGAAATGGTCACTACAAGAGGACACAGATTTAAGGTGCAGGGAAGCAAATACAAAGGAGATGTCAGGGTAGGTTTTCCACTCAGAGGGTGGTGAGTGAATGGAACCGACTGACGTCGGAGGTTGTTGAGGCAAACTCACTGGGGTCTTTTAAAAGACTTCTGGATGAATATCTGGAAAAGAATAGGATAGGGGGTTATAGATAGGTCTGTGGATTGGTAGATGTGATCGGCGCAACTCGTGGGCCGAAGGGCCCGTTTGTGCTGTATTGTTCTATGTTCTAACCTGGGTTAATTTTCTCTGGCTTGGTGGTAATGGCAGATTGGGGCATATGCCAAACCAAGAGGGCATGGATGATAGGTTGAGCTTTATTTTGCTGAAGAACCTCATGGCTGCCTAATCTTGAGTTGCTAGATCTATACAAAATCTATCCAGTTTAGCCTGGTGGTGCTGTCACACAACATGATGGAAGGTATCCTCAATGTGAAGATGGGAACCTTATTTCCATAAGGGCTTTAAAGTGGTCAATCCTACCATAGCTGTCATAGACCGATACATCTGTGGTTGGCAGGTTGTGTACAGAGGTCACATGTTGAATGTGATGCCATTACGAATTGAGGACTCCCTCCTGACTGTAGACCAGTGTGCTGCCACCTCTTTTGGATCTTGCTCTGGTTTGATAGGGATGGTGATGGGATATTAAAGTATGATTCCAAATCCATGACAATGTCAGGCTGCTGTTTGACTGGTTGGAGACAGCTCTCTCAACTTTTCAGTTCCCAGATGTTAGTGAGGAAGACATTGCAGTGTCGCCAGGGATAAATTTGCTGGTATCATTGTCAGTGCCTATGTCAAATGTAATTGTGCAGACCAGAGAATGACTAGACAATTCCACATTTTTATTGTATTTAGATTCCACATATATCATGATATAATTATGAAAGCATTATGCTAGGTCTATAAGTTACTATTCCAGTGACATTATCACTCCACACCGTCCCAAATACATCTCAGACGGTTGTGGAATTGGATGAGATTGCAGAAATGGGAAGCAGCAAGTCCATGGATCAATTTGAAAGCAAAGGGGAGAACTTTAAAATCAAGATATTGCTTGTGCAGGAGCAAACGTAGGTCAATGAACACGGGTACTAGAGGAAAGAGACTTGCTGTGAGTTAAGACATGGACAGCAGAACTTTGGATGTTATCAAGTTTATAGAGGGTGGAGAGTAGGAGATCAGGTAAGAACATGCCGGAAAAGTCAAGTATAGAAATGAAGAAATGGATTAAGTCTTCAGCAGTAGAGGAGCTGAGACAGTAACAAAGCTGACTGCTGTTGCTGAGATGGTTATAGGCGGTAAGGTAGGTGACACCAATGTGAGCCAAGATGCTCATCTCTGGGTCAAGTTTGACACCAAGATTGCAAATAGTCTAATTTAATCTCTAGGAATTGAGTCAGTTGCCAGGGAACAAAGTCTGATTGGGACCAAAAACCAATAGCTTCAGTCTCGCCAATACTTAATGGGAGTAAATTTCTGTTCATCCAATCCTGGATCTGGGATAAGCAATCTGATAATTTAGCAAGAGTGGAGAAGTGATGCTGGAGTAGAACTGGATGTTGTCAATGTATATGTGAGAACGAACATACCTTTAGATGTTATCAAAGAGCAGCACATAGATCAGAAATAGGAGGGAGCAAGTAAAGGCAGATGCAAAACATGCATTAAGATTCTAGGTGTTGGTTTCCAGGTGTTAAGTGAAAGGTCCAGTCAAGGAATCCTTGGTTTGTTACCAACCACGATGGAAATGATTCATTCAAGAAGGCACCCAATACTTCGAGAAAGGCATCAAATACAAGACTCCATGAAGGACACGCAAAAGTGAAGCTGAGGCATACAAGGGAGTGCACACACACATATCCAAGTAACCCATCTATCCAACCTTTTAAGAACCACATGCCCAACATATCACAATCTGCAGATCTCACACTGGATTTACCAGCCATCTCAGAGCTCACTGACCAGAGTGGAAGCAAATCAATCCCAATAACAAGGGACTATCCTCAGTCATGCCCTCTTTCATGTGCAAATCCCCTTTCTGGTCCCTAATCATCCTGGTCTCAAAATCCCTGAAACACGTTGTCCTGATGAACTTGTCTGTAACTTCACTGCTCTCCCCAAGGATTTTGAATATGTTGACATCTTTCTGCTACATTTCCAGCTTACAACTTGTGAAGCTGGAATTTTACGGTATCAAGTGCAAGTTGTTCTTGTTGTCATTTAAATATGGATTTCTGTAAAAATTTGCCTGCCTCAGATGCACTGTATTTAATGTTCACCATGATATTGATGCCAGGCCTAAAAATGCACCATTTTGTACTCAGTTAACCAAACAGTTGAAGCCATTATTTAATCTCATCCCCTTCAAATGGGTAGCAGCTAACCACATTCCTGCTTCCATCAGAGTGACAATGCTTAGATCCAGCTTTGTGGCTCACTAATGCCCTCATGTAACACAAGGAATCATAGGATAGGAATAGGAACAAGTAGCTTTGTTGTAACGGCACTGAACTGGCAACTCAGGCTTAAAATGTTAAATTTCAGAGTGGCAAGTTATGAAACTAAAATCAATAAAACTGCAACAGAGAATGTTAGAAACACTCAGAGATGGCAGCAGCTGTAAGGAGAAAAAGCAGAGTTAAGGTTCAGCTCATTTGACTCTGTCAGAGCTTAAAAGGAGGAGAAATGTATTTGTTATCAAAGTGTAGCTGAGAGAATTTGCAACAAGTAGCAACTTTAGAAAAAAACGCATATGGTCCGGTGCAGGCGGATTTGCATTGAGACAACACACGCCTGGGATATTTTTAAAGGGGTGGGTTTAAGATAGAGGAGAAGGATCACAATCTAAAATTGTTGAACTCAATATTGAGTCCTGAGGACTCAAATGTGCCTATTCGGAAAATGAGATCCTGCTCCTCTGGTTTGTGTTGGGTGTCACTGGAACATTGCTGTCTGCCAAGGATGGAAATGCAGACACAAGAGCAACGTGCTGCGTTAAAATGGCAAGCAACAAGGTCAGGGTTATGCTTGCAGACTAAACAAAGGTGTTCTACAAAGCAGACACCCAGCCTCCTTTTGGTCTCCCTGCTGCAGAGGAGATTGGATTGAGTGCAGCAAATACAACAGACCGAATTGAAGGAAGTGGAAGTGAAAATCTACTTAATCTGTAAGTATCTGGGACTCTGAATGTTTAAAGATTTATTAGTCACAAGTAGGTTTACATTAACACTGCAATGAAGTTACTGTGAAAATCAGAGTTGCCACATTCGACACCTGTTTGGGTACACTGAGGGAGAGTTTAGCATAGCCAATCCATCTAACTAGCATGTCTTTCAGATTGTGGGAGGAAACCGGAGATCCTGGAAGGAAGTTGGTCAAAGTTGATAAAAGGGCAGATTTTGCACCTTATATGATTGCAAGGTAAGGTGTCGTAGGAAGGGTGTGGGGAGTGGGGCAATGGAGAAGAGGACTAGGGTGCTATGGAGGGATGGGGCAGCTCCCTCCAGCAATTCAATTTAATTGCAGCGCCTTAACACTTGCTGATATACTGACGTCAGTCAGTGACATTGACAGAAATCGCCTTGCTTCGACCAAATGACCTGCTTACTTATGGCATGAGCTGTTCTGTGGCCAATTTCTGAGTTGGCTGACGAGGATTAAAATTTTACTGCTGAATGGAAGGCATCCAAGACCAGCATATTTGGCAGCAGCAGGGACAAACGTTCCGTGTCACTGTACAGCGTTTGAATCCAGGTGCTGACTTTAAACTTGGAGAGCCCAATAGAACGGTGCAAATAAGGATTGCCTTAAAAGCCTTTTTTACACCAACACTTCTTTCAGGCAGATTCCATGAGTCAATTCCCAGCATTTAGATGTCAAAATCCATCTCCCTCATCTCAATGGCATAAATATAAAGCATTTTTTTCTGGTCTACAATTCTGGCACTGTATAAGGAAACTGCATTTAGTGTTAGCCTGCTCAGCCAGCCTACAATGCTCCTAAAATCCAAACTGAACAAGCACTGTATTAAAAAGTTACTTCTTCATCCATTACAAAAACTTGCATTTATAGACTGCATGGGGAACTACAGAGAAGTAGTTAAACAGAAATGGGTATCCAAGTGACATAAGAAGGTATTAGGATGAGTAATAAATAGCCTGACCAAAAATATAGGCTTTAAAAAGGGTCTTTAGAGAGGAAATGCCAGAGTTGCAATAGCTTTCTTATATTGGGCTTCACTGTCATGACTCTTTCAATAAACCATCTCAAGTTCAGACCACCTCAATTTTTCAAACTGGGCATACATTCACATGACCTGTCTCTCCATGAAACAACATAAGTCAATGAAGACTTACCTGCACGTACATCAAGCTATTAGGAAAGCTCATGGCATGCTAGTCTTTATCACAAGAGGATCTAAGTAAGAACTTGTGAAGTCTTGTTTCAGTTGTATAGAAGCTTGGGCTAGACTGCACCTGGAGTAGTGCATGCAGTTTTGTCCCCTCACCTCAGTAAGGATATCATTGCCATAGGGAGAATCAACAAAGGTTCATTAGGCTTGTTGCAGTGACTTGGGACTGTCTTATGAAGAGATTTTGGGCAAACTGGGCATGTAATTCTCTAGAATTTAGAAGAGTGATAGGAGATCCCATTGAAATCTATGAAATACTTAGATGCAGGTAAGATGTTATCCTTGGTTGGGGAGTCTAGAACCAGGGGACACAACTTTATAATACCTTTATACAGAGATATGCAAATTTTTGGAATTCTCTAGCCGAGGGGGTTGCATATGTTTAAAGCAGAGATTGACAGATTTCTGATTAACAAAGAAGAGATATGGGGATAGCAGGAGTAATGTAGGGTCCAATCAGCCATGATCGTAATAAATGGCAGAGCAGGCTAGACAAGATGAATGGCCTACTCCTGTCCCTTGTTGCTGTAAAAAGCTGAACTAATATAACAAATATTTTTAAATAGATAAGTAAGAGAAGTCTATTCCAGAAGTGTGAATTTGTACCAACAGGTGGCCACATTGTCACGACAAGTTTTCTGGAGTCAACATTTAAACACAAGTTACCTTTATACTGAAAAAGACTTGTGCTGGCAACAGCACCTTCTGATGTGTGGTCAGCTGCAAAACAAATATAAACTTTCTCAGATTTTCTTAGATAGGAAAGATCCATTTGCCACTGGCTGGCAGACTATGCCAGAATTTGGCACCACGAACATGGTCCTTGGCTTCATGTAAAGGCAGCCACACACCTACGATTACAAGGAGGACATGGCTAAATGAGCCAATTTGGATTGTTGTTTTACAGTGAAATGCTGCACTTAAAATAGTTTCTGATCAATGAAGCATTGCCACTTCAGCTGACTGAAATGAAACAGTGCTTCAAGGCCAGGAACTTATTTAGTGTCATTTTCGTCAAGCTTTCAACTGCTGTTGGTTGTTTTCTTGAGGTATTTAATAGATTGCTTCTAAAGTTGTACATTGAAACCCGTTCTTTGGGTAAGCAATGAAACAATCTCTTTTTGTTCCATACTTTATGTTCTTATACATCACCACTCCCTCTGAACACTTTATCAAACAGTACAAGGTATTTAGCTTTGCCAGGTTCTTTCCCGCCAATAAATTTACATAACTGGAAAAAATAATAGGGAAGCGCTAGAGGCAGATTGGGAAGAAGCCTTTGAACCAGGTATAATCATGGGAATTTTATAAAGATTATTGAGTGTGATATCATTGCTCCCATGCTGGCATGAGATAGAGTCCTAATTATATAATTCATTGTTAAAAATATTCAGTGCATTTCAGAAGAATTGTATTTTTAACAGCAACTCAATTCTTCAACTGTTATTCAAAGTTCTTTTGGAAACTAAGTACAAGAATTACTGAATCAGAAATGAATGATTTTAATGGATAAAAATTCATTTTAAAATTGAAAGGTTTAAATGACTTGGGCACCAGCATGAAAAGGTTATAGTCTTTGGCTACTCAATGGCAACAACTCTCAAAGAAACTCAGGAAGTGATTTGATGTATTATCACATTGATGTATTGTAACAATAAAAATACTGTTTCTTGCACAGTATACAGATAAAACATACCATTTATAGAGAAGGAAACGAGAGTGTGCAGAATATAGTGTTACAGTCATAGCTAGGGTGTGTAGAAAGATCAACTTAATGCAAGGTAAATCCATTTAAAAGTCTGATGGCAGCAGGGAAAAAGCTTTGGGTCAGTTGGTACACGACATTAGACTTTTGTATCTTTTTCCCGATGGAAGAAGGTAGAAGAGAGACTGCCCAGGCTATGTGGGGTTCTTCATTATGCTTTGCTGAGGCAATGGGAAGTGTAGACAGAGTCAATGAATGGGAGGCTCGTTTGCATGAAGGATTGGGCTACATTCACAACCTTTTGTAGTTCCTTGCGATCTTAAGCAGAACAGGAACCATACCAAGCTGTGATACAACCAGAAAGAATGCTTTTAGGATGCATCTGTAAAATTTGGTGAGAGTTGTAGCTGAAATACCAAATTTTCTTAGTCTTCTGAGAAAAGAGAGGTGTTGGTGGGTTTTCTCAACTATAGTGTCAGCATGGGAGGCTGACCAGGACAGGTTTGCTTTGGCAATCTTAATGCTTGGCATTGCGCAATGACCTCAGGCCTGGTTAGGTACTACGCGCTGAATCCTTGGGCCCTAACCTGCTGACAATGACCCTCTCCTGCTGCGGGCTTTTGGCAGTATGCCAGTCAATAATATAATGCACTGTTGACATCAATGGGACTCGAACAGCCTGGCGTGGGCCAATGACGAGCTGGCTCCACTACTGGAAAGCACCACACGGGTGAGGGGAGGGAGAGGCAGGGATCCTGCCCAGTATAAACAAAATAAAAATACAAGGCACTGGAAACACTCAGGTGTTGGGCAGCATCAATAGAGGAAGGAACACGGTTAAATGCAATTTTCAGGTAATTAGAACTGGAAAATAATCAATTCTTTAAATTGGATTAAGTCGTTTTAAACTTTATCAGAAAAGCTTTGATTTGAAGCTATATGATTGAGAGTAATTGTATTTAATGTACATTTGTTTCTCTGCAAGCTAACCTAAATAAGATCCTTGAAGGTAGCATCACAGGTGGAGACGGTGGTGAAGGCGGTAATACAGCATGCTTGCCTTTATAGGACGGTGTATAGAGTATAAAAATTGTTACAGCTGTATAGAACGCTGATTTGGTCACATTTGGAGTACTGCACCAAGTTCTGGTCGCTACACTACCAGAAGGACATGGAGGCTTTGGAGAGAGTACAGAAAAGATTTACCAGGATGTTGCCTAGTATGGAGAGTCTTAGCTATGACGACAGATTGGGTAAACCGGGGTTGTTCTCCCTGGGGTGTATAAAATTATGAAGGGTGTAGATAGGGTAAACAGTGAGATGCTTTCCCAGGTTGGGAGTGATGAACACGAGGAATCATGGGTTCAAGGTGAGGGTTGGGGGGGGGGGGGGGGCGCGGTGCGAGGTTTAACTCATATCAGAGGGACATATTTTACATAGAGGGTGGAGGAGGCCTGGAATGCACTGCAAAGCAAGGTGGTCTCACTGGGACCGTTTAAGACTTATCTGGATATTCACATGAACAGACTGGGAATGGAGGGATACAAACAAATGGTCTAGTTGGACCAATGAGCGGCGCAGGCTTGGAGGGCCGAAGAGCCTGTTTCCTGTGCTCTATTGTTCTTTGTGTGCAATTTAAAAACAAGATGACTATTCATTTCACTTGCCACTCAATTCTGCACTTGTACACTTTTCTTCAAGTCTGATGATGTCCTCAACTTTAGTTAACCATGTATAGTCCTTTCATTAGAATTATTATTCATAACAATAATATACTCAGAGTATTCTAAAATATCCCCTTAAATTAAACACATCGAGAAACCATTCATCTCAGAAAAAGCCAACGAACTTCTTATCCAGATAATGACTACCAAGCTGATTTTTTCAGTTTATATGAAGATTAAAATCACAATTATTGACACCCAATATTTATCATTTTGCCTTATCTTTGCAGCATCTAGTCTTGAATGTTGGATCATTCTTAATTTTTTTTCCTCTCTCTCCCTTCCTGCCGTTCACTGATACCATATCCCATTTTAGTATTTCACTCTTTTGCCTTGCTTCTCTCCTGGATTTGCAACACCAATCCAAGCTTGATCCTTCTCTCCCTTCACAGATTGCCACCTTGAAGGTTCTGTTTCTTATTTTGGTGCCTCGCCCATCATAGTAATTATGCAGAACCTCTTTCCTTGTCCTGCCTATGTCACTAGTACCTATGCGGACTACAGCAACTTGATCCTCCTCTTTCCAGTTCCTCTGCCCAAAATCCTGGCATCAGGCAAACAACCCAGCCGTCTGGGCTGTGTTGTCTGCCCTTTGTTGCAGTGTCAATCCACCTCACTATATTGCTATATTCCTGTTTGTTCCCCCTCCCCCACTTGATTGGCTTCCTATGATGCCATGACCAGTCTGTTCATTCATCTCACAGGCCTCGCTTTTGTCCACACAAGTTTTGAGCATCTCGAACCTGTTTAACAATTGCAAACTTGGAGGCCCCTCCACTCTTGTTACTTTGATTCCTTTATCTGCTTCACTCAAGGTCACATCTTGCTGTTCCTGACTGCTGGTATTTCTCCCTTATGTCAGTGTCTGCAGTTCAGGTTTCAGATCCAGAATTCCCTGGGATGCCTACACATTCTGCAGATGTGTTTGCCCTGGATCACCCACATGTCCAAAAGTTCCCACATTTCACAGCTTCAACATAAGTTACATTTAGTTAACTTAAATTCGGAATAATTCTTATGTGCACTGCAATTTATTGTACTTATTAAGTTCTGGCAAATAACACTACAGATTATACGTTGCTTAAGCATACAGGCTTGTGTTTCAGGTATTTATTTCTATTATTTTAGCAAGTTTATTTTAAATTTGAATTGTTATCAATAGACATTTATACCTCCTGTGTGCAAACTTGGCCATTAACACTGTCCCTAGGCCAAGCACTTCCTAGCTAATCAATTTCCGAGTTTCCTGTGGTCACAGCTGTCTCTTTCCCACTCAGTTTCTTCAGCAAATGAGATGGCGCGCTCCTGACCCCCTGCTCCTTTCCAATTCAAATTCCAGCTCGATTAGGTAGCTTTATTCTGCACCGAGCCATGTTATTCTTTTTACCTGGAATATTTGTTTTGAACAATATGCTCACAAAACAGAAAATATTCCATTCTTCAGTCTTCATCACAACATTCACAGGAAAAATTAAACTATTTAAGCCTTTACAGATATCTAACCCAGTTTTTAAAATTATAGAAGGTTAGCATTAACACTTTGGCACTAATAGTATGCATTTGTAAATAATTATCAAGACTTTAATTTAAATTGCATGGCCTCTATCTTCATTGGTGTATTATAATCTATTTTTGTACAATTACTTAAACCGTAGTTGTAAATTGTTTTGACTTGCAGGGTATGTTCAATGCTAATTGTTAACCTATGTTAAGGATGGAATAGACTAGGACAAGAACGCAGAATACATTAGTTCAGGATAAATGCTTTAAGTCCGTTTACTAAAAATCATAGGATAAGAAACAGCTAAAGCCACAGGCTATCTGAAAATTGTGTTTCCTTCTCTATCGCTCCATGTGTGACATGCAGATTTTTGGGTACAGAGCAGTGGAGTGTTTAGGTGCTGAAATTCATTGATACACAAAACAAATTATGACCTTAATTTATCTTTTTGAATTCTGCCAAAGTACAAAGCAGTGACAACTGGAAATACATGATGCAACCTTACAAAAAAAATGGCCATCATACTTTTTGATTTCAATCAACTGGGACTAGGGGCATGTTCAATTTATGGTTCAAAAAGTACAATCAATATCCTTCCATAAAATAACACAGAGACTACAAAAGAACTGCCCTTTTCCGGAGCATTTTAAGTTATTCACTTGATTCAGCAACAAAGCCAGGAGACTGTGGAGGTTATCACTACAGGGGTGAGGCTTTCAGCAAATGACCTGAGTTAGGAGCACTGGCCTCACCTGACAATGTTAAAAGATGGGAAAGGAAGTGGTTGCAAAGGAGAAGATATGCAGTATGAACTCAGCTGAGGGTTATACAAGACTATAGTTCCAAGCAAGCCAGTAGTCAGACAGGGAGTTGCAGGCAAGAGAAAGTTTATATCTTTAAGCACTTGGGCTTCATTCAGAAAGGCATGGGTGAAATAATCATGAACTCTGCTTGGGTAGCAATACCAAAAAATAAATCCCTAATTGACAGAAAGGTAATGAGAGATAATTAATAGAGTCAGAAGTTTACAGCATGGAAACAGGCCTTTCGGACCAAATTGTCCATGCTGCTTTTTTACAGTCCCTCAACTAAGCCCAATTGCCTGCATTTGGCCCATATCCCTCAATGCCTACCATACCCATGTAACTACTAAATGCTTTTTAAAAGATAAAATTGTACCCACCTCTATACTACCTTTGACAGCTTGTTCCAGAGGTTCACCACCCTCTGAAAAAAATTGCCTCTCTGGACACTTTTGTATCTCTTCCCTCTCACCTTAAACATATGCCCTCTAGTTTTAGGGTCCCCTGCTGTTGGGAAAAGATACTATCTACCTTGTCTTTGCCCCTCATTATTTTATAGACCTCTATAAGGTCATCCCTCAGCCTCATTCATTCCAAAGAAAAAAGTCCCAGTCTATTCAGCCTGTCCTTATAACTCAAACCATCAATTCCTGGTCCTAGGAAATCTTTTCTGCACTCTTTCTAGTTTAATAATATCCTATAATAGTGACCAGAATTGCACACAGTATTCCAAGTGTGGCCTTACCAACGTCTTGTACAACTTCAACAAGACGTCTCAACTCCTGTATACTGTGATGAGTTAATAGCTAAGATTATAAATGCTGGTTTGTTCCCTTTTTAAAATAGGAGAGAATATTGACTGATGCTTTGCATTTCATGAAAGGAGGGAGGTGAACTCACTAACATGAACAGCAGCAAATAATGAACATTTTTCATTAAAACATAGTTGAAATATAATCACAGGCTAGGTACTATGGCCGCAGTATATGGTTAAGAATATTCAACAGAGTATCATACTTATGAACACATTTTTAAACAGTCTAACAGGCTACAGCTTCCTGGAATAATGAGCTAAAAACTATTTAAATTAACTTGGCAACACCTCCACTTTCCACACATTAGAGGTCACCTTGTCCCTTCAGTGTGAATGGCTGCAGTATTCAAGAGAGTTTGGTTGATAACTTTTAACCACACCATGCAAGAATCCACAGAACTGCTGTAAATTATTTTTTAATGCCATGATTGATTCTTCATGCAAAAATTACAGTAAAAGTTTATTAGTCACAAGCAAGGCTTACATTAACACTACAATAAAATTACTGTGAAATTCTCCTAGTCACCACATTCCAGCATTTGTTCAGGTCAATGCATCTAACAACCATGCCTTTCAGACTGTGGGAGGAAACCAGAGCACTCAGAGGAAATCCATACACAGGGAGAACATGCAGACTCCACACAGACAGCGACACAAGCCACAAATTGAACCTTCGTCCCTGGCTTTGAGAGGCAGTAGTGCTAAGCACTCGAATTTTCTATAATATAGAATACACAAAAAGCCATGCATGCTGTAAATGATTCATCAAGAGGTCTAGATATCCCTTTGGTTGTTTAACAATATTGCCTGGCCCTGGCTAAGTTGTGTCTTTGAAAGAAAATGTTAAGCCATACCCGGCCATGTTGTTAAAACAATAATGTTTGGGAATGGTTGTATTCCATCTGTCATATTTTATTTAATGCAAGGATGACTGAAAGTGATCATAGATTTCAAAGCAATGTACTACTGTACGTAACAGCGACTGAACAGGAAATTTTATTTCCCTACTTTTTGAAGAGACAGTGGAAAACTCAATTGATTGTGACAACTTGAAAACAATAGTTCACACTGAAACAGAATGGTTGAAAGATGATGCACTATTGATAAGAATTCACAGTGACAGATTACATTTGCAATTATATGAATTCCTACTGGAAGGTTAGTTTTCCAAAACTGACAGGCAAATAAAAGACCAGCAAATCTATCAATTCTAAATTTTCCACAATCACATACAAGCAACAAGTCTGATAACCAATTGCAATTCTCAGCTAAATTCAGTATGCCGCAGCATTATTCTTCAGACAGCTGCAGCAATATTTAACTGTTTTTTATATAAAGATCAGACTGTGCTTTTTGATCAAAGCCATTAGCAGTATTGCTCTCTCTCTGCCTCTGCTTGTAGCTACTTCTAATAGAATTGCCGTCATGGTATATCACACTCATCTCTCTTGTACTATCCTCACACATGTACTGTAGCTTGTCTGCAACTGCTTGAGACATCCGTCATCCAACTACACCTAGGTTAACTCTTCATTCTGTCCTGCACTTTGCCCTTTAGAATAGCACTCAAGTAAAATAAATTTGTTTCAGTTCTGAAATCATATTCGACTCAAAATTTTAATTCAGTTTCATCTCTCCATAGACGTTGCCAGACCTGAGTATTCTCTGCACACACTCTTTACACTTCAAATGGTTTGTTCCATTGCATAGATGTATTTGATTGGAGCATATTTGTAAATTAACACTTACAAAAAATTTAAACATTGTATCTGATCCTGATTTTCTATGGTTAAGTGCAAGCAAATACATCACATTGTTTGCCTGATAAATTGCATGCAAGTGTAAGAATTGGATTCGATTTCTAAGATGCTAAAAGCAGACGCTCAAAATGGGAATTTGTCCAAAATTTGGTACTTTGCTCAGAACAAAACGGCTGCTTCCTCTCTGCTCAACAGACTTGAAATGCTGAAAGAAAAAGAGCCTTATGAACTGAAGAAACTGACTTAATACTAGAAACTAGATTCACTTAAATAAACTGCCAAAAAAAGCCCCACCAAGGGTAACGGATTCACTTTAAACTTTCTCATTCTTCTCGTTCTGTCATTTTCTGTGTTTGAAATGATTAAAACATTATAAACTATCTGCACATCACAATATATTTCAGATTGTAACCCTGTAATCTTTGCTGCAATACACCTTTCAGAAGAAACATTGGTAGTAAAACATGATACTGCATTAAATCATTGAGCAGATCATTACAAGTGACTGTTTGCCTATTGGTTATGCACCTTTGAAAGAGTTGAGCATAAAGTACACACTCCTGACCATAGGGCTATAGTCTACTTGCATTAATAAATTATATTATTCAGGAAGGTCATTTATAAAAACCCAGGGATGTAGCTGTAATTATTCTGGCTTGGCAGAACAAAACTGTTGAATTATTAAAGTTAAGCAAATTTAAAGTGTTTCTAAATATAACTCACATTAGCATTAAGCGGAGGCCGCCTAGTATCACTCTCTCTTTTGGATTTTAACTCTACTGGCATATCTTAAATCGCCAACCTGAAGTACCCCTCTTGTAAAAAAATCAAAGTCATTTCCATATGTGCAAGGGTTTTTGCCTTGCATGTTCAGTAGTGTACGATAATTAAATTGGGAGCAGCTGATTGATTACGTCTTCATTCTTCTTTGACAGAGCCCTGCACTCAGTTTACAACGACATTCAAAAACAAAGTTGCTTCCATATTGTTCTGATAGTTATCTCTAGTCTCTGCTGAGCGATTTTAGAACATAGAACATAGAACATAGAACATAGAACAATACAGCACAGAACAGGCCCTTCGGCCCTCGATGTTGTGCCGACCAAAATAAAAAGAAATGCCCCTCCTAACTAAACCATTCCCTTCTCATCCATATACTTATCAACTAACCTCTTAAACGCCACCAAACTTGGCGCATCTACAACAGCTGCAGGCAGGGCATTCCACTCCCTAAGCACTCTTTGAGTAAAGAACCTACCTCTGATATCCGTCCTATAACTCAAACCCCTTAATTTAAAGTTGTGTCCCCTCGTGCTAGCTTTTTCCATCCTAGGAAAAAGGCTATCACTGTCCACCCTATCCAAACCTCTAATTATCTTATATGTTTCAATAAGATCCCCCCTTAGCCGCCTCCTTTCTAACGAAAACAGCCTCAAATCCCTCAACCTCTCTTCATAGGACCTGCCCTCCATACCAGGCAACATCCTAGTAAACATCCTCTGTACCCTCTCCAATGCCTCCACATCTTTCTTATAATGTGGCGACCAGAACTGCACACAATACTCCAAGTGCGGCCGCACTAGAGTTTTGTACAGTTGCAACATGATGCTGCGGCTCCGAAATTCAATCCCCCTACCAATGAAAGCTAAGACTCCATATGCCTTCTTAACAACTTTATCCACTTGACTGCCTACTTTCAGTGATCTATTGACACATACACCAAGCTCCTTCTGTTCCTCAACACTATTAAGAGCCCTACCATTAGCCCTATACTCTACACATTTATTGTTCCTGCCAAAGTGCATTACCTCACACTTTTACACATTAAACTCCATTTGCCACCTCTCGGCCCAGCTCTGCAACTTGTCCAAGTCACTCTGTAAACTAAAAACACCCCTCTTCACTATCTACCACACCACCAACTTTAGTATCATCTGCAAATTTACTGATCCATCCCTCAATACCCTCATCCAGATCATTTATAAAAATTACAAACAGCAGGGGCCCCAAAACAGACCCCTGAGGCACACCACGCGTCACCGAACTCCACGAAGAAAATCTCCCATCAACCACCACCCTCTGTCTTCTATCTGCCAGCCAATTTCTAATCCAATTAGCTAAATCACCCTCTATTCCACACATCTGCATTTTCTGTAGAAGTCTTCCATGGGCCACCTTATCAAAAGCCTTACTAAAGTCCATATATACTACATCAACCGCCTTACCCCCATCCACCTCTCTGGTCACTTTCTCAAAAAACTCAATGAGGTTAGTAAGGCATGGACCTACCCTTCACGAAACCATGCTGACTGTCCCCAATCAATTCATTTCTCTCTAAATAACTATAAATCCTATCCCTAATAATTCTCTCCAATACCTTGCCCACAACAGAAGTAAGACTCACTGGCCTATAATGCCCTGGAAGGTCTCTCTTCCCCTTCTTAAACAATGGGACCACATTCGCTATCCTCCAGTCCTCCGGAACCACACCCGTAACCAACGAGGACCTGAAGATCAGAGGCAGAGGCTCTGCAATCTCCTCTCTTGCCTCCCAGAGAATCCTAGGGTAAATCCCGTCCGGCCCAGGGGACTTATCCAACTTCAAACCCTCGAGAATTTCTAGCACATCCTCCCTATCTACTACAATACTTCCCAATTTGCAACACTGTACCTCAGTGTTCTCCATAGCTACATTTCCAGCACTCTGCGTGAATACCGAAGAGAAATATTTATTCAGTGCCTCACCAATCTCTTCAGGCTCCACGCACAACTTCCCACTGCTGTCTATGACTGGCCCTAATCTTGCCATAACCAATCTTCTATTCTTAACATATCGAAAGAAAGCTTTAGGATTCTCCTTAATCCTATCAGCCAACATCTTCTCGTGTTCCCTCTTAGCTCTCCTCAATTCACTTTTTACCTCCTTCCTAGCTAATCTATAGCTATCCATTGCACTACCTGAGCCTTCAAGCCTCATCATGACATAAGCCTCCTTTTTCTTCTTAACCAGCAAATCAACTCTTTTCGTACACCAAACAGCTGGTGGCAGTATTACAATAAATGTGTCTTATTTGCTCAGGTTGACAGATCCATTTTTTTCTCATCTGCCCTTTGTAAATACAGCATAAACACCAGTTGCTTGAGAGCGACACAAACAGCTCAAACTACAGATATAGGAAAAATAAATTCAAAGTACGATGCTGGAAAAATAATCCTATTCCTAAGCACCAGACCTTTCATTTCATACACAATATCGCTCATCTCTGCTTGCTTAAAATCAAATCAGACATTTCATCACGTACTATTAAAATGTTCTTTTCCGAAATGCAGCTTAAAATTCAGGCTAGAGGTGAAGCAGGCGATCAGTTCAAACAGACAACCCAAATCATCGCAGTCCCAATTTAAGTATTTCTGTTGTCCAGGGTGAGTGTCTGCACTACAAATAACCCCAAATACTCCTAAGTTTAGAATAGAGGAAGAAAGCAAGTGCACACTCTTGACTGCTGCCTAGCAACCGCGCTTGAAACACACAATTTTATGTTGGGAAGGAAAATGTGCAGGCTCAGCTGTGTCACCACCTATGATCAAAGCGCCTGCTCATATTGAAAAATGGTCCAGGTGGTTCAGAGAAGCCTAACTGGGTAAAAATGGGTGCTGAGACAAAGAAACAGCTATTGGGAGGGGTAAGCAAAATCATCAAGGAAGGAGTTTTAGTTTTGGAGGGCCTGCAAGGAGAAAAGGAGAAAGGCAGAGGGATTTTAGGAGGGAATTCGTAACATGTGAGCTCTGAGATTAAAAGCTGACAAAGTTGGGATTAAAAAGATATAGAAAGACAGAGTCAGAGCAATAAAGAATGTTGCCAGACTAAGGGGCTCCACTACTTTTTGTAGCCCTTGGGGAAAAAAAAAAATCACAAATATGGAGAGGGTGAGGCCATTAGGCAGACAGGAATTCAAAATTGGAAGTGCTAAGCTAGACTGTAAGACATTTTAAAGTTTATTAATTAGCATCATAAGTAGGCTGACATTAACATTGCAACAAAGTTGTGTGAAAATCCCTTAGTTGCCACACTCCTGCGCCTGTTCAGGTACATTGTGGAAGAATTTAGCACCTAACTAGCAAGTCTTTTGGACTATAGGAAGAACCCCATACATGGATGATGTGCAATAAAGACTTGCAACAGGATAGGATAATGGCAGCAAGCATTGGGTAAGCTGAAGTTTAATAAGGAATGAGTTGGCAAGTTGTTTAGGATAACAATATATTGATATCATTTGTGTTACCCCACCAAACTTGTTTTTTTAAATTAATTTATGGGATGTGGACTTTGCTGGCTAGGCCAGCATTTATTGCTTATCCCTAATTGCCCTTGAGAAGCCATAATGTGCAGATGCTGGTGTTGGACTGGGGTGGACACAGCACAAAGTCTCACAACACTGGGTTAAAGTCCAACAAGTTTATTTGGAATTACAAGCTTGTGGGTGATTCCAAATAAATCTGTTGGACTTTACTCTGGTTTTGAAATTTCTTACTGTCCCACTGAGAAGGTGATGTTTTCTTCTTCAACCTCTGCAGACCAAGGTAGCTGTAAGTACACCTATCTACAGTGCTGCTTTTTTTAATTCATTCATGGGACATGGGCATTGCTGGCTGGCCAGCATTCATTGCCCATCTAAGTTGCCCTTGAGAAGGTGGTGGTGAGCTAGCTGATTGAATCACTGCAGTCCATGCTGTTGCAGAATTGTGACCCAGCCACAGAGAAGAAACAGCGACATATTTCCAAGTCAGGATGGTGTGTGACTTCAAGGCAAACTTGCAGGCTGGTGGCGTTCCAATGCATCTGCTATCCTTATTCTTGTAGATGGTAGCTGTCATGGGTTTGGAAGTTGCTGCCCAAAGAATCTTGGCATCTTGGAGATGGATTTTCAATGGTAGATGATTGATTGTCTATAGGAGTAGCGCCAATCAAGCAAACTGCTTTTTCCTGGATAGTATTGGAAGTCGAGTGCTGTTGGAGATGGCACTCATCCAGTTAAGTTGAGAGCATTCCATCACATTCCTGACTTGTGCCTCGTAGATGGTAGAGGCGCTTCAGTGATCAAGAGGTGAGCTACTCCCCGCAGGATTCCTAGTTTCTGTTCTGCTCTTGTAGCCACAGTATTTTAATTTGTTGTAATACACAATTGCATTACCATCTCTGAATCCCGCACAATCTGCATCTGGTGATTACAATTGACCAGAAACTGAACTGGACCAATCATATAAATACTGCAGCTAAAAAGCAGGTCAGAGATTTGGAAATTGGCGCTGAATCACCTTTTGATTCCGAAAGCCTGTCCACCATCTGCAAAGGATAAGTCAGGAGTGTAATAGGATGAATGTAGCTCCTAAAATTCATGAAAGACAACACCATCCAAGAAAAAGCCCACTTGATTTGCATCCAATCCACCACCTTCAACATTCACTCTCTCCACCACTGAAGCACAGAGGCAGCAATGTGTACCTTCTACAAGATGCAGTGCAGTATCTCACCAAGGTTCCTTTGGCAGCATCTTCCAAACACATGACCTCCATCAGCTTAAAGGAAAACGACAGCAGATGAACGGGAATGGCACTAGCTACAAGTATCCCACCAAGCCATATGTTACCCTGACTTAGAATGATATCACCATTTCACTGTTGTTGGGTCAAAATTCTGGAACTCCATCCATGTTTGTGTATTTTCATAATATGGGCTATAAGAAATAGGAACAGGAGTAGGCCATTCAGCCCCTTGAGCCTGCTTCAACATTCAGTAGGATCACGGATTGCAACAGTTCAAGGCAGCAGCTCACCATCACTTTTTCAAGGGCAATTATAGATGGCCAACAAGTATTGGCAGCACTCATACCCCATGGTTAAAAAGTGGAAAAAAAAACATCATTTTGCTACAATGCCTATTTCCCCCAGTTCCTTCTCAATCATCAAAATGTCAGCCAAAAACAATTTCCCTTCACTGATGCTCTGGATAAAGCTAAAGTACAAATTAGTGAAGAATTTATCCAAAATATCTCAAACACTAAGGATAGTAAAAGAATGAGATTGGATAACTATGAGATGAGATATTGGATTTCAAACATTGAAATACAGGCAGTGCATATCCATAAAACAGGGCTTCTTACTTGGCAAGGAAAAAGAATTTTTGAGGTGCCACACCATACGTTACTTACCAATGCAAATTTACAAGATGCTGCCTGATTGACGTCCAACATGGAAGAGAGATAACCACAAATGCCTGTGGTGATGTCATAGCACATTGTGATCAGAGATGCTTTACAATAGTTTTTTTTTTAGTGTCACAAGTAAATTTACATTAACACTGCAATGTAGTTACTATGAAAATCCCATAGTAGCCACACTCTGGTTCCTGTTTGGGTACACCAAGGGAATATTTAGCGTGGCCAATGCCCCTAACCAGCACTGGAGAAGAAAACCAGAGCATCCGGAGGAAACCCATGCAGACACAGAAAGAACATGAAAACTCCAGAGTGACCCAAACAGGGACTTGAACCCAGGTGCCTGGCGCTGTGAGGCAGCAGTGTTAACTACTACATCACAGAACTAGGCAGCACAAGGAGCCACTTAGTCCATGTAATGTGATAATTCTTAGAAAGATTTATTCAATTATTCCAATTTCCCTGCCTATATAGGACAGCACAGTAGCACAGTGGTTAACACTGCTGCCTCACAGCACCAGGGATTCAGGTTCAATTCCCAGCTTGGGTCACTGTCTGTGAAATCTGCACGTTCTCCCCATGTCTGTGTGGGTTTCCTCCGTGTGCTCCAGTTTTTTCCCCACAGTATAAAGATGTACAGCTTAGATGCATTGGCCATGCTAAGTTCTCCCTCAATGTACCCAAACAGGCGACAGAATGTGGCAACTAGGGGATTTACATAGTAACTTCATTGCACTGTTAGTGTGAAAGCTACTTGTGATTAATAAATAAAGTTTATCTGATTTCCTTTTGAAAGTTATCCAGTTTCTCCAGTCCTGACAATGAATTCCAGAAAATGAAAAATAGTGGCATAAAAAAATTCTTCTCATCCCTGCGTCTTTTGCCAATTAGCTTAAATTTGTATTACCATTATTATTTGTTACTGACTCTTCTGCCACAGCAAAATATTTCTTCTGTCCAAATGCTTTATGTTGTTGAATGCCTCTTAAATCTTGATCTTCAGCATTCTAAGAACAGCCCAGCTTTTCTTCTCTCTTCATGCAACTGAAGTCCAACGACTTTGGTGCAGTCTAATAAATCTCCTCGGGACCTTCAGAAACACCTCGACATCTATTCTCAAATGCCATGCCCAGAACTGCACTCAGTATTGCAGCTGGGATGAAAAAACTGATTTATAGATTTGTACATCTTTGTTGCTTTTTATATTCTAATCCTCTTAATATCAAGGAACCCATATGTTTATTTTTTATGAAACAGGCTCCAACCATTCTGCCACCTTATATACCAATTTCTGGCACCCCTTTAAAATTGTACCTTCCAGTTTGTAGTGCCTCTCATTGTTCCGATCAAAGCACATTTCTTCACACTTCTATGCATTAAGTTGCATCGGTCCATTTCAATCCTGTGTGCCCTATCTACTGTGATGCTATTATTTCACCCATAACCCTCAGCAAAGCTGCTTTTCTATCCATCTCAGAGCATTCATTAAAAGCCCACCTACTTATTGCAAAAAGCAATATTAATTATCACTCGCCATTTCAATTCACCACCTTGCTCATATTGCTGTCCTCAGTTGACTGCAATGTTCTAGTTAAGTCCAATACAAGCTTAAGGAACAGCACCTTATCTTCCAATTAGGCACTTATCAGCCTTCTAGAATCAAGTTCAGACCATAAATTGTGTCCTCCATTTTGAAATCCTACCCTTCCCAAGCCAGCTTTTATTTTTTTGTTATGTTTTAGCTTTTAGACAAAGTTTTCTTTATTTTGGTAGTAACGTCTATCCTCAACTAATGCTGTGTTTCTTTGTGGATATGCCGGCATTGGACTAGAATAAGCACAGGAAGAAGTCTATCAAAACCAGGTTAAATCCAGCAGGTTTAACTGATAGCACGAGCTTTCAGAGTGTTGCTCCTTCCAGTGAAGGAGCAGCAACCCGAAGGAGCACACTTAAACCTTGTGCTACCAAATAAACCTGTTGGACTTCAATCTGGTATTTAGAGACTTCTGTCTTTTGTTTCTTTACCATGATTATTACCACTTTCTTCATCTTTTGTTCCATGACATCTTTAATCCAACCGTCTCGACCTCTAATTTATACTTGATCTTCCCTTCCACCCAGTCTTTTTAGCTCCCAGCTCTGCTCTTCCAATTCCAAAGCAGCAGCATATTGGACTCAAAACATTAATCTGATTTCTCTCTCCAACATAGTGACCACTTGTCCATTTATTTCATTGGACCGACCCACATACGAGTCAACTATCCATGTGAACTACCCAACCAATTAGGCACTGGTTGAGGACACTGTTTGTCCCATCATACAGACCTTTAAATTACAGACTTCCTTGGCAGGCTGTCCTTTCAATTTCTCACTAGGTCACCTTATTCTCCACAGATGCTGCCCAACTGCTGAGTTTGTCCAGCACTTTTTTATTCTTATTTCAGATCTCCAGCATCTGCAGTATTTTGCTCTTATTTCAGTATTTATTGCTTTCCAGAAAAAGTGGTGTTGCAGGCACAGCCCATCACTATCTACTGCACCGTGTTAAGTACTTTCTGGGTATGGTTCCTAAGCAAACACTATCTGGGGATAACAACTGGGCAGAGAAGGCTACTCATGCTTCAATCAGATTTTTCATGGCAGGGTCTGTAAGTGAACAACCAGTGGTGTAGGAGCCTGCCCTATCGTTGCCATGCAACGGGGCAAACAGTTCACGGAGTGAACTGGGCAAACCCAAATCCACCTCCTTGCGTGCTCTAACAAAACAAATTCAAAATCCAACTGAATCCAATTCATGGTCCCCACAAGAGATAAATAAGATCCAAACTGACAAGATAAAGCATGGCACCCTACCTTGGGCTCGATCCGATGTTTGATCTTAGCCAAAAGGCCACGGTGATAGATTTTCACTCCACATCACCCTGGATTGAGGACATGCAGAGCTGAATTTACACTATAACTCTGGGACAAAGGGAAACACCATTGCTGCTGGAGTGCTAAAACTAGCTGAAAACTTCTTCCACTCTGGTTTCAATATTTTATACCAAACTTTCCAAAAACAAATAATCCTAATGACTGAAGTATTCCCCTGAATAACAGTGAAATGAGGTGTAATCTCAAACAGAGATAAATCAATCTTTGCAGGTCATCTGAACATCTGCTCAATTTAACCCACCTGTGGAAAGCTGTGCTGGTAAAGTTTGGGGGCCAAAAACACTGTTCTCATACCAAATCTTTCAACTGCCTTTAGCAAGGCTAACATTACCAAATAATCTAGACTGTTAATAAAGATGTATTTTATATTGTAAATCATTTTTGAACAAAAATGTGGAAAATTCTAATAGTCTAGATTTATTATAATGGAAGTTATCTAGATCTTGCATACTATTAGCATTGTTATTGAAATAGTGCTGACACCAGGAAGGGGATACTTATGAACTGGGGAGGCAGTGGCGTAGTGGTATTGTCACTTAGCTAGCAACCCAGCGATACTGGACAAGATCTGAGGATCCAGGTTCAAATCCCACAAAATAGATAGTGAAGTTAAAAGTTTATTAGTCACAAGTAAGACATACATTAACACTGCAATGAAGTTACTGTGTAATTTCTCCAGTCACCACATTCAGGCACCAGTTCGAGTTAATGCACCTAACCAGCACGACTTTCAGACTGTGGAAGAAATCCTACGCAGACGCAGGGAGAACGTGCAAACTCCATACAGTGACCCAAACCGGGAATTGAATACAGCTCCCTAGTGCTGCAAGGCAGCAGTGCTAACTACTGTGCCACCCACAGTTAGTATCCAATAAAAGAAAATCTGGAATTACAACCCCAATGGTGATCACAAAATCACTGGTGGTAGTTGTTAAAAACCCATCTGGTTCACTAATTTTTTTTAGAATACAAAATCCACTGACCTTACGTGGTCTGGCTTATGTGTGCTCTCCTGACCCACAACAATGTGGTTTACTCAAATACGCTCTGAAAATGGAGGACAGTTAGGCATAGGCAATAAATGCTGGCCTAGCAGCAATGCCCAACTCCCATAAATAAGAGAAAACTAGTTTTGTAAAAATTAAGTAGCTATTCCCTTTGTTTGCCACAATTTAAAATTGGCTCTTTGCATCCCAGAAATAAATATCTTACTTTCTCATTCACTGCTTTGTGATAATATGATTTGGGACTACCTTGCCCTACACAGCATAGCTTGATTTAAAATTTTCATTCTTGTTTTCAAATCCTTCAATAGCCTGCTCCTCCCTCTCTCAATCTCAACAAGCCCCATAACCTTCCAAGGCATCAGTGCTTGTTTAATTTGAGTTTCTTGAGAGTCCCCAAATTTAGTTGTTCTCCCATTAGGGACTGCGCCTGTCTAGGCTCCAACCTCACTTTCCTCCTTTAAGATATCCTTAAAACCTACCACTTTGGCCAAAGATTTTGATCATACCTCTTTGACTTGTCACAATTTGTTTTATAACAACCATAAGGTGCTCATTTGGAGCACCAGTAGACACAGCAGGCTGAATTGGTACTCCATGTCAATTCTATGAAGTGCCTTGGAATCTTTGATTATGTTAAATACAGATATAAATGTAAATTGTTACTGCTTTCAGCAGCCACTTTTGATTTATTGTCACATAAATTAACACAGTGAAAGTATTTTGCACGCTATATAAATAAAACATACTGTTCATAGAGAAGGAAATGAGAGAGTGCAGAATGTAGTGTTTCAGACATCGCTAGACTGTAGAGAAAGATCAACTTAATGCAAGTTTAAATCCATTCAAAACTCTGACAGCAGCAGGGAAGAAGCTGTTCTTGAGACAGCTGGTATGTAACCTCAAACTTTTGTATCTTTTTCCCCAAAGGAAGATGGTGGGAGAAAGAATCTCCAGGACGCATGAGGTCCTTAATTATGCTGGCTGCTTTGCCAAGGCAGTGGGAAGTATAGACAGAGTCAATGGATGGGAGGCTGGTTTGCATGACGGATTGGACTACATTCACCTTTTGTAATTCCTTGCAGCCTTGGGCAAAGCAGGAGTTATACAAACTGTGATACAACCAGAAAGAATGCTTTTTATAGTGCATCTGTAAAAGTTGGAGAAAATCATAGCTTACATGCCAAATTTCCTTAGTCTTCTGAGAAAGTAGTAGTGTTGGTGGACTTTCTTAAGTATAGTGTCGCATGGCAGGGGGACCACGACAGGTTGTTGGCGATCTCGACACTTTCTATTGCATTCCTAATGATCTAGACAAGGGGCATGTTCTTCTTTATGCTTCCTGAAGTCAATGACAATCTCCTTTGCTTTGTTAACATTGAGGGAGAGTGTATTGTTGCCACACCAGTTCACCAGATTCTCTGTCACTCTTGTCCTCTGTCTTGTCATTATTTGAGATCCTACTCACTAAAGTGGTGTCATCAGAAAACTTGAAAATCAAATCGGAGGAGAATTTGGCCACACTGTCATAGGTGTACAAGGTGTATAATAGGGGGTTGAGAACACAATCTTGTGGTGCACTCGTGTTGAGGATTATCGTGGAGGTGTTGCTTATCCTTAGTGATTTTAGTCTTGAGTTAGGGAGTTCAGGATCCAGTCTCAGAGGGAAGTGCTGAGCCCAGGACACGGAGTATGGTGATGAGTTTTATGGTAATAATTGTGTTGAAGGTTGAGCTGTAGTCAATAAATAGGAGTCCGAGATAGGTGTCCTTGTTGTCTAGATGTTCTAGGGTTGAGTGCCTTGGACCCAAAGTTTGCAAATAATACCTTGAATTGGATATTACAGAACAATCCAGTTCTAGTACGTAGAAATAGTCACAGGCCACAGAAGGATAATGTTTGCTGGCAATGCAAAATACTCTGTAATCTAGATATAATGGCAAAATACTTAAACAAACAAGCCTTAAGATTAATAATCAGCATGCTAATGTTGCCTAAAGTCCTTGTTTAAAAATAGTTCCTGTTTAAAATAAAGAAATACAGCATAATTAACCATCTACAAATTAGAAGGCTTGGAGAAAGTGCAAGGAAAACCAAAATGTTTGCATGTGGTATATTGGGCTGTAAAATATCAATGATTTCCAAACCATGCTGTATTTCTTCACACTATCCCACTGTGTGGAGGTTCCACCTCAGATTAAGTTTCAGGGATATTGGAGCTGACTAAGAAAATGCCTAAACGTAAAACTGCGAAAGTCCAACTGCAATGCCAAATACAAAATAAAATATGTCCCATATGGGCAGCATAGTGGCCCAGTGGTTAGCACTGCTGCCTCTCAGTGCCAGAGACCCAGTTTCAATTTCAGCCTCAGGTCACCGTCTGTGTGGGGTTTGCACATTCTCCCGTATCTGGAAAGGTTTCCTCTGGGTCTGCTGGTTTCTTTCCACAGTCCAATTTCATGTGGGTTAGGTTGATTGGCCATGCTAACGTGACCTTAGTATCAGGGGGATTAGCAGGCTAAGTGTGGGGGTTACAAGAATAGGTACAGACTCGATGGGCCGAATGGCCTCCTTTTGCACTGTAGGGATTCTATGATTTGAATTTTCCATAAAGGTGACAACAATCACCCATTGTCAGCAATGGCCATTACCACAAAAGGAGTAAAATTCCATGCAAATCAGGTTCCTTTATTCTGAAAGCTTTTTTAAATGCTCACCTCATAGTTGGGAAAATTCTTTCGCATAAAAACAAGCAGAAATCAAGGAAAATAAAAGTAATTTTATAGATAACTTTGCTCTCATGGTGGCCTGTCAATTACTGAGACAATAATTCTCCTTCAAAATTTCTGTTCCTGCAAGCCGCTTGCACACACTTCCTCATCCACATCCCCAGCAATATGAATGTTGAAATCAAGATTCATTGCATAATCTCCCACTTGGAACGTCTTTTCTCCAGATTTCAAAAACTAACGAATTTACCTTTCTTGTTTTCCCCCCTGCTGTCAGATTTCTCAAATCAAGCTCGGCATCACCTTTTCAGAGATTGACTATCCTTTGTATTTCAAAAAGTATTCCAGCCTTAGCCCTACCCTCTTGTTTCCTGAAGTTAAACTTGGAATCACTTCTATTGTCTTCAGCCAACAACTGAATTTGCATTGCAACATATGCTACTGTAAGCTCAGTCTGGCTTGTAGTTGGAGAAAGCGCACAGCTGGAAGCAATGGGTATCCATATAAGGCATCTGCTACTTCTATTCAAACTAAACATTGAAATAGCACTGGTCATAAATGTTATCATATTTTTCTTAAGCTGAATTTCTGTTCCAATTTTTTTTAAATTAAGCCTATTTGGAATTGTTACCAACTGCATAATTTATCAGCACTTAAACAATAAAAGTACACAAATTAATATATCATACAGCTGTAAAACAACTATAAGCCAAATAAAAAGAAATTAGTTTCAAAAACTATGCTTAAAATTTAAGATATCCTTTAGCAGTTGGCCAATAGTGTTAAACAGGCAGCAAGCTACTCGATTCATTGCTGTGAAAGTTTAAAACTGTACAAAGGTGGTGCAGAATGAAGCAAGGACATCAATACATCTACTGAATTGTATGAAAATGATTTTGCTTAATTTTTCCAGAGAGAACTGAATTCAGGTTTCAAACCTGGATGATTCTTCATTTATGCCATTACAACCTTCATACACCATTTCAGACAAGATTTTGAGGCAGCATTGTGGCATAGTAGCTTGCACTGCCGCCCCTCAATGCCAGGCAGCCAGATTCAATTCCAATTTCAGGTCACAGTCTGTGCTGTGTCTGCACATTCTCCCCATGTCTGCGTGGATTTCTTCTGTGTGCTTGGTTTCCTCCCACAGTCCAAAGACGTGCGGGTTAGGTTGATTGGCCTTGCTAAATTGACCTTAATGTCAGGGGATTAGCAGGATAAATGTGGTGTTACAGGCCTGGGTGGGATTCTGGTTGGTGCAGACTTGACGAGCTGAATGGTGGCCTCCTGCACTGTAAGAATTCTATTCCATTTTCATTAAACTTTTATTTTCTATTGTCCTACAAGATGCCAAAAAAGACACTTTTTTTAAGCGTGGGCAAAAACATTAACTGACTGAAGTCAAGACTGGCCACAGCTCTCACAAAAAAAGGATTTCTAACTTTCAGAAAGCTTTTGAGGCAAAACCCTGACCAATGGGAGACGAACAATCTACAAGGAGAAAGGACCCTTAAACCTCTGGTAAATTTAATAGCTGAAACATCAACCATCTCAAGAATTTACAGCAGGAATATATATCCTTTACTCAAATAATCACAGGGAAGAAGTGCGAGTTTCGTCAATTGACACCACCCCCCCCACCCCACTTCAAGCAGCTAGGACCAGTACTATTGCCATTTCAAACTGCCATCTTCCATCAACAAAACAGCAGCAGAACTACAACTCTGCCCTGAGCCTCATCTACATTATTTTCATTGAAGCATCTGAATTTCTGTATCAGACCAAATCATCTTTACGTGCTTCTCCCATCATGGAAGTCACTGCTCTTGGAAAAGTGAACTACCACTTTTGATTCGAATCTCTGGGCTCACAGGAAACTGTATTTCTAGGTGCTCTGCTTTCCCTCCACAGTCCGAAGATACACAGGTTACGCAGACTGGCCATGATGAATGCACAGGGTTACGTGGATAGAGTAGGCCTGGGTAAGATACTCCTTCGGCAAGTCGGTGCAGATTGGATGGGCCAAATGGCCTCCTTCTGCATTGTAGGGATACTACGGTTCTAGAGCTGCAAGTAGGAAAGGCTACAAAAGCAGAAGTTAGCATCTAAGGCACGTGCAAGATGTGTTCAGCTCAGATCAAAGAAAATGTAAAAACAAAGTTCCACTGAACTTAGCCTGACACCTTAGGAGTGATATTGTTATCTTAGCTGGCTAGACATGTGGTTCAGAATAATGCCAGCATGTGTTCAATCTTTTCCATCTGAGCCATACTTGGAGCCTAGTACCTCACCCTGCCCTGTAGAAACTGACAACTATTGAAAATTGAGAAAGCTGCCTTGAAAAGCAATAGCATTTGATAAACAGGAGGGAACCAAGGATCAATCATTGAGTCATAGCAAATAAACTTGTACCATTCCAAAAGAAAGTTGCAAGGGTTGTGCTGAGACATTTATGGACATAGTGCAAAACTTGTTTGGTTGTCTTTTTCATAGGTCACAATGTTCCCAAGTTTCATTTTATCTGCAAATTTTGAAATTATGCCCTGTGCTACACAACAATTTCATAATTTGTGGATGATATGAAGGTTGGAAGCATTGCAAACTGAAGGGAAAATAGCATAGAGCATCAAAAGGACAGACACGAGTGGAATGGGCAAGGGGCAGACAGGAGAGCGTGCAAAAAAGATTCACGAGAATGGTTCCAGGGACGAGGAACTTCAGTTATGAAAATAGTTTGGAGAAAAAAACTGCAGAGATTTGAGAGATTTTCAAAATTGTGTGGGGTGTGAACAGTATAGATAGGGAGAAACTGTACCCACTTGTGAAAGGGTCAAGAAGAGAGAACATATTTAAAATAACTGGCAAAAGAAGCAATGGTGGCATGAGGAAAAGCTTTATTCACACACTAAGTGGCCTGGAATGAGCTGCCTGACAGTTTGGGAGGGAGTTCAATTGAGGCATTTAAAAATGAATTAGATTATTTGAAAGGAAGGACATGCAAAGTAATGGGGGAACGACACTCTGAATTTTTTAAGTTGGAGAGGCAGTGCAAGCATGATCAGTCAGGTCAACTGGCCTCTTTTTGCACTGTAATAATTCTCTGATCATTTCCATTGTACCACATGTCAATAAAAATAAATAAAAGTGCAGTTAATGCTGTTAAAAAAATCTACAAAAATGCATAAGAAGCTTCCAAATAGCTCAGTCTTAACCCTATTGAACACTGGTTATCAAGAGTTTTTTGAAAATTGTTTCTATGGATTAATCAGTTAAGTGATTTATTTTGATCTTGAGGTTTAGCTGAGTTTGGGCATTTTACCCATCGCTTTCAAAAGGGATAATCTATTTTTTCAGGACATAGCTGAATATACTGCTTTGTTGTGGTGTTATCAGCATTTACAGCTGTCTTTCATACGTGTGAAAAAACAGAAAACGCGAATCAGCAAGCAACTTGCAGTTTGCTGCCTTTTGAGCAGCTGCGGCTGTATAGTTAAGGATCCAACTTCTCAGGAGTTGGGCATGGTGCTAGATTCTTGGGACCGATCAAGAAGAAAACATTCAGTTCCCACAGTTACTTGTTTCTCTGATCCGCTTACCTCGTCCAAGTAGCGCCCATTCTAGGAAGGATGGTTAGATATATTTCACAAAGGAGAAGCAAATGAAAATGAATTGGAAAGGATTCTGTGAAATGTAGAAATATATCATCCTCACGTATTGTGCTCAACATAAGTTTCTCATTTGTTGTGACATACTGAGCAGTATACAATAAACAGTCGCTCAACATATTTTAAATTCAACTCGTTAACAAATCATTTTGAATAATGTTAGCGAAGGCCCTACTGTGAATGTGGTTTTATCAATATAAAGAGCTTATCCTGCAATACGCTGTGAAATAAATCGATATCACAGCTGTTCACAACGCATGGTGGAATACGATTTTTGTTGAAGGTGCACGATTTGACTGCAGGAGCTGTCCATCTCTCAACTCACATCCTAACTAAAAATAAAAGATTTAACAACTTCAATAATTCTAACGTTGTATCACACTTGGAAGTACATCCCAAAAGATGAGGTGTGAAAAATTGACACATAGCAGTTTGAGGTAGTTATCATCTCACTTTGAAAGTGTTTTACTGTTTCTGAAACCCAGAGCTTGCAAGCCTCTCATTTTCTTATCTCGCTATCTGCACGTGCTTTCCTCATTCTCTGCTACTTCAGCCCACAAACCATGCTATTATTGCTGATACTGTTGACTGCGCTTTTTAAACAGCAATAATGTGAAAGTTTCTCTCCAATGTGTTTCTGTGGGTGTACTTATTATTCATGAGTGCTGCCAGTTCCGGTGCTATCTTGTGTGCATTTATACTAACCTCTTCTGCTGAAGAATGTGAATTTTAGTACATGTTCCTTGGTCTAAGTTATCTTGCTCTACTGATAGCATAAAACAAATAAAATGATATCCTTCTATTTATTCAGTTTCTTCTCTTTTTAATAAGATGTTCATATTGAAGCAATATTTTTCTTTTCATCTAATTACTTTGCAGCATTAAGAGGCAGTTCAACAATAATGTTTCACCCACCAAAACAACACAATTGAGAAATAGATTCTATTCACTTCTGAAAGACAGACAACATTCATTTATCTAGCATTTATGATGGCTCCCAAAACTCTTCACAATCAATAATAGAATCAAAGAATCCTCAGGGCAGGAAGCCATTCAGCCCATTGAGTCTACACCAACCACAATCCCACCCAGGACCTATCTCCATAATGCCATGCATTTACCCTAGCCAGTCCCCTGACACTAAGGGACAATTTACATGATCAATCCATCTAACCATCAAGTTTTTCAGACTGTGGGAGGAAAGTGGGGCACCCAGGTGAAATCCACGCAGACACAGGAAAAATGTGCGAACTTCACACAGTGTGACCCAAGCCAGGAATCAAACCCAGGTTTCCAGCGCTGAGAGGCAGCAGTGCTCACCACTTTGCCACCATGTTGCCCCATATAATGGGACTCTTGCTGCAGAAAAATATATCAATTTACATCAAGCAAGCAAATGAAATAAGTGACCAGATAAACTATTTAACTTGTGTTGGTTGAAGAATAAGTATATGTCAGTATACCAGGAAAATCTTGTGTCATCCACTTCAAATAATAGAACAGGATCTTTGATTTGATTTGTCACTTGTCTTAGTATACAGTGAAGTGTTGTTTCTTGAGTGCTATACAAAGCATACCATACATAAAGGAAAGGAGAGCAGGCAGAATGCAGCGTTACAGTCATAGCTAGAGTGTAGAGAAAAATCAGCTTAATGTGAGGTAGGTCCATTCAAAAGTCTGATGGCAGTAGGGAAGAGGTTTTTGAGGCAGTTGGTACGTGATCTCATGGTTTTCTAGCTTTTTCCCAATGGAAGGCAGTGGAAGAGAGAATGTCCAGGATGCGTGGTGTCCTTGATTATGCTAGCTGCTTTTCCAAAGCAGCAGGAAGTATAGACAGTCAATGGATGGGAGGCAGGTTTGCGTGATGCAACTGGCTTCATTCACAACCCTTTATAGTTTCCAGACTCACTAAGGGTGCACATTGTCACAGCTGGGGCATCTCAGCACCTTCTGATCTGGAGACAAGAGTTCATATCCCAGCATAGCAGCTAGTAGAATTTAAATTCAATCAATAAATCTTTTAAAAAAGCTAGTCTCAGTAATGGTGACAATCCTGCCAGCTGGACAATTGACTTTGGTGGAAGGCTAGAACACACTGCCTGAAAGGATAGTAGAAGCAGGAACCTGCAAACATTTAAGCATTTGGAGCAGCACTTCAGACGTCAGATTCGGACCTGGGAAATGGGGTTAGGATGACTGGCATAATGTGCCAAAAGGCCTCTTTCTGTGCTGTCTGACTTTATGGCTTCTAACTAATAGATTAAATTGGTCATTTATTACTGGAGACTATTTGTGGGATCTTGCTGTTTAGACATTGGCAGGCATATTTTCCTACAAATGCCACTGCATTTTGAACAATCATTTATGAAACAGAACATATAGAACACTACAGCATAAACAGGTCCTTCAGCCCACAAGTTGCACCAATCATATCCACACCTAAGTCCCAATCCCATTTAGTCCCATGTACTCATCCAGAAATCTTCTAAAAGACCCCAGCGAGTTTGCTTCTACCACCACCGACAGCAGCTGATTCCACTCACTCACCACCTCTAGTGAAAAACTTACCCCTAACATCTCCTCTGTACTTGTTCCCCAGCACCATAAACCTGTGTCCTCTCGTAGCGACCATTTCAGCTCTGGGAAATAGCCTCCAAGAATCCACCCTATCTATTCCTCTATCAGGCCACCTCTCAACCTTTGTCTCTCCAGGAAGAAGAGACCTAGCTCCCTCAACTTAAGGCATGCCTCCCAATCCAGGCAACATCCTTGTAAATCTCCTCTGCACCCTCTCAATAGTTTCCACATCCTTCCTGTAGTGAGGCGACCAGAACTGCACACAGTATTCCAAGTGGGGTCTGACAAGGTCTTAAAAATGTTTTGGGATTTCTCCAAGAAATGCAAAAAAAATCATGTAAATGCAGAAATTTCTGCCTCACTATTTCTATTGTTGCTCGTTATCTCTGCAGATGATGATTATATGATCGTCAAAGTGAAAGTGAAACCAAAACCAACTGCAAAGTTCTCCGTGGTCAAATAGCCAGCCAAAACATGATCTGACCACATGAAAAATTGCCACTTGCATCAAAAGGGTTGATAGCTCCCATGGAATTGTAAGCAAAGCACATGTCACTTTGCCTTTGGAAAAAGGAGAAAATAGGAGTATTTGCAGGAAGAAATCTCGCCTGAAGTGCTTTTTATGCTATTTGTTTTAAAACAGTTCAAGCAACATACTTCGTTGTGCTTTTTTCTGCACCAACTATATTACATTCTACATGTCCGAGAGAAAACAGGCATACTGCCTCCAGGATTGTGGCAGTGCTTTTGGATGGTATTCAAGAGCTGATTCACTTTCCTGTAGGAAGCAATTTGCCTCTGCTCAGTATCTCCCCTGAAGGCTTACCCTAACATACACAACTCACTTCAGAAGAGCCTAAAGACAAAGTATTTTACTGGAACACCAAAACAATCGAACAAAAGTTCAAAGATGCAAATACTGGAAAACTAAAACAATAGCAGCAAAACGTTGGTCACACCCAGAAGGTCAATAAAAGTCTTAAATGTTTACGGACCAGCTAACAGCTTCCATGTTCTTCTTGCTCCGGGAATCGAATTCTTTTACCCTATATTTTTCGAAAAACTTTAATTAGTCAGAAAAATATTGGGATTGGGAGGTGGGGAGGAGAAAGAAGCTATTTGATTAAGCAGGGCAGTTGGAAGGAGGTCACATGATGCACGAATAGGCAATGCTGTAGGCCACACATCATGTCCCAATCAAACAATCTCTGCAGTGAAGCCAACTTAATTCTCTGCAGAATTCCCAGTCTCTGACCTGCTCTTGTACCCATGGTATTTTTATAACCCATCCAATTTAGTCATAATCTTCTGGCACAAAAGTCATCTTGCAGTTCACTTAGTTCTAGAACCATAAAACAGTACAGCACAATACAGGCCCTCAATAGTGTGTCAAGCAATGTCCAAACCCAAGATCAAGCTATCCCACTCCCTATAATTCTGGTGTATTCCACGTGCCTATCAAATAACCACTTGAAAGTTCCTAAAGTGCCCAACTCCACTATCACAGCAGGCAGTCTATTCCACACCCCAACCACAGTGAAGAATCTACCTCTGACATCCCTCCTATATCTTCCACCATGAACCTTGTAGTTATGCTCCCTAGTAACAGCTATATCCACAAGAGGAAATAGTGTCTGCACGTCCATTATCTATTCCCCTCATCTTATAAACCTCTATTAAGTCACCTCTCATCTTTCTCCGCTCTAAAGAGAAAAGCCCCAGTTCCCTCAACCTTTCCTCATAAGGCCTACCCTCCAAACCATGCAGCATTCTGGTAAATCTCCTCTGCACTCTCTCCAATGTGTCCACATCCTTCTTATAGTGAGGTGACCAGAACTACACACAATATTCCAAATGTGGTCTCACCAACGTCCGATATAGTTGCAACATAACCCTGCGGCTCTGAAACTCAAACTCTCTTAACAAATGCAAACACACTTCTTCGCAGCTGTATCCGATTGAGTAGCAACCTTCAGAAATCTGTGGATATGAACCCCAAGATCTCTGTTCCTCTATATTCCTCAGAACCCTGCCATTGACCCTCTAAACCACATTCAAGTTTGTCCTATCAAAATGAATCACCTGCCTGACAGGGACATATCTATCAAAGACATGCAGTGTTTGTTCCTTGAAAAAGCTCCACACTTCCTTTGTGCCCATTTTATGCTCCCAAATTTTTGCCAAATCGCATCATAACTACCCTGTCCCAATTATAAACCTTGCCCTGCCGTGTGACCTTATCTCTCCTCGTTGCAATAATGAAGAACACCGAATTGTGGTTACTATCTCCAAAGTGCTCTTCCACAAACAAATCTAACACTTGGCTCAGTTCATTACACAGTACCAAGTCCAATGTGGCCTCACCTCTTGTCAGCTTATCCGCATATTGTGTCAGGAAACTCTCATGTGCACACTGTACAAAAACTGCCCCATCCAAACTATTCAACTTATAAAGATTCCAATCAATATTTGGAAAGTTAAAGTCACTTGTTGCTAGGCTCCTTCCCCCCACCCCCACCCCCAATAAAATGGTAATATAGTGAATGTTTGTTCTGCAATGGTTTATTCGAGGGTGACTCCGGATTAACCTCACTAAGTGCATTTTCTGGGTTCCTTCAATTAGAAGGATGGTTGACTGCTGAAAATAACTGCCCAAGAGCCAGTCTTTCAGGCTCCAGGTCAGCTGCACTCAAGGCAGAAATGCAGTTTTCATCACTCGCTTGTATACATGCCTTCCTAATAGTAACATGTGAGCACTCTCAATTCTATGCAGTTATTTGTGCAGCTGCAAATCCGAAGTACATGATGTAAACAGTCCCACTTCAGAGCATCATCTTCACTGTAAAACCACATACTCTGGAAGCTGCCTTGCATTATAGAAGGTGCCAGATGCCATGCAGATGACGATTTGACTGGAACTCTAAATCAGCTGCCTTAGTCACTACCTCATAGGCAAGGCACTGCTTTCAAAGATTTAATGCTTCAAATTTAATCCTTTACAAGTTTACAAACTATATTTTAGAATTCTTGTTCCCAGGCATTCTTACCTATATTGTCACATTATACCCTCCACAAATGTTATATTCTGCAGCCATTGTTCTCAAATCAATAGTAGTACTGGATGAGATGGTGTCTACAGTATGTGTATCGGTTTGGTCTCCTTACAAAGAAGGGATATTATTGCACTGGAAGGAGTCCAGAGAGGTTCACTGGACAATTCTTGGGACAAAGGGATGGTCTTATGAGGAAAGGTTGAGCAAGTCTGGCCTATCCTCATTAGAGACGAGGAGAGATTTTATTGAAACATAAAAGATTCTTAAGGGGCTTGACAGGGGCAGATGATGAGAAAGTGCTACCTTTTGTGGGAAACTAAGAGGCACAGTTCAAAAATAAAACAGACAATGAGGAAGTTCTCAGAGGTTTGATGTCAGTTTTTGGAATTCTTTTTCACATTGAATATATTCAGGTGGAGCTTCAAATATTTTGACCTACAAAGGAGTCACTAACTATATTGGGGAGGGGGATGTAAGTAGACAGGGAAGTGGAGGTGGGTTATAATCTGATCAGCCATGAACTTAGTTTAATGGTGGAACATGCGCCAGGGCTGAATTGTTGACTCCAGCCCCAAATTCCTTTGATCTTAACATATTTTGAAATAGTGATTTATCAGTGCAATTTTAATCTCAGAGGCATTTGAAAACATTAACATCTTAGATGCCATATGTCTCACACTATAAAATATTTCTTTAAGCACTACAGCCTCCTTCCCCAGAATATGTTCTGGAGAAAAAGTGGTGGAAAACTGGTGATCAGTGGCATGCTTGTGTACAGTTGGAGAAACAGGCCTCATCTTAACAGATGAAGTGGTGCATGCAGCTATCACACACACACTGAAGCTGAAGCATTCAAACATTATTTTCCAAGATTCTTCAAACATATCTTTCCCTAGGAACAGAATAATCTCAAAATCCAGAATAGAATAAGGACAGGAGATACACAATTTATAGAATTTCTCAATCAGAATATGCAAAGCAACATGTCTAAGGCCACAAATGGTGATGAGAGGTAGAGAAAGGAAAATGTTATCCCATTTATTCTTTCCATTAATTTTTGAATCTATGCCAGTCAATACTGCAAACGATGCTATAAAACATTCTCTTTCATTCAACTTTTTCTGGGAAAAACATTCTGCAAAAAAAATCCTCAAGACTACTGGAATTGTACAATATTATGTTATCCTTATGCTAATTGTCCCCGTGCTAAAATATCCAACATTTTAAAAACCTTGGTGGTAGTTTTATTAGTAAAGAGCTCTCACCAAAGCTATTATCTAGAATCTGAAACTACCAGTAACCAAGGTCAGACATCTCATCCAACAAGAATTTACAATTTGTGGCCTTTTAATGCGATTAGGTTTACAGTACATATTCTAATCAATTTACTGTTTCTACGGAACCTCTACTCAATTTAAACAGGTGATCTGCAATTCATATGTTCCTGTATTTTCGCATTCTACATTTCCAAAGCTTCTACTTTTTTAAAAGAAATCACAAGATGGATGTGCACTAAAGAGTGTGTTGGATATTCAAGAATATTTGAAAATGTAACGATATGCATCGAAATAGCACCTTTATTAAACATAAGAAATAGGAGCAGGAGTAGGCGATACAGCCCCTCGAGCCTGCCCCGCATTCAGTAAGATCATGGCTGATCTGTAGTGGTTCAGTACCACTTTCCCGCTTTCTCCCCCTAACCCTTAATTCCCTTGTCAATTAATAACCTATCCACTCTTGACTTGAACATATTCAGTGAGGAAGCCTCCACCACCTCATCAGGCAGAGAATCCCAAAGATTCACCACCCTTCGCATGAAGAAACCCCTCCACAACTCTGATCTGAACTGCACCCCCCCCCCCCCCCCCCCCCCCCCCCCCCCCCCCCCCCCCCCCCCCCTCCCCCCCCCCCCCCCCCCCCCCCCCCCCCCCCCCCCCCCACCCCCACTTAATCTTGAGGCTGTGCCCTCTAGTTCTGCTATCTTTGTTATGCAGGAAGAGTCTCTCAACCTCTACCTTATCCATCTCCTCTCAGCCTTCTAAACTCCAAAGAGTACAAACCTAGCCTATTCAGTCTCTCCTCATAATCCAGAGGATATTCTTGTTACAGGAATGGAATTCTTTGGAACACAGGGCTCTCCCAGCAACTGAGCTGATTACTGTGGAAAGGATAACACAAGACATGTAATCCCACATTGGGCCACTGGTGCTTTTAGAGTTAAAGGCAGGGTGCTACAATTGGTCCAGACATCCCCTTAGTTTTGGGAGACAAGGAATCAGCAATTCTGTTCCTGATCATTAAACAGTAGTTCACTGCAGAAATGTTAGGAGACATACTAGCATAATGGGTGATATTTGTGGTTGTTGCAGGTCAATCATTCCAGTCCCAGGATATCGTTGCAGTCATGCTTCAGAGCAGAGTCCTTAGGCCCAACTATCTTCAGCTGCTTCAGCTAAATGACCTGCCCTCCTTCATCAGTTGCCAGAAGTGAGGAAGTTCACTGATGACTGAACCGTGTTTAGCATCATTGCAACTCCTTAGATAGTGAAGCAACCCATGTCTGGCAGAGGTCTGGAACCCTGGATGACTCGGGACATTGCGGTCCTGGTCAAGACAGCAAAAGAGGCACATGACATGCATAGACAGCTGGGGTCAAGTGAATCTCAAAGATATGAGGGTGTAGGAGTAGAGTTGAGAGAAATCAGGAGAGCAAAAAGGGAACATGGCATTGTTTTGGCAGATAAGGCAAAGGAGAATCCAAAGAGCTTCTACAAATACATAAAGGGCAAAAAAGTAACAAGGGAGAGAGTAGGGCCTCTTAAGGATTAATCCATGTGTGGATTCACAAGAGATGGGTGAAATTGTAAATGAATATTTCTCATCAGTATTTACTGTTGAGAAAAGCATGGATGTTAGGGGACTTGGGGAATTAAATACTGATATTGAGGAGTGGACATATCACAGAAGTGGAAGTCTTAAAATGCATCAAGGTAGATAAATCTGTGGAACCTGATGAGGTATATCCCAGGACGTTGTGGGAGGCTAGGGAAGGAAATTGTGGGAGGCTAGGGAAGGAAATTGTGGGTTCCTTAGCTGAGATATTTGAACCATCGATAGTCAGGGTGAGGTATGAAGATTGGAAAGTGGCAAATGTTGTGCCTTTGTTTAAAAAGGGCTGCAGGGAAAAGCCTGGAAACAATGGGTATATTGTTGGAAGGTATTTTGAGAGATAGAATCTACAGGCATTTAAAGATGCGAGGACTGATTAGGGACAGTCAATATGGTTTTGCGAATGGAAAACCATGTCTTACAAATTTGACTGAGTTTTTTGAAAAGGTAACCAAGAGGGTATATAAGGGCAGTGTAGTTGATGCTGTCTACATGGACTTCAGCAAGATCTTTGACAAGGTACTGCATGACAAGTTGTTGCATAAAGTTAACTTTCACAGGATCCAGAGTGAGGTATCTAAACGGATACAAAAATAGGGTGGTTATAGAGAGTTGTTTTATTTATTAGAGGTCTGAGACCAGTGGTGTGCCTCAGGGATCAGTGCTGGGCCCACTGTTATTTGTCATTAATGTTAATGACTTGGATGAGAATACAGTGAGCATCGTTAGTAAGTTTGCAGATGACACCAAGATTGGTGGACAGTGAGGAAAGTTATTTCCAATTGTAGTGGGATCTTGATCAATTGGGCCAGTGGGCTGACAAATGGCGGATGGAGATTAATTTAGACAAATGCGAGGTGATGCATTTCGGTAGACTGAACCAGGACAGAGCTTACTCAGTTAATGGACGGCATTGGGATGAGTTACAGAACTAAAAGATCAAGGGATACATGTTCATAGCTCGTTGAAAACGGAGTCACAGGCAGACAGAATGGTGAAAAAGATATTCGGCATGCTCAGTTTCATCGGTCAGAATATTGAATACAAGAATTGGGACGTCTTGAAGTCGTAATGACATTGGTAAGGCCACACTTGGAATATTGTGTGCAATTCTGGTCGCCCTATTATAGGAAGGATATTATTAAACTCGAAAGAATGCAGAAAAGATTTACTAGGACGCTACTGGGACTTGATGGATTGAGTTATAAGGAGAAGCTGAATAGACTGGAACATTTTTCTCTGGCATATAGGAGGCTAAGGGGTGACGTTATAGACGTCTATTAACTAAGAGGTCTATAAAATGAGGAGAATAGACAAGGTAGATAGTCAATATCTTTTCCCAAAAGTAGGGGTATCTAAAACAAGAGGGCATAGATTTAAGGTGAGAGGGGAGAGATACAAAAGGTGCAGAGGTAATTTTTTCAGAGGCTGGTAAGCGTCTGGAACAAGCTGCCAGAGGTAATAGCAGAGGCAGGTACAACTTTATCTTGTATACAGCATTTAGAAATTTATATGGATACAATGGGTATAGAGGGATATGGGCCAAATGTGGGCAATTGGGAATAATTTAGGGGTTTAAAAAAAAGGTGGCTTGGACAAGTTGAGCTAAAGGGCCCGTTTCCATGCTGTAAACCTCTGTGACAATGTCCATACGTACAAGGCCTAGAAACATTCAGGTCGAGACTGTTTAATAGCAAACAAGTGGCCAGCATTAATGATCTCAATTAGAGAACCCAACCTGTGACGTTCAATGGTATTACTATTGTTGAATACCCCACTATAAACATCCTAGGAGGCACCATTGACCAGAGACTGAAGTGAGCCAGTCATGTAATTACAGTGCCGACAAAAGCATATCAGAGGTTGGGAACTTTGTGGTGTGCAACTCAGTTTTTGAAAACACAAAGTTCACCATTTACAAGGCACAAATCAAGAGTGTGATGGAATAATCTTTATTTGCAGAGGTGAGTGCAGCTCTGACAACACACGAAGCTCAATACCAGCCAGGGCAAAGCATCCCACTTTTAACTGGCACCCCTTCCACACGCACTCCCTCCACCACCAATGCATAGTAACAGTACTGTGTATTATTTACAAGCAGCAGTGCAGCAGCTCACCAAGGTTTCTTTGGAAGCTCACCTTCCAAAACACGCGACCTCTGCCAGCAAGCCAGACAAGGGTTGTAAATTGACGCGAGCACCACTACCTGCAAGTTCCCCTCCAAGGCACACACAATCCTGATTCGGAAATTATTGCTATTGCTGGGTTAAAATCCTAGAACTCCCTAACAGCACTGAGCTTGTACCAACACCACAGGGATTCCAGCTGTTCAAGGCGCCAGCTCACCGTCACCTTTTCAAGGGCAATTTAGGTTAGGCAATAAATACTGCACCAGCCAGCAATGTCCACTTGCAACAAAATATTTTTAAAAATGAGAGAATGTTGATTGGTGGGGTCCTCTTGTAAAGCACCAAAGCAGAATAGTCTGCCAACACCCACATTTTACACACACACAAACACAAGTAACACAATGTGGAAGGCACAGAAGGCAGAACTATATCCTGGCAAAGAGTCAGTGCCTTGAGGGTAGAAAGAGAAAAAAATCTGCAGCAAAAAGAAAAACAACAGATATGGCCAAACAGCCTGCAAAGGATATTGGCATGGTTGCCCCAAAAACATGACTTTTTCCCAACAAACATTGTATTTCATAAACAAAGCTGAACGCCACTTCTGGAGTTCCGTCCCAATGAATTACAAACTATCACTCCAAATAGAATAGCCAGAGGCTATGGTTTTTACTCAGATATGTTAACTAGTAGCAAAAAGTAAGTGGTTACGCAGGAAGCTAAAATAATCCTGCTTGTTACTACAGACAGAAAAGCCAGACCCAGAACTAGTTTGCCTCCTAGTCCTGAAAGAAACCCAGGATTCACAGCAAAACAGCAAATAAACAAACTGACAGATTTCACTAAAAAGATCACCGAAGCCCCTTGCTTTCAATGATAACAGAGGGGTAGCCACTCCTTTTTAATTGTGACAATTTGAACAACATAACTGCTTACGTCCATTTCTATCGCAGACCAGCAAAGAAACTTCTTGCTCAACATGCAGTTCCCTAGCAACTAGCAAAAAACAAGTTCAAATGCTTCAACTTTTGAACTCAAAATGTACAAGATTGCAGATGAACAATTTATTTAAAACACTAGTATTAAATTAAATCGGACAAAATCCACGATTAAGGTGGGCTTTTTGGAGTTTCTGAAATGGAAAATCCACCAATAATAAATGCTGGAAAATTTCAAACTGTTGAAGAATGCGAAGAATCCCACTTCAAGCCTAGCCACTCTTGAACTGACCAAAGGATTCTTTTTCCAAGCAGCATAAGAAGGAACAAAAACACAAAGTGCACTTAAAGTCATAAGAAATTAAGATGCAAAGCTGTCCGTGACATTCAATTCTACGAAATTTATTCTTGGCATGGATGTACAATGGTGAGTGACCTTGTAAAGCCCATATATGAACAGTGATCTAGATTTAACATATAACCGATTGTGCTCATTTCTCAAAGTTGCCCCCCTTCCTTTTCAATGAGGACCAAATGCATCATGGTACGTCTCAGAAAAATATCAGAACAGAAAGCAATGAAAGTAAACACGCTGTCGGCAAAATCAACTGAGGAGTGGCAGTTAAAAGAACTTGCAACCAGTGTTTATCAATTGATCGGGAAGAGGGGGAAAGCAGCTCAAACGAGGATTACGTGTCTGAAACTTCAGTAATCCTGACCTTCTCCTTCAAACATGCAGACCTATCTTTATTTCTGGTCTGCTATCTTTATTTTGCGATTGCTATACTGCTGGAGAAAGAAAATGTTATCTGTGGAAACTTGCCAACATGAACTGACTAATAAAGATGTGGATACTCCACAGCCAAGTTTTCTGTGGGACAGGAAAAAACTGCATTACTTTCTTCCATTTGACCAAATGAAGATAATTACATAAAGTATATGGATAAAGGATGATATATTTTATTCAACTTGTTGCATGTGCTTTGTTTAAAAAACTAATAGCTTTTCACCTGTTTTAGCTTTTCAAGTGAATCAAAACAAAGTAACAATTAAGAGTTTAACTGTTTACTCCAAGATGTAGAGAAGCTGAGAAAAATAGCAAGGCAATCCAGGGTTTAGGATACAGGCAAATGGCAGCATGGTCCCCAATCATGGAGCAATTAAAATCAGGGATGCGCAAGAGGCCAGAATTTGGTGATGCTGTTACCTCAGCGGAGTGAGGGAGGAAAGGAGGCCTGAAATAGGAGGCAGGCATGAGAAGCAACCTTATTGTGACATGTAGGACTTGAGTGACAAGCTAGCTGCTGAGAGGTCGTTTCCTCTCATGGGAGGGTTTGGGGCCAGAGGGCATAATCTCAGAATAAAGGATTACACATTTAAAACAGATGAGGAAGATTTTCTTCATTCAGAGAGTAATAAATCTGAGAAATTCTTTACCGGAGGGCTGTAGAGGTTGGATCATTAAGTGTGTGCAAGGGAATCAAGGGTTATGAGCATAAAGTGGGAAAGCAGAGTTGAGGATTATAACGGATCAGCCAAGATCTATCAAATGGCAGAGCAGGCTCAATGGGCCGAGTGGCCTATTTCTGTTCCTAAATCTTATTTTATTACGGGCTGAGCCAATGGACGGATTTGAAGAAAAGAGAATTTTAAAATTCATCCATTGTTTATCTGAGAGCCACTGAGCACAGTGGTAATAAAGAACAGGATCTGGTGAAAGTCTTGGGTGATGATGGCATAGTGGTACTGCCACTGGGCTAACCCAGAGAGACAACCTGGGGACTTGGGTTCAAATCCCACCACAGGCAACTGATGGAATTTAAAATCAATAAATTAAAACCTGGAATTAAAAGCTGCTCCCAGAAATGGTGACTGTGAAACTATTCATTCTTGTAAATATCCTTCTGGTTTACTAATGCTCTATAGGAAAGGAAATCTACCATCTTTAACCTAGTCTGGCCAAAGATGATTTCACCAATTAATTCTTAACTGGCCTATAAAATGTCAATAGCAAACCACTCACTTCAAGAGCAATTGGAGATGGCAAGATCAGCATTTGTTGTCTAACAGCACAGTCAACACATGAAAAAAATAAGACAGGCCACTGTTTCAAATGGCAATGTTTACACAGGTCAGAAAGTGGGAAACCACGCACCAGTCCGGAGTTAACTAAGGTACTAGTGAATGCTGGAGCAGCATATGACGCAGGTAAAGTTAGGCAATGATATAACAGGAGGAAATAGGTGGTCTTAGTGAGGGTGTGAACATGTTGGAAGCAAGATTGCAAATATGATGCCAAAGTTTAGCCTCACTCCTGCTGCTGCTAGGGAGACATTTTTTTTTTATTCAGTCAAGGGATATGTGTTAACTGACTAGGCTTGCATTTACTGCCCACTTCTAATTGCAACTAGGAGTTAACCACATAGCTGTGGCTCTGGAGTCACATGTAGGCCAGGCCAGGTAAGGATAATAGGTTTTCTTCCAAAAATGACTTTCGTGAACCAGATGGGATTTTACAACAATGGTTTCACAGTCATTACTAAATTTTCAATTCCAGATTAGTATTAAATTCAAATTTCACTATCTCCAGTAGTGGAATTTCAAGCTGGCTTCGCAGTGCATCGCCCTGGATCTCCGGATTACTATGCCACCACCTCCCCCTGAATGAAGTTATTAACCATGGAATGGAGTTTGGAACAGGACATGAAACAATGTTTCAGGCTTAATTTTCCCAATTATTAGATAGAGTCTGATAATTTAGCAACAGTACAGGAATTGAGTGCAAAGGTATTGATGTAGAATTGAGTGCCGTCAACATATACATGTAAACTAACGTCGTGCTTTTACATGTCGTCACCAAGGGACATCATGTAGAAAAAGAGAGGACAAGGACGTATCCTTGAGGGAACCAGACATTGTGGAATTACGAAAAGAAGCCATTTCAAGAAATCCTCTGACAGCATGAAATAGACAAGGATGGAACCAGATTAGAATAGTTCCTTCCAGCTGGGCGATAGTGGAAACTGAATCCAGTAGTGTTGTCAACCACATCAAAAAACAGATCAAGAAACAGGAGGAAGAATAGGCTGTGTCACAGTCACATGACTGAAGATGACATGATCGCCAATTGTCACACAAACACAGAAGCACCATACTCCCATAAATAGTTAGCAGTGGTGGATAAAGCAAAACAAGTGTGAAAAGCCATTTATATTTAAACCACTTAATTTTTTATTTGTTTGTTCAAAGGGTGAGAGTATTGCTGACAGGCCATCCCTAATTGACCTCAATTGGTGGCAGGTTGCTTCTTAAACTGCTGCAGTTCATTTGGTCTAAGTACACCCATACTAAAGTTAGCGAGGAATATTTTGATGCACAGACAGTCAAGGAATGGCACCAATTCAGGATTTGCAGGGTCGTGTTCTATGTACCTAACCTAGTCCTTCTAGGGAGTAGAAGTTATGGGTTTGGAAGGTGTTGAATTGCCTTGGTGAGTTTCTGCAGTGCATGTTGTAGGCAGTATACACAGCTGCTGCTGTGGTTTTCTGGTGGAAGGAGTGAATATTTAAGGTGGTGAATGGGATGCCAATCAAGCGGGCTACTTTGTTCGGGATGGGATGAGCTTCGAGTGTTGTTGGAGCATACTCATTCAGGCAAGTGGACAGTATTCCATCACACCCCTGATTTGTGCCTTGTTGATGTATGACAAGCTTTGGGAAGCCAGAAGGTGAGTTACTTGGCCAGACTTTGACTTGCTCTTGTAGCAATAGTATTTCTTTGGGTAGTCTAGTTCAGTTTCTAGTCAACAGTAACCTCAGGACCTTGACACTCAGGGATTCAATGATTGATAAGACAAATGAATGTTAAAGTGAGATGGTTAGATTCTCTCTTGTTGAAGGTAGACATTGTCTGGCACACGTGTGGTGTGATTACTGTTGCCAATTTCCAGCCCAAGCCCGAATGTTGTCAAAATCTTGCTATATTTGGACATAGCGATTGGAAGGCAGGAAACTCAGTCACTGGATTGAGGACACGAAAGCAATTGCTGTGGTGCAATTGCAATTCCAGAAATTAAAAGATGGAACTTGTCTTTATCATACCTCAAATACCCCAAGATACTAATTATAATTATAAACTACATTTTGCCCACAAGATGAAGTGTAAAAATGGGAAACATTTTGCTCACAGCAAGATCCCACAATCACAAAACGGTGAATGACTGGAAAAGGAAGCGAAAGAGCTTTCATTCAGTGTCTCAGGACATCATAGTCAATGAAGTGGGCAAACAGAGCCTACAATAAAACAGGATGGCCATGTGAGTTGAACAGTTAATGTTTTAATTTTTTTTGGTGGCTTTGGCGAAGGTGAATTTCTGCCTGAACACAAGAATTCTCGCAATCCTTGCCAAATTATGCCATAGAATCTTTCACATCCACCTTAACAGACAAACTGGGCAACAGTTTGACAAGTAAAACATAAACACCTCTAACAATCCAGTACTCCTGTGTTTAGTAAGTGTCAATGAGATTATGTGCTGCAGCCCTGAAAGGGGGTGGTAGCCAGTGCTACCAGCTGATCCAAGTTTACAGTGCGGCTCAATCGATTTACACTGCAAAAAATCTTTAATACGCCACCTTTTGAGTACAATGAGAACCAAGTCATTGTCACAGTCATAGAGGTCTACAGCACAAAAAAGGCCATTCGGCCCAACCTTTAATGATGCACTTTTTAGAAAAACAATGGCCCATTCATCTGAGTAATAGTTGTTTCTTTTAAAGCTTTCAAATGCTACAATTAATAGCATTCACTGGCTCATATTAAACACCATCTGGAGAAAACCCATCATCATGCAAGAGAAGCTTTTGCAATAATACACTGGCAGAAGTCTGATTTGTATTGTTGCAGCTTTAGACACAAAAGTCAGCTCTATCTGCTCTGAGAGCACTGTCACTGCAAAGCTTTACTTTCCAGCTGCTGCACACAATAATCCTGGCCCACTATCAATCTAAATTAGAACTAGTCGGAGACAAAACAAGAAAAAGTTAAAGCAGATTAAGAATAATCATGCAGAAAAGTTGCTTAATGCATTACCTAGTTACTTCATTTAGAACTCTACCATAAGGAGTAGCTGAGGAGAACAGTTTTAATGTGTTTAAATGGAAGCTACCTATAAGCAATGGAGAAAGGAATAGCAGATTATACTGACAGGGTTAGATACAGAGGGACGAGGGGAGGCTGATATGGAGCATAAACACTAGCGTACGACGTTCAGCTGAATAGCTCATTCATGTACATTCTTTGTAGTCAATGTGCAAGAGTCATGAGTCCACCAGCTCCTGAAAAGGAAGTTGCAAAAAGTACACTGTAGCAGCAATGTGGATAGAACAACTGACCAATAACCTACAAATCAAATATTAGCAAGAACGTGCACACTGTCAATTAGAAGAGAAACCCAGAGCAATTACGTCAAACCTTTTAAAGCTTATAATTATCCTTATCCTCTGACGGATGTCTGATGACAAGTCCCCATGTTCAATGACAAATAGGAGACCAAACAGACCTTGGAAACAGCACAGATTATCAGAGTATGAAAGAGGTTCAGTATTGTAACTGTGATATTTTAATATAACATTACCTTGTTAAATTGGCTGGATTATGTTGGATTGGTTTTTTTTAAAAACGCATTTCCTAGGGAAAGAACAGCACAAATATATTTTTGACAGCACCTCCTGAAGAAATGGTTGGAAAAAAACTTAACAGGTGCTAAAAGCCACACCACAGGCAGCTAATTTTTGCAGGGCAATTAATTTTCCACAGCCGAGATTCACTGCTGCAGCTTTCCACACATGACATTTCTGATCTGAATTTGTTAAGTAATAAGGTAGTACTTTAACCATTAATACAAAGCAACATAGTTACTGTATTTAATCTGGACTCCATTTACAGTAAAACTGTTTTTCCCCAGTATTTATACCTAAACCCATAGCACAATGAAGAGGATATCCGTTTGAACCTGAATTCTAAATTTGATTATTAATATTTACTGATTACCCTCCGTAAGACAAGCAAGAGGACAGGATCACTGTGCATTGTAATCCAATAAGGAATGTGAAATGAACAAATATACCACAAAGATATATTAGATTGTACAAATTAGAGTGTTAAATATACAAGATATCTTGCATGGAATGAATTGGTCCTTTTTAATATCATTTTAAAAAACCAGCTGGGAATTCCAGTGTCAGAAACTACAAGGGGGAAGTAAACAAATGTTCTCTTGTTGGCCACTAATTACGGTTTAACTTATTAAATAATTTGGAAATCGCCATTCTATTCCAAGTTTGAAAATATTACTTGGGTATAAAAGTTGGTCAAACGTCTGAAACTGTCAAACACTTTAAAAATTTATCTTGAACTCAACCAAGTTTAGCCATTTTTCATAAAACTGCAAATGCATTAGAAAGTCTCCAAGTTCCACATAAAGATTCCCACTAAAGAATAATGTAGTGGAAACTGCATTGAAAAATGTTTGTGTTGTATGCAAATGGAAGACGAACTAGAAAATTAGAAAATATTGCCTGGAAAAAATTTGGTTTTCATCAAGAGGTTCATAGGATTTTTTTTTATTCTTTTATAGGACATGGGTGTAGCTGGCTGGACCAGTATTTATTGCACTAGCTACCCTTCAGAATGTGAAGGTGAGCTGCTGCAATGCCTGAGGTACAAGTTCATCCACAGTGCTGCTAGGGAAGGATTTCCAAGATCTTGAGCCAATGACAGCAAAGAAACAGAATGGCGACTGACTTGGAAGGGAACTTCCAAGTGATGTCCCCACGCGTGTGCTGCTCTTGTCCTTCTAGATGGAAACAGTCATGAGTTTAAAAGATACTGCCTAAGGAATAGTGAGTTCCTACAGCACATGGTATACGCTTCAGTCATTGTTCATCAGTGATGAAGGGATTGACTATCCATGAAAGTATAACAATCAAGTAGGCTGCTTTATTCTAGGTGTCGAACTTGAGTTTTGTTGGAGCTGGACCCAGGCAAGCAGAATTATTCCATCACACTGCTAACTTGTGCTTTGTCAATTGTGGACAGGCTATAAGGGATCAGCAACTGAGTTACTTGCTGTAGGAAGAAATGAGTAGTCATTTGGATCATCAAACTGCTATGCTATTCAATAATCTGACTGTGACCTTACTTGCCATAATGTTCTGGAATTCACTGCTGCAAGGATGGTACAGGCAGAAACCCTAATGCAATTAAAACATATTTGGATTTGCACTTGAGATGCCTGAGCTTACAAGGCCATGGACCAAGACCTGATAGTTGAGATCAGGCTAACCAATTCTTTTTACTCGCAAGGTCACAATGAACCAATGGCCATCTCCAATGCCATTATTTTTCTGTGCCTCCATTTGCACCGGTTCAGTCATCTATTTTGTGTCAATGAGTTTTAGCTTACTGTTCCAAAAGAAACTCAAAATCCCCACCCTTGTGGATTCAATCAAAACATGTCCATATAGAGTCATTTTTAGTACGCTAGACAATTATTTTCCCAAAGTTACATGTAAAGTTTTTAATTCTGGACAGAAGTTTAAAATTCTGTGCTCTTTCAAAATTGTTAGAAACATTTTTTTCAAATATTTGTCTTTTGCACTGATTACAAGTAATAGATTACTGGTTGCTAAACGTTAAGTGGGATTACAGATGTGTGATGTCATTCTATAGAATTCCTCCAGTTCAATAGATAATAAAACATTTCAACAGAAGAAAAACACCAGCTCAGTTCCAAACCTCGACAGTATTGGACTATGCAATTTCCAAAAAATCTCCCAAACCAAGATCCCTTGCTAATACAGTAATGAAGAATGCAAGATCCCCAGGCCAAGGTAGCAGAGTTATTTAAAATTAAATTTGAGTGTGGAATGAGAAATATTCTAATTAGGCAATCTCTTAGAGATCCAATACTGGATCAGTAGTACCAGTTCAGCCCTCCGGCAGTGAGTGTTTGATAACAAAACTTCTGTAAATCAACAGGAACAGTGACACACAAAGTAAATTATTACGGACACTGGAATCTGAAACCAAGAAAAAATGCTGGAAAATCTCTGGTCTTGCAGCATCTGTAAGGAGAGAAAAGTTCTTTTCTCTCCTAATAGACACTGTCAGACCTGCTGAGGTTTTCCAGCATTTTCTCTTTTGGTTTCAGAAATAGCATACAAAGCAGCTGATATCACTACACTCATGTTGTCTTCCTTTCCTTGAGTGGGTCCTTTGGATTGAAGATGGTTTGTTTCCATTGTGATTCAATAGGTTCTAAGATGAATCCAAGGTGAGATCTGCAGACTCTGCCATAAGTGGGACATGTGGAGCTTGGAAGGATTGGGTAGATGGGCTTATTTTTTGGAAATACAAGCAAATTACTGTGGATGCTGGAACCAGAAAGGCTTGCATACTCTTGAATGCCTTAACTTTGTAACTGAATGTGCTCGAAGTCTCGTGTTGCGCTTGGCGTTTATCCAAACAAACTTCTCTATTTTGGTCACAAGCCAAGGTCTCAAAATGAGTCAGCTAGCATTTCTGGCCTCTTCAGGGATCCTCCTAGAAAATGGTCCATGTTTTCCAGGATCATGCTATTGATCTTAATCAGCGAGGAAAACATAGGGCATGTTTTGCTGTGGAAGTTGGCTGGAAAAGAACCTTCATTTTCCTGGTGATCAGTGAAAGATCAATTTCATTGCAGTGTTAATATAAGCCTTGTAACTAATAAATAAACTTTAAACTTTTTTGCCATTATGAGGATGGAAATCGACAATGAACCGGAGCTTAGTTTCTGAGCGAGTGCACACAAACGTCCCTCTCCATTCCAATACTTAATGACTCTGGATTTAAGGAGGTAAACACTGAATAGTTTATTTTCTGTTCTTTAAATTACCTCTAAGCATGTGGGTAATTGATTGGGGATAAAGCACAGAGAGTTGGTGTAGTGACACAGCCTCATTTGTCTCAGTTTTCACTGAGATGAGCTTAAAAATGACACAGTGGTTCGCACCGCTCTTCACAGCACCAGGTTCAATTCCCACCACAGGTAACCACCTGTATGGAGGTCACAAGTTCTTGACACATCTATTTGGATTTTCTCTAGTTTCCTCCCATAATCCAAAGTTGTGCAGGTTAGATGAATTGGCCATGTTAAATGTATAGGTTTACAGAGATAATGCAGGAGAGTTGGTCTAGGTTAAGGTGCTCTTTCAGAGAGTTAGCGCTGACATCATGGAACAAATGGCCTACTTTTGCACTAGAGTGATTCAATGGTTCTATTATGGTAAGATAAGTATGCTGACAAATTTCGAGAGATTGTTGAGGAGTTAGTGCAAGAGGATTCGTCTCCCTTCATTAATATAGCAATCAGTGCCCCAGAGAATCCCAAAATGTGCTCTCCTTCCCAGATGAAGAACATGAGGTTGTGCAGTCAAACCAGGAGTGTACCTTCAATGTGTTTCAGAATTCTGCTTCAGGGGCTTTGCTGCTTTTCAGCTTCACTTTAATCAGAATCACACCAAGACAGTGTTGGGCTGGGTACAGAGTTGAGAATTTGAGTCAAAGACAGAGTCTTGGTGAAGAAATTTTTCGAAATGTTCTTTCCAATGAGCGTTGACTGTCTCTGTGGCTTTGAGGAGCATCCCGCCATACCTGGTAGGGTGGGCCTATGAATACTTGGGCCATAAGTGACCTTGAAAGTGGTCAAGAAATCTCAAATGCACTGGCATTCATGGGTTGTTGGATTAACCACATTCTTTCTACCCACTATTTGTTTATGTCATGGGTTTTATACTGCATTGCTGCCTTTAGCCTTCTATAGAACTGCTGCTCTTTTCTTGCTGTGGCAAACTTTCCAATCAATGAAAGCTTTATGCTTAGCTCCATTAGATGCTGTAACTCTTTTTTGTTAAACCTGTCACAGTGTTTCATAGAACATAGAGTATGGTGGAGAGACCATTCTTCGCAGGTAGACTTAATTACTTAAGAGACTATGGACAGCAGGGCCATCTGTTGGTCTTTTCCCTCTCTTCGAATCTAAGAATAGGTGCATTCTAATACAAACTTTAAGTGAATGTTAAGCAGCTGATGGCTCAAACACCATTCCTCACTGGCCTACTTCATGAGCTCTATCAAAGAGCTACAGAAAACCTGGCTGTGGATTTTTGATAGCCAAGAGACTGATAGCCAAGTTCTGCACGCAAAGACAGCCTCAACCTGGATCTTGGATTCATGTCACACTATCTGTAACCTCCATGACTTGCCTGGGTTTGCAACATCTCACTTACTGTCCCATCTGAAGACAATACGCAACTCTAACTTATGCTTAATGCTATCTCCACTCACATTGTGTCCTAAAGATGGAGACAATTAGTTGTAAAGCTTCGCATTCTAATCAGTATTCTGTAAACTGTGTGTGCCTTTATATGCCCTGTTTGTGACCACAACTCCCCACTCACCTAACGAAGGGGCAGAGCCCTGAAAGCTAGTGGCATTTGCTACCAAATAAACCTGTTGGACTTTAAACTGGTATGGTGAGACTTCTTACTGTGTTTACACCAGTCCAACATCAGCACCTCCACATTATTTGGATTTTCACTCAGCCTTCAAATTGCTAAACCTCACTGGACATCTAACCATGATACAACATTGTAGCATATTGGAAAAACTTCCGGATCTGTAGCCTTTGCAAACACCTAGATATACATCTTTTAAATTTGGCTTTTGTAACGCATTGAGACCTGGACTGTATGTCAATGATACATACAAGCATTTCATCAGCAACGCCTCAGGTGCACATTCTGGATTTAGTGGCAAGACCGAACAAATGCTAGAAGGAGAGAGCATTCAGGCAAGACTCCTGCAAAATCAACTCTGAAGGACTGGACATAGTACGAATGGTCAAAAACCATTTCCATTGCGAGGTCCCATTTTTTGAACTCACAATTGCTCAATGTACAAGAGGATGTTCTGAAACACTGCTTAAAGAGCGGCAGCATTGAGATTCATTACTGGGAAGCGTTTGCTAGCAATCATGCAGAATGGCGGCAATTGTCCATCAAATTTCATTGCACTGAGTCATAACACCTCAATAATGAGGCAGAGTGGTGACAAAGTACAAAAAGGAGGTAAATCCTACAAATCTCACTACATGGGAGATCCTGACCCATGTACCAAAGACACGTGGGTCAAGAATCAATCTGTTCTGTAACATGTTTCTTCATGGCAAAAAACTCAACCGGAGTAGATGTTATTTTCAAATTAAGAGACAGCCAGTGTCTCTAATAAGCAGCACTTCCCTCTCTTCCCCCATAACATTCCATTCAAGTCATGTTAATGTCTCATTCAGAGGAAACATTCTCATTTTTAGCAGTTTCAACTCTCCCCTTTTCAATGATGATTTCAGAATCCTTGCTTCATCAGACAATCTCCACAGAGTGGCAGCAATTCTGTGAACACAGTATGAAGTAGTATGAATTTACCAAATGGAAGACTTTTTAAATTTTATTGGAAAGGAAATACTTTTAAAATTTCACCCTCTCCCTCCCCCATTCTTTTCCTCATGTAAGGAGATGATAGTTTAGTGTCAACATTACTAGATCAATAATCCAGAGGCTCACTTTTGGGCAATTGGAATTGAAAGCTCTCTGACCTGCATGTGACTGCAGCTCCGCAGCAATATAGAGTCATAGAGGTTTATAGCATTGAAACAGGCCCTTCAGCCCAACTTGCCCATGCCATCTTTTCTTTTAAAACCCTTTAGCTAATCCCAATTGCCCGCAGTTAGCTCATGCGCCTTCATACCCATCGTACTATATAACTGTCTAAATGCTCTCTAAAAGACAAAATTGTGCCTGTCTCTACTACTGCCTCTGGCAGCTTGTTCCAGATACTCATCACCCTCTATGTGAAAAAATTGCTCTTCTGTACACTTTTGTATCTCTCCTCTCTCACCTTATACCTGCATCCTTTAGTTTTAGACTCCACTACCTTTGGGAAAAGATATTGACTATCTAGCTGATCTTTGCCCCTCTATAAGATCACCTCACAGTCTCCCATGTGCTAGAGAAAAAGTCCCAGTCTATTCAGCCTCCCCTTATAACTCAATCCATTAAGTACTGGTAGCATCCTAGTAAACCTTTTCTGCACTTTTTCTAGTTTAATAATGTCCTTTCTATAATAGGGTGACCAGAATTGCACACAGTATTCCAAGTGTGGCCTTACCAATGTCCTGAATAACTTCAACAAGACAGCCCAACTCCTGTGTTCAATGTTCTGACTAATGAAACCTGCCAAATGCCTTCTTCACTACTTTCAAGGAGTATGAACATGTACTCCTAGATCTCTGTTCTGTAACTCTCCCCAATACCCTACCATTAACTGAATATAATTGATGCTTAACTGCCCTCTGAAATGGCATAGCAAGCCACTCAGTACAAGGCAATTCTGGACAGGCAACAAATGCTAGACTTGTCAGTGACAACCAGATCTCATGGAAGAATAAAGAAAGATGGGTAAATGTCTGTGGTTCTGATGTCACTGCAAAAATAGAGTTGGAAACACCCCCTAAACACCAGAGAATAAGACTTTGTTCTCCAAACAGGTCAGAGATGACACAAGTCTGGCAAGCGAGACAAAAAAAGTCACTCTGGTTCAATTGGTTGCATTTTGGCCCCTGACTTGCTCTTGTTTCAAGTTCCAGACCTGGACTTGAGCACATAAATCTGGGCACTATCAGAAGGGCCATCTTTTAGATGGCATATTAAACTAAAGCCCCTCCTGCCCTTTTAGATAGGCAGAAAAGATCACATGGCACTTATTTCAAATGGTCAATATATCCCTCAAGATTACAGGGACAACAGGCTATCTGGTCATATTATGCCGTTGTTTATAGGAGTTTGCTTTGAACAAATGCTTCTTAAGTTAGTGATCATACAGAATTTTCATAGTCATAAAGTGTCTGAGGCATCAGGTGATCATAAGCACTATAAAAATATATATCTTTCTTACAAAGATAATACATAATCTGAAAATAAAGGCGAGTATCACATCCCAGATTGCAAAGTAGTAGGAGACACATCTTCTGGGCAATATGGCCTATTACTATCCTGTAAATTCCTGTACAATGTGGTTCTCCACTTTCATCAGAAGTTATCAAGAAATGAAAATGCATTGGAATTGAAAATCCTATTCGTAAAAAAATTCAGCTGTTCGAATGCTTTTCCCACATAAAAATACACAAAAAACCTCAACAGGAACTACTCTCCCAGACTACCTGGATCCATCATTTTTTTCCCTCCGCTGCAACACGTCCACAGCAGACATCACCTCCCTGGCCCGACAGTCAACACTGGAACACCTAGATAACAAGGACACCTATGTCAGACTCCTATTTATTGAGTAAACCTCAGCCTCAACGCCATTATTCCCATGAAATTCATCTCCAAACTCGGTGGCTTGGGCCTCAGCACCTGCTTTTGCAACTGGATCCTGAATTTCCAAACGCACAGACCACAATCAGGCACAATCACAATAGGCAACAACACTTCCTCAACAATCATCCTCAACACCGGTGCCCCACAAGTCTGTATTCTCAACCCCAACCTATGACAATGTGGCCACATTCCCCTCCAGTTTGATTTTCAAATTTGTTGATGATACCACCATTGTGGGTCGGATCTTAAACAATGACGAGACAGAATACAGGAAATGACAGAGAATCTGGTGAACTAGCATGGCAACAATAACCTCTGCCTCAATGTCAACAAAACGAAGCAGACTGGTACTGACTTCAGGAAGCATAAAGGAGAACAGGCCCCTGTCTACATCAACGGGGACGAAGTAGAAAGGATTGAAAATTTCAAGTTTTTAGGTGTCCAGATCATCAACAACCTGTCCTGGCTCCTCCTCCACCCCCCCGCAATACCGACACTACGTTAAGAATGCCCACCAATGCCTCTATTTTCTTAGAAGATTAAGGAAATTTTGCATATCAGCTATAACTCCCATCAACTTTTACGGATGCACCATAGAAAGCATTGTTTCTGGTTGTATCACAGCTTGGTACAGCTCCTGCTCTGCCCAAGACCGCAAGGAATTACAAAAGGTTGTGAATGTACCCCAAACCATCACACAAACAAGCCTCCCATCCATTGACTCTGTCTACACTCCCTGCTGCCTCGCCAAAACAGCCAGAATAATTAAGGACCCCACATGCTCCAGACGTTCATTCTTCCGTTGGGAAAAGGATACATACCAACTGACTCAAGAACAGCTTCTTCCCTGCTATTGACAGATTTTTGAATGGGCTTACCTTGCATTAAGTTGGTCTTTCTCTACATTGTAGCTATGACTGTAATACCACATTCAGCACTCTCGTTTCCTTCTCTATGAATAGTATGCTCTGTCTTATCACGCACAAGAAACAATATTTTTCAGTGTATGTTAATACATGTGACAATAAAATCAAATAACTTTGGTATATTAATTTGGAAATGTCTACAAACTTTGCAATTATTAGTCCACACAGACACACTCCAAATTGTTGCATAATATCTGTTCCAATTCCTATACAACAATAGGCAATTGATGCCAGAAAAATGATGCTGCCATAGAACACATAGTTAATCTCCCAGAACACGTAGTTAGCATGTCTCAGTACTTCATGGCCTACATTACAACTTCTGATCTGTAGTATTTCACTGGTTCCATTTCACAATTACTGTAACGTAAACAAATCCTCCCTTAATGGGAGTTTTATTATTCTTAAGCCCAAGTTAATGGCATTTCATCTAGAAATCTGAGCCATAGAACTTTTAATAACAGCCAATTCCATACTCAGCAACTTGATTACCAGGAATTCAACTTGTCCTCAGTCATCAATATAAAACCCCTGGGATTCTATACTCTCTATTTGTGTTGAGGCAGAATATCAATATATTTTGTCTGGTTACTAAGGTTTGCACACCTACAATTCTACTGCTTTCATATATTTTCCTGTCTAATTTTCTCTTTTACTCAAGCTAATGATTTATTTTTAAGAATACCAAAAGGGCACCAGCACATTTTTTAATTTATTTGCTCACTTATGGGACATGAACATCATTGACTGGCTAGCATTTATTTGCCCATTCCTAGTTGCCCTTGGAGGGCAGTTGAGAGTCACCACAGTGCTATGACTCTGGAGTCACACGCAGACTGGAGACATGGCAGGTTTCCTTCCCCAAAGGAAGTAACCACATGGGTTTTTCTGGCAATCAACAATCATTTTGTGGTCATCAGCAGATTCTTAATTCCAAATACTTTTTATTGACTACAAGTTCCATCATCTGTACGTGTGGAATGCAAATGCGGATCATCAAATATTACCTGAGTTTCTGGATTAATAATCTAGTGACAACACCGCTGGGCTATCACCCAAATAGCCATACAGCACACATGACCTTCGTCAGACGATGTATGTTTGCTGCATAGGGTTTCATAGTCAAGTCCACTACTCCTACCTGATGCTAGATCCGAGTTATGAAAAACGATCAGGCGGAGGAAGGCTGATTTATTTCAATCCCCAGGCTACTCCATCCCACAGCCACCAACTGCAGCACCTGCTGACCACTGTCCTGCCTGATCCCAATTTATTGAAAATCTGGAAATTGGGCAATGGGTTTTATAGTCTCTATACGACTTAGTAACATTTGCATTTACAAAAGGGCCATTCAAGGAGCCCCAATACAATTGATTTTTTAATGGGACCAACATATAACAATTGGGGAATCTTTCACCCAAATATTGTTTCATTATATTCATGAATACTATACTGTACTTCTGTTAGGTCAGTAAAGGTTATACTACATACTCTATTTTGATTATTGTCTCTTGACAACTTAATAGTGTACAAAATATATTTTCGTAAATGAAGATATAATGATTTAGCATACTTTAAGGCTCCTGGTATGTTTAAGGATAAAGTGAAAGATTTAAAAACCACAAAATACGCATGACTGAATCTTAAATCCAATAGTCAATGTATCCAGTAATTGAATATATGCAGACCTGATGGAAGGTCATCAACATGAAAGATTAACTCTTTTCCTCTCTAAATATGCTGGCACACCTGTTGAGTGTTTCTAGTGTTTTGTGTTTTCATGCTTCTGAACATGAAATCATTATGAGCACAATGACTAGCTTATTGGTACATAGGCTTTCACTGTCTTTATTAAAATATTAATGCCATTCCCTTTCCAAATCTCTACTTTTTTTTATTGTAAGATGCACCTCAAAATCTAGCTATTAAGCCAAGTTTTTGGTCAGCTACCCCAAGAGCTCCTTGAGAGAATTGGTATCAAATGCTCCAATGAAGTGCCTTAGAATGTTTTATGTTGAAGGCATATTAATGAATACAAGTTGTTGCAGTTGGAAACACTATTTTGATAATACTAAATATTTCATATCCTTCTAGCAGGGCAAACTTCAATTCCTGAGTCCATTTTAATGGCATTTCACTCAGAAATTGCAATCATAGATTAATTCTAGCAAACCAATTTTGCATTTCTAATTCAGTTAGCATGAATTCAAACCACTGGACACTGTAACCATTAAAAACCACACAGGGGTGAGTTTCTCCTACATTGTTAATAGTGCTTTATCTTGACTTTTAAACCTTGCTTAAATATACCACTTCACTTGAAAACAATTAAACATTCCAAAATTCCAAGTTGAAAGTGACAATAGGAAGCAAGAGAGAGATTGGGAACATAAGAATCTTCGCTAAAGCAGTAGCTTTCAAGTAGATCTTTGAAAACCAACAGGATATCAAGATGGAACAATTAAAATGTTAAACACGATTTCGATCCTCAATGAAGCACTTAAATGATGACATGTAATGTAGAAATGGTATATCGGTTTGTAATTTAAATATAACTTTATTTCGACTTTACCCTTCTTTTACTATGACACCCACCACTTCCCTGTTATCTACTAAATTTATTGTATGATTGGTACATATTTGCTTGTTTTTAAGCTGACTTCTTAACCTATACATGAAATTTAATTTACACTGGAATTCAGCCTTCAAGGTGCAAACGTGTTTCTTGAATAAAGTATAATTGGTAAATATTATGTGAATAAATTAATGAAACAGGTTTTCCCAAATACACTAAGAACAGAACATAACCGGAGGACTCAGAACTTGCTCCTTGAGGATCATGTCTGATCTGAGTATGACTTTAAATATCCATACCCCTTGACTCCTTTGTCAATGAAGTCTGTTTAACTCAGATTTGAACATAATCAATGACCCAACCTCCACTGCTCACTGAGAAACAGAATTCCGATGATTAATGACTCTCATACAAAAAAATTCCTCATTAGTCTTAAATGGGAAACCCCTTAATTTGGAACTATGCCTCTGATTGTAGATTCCTCACATCTTTTCAGCATCTACCCAGTCAACCCTTTTCAGAATCTCAAATTAGGTACATAGGCCACACAGCCCAAAGACTGGCAGATCATTTCAACAGCAATTCCCAGCTGCTGCTCGAAATGGTAAAGGTACAGACTGCAACCAACCAATTCATGCATACAAAACCCAAAACAGTATTAACATTAGATGTAATTCTGTGTTTGGACTGCATTTGCTAATAATCTTTGGTGCGCTAAGGATTACACTTGACAACCAATTTAAGATTGTCAGTTGGACTCTGAGTGCAATGCATGCGTTTGTACTGGAAGATATATAAATTAATAGTAATTAATCATAAAAATAATAAAGTAAGACTTCACCTGATGAATCTTGAGGCTCCAAGAGCTATGCTGCCAAATAAACTTGTTGGACTTTAACCTAATGTTGAGACTTCTTACTACACTTACTCCAATCTAATGCTGGCATCTTCACATCATGACCTTATCACTGCCATGGACAGCTGTAGCAAGATTTTCCTACTTTTATAATCCATTGCCTTTGTAATGAAGGCCAGTAAAGGCCAGTAAAGTTGTTTGGTCAAAGAGATGAGAACAAGATATCAAAAAATTGTAATATTGATATCTGCCAGGAAAAGTTAAGCATGTGCAACGCTGACCTTTAATCTGAGCCTCCTGACTCAAATGAGACTCAGGCTGATAGGAAATTCCTTTTTCCAATCACCTCACACCATGAACTCTAACAATATTCATGAACTTATTAACTGTCTATTCAATGTTAGGCCTAGAGGGTAACCTCCCTATTGCTGCCTCCTTGTTTACACGTGATATTCCCAGCAGACAAAAGCTGAGGCACCAAAATCCCATGCTTGAAACAGCCAAAACATGATGCGATAAACGCTTGCATTTAATTTCATTGCTTTAAACTGGGTTCAAGCACCTCAAATTATCTACAAAATATGTTGACCTGGAAATAGAATTTTATAAAGATTGAATTAAAAATATACAATTGAACAAAGCTGGGGCCTTTACCCACTGAAGTATAGGAGAGGTGACCTTATTGAAACATACAAAGCCCTGAGGCGACAACAGGGCGGATACTGAGAGGATGTTTCCTCTTGTGGAAGTGTAAAAATATTAGGTCTCCCTTCCAAAACTGAGTTGAGCAGAATTTTTTCCTCAACAATCAGTAGAATTCTCTTTCCCATAAAGCAGTAAAACCTGGATCATTGAATGCAGTCAAGGCTCAGTTAGATAAATGTTGATTGACAAGGGAGTCAAGGGTCACGAGGGTGCAGATAGCAGAGTAGGGTCAAACCCACAGTCAGATCAGCCACGATCTTATCAAATGGCAGTGCAGACTAGAAGTGTCAAATGACCCATTTATAACCATACAGTACAGAATAGACTGGTTGGCCCATCCAGTCTGCACTGCCAAAACCAAACTAAATCTATACTAATCCTATTTTCTAGAACTTGGCCCATGTTAAATATTATCATATTTCAAGCGCTCATCTATATGCTTTTTAAAGGTTTCAGTTTCCTGCCGTTACTACCCTCCCAGGCAGTGCATTCCAGAGTCCCATCACCCTCTGGGCAGAAAATATGTTCCACAGATCCTCTCAGAACTTCCTGCCCTCCTCCTCATTACGCCCTCTCGTTTTTGATCCTTCTACGAAGGGGAACAACTGCTTCTTATCCATACTCCTCAATCTTACCTCAATTAGGTCCCCCCTCCAGCCTTCTTCGCTCCAGAGAAAACAACCCAAATATATCCAGCTCCTCTTCATAGCTCAAATGCTTCATTCCGTGCAACATCCTGGTGAATCTCCTCTGCACCCTTTCCAGTGTAATCACATTCTTCCCAAAGTGGGACAGCCAGAACTGCGCACAGTAGCCAGCTGTGGCTTAACCAAAGTTTTGTATAGTTCCAACATAAACACTACAACATATTCCTGTTCATAGGTTCTACTTTCTTATGAAATGGAAGAAGGTTTGAGGTTAAAAATAAGTCTTCAGGCCAATTCAGCCCCACTCTTAATTTGATTGTTTTCTTCTGGCTGATGCCAGAAGTCTTTCTGCCAATATTTTTTTAAACTAGAGTCATTATGGGTGCTATTAAAGGAGAACAATAAATAGAATAATAAGGCAGATGAAGCAACTCCATGACCACAAAAACTGGCCCCTCAAACTAGAGGTTACCCCACTTGGGTAAGAGACAAAAATGCATCAATAAACAATAGGCACAAAAACTGAGTTTGCGAAGTGTTCAAGTCAGGAGACCCGATGACATAAATGTGTGAAAGTCTAACTCATCCTGATTAGTCTTCAGGAGCAACTCAATCATTTACATGCCATTAAGTGGAACAATCTAAAACATGACATTCCAGTATGTTCATCTGCCAACTAAGCCCTATTAGCTGCACCAAATAGGATGTTATAAGTCACATTTCAGACATTTGCTGTCTGCATCTGTTAACAGCTATGGGTTATAAATTAGATGCAGAGTTATGCTATTGAACAGCTAAGATGCTATGTGGGGGTAGGAGAGAGCATGGCACTAGTTAGTTGTGGCATCAGTTTACCACACACTGCTTGCTTCCAGTGATGCCACAAGTAAACAATTGAGGTTGGCAATTCTCTTTCCAGTCTTCTTACAAAGTACCACATCAAACTCAATAATCAGTGATCATCGACTGGGATACACAGTCATTTGCCCATCAAGTTATAACCTCCTTACTAACATCTTAATTGCTTACCATTTCCCAGCATGATAAAATCTGCTTATGGATGGAAGAGTCTTTCAAAGGATTTAAGATTTCTCCTCACTGTCTGCTCTAGGGGATGATCCTATTACTTCCATTTACAACTCTTCCAGATCAATGGTTTTCAAACTTTTTTTTTCAGATGATCCACTTTAAGCAAATGATTTACCCAGTGACACAATAAACTTGCAGACTGTTGACAGGAGGTCTTGGCACTCTGTACATAGCTAGTGTTAGTGCTGCTCTGCCCTTTGGCATCAAGTGCAGGTACAGACCATGTGGAGCTGTTTATTGCCTCTTGTGGGTCATAGTGAATATGTATTTCACTTACCCAGAGAAAAACGGTAAGGGTCTTAACAAAAATCAATTTTGGTGACCCATTTTTAACATCCCACAACCCAATAGAGGGTCATGACCTTACTTTGAAAACCAATGCTCTGAATCCATTTTGTGTCTTACTTGATCCATTACTATCTACTTTTGGTTATTTTGCCATTATATTTCTTCTGTTACTCATTTATTCTTCTTCTACCCCCCCACTTTCCTACCTCTTGCTGAAAGCCTAACTTTTCTAATTTTGTCAAAAGGCTTCAACTTAAAACATTAACTCTGCATTTTTATTCACAGATGCTGTCCGACTTGGAGAGTATTTAACATTATTTTGATTTCCAGCATAGAGTATTTTGCTTCTGATCCATTTAGAACTTGAGCATCCAAGTCTCCAGTAACAAGGGTATATTTTTGATAGATGAGCCATTCTCATTAAATGAATGGAAAAGTACAAGGTGATGGATTTGCTTTCAAGAAGTTGCATCCAATGGATCTATGCTGTCCTCCAAAAAAGGACTTACTCACCTCCTAGTGGTGAATCACAGCAGAAGTTAAATATATGAAACTATCTCCAGGCAAACCTCTCACTCTGAAAGATGGTGCATAAAGCAGATTATAAAAAAGATTTTAAAATAGGAAACAACTCAGCTTTGTGCTCACGTGTAAAGTTCACATACTTTGAAAGTTACTCACAATCCTGCAACTGGATATATCATCTACAGGAATTACATATGGGATGAAATAATTTACTAACTTACAAAGATTACAATGGACAGTGTTTGAAAAAAATCTTCAAAGCAAATTATTGGATCACTTGATTTGCAAACCTGAAGATTCTCATTAACTTCTGTTATCCCCATACCCTTCAACGAATAGTATCCTTAGAAAGCCTTGGTTCACACATGGAACTGAGCAAAAATATGGCACATGGATTTTGATCTTCAAGGTAAGGTAATAAACAGTGGAAGAGCAAAAATGTATATTAATATAAAAACACATTTTAAGATTCAACTGGTAAAGGATAAAAAGAATTGGGGGGCAAATGATCAAGTTGGTGTTTTCTACCTATACGGAGCAGTGTTTAAGGTAAACAGTACCAGCAGTATCTTCTTGGGATGAGGATTACTATGCTGTATATACATGGGGCAGAGGCAAGTGACAAGACCAATTCGAAAGAATGCTTTGCAACTTTGGGCACTATTTCAAAAGATCTACATTTTATTAGAAAGTGTGCTGCCGAGACAATTCCAGGCTAATGGTGCCATGTTATGAAGAGGGATTCAAGCAACTAAACCTTCTTTTCCATTGAAGAAAACAGAGGGAAATCATGACATGAAAGCAATCAATAAGGTTTATTTGAAGTTAAAAAAAGGCCAACAAGCCAAAGTCTACAGGACAAGTACAACTTCAAAAGTCTTGAACAAGACCAAAACTTCAAAACAAGAAATATGAGGATAGTGGACAAGGGGGAGACTCTTTTCAGCCAGTTATCAAAAAAGGACACAGACTGAAATTCAGAATTGCAGATTACTACTTAATTTTTCTCAAACTTGAAGGCTATGATGGAATATTCATACACAGGTGGATTGATTAGCACTTTTCCTTTTAATTTCTGATTTCAATCTCAAGAAATCTTCTTGCGAGTGTTCCTGGCTGCTGTAACTTCCAGAAACGCTGATTAGACGTGTAAATGGGGTTTCTGGCAAAATTGCAGCAACCAATCAGGAAAACTTCGAAGGAAATTCCCATGTATGTTGCTAAGTTAAAAATTACTAAGAAGTTCAGTTTAGGTGAATGCACAGACATTGCAGTATTATGGCATTGTGTTACTCAACACTAACTTATCATTTAGCCATGCTAAGATTAGTTTTGATCTACATTACTTTTAAACCCATGCATGCATGAAACAAATTGTGATTCAATATATAAATGCAAGTTCATAGAATCCTACAGTGCAGAAGGAGGCCATTTAGCCCATGAAGTCTGCAACGGCCACAATCTCACCCAGACCCGATCCCCATTTACTCTGGCTAGTCCCCCTGATGCTAAGAGGCAATTTAGTATGGTCAATCAACCTAACCCGCACATCTTTGGACTGTGGGTGGAAACCGGAGCGCCCAGAGAAAACCCACACAGACACGGGAAGAATGTGCAAACTCCACACAAATTGATTCAACCCAGTAATTGATCCCAGGTCCCTGGCGCTGTGAGGCAGCAGTGTTAACCACTGTGCCATCCGTTAAATAGAGTACCAGATTATAAAACTAGAGCAGGAATTGCATCTCTCTTCCGCATGCCCCATCTAATGGTCAATGAGAACTTACTATCTGGTCACTACTGCCTTCAGTGCATTAGTTCTGCAAAAGTATAGTATCTAGTGGCAGTAATTTTATGTTGCTTTCACTACATTGTTTGTCACATCAACAGAAATTGAAATGACCACCAACAGCCAGCATGCACCATGTGTTGGATGAATGATAAAATCCTTAGAAACAGATCAATGGCTAAGCCAAAATTACTGCAAGTTTAACTGTGCTATTTTCAGTCAACCATCATAAGTCAGGCAGTAAATATCCCAGCAAAGTAATACTCACTTAAAAAATAAATTTAAATGCAAACATTCTCTCAAAAGGTCGTTAATGTATAAATATCACAAACTAGTTAAATTATTAAAAATTACAACAGGAGGGCGTGAATTACAATTGGGATTTTGATTACTCACAAAACATCCCAAATTCAGAATTTTGCAGATGTGCCACAAAGTATATTTGGTAATTAATCAATAAACAAAGCTGACATGCAAAGTTTACTGAGCCTCAGATCTCAACCATAAAATGAGTTACTGCACAACATTTCAAAGATCACAGCCATTCACCAAAATACCGAGACCGATGTTGCAAAACCATATTCTGAAAATAGGTCACCGCTTTTCACAGCAACGCTTTTGCCTCTGGAATCAGATTACTCCACAGATAACATGTAGCAAAAGGAAACTCTGAAAATGTTCTATCACAATTGCTGTAAAAATGGTACATGAAACATTTTATTCTTCAAGACAAAATCTTGCCCAGGTTAGGGGGATTAGACACTGTAAATGCATGGGGTTAAAGGGAATCAACAGAGTGGAGAGCCTGGATGGGATGCTCTTTCACTGAGTTGGTGCAGACTTGATGGGCTCAATGGCCTCTTTATGCACTGTCAGGATTCTACAGTTCTATTCTACGGTATAGCCCCTTTAACGCATGAAAACTTACTAGATAACCACAGCAATCGAATTACCCCATTAGAGTCAACAATCAAAGTTATGAACTGCCAATCAGAACAAAAAGTTTCAGGTAAAACACTTCACAAAACCACGCTTTCCACATGGCTATAACCACCTCAAACAATCGTGCACTTTGCAAATGACTGCCGACTTCCGAGCTGTCTGCAGAAGTTGACAAAAATAGATTAACAGCAGCAAGCCAACTGACTTGTACAATTAAGCAATACAAGTACAATGAGCACAAAAATGTTACTGCAGATTTGTAAAAGATATATAGCAACAATTAATAACTTGGACAGGCTTTTAAAAAAATTATACCTGCACAACAGCTAGGTGGGGAAGGGAAGAGAGGTAGCAAGAAAGAGGTGACAAACTGCAGTGCTTGTGCATCTTAAAAAGAGCATTTGGTGCCACCGAATAACTTGGAAAGTTCGCAAGAACAATGCTAAGCAAAAACTCAACCTTAGAAAACACCAACTAGTTTCTGCAAACAAGAAAACAAAAAGCAGTTTCCACAACCTGGGGGCATATTATAAAAAGAGACATATTAGAGGAGACAGGGTAAAGAGTAAAGAGGAGACAGGGTAAAGAGTAAAGAGGAGACAGGGTAAAGAGTAAAGAGGAGACAGGGTAAAGAGTAAAGAGGAGACAGGGTAAAGAGTAAAGAGGAGACAGGGTAAAGAGTAAAGAGGAGACAGGGTAAAGAGTAAAGAGGAGACAGGGTAAAGAGTAAAGAGGAGACAGGGTAAAGAGTAAAGAGGAGACAGGGTAAAGAGTAAAGAGGAGACAGGGTAAAGAGTAAAGAGGAGACAGGGTAAAGAGTAAAGAGGAGACAGGGTAAAGAGTAAAGAGGAGACAGGGTAAAGAGTAAAGAGGAGACAGGGTAAAGAGTAAAGAGGAGACAGGGTAAAGAGTAAAGAGGAGACAGGGTAAAGAGTAAAGAGGAGACAGGGTAAAGAGTAAAGAGGAGACAGGGTAAAGAGTAAAGAGGAGACAGGGTAAAGAGTAAAGAGGAGACAGGGTAAAGAGTAAAGAGGAGACAGGGTAAAGAGTAAAGAGGAGACAGGGTAAAGAGTAAAGAGGAGACAGGGTAAAGAGTAAAGAGGAGACAGGGTAAAGAGTAAAGAGGAGACAGGGTAAAGAGTAAAGAGGAGACAGGGTAAAGAGTAAAGAGGAGACAGGGTAAAGAGTAAAGAGGAGACAGGGTAAAGAGTAAAGAGTAGACAGGGTAAAGAGTAAAGAGGAGACAGGGTAAAGAGTAAAGAGGAGACAGGGTAAAGAGAGTAGAGACATATTACAGAAGGCCAGGGAGGTACAGATGGTGGGAACCAATAGTTATTGGTACTCTTAGTTTTGGGACAGACATACACATGTTTATACGTTGAGCATTGTGTACACTGGGGCACTAGGCCCAGATTGAATGAATGAGCCTGAGGCCGCCCAGCCAGCCAGCCGGCCGGCCGGCCTCCCCCCTCTGCCTCTCCCCCACTGCACACTCACCGCTCTCGATCTCGTTGCCTTTTTTGGCTGTCGCAGCGTTTCCCATCCTTCGGAAGACACTGAGGAGACTCAGTAGTTGAAGCTTTGTCCTATGCTGGCTGTGGCCTGGGTATTGAGCTGCTCTCTGGCCCCCCTCCTCCTCCTCCTCCTCCCCCTCCCCCTTTCCTCCCTCCCTCCCTCCCTCTCTCCTCAGGAAGAGTCACAAACACACACACTCTCTCCGGGAGGAGGTGCCGCTCGGGCTGACACACAGCGGGATTTTACTCTCAGGTTATGACCAACCCCGCTCTCGGCATGTACGGGCTGTTATTGCTGTAGTCCCTCCGCCTGCACCGTCTCTCTCGCTCGGTCTCTCCGGCGGCGGCGGCAACGTCCACTTCAGCAGCCCGCAACCCAACTTGATGCCGGAAATGACGAACAAACCAGCGCGCATACACTCTTGCTAGCTTTTCCCCTCCTCGCCGCTCCGTGCGTGCGTGCCCGACGTCGTGACGTCAGGGGGACGAGGCGTCCCAATGACGTCATCAGGAGGGAGAGCGAGCTGCGGAACGTGCGTGCTTGACGTCATAACGTCGAGAGCGAGAGAGGCACCGCCGCGGAGCAGTGGGCATGACGTCATGACGTCTTGGGGGAGAGAGAGGAGTGCGTCTCCCAGTTGTACAGGTCGCTGCGGGGTACGGGGCGGGGCGACCTCCTGCCGGGGAGGGGGCGGGGCCAGCGCCGGGGCCGGCCGTTGCTTGGGAGGGGGCGGGGCCGAGTACCGCTTGGCGGGGAGAGGGGCGGGGCGCTCGCTGAGCAGAGGGACGGGGGCGGGGCAGTCCCAGGACAGCGGCGGGGGCCCGGGGGGGGGGGGGGGAGGTTTGACCCCGTGACCGTAGGCGCGCGCTCGGGGAAAGGGGCGGAGCTTCTGGCAGCCCACCAGCGGGTTAGGTTGCGCCACCTTCTGCGCCGTGCCACCAAACCTGCTTCCCTCTCCAAAACAAACCTCATTATTTATAGTGAAAGGGAAGGTCACTGTGGACGTGACTAGGTCCAATGGTTTGTGCTGGGCTGGTATTATTTGAGGGGGAGTATGGAGGGTTTGATTGAAGGGGTGTATGTTGATTTTGCCGGGTTGTTGTTGTTGTTCTAGGTCGGGGCCGCTGTGAAGTGAATGTGGAACTATTTTGCATGGCGGCGCAGGGAGATGGGCGCTGGGAGCCGCATCACTATGTTGTTTCCACGTTAACGGGCGGCGCCGGCACTACTTTGGACGCTTCACCGCCCCAGCTGGTGTCGTGGAGCGGCTTCCGGTCTCCCAGCCTGGTGATGGGCCCCACTAGTTAAAGGTGGTCAAGATAGCACCCTGCCTCTTACACACTACAGCATCTATAGGCTTGTTTTGCTGCTTATTTCTTAAAATTGTACCTCCACACACACAAATAGGCATACGGTAGTTATAGCACAGAAAGAGGCCATTTGTCCCATCAAACTGGTACAGGTTCTCTGTAAATCTTCAAATGTTTACCAGTTCCATTTTCAAATCCACAATCCAATCTGCCTACGCCACACTATCCAACAGTGGATATCCAGAGTGGATATGAGTGCCTCTGCAGATCAGGACACTGTATTTGCCTGACGAAGGCTGTAAAGTCGAAAGCTCGCGGATTTACTATCAAATAAATTGGTTGGATTTAAAATTGGTGTTGTAAAACTTTACTGAGTTTACCCCAGTCCATCACCGGCATCTCTACATCATATCCAGAGTGGCACAGTGGTTAGCACTGTGTTAATAACTATCCAGAGTGGCACAGCGGTTAGCACTGCGTTAATTATTTTAATCCTTGGCTCGGGTCACCATGGAGTTTGCATGTTCTTCCGGTGTCTGCATGGGTTTCCTCCGGGTGCTCCAGTTTCCTCTTGCAGTCCAAAGATATACGAGTTAGGTTGATTGGCCTTGCCAAATTGTCCCTTACTGTCAGGGAGCTAGGTAAAGGCACAGGGTTGTGGAGATAGGGTCAGGATGCGATTGTGGTCAGTGTGGATTCGATGAGCCAAATGGCCTCCTTCTGCACTACAAGATTCTACAACTCTACACCAGATCCTAACCACTCACTGTGTGGAAAGAGTTTTCCTTATGTTATCTCTTGGGATTTTAACCACTCTATGTTGGTGGCTGTGTCTTCAGTGGTCTGGGCTCTGAATTCCCTACCTACACCTTTCTGCTTCTTTATCTCACTTTCTGTCTTTAAGACATTCATTAGAACTATTTCTTTAACCAAAGCTTTGGTCATCAGACCTAACGTATCTTGGTATTTTGTTTTATTTGCACCTTGAGGAATTTTATTACATTAAAGATGCTCTGTAAATATAATCAGTTATTATTTTGTCAATCACCTTGAATCACTGTTCCCTTGGTTCTCAATCCTTTTGACCAACGGGAACAGTTTCCATCCTGTCTAGATCCTCATGATTTTGAATTTTTGTTTTAAGTCATTTCTCAATCAAGTCCAAAAAGACAAACTCAAACTGAAATGCGCTGAAAAATTAAATGTTTTTAAAATTTGAAATGCTGGAGAACTTGCACCTTTTGCAACCTCAGGACATGCCAGAGCACTTTACAGCCAATGAAATATTTTTCAAGTGGAGTGGTTGTTGTACAGTAGAAAACTTGGCTGTCAATCTGCACAGAGCAAGCTCTCACAAATTGCAATGTGAAAATAACCAGAAATGTTTTATTCCTTAATCAACATCACCAAATAAATATTGGTCAAGACACAGAAGAAATTCCCCCTGCCGCTCCTCAAAGTATTTACCATGGGAGAGATCTTTTGTATGCATTTGAGGGGGTAGGTGGGGCCTCGGTTTATTGTCTCCTCTGAAAGACAGCACCTCTGTCAGTGCTCATCCTCTCAGTATTGTGCTGGAAAGTCAGTTAACACACAGAAAAAATGGACATGGTTTATCAGAACCTTCAAACCCTTCTGTAATTTTCATAAATCTAAAAAATATATTTCCAGTGATACTGTTTCTACTTTAGTTATTCCTTGCTCTCATCTCCTAGAGTTAATCTCTTTTTCTATTCTGCAACATTTACTTTGGACATGTTTAGAGCAATCAGTTTCTAGTTTTTTGTGGACGGAACTAATGCAGTGGATGCAGATAAAAATTGAAGATCAATGTTCCAGGAGGATCTATAGAAAAGTGGCCAGTTAAAAATTGATGTTAAAAGGCAACTGCCTTTGTTTTTTTTATCAAACTGTTACAGACAATTCTTGCTAATTACTTTTGTTCTGCTTTTATTAATTTAACTTACTAATTATTTGTTGGGTTTCAATTCCCTGAGATTCTAGCATCTAGAAGCAGTAAAGAAATGTGTTCTGGTTAAATTAAGCTTCTTTGATCATCTCTTAAACTGTCAGGCACTGGCTTTCAAAAGTACCTGCGTGTTGAAACCTGCGACAGGTGTATGTCGATGTGCTCTGTGGTCAGGAAGCTCTGGTGATAAAAAGTGTCCACTAGTTTCTGGCTGCAGGATAGAAGTGCAAATCAGAAGAACCCAGCTTTTTAATTTGATGTCTATTTTGAAGAAAGATGTGACATTAAGAATGTGATGTCTGTTTGAGTAAGATCATTTTGCCTGGTTTTCCCTGCAGCACTCCAAGTTTTTTAGACATATTCAAAAGGAAATGGGGTTGGGTGTGTAAAGTTATTCAAGAAAGAATGTGAAAAAGACAGAAATTATTAAATCATAGGATCCTACAGTGTAGAAGGAAACCATTAGGTCCATCAAGTTTGCACCAATCACAATCCCACTCAGACCCCATCCTCATAACTCCATGCATTCACCCTAGCCAGTTCTCATGACACTAAGGGACAATTTAGCATGGCCAATCTGCCTAACCCGCACATCTTTAAACTGTTAGACGAAACTGGAGCAGCCAGAGGAAACCCATGCAGACATGGGGAGAACATGTAGACTCCGCAAGCCAGGAATCAAATCCAGGATCCTGATGCTGTGAGGCAGCAGTGCTAACCATTGTATCACCATGCAATCCTAAAGGATGAGGAACTTTAGTTACATAGATGGATTGAGGGATTTCCCTTGGTGAGCAGTGGCCTGAGAAGTCTTGGCAAATTAGATAGAGCCTGTTCCCATTGGTAGAGGAGTGAAGGGTCCAAGGGCACAGATTTCATGCAGCAGATGGTTGAGATTTGGAGTGCATTGCTGAGAGAGGCAGGTTCAATTCAGGCACTGAAGTGGGAATTGAATTTTTATTTGAATAAAATCATAGAACCCGTACAGTGCAGAAGGAGGCCTTTCGGCCTATCAAGTCTGCATCAACCACAATTCCACCCTGGCCCTATCCCCATAACCATATGCAGTTACTCTAGCTAGTGCCCTGGTACTGAGGGGCAATTTAGCTTGGCCAATTCACCTAATCTGTATATCTTTGGACTGTGAGCACGCAGAGGAAACCCACACAAGCACGGGGAGAATGTGCAAATTCTACACAGACAGTGACCCAAGCCGGGAATCAAACCTGGGTCTGCTGTGAGGCAGCGGTGCTAACCACTGTGTCACCATACTGCAAAAAGGAAGAATTTGCTCGTCCATGGGGTACACACTAGGTAAATTGCTCCTTCAGAGGAGAATGAGCGTAGGTACGTGATGGGCCAGATGGCCTCCTCCTCTGCTGTAAATCATCCTATGAACTTCTACAGCTTCTACAAGCACTGCCATAATTTGGGGATTCTGAGAACCATTGTCTGTGCGGATAAGTGGACAGTGCCATCACTGGAAGAAACATGTCTTAATAATATACAACACAGGTAAAATAATGGGATGGGGAGACAACTAATACCCAAAGAAATCAGAAATCTGTCAATTTAATGCCCAATCTGCCTAACCCGCACATCTTTGGACTGTAGGACGAAACTGGAGCACCCAGACGAAACCCACGCAGACATGGGGACTCAGACTCACAAAGAAGCAAGGCATAAGAATGTCAAAAGCAAAGAGATGTTTAAACCTAAAATAAAAATAGTGGGGCAGCATGGTTAGCACTGCTGCCTCACAACGCCAGGGATCCACATTCAATTCTGGTTTGGGTAACTGTCTGTGTAGGATCTATATGTTGTCTCTGTATCTGTGTGGGTTTCCTCTGGGTGCTCTGGTTTCTCCCACAGTCCAAAGATGTGCAGGTTAGGTTGATTGGCTATGCTGAATTAATTGCCCCTTAGTGTCAGGGAGATTAACAGGGTAACAGTATGGGGTTGCAGGGAGGGGACCTGGGTGGAATTATTGCTACTGCAGGCTCAATGGGTTAAATGGCATTTTTCTGCACTGTAGGATTTTTGATTCTGTGCTCGTTCTGATGAAAAGTTGCTTGACCTGAAATGTTACCTCTTGATGTTTATTTCAAATAGAGATAGCTAAGACTTTCATCCTTTTAACACTTCTGGACAGTGATACAGATAGACACCTGTATTCTGACTCCGATATAGCAGCCTCCAGAGAAAAAAAAATCTATTTTCAAGCAACAGAACTCCAAAGATTAATCAATCTTCATGCAGAACAATGCCGGAGAGAATGAAAGTGTCACTGCTCTAACCAAATTCAATCATCAACTGCTAGCTTGTTTTCTCTCTGTAAGTCTAGCTCAATCCAGTCACATGACTTCTCTTGCCAGTCAACCGAATCAAGTCCTACTCTGAAAGTTATCAAGGGAAATACTAAAATAACGAAAGTGTATTAGCTCAAATTAAAACAAACATTCCAGCAATTAGGAGCAGTTATGCCTCTGAAGTACCAATAGGACTTCCAGTTACAGACAAAGCAGCACCAGTTAACAGAACCGACCGCTAAAATCCTGCATGAGAAATATGACACAAATAAAGGCGCAGTATTGTCATTTCAATTCACCACTTTGTTCTCACAATATCCCATCTTCTGTTCTCTCTGACTTTCTCTTAACAACATAAAACCCAGACATTTCTCTCTACCTTCAATTCTGAAGCAGTCATGTTTGACTTGAAAAGTTAACTGTATCTTTTTCTTTTTGTCTCTAACGGAGGTGTCAAACGTTCAACACAACTTGTCTGTAGTCTATTTACTGCTTTGACTTTTCCAATCCCTTTCACTCTGCCAGTAAAATTGTTAAAATTATCCTGCCTGGCAAAACATCTTTTTGTCTGGAGTTTCCCCATTGCGAGATCTGCCGATGGTTTATCTGCTTCTGCTTTAGTTATATTGGTCTCACTGACTAATTCCGTGTTTCACCAACATTTATTTGAGTAATGCTTGCGAAACCAGGCATAATCTGCTGAAATGATAATGAAAACTTTTCAATACAAGTAATCTAAAGTGGCACGGTGGCATAGTGGTTAGCATTGCTGCCTCACAATGCCAGGAACCCGGGTTCAATTCCAACCTTGTGTCATATGTGGAGTTTGCACATTTTCCCCATGTCTGTGTGGGTTTTCTTCGGGTGCTGCGGTTTCCTCCTAAAGTCCGATAGAATTGCGGGTGAGATGCATTGACCAGAGTACTAAGGGCGTGAAATGCCCTGCCTGCAGCAGTTGTGGACTTGTCAAGTTTAAAGGCGTTCAAATGGGCAGTGGATAGGCATATGGATAGCATTGGAATAGTTTAGGATAGAGGGTCATAAAATTGGTTACATTGGTCGGCGCAACATCGAGGGCCGAAGGGCCTGTACTGCGCTGTAATGTTCTATGTTCTATATTCTATGCTAAATTCTCCCTCAGTATATCCAAACAGATGCCAGAGTGTGGCAACTAGGGGATTTTCACAATAACTTCATTGCAGTGTTATGTAAAACTACTTGTGACAGGAATAAATAAACCTAAATTTAATCTAAAGATAGGTCTTGAAGATTTGATTTGATTTTCTATTGTCACAAGTATTAGTATACAGTGAAAAGTATTGTTTCTTGGCACTGTACAGACAAAGCATACTGTACATAGACAAGGAAAGGAGAGAGTGCAGAATGTGGTGTTACAGTCATAGCTAGGGTGTAGACAAAGATCAAGATGCTTGAAAAATTCAAACGTTGTGGTTGTGACTATTCTCTTTGACATCGTGTTCCATTGTGGGGTTGTCGTTAGAAAGAAATATTGTTGGTACATTAACTTGGAAACAAATGCTCTTTGTAGTTTGTGTGTGATGACTACTTCATCTTTTGTCATTGATGGAAGACACCAGATATCTGTTTTTGTCGATTTCCGCCAGCCCATTCTGTATTTTATAGAATTTCTTGGTCTGTTTCCCTCCCTCCTATGCTGCAGTGATTCCCGTGTCAAATCCTTGATCAGGGATGTGAGACTGGTGCGTGTCTCAGATTGATTCATGCAGAAACCTGTAACATGTCTTTGGATTGCTTCAATCTTGTTGATAACATGTGCCAGATAAGTTTAATCATTTCTGCCATTTTCATATACTCATGAGAATTTTTCCTATTGCCCATGGTCTCTTGTATTTATGAAGCTTCCCGAATCAATTTTTATACATTTGGAAGAATTGCTAATCATAATATCAGTTAAAAAAGTCCTATCGATTTCTGACTCCCTGCTCTCCAGAAGTCCATCGCTTTGCTAACTCCCATTTCTTCTCAAAAAGGAAGACTGCATTTAGGTAGTGCCATTCATGTCCATTTGGACATCCCAAAGTGCTTTATAGCCAATGCAGAACTTTTGAAGTGTAATCATTGTCTTGCTGATGTAATATGACAGCTAATTTGCACACAGCAAACTTCCACACATACAGCAATGTGATACTGATCAGGTCATTGAATGGTAAATATTAGCCAGTACAATAAATCCTCAACTCTTCATAGAAGTAGTGGGACTTGATGCTTTGAGTTATAAGGAGAGGCTGGATAGAGTGAGACTTTTCTCTCGAGCGTAGGAGCTTAGGGGTATTCTTATTGAGGTCAATAAAATAATGAGGGGCATAGATCAGTTAGAAAGTCAACATTTTTTCCCAAAGGTAGGGGAGCCTAAAACTAGAGGGCAAAGGTTTAAGGTAAGAGGGGAGAGATACAAAAGGGTCCAGAGAGAAAAGTTTTTCATACACAAGGTGGTGAGTGTCTGGAACAAGCTGCCAGAGGTAGTAGGAGTCAGGTGCAATTTTGTCTTTCAAAATGCATTTAGACAGTTACATGGGTAAGATGGGTATGGAGAGATATGGACCAAATGTGGGCAATTGGGACTAGCTTAGGGATTTAAAAAAATGGCGGCATGGACAAGTTGGACCAAAGGGCCTGTTTTGTGCTATAAACTTCTACGACTCTAGTACCATGGGCATAATATTGTCCACTTGGGGGGAATCATTGGCGTTCAGTTGGTCATCTCACCCAGAAGATAATAATGCTCCACTCGAATGTTAGCTTGACTTTGTGCTCTTGTCCTGAAATGGGTCTTGAAGGTAAAATCTTGTGCTTTAGCAGCAATAGATAGAGCCAAAACTAACCCATGCTTGATCAGTTCTCTAACTTCTCATCCTGATTGTTACCCGCTCTCAGATTAAAGGCTAACCCATATAACCAAAGCTATCCTCAACCTCTAATCTTATCTCTTGATCTGCATGAAGAAACTTGCTGCATTGCTCAATTCTGTCTGAACGTTCTGATTGTTAATACTTCAGATATTTTCTTAGGTACAGTGATGCTGGTCACCCTAAGAAAGCTCCTAGTTTTTTATATTCATGCACTGCCCAATATTTATCACACAATGATTAAATGTAATAGGACCCCCTTATACTTCTTAGAATCATAGAATCTTTACAGTGCAGAACAGGCCATTCATCGTGTGCTGAATTGGATGTATTGAATGGTAGCTGGGATGAAGGACATGGCAAGACTGAAGAAGCTAGAATTGTTCTCCTTGGAGCTCAGAAGTTAGGAGGAGACGTTCAAAATTGTGAGGGACTGCGATACTAAACAAGAAGAATTTGTTTCCAATATCGAAACAATCACTAACAAGGGGCAAGTGGACATACACTTCTTCAATCTTTCCAAAAGTTAAACTAAAAAACAGTGAAAACAAGGCCAGAAACGGATCAGTAAAGTCCTTCACCCCACAGATGGATTTGCATTTGTAAGCAAATCTCCCGATAATGTAACTGCATGCTCAAGAACTTGGAAAATAATAGAAAACATGGCATATTATTTTTCTAAAGTGACCCCATTCTCATTGAGGAGATGAAGGAAACAGCCTGCTGTAAGGGTCCATGTGAGTGGGCATTAGGGGACTGCCAAGCTGGGAGGGGGAGGTGGCAGTGAGGAGTGGTAGTGTGGGGGTTAAGGTGGGAGCATGCAAACAGGAGGACATCACATGGAGTATCCAGGAAATGTAATGCTCCATATTAAGGGACATCAACTTAATGGCAGCATACATTGGGAGATCACAATGGTCTGTAGTATTATCACTAGTCTATTAATTGAAAAATTCAAGTAATGTTCCGGAGATGTTGAAATTTGAATTCAATAAAAGGTATCTGGAATTAAGAATCTACTACTGTGAAACCATTGCTAATTGTTGGGAAAAAAACTCATCTGGTTCACTAATATCCTTTTGGGAAGGAAATTTGCCATCCTTACCTGGTCTGGTCTACATGTAACTCCAGAGCCACAGCAATGTGGTTGACTCTCAACTGCCCTCAGGCAACTAGGGATGGGTAATAAATGCTGGCCAGCCAGCGACACCAATGTCCCATGAATGAATTTTAAAAAATTACAGGGATGGATACAATGGCCTCAAACAGGGGACAATCTGTAAAATAAGAGATGGCTAGTCACACTGAGTTTACCTCACATTCAGGTCAACAATCTTCCTGACTCAGACTTGCTGTAATGTTTCAAGGTATGAGGTCTTCTTGCTTCTACAGAATTCTTTTTCAAATCTAGCTGGCTGACTGGCGGCCTATCAGTTTCTCTACATCCCTTGCCTTGTTCTCTTCCTGCATTCAAAGGAAGTAGAAGGCTGTTACCTGGAACTCCTTCATCATTCAGTGATTCATCAGCTGACCCATCAACCAAAGCGATTACCCTTCTGCCAACAGTATGTTCTCAACTGGCATATCATACTGATCTAGTATGAATCAGGTAATTGCCATCATAATAGCCTGTCAGTGCCTCATTAGGTTATCTGAGATGAGATAAATGTTACCGCAACTTCTGCATTAGACACCTCAAACCACTGTCTGTTTCAGCAACTTTAGTTTGTGCTTTATTTTACAAAGTAACCCTTGCACAATTCATTCTTAAATACCTACTCTGGAGAAAGATGATCAGGCTTTCAGGATTGAATGACTGCCCAAACTCAGGATCACAATAAAACTTCGGATCTGGTGATAGACCTTTCCCATCCTAGTTGGTAGCACAGTGGTTAGCACTGTTGCCTCACAGTGCTCGAGACTCAGGTTTGATTCTGACCTTGGCTGGCTTTTATGGAATGTGGGTGTCACTGGCTAGGTCCAGCAAATTCTCTTCCATCCCTGATTGCCTTTGAGAAGGTGGTGGTGAACTGCGTTCTTGAACCGCTGCAGTCTGTCTGATGTAGGCACACCCATGGTGCTGTTAGGTAGGGGGAATTCCAGGATTTTGACCTGGCGATAGTGAAGAAATGGAGATATATTTTCAAGTGAAAATGGTATATGGCTTGGTGTTACCATGGCTGGAATTTTGCACTCTGCTCCAGTAGGATGGTGAGGGGAGTATGAACTGCATGGACAGCATTCCCTCTGAGATCCTACTTGTCCTGATCCAATTATTAATTAGGATCATGCTAATGGAATTTCTGTTAATAAACAGCCAGTTAAACAGTGACTATTTAATTGCCACTCAAAGGTATCACCGACCCAGCTGTAATTTTTAGGTTGATAGGTACCAGTTGGATCAGAGTGCCGAAATGAAAAGCTTCTCATCTTCCTCAGGGAGGAAGTGATATAGCTGTAGGAAGCATCTCAATCAGAAGGCCCCTTCTGGTTTGGGGACTCCTCCCCTCAGGGATCAGAGAGTTCTGCCTCTCTCACCAGCCTATACCCAAAACAAAGATTGCTTCCAACCTCCAAATGTATCCCCTACACTCCTGTCACTGGTACTGATCTGAAGTGTGGCCCCAAGACTTAGGTCCAGGTATGATGCTGATGTGTCTCTTCCAACCAGTTCAGCCCTGTGTCTGGAAGTGCTGAAGAGCTGTCAAACAATGAGATTGGGTGACAATTCTCCAGGATGGGACTTGCTGCATCTGCTACCAATCAATGCTCAATTGGATGTGAAACGGCAGTGGGTCTGTTCTCAGGATGGTGAACAACCCTGTGTTTGCTCACCTTGTTCTTGACGATAGCAGTCATGGATCTAGACAATGCTAAGGAACCTTGGTGAGTTCCTGTAGAGCGCCTTTTACATAATACACTGCTGCCACTGTGCATCGGTAATGGAGGGACTGAATGATTGTGGATAGGATGTTAATCAAGTGGGCTGCTTTGTCATAGATGGTCTCAAGATTTTTGAGGTTGTTGGAGATTGTCCAGATCTTGGACGCACTGTTTTAAAATTCGGCTGCTCGGAAACTAAGGTTCTGTTTGACTTTAATTTCAAGGAACCAGCAGGGTAAATAGGTGGCATTACGGGAATAGGGTTTGGGTGGGATATGATCAGTGCAGACACGGGTTGAATGGCCTCTTTTTGCACTGTAGGCATTCTATGGTTCTATGATCAAGCTTAGTTGCCAGTTATTACTGTGTTACTTTTCCAATCAGTCTTTTGGGATACTATGTTGCAAGACTTGTATTGACAGAGCTTTGGAGTTTAATGTGGAAAAGTGTGAGGTAATTCACTTTGGCAGGAATAACAAATGTGTAGAGTATAGGGCTAATGGTAGGACTCTTAATAGTGTTGATGAACAGAGGGATCTTGGTGTATATGTGCATCGATCCCTGAAAGTTGGCAATCAAGTCGATAAGGTTGTTAAGAAGGCATACAGAGTCTTAGCTTTTATTGGTAGGGGGATTGAATTTCGGAGCCGCAACGTCACGTTGCAACTGTACAAAACTCTAGTGCGGCCGCACTTGGAGTATTGTGTACAGTTCTGGTCCCCACATTATAAGAAAGATGTGGAGGCATTGGAGAGGTACAGAGGAGGTTTACCAGGATGTTGCCTGGTATGGAGGGCAGGTCTTATGAGGAGAGGCTGAGAGATTTGAGGTTGTTTTCGTTAGAAAGAAGGCGGCTAAGAGGAGACCTTATTGAAACATATAAGATGATTAGAGGTTTACATAGGGTGGACAGTGATAGCCTTTTTCCTAGGATGGAAAAAGCTAGCATGAGGGGACATAGCTTTAAATTAAGGGGTGGTAGTTACAGGACGGATGTCAGAGGTAGGTTCTTTACCCAGAGGGTGGTAAGGGTATGGAATGCCCTGCCTGCTGCAGTTGTAGATACGCCAAGTTTGGTGGCATTTAAGAGGTCTGTGGATAGGTTTATGGATGAAAAGGGAATGGTTTAGTTAGAGGGCCATTGCTTTTTCTTAATTGGTCAGCGCAACATCAAAGACCGAAGGGCCTGTTCTGCGCTGTAATGTTCTATGTTCCATGTTCTATGTTCTCACAATCTCAGGACACCTCCAAATGCTTTCCATCAAGTTGAATCATTTGAATTGTTGTAATGTAGGAAACACAGTGCCCACAGCAGAATTGCACAAACAACAATGCAATCATGACCAGTTAACGTTTTATTTTAGTGATGTTGGTTGAAGGATAAAATTGAACAGACATCGGTGTGAAATCCTCTGTTCTACTTCAGAAGAATACCACGAGCTCATGCAAAAGATCACAGCTCAGTACCGCACTTAAGAATCAGATTAGACTTTGTACACAGCTTTTGGAGTGCAAGTTGCACCCACAACCTGACTCACAGGCAAGAGTGAGGCACGGCTGATAACTAAAGACCAAAACCACAGCGAGATTGTGGTTTTTGTGCAATGCAGCAGAGCCAGCAAGAGTAATAATCTTTCCCAACCTGCTAGCTTGTTCATCCCTCGGTCTACTGCAATGAAGGTTGAACAGGGTAAAGATCAGCACTAGCTCAGCTCTGAATATTAGTTTACACACAAGCTAGTAATTAGTTGCTGCCTCGTTCTAGACATTTTGTAAGCTTACTTTCTTTCCTTTCCCTAGTTGACTTTGAGAGTTGATTCATTAATTTTTATTCATGTTGGATATCACAGGCAAGGCCAACACTGGTTGTATTGAGTGGTTTGCTAGTCCAGAGAATAGGCAATTTTCTTCCCTATAGGGGATCAGTGGACTAATTGGGTTTCACAACTATAGTTTTCATGGTCACCATTGCTGAGAATTTTATTGATTAGGATGCCACCATATGCCATAGATAGAATCATAGAACCCGACAATGCAGAAAGAGACCTTTCGGCCCATCAAGTCTGCACCTAATACAATCCCACCCAGGCCGTACCCCCATATTTCTACATATCGTACCCACTAATCCCTCTAACCTACGCATCCGTGGACACTAAGGGGCAATTTCTTAACATGGCCAATCAACCTAGCCCACATATGGACTCCCATATGCCATGGGAGGATTTGAATCCAAGTCCCTAAAGCATTATCCTGGGTTTCTGCTTGGCAAGTCCAATAATGTTATCATTACTCTAAAAAAGTCCTGTTGAAATGTATTTACTGTAATCAAACATGGCCTTAATTGTCACATTATGTCATTCATGTTTTTGATAGACACATCTTTTATTTCTCTGTTCATTCCATGACTATATTCCCTTTGGCACCATGCATCCTTTTGTCATTTAATCTTTCCTGCCTGTGCTCTATCACACTTCCCCTTTTCCCTTTGTTCTTTACCTAAGTCTCCCCCATTCCCATCCTATTTCACTTGCTCCAAAGCCTGTTACATTTCTAACTTTCCAAGGTCTGATGAGAGGTCATCAAATTGTTAGCCGCTGTCTCCACAAATGCTGTCACCTTCCCAAGAGTGATTAGGAATGGGTGAGGAATGCTGACCTAGTTATTAAAGGCTCTATCCATTCAATGAATGGAGATACAATAGCAATGTTTAAGAAACATTTTATTAAGCACACGTATAGGCAGGGAGTGGAGGGATATGGACTACGTAGAGGCAAAAGGTCTTTAGAAAAGTGACACAATTGACCAAAGATTCTTAGATAGCACCTTCCAAACCCATTTCTACTTTCATCTGAAAGGACAAGGGCAGCAAGTACATGGGAACACCACCGCCTGCAAGTTACCCTCCAAACCACTCACTGCCCTGCCTTGGAAATATATCACTGTTCCCTTCGCAGTCACTGGGTCAAAATCTTGGAATTTCCTCCCTAACGGCATTGTGGGTTAACCCACAGTATATTAACTGCAGTGATTCATGAAGGCAGTTCAGCACTACCTTCTCAAGGGCAACAAGGGATGGGCAATAAATGCTGGCCAGCCAGTGACGCCCATGTCCCATAATTTGAATTTTAAAAAACATGTTGGCTCAGGCTTGGTGGGTCGAAGGGCCTGCTCTTGTATTGTGCTGTTCTTTGTTCTTTATAAGAAACAATAAAACGCTTTGTAATTCTTCTGAGAGAAGTGATATGACACTGTATAAATCCACACCTTTCCTTTATTTGAGAAAGCTAAGCAACTTGTTCACTACTCTGAATATCTGCCTGTTGGGGAGTCAATGTCAGTTCCAGCTTTTATGTTGTGTTTTTTAAAAATTAAAATGACCAAAATACAAAATGTCCAGCATATCGACAGTATTGTCACTAGGCTTATGTTGAATAATGGCACTCAATATAAATATTGGAAAAATCACACTCACATTGGCAGCCTTTAAAGTTCAGCGATGCACTTAATTCCTCACACTAAGTTTCTCCCATCCTATCTTTAACAGTGGCAGTCCTATGATCACCACTGCTTTACTCTATTATTATGCAAATAAAAATACTATCTTCAAGGACAACCAGTCAATCACTTGCTGCAGCCTTCCTGGACATGATTTGTTTTGAAATTTCTATGGTTTTCTCTTGGAATCATATAGTGCGGAAGAGGCTCTTCAGCCCATCAAGTCTGCACCGACATGTGTGAAATGCCTGACCTCCCAACTAATCCCATCTGCCAGCTCTTGGCCCATAGCCTAGAATGTTATGATGTGCCAAGCACCCATCCAGATACTTTTTAAAGGATGTGAGGCAACTCGCCCCTACCATCCTCCCAGGCGGTGCATTCCACCCTCTGGGTAAAAAAAATATTGTTTACATCCCGCCTAAAGCCCCTACCCCTCACCTTGAACTTGTGTCTCCTCAAGATTGACCCTTCAACTTTGGGAAGACAGGTGCTCTTTCTCCACTCTGTCCATGTCTCTCACTGTCTTGTATACCTCAATCAGGTCACCCTTCAGCCTTCTCCACCAAAAACAATCCAAGTCTGCCGGCTTCTCCACATAACTTAAATATTCCATCCCAGGCACCATCCTGGTGAATCTCCTCTTTTTTAAAATTAATTAATTCATAGGCCATAGCTGTCACTGGCTGGCCAACATTTATTGCCTATCCCTAGTTGCCTTTGGCTAAGCCATTTCAGAGGGCAGTTGAGAGTCAACCACATTGCTTTGACTCTCCAGACCAAATATTGACGGCAATTTCCTTCCCTGAAGGACATTAATGAACCAGATAGTTTTCTCTGTCTATCAATAATGGTTTTGAGGTCATCAATAGATTCCTAATTCCAGTTATTTTTTACTGAATTCAAATTCCACCAACTGCTATGGCAGGATTCGAAACCAAATCCCCAGAACTGAGTTTCTGGATTAATAATCTAGCAATAATTCCACTTGGCTTTTGCACCCTTTCCACTGCAACCATATCCTTCCTGATCTGGCGACCAGAACTGCACACAATACCCTGCCATGGCCTCACCAAAGATCTACACAACTCCACTGTAGTGGATCAGATCTCAAACACTGATGAGATGGAGTACAGGAAAGAGATAGAGAATCGAGTGAAATGTGCAACAACAATAATCCCTTCCTCAATGTCAGTAAAAGGAAGGAGATAGTTATCGATTTCAGGAAGCATAGTGGAAGGCATGCCTCCTGTCTACATAAATGAGGATGAAGTGGAAATGTCGAGAGCTTCAAATTTCTATGGGTCCAGATCACCAATAATCTGTCCTGGACCCTCCATGCTGACACTATAGCTCAGAAAACTCACCAATGCCTTTACTTTCTCTTAGCTCTCACTAACTTTTAAGATGCATAATAGAAAGCATCCTTTCCAGATGTATCAAAGCTTGATATGGCTCCTACTCTGATCAAGACCACAAAGGATTGTGAATGTAGCTCAGTCCATTACACAAATCAGCCTCCCATCTATTGACTCCATGTACATTTCCTACTGCTCAGAAAATCAAGAACCCTATGTACCCTGGACATTCTCTATTCCATCTTCTTCCATCAGAAAAAAGATACAAAAGTTTGAGATTATGTACCAACTAACTCAAGAGCAGCTTCTTCCCTGCTGCCATCAGACTTTTGAATGGACCTACCTTACATTAAGTTGATTTTTCTCTACACTCTAGCTATGACTATAACACTACATTATGCATCCTCTCCTTTCCTTCTCCTCTATCTACTTTATGAACAGTATACTTCGTCTATATAGCGCGCAAGAAAAAAATAATTTTCATTGTATACATAAACATGTGACAGTACTAAATCAAATCAATTCAAATTAATGACTTCCCTGCTTTTGTAATTTATGTCTTGATTGGTAAAGGCAAGTGTTCCATATGCCTTTTTTACCATTCTATTAACATGCCCTTCTATATTCAGAGATCTGTACATAAACAGACCAAGATCCCTTTGTTCCACATAACTTCCTGGTGTCGCACCATTTATTGAATAATTTCTTGTCCAATTATTCCTTGCAAAGTGTTTCACTTCACACTTTCCAGGATTAAATTCCTTCTGCCACTTATCTGCCCATTTAACCATCCTGTCCATATCTTCTTGTAGCCCAACACACTCAGCCTCGGTGTTAGTCACCCAGTGGAATTTACTTTGCCACAGCTAAGAAATAGAAAAAAAATGCAATGATATTGCCCAGTGTAGTCTGTAGGCCACCAACTAATGGGAAAGATGTTTTTCATAGAGAAACAAATTTGCAAGGAAATTACTGAGAGGAACAAGAATTATTATGGTAAACTTCCACTATCTAAATACAGATTGGGATGGCAGAAGTGTAAAGGGCAGGAGGTGCAAGCGTTCTTAAAACATATTCGGAAGAATTTACTGCAACAGCATGTTCCTTGTCCAACAAGAAAGGAGATGCCATTGGATCTGGTTCTTGGACATGAGGTAGGCTAATTGGAACAAGTGTCAGTGGTGGAACATTTAGGAGACAGTGATCGTTGAATCATAAAGTTTAGGTTGGCTATGGAAAAGGTCAAGGAACATTCTGGAGTGGAGTAAGACTAAGTATCTGGGGAAAAGGCAGCTCCAATGAGGACCTGACCCAGATAAATCAGAACTTTTTCAAAACTTCATTCATAGGATATGGATGTCACTGACTGGCCAGCTTTTATTGCCCATCCCTAATCACTCTTTGAAGGCAGTTAGATGTTAACCACATTGTTGTGGCCCTGAAGTCACATGTAGTCCAGATCAAATAAGGATGGCAGATTTTTTCGTCAACAACATTAGGGAACACAATGGGTTTTTCCGACAATCAACAATGGTTTCATGGTTATCAGTAGATTTTTAATTCCACATTTTTTTTATTGAATGCAAATTCCACCATCTGCCATGGTGGGATTCGAACCCTGGTTCCCAGAATATTAGCCAAATTTCTGGGTTAGCAGTCTAACGATAATACCACTAGGCCATCTCCACCCCCATAATTAAAGGTTGACAGGCAGAATGCCACTGCAACTCCTTCAGCCAAGTTTATGTGTTCAAGTTTATGGAGTATGGTTTAAACCTATAACTTCCTGACTCAGAAACAAGAGCACTGGCACTGAGCTGAGGCCAAGAAACAATACTATTTCAACATGCAACACTGATACCTCCTGTAATTCAGAATTAGAATAAAATATACCAGAGTGTTGTAAATTACACACTATTTAAAAAATGAACAGTGCTAATGAGAATTTCCACATTTGTAGCCCAGAATATGAATACTGATCTTCACAAATACTGCATATACTCGTGTAAAAGTTGAATTTTTGAAATAAGTTCTCGAGGTCAACAATCATGGGGTTAACTATAAACAGGCAATAGTTTCAAACAGGCAATAGACTGCCAAGCATGTGGGTGGCACAAAGGCACAGTGGTTAGCACTGCTGCCTCACAGCACCCGAGGCACCGTTTGATTCCCAGCTTGGGTCACTGTTTGTGCGGAAGTTGCACTTTCTCTCCGTGTCTGCACGGGGGGGTTCTCTGGTTTCCTCCCACAGTCTGAAAGATGTGCTGGTTAGAGGCATTGTTCATGCTAAATTCTCCCTCTGTGTACCCGAACAGGCGCAAGAATGTGATGACTGGGGGATTTTCATAGTAACTTCATTGCAATGTTAATGTAAGCCTACTTGTGACACTAATAAATAAACTTTATATTTGAGTTGGGCATTGGATGAAATCTGAAGAAGACTATCACCATAGAATAAAGTAAAATCTGACAACCACAAAGGATTCATATTCATTTCCTAACATTAATTTATAACATTACAATTGGTATATGTTTCCATTTAATTATCCAACATTTAATCATTATATGAGATTACAAACTGCATACCATTCATCCAGCACAGTATAAATATATTAAAAATTGGCTGCTACACTTTAGGTTTAAAAACCTTGGAAATCTTTGGGCTTTGATCTCAGAAATCTCATGAGATTGACTTTAGCATGACTATGCAGAATAATTGCAAATCTCTATCCATGGAAATCTAACGTAGGATTTTGACACCTTTTGAAACTTAGCAAAATAAAATCCTCACAGACATGAACATTTTAAAAATTAATCTCCTGATTTTTCCCTTGAAGCAGAGCCAATCATTTTAATTGGGTTTAGGGGAAACAAACTCTATCTTTAAATTAAAGAAAACTTTCATGGGATATAGGGCATCAGTGGAAAAGCCACATTTGTTGCCCATCCTTAGTTTCTCCTCGAACTGAATGTATCTCTTGGGCATTTCAGAGGTCTGTTCAAGAGTCAACTACTTTGTTGTGGATCTGGAGTCACATATAGGCCAGACCAGGTAAGGATGGCAGATTTCCTTCCCTAAACATAGTAGAGAAGAAGGAGCCATTTGATCCTTCGAGCCTGTCCCACCATTCATCATCATGATCATGGAGAAGGTCCAATTCAATTCTGCTTTTTCCCATAACCTTTGATCCCATTTGTTCCAGGTGCTATATCCAGCCACCTCTTGAATAAATTCAATGCTTTGGCATCAACTATTTCCTGTGGTAATGAGTTCCACAGGCTCACCACTCTTTGTGTAAAGAAATGTCTCCTCATCTTTGTCCTAAATGGTCTACCCTGAGTCCTCAGACTGTGATCCCTGATTCCGGTTCACTATCAGGAACATCCTCCCTGCATCTACCATGTCTAGTTCTTTTCAAGTTTTATACGTCTCTATAAGGACATTAAAATTTATGACAATCAATGAGACTAGCTTTCAATTGCCAATTTTTATTAATGAAATTTAAATTCCACCAACTACTGAGGTGGGATTTGAACCTGCGTCTCTGGCACATTAGTCTGGCCTCTGATCCAGCAACATCGCCACTACATCACTGTCTTCCCCGATCAATTGATTAAAAGATGGCCCAAGTCTTTCTAGATTCCATAGTGAAATCAACCAATTTTAGTTGTCTGTGTTGACAGTATTCCTATCAGTAGTTTGTACATTCCAACTCCAGACTAGTATTTGGAGTCACATTGGAAGCTGACATTCTAACGCAGTACTGAGGGAGTGCAGCATTGTCAGAGGTGCCACAAAACTGAGACCCTGTTTGCCTGTTACAAAGAACAAAGAAAAGTATAGCACAGAAACAGGCCCTTCGCCCCTCCAAACCTGATCACGATGCCCTAACCAAACAAAAGATAAATCTTCTGCCCTTACACAGTCCGTATCCCTCTATTCCCTTCCTACTCATGTACCCATCCAGATGCCTTTTAAATGTTGCTGATTTGTCTGCTTCCACCACATCCTCTGACAGCGCATTCCAGGCACCCACTTCTCTCTGTGTGAGAAACTTCGCCCGCACATCTCCCTTAAACTTTCCCCTTCTCTCCTTGAACCTGTGCCCCCTTGTAAATGACACTTCCATCTTAGGGAACAAGTCTCCAGCTATCCACCCACTCTATGCCTCTCATAATTTTGTAGGCCTCTATCACGATTCCTCTCAATCTCTGTCTTTCCAATGAAAACAATCCTAGTTTATCCAATCTCTCCTCGTAGACAATACCCTCAAGTCCAGGCAACATCCTGGTGAATCTTGTTTGTGTCTCAGGAAAACATTTTATGGCACAATTCAGAAAATATGGGGTGGCACAGTGGTTAGCATCGCTGCTTCACAGCACCGGGGGCCCAGGTTCGATTCCTGGCTTGGGTCACTATCTGTGTGGCTTTGCGTGTTTCCTCATGTCTGTGTGGGTTTTCTTTGGGTGCTCGAGTTTCCTCCCACAGTCTGAAATGTGGTTAGGTGCATTGACCCTCCTAAATTCTCCCTCAGTGTGCCCAAACAGGCACTGGATTGTGGTGACTAGGGGAATGTCACAGTAACTTCATTGCTGTGTTAATGTAAGCTTTACTTGTGGCTAATAAATAAACTACTTTTACTCTAGATATAAGAAATAATTCACAGGCCTATGGGAAAACTGGGACTAATTGGATAGCTCATTCAAAGAGTTGGTACAGGAGTTGAATGCCCACTTTGTGCTTTGTAAGAGCAGAAGGTCCTGCTGGTATTCTGAACGAGATTCCTTTTTCAACTAATACAGTAGTGAGCAATTGATCTCATTCTGAACTACCTTGTACATAAGTGGCAGTTTGTTTTCCTCCAATAGAAGGCAACTTACATTTCGAAGTATTTCATTGTATATGATAAACCTTGAGCTGTTCCGAAGCAACTGTGTTAAAGCAAGACCTTCTTTCTTTCTCAAGCTGCACTGCCTTTACATGTCATCATTACTTCCTCTAATTGACCAGTCTTTGTGTCAGCGTTAGCAGCTTATTAAACACTGGCAGTCCCAGCTAATGATGTGGAGATGCTGGTGTTGGACTGGGGTAAACACAGTAGGAAGTTTCACGACACCAGGTTAAAGTTCAACAGGTTTATTTGGTAATAAACGCCACTAGCTTTCGGAAACGCTGATCCTTTGACAGGTGAGTGGGGAGCTCTGATCACAAACAGAGCATATAAAGACACACACAGTTTACGGAATACTGATTGGAATGTGATTCTTTACAGCTAATCAGCTAACCTTAAAGGTACAGACAAGAACTCCCATTCCATGATGAAGGATCAGTGTTCCGAAAGCTAGTGGCATTTATTACCAAATAAACCTGTTGGACTTTAACCTGGTGTTGTGAGACTTCTTACTGTGTTAGTCCCAGCTAACCCAATCTCGTCTTTCTGGTGACATTCACATACATTCATTTTATAAGAAGAGCTTTGCTAATTTGGGACAAAAAGCCACTCTCTACTAAGGCCTGTGTCCTATTAGAACAAAGAACAAAGAACAAAGAACAACACAGCACGGGAAACAGGCCCTTCGGCCCAATGAGCCCGCGCCGCCGTCCTAACGTCTTAATGACATATAGAGACCAATATAGGGACAATTTGTTACCCAATCAGCCTAAGAGCACATTTTTGGGATGTGGGAGGAAACCGGAGCACCCGGAGAAAACCCACGCAACCACGGGGAGAACGCGCAAACTCCCGCAGACACAGGCCCAAATCCATGTGTCTGCACAGCAACAGCGATAGTCTCTGAGCTGTCATGTTGCCCATCTGATGGTCCAGTTTAAGCATACACTAACGACATGAAGCACTAGGCCACTCCTGAAGTAACATCCAAGAGCAGCCCTCGCACGACCTGCCAAATGCATGCACCTTGTTGGTCAACAAGGTGGACCGAATAGCCTGTGGAAACAAATAAAGTATTTAAACAGTCCTCCTATATCCCTCTATCTGCAGACCGCTCATGTGGCTGTCCAAGAGACCCTTAAACAACCCTAGCGTGCCTGCTCCCACCACCTTACTCAGTAGTGCATTCCACACCCCCACTACCCTTTGTGTGAAAAAATGCCCTCTAATATTCGTCTTATACATAGCCCCCCTCACCCTAAGGCCATGACCCCTCGTTCTATCTGATTCTAATGGTGGAAAAAGCTTACCACCATTTACTCTATCTATACCCCTCATAATCTTATACCTCTAATAGATCCCTCTCAGCCGACGTCTTTCAAGGGAAAACAACTCCAGTGCGTTCAATTTTTCCTCGTAAGACAGCCCTTCCATACAAGGCAGCATCCTGGTAAATCTCCTCTGCACTCTCTCCAGGGCCTCCACATCCTTCCGGTAGTACGGCGACCAGAACTGGACGCAGTACTCCGAGTGAGGCCGAACCAACGTTCTATACACTTGTAACATTAGACTCCTACCCTTCCTATGAAGGCTAACATACCATACGTTTTCTTTATCACTTTCTCCACCTGTACTGACACCTTCAGAGACTTGTGAACCTGCACCCCCAGATCTCTCTGCGTCTCTATACTCCGGATAGTTTTACCTTTTATCCTATAACTCCCCTCTACATTATACCGGCCAAAATGCATCACCTCGCATTTATCCGGATTAAATTCCATTTGCCATCTATCTGCCCAATCTACCAGCCTGTCTATGTCCTGTTGTATTGCGTGGCACTGCTCCTCAGTCCCCGCCAATCCAAGCATTTTAGTGTCATCAGCAAATTTGCTGTTACAGCATCTCCGCTGCCTTGGTCAGGTTATTTATCTCAGTATATATTGGGTTGCTAATTCTGGAGATATTCCTGGAGGATTCATCACGTTTAAAAAAATATTTGTTCATTGGATCTGGGTGTGAGACAAGGTTCAGCATGTAGGCCAGACAAGAATGGCAGATTTGATTCCTAAAGGACATTAATGAACCAGTGAACCGCCGTAGTGGGTCACGTCTCAAACAACGACAAGACAGAGTACAGGAGTGAGATAGAGAATCTGGTGAACTGGTGCAGCAACAATAATCTCTCAAAGAACAAACAAAGAACAAAGAACAAAACAGCACAGGAAACAGGCCCTTCGGCCCAATGAGCCCATGCCGCCATCTCAATGTTCCCACTTCTACTCATGATCCCTGTCATCCCTGTCTATGTTTATAGATCTATGCATTAGAGGCAAATTTGAGACAATTTGGGGAGAATTTGTTCTGCCAATCAGCCTAAGAGCACATCCCCAGGATGTAGGAGGAAACCGGAGCACCCGGAGAAAACCCACGCAAGCACGGGGAGAATATGCAAACTCCCACAGACACAGGCTCAAATCCATGTATCTGCACAGCACAGCGATAGTCACTGAGCTGTCGTGTTGCCCATCAAGTCCAGGTCAAGCGTACACTAACGACGTGAAGCACTTCCTCAATGTCAACAAAACGAAGGAGGTTGTTATTGACTTTAGGAAGCATAAAGGAGAACATGCCCTCTGTCTACATCAACGGGAACAAAGTAGAAATGGTTGAGAGCTTCAAGTTTTTAGGTGTCCAGATCACCAACAACCTGTCCTGGTCCCCTTATGCTGACACTATATATAAGAAAGCCCCCCCAACACCTCTACTTTCTCAGAAGACTGAACAAAATTAGCATGTCAGTTACAACTCTCACCAACTTTTATAGATGCAGTATAGAAAGTGTTCTTTCTGGTTGTATCACAGCTTGGTTTGGCTCCTGCTCTGCCACAGCCACAAGGAACCACAAAATAGAACATAGAACATAGAACATTACAGCACAGAACAGGTCCTTCGGCCTTCGATGTTGCGCCGACCAATATAAAAAGCAATGACCCTCCAAACTAAACCATTCCCTTCTCTTCCATATACTTATCAACCAATCTCTTAAACGCCACCAAAGTTGGTGCATCTACAACTGCTGCAGTTGTAGCAGTTGATGAATGTAGTCCAATCCATCACACGAATCAACTTCCCATCCATTGACTTCCTGTTGCCTTGGCAAAGCAGCCGGCATAATTAAGGACCACATGCACCTTGGATATTCTCTCTTCCACCTTCTTCCATTGGGAAAAAGATACAAACGTCTGAGGTCATCTTTCAACTGTCTCAAGAACAGCTTCTTCCCTGCTGCTGTCAAATTTTTGAATGGACTTATCTGGCATTACATTGATCTTTCTCTACACCCTAGCTATGACTGTAACACTACATTCTGCACTCTCTTGTTTCCTTCTCAATGAAGGGTATGTTTTGTCTGTATAGTGTGCAAGAAACAATACGTTTCATGGTATGTTAATATATGTGACAATAATAAATCAGATCAAAGTCGAAAGAGTTTTTATAACAATGGTCCTGGACTATTAATGCTAGATGTTTCGTTAAGTTTAAATTTCTCCTGTATGCCATGGTGGGATTTGAATCCAGGACCCCAGACCATTACTCTGTGTCTCTGGATTACTAGTCCATTGACAATACCACAGTATTAAGGCACTGCCACTGTATAAAACCATTGTTATAAAAACCTTTTGACTTTGATTTGATTTATTATTGTCATATGTATTAACATACAGTGAAAAGTATTGTTTCTTTCTTGCAAGCTTTCAAGCTTGGGGTTTTCAACTACCAAATAAACCTGTTGGACTTTAACCTGATGTTGTGAGGCTTCTTACTGTGTATACAATTCAAGACAGATCAATTATAATTTCTTCTTACTGATCACTCTTGCCTTTCAGTAGCTTTAAATCAGTCATCCTTAGGTACACAAATCAACAGTAATATCTGTCAAAGACTTTAGCCAATTGCATCCCACCTCCCAGCATAAAGGTACTTTATTAGTTTGTGAAATTCCCAGGCTAACTCCTGTCTTGGCTGACCCCACTCCCCAGTTACCAAGTAGCCTAAGATGCTCAGCCAGAGTGCAAATAAACATTTTCATGGTTCCCTTAAAAATCACTGTCTAACAAGACTAACTCATAACACCACGTCTGGGCAACAGTCCATCTCTTCCGGACAATGAATAAATGCTCTTCATGAAATTTGATTAAGTGTTTGAAATGTTCTTTCCGACTGAAACTTTAACTGATAAATCTTGTATATTTCCGAGGTTCAATTATTCCCTCAAAATTTGGCTTCATCTAATGTCTTTTTACTGTGATGATGCCTCTCAGTAAATTGCTTTTGGCCAAATGTGGGTTAAGTCAATTGGCCAAAGTGAACAATATTCCTTAAAATCAATAATAATACATTCAAAATATCAGCATATGTGTTTTACAATCATAATCACTCGTTTTTATCAATTACTGCATCTCCTTAGTATAAATTGCTTCTTGTTAGCTCATAAACTTATTTTAAAAGTCATTTAATAGAATGCTGCTAGTTGTGTTGGTGCCCTAATGTCTAATGGTTCAAAAATCTTACCCAATTAAGAATTCCACTTTCTCTCCCCATGGGGCTTTCTCCCTGGTTGTTTGCAGAAATGGTTGAGAGATTAATCTACAATTTTTGTAGATTTCAGAGGGTTGGCAAGCTAAGTACAAACTGGGAATCACATCTGTGACCTTTTGACAAACACGTCACCATTACCATATATGGGGAAGATGTCACCTATAAAAGGGCTGTAAGTTCTAAGATATTATTCCCTGAGCACATGGATATCCTTAATATTTCTTTTATTGTTCTGGTCAGTAAATTGATTCACTCTTTATCCCATTATTGGTTAAACATCAGTCCTATCCACCTTTCTAATTGTCTACTTTCTAATATTGTTACTGACCACGCATTAGATATTTCTCCTTGATTGCATGCCACTCAAAATAAATTTGTAACAATACTTTTCCCCAAGGAAGGGGGAATCAGCGGCCCACCTAGCCCTCCATATCAAACTCCAGTGCCCAAAATGTTCAGTGAAGAATCACAAATTTACTCATGTGTGTTGTTCGAGAAGTTTCCTCCCTCCACTGACAATAGATGGATTCCTGTCATTTCTTCCACTCTATTATCCCAATGAAGCAACTAACCCCCAAATCATAGAACCCTACAATGCAGATAGAGGCCATTCAGCCCATCGAATCTGCATCAATTGTCTCACAGCACATCTTACCCAGGCCCTATCCCCATAGCCTCACTAACCCACTTAAGCTACACATCTTGGGACACTATATACCATTTTAGCCTGGCCAATCAACCTAACCCTCACATCTTTGGACTATAAGAGGAAATATTTGCAAGTCTGCATATAAGGCCTTGATATTAACATATATTCGCAAGATGCACTGCAGTAATTCTCCAAGCTTCTGTCAACAGTGTCACTCAAACCTTTATCACTTAAACTGACAAAAATAACAGATACCTGGGAACACCATCACCTGGAGTTTCCCCTTCAAGCCACTCAGCATCCTGACTTGGAGATATATCACCTTTCCTTCACTGTCACTGGGTCAAAATCCTGGAGCTCCCTCCCTAACAGCACTATGGATTGCTGCAGTTCAAGAAGGCAGCTCACCATCAACTTCTCAAGGACAACTAGGGCTAGTCAACAAATATCAGCCAACCAGAGACGCCAATAGCCTGAGGGGAAATTAAAAAAAATTTAATGGTGGACATAGGAGTCCAGAGATTAAAGGCTATAATTGCCAGGAGACCCCGCTTTCAGATTGTTCTCCAACATTCTGATCAGGAAATGGGCATAGAACTGATTGGAAAAGGAGAAAGTGAGCGAAGGAAGATAAAGAGGAGAAATGGAAAACAGAAAAGGCGAATCAAACACAAGAAAGAAACTTCCATCAGAGGGAGAAATTTGCAGGCACTTGGGGAATAGGAATGATTGATTAATTCAGTCAAAGAGCTAGCACCAACATGATGGGCTGAATGGCCCCTTTCGCTGTTTGAAATCCTCTAAAAAATCGCGAGGAAAGTGAAACTAGTGAAATAACACGAGTGCAAAGAGACGATAAGGAAGAGAGAATTCAACCAAAGGACAGGAAAGGAAGAGGAGGACAATGTGACGGTTTCAGAGGAAAAGAGTTACGGAAACAGAGAGGAAAGGAGAAGTGACAAGAGCAAAAGTAGAAGTGATGAAACAGGAGATAAGTGGAAGTTGAAAAGAGAAGGAATTTCTTTGCAGGTTTTCTGGCATCAATGACTTTAGGGTGACATTAGAGAAAATGAGAATATTCCTGTCCAATAAAATGTAATAAGCAATGATCTCATCCATTATAATGAGTGCCAGAATAAGAGACTTCCTTTAACAAACATACTCCTAACTTTCTTTATTTATACTAACAATTGGGAGAAAGTGACTGAGAAAAGTATTTTTTAAACGTTTATTCATTCACAGGATGTGGGTGTGGCTGGCTAAGCCAGTACTTATTTCCCATCACTAATTGAGAAGACAAGAATGTAAGAAATAGGAGCAAAAGTAGGATGGTGCAGTGGCGCACTGCTGCCTCACAGTGCCAGGGACCAAGGTTCAATTCCCAACTTGGATCACTGTTTGTGTGGAGTTTGTACATTCCATGTCTGTGTGGGTTTCCTCTGGGTGTCCCAGTTTCTTCCCACGATCCAAAGATATGTGAGTTAAGTCAATTGGCTTTGCTAAATTGACACTAGCTTCAGGGGGTAGGAGGGGGGATTAACAGGGTAAATACATAGGGTTATAGGAATAGTACCTGAGTGGGATTGTGCAGGCTTGATGGGCCAAATGGCTTCCTTCTGTACTATGGGGATTCTACAACACAGCATGAGCTCCATCATTTGACATGATCTTGGGTTTCTATTCCATTTCCCCTCCTGCTCCCCATATCCCTTAATTCCCTGAGAGGCAAAAATCTGAGTATCCCAGAAGGTGATGATGAGCTATCTTCTTGAACCACTGCAGTCTAAGTGGGGTAGGTACACCCACAGTGCTATTAGGGAGAGAACTCCAGGATTTTGATTCAGACCGATGAAGGAACGTGATATTAAGTGGGTAGGGCCTGGGTGGTATGTTCTGTTCCAGAATTAGTGCAGGCTTTATGGGCCGAATGGCCTCCTCCTGCACTGCAGGGATTCTATGAATCTTTGATGAATCAAAATCTTCAGTGGAGTAGTTGCACAATCAAATAGTGGTATATCATGGAACAAAATTTTATGTCAATATATTTGAGTGTAAAATACAAGTTTGCAGCACCCAGAAATATCAGTGCTCAGAAAGAAGTGATTTTAATTCATGCAGGAGGAAAACACTGCAGATGCTGGAAAGCTGAAATAAAAACAGAACATGTTGGAAGTACCCAGCAGGCCTGCAGTATCTGTGGCAGAGAAACATAGTTAATGGCTGGGATTTTATGGCCTCATTTATCCTGAAACCAGAAATTATCCACCCCTCATCCATTCTGATTCCCGTGGTGGGTGGGGTGATAAAACTCTGGCGGATGGGAGAATTCTCCTGCTGCTCGCAACCCAAGACTGGAAATTCCTGCCCAAGCTCAACAGATCTATAAATAGTCCATCAATATTTCTATGCGCCCACGGTAGACAAGGCTCAATGTTTCAGGCACAGCGGTTAACATTGGTGCCTCACAGCGCCAAGGACACATGTTCAATTCCTGCCTCGGCTCACTGTCTGTGCGGAGTCTGCACGTTCTCTCCATGTCTGCGTGGGTTTCCTCCATTGGCCTCAGGTAGGCGAGGCGGTAAAATTCCAGTATGCATTTCTGATGTTGCTGGCGACAATTTTTGTGGTGTCGCGCCATTTTCTCAAGAACACTTGGCTCATGGTCTCTCAGAAGTGTTGTGACCATATTTTGGATAAAGGAACCTCTTGAAAGATGACTAAAATTACCTTATTAATGCCCTCCCCATATCAACTCATGCCCCCATCCACCTTCAATGCCTCCACATACTCTCCATGCCATCTAACATCTTAATAGTAATATGCCCTATTGGTAACAATTAGCATGTGTGGAAAAGTTGAAAACAAACGCTCATTCGTAACTTTCTTTAAAACCTGTTGCTATTACACCCTTATCAAAGTGTCAATCAACCAAATCTTTAAAGTATGAAAAGCTCTTGACACCTCTTAAATAAATAAGAGGTTGCATTAATAAACATTATGACATGGACAAGATAGATCTAAGGAAAAATAATTGTCTGGGTTCTCAGCCAAGCAGTGATAACGAAGCTGGGCAGAGTTCCCAGACTTCCATTTGCCTGTTTAAACAGATGTGCATGAGGTAAAACATTGCTTGGTTGACAATTTTCTTTCCTTAGATTTATTTCACTCCAGCCGAAGACTCATTTGCTCAGGATAAGGAGTTATCAAGTGCTTATAGTTTCTGTTATTAAATATCTAGTTAATTAACACTTTTATAGAGTTGTAGTCACAGCAATTTTTTTAACAGAGAAAGATAGAGCACATTCCCAACTTATCACTTATTATAGGTTGACTACCTCAAATCCAGCAAGCTAACATCTGGTAGTATTGAAAATTGGACCTTTTTTCTCCTCACTCTAGTGAAACTTGACCCCACCCACTCTTGTTCGAAGAAACCTGGGGGGATTCCCATCCTGATCAACTTTGTACGCATGCAATTTCCTGTGCCCCGGCAAACCTTGACTCCAAAGTTCAGATATTTTCCCAAAAGCCAGCAATTTCTGAAATCCAGCACAGACTCAGTCCTGGGGTTGTCTGATTTGAGATACAAATCTCTGCGGGATTACAAATATCAGGAATTCATAACAGCTGATGCTAAGTTTCTATAATGAATAATTGAAATGATTCAGGATAAAAGTTTGATATTAAAGAGAACTTTCCTGCGATAGAAGGGAACAGGCATGATGGGCTGAATGGCCTCTTTCTGTGCTGCATCATTCTCGGAACAAAAATGAAATCTTTCCCGCTGGATAATTTGAGGAAACAGTGCAAGTCAGAAAACAAATTGTGAAAATGAGGATCTTCACTGCCTTCTCCATATTTTATTTTAATGAGAGTATCATTGTACTCAAGTTCAAAGATATGACAAATAAAATGTTGAGAAGGAAATGGGGCAAATTGTAAATATTTTACTGTGTGAAATACTAGACTGATTCCTGGGATGAAAGGTGGCACAGTGGTTAGTGATGTTGCCTCACAGCGCCAGGGACCCGGGTTTAATTCCTGGCTTGGGTCACTTTCTATATGGAGTTTGCACATTCTCCTTGTGTCTGTGTGGGTTTCCTCCGGGTACTCCAGTTTCCTCCCACAGTCTGAAAGACATGCTGGTTAGGGTATAGTGAACCAAACAGATATTGGAATGTGGTGACAAGAGGAATTTCACAGTAACTTCATTGCACGATCTCCTTCATTGCCAGAGATGTCACTGATAACCGTGCATTTGGTTATATTTGTGGTGCAGAAGGTCAACATCAGCTCTTTGCCATCAAGACTACCCAGCAGGCTGAAGCATTAGTTGTGGATCTGAAGGATCTTCTTCAATTGATATACAACTTGAAGAAAAAAGAGTCTTACTTATGAATAATAAATAAACTTTTTTAAAAATTTCACTTTTAAGGGGTTTGTCTTATGAGGAAATGTTGGCCATTAGGGTTTGGAAGAATGTGGACTTGATTGTTTGAACTGTAAAGAGAGGCTGGAAAGATTGGGAAGCTTATAGAGGTATATAAATAATGAGGGGCATAGATCAGTTAGGTAGTCAATATCATTTCCCAAAGGTAGGGAAATCTAAAACTAGAGGGCATAGATTTAAGGTGAGAGGGGAGAGATACAAAAAGGTCCAGAGAGGCAATTTTTCACACAGAGGGTGGTGAACGTGTGCAGAGATAGTAGCAGGGGCAGGTACAATTTTATCTTTCAAAAAGCATTTAGACTGTTACACAGGTAAGATGGATATAGGGAGATATGGGCCAAATGCAGGCAAACTGGGACTAGTTTTGTGGTTAAAAAAAAATGGTGGCGTGGACAAGTTGGGCTGAAGGGCCTCTTTCCATGCTGTAAATCTCTACGATTCTATGAAGTGATCACATTGAGACATACAAGACTCTCAAAGGCACTTGACATGGTTGATGCCGAAAGGATTTTCTCCTCTCCGGTGAATCTAGAACTTGGGAGACGCAGAATGATAATAAATGGGGTCTCAAGGAGTTGGTTTGCAGGCGCAGCAGGTAATTAAGAAGGCAAGTGGAATTTTGTCCTTCATTGCTAGAGGGATGGAGTTTAAAAACAGTGAGGTTAAGTTGCAGCTGCATAAGGTGCTGGTGAGGCCACACCTGGAGTATTGTGTACAGTTTTGGTTCTCCTTACTTGAGAAAGGATATACTGACACTGGAGGAGGCGCAGAGGGGATTCTGGAGTTCAGAGGGTTGGTTTATGAGGAGAGAATAAGTAAACTGGGGCTATACTCATTGAAATTCAGAAGAATGAGAGGAGATCTTATAGAAACATATAGGATTATGAAGGGAATCGATAAGATAGAAGCAGGGAAGTTGTTTCCACTGGCGGGTGAAACTAGAACCCGGGGGCATGGCCTCAAAACAAAGGGAAGGAGGTTTAGGACTGAGTTGAGGAGGAACTTCTTCATATTCAGGGTTGTGAATCTGTGGAATTCCCTGCCCAGTGAAGCTACCTCATTGAATGGTTTTAAGGCAAGATTAGATAAAGTTTTGAACAGTAAAGGAATTAAGGGTTATGGTGAGCGAGCAGATAAATAGACTGAGTCCATAAACAGATCAGCCATGATCTTATTGAATGGTGGAGCAGGCTCGAGGGACCAGAAGGCCGACTCCTGCTCCTCGTTCTTATTTTCTTATATTCTTAAATTGTTCCATTGAAGATTGAGGTGAAGAGGAATTTCTTCTCTCGGAAGGTGACAACTCTTCCATGGAGATAGTTGTAAATATATCCAGTGTGTCACTGAAGATAGTCCATGCTGAGTTCAACAGATTTGGATCAATGAGGGTGTTTCTGAATATTTTAAGGCAGAGATGGAGAGATTCTTGACGGACAAGTGGGTGAAAAGTCATCAGTGGGAGACGGGAATGTGGAGCTGAGTTTAGAATCAGATTAGCAATGATCTTGTTGAACAGCACAGCAAGCTGGAGGGGCAGAATGGCCTATCCTTGTTCATAATCCCTCTGTTCACATACTTGTAATTCCCAGCAACCTGTTGGTATTTTGTAGAGCGTGCTCACTCTGTCTTCTTTTGATGTACTGACTCCCATTCCAAATCTTTGATTGATAATGTGACACTGATATATTCCCCATCCTGATTTGTGCAACTCGCTTCAAATTGCTCCATTCTATGATCACAGGATCATAGAAACCCTATAGTGCAGAAAGAGGCCGTTTGGCCCATTGAGTCTGCACCGACAACATTCCCAACCATGCTCTATTCCCGTAACCCAACGCATTTACCCTGCAAATCCCCTGATACCAGGGTTAATTTAGCACGGCCAATCAACCAAACCTGCACACTTTTGGACTGTGGGAGGAAACTGGAGCACCCAAAGGAAACTCACGCAGACACAGGGAGAATGTGCAAACTCCACACAGACAGGGACCTGGGTCCCTGCCTCTGGGAGGCAACAGTGCTAATCACTGTGCTGCCTTGCTGCCCTATATATCTCTTGCCATATCAGAGTCCAACTGACAATTTACTCCGGGATTGGCTGAACAACTGTTTGGTAAGCCGTTACCCTGATATTTTTGTTGCAAAGCCAAAGTTTACTCCGGAGAAATCCAGGAATTCTGATGGCTTTGGATGCTATCTGCTAAATGTGGCATTTCCATTGAAGATTGTTTTAAATATACCCGGCTCATCCCCCACACTCGCCCAACATAAAACATAAAACATTATAGCGCAAAACAGGCCCTTCGGCCCTCGGTGTTGCGCCGACCAATGGAGAAAAAGCAATGACCCTCTAACCTAAACCATTCCATTTTCATCCATAAACCTATCCACTGACCACTTAAATGCCCCCAAACTTGGTGCATCTACAACTGCTGCAGGCAGGGCATTCCATACCCTTACCACCCTCTGGGTAAAGAACCTACCTCTGACATCCGTCCTATAACTACCACCCCTTAATTTAAGGCTATGTCCCCTCATGCTAGTCTTCAACATGGTTAGAATCATGGAATTGGAAAGGTTAAAGGCACAGAAAGAGGCCACTTGGCCCATCATGTCTAGCCCTCACTCTCTGTCACCCTGGCAACGCTCCCACCAATGCCTCCCCCCACAACCCCGCAGGCTACAGGGCCATCTGTCATTTGTTCCTTAACTCCACTTTCACTGAGCACTTCTCCTATTAACACATTCTCTTCCCTTACCTTTATGTCACAATCAGTTTCCTCCCCCCCACCACACTCCTGTGCCCCTACCCCTCACAATGCCATACACACAGACACACACACACAGACACACACAGACACACACACACAGGGCCATCTGTTTCTCAAGTGCAATTAGCAAAGAGGAAGTTAAACTGTGTAAAATACTCAGCCTGTCAATCGAACGTAGAATATTGATAAACTTTGCAGTTAGGAGCACGGGGCAGCCCTCGACATCCATTCAACTGTGAAGAGATAGAAAAACAAACATGGATTATTGCTGATGGCTAAGTAATCCGTACCTGTCAATGAAACCACTTCAAAGGAGCAGACACCAGATGCTAATCTTCCAATGTCAAAAGGGTATTCCCCAGTGAAACTGACTATCAGAGCACTTCAACGGGCTTTCACAGCAGTGGTGAGCAAAGAGAGAAAGCAAGAGTATCTCTCGGGAATCTCGACAGTAATTTTATAAGAATATTTTAAAGCGTGCATTTAAAGTCTGGGCCAATCTCTATTGTGGATGGAGTATTGTGCTGATCTTGCAAGCTTCAAATATCTACCTACGGATAATAAAGTGAGCAGGGCACTTCAAAGGTTTTAGGTGACAGAGGCAATAATGAATATCTTACCCAGAATTCACCACCATGAAAGTGAACATTGCATTTCCTAACATTGCAAGGACAAGTACAGCCATAGGACCCCATCCTGGGGAAGGGTCCTGAGGTCAAATACTGCCCCCATCCCAAACCATCAACCCCCCTCCCCCCCCATATATACAGGTCCTTTAGGGACACTCTCTCTGCCGTTTGGCAGTGACAGCAGGGCACATGGGCATTGCACTCACATCCCTACCCCTCCCCCCTTTGGATTACAGAGTGTGAGGTCAGGCTAGGTTGTCACTGAGGAGAGTCTGGAGGGGAATCCATGGGGAGTTCTGGGGAGAGGGAGGGTGAAATGGTTCGCATCGCTGTCTCACAACCCCGGAGAGATGGATTCAATTCCAGCCTCAGGCGATTATGAGAGTGGAGTTTACATGTTCTTGTGTCTGCGTGAGTTTCCTCTGGATGCTCTCGATTCCTCCCAAAATTCAATGATGTGCGGGTTAGGTAGATTGATTATGTTAAATGCACAGGATAACCAGGATGGGTGGGAAAATGGCCTTAGGTAGAAGGTTCTGTGAGAGAGTTGGTGTAGATTTTATGGGCTGAATGCCTTTTTCTGCACAGGAGGGCTTCCATAGATGCCTTGGGATCTGGACCATGGGCCTGAGGATGATCCTGAGGCAAAGCTTGAGGAAGCCACATCTGGGAGTAGCTCTCTTGTATAGGGGGTGGTTGTTGAGGTCTCTGGCTGGGATGGGGATTGGGCCACCTCATGTCTGAGCAGTGTTGGGGGTGCGGGGAGCTAGTCCTCTACACTGAGGGATTGGGTGTGTTCCCTTGTCGGTGGGGATTGCCATGTCCAATGTCAGGGGACAGGACTTGCCTGTCAGCACGGAGATTGAAGAACCCTTTAAAAAGGTTGCCTTGATCTCTATAAAGCTGGGCTGGCTGACATTGCAATTTGAATAATTAAACAGTCTAATGGTGTGTGAATCCTACCTGACAGATGCTGTTGTGATGTTAGTATACCTCTAAGAAATGTTTTTTAAAATTATGTTTGTAAGCTGGCCTTTTGGTTTCATTAAGGCATCAGCTATCTGTTAGAATTTCCTTTATTGCTGCTTCAATGGTTTAAATGGGGTTTTGTTTATTTTTACTCTTGACCTCAGATACTTTCAAGGATCATTTATTACCCTGCATAGAAAGACAAAATCATCTGATTCCATTACAGAAAAATTTTCATTTTCAGTTTTAGTTTAGAAGGGAGTGGACAGTAGATGGAAAAACAATGTTTTTCTCTTTCCAACAATGTTGGAAATTCTGCTGGTTAGCTGGAAGCAAGGTTCCTTGTCGCCCTGCAGTAGAAAATCTGCTGTTGGTATTTGGCTTGCCTAGACTCTCTCTTTCTCTCTTTCTCCTCTCTCTCTCTCTCCCTCCCTGATGTTTTGAGAAGCTGATCTGATTTCAAGCTGGTGTGTGTCTATATCCAGACAGCTGCTAGAAGTTGCAAGGCCGGGAAGTCAAAGTTTCAATTCTCCACCCAAAGGACTAAGTTCCAGCATCACATGAGCATTCGTAGAAACTGCATTAAACCTGTGGCCTGCGTTTTATTGATGGGATTTGTTCGGTTGGAACAATGTTTAGCTGTTAAAAGTTGTACAATATCATGATTGTATTTTTCTTGTTTGCAATTAGTTAAAGCTATTGCTAATTTTCTCTCTATACATGTTAACTGTATATTTAAATAAACTTTATTTGATAAAAGCTCCCTAATGGATCATTTGAATCATACCTGAAGTGATGCATCTTGTGCTTATCCTAGCCAAATTTAAATATGATCCAGGCGGACTTCATAAAACACTTTGGAGTGTCTGATCTGAATTATAACATTGCTGACATCAGTGGCGAACACTCCAGTTTTTCTGCTAGTGGGAACAATTAGAGTACAACGGGAGAAATGTACCCTACATCAAAGATCTAAAGAACTTCCATATCTAGCCATGAGTAGTGGTGGACAATTAAACAATTGACGGGAAGAGGAGGCTCCACAGACATCCCTGTCCTTGATGCTGGAAGAGCCCAGCACTCTAGTGCAAAAGATAAGCCAAGCATTTGTAACAATCTTCAGCCAAAGGTGCCAAGTAGATGCCTCCTCCAGGGAATCCCAGCATCACAAACGCCAGTCTTCAACCAACTCAGATCATCAAGAAACTGCTGCAGGCACTGGATACGGCGAACTCACTGATGGAAGAAGGTACTCACTATCACTTTCTCAAAAGCATTTACAGATGGGTATCAAACATTGATGCCCACAGTCTGTGAAAGAATAGTAAAAGATGCATAAATTAAACTTGACACAATATTCTTTCCAATCTGAGTACATAAATGACTAAATTTCAAAAGAACTTCACTGGTGGTAATATTCTTTGAGACTATGATAGACACTATGTAAATATACACCATTCTTTAAGTATTGATTACTGCCAGTCAACTTCTCTGGCACTGAAAAATAACTTTTACAAGTGTAGAGGCTCATTCCTTCAGGTTTCAGTTGCTGGCTGAAGACTTAAAGCTAAATTTATCCTTTTTTTATCTCATTTTTCTCAGTCTCTTGATCCAATTTTTCTTTGCCTCTCTTTCTGTATCTGTTTTGACAATGATTCCATAACCCTGGCAGTTTCTTTGTGGTCTTTCTGATTGGTAAAGTTAATAAATGGCAGAGGTTTTACATTCCCTCAAGGCAGGTTTTGAGGTGGCGGGGAGTGTGTGTGTGTGTGTGTGTGTGTGTGTGTGTGTGTGTGTGTGTGTGTGTGTGTGTGTGTGTGATTTGGGGGGAAGAAGGGGTGTAAATTTGAATGGATGGAATTTCTCTCAGGAAATTGCCCTCCCAAAATCCAGACACATGCTTGGGTTGGCAGACAGGACCTTGGACGGGATACTTTCCCATTGACCCCACTAAGACCATTATTCAGGCTGGAGTGGGTGGGGATAGGAAGGGTAAGTGACATATTAATTCTTCCCAACCTCAGGCAGGAAGGGGTGGGAGTGAGTGTCTCACTCTGAAGGCCCTCTTAGATTTGGAGCACCTTCCCCTGGGATGTTAGAGCGAGGGGACTGGCTTCTCTCCTTGGCCTACTTCCCAATGCTTCTATCATATTCCCCCTTCACCTTCTCAATCCCCCTCATCTCGTTTCCCCCGGGCATCCCCTACCCTCTCACCCCAGGCTTCACCTATTCAAAGATCCTGAACTTAGCATATAAGATGATTAGAGGTTTAGATAGGGTGGACAGGGATAGCCTTTTTCCTAGGATGGAGAAAGCTAGCACGAGGGAACACAGCTTTAAATTAAGGGGTGATAGTTATAGATCGGATATCAGAGGTAGGTTCTTTACCCAGAGGGTGGTTAGGGAGTGGAATGCCCTGCCTGCGGCAGTTGTAGATGTGCCAAGTTTGGTGGCGTTTAAGAGGTTAGTTGATAAGTTTATGGAAGAGAAGGGAATGGTTTAGTTTGGAGGGTCATTGCTTTTTATAATGGTCGGCGCAACATCGAAGGCCGAAGGGCCTGTTCTGCACTGTAATGTTCTATGTTCTATGTTCTTAGTCCCAGCCAATCTGATTGGCTGACAGCCATCACAGGCGGGATCTCATTGCCAGTATAGATGGAAGTCCTGCTAATCAGCGCTGGTGTGAGTGTGAACTGACAGTGGGAGTTGGAGAGTCAGTGGCTGCGGGTTAGACACTGGCATGGTAGGCATTGATGTGGGCACCGTTCTGTTCCCATCTTCCAGAATCTTGAGTGTGAAATATTACATTGATCAGACTGAGAGAGACAAGATGACAGAACAGAGGGGCCATTTAGTGACGGTTACAGGGCCATCATAAATTACTACTACTCATTAGAGTTTAGAAGGAGGCAGAGGGGGATCTTACAGGGACTTACAGGATAGTGAAGGAGCTAGATAGGGTAGAGATAGAAAGATTCTTTCTGCTTAGAAAGGAAAACAGAACCAATGGTCACACCCTCAAAATAAGGGGGGGAGGCAAAGAACAAAGAACAAAGAACAAAACAGCACGGGAAACAGGCCCTTCGGCCCAACGAGCCCACAGTTTAGAACAGAGATGAGGAGGAACTTCTTCACTCAAAGGATGGTGAATCTCTGGAATTCTCTGCCCATTGATGTGTTGGAGGCTACCCCACTGAATGTATTTAAGTCACGGATAAAGGGTTATGGGGAGAAAGCGGGAAAATGGAACTGATCCACTTCAGATCACAGTAAGAGGTCTGACAACACCAGTTTTAAATCCAACTGATTTAAAATTGGTATTGTCAGATCTCTTACTGTGTTTACCCCAGTCCAACGCCAGCATCTCCACATCACCACTTCAGATCAGCCATGATCTTATTGAAGGGCGGGGCAGGCTCGAAGGGCTAGATGGCCTACTCCTGCTCCTATTTCTTATGTTCTGATATTACAAAGCAAATGTAGCATTATGGAGTTGAGAATTGTAAAATGTTGCAGTAAGAGACTGGATATTGGAAATAATTAATATTCTCAAAGCATTAGATGGATAACCTTCAGGAATATATCCTGTATTAGACTGATTTTTGGGCTCGGACAGAGAGAAGACATATCCCCTTTTCTTGGTGCTCTGCTACTTTTCTTTTGGCTCATGTCCAACCCTTCTTGCTCTCTGTGATGCCTTTGCTGTTATCCTGTGGCTTGTCGTCTCTTTGCCTCTTGGGCTGCCAGGCTCACACAAGCACCACCTGGTGGCCTCTTAGTGGAATTGCTGTGTCTCGCGGGCTGAAATGAGCAGAGACGCAGGCTGTGGAAACCACTCTCTGAATGAGAGCCCTTGGCAGCTGCTACATGTCGCTGCTTTAAAGTCTGTGGTGCGTAGCTCGGATGCTTCAGTACGAAACGAGAAGTACAATAATTACCTTGCAGCGGACCCGGCCAAGAGTGCCACTTGATCCCCGCGCACAGTTTCACAGACAGCCTCTGCGGAGAAAAGGAGCGTTTCAGGACAATAGCATCTCGTCAGAACTGGAGAAGGTTAGAAGGGTAATAGGTTTTAAATGGGGAGATGACGGCACGATGGTAATGTCACTGGGTTAGTAATTCGGCACATAGATTCAGATCCCACCGTCATGGCAAGTCAAAGGTAAATACAAATCTGGAATATTAAGCTAGTCTCAGCAATGATGACCATGAAACTATCACTGATTGTCTATAAGCACCCATCTGCTTCACTAACATCCCTTTAGGGAAGGAAATCTGCCGCCCTTACCTGGTCTGGCCGACATGGGACTCCAGAGCCACAGCAATGTGGTTGACTCTCAACTGCCTCTGAAATGGCCTAGTGAGAGATTAAGTTCAAGGGAAATTAGCAAAGGGCAACCTCGCACAGTGGCACCCACATCATATGAAAGAATAAATAAAAACAAATATTGCAAGTGAAAGATTTGGAAAAAGAAGGAAAGTGATCGGGTGGAAGACATAGAACATTACAGCGCAGTTCAGGCCCTTCGGTGTTGTGCCAAGCTGTGGAACCAATCTAATGACCCTCTAACCTAAACTATTCCAATATTATCCATCTGCCTATCCACTGACCATTTGAACGCCATTAAAGTTGGCGAGTCCACAACTGCTGCAGGCAGGGCATTCCATGCCCTTACTGCCCTCCTCTGACATCCGTCCTATAATTACCACCTCTCAATTTAAAGCTATGTCCCCTCGTATTAGCCATCACCATCTGAGGAAAAAGGCTCACACTGTCCACCCCACCTAACCCTCTGATCATCTTGTATATGGACAGGAGAGAACAAATGACAAATAAACGGGTGGTATTTGAATGGGACAAATGAAAAAAAAAATCTCTTTCATTCCAAAGAAGAATCGTTATTGGACTGCAAATGCTTCTCTCTCCACAGATGCTGCCCAGGCTCTCTAAGTGTTTCCAGCACTTTCTGTTTTGATTCAATAGGAGGTGCGAACGGTGCGAATGATGAACATAGTCATCCGAAAGATTAAACAAGTTCTGTGGAGAAACAGAAAGTGTAACGGGGACAGAGATTATCAGAAAAACTGCTGAGCTCCACACTGAATCTGGATGACTGTAAAGTGCCTCATTGCAAGATGGGGTGTTCTGTTTCCAGCTACGGTGCAGTAGGACAGAGATGCAAGATGGAGAATCAAGGCGATATATACGTAAGTTCCAGCACACATAAGTGAGTCAAACTGCAATCCCCACTGATAATCTTAAATTTGTCGTCAGTGTAATTCTTAGCACACTCAGGATTGTTTAGCAAGTGTTGCCCAGCTAATGATAGATGCTGTGTTCTGAACTTTGCAAACATGGATTGTCTGGGTGCAGTCCTTGTCTGTTGTGAACAGTTAAAAGGACAGGCTGTCTGATGTGATCTACCGGGGGTTGTGACATTCAACACACTGACCTGGCATCACACTGGCACTGAAACCCATTTACCACATTGCGTATGCTGGGCAGACTGCTTTTTCACTTGATGACAGCGTCTTGTTAGTGGTGAATAATGCACATGTTATTACTGCCTAGTAGCAATGTAAAATAATTAGCTTCAATTGTTGCTGAAATCTTTGAGATACCGTACCCTTCCACAGTAATCTGAGATAGACTGGATACGTTTCACGAACTAAAAGTAGGCTCATCTATAAATTTGGATGGTATACACTTCCTCAGGGTAGTGTCCAGGCCTAACAATCTTCAGCTGCTCCATCACTGACCTTCATGAAGTCAGAGGTGGGGATATTCGCTGATGACTGCACAATGTTCAGCACCATTTGCATCTTCTCAAATACTGAAATCCAGATAGTATTCTGGGGACCCTGGTTCAAATCCCACAAAGGTAGATGGTGGATTTTAAATTCAATTAAAAATATTTAGAATTAAGATTCTACTGATGACCATGAAACCGTTGTTGGTTGTCAAAAAAAACCCCATCTGGTTCATTAATGTACTTTAGGGAAGGAAATCTGCTACCCTTATATGGTCTGGCCTCCACGTGACTCTGGAGCCACAGCAATGTGGTTGACATTCAACTCAGAAATGACCTAGCGAGACACTCAGTTGTATCAATTGTTACAAAGTCTCAACAAAGATGTGAAACTGGACAGACTACCTGGTATCAACCATGCTCAATTGTCCCTTAATTAGCTAGGGTAAATGCGTGGCGTTATGGGAATAGGGCCTGGGTGGGATTGTGGTCAGTGCAAACTTGATGGGCTAAATGGCTTCCTTCTGCACTGTAGGATTCTATGATTCTATATACAGGGCGGCACGGTGGCACAGTGGTTAGAACTGCTGCCTCACAGTGTCAGGGACGCTGGTTCAATTCTGGCCTCTGGCCACTGTCTGTGTGGAGTCTGCATGTTCTCCCTGTGTCTGCATGGGTTTCCTCCGTGTACTCCAGTTTCCTCCCATCTTCCAAAGATGTGTTGGTTAGATGATTGGCCGTACTAAATTGACCTTAGAGTCGGGGGATTAGGGTAAATGCGTAGGTTTATGCGAATAGAGCCTGGGTGCGACTGTGGTCGGTGCAGACTCGATGGACCAAATGGCCTCTTTCTGCATTATAGGGTTTCTATGATCCTGTGATATAAACAAGAATGGAGCAATTTGAAGTGAGTTGCACAAATCAGAATGTCACATTATTGATCAAAGATTTGGAATGGGAGTCACTACATTAAAGAAAACAGAGTGAGCATGCTCTACAAAATAGCAACCGGCTGCTCGGAATTACAAATATGTGAACAGAGGAATTGTGAACGAGGGTAGGCCATTCTGCCCCTCCAGCTTGCTGTGCTGTTCAACAAGATCATTACTAATCTGATTCTAACCTCAGCTCCACATTCCCGTCTCCCACTGATGACTTTTCACCCACTTGTCCATCAAGAATCTCTCCATCTCTGCTTCAAAATATTCAGAAATGCTCTTACTGATTCAAATCTGTTGAGCTCAGAATGGAATATGTTCAATGACCCAGCGGATATACCTGCAGCTATCCCTGTGGAAGAACAATAAAGAGTTATCACCCTCTAAAGGAAGAAATCCTTCCTCACCTCAATCTTCAAGGGGAGACCCCCTATATTTTCATTCTGTGTCTCCTTAGTTCTAGATTCACCCAAGATGGAAACATCCTCTCAGTGTCAACTCTATCAGGCTCTCTCAGAGTCTTGTATGTCGCAATGTGATCACCTCATAGAGTTGTAGACTCATAGAGGTTTACAGCATGGAGACAGGCCCTACGACCCAGCTTGTCCATGCAGGCGTTTTTTTTTAACCACTAAGTTGGCCCCAATTGCCTGCATCTGGCCCATATCCCTCTGTACCCATCTTACCCATGTAACTGTCTAAATGCTTTTAAAGGACAAAATTGTACACGCCTTTACTCCTACCTCTGGCAGCTTGTTCCAGACAGTCACCACACTCTGTGTGAAAAAACTGCCCCTCTGGCCCCTTTTGTATATCTTCCCTCTCACCTTGAATCTCCCTCTTGTTTAGACCTTTGGGAAAAGATGTTGACTGACAATCTCACCTATGCCCCTCATTATTGTATAGACTTCTATAGGTCACCCCTAAAGCCTCCTATGCCTTACTAATCTCTTGTATAACTTCAACAAGGCATTTCAACTCCTGTATTCAATGTTCTCATCAATGAAACTAAGCATGCCAAATGCTACATTACTATTCTGTCCACCTGTGACTCAACTTTTAAGGATTTATTAACCGATATTCCTAAATCTCTTTGTTCTATAACTCTCCCCAATGCCCTACCATTAATTAAGTAAGTCCTGCCTGATTCAATCTACCAAAATGCATCATCTCACATCTATGTAAATTAAACTCCATCTGCCATTCATTATCCCACTGGCCCAATTGATTAAGATCCCATTGCAATCCTAGATAACCTTCTTCATTGTCCACTATGCCACTAATCTTGGTGTCATTTGCAAACTTACTAACAATGCCTCCTAAATTCGCATTCAAATCAAGAATATAAATGACAAATAACAGTGGACCCAGCATTGATCCCTGAGTCACATCACTGGTACTAGGCCTCCAGTTTGAAAAACAACTCTCTACAACCACTCTCTATCTTCTGTCGACAAGCCAATTTTTGTATCCAATTGGGTACTTCACCCTGAATCCCGTGAGATTTAATAGGCTGATCTTGTCTCATATCCTTTGATTCCCTTTGCTCCTAGTGCTATATCTGTTTACTTCTTGAAAACATTCAATGTTTTGTCCTCAATTACCCTTTGTTGTAGGGAATTCCACAGGCTCACCACTCTCTGGGTGAAGAAATTTCTCCTCATCTCTATCCTTAGACTGTGGCCCATGATTTTGGACACCCCTATCATCAGTAACATCTCCCTGCATCATTACAATGCTGAGTTGGTGTAATTACCTGTTCAGGTATATCATACTCTTCCATGAATGAAGTTTGTTCTCTCTGTGACTTCCCATAACCCAGTCCACATGTTCACTTTCTTGTTTGAAGTATTTTCTGACTTTGTTTCAGTCAAAAACAGATTTGTCCCTTGTGACTGCCCTGTGCATTACTTTATCTTTTGATAACATGCAAATTCTTAGATGACGGTTGTGGTTATTCTGTTCCACATGTCACGGGTCATGGCCTGTTCCGGTGTTTCACCGGGAAACATGGCCAATTAACCTCTACACTTTTTTTATTATTCATCTGTGAGGCATGGATTTCGCTGGTTGGCCAGCTTTTATCATCCATCCCTAGCTATCCGGGGGGCAGTTGAAAGTCAACCACTTTGCCATGGTTCTGGAGTCACATCCAAAGTGGGTAAAGACAGCAAATTTCCTTTCCTCAAGGGCATTAATGAACCAGATAGCTTTTTTCTACATTCAACAATGGTTTCATTGCCATTGGTAGGTTCTTAATTCCAGATATTTTCATTAAATTCAAATGAGTGGGCATAGTGGCATAGTGGTTAGCGCTGCTGCCAGTGACCTGGGTTCAATTCTGGCCTTGGATGACTGTCTTTGTGGAGTTTGCACTTTCTCCTCATATCTGCGTGGGTTTCCTCCAGTTGCTCCACCCACTGTCCAAAGATGCGTGGGTTAGGTTGATTGGCCATGCTAAATTGTCACTTGATGTTGGGGAGAGGGCGGGGGTTAAATATGTGGAGTTAGGCATAGTTGGGATTATGGGTCAGTGCAGGCTCAATGGGCCAAATGCCCTTTTACTGTACAGTCAGGATTCTACGAAATCCCACCATCTGAATCATGGCGGGATTCAAACCAGGTCCCCAGAACATTAGTTGAGTGTCTGTATTAATAGTGTAGTGATAATACCACTAGGCCACACCCCCAGCCCTCCTTATTTGGGCTAAATGCGCCTTGTTAATCAGTTTACCTCTTCCACCCAGATTCGCACCAGGATCTCTGCCCTGCCCCTGGTAAAATATTTACTTTTTTCTTAAGGCCTACTTACAGAATCCATCGATGGCCTTCCTCCTGATTTAACCCTCACCTCTATTATTGTGGGCGGAAGGCTGCACCCGATTTGCTGCCAACACCAGGCCCATATATTGCCTCAAAATGGAATAATGAAATAAGGTTCATTACTGTAGGAAGTCAATCACTGCCAAAAAGCTACTCTGATTCCTGCCAAGAGCTAAATTACATTTCCTCAGTCACATCTAGATTTATTTCTCTGAGATGCAGTCAGCAAAGCAGTGCAGTCGCTGCCCTGTAACCGACATTTAGACTGGGAAACTGAACGAAGCAACATTTCAATCCTAAATGCAAGGTTTGCATTTCTATAGCACCTTTTCTGGATCACAGGTCTTCAAGTAGCTGATACCGGAGATGAGGGGGTTAGTCTATGAAGAAAGATTGAATAACTGGGTTTGTACTCGTTAGAGTTTAGAAGGCTGAAGGGGGATCTTATAGAGACTTACAAGATAATGAAAGGCCTATATAGGGTAGAGGTAGAGAGATTCTTCCCACTTAGAAAGGAAACCAGAACTAGAGGGCACAGTCTCAAAATAAGGGGGGGGAGGCAGTTTAGAACAGAGTTGAGGAGGAACTTCTTCACTCAAAGCGTGGTGAATCTTTGGAATTCTCTGCACATTGAGGTGGTGGAGGTTACCTCGCTGAATATCTTGAAGTCACGGGTAGATAGATTTCTGATAGACAAGGGGATTAAGGGTTATGGGAAGAAAGCGGATAAGTGGAACTGATCCACTTCAGATCAGCCATGATTTTATTGAATGGCGGGGCAGGCTCGAAGGGCTGGATGACCTACTCCTGCTCCTATTTCTTATGTTTTTATGTCCTTATGTTAAGTGCCTTACAGCCAATGAAGCACTGTTATGATATCAGGAACTGTCTGTTTAGTTCCAAGAGGGAGCAGTAAGAGATCCAAGTGTGAATTTAACTGGGATTCAGAAAATCCTTCCCAATCAGGAATATAAACAAGCTGTGTGGGATTGGGGACAGAGCCTTTGGCTTCTTGTCAATGTGATTTATCTGTATAAATACATCACTTTCTTCCAGGGATTCTCTGATTGTGTTTTGGTGAAATGTCTTACCCGACCAAAAAAATCCTTTCCTTGTTCGCCTGATTACCTCCTTCGGACTGTAGGTACAGCTCTTCATCATTCTAAATGCGTGTGCACACGCCCATATGTCATACAATAACCCATTAGAACACTGGCCTGCTACATGCATGGTCATGTTGTCATGGCTGTGCGGAATCATTGTGGTTTAATTCCTTGGGGCGATTACATTTCTTCTTTAGCTTTCAAACGACCTCATGATGACTGTGTCAAAGACTCAAGGTCAGGATTGTAAATATGGTGTGGAGGTCCAGATCCTGTAGCTGGCATTTCACCTGGAGCTAGGCTGATTGGCGAAATAAATAGTCCCTAAATTGTCTCCCCAATTTGGTTCCAATGCAGATTTCCATAAACATGGATAGGGATCATGAGTGGAAGTGGGAATGCTGAAATGGTGGCGTGGGCTCGTTGGGCCGAAGGGCCTGTTTCCCGTGCTGTGTTGTTCTTTGTTCTTTGTTCTATCCAACTGCAAACCATTAGCACGTTCTCCCCATGTCTGCATGGGTTTCCTTCAGATGCTCCGGTTTCCTCCCTTACTCCAAAGATGCACAGGTTAGGTTGATTGGCCATGCTACATTGCCCCTTAGTGTCAGGGAGACTAGGAGGGTAAGTATTTACACAGACAAAGCCTGGATGGGATTGTTGTCAATACAGATTCGATGGGCTGAATGGCTTCCTTCTGCACTGTAGGGATTCTATGAGTTGTGCAATCTTTTCAGAAACTGCACACATTCCCTGGAAGCTGTCACAACCACTCCCTGGGCTAGGTCTCTAATTTGTTATCCTCCATATCTCGTGGGACCTAATTCGGCAAAAGACCCCAATTTGTTAACCTTCACCTGTTAATACCCTCACAGGTATCAGCACCCTTTTCCCACATACCCCCGGCCCCCTTGGAGTTCCCCAGAGGGCCCATTGTTGTGCCCAGGTGGCACTGCCTTGGGCAGTGTTAGGGGCATTGCAAACTGTACCAGGAGGCAGTGCCAGGGAAGTACTTAAGCATGATTGTCTCCTCATGTAAGTATTATACTTACCTTAGCACCCTTGACAGGTTCTTTCCTCTTGTAATCCTTGCCAAAATGATATCACTCCCAGAGGTGTGAATGTTGAGTGAGAAGGGATCATGTGGCTGCGAAACCCTTTCATGATATTTAAATTTATTTAGAGTTATTGAAATGAGGTTCCAGTCCTTTCTGGGCAGGAACTGTGTTATATCATTGGCAAGGATAGTCACGAAACAAGATTCTTGCTAGTGAGACGTTGTTTCCTGATTTTCCCAACTCCCTGCCAATGACACAAGAAGGCTTCCATGGGATTTTGGGTCCATGTTGTTGATGCAGGCTTCAAATCCCACCCAAGATGTAAGTCCAAAAATAAAAGTTAACAAAAAGCTGTATGCATTAGTCTTTGGTTTGTCCGTGAAGAATAGGAGCTGAAACATTGTGGCTGTTAAGTTGGGTGATTACAGTAGTGCTGACTTTGGCAGTTGAGCAGTTGGAGATACTTTGTTCTTTATATTAGCAAAAAGGAATTGTCCCGCTTCTTTTGCAACTGTACCTTTGATGACTTGACTTGCTTCCAATAATCTGAGAAAAGAATTTTATCTGCCAGCTGCAGGGGTACATAGTCGATGTTCTTCAGCTGTGACCTTCATGCTCACGGGAACACCAGATGGACTGACATACCAGAGCTGCAGTTGTTTCTAACACCTTTTCTTGTGTATTATTTTTAAAAGGACAAAATCGCAAAAATGCCTGGGTATAACTCAGAGGAGATAGTTTCCTGCTGAAAGAGTAATCAGCTTCCATTATCTCCACAGGAGATTGCAGTTCAATATTTGCTTTCCTTCTTTCTTTGGAATGTCTCCATCTGAAAAATTCTGCAACATTCTGTTGTCTCTCTCAGGACTGAGTATAATCCACATAGTAATGATCTATCGATTTCTGTTTGGAATGTGCTCAATGATTGACATTCCACAGCTTTCTGGAATTCTCTATCCCATGCTTCAATGGCCTGACCATCATTCTGAGATTAAATCCGCAGTTTTAGACTAATGAGCTGGGGGAAACATAACATCCGAGCACTGAAGTGTCATATTTGAAGGGGTGGCAATATCCCAAAGATGCACTGGGGGAATCTCCTGCAGATTTCTGAGGTATGGAATTGCCCAGAAGTGCAAACATCTTCCGGGAAAATGCCCTGTACTGGGAACCATCCAAAAGTGTGATTTATTTGCAAACTTTGGATGGTTCTGATTGGGTTACACCAATAGTCACCCAAAGAATTGAAACCTTTTCTAATTTCTAGTAACTGTTGTATAGACTCACACTGAGCTGCACGGACTCCACCCTCACCAGGGACCCCAGGGGAATCTCCCAGAACCCACATGGGACTCATCCTGATCAATCTTCTAGGGGAGCTGATGGCCTAGTGGTATGATCGCTAGATTATTAATCCAGAAACTCAGCTATTGTTCCGGGGATACGGAATTGAATCTCACCACGGCAGATGGTGAAATTTGAATTGAATAAAAAATGTCTGGAACTAAGAATCTACTGGTGACCATGAAACCATTGTTGGAAAAAACTCATCTGGTTCACTAATGTTCTTTGCGGAAGGAAATCTGCCATCCTTACCCGGCCTGGCCTACATGTGATTCCAGAGACACAGCAATGTGATTGACACACTAACTTCCCTCCAAGGGCAACTGGGAAATGGGCAATAAATGCTGACCAGCCAGCAATGCCCATGTCCCACCAATGAGGAAAGAATAAATTAACATTCGCCCTGTCACATCCTGCTTCAATGAGATATTCTTCATTCTTTGCAATGCTGAGGAACACGGACCCAATCTCCTCAGAAGCCCCAAGTTTCTGGTATCAAAGTAGTTGTCAATAAAATGTAAAAGGCCCTCTGAAAATGAAAAGTAAATTGAAGATTGGGAGATGCATCACAGCCCCAGTTTGTATTTGACAAGGAGGAAAGGGGATGCAAATTCCTGCGTGTGCAATCACAGAGCGTATTTCCAATCTTGGCAAAGCTAATACCCTTCCCACAGCACATCTGCTGACCTTATAATTAAACATGACAGAACACAACAGATGTTCAGGACCAAGAATTAGAAACTCAATCAATCAACTCACACAACTGAAGGCAATGCCAGGCAGCTGGTTTGCAAGGAATATATTTTATAATTATAATTCATCAGTATGGATATAATTTTATTTCAAAAGTCTTGTACCACTTCATAGGCAGGTTTTCTGTATTTTGTTATACATTCTATTCATTCTTACCAACTTTTACAGATGCACTATAGAAAGCATTTTTTCTGGTTGTATCACAGCTTGGTATGGCTCCTGCTCTGCCCAAGACTGCAAGAAACTACAAAGGGTTGTGAACACAGCCCAGTCCATTACTCAAACCAGCCTCCATCCATTGACTCTGTCTACACTTCCTGCTGCCTCAGAAAAGCAGCCAGCATAATAAAGGACCCCACACAGCTCAGATACACCCTCTTCTACCTTATTCTGTTGGGAAAAAAACAAAACGTCTGAAGTCACATAGCAACTGATTCAAGAACAGCTTCTTCTCTGCTGCTGTCAGACTTTTGAATGGACTTACCTCGTTTTAAGTTGTTCTTTCTGTACACCCTTGCTCTGACTGTAACACTACGTTCCGCACCTCTTCTTTCCTTCTCTATGTACTGGGTGCTTTGTCTCTATAATCCGCAAGAAGCAATACTGTAGAGCAATATATGTGACAATAATGAATCAAAATCAAAACTCAGTTATCAGCTATTCCACAATGAAAAATATAGCTTCATGGCAGAGAATTTCAATGCTCTTAACCTGGGGTGCAGTGTCATCTGACAACTGTGTAAAGTAAATACTTTCTCCATCTACCTATGAATCTGTATTTGTTAAGCTTGCTTCTGCATGCGTTCCGTTGTAAATACGCGAATTGCCATTCATATCGAAGGAAGGACGTGCTGGCCTTGGAAAGGGTCCAGAGGAGGTTCACAAGAATAATCCCTGGAATGAAAAGCTTGTCATGTGAAGAATGGTTGAGGGCTCTGGGTCTGTACGTGTTGGAGTTTAAAAGGATGAGGGTGAATCTTACTGAAATTTACAGGATATTGAGAGACCTGCATCAACTGGACGTGGAGAGGATTTTCCTATTAGTAGGAAAAACCAGCACCAGAGGGCACAACCTCAGACTGAAAGGATGATCCTTTAAAACAGAGATGAGAAGGAATTTCTTCAGCCAGAGAGTGGGGAATCTGTGGAACTCTTTGGCATAGAAGGCTGTGGAAGCCAGGTCATTGAGTGTCTTTAAGATAGAGATAGATAGATTCTTGATTAATAAGAGGATCGGGGGTTATGGGTTATGAGAGAAATATCAGTCATGATCAAATGGCAGAGCAGACTTGATGGGCTGAGTGGCCTAAATCTGCTCCAATATCTTATGGTCTTATGGGAAGGTTAGGGGATTTTTGTTCAGTCAAGCAGCATGGCCGATACTAGCTTGGAGGGCCGAAGGGCCTGTTCCTGTGCTGTAATTTTCTTTGTTCGTTGTTCTAAATCGAATCTGTTGCTGAGATGGAGACGGTAAAGTTTCTTTATCAAGCTCTGGAATTATGAAACTAACAATTTGACTGGTGAAGTCAACACTACTGGAATCTCACAGCATCATGGTTATGGTGCTCCATCACCTTCTACTCCCGTATCAGTGACTATTTTGTCTACTTTTCTCTAACTGAAGAAAGTCCCTGTTAAATTGCCTTCTTTTAAACTGTAACTATTGGGATTGGGAGGAAGGTATTTGTGACAGGGAAGGATCCTTTCTGGATGAATCTTACTGCAACCAGGAAAGGGGCTTGAATAAATAAAGGAAGTCAGTTCATTTCTCCTAACCCTGGGGCATTACAATTTTTTTTTAGAGCAACACAGCACGGGAAACAGGCCCTTCAGCCCAACGAGCCTGCGCCGCCATCATAACTATATTAGAACAATTCCATTATCCTATTCTAATTTTAGGTTATTCCTAATATGGAAGAGTCTCAATGTAGGGACAATTTGTTTCCCAATCAGCCTAAGAGCGAATTTTTGGGATGTGGGAGGAAACCGGAGCGCCCGGAGAAAACCCACGCAACCACGGGGAGAACGCGCAAACTCCCGCAGACACCGGCCCAATTCCAAGTGTCTGCACAGCTACAGCGATAGTCACTGAGCTGTCATGGTGCCCTTCAGATGGTCCAGATAAAGCACTCATTTACGACATGAAGCACCAGGCAACCCATGAATCAACATCCAAGAGCTGTCCTCGCACCACCTGCCGAATGCATGCTCCTTGTTGGTCAAGTATGGACCGAATTACCTGTGGAAAAAAAAGCCATAGTTAAACAGTCCTACTATATCCCTCTATCTGCATAACGCTCATGTGGCTGTCCAAGAGACCCTTAAACAGCCCTAGCGTGCCTGCTCCCACCACCTTACTCGGCAGTGCATTCCACACCCCCACTACCCTTTGTGTGAAAAACTGCCCTCTAATATTCGTCTTATACATAGCCCCCCTCACCCTAAGGCCATGACCCCTCGTCCTATCCATTTCTGAAGGTGGAAAAAGTTTACCACCATTTACTCTATCTATACCCCTTATAATCTTATACACCTCTATTAGATCCCCTCTAAGCCGACGTCTTTCAAGGGAAAACAACCCCAGTCTATTTAATTGTTCCTCATAAGACAGTCCTTCCATACCAGGCAGCATCCTGGTAAACCTCCTCTGCACTCTCTCCAAGGACTCCACATCCTTCCGATAGTACGGAGACCAGAACTGGACGCAGTATTCCAAGTGAGGCCTAACCAACGTTCTATACAATTGCAACATCAAACTCCTAGTCTTGTATTCTATACCCTTTTCTATGAAAGCTATGAAATTTGGGGGCCACCCAGTGGAATCTTAACAAATCGAGGGATTGCGTCCAGGTTAAGACTCCCGGGAAATCTCAGCTGGGGACCGATTGTAACAAATTAGGGATCTGCGGTTGGGAATTTGTTCCCACAGATCAGATGAAACAAGTGAATTAGAATGGGGAAAATAAATTGTTCCGAGTGATTGATTTTAACCAAACTGCAAAAAGCCTGTCTTCAACCTGCGCTAATAGAATAACAGTTCCACGTTTGACGCAGACTTTTACCAGCGGAAGCACGGGAAGTTATTTTTGTGGATTCAAAAGTTCTGACCCTTGAGCATTGCGAGTTAGTGAGGCATGATTGAGCCATGACACTAAGATTGGTGGCATAGTGGACAGTAAAGAAAATTATCTTCAATTGCAACGGGATCTTGATCAATTGGACCAGTGCGGCTGACAAATGGCAGATGGAGTTTAGTTTACACAAATGCAAAGTGATGCATTTTGGTAGATTGACCCAGGGCAGGACTTACTCAGTTAATGGTAGGGCATTGGGAAGAGTTACAGAACAAAGAGATCTACAGGTACAAGTTCATAGCTGCTTAAAAGTGGAGTCACAGGTGGACAGAGTGGTGAAGAAGGCATTCAGTATTCTTGGCTTCATCGATCAGAAAATTGAATACAGGAGTTGGAATGTTTTGTTGAAGTTGTACAAGACATTGGTAAGGCCACACTTGGAATACTGTGTGCAATTCTGGTCACCCTATTACAGAAAGGATATTATTAAACTAGAAAGAATGCAGAAAAGATTTACTAGGATGCTACCGGGACTTGATGGATTGAGTTATAAGGAGAGGCTGGATAGACTGGAACTTTTTTTTCTGAAGTGTAGGAGGCTGAGGGGTGATCTTATAGAGGTCTATAAAATAATGAGGGGCGCAGATCAGCTAGATAGTCAATATCTTTTCCCAAAGGTAGTGGAGTCTAAAACTAGAGGGCATATGTTTAAGGTGAGAGAGAAGAGATATAAAAGTGTCCAGAGAAGCAATTTTTTTCACAGAGGTTGGCGAGTGTCTGGAATAAGCTGCCAGAGGTAATAGTAGAGGCAGATACAATTTTGTATTTTAAAAAGCATTCAGATAGTTACATGGGTATGATGGGTATAGAGGGATATGGGCCAAATGTGGGCAACTGGGACTAGCTCAAGGATTTAAAAAAAAAGCGCATGGACAAGTTGGGCCAAAGGGCCTTCTTCCATGTTGTAAAGCTCTATGACTCTTTGACGGCACAGTGGCTAGCACTGCTGTCTCACAGTGCCAGGAATTCAGGTTCAAATCCGACCTTGAGTGACTGTCTTATTGGAGTTTGCACATTCTCCTCGTGTCTGCGTGGGTTTCCTCCAGGTGCTCCGGTTTCCTCCCACAGACCAAATATATGTGGGTTATGTTGACTGGCCAGACTAAATTGCCCCTTTGTGTCCAAAGATGTGTAGGTTCGGTGGATGAGCGGGTTAAATACGTGGAGTTACAGGGTTAGGACCTGGGTAGGATGCTTTGTTGGAGAATCGATGCAGACTTGATGGGCTGAACGGCCTTCTTTGCACTGTAGGATTTCTATGATTTAGGATTTGAATTGTGGCTGAAATTTTCTAAGGGATGACCAATCGACCACAGGTAGAAATTGAGGACGGTGAAACTGGCAAAGTCAGAGAAGCGTAAATTAGAATTTCAGAAGAGGGATAAGGAAAGGGAAAGACAAAGAGAGAAAAAGGGAAGGGAGATTCAACTAAAAACAGCCTGAACTGAGGGGCAAGAATCCCCCTGTTTCCTTTCAAGACACAACTAGCTCATAATTAAAGGATGAAGCAGCCCCAGTTTAACCTCTGGGAGCATAGATAGAATCCTTCATAGGTTGACGGAGCTGGGACTCTTCTCCCTGGAGAGACGTAGGTTGAGAGGCGACCTGATAGAGGTTTATAAAATGTTGAGAGGATTAGATCGAGTGGATTCTCAGAGGCTATTTCCCGGGGCTGAAATGGTCACTACAAGAGGACACAGGTTTAAGGTGCAAGGAAGCAAGTACAGAGGAGATGTTAGGGGTAAGTTTTTCACTCAGAGGGTGGTGAGTGAATGGAATCGGCTGCCGTCGGTGGTGGTCGAGGCGAACTCGCTGGGATCTTTTAAAAGACTTCTAGATGAGTACATGGGATCTAATGGGATTGGGGGTTATAGATAGGTCTATGGCTTGGTAGGTATTGATGTGATCGGCGCAACTTGTGGGCGGAAGGGCGTGTTTGTGCTGTAGTGTTCTGTGTTCTACGTTCTATCTCCAGGCAGTTAGCTCACTGGTCATAGAGACTGGCCCAACATTACACCTTATTACTGCTGAGTGACTTTCAGGGAGAGATCATGAGGTTTACTCCCTCTTGTCTGAGGACATGTCACCAACTATGGGGCAGTGAAAGGGGTGATTTTAAATGTGTACCAGTTAGTATGCTGGAGGAGTACTTTCAAAAATTTGGCACCCTCAGGAAAGGGCCTGACTACCTGCGTTTGGAATTTGAAAGGCTTCAGCAATCTGCTTTTTACCAGTGGGTGCAGACATTTAAAACAGGAGCCATGAGACATAACTTTCATGAAATAATCCTCCTCGAGGAGTTATTCCCATAATTAAATCTTCTTTGGTAGCGGCCTAGTGAATTGAATTCAGTTGGGAGGGAGGGGGGGTGGTTGGCACGATGGCACAGTGATGAAATGGTTAGCACTGCTGCCTCACAGCGTCAGGGACTCAGGTTCAATTCCAGCTTTGGTCGCTGTCTGTGTGGAGTTTGCACATTCTCCCCATGTCTGCCTGGGTTTCCTTTGGGTGCTCCGGTTTCCTCCCACTCTCCAAAGATGTGCAGGTTAAGTGAGTTGGCCATGCTAAATTGTCCCTTAGTTTCCAAAGATGCACAGATTAGGTGGATTGGCCGTGGTAAATTGCCCTTTAGTGTCCAAAGATGTGGATTGGCCATGCTAAATGCATGGGGTTATAGGGAGAGGGCTCTTTTGGAGCAATGACAGCAGATCCAAAGGCCTGATTCTGCAGTATAGGAATTCTATGGTTAAAAACATGAACTAAAACTGCTCACACTATAGCCAAGCATGAGGCTACTCCATTAATAATGTTGATCTGATGAGCATCAGATTTGCCCCTTGTGACTGTCATGGGTATGATTTTATCTGCAGACTAACATGCAAATTCTTTGTTGGTGGTTATGGTTATCATGTTCCAGATGTCACGGGTTTTGGCCTGTTCCCGTGTAATATCTTTAAAAACAGTCAAGCAACGTCTTCACATTTTTTAAAATTCATTCATGGGACAAGGGCATCACTGGCTGGCCAGCGTTTATTGCCCATCCCTTATTGCCCATGTTCAGAGGGCAGTTGAGAGTCAATCACTGTGACTCTGGAGCCACACGTAAGCCAGACCAGGTAAGGATGGCAGATTTCCTTCCCTAAAGGATATTAGAGAACCAGTTGGGTTTTTCCAACAATCCATAATGGTTTCATGGTCATCAATAGATTCTTAATTCCAGATATTTTTTGTTGAATTCAAATGGGGCAGCACGGTGGCACAGTGGTTAGCCCTGCTGCCTCACAGCTCTAAGGATCCAGGTTCAATTATGGATTTGGATGACTGTCTTTGTGGAGTTTGCACATTCTCTCCATGTCTACGTGGGGTTTCCTCTGGGTGCTCGGTTTTCTCCCACAGTCCAAAAATGTGTGGGTTAGTTGATTGACCATGCTAAATTAACTCCAGTTTCAGGGGATTATCAGGATAAATATATGGAATAGGGCCTGGCTGGGGTTGTGGTCAGTACAGACTCAATGGGCTAAATGACCTCCTTCTGCATTGTAGGGATTCTATGATTCTATGAGTAAAGAAACTAATGGAAATGAAATATCGAATTGAGACCAAGATTGGGTGAGAAAGCAAAAGCAATAGCGAGAAAGGGAAAAGCAAGTAATGGGCCTGTCCTGTTGTCTCAGGAAGATGCAATGAGGGAGCATTGGAGGGAAATATGAATGAGGCCTACACTGAATGCCCTGTTGCTCACTAAACAATAGTGATTCTAGCCAAATTACCCTTTGCTCTCCCAATGAGATGCAGGCAACATCCCATTGGAATGCAGGCTGCAGTCTGGGAAAGCTGCGCACTGCACTCAGAGGATTTTGTAGAGACAAGTTGGATGCACCACCCAACCCTACATGATGTGAATGTGGGAGAAACTCATTCCATGTGGCGACATCTCTATTGTCTCGGCTCAGCCCAGGGCTGTGGAGCGGGGGATTAACTAGAGGCTGGAGAACCATCTAATAGATAGAGACATTCTTGGAATCAAAGAATAACACAGGCAGAAGGGAATGTGGAACTGGAATAACAAACAGATTAGCCAGGATCTTATTAAATGGGATAGCAGGCAAAAGGGGCTGAATGGTTTACTTCTGCTCCAATTTTATGTACCCTTCTCCATTACCCTTTTATAGCCCATAAAGCCAATGTAGTGCCAACTCAGACCTCTCATCCTCCACCTTTTTCCTTTAGACCATCCATATCAAATCCTTCAGTATCCACTCTAGGTAGGTCTCAGGACCCACGCTGAGGTGAAATAAAAAAGTTCCATCTTTCTATTGATGAGTTCACTATGTTAAAAATCTTTGATTCATGAAAGCTCATTCTACACATATAACTTCCTTCAAATAGTTAAAAACAATCATTTTATTTGACCACTTAATTTTTTACTAAAAGCATTTATGTTCATAGTACCACATAAAATACATTATAATGTTACGATGTATGAACTGATTGGCATAAATACCAATACTTGTTGGGTCTTGAGTAAGCATAACATAGCAGGCTAAATGGCATCGTCCTGTAACCATCCCATGAGTAATGAACTACTCATATACTTGCATAAAAAACAACAGTTTTAGGATACCAGATCAGAAACCCGAAGATATATTTTGAAGTCAGACTAGACTCCAACAATTTTTCTATTTTGGCATTAATGTAAGGTTAAGATGTTTCACTCCAGTGATTCTACTGATAAACTACAAATGTTATTTAATAATACAGTTTAACTATAACAAATGAATTAGCTTAACTTTTAACAATTAAACAATAACTAATCATAGCAAGATACAGTTCTTAACTACAAACCTATCCCTATTAGTTCCAATCAGGCAAAATTTCCCTTGCAGACTTAAATCCTCTTTACAATTAGTTAGGAAAACATAAAGATATTTTCTTCTGACTTCGGTTAACAGTCTTGGACTTTTAGAAAACCTCTCTCTCTTTCTCGAGAGAGAGAGAAAGAGAGTTGCTCCTGTTCCTGTGAGCAAGCCAAGGCAAAAAGAGCTTTATTTTAAACTGAAATGAAACTGGACTTTGGGCAAACTTAACTCATCCCATTAATCAGAATACTCTGTCCATCTCAATCAATAATAAATAAATAAGTTGACCTAATCTAAACTCAGATGATTCTGCCTCATCTAAAATCTCAGGAGAACCTAAATAAACAAAAGATCCATTAACTGCACAAAGTAAAACATTCCCAGTTAAAATCAGTGATTATCCTGCATTCTTAGCACTTGTTACATGCTTACCAGACACATCAACTCCTGTAAAAGAAAAAATGCCTCTTACAGCAACTCCATCTTAAACACAAAATATTGCAAATTGGCACAGTATCATCACAATAGTTGTAACCACTTAATGGAACAGTTCATGTACAGAATACAACAGTACATGCAGGATTCCTATTGGAAAGTGGGTTTTCCTCTTGCAAGCCCAGCACAGGTTTATTTTGGTACTTGTGGAGTGAAGGGAAGAATTTCATCTGCCTATCCGAAAATGAGTAATGATAATGGCTGTGATTTTCCGGGCCTACTGCTAACTCTCCTGAGAAGGTGATAATGGGAATTTTTGCCAGAGAGGTCTCAGAAACAGATTCCCTGCCCATGGCTGGCGATGTGTCAGGTTTACATCCAGCGGTGATGTGAGGCCGATTACCATCAATCTGTCCCACTTTAAATATTCCAAAATGGTGTAACGCCGTACCTTCCCAAAACATCCCATGATGTCACACTGTTGGGAAGCACAGTCAAGATGACCATGCCGGGGTGTGCGGAGGCCGGTGTAGCCCCCGGCTGGTCAGGAACATGGTAGTTCAGTGTCCTGGCAATACCACCTGGCACCACTGCTACAGGTGGGGCTAGTGGGCTGGGCCAGGGTGATGATGAAGGGTGGAGATTGTTGGTAATAATGGATGGGGGGAGAGAGATAAAGAGTGTCCTAATTTCCACTGGGGAGGAGCGAGGGGGACTTGTCGCTTAACCTTGAGATCAGTGCGCTCTGTCTTTGTGAAGCTGACCTTGCCAACATCATTAGACCCTACTCTTCAAAAATGATGGCACAAATCACGCCCTCTCTCCTCCCCATGCTTTTCTCTGACGAAGTGTCAGAAGACCTGGAGAGAAAGCTGGGTTCTTTCTTTGACACTTTGTCATTTTTTTTTGGAAAAATTCTGCCCAACACACTTACTAATTTCCCAAGAACCTTTCTGAAGAAAGGTCATTCAGACACAAAACTGGGTGGCACAGTGGTTAGCACTGCTGCTTCTCAGTGGCAGATATCTGAGTTTGATTCCTGTCTCGGGTCTCTGTCTGTGTGGAGTCTGCACGTTGTCTGCGTGGGTTTCCTCCGGATGCTCCAGTTTCCTCCCACATTCTGAAAGACATGCTGGTTAGGTGCATTGACCCGAACAGGTGCCATAGTGTGGTGGTTAGGGAAATTTCACTGTAATTTCATTGCAGTGTTAATGTACACCTTATTTGTGACTAATAAATAAACTTTTTAACATATTGCCTGTGTGGCTGAAACAGTTTAGTCTTAACGCTGCCAGACTGGGAAGGAAGGATCGTATCCAGCTGTGCTCCCAGCTCTCGAGAGTTGCCCGGACTGGAGGCTGGGTGAAAATGGATGGTGTTGGTTTTGACGCCCTCTGCAGACAGAGTAGACGGGAGTCAGTTAAACAATAATCTCCAATATCAGCCCTGCGTGAGTCAGTGTCTGAGAGAGCAGGGAGCTCGGAAATTGATTTCAGGATCTTAGGATTCTATTTTCAACCCGTGTTCTTGGCGAAGAACTCACACCAGGAAACAGATGTCACATCTCGCAGCAAGTTCAACAATGTCGAAACGCAATGCACAGTCAGTCTTACAAAAATTAAAAGCAGATTATTCCAACTCAAAGCACCTGCCATTAGAGTCCTGTCCAGTCAGTAGCTGCTCTTTTTTGTGTGGCATTCTCGAAAACACTTGATGGCAACATTTTTTATCAGTCTGGATTTTTGTAGTTTAGGCGTACATGTTATGAATTCATAACTTTGTTTCCTCAGCCAAGCAGATATAACAGAACAGCTGTCAACAAGGAATACTGAATTCTTACCCTGCACTCTTTTCTAAACTTATTGCTTTGAAGTTTATTTATTATGTCACAAGTAGGCTTACATTAACACCGCAATGAAGTTACTGTGACAATACCCTCGTCGCCACACTTCAGTGCCTGTTCAGTTATACTGAGGGAAAATTTAGTATGGCCAATGCATCTAACCAGCATGTCTTTCAGACTGTGGGAGGAAATTGGAGCACCCAGAGGAAACCCACACAGATATAGGGAGATTCTGCACAGTAAGTGACAAAACTGGGAATCCAACTCAGGTTCCTGGTACTGTGAGGCAGGAATGCTAATCACTGTGCCACCTTAGCCATGGAATATTCAGTCTCAGACTCCATTTGAATCTGTCTTGTTTAACAGGCAGTGCCAATTTCTCTCCATCCTTGAGTGGCAATTTCTGATACATTTTGGTTCTGGGCCTGTGATTATGCTGTGGCACAGAGCTTAGCACTGCTGCCTCACAGCGTCAGGGACCCGTGTTCGACTCCTGGCTTGTCTGAGTGGAGTTTGCACATTCTCCCATGTCTGTGTGGGTTTCCTTTGGTGCTCTGGTTTCCTCCCACAGTCCAAAAGATGTGCTGGTTCGATGCTTTGGCTATGCTAAATTCACCCTCAGTGTAGCCGAACAGGTGCCAGAGCATGGTAAGTAGGAGATTTTCACAGTAACTTCACTGCAGCGTTAATGTAAGCCTACTTGTGCCACCAATAAATGAACATAAATTGAAAAACTTCCCAGAACCTCATCTCATCGATAACATACAAGTCTAAGAAACCCTGGTAGGCCGCTGTGTGCTCTGTCTCAGGGAGATATGGCTCACTCCTGCTTCACCGGAGAGTGCCCATCAACCAGACGATTTCCCAATCCATCAAATGGACCATACAGGGGCCTATGGACAGGCTAAGGGAGGTGGGGTCTGCTTCCTAATCAACACCTCATGGTGCCGAGATGTAGCAACACTGGCAACTTTCTGCTCCCCAGCCCTAGAATACCTGGCACTAAAATGCCGCCCTTTCACTCTCCCCCAATCTCCTCCTTTACAAACCCCTTAGACAGGAATAAACGACAAATCCTCACAGTGCAAAAGCCCCAGATTGCAATTTCCAAAATAGCTCAAACCCGTTTGTGATTGGACTGAAACTTAGCATCGCCCACACAGCAGTTTGTCACTGGTGCTGATTATTGGCCAGGATGGAGATGTGACTGAACTCCATCCCTCTCCTGGCCGCAGTGTTCACTCGCCAGTGTTAACCTCCTCGTGGTGATTAAATTATTACCCAGTACGGACCCAGATCCTGTTACCATTCCGTTCTGGTGCTTGGCACCCAATTGCCTCCATTTATTCCTGCTCTAAACAATCGGGCAATTCTCCTCAAAGCAAACCACTGCAGATGCTGGAAATGTGAAATATAAATTCTGGATAAACTCAACAGGCCTGGCAGCATCTGTGCAGAGAGAATCAGAGTTTATTTGTATTCATACATAGGAATTGTTGGCTGGCCAGCGTTTTTTGCCCATCCTTAGTTGCCCGAGGGCAGTTGAGAATCAACCATATTGTTGTGGCTCTGGAGTCACATGTAGGCCAGACCGGATAAGGATGGCAGATTTCCTTCCCTAAAGGACATTAGTGAACCGGATGGGTTTTTCTGATCATCGACAATGGTTTCATGGTCATAAGTTGACTCTTAGTTCCAGATATTTTATTGTTGAATTCAAATTCCACCATCTGCCGTGGCAGGATTCGAACCTGGGTTTCTGCAACGTTAGCTGAGTTTCTGGACTAATAATCCAGCAATAACACCACTAGGCCATCGCCTCCCCTTAACCTTTCATGGACTCACGGTGTTATCTGTGTGTAGTCCTGTGGTCCTTGAATGGCTCCGTGTTCTGAGGGCCACATTACTGGGTGAGAACTTTTGGATCACTTTAGCGGGAAGCTGAACCAATCAGCAGCAGGGTGATCCAGGGTGAAGAGGGATTGGCAGTCAGAGCTCGGCAAGTTCAGAGGATGACTCGCACTTGTTGTCTCATCTCACTTTGATATCCTTGTTTTTAATTACCCTGTCGGCAACAAAGCTTTTACAAATGAAACTTCAGTTTAAAGTTATTTATTGATGTTACAAGTGGACTTACATTAACACTGCAATGAAGTTTTTCTGTAAAAATCCTCTAGTCGCCACACTCAGGCATCTGAGGAAAAATTTAGTATGGTCAATACGCCCTAACCAGCACGTCTTTTGGACTGTGGGAGGAAACCAGAACACCTGGACACAAGGAGAACTTGCAGATAGTGACTCAAGCCAGGAATCGAACCCAGGTCCCTGGCGTGTGAGGCAGCAGTGCTAACCACTGTGCCACCAAACTGAATTTATTACACTGCAATTCTCTCTCTTCAGTTGTTGCCAGATTTACTGAGTCTTCCCAGCATTTTCTGTTTTCGCTTCAGATTTCCAGCCTCTGCAGTATTTTGTTTGTACTTATTAACGAGAACTTGCCCGTGCACGGGGGGGGTTATTGAATGGCAATTGTTGGACAAGAATGTCTTTCCCCGGAACCGTAAGCAACACTTCAAATACAGCACCTGTTACATCCACTCATCCACCGAGATACCACGGATTTCCAGACATCAGACTAAGAAATGGGCTAAAGTAAAGTTTAGACATTAATCACAAATAAGGCTTTACATTCACGCCGCAATGAAGTTAGTCTGAAAATCCCCTAGTCGCCACACTCTGGAGCCTGTTGGGTACACTGAAGGAGAATTTAATATGGTCATTGCACCCTAACCAGCATGTCTTTCAGACTGTGGGAGGAGGAAACCCACACAGAGACAGGGAGAATGTGCAAACTCCACATAGACAGTAACCCAAGCCTGGAATCGAACCTGGGTCCACGGCACTACGAGGCAGCGGTGCTAACCACTGTGGCACCGTGCCAGCCTGATTTTCATTTTTTGGAGTGTAAGGTGATATGATAAGACAAACTTTGTGGACCCCATAACAATCTGATCACACAGCAACATCGACTGCAATATTCTGGCTATCGTTCTCACCCCTTCATTCAGAGGAAGGTGATCGATACCTTGGAGCAGCGGTAAGGCATTGGGAAGAGAAGAGAAAATGGGCTATTTTCAAAGATTCAGTGGTCAGAACAAAAACACCATTTTCATCGGGAAAACAGGGTCCCTTTTTGATCTGAACAATAGACACTGACATACCCGAGCCACTGCACCTGCCACACAATAGCAGTGAATATTTATTCTCCGAAGCAGATTTAAAAAAAACATTTGTCACAAGAGCCAACATCCTGGACTAATGAACTGAGAATTAAAAATAACAAATTCTTACTGGGAATCGGAACCAACAGTGCACATCTCATTAGGTGGCTAGAAGTGCTTTTCTCAGATGACAAAGATTATACATTTAAATTTTGCAATCAAATGTTGAAATTTAACCTTTGAGCCATCTGCACCTACTAGTTTTTTCAGCATTTTATGTACCTGTGTTATAAGTAAGGCAAGGTGTCACTGCAATTCTTATTTCTCTGTTTTATTTCTGTTTTAATCAAATCATATATTATGATAGATGCTTATGTCATAGAACCTCTGCAGCTTAGAAGGAGGCCATTTGGCCCATCGAGTCTGCACTGACCACAATCCCATCCAAGCCCTGTACCCGTAACCCCACATATTTACCCTGATAATCCCCCTGACACCAGGAGTAATTTAGCATGGCCAATCCTCTGCACATCTTTGGCCTGTGGGAGGAAATCAGAGTACCTGGAGGAAACCCAGGCAGACACGGGGAGAATGTGCAAACTCCACCCAGACAGTGACCTGAGCCGGGAGTTGAACCTGGGTCCGTGGTGTTGTGAGGCAGCAGTGCTGACCACTGTGCCCCCTCAGGATATACACTCTCACTCGTAAGCCAATTTTTAATGACCAGCTCAAACAAATATACTTCTCTTTAATGAGCTAGTATTTGCTCACAAGTAACTTCAAAGTTTGTCTTAATAAAGAACAAACTAGTCGGGACAGTAATAACTCTTGCCACTGTTTCACACCTTTCCTGAAATAATTGGAAAACAATAAAACATCACGTTCTCATCAACTCCTGAATGATTTAAATATGTTTCTCTGAAAAATGGGGTGGGATTTTCTGGCCCCATTCATCCTGAATCCAGAAAAGCCCCCCTGCGGACGATGGACCTGTCCATGGGTTTGCCCTCCACTCACTCTGATTCCCATGGCAGGTGGAAGGGACCCCGTGCTGTTCAAAGAACAGTACAGCACAGGAACAGGCCCTTCAGCCCATCAAGCCTGTGCCGACACACAGAATTATCAAAACCCTACAATGCAGGAACAGGCCATTTGACCCACCGAGTCTGCACCGACCACAATCCCACCCAGGCCCTACTCACATATCCCTACATATTTTACCCGCTAATCCCTCTAATCTACACTTCACAGGATTCTAAGGGGCAACGTTTTAGCATGGCCAATCAACCTAACCATCAGATGTTTGGACTGTGGGAGGAAACCGGAGCAGCTGGAGGAAACCCACATAGCCACGTGGAGAATGTGCAAACTCCAAACAGACAGTGGCCCAAGCTGGGAATCAAACATAGATCTCTGGAGTTGTGAAGAAGCAGTGCTAACCACTGTGCTACTGTGCCGCGTGTCTTTTTCAACCAAAGACCCTTTGCCTCTACGTGGTCTGTATCCCTCTATCCCTGTCTATTCATGTGTCTATCAAGATGTTTCTTCAATGTTGCTATTGTATCTGCTTCTACCACCCTCTCTATCAGATCATTCCAGGCACTTACCCTACCCTCCTCTAAACTTTCCCCCTTTTACCATAAACCTATGTGCCCCTAGTAACTGACTCTTCCACCCTGGGAAAAAGACTCTTTTTATCCATGTCTCTTATAATTTTGTAAACTTCTGTCAGGTCACCCCTAAATCTCTGACATTCAAATGAAAACTAACCACGTTTGCCCAATTTCTTCTCATAGCTGAGAGAAGAAATTGGGCAAATTTCTCCAAACCAGGCAACACCCTGGTAAACTTTTCTGTACCCCTTCCAAAGCCTTCACGTAATTCTGGTGACCAGAACTGCATGCAGTATTCCAAATGTGGCCTAACTAAAGTTCTGTACATCTGCAATAGGGCAGTACGGTAGCACAGTGGTTAGCACTTGCCGCTTCACCAAGAGGCCATGCTAAAATTGCCCTTTAGTGTTCTGAGATGTGCAGATTAGAGGGGTTAGTGGGTAAATATGTCAGGATAAGGGGGTAGGGAATGGTTCAGATTGTGGTTGGTATTATTATTCTTTAACACTTCCCAATGCTGTTCCATTAACTAAGTAAGTCCTTCCCTGGTTAATCCACCAAATGCATTACGCTGCACTCATTTAAATTAAACTCCATCTGCCATTCATTAGCCCAATTGATCAAGACACTGTTGCATTCTTAGATAACCTTCTTCACTGTCCAATCATTAATTTGCAAACTTACTAATCATGCCTCCAAAATTCTCATCCAAATCATTATTATAAATGACAAATAACAATGAGTCCAGCAGTGATCCCTGAGGCACACCGCTGGTCACAGGCATGCAATTTGAAAAACAGTCCCCGAGAACCACTGTCTTTTGTTGTAAAGCCAATTTTATATCCAATTGGCTCGGTCATCCTGGATTCCACGAGATTTAACTTTATACAACAATCTACCATGCAACCAAAAGCCTTGCTAAAGTCCATGTAGACAATGTTGCCTGCGCTGCCCTCATCTATCTCCTTGGTTACCCCTTCAAAAAACTCAACCAAATTCTTGAGACATAATTTTTGAATCACAAAGCCATGCTGCTGACTGTCCCTAATCAGTCCTTGCCTCTTTAAATACCTGTGGATCCTGTTGCTCGGAATACCTTTGAACAACTTACCCACTACAGACGTTAGACTCACCGGCCTGTAGTTCCAAGGCTTTGAATGTCTTTCTTAAACAAAGGCATAATATTTGCCACTTTCCAATCTTCAGGTATTCACCTGTGGCTTTTGATGATTCAAAAATCTCTGCCAGGGACCCGCAATTTTCTCCCTAGCCTTTACAGATAATCAAGTCTCAAAGGTACAGACAATCTGAGTGGAGAGAACATTGGCACAGGTTATAGAGATGTGTATTGTCTCCAGTTAGGACAGTTAGTGAGATTTTACAAGCCCAGGCAAGTCATGGGGGTTATAGATAGTGTAACATGAACACAAAATCCCAGTTGAAGTCATATCTTGACAGGCAATCAAGTCTTAAAGGTACAGACAAGTGCTCAACAATCACAGCCAGGAGTGTTCCCTTCCTGTTGGGGAACACTTCAGTGGTCATTCAGCCTCTGATCTTCAGGTAAGCATTCTCCAAGCTGGCATTTATGACAAACAACAGCGCAGAGCCACTGAGCAAAAACTGGTAGCCAAGTTCCGCACACATGAGGACGTTCTGAACCAAGATCTTGGGTTCATGTCACACTATCTGTAACCCCCATGACTTGCCTGGGCTTGCAAAATCTCACTAACTCTCCTCTCTGGAGACAGTACACATCCCTTTAACCTGCGATTAACCCTCTCTCCACTCACATTGTCTGTATCTTTAAGACATGATTACCTGTAAAGACTCGCATTCCAACCATCACCTTGTAAATTGAGTTTGTGTCTTTATATGCCCTGTTTGTGACCATGACTCCCACTCACCGGATGAAGGGGCAGCGCTCTGAAAGCTTGTGGCTGGTGCTACCAAATAAACCTGTTGGACCTTAACATGATGTTGTGAGACTTTTTACCCATCGCAATGGCAGAGCATCACCAGCAGGTGGCACTCCTATAACATTGCCATCATTGTGCGAGTTGCTTCGTTTTGCTAAATATCGACAAAAAAAATCCTCAAATTCTGCTTTCTGAAAAATGTATTCCGTCACAGGATGTGGGTGATACCAGTTAAGCTGCATTTATTGCCCATCCTGAATTGCTCTTGAAAAGCTGCCGTAAGAATCCCAAAGTAAATTAAACGCTGGTCAGAAAATCCTTCTGTCCGGTTTTGTGGGCAGAAACTACACAAAAAAAAAATCCACACAGAAAAAGAACTGAAGGTACAATTGGTTTAAAAATCAGAAATTGCTGGAAACACTGAGATTGGTGACAAACTGGTTTAGTAAGAACTGTTTAAGAAGCTGAGGAGTTGGATATAGAAAGTAGAAGCAGGAGTAGGCCATTCGGCCCTTATGACCCCGCTCCACCATTCATCTTGATCATTAAATTCAATATCCTGATCCCCCCGCAACTTCCCTCCATATCTCTTGATCCCTTTCTCCCCAAGAGCTACATCTAATTTCTTCTTGAAATCAGACAATGTTTTGGCCTCAACCAAATTCCGTGGTAGTGAATTCCACACATTTGCCACTCTCTGGATGAAGAAATTTCTCCTCACCTCAGTCCTGAAAGGATTATCCCTTATCCTCAAACTACGAGCGAGTTCTGGATTCCCCCGCCACCGGGAACATTCTTTCTGAACTTATCCTGCCTAACGCTATCAGAATTTTAAAGTTTCGATGAAATCCCCCTCACCCTTCTAAACTAAACATCTAGAATCTGATCCTCCTTGGAAGAAATAAGAACACCCTCTGGTCAAATGAAAAACAGAGATAGTTAGTGAATGAGGGAACATCATTCTGTGAAATGTTGTAAATATTCAAATAACTTGTTCTGTATCATTGGAAAACTCAATGAAATACGCACTGGGGTGAAACAGAATCCCTAAGATCTGATCTGGAGTGCGGGGGCAGGGGGGTTAATCCCAAAGGGCATTGGGGAAACCTTCTTAGAACCTCAGAGGGAAGTCGCTGCACTGTGAAAATGTGTTTAAATCGCAGCTTCAAATGGTTCTGCCAAGGTTACTCTAACAATTATTCAAAAAAAGTCAGAAGAATTAAAACTTCTTAAAAAATTTAACTTAAAATAGGGGAGGCACTGCTGCCTCACAGTGCCAGAGACCCGGGTTCAATTCCTTTCTCGGGTCACTGTCTGTATGAAGTCTGCATGTTCTCCCCATATCTGAGTGGGTTTTCTCCAGGTGCTCTGGTTTCCTCTCACAGTACAAAGATGTGCGGGTTAGGTGAATTAGCCAAGATAAATTGCCCCTTATGGTCGAGGGGACTAGCTAGGGTAAACGCATAGAGCTATGGGGCTAGGGCCTTGGTGGGATTGTGGTCGGTGCAGACTCAATGGGCTGAATGGCCTCCTTCTGCACTCTGGGGGTTCTATGATTCTCTCTTAACTTCTGGGTAAACACAATAAAGTCCCAGACTGACATCCCTGAGATTCCCTTTCACCCCTGACCCAGCCAGGGTGCTCCTACACTCACCACTGCCCCACACTTCCAACCCTCTAAGAACCATGCTCAACCCCTCAGCTAACCAACAACCTCATGGTATTCCATGGAACTCCTCAATACATCCCCATTCCCCTCGGTTCTGCCCCCCTCATACCCGACTCTTACCCCTGATCTGACCAGACTTGCCCACACATCCATCCACACACTCCCTGTGCCCCAAAGCACAAGTCTGATGTGAGTGCCCCCCACTGCCCACACCCAGGTCCAAACCACTCCGATCACCCTAACTCTATCCATTTATCATCCACATTTCCCTTCCTCCCAGCCTGTCCATTTTCAATTTTACTGCTTTATGTCAGAAAATGCGGTAAAAGAAATTGCGTGTCTCCCCTTAACTTGCCTCTCCTGGGCAGTGATGCTGGATTTCAGAGATCGCTGTGCTGCCCGGATCCCACCCAGCCTGAGGCGGAGGATCGGGTGAGACAGACATGGAAGAAATTCAGCGTAAGCAATGAAGACCATAAGATGATAGGAGCAGAATTTGGCCATTCAGCCCATCAGGTCTCTTGGTCATTCAATCATGGCTGATATGATTCTCATTCCCATTCTCCTGCCTTCTCCTCTGATCTCCTGATTGATCAAGAATCTATCTATCTCTATCTTAAAGCCACTCAATGACCTGTCCTCCACAAACCTCTGTGGCAATGAGTTCCACAGAATCATCACCCTTTGGCTGAAGAAATCCCTCTTTATCCAGTTTGAAAGGGAAGTACCTTCACTCTGAGATTGTATCCTTGAGTTCTAATCTCTCCCACCAGTGGAAATACCTTCCCCATGTCCACTCTATCCAGGCGTCTCAATAGCCTGTAAGTTTTGATTAGTTGTTCTCCGAATGGGCAATTCAATTCTGATTGTCATTTTGAGGATGTTATTTCCCATCATGTTTGCCCGCTAATAATATGTATTTAATGGGGCCATGCTTTTAATTGAAGTGTTATTGAATTCAGGGCACTGGTATCAATGGAATAGTGAACAAAAGCACTGGACAGATTTAACAGATTGGAGAAACTTTCACTTTGACTTCAGTGGATGTCACTGTAGCACAGTGGTTAGTGCTGCTGCCTCACAGCTCCAGGGACCGGGGTTTGATTCCCGGCTTGGGTCACTGTCTGTGTGGAGTTTGCACATTCTCCTTGTGTCTGCCTGGGTTTCTTCCGGGCGCTCTGGTTTCCTCCCAGAGTCCAAAGATGTATGGTTCAGTTTGATTGGTCCTGCTAAAATTGCCCTTGAGGTTAGAGGGATTAATAGTTAAATATGTGGGGATATGGGGATAGGGCCTGGGTGGGTTGTGGTCGGTGCAGACTTGACGGGCCGAATGGCCTCTTTCTGTGCTGTAGAGATTCTATGAAGTGCAGACAAGGTTTAGCAGACCGATTCTTGGGATAGCAGGATTGGCATATGAGGAGAGATTGAGGCGGTAAGAATTGTGTTCACTAGAGTTTGGAAGAGGGAGAGGGGATCTCATAGAAGCTTACAAAATTCTAACAGGACTGGACAAGATCAATGTAAGGAGGATGTTTCCGATGATGGGGGAGTCCAGAACCAGGGACACAGCCTGAGGATACAGGACAGACCATTTAGGATGGAGATGAGGAGAAGTTTCTTCATCCAGAATGTGATGAATGTGTGGAATGCAGATTGTAGTTGAGGCATTGTATGTTTTTGAGAAGAATTTAGATATAGCTCTTGGGGCAAAGGGGATCAAAGGATTTGGATGGGGGAGGGGAGACGGGATCAGGCTACTGATTGGATGATCAGCCATGATCATAATGAATGGTAGAGCAGGCCCGAAGGGCAGAATGGCCTTCTCCTGCCCCTATTTTCTACGTTTCTATGTTTACCAGCCTGGCCTATGTCTAAATCCAGCAATTTCTTTAGAAGAATTCATAGAATCTCCAGAGTACAGAAGGGGGCCATTGAGCCTGCACTGACAACAATCTCATTCAGGCCTTATCCATATAACTCTGCATATTTACCCTGCTATTCCCCCTGACTAAGGGGCAATTTAGCATGGCCAATCAACCTAACCCACACATTTTTGGACTATGGGAGGAAAGCGGAGCACCCGGAGGAAACCCACGCAGACACGGGGAGAATGTGCAAACTCCACACAGACTGTGACCCAAGGCTGATTGACAATTTGGTTGCCAATAACTTTGGAATTAAAAGGCATTTCTCATTCGTGGTGACCACGGCAACTACTATTGTAAAAACCCATATGGTTCAATGCTGTCCTTTAGGGAAGGAAATCTGCCATCCTTACCTAGTCTGACCTACATGTGACTCCAGATCCTCAGCAAGGTGGCTGCCTCACAATTGCCCTCTGAAATGATCGAATGAATGAGCACTCAATTCAAGGAGCAATTGAGAATGGGCAATAAATGCTAACTCAAGTGTGTGTAGTGTGATGCCAACCACATTTGAGGGATTGAGTTTAGGAGTCAGGAGGTAATGCTGCAACTTTATAAGACCCTTGTCAGACCCCACTTGGATTACTATGCGCGGTTCTGGTCGCCTCACTATAGGAAGGATGTGGAAGCTACTGAGAGGGTGCAGAGGAGATTTACAAGGCTGTTGCCTGGATTGGGGGGCATGCCTTATGAAGATAGGTTGAGAGAGCTAGGTCTCTTCTCCCTGGAGAGATGAAGGTTGAGAGGCAACCTGATAGAGGTTTTTAAGATGTTGAAAGAATAAATAGAGTGGATTCCCGGAGGCTATTTCCCAGGGCTGAAATGGTTGCTACGAGAGGGCACAGGTTTAAGGTGCTGGGGGGTAAGTACAGAGGAGATGTTAGGGGTAAGTTTTTCACTCAGAGGGCGGTGAGTGAATGGAATCGGTTGCCGTCAGTAGTGGTAGAGGCAAACTCGCTGGGGCCTTTTAAGAGACTTCTGGATGGGTACATGGGATTTAGTGGAATTGGGAGTTACAGATAGTTCTATGGCCTGGTAGGTACTGATGTGATCGGCACAACTTGTGGCTGAAGGGCCTGTTTGTGCCGCAGTGTTCTATGTTCTATATTCTATCTTGCAGTCCAGCTGCTGTATGCAAGCCTGCCCCTGGCAATTCCCATAGTTAGGATTCTGTTCAGAATTTTGGTTTAAGTTCTATGTTCCGCATGAATTTCTAAAAATCTAATATTGTTTGTATTTGTGCTTAACATTTAACTGCAAATATTGTTTAGCTTCTAAACCTCACCCCAGGGGCCTCAGGTTCGGAGATAGAAGATTTCAACTGGCTTTTTAAGTCACAATTTTTCTTAAAACTATTAATCTGTCTACTGGCAGCAGCAGAAAGGGTTAAATAATTCAGAGAACTGGCTGTAATTGATCTCGAGCTCAAATATGTGGCCAAATGGACCTCCAAAGATGGCAATCACAAAGCATGATGGGATAGGATGGCCAAATATGTGCAATAATTGAAATAAATGGATTGGACTGAGGCAAGGGGATTTACACAATAACTTCATTGCACTGTTAATGTAAGCTTTCTTGTGATTAATAAATAAACTTGAAGTGGGCCGCAGCCTTAGACATCGGGAATACTCAAGAACTAGGCCATCCTGAAGATAGTGGACACTCTCTGGTCAAACATGCTTGTTTACCAGGTAAAGGGGCACTTTAGCACTTTATGTGGGAGGGAGGTATGTGACCTATGTGCCTCCAGCACCCACACGCTGCTTTGTACCTACCCGGAGATCGGTGTGGCAGCACCCAATTGGCCTCTATCAATCAGAGTGATCGAATCCTGATCGATTGATTGGTAGTGATCGAGGGCACATCCAGAAGACACAAAATAATCAAAAGATAAAGATGGCCCCTTTGTTCAGAACATATAAAAACGGACACTCGCTGTGTGACCAGCACTGACTGTGAGTTTGGACAGAGTGTGAACATTTGGTGAGGAGGGCTGAGTTATCCCTCTGTTTTCCTAACATTTTCACCCTGTAGGAATTGGCTTCTCCTGTTCTTCAGGGCAGGAGGGGAACTGTTGGTGAGTATCTGGTGAATATCTGGTCCATTTTCCGAAGGCCTTAAAATAGTCCTCGAATTTGTGGTAAGATTAATAAATATCTAAAAGAAAATAAATAATTGAATAAAATAATTATGTAATTAGTTAAAGGTCAAAAGCTTTCTTTAAATACCAGGAAAAAATGGAATTTTAAAGTAATTTATGTTGTAATTAGGTATCTATTCAGCTCATTGCCGAAAGCAATCTGTTATTGGTGTCAATTTTAGTTATTTTGTTGTTAAGGTGTTTTCTAATCACTGATCTTGCCTGGGGCATGCTAATGTAGCTGTCATCACAATCTGTTCCATAATCCACTTACGTTTACACCCATAACGTCCTTTATTATTCCAAACATCCCCCAGATCACTTCTCCACTCAACCTTTCCTTCAATGAAAATATGTTTAGGTCACTACCAGTTGTTTGATCTCCAGAAACTTATCTCTAAATTAATTTTTCCTCACGATTCAGTACAGTTTGAGAGAAACAAGTTGAAAACAAATAACTTTGGGAAAGAGCATTTCAAAAGGGGTAAAAGGAGTGAGATTTCACCTGGAGAGCAGTACGAAGGAACGAGAGATGGGCGGGTGTAAAAAGCAGCTGGTGAGAGTGGTGCATGAGTTCAAAATGAGATATCAAGAGTAAGGAATCACATCAGCACGGGGACGTAGCTGAGTGTTGGTAATTCAATTTTCTACTCTCTCGTTTATAATTGTTTGAAAACTAAAGGCATGGCAGGACAGCTAAGCTGAGCGGAATGCACATCCTGTGACACGTGGGAAGTAATGGGTGCTTCCCATGTACAGAAAGTGTCATCAGGTGCAGAAAATTGAGATCTGGGTTTTGGTAATTGAGTGATGGTTGGAGTCACTGCGGTACATCCTGAGACTGAAAACTATGTGGATATCACAGATAGGGAGGTTCTGTGGGTTAATAGAATGTATAGGCAGAGAGGGAATAAGAACAAAAAAACAAAAAAAATTACAGCACAAGAACAGACCTTTTGGCCTTGCAAACTTGCATTGATCATGCCGCCTGATTGAACTAAAATGCTCTACCCTTCTGGGGACCATATTCTTCCCTTCTCATCCTATTCATGTATTTGTCCAGACACTCCTTAAACCTCACTATCGTATCTGCTTCCACTACCTCCCCCAACAGCGAGTTTCAGGCACCCATCAACCTCTGTGTAAAAAACTTGCTTCATACGTCTCCTTTAAACCTCGCCCCTCGCATCTTAAACCTATGTCACCACCAAATAGATTAAAACACTGCCTCCTGTGTCCATCGTGTTCACTAACCGGTGATAATCACGAGGAACGTCAATCTACGGAGTAAACTTGAGGTCTAATATTACAGAGAATGATTTCTTGGAATGTATACAAGCTGGTTTTTAGTGGAAGCACCCCTCCAGTGGAAGGGAATAAGTTATTTCACATATAGTATTACATAATCATATCATAAAATCATTGAATGTCTACAGTGCACAAGAAGGCTGGTTGGCCCATCGAGTCTGCACCAACTCTCCAACAGAGCACTCTACCAGCTCTAGCCCCCTACTGCCATGTATTTATCCTGCTATTCTTCCCAAGCTACACATCCTAGGACAGTAAGAACAGGATTTTTCAGCTGCACTAGCCCCAGGATCGGAAAATCCCGCTCAGTGTCAACAAACCTGTGCAAGGTCTTGAATCACAATCTACAGTTCCTGTGGCAGGCAGTACATGAAAATTCCATGGCAAATAGCAATTTAGCATGGCCAATCCATGGGTGACAGTGGTTAACACTGCTGCCTCACAGCACCAAGCACTCAGGTTCGATTCCTGACTTAGGTCACTGTCCGTGTGGAGTTTGCACATTCTTCCCATGTCTGATTAGGTTTCCTCCGGTTGCTCCGGTTTCCTCCAGCAGTCCAAAAGTTGTGCTGGTTAGGTACATTGGCCATGCTAAATTCTCCCTCAGTGTATCTGAACAGGCACCAGAGTGTGGCGAGCAGGGATTTTCATGGTAACTTCATTGCAGTGTTAATGTAAGCCTATTTTCTGGCACTAATAAATAAATTAACTTTAACCCACCTCATCTGCACATCTTTGGACCATGGGAGGAAACCCACGCAGACATGGAGAGAATGTGCAAACTCCACACAGACAGTGACCCAAACCGGGTAATTGAACAAAGATCCCTGGCACTGTGAGGCAGTAGTGTTAACCACTGTGTCACCGTGCTGCCCCAAGAGAAAGAGTTAATTCATAATCTCATGATGATGAGCCCTTAGGGGATGTGACCTCCACAATATGATGGAATTTTACATTAAGCCTGAAAGTGAAATAGTTCAGTTATTGTTCCCAATGTAGCTCTATAGTAATATGGGTAGCATGCCCCTTTAAGATGTGGGCAGGAGGGCATTTCTTGTGGACCATGTGATCAGTCCAGACCCCCATGACGGGAAGCCGAGCTGATTGGTAGAAGAATGAGTACCGCGGTCGAGGAGGTACTTGCATTTGAAGCCAGAGAGTCGAATGGACCATTGGCATTGTAGTTTAGTCTGACTTTATTATTATCGTATGGATTGAGATCCTCGATCTGTTACATTGGCAACGAGGAAAACCTTTGAAGTCCTCCCAATGATCCACTGTGGGTTATTGACCCCTGATCTCACACTGGATCCTGAGATTGGTGGGGGTGATTGGTAATGGTGCCCCTGATGCTCAGCTGATGGCTTCACAAGTCGGTCCACAACCCCTCTCCCCCCAGCACCCAATCACCCCCCTTCCCGCCCCCCCCCATTGGTGGGATACACATTCTGACCTGCATTGCACAGAATGCCATAAATTACCATTGCTTACCTCACTGAAAATCAGTGAGAAAACATCCCATTTTAAATCCTCCTTTTTTTTCCTATTAAACTATAAGTTTGTAGGCCAATCTGTCAGCAAAATAACAGAATTTAGTGTTTCTAAATTCACTACAAAGCAGCAACGCAGCCTGTCTCTGTACAGTCTCCACATGTCATCAGGGATTGCAGTGTCCAGCTAGAGGGGAAGGAGACTTTGAACATTGAGGATATGAAGATGTAAGTAGTAAGGTACCTTTATTCAGGACAATGTTTATAATCAGGAAAATTGACCCTGAAGTAGACATGTGGGGACTGTACAGAGACAGCAAATTAAAAAAAGCTGGAAATTAGTGAAAGGTTATTTTGCTGACAGACTGGCCTACGAATCTATAATTTAATGGGGAAAAAAATGGGAGGATTTAAAATGGGATGTTTTCTCACTGATTTTCAGTGAAGTAAGAAATGGTAATTTATGGCATTCTGTGCCAGAACTTGAATCCCTCCGATGAGGGGCTGGGGGGGAGAGGGGGTGTTGGGGGCTGAGGGGAGGGGGTTGTTGGGTGCTGGGGGGAGGGGGGTTGTGGACCGACTTGTAAAGTAGGCAGCTGAGCATCAGGGGCACCATTGCCAATCACCCCCACCAATCGCAGGATCCAGTGTGAGATCAGGGGTCAATAGCCCAGAGTGGATCATTGTGAGATCCTGGATGAGGTTATGGATCAATAACTTACGAGCTGATCACTATGGGATCCAGTGTGGTATCAGTAATCAGCAACTCAGAATGGATCAGTGCAGGATCCACTGTAAGATTATGGATCAATAACTCAGAGAGGATCAATGTGGGATCGGGAAACAACAATCCAAAGTGGATCTGTATGAAATCCAGTGTGACAGCAGGGATCAATACATCAGAGTAGATCAATGCAGGATCCAATGAGAGATTATAGATCAATAACTCAGAGTGGATCAATGTGGGATTGGGAAATAATAACTCAGGATGGATCAGTGCAGGATCCCATGCAGGATCAGTGATCAACAACCCAGAATGGATCTGTATGAGATCCAGTGTGACATTATAGATCAATAAATCAGAGTGGATCAATGTGGAATTGGGAAACAATAACCCAGAGTGGATCTGTATGAGATGCAGTGCAGCACCAGGGATCAATAACTGGTTTGAATCAGCGCAGAATCTAGTGCCTGATCACTGATCAATAACCCGGAGTGGATCTGTGTGGGATCCAGTGTGGGAGCAGGGGCTAAAGCCTGGAGTGGATCAGTGCAGGATCAGGGACCAATAATCTGCAGTGGATCAGTGCGGGATCCAGTGCGTGAACATCGATAAATAACCCCGGAGTGGATCGCCGCAGGATCGGCGATCAATAGCCTGCAGTGGATCAGCGCGGGATCCAGTGGATCAGGGATCGGTGTGCAGGCAGCGGAAACTGGGCTCGGTGCAGACGCCGCCGCTGCGACCGCGCTTGGATCGGGGGGAAAGCTGAAGGATTTTTTCCCCCGTTCCCGGTTCTCCAGCTAATCCCCGAGCCGAAGAGAAGGAGCTGCTGTGGGAGGGGACTGTATCTGGATCCCGGGTAAGATACTGGAGCAGGAGTAGAGAGCATTGCAGCGGTTGCTGGGCTCGGGGCAGAGACTGTTTCTGCATCAGAATCACTTGGGAGCCAGGATAAAGGCACATTCACTGTTACAATGTGTGTAATTCCAGCTTGTATTAGAGCTATTAACCAGCGAGGAATGATTTTGTAAATACTAAAGTGCCATATAGTATTAGCAAAGCTGGGAGTGGTTTAATAATTCTTACAGATTTGATGGAAATATTGGAGCAAGGTGAGTGTAACCTTGCCTTGGAGAAAGAAGCAGGTTGTTACAGTAAAAATATTGTAGCAGAGGCTGGCTGGGGGAATCTGTCTCTGTTCACTCTCTTGCGTTGTGTTTATTAGGTGTTGAGTGTTTATGCTGGGGTTTATCTCCAGGGGAAGTTACCCCCCCCCCCAATTAACACGGGAACATTGCTCTCTTTTGTGCCATTTCCAGCCTTTTGTTGCTGTCAGCTGCTGGTATCTTGGTAACTGCAGGCGATGACACAGAATGGGCCAGCCTGTCACTTCCGCGTGAGCTAGGACAATGAATTATATCCAGCCTGCATCATTGATTGTTCAAGGAATTGAACTCTCATTATCCCCGTTTCTGGGTTTATATTTTATTTTTGTGCATGCGCTTTTGAATTAAATCTCTCTCCCCCCACTCCCACCCCCGCCCCCAGAAATCAGCGCCATGCACAAAGCAATAAAAGCGACCTGGAACTGGGAGGGTGTGTTTCCATAGAATCCCCACAGCGCAGAAGAGGCCATTTGGCCCATCTGCACCCTCTCTCCCGAAGTGCGCCCTACCTAGGTTCAATGCCCAGCCTTATTCCCGTGACCCTGCTCAATTCCTGGTTTGGGTCCCTGTCTGTGTAGAGTTTGCACATCCTCCCCGTGTCTGCGTGGGTTTCCCCTAGGTGCTCCAGTTTCCTCCCACATTTGAATTGATTTGATTTATTATTATCGCATGTATTAACATATGGTGAAAAGTATTGTTTCTTGCGCGCTATGCAGATAAAGCATACCGTTCGTAGAGAAGGAAAGAGAGTGCAGAATGTAGCATTACACTCATAGCATTGGTGTAGAGAAAGATCAGCTTAATTCAAGATAAGTCCATTCAAAAGTCTGACAGCAACAGGGACGAAGCTGTTCTTTGAGTCAGTTGATACCTGACCTCAGACTTTTATATCTTTTTCCTGACAGAAGAAGGCGGAAGGGAGAATGTCCAGGGAGTATGTGGAGTCCTTAATTATGCTGGATGCTTTGCCAGGGCAGTGGGAAGTGTAGACAGTGTCAATGGATGGGGGGCTGGTTTGACACATTTCAAACAACATGCTAGTTACGTGCGTTGGCCATGCTAAATTCTCCCTCAGTGTACCCAGACAGGTGCCAAAGTGTGGTGGCTAGCGATTTTCATGGTAGCATTACAGTATTAATGTAAGCCTACTTCTGACACAGATAAATAAACTTTGTGGGAGGAGACCCACATAGACAGGGGGAGAATGTGCAAACTCTACGCAGACAGGAATCAAATCCAGTCCCTGGCGCTATGAGGCAGCAGTGCTAACCACTGTGCCACTTTGCTGCTGCTTCTGTGCCACCATCCAGTCGCAGGACATTTCAGATGCACATTTGGCTTTGGAGGAAGTGTAAGGAATGTCAGAAAGCAACAAACTGCAGAGGCTGTGAATCCAAAATGGAAGCAGAAAAGATTGGGAATATTCAGCAATGATGTAGAGATGCCGGCGTTGGACTGGGGTAAACTCAGTAAAGTTTTGCAACACCAATTTTAAATCCAACCAATTTATTTGATAGTAAATCCGCGAGCTTTCGACAACATAGTGTCGAAAGCTCGCGGATTTACTATCAAATAAATTGGTTGGATTTAAAATTGGTGTTGCAAAACTTTACTGAATATTCAGCAAGTCAGGGCAGCATCTGTGTGGAGAGAGAGAAACAGAAACATGGTTTTGGATCTGGGAACTAGAAGTGTAATAGGTTTGAAGCAAAACAGCATTTTCTGCCTTTATATATGTATTTTTGAATGTGATTACTGTTTAAACAGTCATAGAATCGTGAAATGGTTACAGCACAGGAAACCATTTGACCCATCAAATCCATACTAGCTCGCTTCAACAACAATGCTGATCACTGTGCCATTGTGTCACCCTGTCATTGTTTTTCCAGTTAGTTAAGCATGTGTCTTTTCATTCTTGCGCTCCCTTCATTGGGGACAGTCTCTCTCTATCGACTCTGTCTAGACTCCTTAAGCATATATCATATATTTAGTATCGAGCCACTGGAAATAACTGGGTATTAATGTTATCCCAGCACTCTGTAACTGCCCCTTACTTCATGGAGCTGTCAGTGATTTTTGATCACTTTAATTAAATACATCTTACAGTGAACTTTTGTCTGAGGGAAGCCGAATTGCTCAGGAATTTCTGTTTGTGAGTGATCTCTATCAAGACATCAGGGGGATTTGTGGATACTGTGAGAGGGGGGAATACTGTGAAGTGGTGGAGGCTACCTCATTGAATATATTTAAGTCAGGGGTAGATACTTTTCTGATAGATAAGGGAATTAAGGGTTATGGGCAGAAAGCAGGGGAGCGGAACTGATCCACTTCAGATCAGCCATGACCTTATTGAATGGCGGGGTAGGCTGGAAGGGCTGGATGGCCGACTCCTGCTCTTATTTCTTATGTTCTTAAGTTGTGGCAGAAGATCAGCCATGAATGACGGAGCAGGCTTGAAGGGCTGAATGGTCTCCTCCTGCTCCAATTCCTCATGTTTCCAAATCAGCAACATGCATCCATCATATTTTTCCTTTTCTCTTAGATCAATTTTTCAGGGAGGTGATGGCTTTTTGATATTATCACTGGACTATTAATCCGATAACTCAACCAAAATATTGGGGGCTCATGTTCGAATCCCACTGCAGTGGGTTGGAATTTGAACTCATTAAAAACAATCTGGAATTAAGAATCTACTGATGATCTCGAAACCATTGTTGATTGTCTGAAAAACCCATCTGGTTTACTGATATTCCTTTAGGGAAGGAAATCTACCGTCCTTACCTGGTCTGGCCTACATGTGACACCAGAGCTACAGCAATGTGGTTGACTCTCAACTACTCTCGGGCAACGTGGAATGGCCGGTAAATGTTGGCCAGCCAGTGACACCCCCGTCCCAGGGGTTAATTAAAAAAAAATCTTCCTTCTGCTCCAACAGGCAGCTGGAGCTCTCTGCTGACATGTACAGGAGATGGGAATTTAATTGTTAATTATCTATCATTAATCCTAAGACCTGGACTAATTGATGCACAGCATTATGAATGTGAGATGGATTTAGGAATTGTCTGTTTGCCTGAAGGAAATCATGGTAAACCTTAGTACTCAGCTGAAATATTGTGCAAAGCACTGGGTGTCAAGGCCACGAGGCACAGAGGAGTTTTTACAGGATGATAGCAGTTCTATGGAAGGTGAGATTGCTCTGTTTAGGCAGGGAAGGCTAAAAGGGAGGTTGAATAGGTACTGGTCTAGCCTAGACTGCCCTCTCTGTGACCTCAGATCCACAGCGATGTGATTAACTCTGAACTGCCCACTGAGATGGCCTAGTGAGCCACTCAATTCAAGGGCAATAAAGAGCAAAAAAACAGAGGGCAGTACAGCACAGGAACAGGTCCTTCGGCCTTCCAAGCTGAGCTGACCTAAACTAAAACCGGATGCACTAATGGGTCCATATCCTTCCATTCCCACCCTATTCATGTATTTGTCTAGCTACCTTTTAAATGCTGCGATTGTATCTGCTCCCACCACCTCCCCAGGCAGCGCGTTCCAGACACTCACTGCCCTCTGTGTAAAAAAAAAACTCGCCTCGCACATCTCCTCTAAACTTTACCCCATGCACCTTAAACCTGTGTCCCCTAGTACTCGTCTTTTCTACCCTCGGAAAGAGCATCGGTCTATCCACTCTGCCATTCATAATCTTGGAAACCTCTATCAGGTCGCACTTCAACCTCCGTCATTCCAGTGAGAACAATTTCAATTTATCCTACCTCTACTCATAATACCTTCTAGACCAAGCAACATCCTGGTAAATCTTTTCTGTATCCTCTCCAAACCATCCACATCCTTCTGGTAGTGTGGTGACCAGAACTGTACACAATATTCCAAATGAGGCCTAAGGTTCTATATATGACGTAGGTTGAGAGGCGACCTGATAGAGGTTTATAAAATGTTGAGAGGGATAGATAGGGTGGACTCTCAGAGACTATTTCCCCGAGCTGAAATGGTCACTACGAGAGGACACAGATTTAAGGTGCAAGGAAGCAAATACAAAGGAGATGTCAGGGGTAGGTTTTTCACTCAGAAGGTGGTGAGTGAATGGAACTGACTGCCGTCGGAGGTTGTTGAGGCAAACTCACTGGGGTCTTTTAAGAGACTTCTGGATGAGTATATGGAAAAGAATAGGATAGGGGGGTTATAGATAGGTCTGTGGATTGGTAGATGTGATCAGTGCAACTCGTGGGCCGAAGGGCCTGTTTGTGCTGTATTGTTCTATGTTCTATGACCTGCCAATTTTTATACTCAATGCCCCCACCGATGATGGCAAGCATGCCGTACGCCTTCTTGACTATCTTATCCATCTGTGTTTCCACTTTTAGTGAATAAAAGCAAATTACTGCAGATGGTGGAATCTGAAATTAAAAGAGAAAATGCTGGAAAATCACAGCAGGTCTGGCAGCATCTGTAAGGAGGGAAAAGAGCTGACAAAGTTTTGAAAAAGGGTCATCTGGACTCAAAAAGTTAGCTGTGTTTCTCTCCTTACAGACACTGCCAGACCTGCTGAGATTTTCCAGTGTTTTCTCCTTTGGTTGCCACATTCAGTGATTGGTGATACGTACGCCCAAATTTTTGGGCCTATCAATACTCCTGAGTATTGTGTAATAAATGCTCGCCTTGCTGGTGACACCCACATCCTATGGGAAAATAAAGAAAAATGAAATCAAATCCATCCATTTGCCAGAAGGAATCGTTCCTCCCAATTTTCTCGATCAAATTCCTCAAAATTCTGTCTCTTTTTATCCTTTGCCATGTTAAATTCTCCCTCAGTGTATCCAAGTAGGTGCCGGAGTGTAGTGACTAGTGGAATTTCACAGTAATTTCATTAATGTAAACTGAATTGTGACACTAATAAACTTTAACTGAAGATTGATTCTCTATCAGAAAGATCTGCTTTCACCAGGTTTGTTTCATACATTTTGCAAAAGAATTGTATTTAAAGTAACCCTTTGATTCTGAGTCTGCAACTGGGAATGTCTTCAGTAGGTTTGTGTTCTGTGGTGTGCTGAAAGATACATTTCTATTGTCTGGGTTCTGTCCTAACTGACTCGATTGGCAGTGAGAAGACGGGGTATGTAAACATTCTAATATGACAACGTCATGGCAACACCTCATTGCTGGGATACTTCAGGCAATTGCCTCAAATGGGGCTGTCTGGGCTTTAGTTCATTTTGTTAATAATATGGATGATGTCATAAAAATGCTGTCAATAAGGAAACAGCCTTATAACAGGAGGTGCCAGGGCCAGTTGGCAGCTTGGTTGGGTGAAGCATGCCTTTGCTTTGCCCTGTTTGCTTGGGTAACTAATCCTGAAGACATCACTTTGGCCAGCCTTGAGAAATTACAGCCCGACGTCTTCAGTGTCGGAGGAGAGGTCTCTCCAGCATCAGCGGCAGTGTCGCAGGTCCCCCAAACCAGCACGATTGCGATTTTGCCCTTTTCGTTGAGGAGTTGATTACTGGAGTCCAGACTTTGTGTTATCGAGGTTGGTGAAAATACCAGTTAAATGTATTTATTGCTGAGAAAGTTCTAGAAGGTGATAATGAGAGTGAGAAGGTCTGAGTCTGGTTGGTGGAGCTGAAAGTTTCTTTGTGCCTTGAATACTCAGAGAGATAAATCTTGGGGAGGATCCCCAAAGCCGTACACCCACTTAGGGCCTCTGCTGTAGGAGAGTATGGATGAACAAACCAGATGGTTTTAGTCAGAATCTTAGAATCATACAATGCGGAAGGGGGCTATTCGGCCCATCGAGTCTGCATTGACTACAATCGCACCCAGGCTCTATCCCCATAACCCTTACATATATATCCTATAAATCCCCCTAACGCTAAGGGGCAATTTAGTGTAACCAATCAACCTAACCTGCACTCCTTTGGAGTGTGGGAAGAAGCCAAAGCACCCAGAGGAAACCCACATAGACACAGGGAGAATGTGCAGACTCTGCATGGGCAGTCATCCGTGGCCGGAATTGAACCCTGGTGCTCTGGGGCAGCGATGCTAACCACTGTGCCACCTTGCTGCCCATGCAGTGATGGTGCTTTGGTGGGAATGTCCATTAGTAATCCAGAGGCCCCAGACTAATGCTCTGGGTTCAAATTCCACCACAGCAGCTGGCGGGATTCAAAAATCAATGAATACATCTGGAATATAAAGCTGGTTGCTGTAATACATTATCGATTGTGGTAAAAATGGTTCTATTTCATCATTATCCTTTAGGGAAGGAAATCTGCCTCCTTATCTAGTCTGGCATGCATGCTGTATGAGATCAGACACACAGCAATGTGGTTGACTTGTTAACTGCCATCTGAAATGGTGTAACAATCCACTTAGTTCAAGGGCAATTAGTGATGGGCAACAAACAGTGGCCTTGCCAGCGACACCCACATCCCATTGAAAGAATGAAAATAAATTACATCACAGAGGGAGGTGATTGGAGCCATTGTGTCTACATAGAATCACAGAATCCCTATAGTGCAGAAAAAGGTCATTCAGCCCATCGAGTCTGCACAAGCCACAAATCCCATCCAGGCCCTATCCCCCTGACCCCACATATTTACCCTGCTAATCCTCCTGATGCTAGGGTCAATTTAACATGACCAATCAATCTTACCCACAAATCTTTGCACAGCTGCCTCTTTAAAAGAATTGTCCAATTAGTTCCGTAACCTGCTCTATCCCTGTAACTCTGTAAACTTTTCCCAGAATTTATTCAATTCCTTTCTGAAAGTTAATATAGACCCTTCTTCCGTCATCTTTTCAGAAAGTGGGTGGCAAGGTAGCACAGTGGTTAGTTCAATTCTGCCTTCAGGTGACTGTGTAGAGTTTGTACATTCTCCCCATGGGGTTCCTCCGGATGCTCCGGTTTCCTCCCCCAGTCCAAAGTTGTGTAGGTTAAGTTGCTTTGCCATCCTAAATTGCCCCATGGTGTCATGGGGACTAACCAGGGTAAATGCATGGTTTAAGGGGATAGGATCTGGGTGGTATTATGTATGGCACAGACCTGATGGGTTGAATGGCCTCTTTCTGCACTGTTGGGATTCTCTTGTTCTATGAGTTCATTTCCAATCCCACCAACTCACTGTGTAATCTTAGTTTCCTTTATCACTTATGATTCCTTAGACAGCTGCCACGTACCCTGTTCACTAACCCAGCGGCCACTGGAAACAGGCATTCCTTTGTTTCAGATGGGGAGGCCCAGTAGGATAGTGGTTAGCACTGCTGCTTCACAGCTCCAGGGACCTGGGTTCGATTCCTGGCTTGGGTCACTTTCTGTGTGAAGTTTGCATGTTCTCCTTGTGTCTGTGTGTGTTCCTTCCGGGTACTCTGGTTTCAAAGAACAGTACAGCACAGGAAAGAAGCCCTTCGGGCTGTGCCACTTAATGGTCCAACTTGACCATTCATTTGTATCCCTCCATTCCCATTCTAGTTTCTGCTCACAGTCCAAAGATGTGCGGGTTAGGTTGATTGGCCATGCTAAAATTACCCCTTAGTGTCCTGAGACGTGTGGGTTAGAGGGATTAGCGGGTAAAATATGTAGGATATGGGAGTAGGGCCTGGGCGGGACTGTGGTCAATGCAGATTCGATGGGCTGAATGGCCTCTTTCTGCACTGTCGGATTCTATGATTCTATCATTGCATGATTCTGAACACCTCAATGAAATTTCCAGTTAATCTTCTCTGCTTGAGGGAGAACAATCTTAGCTTCTCCCATCTCCACACAACTAGCAAGTTTTTTTTTGAATACGTAAAACATGTTTCAACGCATCAAATGAGTGAGATTAATTACCAGGGTAAATATGCTGGGTTACGGGGATAGTTGGGATTGGTGCCAGTTTGATGGGCTGAATGGCCTCCTTCTGCACTGTGGGGATTTTATGATTTTTTGATTAAATGAGTTGATTGCCAAACCTTCAGTATCTAAACAATCTTAGATTCAATAGCAGAATTAGCAAGTGTTTGAGTGGAATTAATAGCCGACAGTGTTCGACACATTTTGTTGTTAACGAACATGCAGTGTTTCTGCGCCTGCCCTGCTTGTGTCATCAATGCAGACCAACATCTGCATTCTGCCCACATTTACACATGTTTAACAACCTGTTCCTGAGACATGGGCGTCACTGGCTGGGCCCACATTCATTGTCCATCCCTACTTGCCCTCGAAATGAGCACCTCACTCAACCATTTCAGAGGACAGTTAAGCATCAACCACATTACCGTGGATCTGGAGTCACACGTAGGCCAGGCCGAGTAAGGATGGCAGATTCTCTTCCTGAAAGGGCATTGAAGTGGTTATCAGCAGCTGAAGCAGTTTTGTATGACCTCTTCAGATGGTAGTCTGAATGGTACTAAGGAAAATGATCTAAAGATGGTTCTTAAAGATTTGCAGTGATGGAACTGTGGTTTTTTGCTTTGACGTTTTGTTCTATTGTGGGTTGTCCTTGGGAAGAAAGATTGTTGATACATTCTCGGAAACAAATGCTTCTTGTAGTTTGTGTGTGATGACAACTTTGTGTTTTGTCATTGATGGAGGACACCAAATGTTTCTGTAAATTCCCACAAGCCCACTCTACAGTTTACAGATCTTCTCGATTTGCTTTCCTTTCTCCTGCTCATTTAGCATGGCCAATCTGCCTAACCCGCACATCTTTGGAGTGTGAGAGAAAAGTGAAGCACCCAGGGAAACCCATGCAGACACGGGAAGAACATGCTGACTCCAAATAGGCAGTGACCTGATGCCGGAATTGAACCCAGGTCCCTGGCACTGTGAGGCAGCAGTGTTAACCTCTGTACCACTGTGCCACCCCTAACTCATGCTTGGGGATGCATAGAGGCTGATTGAGTTTGGGAGGGAGGGGGGCAGGTGTTGTAGGTGCCATGAGTCCATCCCCTGTGTCCTAGGGAAGAACAGGATGGGACACACCCCATTACAATGCCCTCAATCTGAAATGTACAATCAAGTGGAAGCTGAAAATACTGTGACCATGTCACTCCCCCCACTCCCCCCACCCTCCCCAATTCCCCTACCTCCTATTCCCTGACCCTAACCTTTCCCCTCGGCTTCTCTACCTCCTGGTATGGAAGAGCTGTCACCCGGACAGTCTCCGCGGAGGCAGGAGGAAGAGCTAGCTCACGAAAGTGACGCGAACGCAGCACCAGCTGATCTGACCCTTGCTTAGATACTGGCACTGCGCGGAGTGTTGAGTCAGGGGTAGCACATGGTGCGGCACTGGGTTTGACTGGGCTCTGGTGGGTATAACTGGGGTATAGTGGGTATGACCAGGTTGTAATGCGATGGCAGAGGGAGTGATGGCGGGGTGGTTGTGGAGATGTTGTGTGGCAACTCCCTGGTGGGCAATGTCATTGACATGTTCTGGCGCACGGGGTCACAGATGAGGACCCTGATGGGTGGCATGCAAGTAAAACGCTGGTGGATGTGCAGGTAGAGATGTTGGCACACTGATAGATTTGGTTTGACTCACAGTAGAGGATTCATTCAAAGGAACACCAACCCCAACAAAAACATCCCTTTACAAGATTTTAAACATGCAAATTGCGATTATAAGTTACCCTACACTTTGGAATCCTGTATCCATTCTGTCTGATGTTTAAAACTCTAAATACAAATACAGAGATAATCAGTTTGGAGTGAATCCAGGACTGCCATTGGCGGTACAAGCATTAACAGAAGCAGATTTAAGTTTTGGGCAAGAGATACACAGGGGAATGTGAATAAATCTACTTTGCACAGGATGTGATAATGACCTGGGATTCACTTCTTCTGAGGCGGATGGAGATAATAAAGAGATCGATTGAGCATTTGAGGGAAATCATCTTGAAGGAAAAATGATATATTTCCAAGTCAGGATTGTGAGTAGCTTGGAGAGAAATTTGCTGGTGTTCTCACCTGTTTACCGCTGTTGTCCTTCCTTGACGGTAATGGTGATGGGTTGGAAGGTGCTACCTAAGCATTGGTATAAATGGAATACACTGTTACCACTGTTTATTGGTAGTGGAGGGAATGAATGTTTGTGGATAGGGCGCCAATCAAAATTCTCTTTTGTTGGAGACAGGTATTGCCTGACGTTTGTCTGGTGCAAATGTTACTTTCCGTTTGTCAACCCAAGCCTGCATATTGCTCAGGTCTTGCTGGACATGGACTGTTTCAGTACGTGAGGAGTTGCGAATGGTGCTGAACATTGTGCAATCATCAGCGAACATCCTCACTTCTAGAATCATGGAATTCCTACTGTGCAGAAGGAGGCCATTCAGCCCATTGAGCTTGCACTGACCACAATCTCACCCAGGCCTTATTCTGGTAACCCCACATCTTTACCCTGCGACTCCGGTGACACTACAGTCAATTTATCATGGCCAATCAACGTAACCCCAGATCTTCGGATTGTGGGAGGAAATCAGAGGAAACCCATGCAGACACAGGGAGAATGTGCAAATTCCATACAAACAGTGCACCAAGATTGGAATTGAACCCAGGTCCCTGGCACCGTGAGGCCGCCGTGCTAATCACTGTGCCGCCGTGCTAACCGCTTCCCATCTGATGGGAGGAAGCAGCTGACAATTGTTTGGGCCTTGGAAGCAACTCTGAGGAACTTCCGCAGTGATGTTCTGGAGCTGAAATGACTGATCTCCAACCTTCACGACCCATCTGTGCCTGATATGGCTTCAACCAGCGGAGAGTTTTTCTGCTGATTTCCATTGACTCCAGTTTTGCTATGGCTCCTTGATGCCACACTTGGCCACAATGTCACGGGTGGGCCTGTGGGTGGTGTCAGTGCCCCCTGGACATGTGTCTAATTTTACCGGTGCCCCCACAGCCTCGAGGAGTTTGTAAAATCCAGTTCTGTACCTGTTGCATTGCTGCCCAGAAGAATTTGCAAAAAAAAAGGTACAACTTCTGGATTTGCTTTTTTTAATTACTACTTTCCATTTAGTTCCTTTGTGTGCTTTTGTAATTCTTTCAGACTTTTATTGAAGTCTTACACACTAATTTTGTCAACTCTTTTTACTATGCTCCTCCATTATGATTTGTTGCAGTTTTATGAAATTTCAAATGTTACGATTTTAGATACTGAAGTATCTTACAGGATACCGCGAGGCCTGGATAGAGTGGACGTGGAGAGGATGTTTCCACTAGTAGGAAAAACTAGAACCAGAGGGCACAACCTCAGGCTAAAGGGACAATCCTTTAAAATAGAGATAAGGAGCAATTTCTTCAGCCAGAGAGTGGTGAGGCTGTGGAACTGTTTGATGTAGAAGGCTGTGGAGGCCAGGTCGTTGAGTGTATTTAACACAGAGATAGATAGGTTCTTGCTTAATAAGGTGATCAGGGGTTTTGGGAAAGAGATAGGAGAATGGGGATGAGAAAAAAACTAGCCATGATTGAATGGCAGAACAGACTCGATGGGTCGAGTGGCCTAATTCTTCTTCTATGTCTTATCATCTTGTAGTCAAAGTAAAACATCTGAAACATGTTTCATTTTGCTGTGTGGCAGAATTTGAAGGTGTAAGTTAGTGATCTCCAGTGGTGCTGTTACACAAATAGTGCTATACTTCATCATCTATTACTCTGCCAAGGTGGAGTTACATTGCCCACATGATATTCTATAATCACAGCCTGGCGATATTCCCTGTGGTGTGGTCAGGAAACTCTGTGACTAAAGATTGTCTGTTAGTTTCTGGCTGGAGGGTAGAAATGCCGGTCAGAAGGGCTCAGCTTTTTAATTTGATGTCTGTTCTGATGAAAGATGGGGCGTTTGCCCCCCCCAGTTTGAGGGAGACCGTTCTGCCTGGACTTTTCCTGCCGGAATCCAACTGTTCTTTGAGAGGAATCAAAATCATATTTCAAGGGAAATGGGTTGTGCAAAGACACTCAAAATAGATTGTGGAAAAGGTTTTTAGAGAAATTCACAGTCCAAAGATGTGTGTGGGTTACGTTATTGGGCTTGCTAAAATTGAGCCATATGACCACAAGACATAAGAACGTAAGAAATGGGAGCAGGAGCAGGCCATCTTGACCCTCGAGCCTGCCCCGCCATTCAATAAGATCATGGCTGATCTGATAATGGTTCGGTTCCACTTACCCGCCTGCTCCCCATAACCCTTAGTTCCCTTATCGATCAGAAGTCTATTTACCTGTGACATAAACATATTCAATGAGGTAGCTTCCATCACTTCAATGGGCAGAGAATTCCAGAGATTCACCACCCTCTAAGAGAAGAAGTTCCTCCTCAATTCTGTTCTAAACTGACCCCCCCCCCTCTTATTTTGAGGCTGTGTCCTCGTTTTCCTTTCTAAGTGCAAAGAATCTCTCTGCCTCTGCCCTGTCTAGCCCCCTTCATTATCTTATACGTCTCTGTAAGATTCCCCCCTCAGCCTTCTAAACTCCAACGAGTACATAGGAGCAGAATTAGGCCACTCGGCCCATTGAATCTGCTCCGCCATTCAATCATGGCTGATGTTTTTCTCATCCTCATTTTCCTGCCTTTTCCCCAAAATCCCTGATTCTCTTATTAATCAAGAACCTTTCTATGTCTGTCTTAAAGTCTTTGTCACTCAATGACTGGCCTCCACAGATCTCTGCAGCAAAATGTCAGGGGGATTAACAGGGTAAATGCTTGGGGTTATGGGAATTGGGCCGAGGTGGCAATGCTGAATGAGAAATAAATGCAGACCACTGAGGGTATCTCTTCCTGAGCCTGTGTTCAAAATAGCACCCCAGCATCTTCTACATCCCATCCAATCAGGCCTCGGTTTAACCTCTCATCTAAAAGACAGCACCTCTGACAGTACAGCACCCCCTCAGCACTGCACTGGATTGTCAGCCTTGATCTTTGTGCCACGTAAAGAATATCAAGGGCACCACTGGATTTATTTGCCAAAGCTCCCACAGGCTAGAGGAAAGGAGATGACCTTGGGGGAATATGGTAGAGAAGGTGTCCCTCCCGTGGAACTGAGTTATAGGGAGCGTTTGGACAGGCGAGGAATTTTTCTTGGGAGTGTAGGAGACTGAGGGCTAATCTTATAGATGTGTTAAAGATTGGGAGAGGTATGGAAAGGGTGAATGCACTCAGCCTTTTTCCCAGGGTTGGGGAATTGAGAACTAAAGGGTGTAGGCTTAAGTTAAGGGGAGGAATTAATGGGAACCTGAGGGGCATTTAAAAGGCATTTGGACAGATACTTGCATAGGAAAGGTTTAGAGGGAAAAGGACCAAATGCAGGCAAATGTGTTTAAGTTAGATGGGCATTTTGATCTGCATGGACCAGTTTGGGCTGAAGGGCCTGATTCCATGCTGTAGATTCCATCATTCTAAGACTTACGAGCAAGTAAGTAACTGGTAGAAAATTGCTATTTATCTGTTTCCTGAACTCTCTGAGTTGGAATCGAGAACTGGGAGAGGTGTGGGTGGGTGTGTGGGTGGGTGTGTGGGTGGGTGTGTGTGTGTGTGTGTGTGTGTAATTTTATTCATTCATGAGACTTGGGCGTCATTGGCTGTCCAGCATTTATTGCCCATCCCTAGTTACCCTTGGAGGACAGTTGAAAGTCAACCATGTTGCTGTGGCTCTGGAGTCACAGTTAGGCCAGACCAGGTAAGTGTGGCAGATTTCCTTCCCTAAAGGAATATTAGTGAACTAGATGATGTTTTCTGACAATTGACAATGATTTCATGGTCAGTAGTAGATTCTTAATTCCACATAATTTTTATTGAATTCAAATTCCACCATCTGTTTTGGCAGGATTTGAACCTGGGGCGTCACAGCATTGGTTGGTTGACTTTCTGGATTAATAGTTTAGTGATAAGATTTGCAGGTTAGGTTGATTGGCCGTGCTAAGAAATTGCCCCCTAGTGTCTAGAGATGTGTAGGTTAGAGGAGATTAGTGGGTATAATACATAGGGATATTGGGTTAGGGCCTGGGTGAGATTCGGTGCAGATTCGATGGGCTGAAGGGCCTCTTTCTGCACTGGAGGGTTCTTTGATCTATGACACCACTAAGCCATACCTCATCTTGCGTGTGTGTCTGTTCCTATAACTTTTTTTGACATTAATGCCCAATGTCACATTATACAGCCACCCAGTGATTCGACATGTGCATCAAAGCTCTTTCTAACCCTTGAACTTCATTTTCTCAAGGGCTGCTATTTCTTTCAACAAAAGTCCCAGTCATTTCTGCAGCAAAATGGCTGACAGAGGGTTCCCACCTCCGGCACAGGCCTTTGTTCTTTCTTTCTCTCTCACTACTCTCTGAAGCTTGGAGATGTGGCTGGGAATCTGCACTGCTGTGAATGCTGTTGATACTGGCTCGGAAATACAGGTCTGAGGTCAGGGTTCAGTGCTGAGTGAAAACCTCGCTGACTCGTTCAGGCAGGAGGTGAGAGAAACAAGGCCATTATTTATTGAGATCTCCTGTCTATATTCTCACCAGGAAAGTGCCCTTTATAAAGTCAGGGCCGTACGTAGTTACTTGAACTTTGCTCAAAAAAGAGACATGCTGCCAAAGCTTTTCACTATCGACTCATCAGGATAGAATCATGAGAACACTGAATCTGAAAGGGAATAACAGAGTTATACTGCATGGGAGAATTTTTGTTTAAACTTGTTGCCTGAAAGGAAGTTTTCTGAGATAACTGTTTCATGGTACAATCTCCATGGCAACACTTCTACAAATCAGAACATACTTGCCAATCAATTGGAAGCCTTTTGGGGTGTGTGTGTGTCAGGGGCAAGGCCATCATTTACTTCCAATTCCTAATTGCTGTGAACTTGGGTGGCTTGCTAGGCCATTTCAGAGGCCTGGAGGTACATGTAGGCCACCCCATGTAAGGACTGCAGGTTTCTCTAAAGGGTATTAGCGAAGCAAATGGGCTTTTACAGAAATAGTCATTACTGTCAACGTTACTGAGGCTAGCTTTCCAAGTCCGGATCATTAACTTAATTTAAATTCCTCTGTCAGTAGTGGATTGGGGGAGGTTGAGGGGGGGTGCTTTGAACCCATGTCCCCAGGGCATTAACCTACGCCCCTGGTTTACCAATTTTAGTTACGTTACCATCTCATCTCACCATCATAACAACACATTCCCTACCCTCTCCCCACGCATTATCAATTGTTGTTTTAAATATTTGATATTCTTCTACTTGTTCCGGTGAGCAGTGTGTACACCGGCTGCCCTGCTATAAGGAGGATATTATTAAACTGGAGAGGTTGCAAAAAAAAACATTTACCAGGATGTTATCAGGATTGGAAGGTTTGAACTATGAGGAGAGGCTGGATAGGCTGGGACATTTTCCCCTGGAGTGTAGGAGGATGAGGAATGTCCTTTTAGAGATTTATAAAATCATAAAAGACATTGATAAGGTGAAGAGCCAAGATCTTTGCCCCAGGATAGGGAAGTCTAAAACTAGAGGGCATAGATTTATAGCTATTAGTTTACAGATGAAGCTACAGGGGCTAAAGGGATCAAGAGGTATGAGAGAAAGGGGAGATCAGGATATTAAATTCGATGATTAACCATGATCATAATGAATGGCAGAGCAGGCTCAAAGGGCTGAATGGCCGACTGCTACTTCTATTTTCTATGTTTAAGAAAAGAGGGTGAAAGATTTTAAAGAGATCTGAGGGGCAACTTTTCCCACAGAGGGCAGTGCATACGTGGAATGAGCTGCCAGAGGAGATGATAGAGGCGGATACAGTTACAACATTTGAAGGACATTTGGACAGATCCATGGATGAGTAAGGTTTAGAGAGACATGGATCAAACATAGGCAAATGGGACTAGTTCAGTTTAGGAAACTTGCTCTGCATAGACAAGTTAGGCCAAAGGGCCTGTTTCCTTGCTGTACATCTCTATGACTCTGTGGGTGCATGATGAAAAATTTCGACAGCCTGTCCCTTTTCTCAGCAGTCGTACCGTGTCCCATCACCGTTCACGGAAGCATTAGGCAGCAATGATACTGGGCTGCATTAACAGCTAAATGGACATGTGACCAATAGCTTCTTCAAAGAAATAGATTGCAAGGGTCTTTGTACAGGAGGACAGGGAGAGAACAGGTTTTCCAGCCCTGCATGCTGGCGGGGTCTTCAGGTTTGGACAGAGATTTCAGTGACTCTCCAGCCTCGCTGCAGATGAACCCTGGGGCGCGAAATAATTGGAAAATTCCAGCTAGAGAGGCAGAAAGTTTTAGCGAGGGATTTCTAGAACTTTGAGTTTAGATATCGATGACAATTTGGAAAGCACAAGAGGCAACAATTGGAAGCACGCGTGGCATGGTGGTTAGAGCTGCTACTTCACAACAGCAGGGTCCTGGGTTCGATTCCCGGTTTGGATCGCTGTCTGTGCAGAACCTGCACGTTCTCCCTGTATCTGTGTGGGTTTCCTCCAGGTACTCCTGTTTCCTCCCACAAATCTGAAAGATGTGCTGGTAAGGTGCATTTTTCATGCTAAATTCTCCCTGGGTGAACCTGGACAGGTGCCGGAGTGTGGTAACCAGGGGATTTTCACAGTAACTCCATTGCAGTGTCAGCCTACTTCTGACTAATAAATAAACTTTGCCTGGGAAGATTGTAAGGCTTCAGGACGCTGACAGTTGGATCTTGTTTTGATGGCTTGCTCGTTTGCCTAAGATCAAATGTGGTATGTGTCAGGGGAGAGTCGGTAACTGGTGAAGTTTAACTGAGGCGAGGCCTGGTGTTATACTTCAAAGCCACCTTGACCCTTTAGCGAAGGTAAAGATCAGGTCAGGACCCGGATACACTTCTGGTGCCTGGGCTGTCTTTTTGAAAAGAAATTATTCCACCCAAAAAACTGATTTGAATCCAATTCATGATCCCCATGTGAGGGACAAACAAGATTCAAGCTGATAGGATGAGACATTGCGTACTTAATAGGGAGATTCCATCCTCTTGCTAAAACTGCAGCCGCTATCCAAAGTGGCATTGTAAAACCCAGTAACTGGAACTTTGAATAACTGAAGCTTTAAATTGTTTATTCATCGGGGACAATGATATTCTGCCAACACAATCGAATTGACAATGATGTATTCCTGGAAGCCATCAGATCTGGTCAATTACACTGAGGGTTATAAATGGTTTCTCTGTGGAGGAGAGAGCAAGTTGCAAACTGCATTTGTGCACGAGTGGAGTGATTCACGGAAAGGCACTGAGAGATGTAAATGTCGGCGGGTTTTCTCTTGCGAAAGCTTTCTGGTGTGTCCTAGTTGAGTTTCACCCAGGTTTCAGATTACTGCTCGGTAGCATCATGCAGACAGGTCTCTCCCTCACTCAGTGAATCAATGAATTTTTTCCAATGGAGCGAGACACGTTCTCAAGGGCAACACCTCATCATTAGACTTGGGCACTTTGCAGCCATCTTGACTCAACACTGAGTCCAACAGCTTGATATAGTGGCTGGAATATTATTGTCCTGGCTGCCACGGGAGCCGGAGCAGGCGAGGGATAGACAATGGGAATGACTTTGGGCAGGACTTTACAGTTTTGGGATGAGCGAGGCTGTAAAATCCCTCCCAAGATCTCTGCTTCCATTTTGTTTAGTGTGTGTTTTCTTAACTTGTACGTTTGTTTTCTCTTTTCTTTTTAATTCTTTTACGTTGTGGCCAGAGTGCAGCAATCTGCCTTTCAAATGGCTCCAGGCATATTATTTATTTCTTCGTTTCAAGTGTCTTGGGATGGTTCATTACATTATAGGAGCTGTACGTGAATCATAGAATCCCTACAGTGCAATAGGGGACTAGCCAGCCCATTGAACCTGCACCAATAACAATCTCATCCAGGCCCTTTCCCCATAATTTACCCTACAAAGGGGCAATCTGTAACAAAATATTTCTGCACTCTCACCTTCTCTATGAACTTTGTCTGTATAGCGCATAAGAAACAACACTCTTCACTCTATGTTAATGCATGTGACAGTAATAAATCAAATCAAATTTAGCATGGCTATTTGACTTAACTTGCACATCTTTGGACTGTGAGAAGAAACCCATGCAGACATGGGGAGAAGGTGCAAACTGCACATAGACAGTGACCCGAGGCTGGAATTGAACCCAGATCCCTGGCTCTGAGAGGCAGCGGTGCTAACCACTCTGCCATCCTCGAAGTATAGCGTAAGCTGTTCTTGTCTCAATATTAATTCCTTAACCATTTGATCTTTAGTGATTTAATCTCTCCTCTACCCTTCCATCTATTGCAGAACCTTCCTTTCATTCTTCTAACTGCACTGCTCCCTCCTCCCTCCCTCCCGGCTCCCCCTTTTCTTGCTCATGTTTATGTTTCTAACCCTATTTCTGAGGAAAGGTCACATTGGGAAACATCGGGAGGAGTTTTTCATTTTTGTTCTCAGGTGATATGAGTATGTCTGCACTTTTCTGGACATTTTCGTCCAGCCCCTTGGAAGCCCCTTGCCTGGTTATATCCCTCTTCATCCCCAGGGGCCTGTGGGCAGCTCTCTTTTCATTTGGTTGACGTTGGTCCAGACCTATTGCGTTGGGGGGGTTGGGGGGAAGGGTGCAATATCACAAGGAAACTTTCTGGTCAGATTTGTATGAGGTTGCCAATCTTCCCAGAAGCTCGTTACATGCATAGCATTGGGGGGATGGGGTGAGATTTTTGCTTTTGCCTTTTGTGGGATTTTACACCAATTGCAGACGTTAACTTTGCTCCTCTCTCCACAGATAGATATTTCCTGTGCTTTGTGTTTTATATTTTCACTCTTGTTTATAGTTATTTACAGCTTTTGAGTGGTCTTTGGCATAGGACAGAGAGAAAAGGTTTCCTGATTATCTTGGGAAGCTAGAGAAAGACAGATACCTACCTATTTTTTTGCAATCATTTATAGGATATGGGTGTTGCTAGCTGGCCAGCATTTATTGCCCTTCCCTGAGGGCAGCTGAGAATCAACCACATTGCTGTGGCTCTGGAGTCATATGTAGGCCAGACTGAGTAAGGATGGCAGATTTCCTTCCCTAAAGGACATTAGTGAACCAGATGGGTTTTTCCAACAATTGACAATGGTTTCACGGTCATCAGTAGATTATTAGTACCAGATATTTTTTATTGAATTCAAATTCTATCATCTGCTGTGGCAGGATTTGAAGCCAGGTCCCCAGAACATTAGCCGAGCTTCTGGATTTATAGTCAAGCGATAATACCACTAGGCCATCGCCTCCCAGCATCCAGTATTACACAAGGAGTGATTCCATATGTCGCCCTGGCAGTAATGTGTTCAAATAAACAGGATTATATCAGTTATCAGCTTCATTATCTCCTTCTCGATTGAGCCGTTGAATGAGGAATTTCAAAACAAAATCAGAACTGATGCGATATTAAAGAGTACTGGACCAAAGTAAATTTTTCCCAAAGTCAAGTGGAACTAAAATAAAACCAATAAAAACTGAGCGAGAAATAGAAAATACTGAACAATCCAGAGGTTCGGATCACGAATCTCCACGTGAAATACAGCGAAAAGCAAAATACTACCAGAAATCTAAGATAACAACAGAAAGTGCTGGAAAAGCTCAGCAAGTCTGGCAGCACTATGGTTAGCACTGCTGTGTGGGGGACCCGGGTTTGATTCCCAGCTTGGGTTACTGTCTGTGCGGAGTCTGCACCCTCTCCCCGTGAGTGCTTGGGTTTCCTCTGGGTGCTCCGGTTTCCTCCCACAGTCTGAAAGATGTGCTGGTCAGAGTGCATTGGCCATGCTAAATTCTCCTATGACGTACCCGGACAGGCACCAGAGTGTGGCGACTAGGGGATTTTCACAGTAACTTCATTGCAGTGTTAATGTAAGCCTACTTGTGACACTAATAAATAAACTTTAAACGAAGCATCTGTGGAGGGAAGCAGCGTTAACGGCTGAAACGTATTGACCCTTCGCGACCCACCACTGCTGCAAGTCAGAAATTGGCTCTCAGCCAAACCTCTGCTCACTGAAGAGGGACTGGAGAATCTCACCTGCGTGAACAGCTGGAAAATTCTAGCGAACAAAATGACTCTTTTTCAGAAGAGTTATGCAGATTCGAACTGTTGGCCAAGGATTCCCTAGACCTCCGCAGAGTGTCTCATGGTGGCGTGCTACTCGCTGATGGTGGGATCTCATCCGTTGTCAATGGATTTCCCATTGAAACCAGTCCTCACTATCGAGGGCACGCTGCCAGCTGTACTGTCAGATCCGGCTGCATAATTGGCAGATAAATTTCGTTGGCAAACTCCGTTTCACTCTGCACAGATACTGCCAGGAATAAGGGGAAGTGTTCGGCTAATGGTATTATGGCTAGACTATTAGTCCAGCAAACCAGCTCCTGTTCTGGGGGTACCCGGATTCGAATCCTGCCACAGCAGATAGTGGAATTTGAATTCAATAAAAATTATCTGGAATTAAGAATCTTTTGATGACCTTGAAACCATTGGTGGAAAAATCCATCTGTTTCACTAAATGTCCTTTAGGGAAGGAAATCTGCTGTTCTTATCCAGTTTGGCCTACATATGACTCCAGAGCCACAGCAATGTGATTGACTCTCCACTGCCTTCCAAGGACAACTGGAGATGGGTAATAAATGCTGGCCCAGCCAGCGACATCCATGTTCCACAAATGATTAAAAATAAAGAACTGCTGAATGTTTTCAGCAGTGACAGTTTTTATTTCAGATTTCCGACACCTTGTTTCCACTGCCTGCCGTTTTTTAAACAGATTCCTGTGTCCTTTGGGAAGTTTGCCTTACGAAACACACCGAGCCATTATGGACAAAGCAGCTCCATCGTAAACATTAGGACCACTTTTCAAATGGATTCATGATCCACAAACACTTTGTCACTGAAAATTATTTCTAAATGTGGCTTCAGAGCCTCAATTTTATTCCATCAACCGTTCAGTGGGCAGGGAAATGGGACATTTTTAAATTGCTTGTCATTTCCACAGCTCATAATTTGCGGTTACCCTGTCATCAAATTGCTCAGCGAGGGTTGTATTTTCTCCGGAAGCACCGTCTTTTATCACTGATTCTTCTCAGTGCGCCATTTACCAGTCAACTGTTGCCTAGTGCCTCTCTTTTAGAAGCTTGTGTGTTCTAGCACTGTTCCAGAGACTTGATTATATTGATCAAGACTGACATTCCATTGTCGTACTGAGGGACTGCTGCAGTGCCAGGGATACTGGACAGGATTTTCCATCACCCCCTCCAACCCCTCACCACCAAGACGGGAAAAGATCACGCGAGAAGTTAATGGTTTTTCCTTTGGTTTACCCCCGTCCATGATTGTAGAATCTTCAATAAAAGATAAAGTTCACCAACTGACTTACCTCCAGGAATCTAAAACAATCTTAACCAAATATCATCTCATCCAAGACCCACAACAAGACATCTATTCACGCAGCCATCTAATCTCCCAGGGAAAGCAAACAACAGGGAAAACATTCCTCTCCTATCCCCTCAGGGGATTGAAGTCACACCTAGAGACTACATGGGGTTTCAACTTCCTGAGGGGACAAACAAAGCAAGGGTTCATTCCCCACTGGAAAAGGCTACAATCACGTACGGTACAAGATTCCCGTGGCGGGTGGGTTGGGGAAATTCCACCCACTGGCTGGAATTTTACCACCCCCACCCACCCAGAATCGGAGCAGGCGAGGATCAGACATTGGAAATCTCTGTTGACCTCGGGAGGGAATTTCCGGTCTCGCCCAAGTGAAGCTGTAAAATCCTGCCAATGTCTTTCGGTAGTGGTGTCAAAATTAGGCCCCAGTTGCTCTCTCAGGAGGATGTAAAAATGATGTGGTATTATTTGGAAGGCAGTGGATTTATCCAATGTGTCCCTGTCAATCCCTCAGTCAGCACTGTAAAAATAGCCTGGTTTCACGTTGCTGTTTACGGAGCTTGCTGTCTGTCAATTGGTTGCAACCCTCCCTATATTCCCACAGTAACCACACTTCAAATAGTATTTTGTTGGCAGTAAAGTGCTTTGGGATGTCCTGGGGCCGTAAACAATGCAATATAAATACAAGTTACTTCTGACTTATTCAAGGTTGCGGGTTGATAGCTTGTGACCTTTCCCTGCCTGAGCATTGTAGCCTTTTCCAGTGGGGAATGAACCCTTGCTTTGTTTGTCCCCTCAGGAAGTTGAAACCCCATGTAGTCTCTAGGTGTGACTTCAATCCCCTGAGGGGATAGGAGAGGAATGTTTTCCTTGTTGTTTGCTTTCCCTGGGAGATTAGATGGCTGCGTGAATAGATGTCTTGTTGTGGGTCTTGGATGAGATGATATTTGGTTAAGATTGTTTTAGATTCCTGGAGGTAAGTCAGTTGGTGAACTTTATCTTTTATTGAAGATTCTACAATCATGTACGGTACAAGATTTTAGCATGAGGCTTTACATCAAACTATTTCTCAGTATACTGTTATCATGCGATCTTAATTCACTGATGATGTAGACTGTCTATCTGCATATTTGGGCAGCACGGTGACACACTGGTTAGCACTGCTGCCTCACAGCTCCAGGGACCTGCGTTCAATTCCAACCTTGGGTCACCGTCTGTGTGAAGTCTGCACGTTAGAATCATAGAAACTCTACAGTGCAGAAAGAGGCCATTTGGCTCATCTGCACGGACCACAATCCCACCCAGGCCTCAGCCCCATATCCCTACACGTTTACTTGCCAATCCACACATCTTAGGACTCTTAAGGGGCGTGCATCAACCGACTCAAGAATGGCTTCTTTCCTGCTGCTGTCAGAATTTTGAATGGACTTGCCTTGCATTAAGTTGATCTTTCTCCACACCCTAGCTGTGACTGCAACACTACATTCTGCATTCTCTCCTTTCCTTCTCTATGAACTGTATGCTTTGTCTGTATACCGCTCAAGAGACACCACTTTTCACTGAATACTAATACACGTAACAATAATAAATCAAATCAAATCAGACAGACATATCTATCTTTCTTGAGTCTGTTGAATGACCCTGCTTCCAAAGCACTCTGAGTTCCACAGACTGCCTGTATGTGTTTGTAAGTTCTAAAGGTCTATGTGTATCTGAATACAGCGTTGGGTTTTCACATTCGACCAGGAATGTGGATATCATTACATGTTGGTGAAGTATTTGAGGAATTATTTTGTGCAGAGCGAGGAACAGTTGAGTTGAACTACGCAACTGAATTGTTCAATCAACGATTGATGGTGTGGTTGTTGGGGAGGGATAGGTATCCTGCTTATTCCCACTTGTATCTGTGCTGAAATCATAGAATATCTACAGTGTAGAAGGAGACCATTTGGCCCATTGAGTCTGCATCCCACCCAGTCCCTATTCCCGTAATCCCACACATTTACCCTGCTAATCTCCCTGATTCTAGGGTCAACTTAGCATGGCCAATGCACTTAATTTGTACATCTTTGGAGTGTGGGAGGAAACCGGAGCGTTTGGAGGAAACCCACGCAGATACAGGGATAATGTGCAAACTCGCTACAGACAGTGATCTAAGCTGGGAATCGAACCCTGGTCCCTGACACTGTGAGGCAGCAGTGCTAACCGTCGTGCCGCCGTATTATACTTCCCCTCACTGTGAATTGAAAGGACCCTGAATGGTACAATAGTGACGAATGATCAGATAATCTGAACTGTGATGAGACAGAGGGGGAAAACTTCTCTGCTCTTCCTCAAAACATTGCCAAGCTACCTTTCACCTCTACCCAGGAGAGCAGGTAGGGATCTGAGGCTCTCATCCAAATGACAACTGGGACAGTACAGCACTTCATTGGAGAGTCAGCCTAGACTTTTAATTCCAAATCCTGGATTGGGATTTGAACCTAGCACCTTATTTTTCAGAGGCAAACAGCACAGCCAACTGAGCTATAACAGTAATCATGCAAATGTGGCCTGTCCCTTTAATGTTGCAATGTCTAATTCCTGTAACTGCTGAGAAAAAAATTGTCCTTCCTTTTTCAAGGTTCGATTCAATGTGGAGAGAGGACTGGGTGAAGCCCTTAGTCCATCGCCTTGATTGCTCCAAAATTCAATTCCAATTGATTCCAATTCCTGGCCCCCATAAAAGGACCATACTGGATCCAAACTGGCAGGAAAGAGGCATTACACCAGGCATTAGCTAAGCTCAGATGGAGGATATTTCATCTTTGTAGCTTGGCAAGGGGCAGGTTGTAAGTCTCTGATCTTAAGGTCGAAAATACTGGTGGGAAAGTATTTATGATGTTGTATTTTGAGATATGTTTCATAGAGACTTGCATGTGTGGTTGCTGCAATTTGTGCCTTCATCTCAAAGATTTCTATATAAAAATGAGATGAATAGCAATTCTGTGTTCATGAGGTGAGAGAGATCAGCCCTGGGAACAGGAGTGCATGTACATTTAGGTGACTTCCCAGATAAGATAAAGAAATATTTTACATAGAATGTAAAGCTCCTTCTATACATCCTTACAGCTTAGCTTATCAACTGTGTCTGACACAGGGGCGGCACGGTGGCACAGTGGTTAGCACTGCTGCCTCACAGTGCCAGTGAGCTGATTTTGATTCCTAGTTTAGGCCACTGTCTGTGTGGAGTTTGCACGTTCTCCCTGTGTCTGCATGGGTTTCTTCCAGGTGCTCCGGTTTCCTCCCACAGTCCGAAAGACATGCTAGTTAGGTGCATTGGCCATGCTGAATTCTCCCGAACAGGCACCGGAGTGCGGTGACTGGGAGATTTTCAAAGTAACTTCATTGCAGTGTTAATGTAAGCCTACTTATGACACTAATAAATAAATTTAAACTTTGCTGTTGTATTTGGCCTTGAGGTGAGCTTCTGACAGTCTGACCAAGGTTGCCTTTGCAACACCGCTCGTACCCCGCACCCTGCTTCAGCTCTTTTGCTGCTGAAACCCTCACTCATCCCTCCAGACTGAACTGTTCCAATCCCCCTGGCGTCCCTCACACCTTGCTCTCTCTGTAAGTATGTTACATGCATAACGTGTCCTGTTCATTCATCAGCCTGAAACTAATTGAACATTATTTAAAAATTTGCATTCTGTTTTTCAAATCCCTCTTTCTCTGTGGTCAGAGCCTGAGCAGGTTTTGAAATGCACGAGTTATAAGGAGAGACTTGATAGACTGGGACTTTTTTCCTCTGGGGAGTAAGAAGCTGAGCGATGACCTTATAGAGGTCTATAAAATAATGAGGAGCATAGATCAGTCAGATAGTCAGCCTCTTTTCCCAAAGGTAGAGGAATCTAAAACTAGAGGGTGTAGGTGAGAGGGGAAAGATAGGAAAGGATCCAGAAGGGCAATTTTTTTCACACAGTGTGGTGAATGTCTGGAACAAACTGCCAGAGGTAGTTGTAGAGGTGGGTACAATTTTGTCTCTGAAAAAGCGTTTAGCCAGTTATATGGGTAAGATGGGTATAGAGGATATGGGCCAAATGCGGGCAGTTGGGACTAATTTAGTGTTTAAAAAAAAATTGGGTGGCATGGACAAGTTGGGCCAAAGGGCCTGTTTCCATGCTGTAAGTCTCTATGACTCTATATGCTGTATGGGAATAGTACTAAGATCTCAGTGTTAGTATCTGTTACCAATTTCTGATCTCTTGTACATCACTAAAATGCAAGTCGACTGAAGCAGGGCCCTGCTTACCCACTCAATAATTTTATGGCTGATCTGACTGTGGTCTCAACTTCACTTTTCTGTCTGTTGCCCATAACCCTTGACTCACTTGGCAATCAGAACTCTTCTTACCTCAGTCTTGATTGCATTCATTCAAAGACCCAGCCACCGCTGGCGAAGAGAATTCCAGTAAAGTGTAAGTAAAGTTTATTTATTAGTCGCATGTAAGCCTTCCATTAACACTGTAATAAAGTTACTGTGAAATTTCCCTACTTGTCACACTACGGCACCTGTTTGGGTCAATGCAGTTAACCAGCACGTCTTTTAGACTGTCAGAGGAAGCTGGAGCACTCAGAGGAAACCCATGCAAACATGGGGAGATTGTGCAAACTCCACACAGACAGGAACCCAAGCCAGGAATCGAACCCAGGTTTCTGGCGCTGTGAGGCAGCAACACCAACCACTGTGCCACCCTCTGAGAGAAAAAATGTCTCCTCATTTCCGCCTTAAATACCATATCTTTCATTCTTGAACCATGTACCCCTGGTTCTTATCTCCTGCACGAGAGGGAGAGTGCCCTCCCAGTCTACAGTGACTTGTAGAAAGCTTCAGAAAATAATCTCCATGTCTCTCACTCAGTGGCTGTCAAATAATGTTTCTCATTGGGGTCAGATTCTGCACAGTCCTCAGCTGTGTTAAATCAGCCTTGTCCAAAAACAGAAGCCGCGTAGGAATTCAGACATGGATAATTACACGTTTGATGAGTAAATAAAAGATGAATAATAGATACCAGATTGGGATCTCAGTATTATTTTAAACGGCATGTGCACATGTACATCAAACCTGTTTATGTTGGTGAATGGTGAGTGGAGAGGCAGAATGTGTAAACCATTTGGGACTCAGAATTGCTACAGTTCAGCAGGAGGCCATTCAGTCCATTGAGTCTGCACTGACTCTCTGACAGAGCATCTTACCCAGACCCAACCCCTGCTCTATCCCCATAACCCCGTGCAGTTATCATAACCAGTCGACCCAAACCTGCATATCTTTGGATTGTGGAAGCATCCGGAGGAAACCCATGGAAACACGGGGAGAACATGGAAATTCCACAATGTTATCCAAAACTGGAGTTGAATCTAGGGTATCTGGTGCCGTGAGACTAACCACTGCGTCACCCCTTAGTCATGGAATTCTCTAGAATTTAGAAGAACAGAAGGTTTCCAAATTGAAACAATACAAAATTCTCTCAGTGCTTGATAAAATAGATGCAGGAAAGATGCTTCCCCTCACTGGGGGACAAGAAGTTTCACAACACTAGGTTAAAGTCCTACAGGTTTATTTGGTAGCACGAGGCTTTCAGAGCACTGCTCCTTCATCAGACGAGCGGAAGAGAGAATGTCTGGGGTGTGTGTGTGTGTGTGTTTCTTAAGTCATTGGTGAAGCAGCTGAAGACAGGCTAGGAGAGTGGGAAAGGGAAGTGACAGATGGAATAAAATGTGGGAAAGTGTAAAGTTTGGCAGGAAGAATAGATGTAAAGACTATTTTCTAAATGGAGAAAGTCTTTGAAAACCTGAAACACCAAGGGATTAGGGAGTCCTGGTTCAGGACTCTCTAAAGATTAACATGCAGGTTTAGTTGACAGTTAGGAAGGCAAATTCAATGTTAGTTTTCATTCTGAGAAGGCTAGGATACAAGAGCAGGGGATGTATTGCTGAAGTCGTATAACACTCTGATCAGACCCCAGTTGGAGCGTTGTGAGTAGTTTTGAGCCCCATACCTAAGGAAAGGTGTGTTGACCTTGGAGGGTGTCCAGAGGACATTCCCAAGAATGATCTCAGGAATGAAGTATTTGTCATACAAGGAGCAGTTAAGGAGTCTGGTCTGTATTCGATGGAGTTTAAAAGAATGACGGGTATTTAATTGAAACTTACAGAATACTGAGAGGCCTGGATAGGGCGGATGTGAAGAGGATGTTTGCACAAGTGGGAGAGACTAGAACTCGAGGGCACAGCCTGAGAATGAAGGGACGCTTCTTTCAAACTGAGATGAGGAATTTCTTTAGCCAGTGCGTGGCGAATCTGTGGAACTCATTGCGGCAGAGGACTGTGGAGGCCAGGTCATTAAGTGTCTTTAAGACAGAGATAGATTGCTTTTGATCAATAAGGGAACCAAGGGTTACGGGGAGAAGGCAGGAGAATGGAGATGAGAATTGTATCAGCCTTAGTGGATCAGACTCGATGGATCAAATGGCCTAAAATTGCTTCAATATCTTCTGATCCTCAGGAACACTATCCTGAGGAACTGCTACATCCATATCCTCGTGTTGAGATGATTAGCTTCCAACTACTAAGACCACTTCTCTTTGTACCAGGCATGACTTCAGCAAATGGAGTATTTCTCATTTAATTCTCAGTGAGTTTGATTTGGCAAATGTTCTTTGGTGTCAAAAATGCTGCCTTGATGCCAATAGACGTCACTTGCACCTCAGCTCAGGAATTGATGCCCGTGGCTGCAGTGGGTTGGTTGCTCCTCATATTAGTTTTGTTGCTTGTCATTGTTGTTTTACCTTGACTGATTATCTCTGAATCAGTGAGTGCAGCCCCTGCATCACCAGCTAGACTGGCACCCCAGCGTGACATAGAGAGCGTGCCACACTGTTAAGAGTTATCACCCGTAAGGTGAGATGTGAATGAAAACTCATTCCCAGTCTTGAATGTAATTTCAAGCTGTAATGGGAAGATGGCAAGGTTTGTGTTTGATAAAATGCCCCAAGGTAAATACTATACCTCGGATCATCCCTCTGGAGAATCCACCTGTCATATGTGTTAGATCATATTGACACTCCATGATTTCCTTGCTAATGTATTATGCATGTAGTGAAAAATAAGAAAATCTCTACCTTTATGCCCATCACAAACATTGACTTAACTGTCTTGGAATGTCAGATAAAAGCAATTTACTGCGGATGCTGGAATCTGAAACCAAAAGAGAAAACGCTGGAAGATTTCAGCAGATCTGTAAGGAGAAAAAAGAGCTGATGTTTCAAGTCCAGATGATCCTTTGGCCTTACAAACACTGCCATACCTGCTGAGATTTTCCAGCATTTTCACTTTCAGTGTAACAGAAATGTCTTCTTTTTTAGCAAACCTATCTGCAGCTTGAGAAAGAAGGAGAATGAGTTGGGACAGATTCAACACTTGTTCTGTTCTAATTTCCAAATCAACAGAGACTCATTTCACTTGTCAGTGAATTTACTTGATTTAATAACTTCACACAGCAAAGCACAAAGGATTTCTCTCTGAAAGATTCCACCATGTGCCAAATCCTTAGTGTGAATGCATTTGTTTGTCTTTTAAGAATCAAGATCTCAGTAACCATGCAGTGTAGAGCAGGCAGCAAAGACAGGCAAAATGTCTCATCTAAGAGGGTGGAAAGGAAAGATGCAAAGATTATGGCTGGGATTCTCCCAAACAATTCTAATTTCCCAATGTGCGGGAAAACGGCAGTAATTCCCGAAGATTTTTTTTTAGCATAATTACCAGAGCGAATCTCTGATGTTCTGAGCACTGCAATGTCCCTCAGCGTGATTCACTCTGGTAAGTAGGAGGCAGGATCTACTCCCTCTCGAAAGGTCCACTGCACATGCGCCGATCTGTCAGAGTGGAGATCAGCACATGTGCAGTGGTGCCCTTTCCCATTGCTAGCCTCCCATTTGCTGGCCAGTCCTGCAGCCCCCCCCCATCGCTGGTCCTCTGACCTCCCACTCCACCTTTTCAATGGCTGGCTGCCCGTACCTCTGTGGGCCAGCACCTATGTACTCACCCGGCCCTGTGGCCAACCCCGAGCATTCAACCACTCCTGACCCTCCACTGGGCAGCCCCATCTCTCTCACCTGATGATTAACCCTGATAGCCCTCACTCTCTCCCCCACCAATTGCCTCGCCAGTAGGCCCTTCCCCGAGTAGGCCCTGCTCTCCCCTGCCCCATTGGCACTGCCCATTTCCCAGTTCATACTGTCAAGGTGCCCAGTAGGCACTGCCAGGGTGCCAGGTTGGCAATGCTAGGTTGGCACTGCCCAACGTGCACCCTTCCTTGCCCAACCTCACTGGGGGGTGGGGTCTGAATGGTCTCTGTTCCCTCCCAGCGGGGTCAGCACCTGTTCACCATTAATGGGGAGTTGTCCTAAATGATGCCGGAGTGAACTGCTCTCGACCATGGTGGGGGGTGGAGGGGAGTGGGGGTGGGTGGTGCGAGACGCTAGCGGGCCTGGAGAATACCATCCTGGGCCCGTTAATCTTATGGAAATGTTATTTTCCACGACATTTCCACGTGATAATCAGCTCTGCACTGATTTCCAGCACAGACCTGATGGCACCAAAAAACCTACCTTGGGGAATGTGCCAAGGTCGAGGTGCCCAGCTTGAATCCCACGCAGTGGCCACTGCTGATTTATCCCAAGTCACTGAACTACTAGAGCAGTGCAGCCAGCTGGGAGAATTGCCACTTCCGGGAAACTCCAAAACCTATAAATGAAGCAGTGTCGCTTATAAATCTAATCAGGAATTCAGGAGAAAATTCATTGCACAGAAACTGGCTGGAACAGTAGTGGGTAACCTATGGTCACATGTAGTTCTGCGTGTGGCCCCACCAGATATTTTGTTGACTGTTGCCTTAGTGCAGAATCATAGAATTCCTACAGTGCAGAAGGAGGCCATTTGGCCCATTGCGTCTGCACTGACATCAATCCCACCCAGGCCCTATCCTCATAACCCCACATATCTACCTTACTAATCCCTCTAGTCTATGCATCCCAGGATACTAAGGGGCAATTCTTTAGCATGGCCAATGCATCTAACCAGCACATCCATGGACTGTGGGAGGAAACTGGAGCACCCAGAGGAAACCCACACAGACAGGCGGGATCGCACAAACTCCACACAGATAGTGACCTAAGCCGGGAATTGAACCTAGATCCCTGGCGTTGTGAGCTAGCAGTGCTAACCACTGTGCCATTGTGCCACCCTCCCTTATTGCCACAATCCACTCATTTCCATTCATGTAGTGTTTCATATCGGTGTGACAGAAGTAATTTACACAGTAGTAAGAGTGAGTGAAGTGAGGTGTATGTTGATTGTTTACAGCACTGACTGTGAGAGCCATGCACTCCCTCTGTGTCCAAATGTCGATATTTCTTTTGTTTTTAACCGTTCCAAGTTGATAACCGTTCTACTAATGTATAAATAATTAAACATTTTCTATAACTTGTTATGAAATATTCAGCATGTATTCAATGTATTTAATCTTATTTATGTGTTGGGATGCCAGATCAGAAACCCTAAGGTATATTCTGAAGCCAAATTTAGACCCCAACAATTTTTCTCTTTTGGCATTAGTACGAAGAGAAGATGTTTCACTCCAGGCACTCCTGACAAACCGGGGAGCTCTTATCAAAACAAACTTTATTTAATAGCACAGTTTAACTATAACAAATGAATTAGTTTAACTTTTAACAATTGAATAATGCTTAAACATGGCAAGATACAATTTTTAACTGCTAACCTACCACTATTAGATCTGATCAAGCAATATTTGTCTTATAGATTTTAAACCCCTTTTTAAAATTAGTTAGCTAAACACAGGTATACTTGCTTTGACATAGATTAACAGTCCAGGAGCTTTCTTAAAGCCTTGAGAGAGAGAGAGAGAGAGAGAGAGAGAGATAGATACTTCTTTCCTTTAACAGCTCAGGCAGCAACTTCCCCTTACTTTTAAAGTGAAAATGAAACTGTTTTTCCTGCAAGCTTATCTCCTCCCATTAACTCTGTCCCTATCAATTAACCCAATCACAAACTCACATGATTCAGAAAATCTAGTCTAAAATTCCAGGAGAATGTAAGTGAACAGGAGCTCATGAAGCCTTTGGGCGGGGAAGGTTCAATTTCACCATCAGGCTGAGAGGTCAATTGAGGCCTTTAGATTACTTAAGCAGGAGTGGAGAGGGAGTGGGGCAGGGGGGTGCGGGAGGTAGTGGCTGGTGTTGGGAGTCCTTCTGTACAGGCAATCTGTGACTATCAGATGTGGGGTCTTTGCCCTGAGAGTGATTGAAACTCTGACCTGAGCCCTGAAATCCCAGTGTTGCAGAGATGGAATAAGAATGGGGATTGGAAGAGATACTTTGGAGTTGAAAATCTGTGGCCTGTATAGGAAGTAACGTGATTGACTTTTAAATACTGTTTGAGATGAACAGTTAGGGATGGACAGCAAGCGCTAGCCCAGCCGGTGACACACACATCCTGTGAAAGAAGTAAAAAAAACGCTTGGTGCTGGAATGAGTTTGAATCCTCCACCTAAATTTACAAGTTTTTCTTCTTTGTACCTGTATTAAGTTTATTTTTCTCCAAAATGCCCTCTGCTTATTACATCAGTGATGTGGAGGTGCCGGTGTTGGACTGGAGTGGACACAGTAAGAAGTCTCACAACACCAAATCCAACAGGTTTATTTGGAATCATGAGCTTTCATTGGGTGAAGAAGCAGAGTTCCGAAAGCTCGTGATTCCAAATAAACCTGTTGGACTTTAACCTGGTATTGTGAGACTTCTTACTATTATAGATGTAAAATTCAATCTTCCGAACCTCATTGGCGCGAGGAAGAAATTATACAAAAGAATCCATGCACTTACTCCGCTCTTAACAGTGACTGTGATTGGATTGAGGTGCTCACTCAAAGAAAATGTCTTGGGAATGTTGCACCACCTCAAAGAAGGGGTGTAGGGAAAGTCAGGAGTGTCCCAGAGGCTGAAGAGGGATCACTCCTCAATAGAGAGACAGTAACACCATGCTCCTTCATCATTCACCTTGTGAATGTGAAGGCAGAAGTCTGGAGTACAATTAGGAGCAGTGGATTTGTGTCTCATTGTATTCTCTTTGAGAATCCCAGCTCCCTGATGTAATAGAAGCAGGTCAGCAATAAGCCTGGCAACAGAACACAAGTAACCATGAACAATCTAGAATAGTTGCAAACATAATTTGAACAGTAGCAGACATAAGGGATGCATTTTAACACATTCAAAATCCATCCACTTACACAGAGATGGAAGTTGCCCCAAAGATTCAGAATCTATGAGAGGCAATGAAAGTAGGTGCATGGATCTCAAACTGTCATCATGGCCCCAAGGATTAAATTATAAAGAATAGATAAACCAGGCTTGTATTCCAGTGAGTAAAAAGCTAAGAGATAGATTGTTTGTGTGTTTTAAGATACTGAAAGAGTTTATAGTGTGTTGGTAGAATATTTACCCGTGATTGGTGAGTCTGGGAGAATAGGACATAAACTCAAATATAGAACCAGGCAACTGGTTTGATTTGATTTATTATTCCCACATGTATTAGCATAAAATGAAATATATTGTTTCTTGCACGTTGTACAGACAAAGCATACAGTTCATAGAGCAGGAAAGAAGGGAGTGCAGAATGTAGTGTTACAGTAATAGCTAGGGGTGTAGAGAAAGATCAACTTAATGCAAGGTAGGTCCATTCAAAAGTCTGGCGGCAGCAGGGAAGAAGCTGTTCTCGAGTCAGTTGGTACGTGACCTCAGACTTTTTCCCGATGGAAGAAGGTAGAAGAGAGAACATCCAGGCTGCGAGGGGTCCTCAATTCTGCTGGCTGCTTTGCTGAAGTTTGAAAGCACCTTTCCTCACGAGGAATAATTGAAGTGTAGAACTCAATGAAAAGTAGTAGATCACAGCCAATTAATAACTAAAGAGCTGACCTCATCGTATTTTTGTTAGCCGTGGATATGGAGCCAAGGCGAGTAATTGGAGCTTGAAATAATGATATTCTTGAATTGCGTAATAAGCTCAAGGGACTAAATGGCCTTCTCCTGTTTCCATGTTCCTATTTTCCTTTTAATTTTCTTAGTCTATTATTGATTCTGGACACAGAGGGATTTTCTTGTGAGGAGTTGGTTGGGTCAGTACTCATTATAGTTGAGAAGGATGAGAGGTGATATTATTGAGACACATAGGATCTCAGGGGCTTGACAGGGTCGATGCTGAAAGGTTGTTCCCCCACGAGGAGACTCTAGGACCAGAGGGGGTGCAAAGGAGATTCACTGGGTTGATTCTTGAGTTGAGAGAGTTAGCTTATGAGGAGAGACTGAGTAGACTGGGGCTACACTCATTGGAGTTCAGAAGTATGAGGGGAAATCTTATAGAAACATATAAGATTATAAATGGAATAGATAATAAAGAAGCAGAGAGATCGTTTCCACTGGCAGGTGAAACTAGAACAAGGGGAATAGCCTAAAAATAAGGAGGAGCAGGTTTAGAACGGCATTGATGAGGAACTTCTTCACCCAAAGGGTTGTGACAAAAAATACCATTCATAGATTACATTGGGGAGAGTGAAAGGAAAGAGTGCAGAATGTAGAGTTGAGGTCACAGCTAGAGAGTAGAGAAAGATCAACTTAATATGTAGTATGTCCATATAAAAGTCTGATGGCAGTAGGGAAGAAGCTGTTCTTGAGTTGGTTAGTATGTCCTTAAAGTCACATCACTGCTTCTAAAGAAAGTTGTTTCAGCTTTTGTTGTCTCAAAAATTAAAGATACAGCAGCATTAATATAAACCTCCATCCTAATAGGTTATCTACTTAACTTTGTAATCACCCAGAATCTGTGTGATCCATCCTGTACGGATAAGTAAGAAGTCTCACAGCTTAAAGCCCAACAAGTTTATCTGGTATCATGAGCTTTCAGAACATTGCTCCTTCATCAATGTACAGATAAGACATTAAGCTGGAGACCCTTGTCATATTTTTGAATATTCTCATCCTCACGGTCATAACTCTTTTAAGAACAGATAACTAAGAAAGGTACAGCACAGGAATAGACCCTTTGGCCCTCCAAGTCTGTGCCCCTCATGATGCCCAAACTAAACTAAAAGAAAAACCTTCTACCCTTACTTGGTCTGTATCTCTCTATTCTCTCCTAGTCATATACCTTATTTATTGTCTGTTAAATGTTGCTCGTATGCCTGCTTCTCTCACTTCCTCTGGCAGTGCGGTCCAGGCATCTACCCACTCCCTGCATGAAACATTTCCCCTGCGCATCTCCCTTAAACTTCCCCCTCTCGTCTTCAACCTGTGTCCATCGTAATTGACACTTCCACCCTTAAAAAAAAATTTCTGACTATCCACTCTGTCTGTGCCTGTGATAATTTTGTAGACCTGTAACAGGTCTCCCCTCAGTCTCTGTCTTTCCAGTGAAAACAATCCTAGTTTATTCACCCTGCCAATGCCCTCAAGACCAGGCAACATCCTGGTGAACCCCCTTTGCACTCTCTCCAAAACTTTCATGTCCTTCTGGTAGTGTGGTGACCAGAACTGCATTCAATACTCCAAATGTGGTCTAACCAAGGTTTTATATAGTTGCAACATGATTTCCCAATACTCAATGCTCTGGCTGATGAAGGCATCCATTTGCCTCCTTAATCACCTTGGCTATCTGTGTTGCCACTTTTAGGGAATTATGGACCTGCACGCCCAGATTGCTTGTTGTAAACTCTTTTTGTAGAATGCAATTTCTTCTTCTTCTTGAAGGTACCCAGATTCTTCTTCTGAATATTCTTCTCAGAGAAGGCTGGTCTAACGGAACAAACTTTTGCAATGTGCCCCATTTTGCCACAGTTACTAAGTATCCTTGCTCCGGAACTTGCTCGCTGAATGTCCGTTTTGGTGTACCTGTGACGTGCTTGTTGCAGTTTTGACTTCTTATGGGTATTTCTCAATTTATGGATCTTCATTCCTGCACCAAATTGTAAAGCTGCCAATTCCATTGACAGGGCGATTTCTACTACTGCCTTTAAAGTGCGTTGAAACTAGACCATTTTGAACAGCATCTTCTAATGATTGACCAAATTCACAATGTTGGGCCGGCCTTTTTTAAAAGTTTCCACAAACTGAGCAACATTTTCATCTTCCACTTTATTCCTTCAGTGGAATCATCCTGTGATAATCGGTAGCTTTGTAGAGCAATCCTCTTCGAGGGTTTTTGTCATCATAGACTTTGGCTCCTGGTTTTGCTGGATGAGCCAAGTTCCAGAGCAAATTGAAAGTTTTACTTCCTATTGTACTGAGAAAAACTGGCATGATCAACTTATTTATAATTCTATTTGCTTCTACCAAGTACAGAAAATGCTTAGCATTGGAACTGAGCATTCATTTCCTTCATTGTAAGGACCCAGAAAGCTGAATTGAAGCAATATTTCTCTTGCAGGCGGCAGCAACTCAAGAATGCTCAGTATATACAGTTTTCTGTCTTCCCAGTAATCCCCTTGTTACCCGGGAGACAGTTAATGTATTTTTTTTCGATTGGTCCCAGCCATTCAATAAAGCATCCCTTCTTTTGAATTATATCAGCTATTGCTTGGAATCTTGCCCTTCTCTGATGGAAAACCCCTCCTTTGAAACCACATAGAGAACTTCTACCTTTTTTAACGGTATAGTGAGTCTCCTGCTATATTTGTCTAGCGCAGTGGAATCGATCCTTTTTTTGTTTCCAGGAAGAAATGTGATATTTTTTCCTTTTTATTCGACTGGGTCTTCTTCCACCGGCACTTTGATTTTTCATCCTGTTGTTAAATTTCCCAGCCTTCTAACATTTGAATTGTGAGGACCCGCAATGTTTTATTTTAAAATTTAAGATTGTTCCTCAAGAATCAATTTTCTTTCTGTAATCTCAAAATGCAAAGAGCAAGCAAAGAAAATTAAGCATAGGAAGAGGCTCTTCAACCCTCCAAGCCTGCATCAACCACGCTGTCTGAAATATGTTAGGGGTTGTGGGTTTTAAACGAAAGGGAAAGGATGTGGTTTGCATGCTTAGATTCAAAATAACAGCAACAAATTTATTGTTGGAGATGTTGGCTGCACAGTGTAGAAGATAAAATGAAAGCAGGAGCCTGTGATATCCCAGTGATGTCACCATCAAATCATATGATTGGATATTAAAGCAATCATGCAGCCACTTAAATATATAACAGAAATTATTGAATCTTAGTGTATCCTCCTCCCCTAGAGAAAGTGAGTTCCAGATCACTATTACTCCACTGTATAAGAAGTTCTCCCCATTCCTCCTTGCATCTCTTACCTAAACCTTAGATCTGTGATCTTCTGGTGCCTGTGTCATCAGCAAATAGAAATAACTTGTCTTTGTTTATTTTCTGCGTATCTATCATCACTTTGCATACCCTTATCAAATTGTCCCTCAATCTCCTTTGCTTCAGGAAAACCATCACAGCTTCTGCGACTCAAACTTGTATCTAAAACCCTTCATCCTTGGAGCCATTCTGGTAAACCCTCTCAGCATCCCCTTGAGGACTCTCCCATCCTTCCTGAAATGTACTGATCAGAACTGGGTGCAATTTTCTAATTGTGGCCCTAACCAATGTTTCATGAAGCCCAGCATCTCATGTGCTCTCAGCATGCCCTGGCATTGATAAGGATCTGTGCACATCAACACCCAGAACCCAGGGTCTCTGCACACACGTCAAAATTGTGCCATTAACTCGACAAAGGTCAACCAGACTCGAAATGTTGGCTCTATCCTCTCTCCACAGATGCTGTCAGACCAGCTGAGATTATCCAGCATTTTCTGTGTCTGTTTCAGATTCCAGCATCTGCAGTGTTTTGCTTTTACCAGTCAGTCAGTGTTGCCTTTCCCTATTCCTTCTGTCAAGATGCATCATTTCAGACTTTGCAGGATCACAATCCATCTGTCACTTGCCTGTCCGTTCTGCTGGCCTATCTGAGCCGTGTTGCAGAACTGCCACAATCAGTCCAAATTTACTACTATTGGCAGATTTTGAAATTTGGCTGTCTGTTCCAGTGTTAGGGTTATTGATATAAATCAAGCAGGCAGTGGTCTAAACACTGACCCTATGAAAACACCACTGCCTACCAGTTTGCAGTTTGTAAAACATCCATTTACCAGGACTTGCTATTTTCTATCCCTAAGCCCAATTTTTAAAAAATCCAAATTGACACAGACAGTCAGATTCTCTGGAATTAGTTAACCAATATTTTACACAGAATTTTGTCAAATGCTTTCTTAAGATCATAACAGATTAGACAGCACAAGGCTGTCCAATTATTTCTCTAAGTTCTATTTGCTGCTTCATTAATGCCGTGATTGGCGTTGTCACTGGAATTTTTTTTACTCACTTGGGCATCACTGGCTGGTCAGCATTTATTGTCCATTCCTAGTTGAAAGGTAACCACATTGTTGTGGCTCTGGAGTCACATGTAGGCCAGACCAGGTAAGGACGGCAGATTTCCTTCCCTAAAGGACATCAGTGAACCAGATGGATTTTCCCCAACAATTGGCAGTGGTTTCATGGTTATCAGTAGATTCTTAATCCCAGACATTTTTATTGAATTCAAATTCCAGTATACGCCATGGCAGGGTTTGAACCCAGGTCCCCAGAATGTTAGCTGAGTTTCTGCGTTAGTAGTATAGTGATAACAGCACAAGGCCACCACCTCCCCTCTTGATTTACTGATGGAAAGAATTTTATTATATGGAGAAAAGTAATCAGTGGTGCTAGGACACTGTCTTTGAGGCTCCAGTAGTGTTTTCTTGGACTACAAGGGGTGACTTTATGTGAATCTCCATTATTTGATTTGATTTAATTTGATTTATTACCATCACAAGAATTGTTTCTTACATGCTATATAGAAAAAGAAAGCCGTTCATACAGCAGGGCAGGAAAGAGGGCAGAATGTAGTGTTACAGTCATAGCAAGGGTGCAGAGAAAGGTCAATGTAATGTGAGGTAGATCCGTTCAAAAGTCTGACAGCAGCAGGGAAGAAGTTGTTCTTGAGTTGGTTGGTACGTGACCTCAGACTTTCGTATCTTTCTCCCAGCAGAAGAAGGTGGAAGAGACAATGTCCGGGGTGCGTGAAGTCCTTAATTATGCTGGCTGCTTTGCCGAGGCAGTGGGAAGTGTACACAGTGTCAGTGGATGGGAAGCTGGATTGCATAGTGGATTGGGCTACATTCTCAACCTTTCATAGTTCCTTGCGGTCTTGGGCAAAGCAGGAGCCATACTGTTGCTGCGATACATCCAGAAAGAATGCTTGAGTTTTTATTAGTTTTGTGTTTATTTCTTTCAAGTCAATTAACAGTCTATTAAATTAGATTTGATTTGTTATTGATGTGGCAATGCCAGCGTTGGAGGAGCACAGTAAGATGTCTCACAACACCAGGTTAAAATCCAACAGGTTCATTTGGAATCATGAGCTTTCGGAGTGATTTATTATCGTCACATGTATTAGTATATAATGAAAAGTATTGTTTCTTGCACACCATACAGGCAAAGTACACCATTCATAGAGAAGAAAAAGAGAGAGTGCACAATGTAGTGTTACAGTCATAGCTAGGATGAGTTCCTCAGCTGAATATCCCCAAGAGCAAACCAAACGGCCACTAGAATGGGAAATATTCTGCAACAGGAAGTGATAGCATCGCCAGTGAGGGAGGGGCTACAGAATTGATTGGGAGGATTGTCTTCATGGAATAATTGGCTATTTTGGCCCTTGTTTCTCCGGATAGACACTCGAATGAAAATGCGTGTTCACAGGGACAACCTCAGATTGTTATTTATAGCAGCTGGAGGATCAGCTCGTTACAGTTCAGAGAAGATAAAACAACGCCAGGGAGACAACTGCCGACTGTGACGGGCTTTTGTCAAAGGATGAGACTGTGTAAACATAAACACTGATAGATGAAGTGTTGCTGAAGACTTTTGTGTAACTCGAGACTTGTCAGACAGTAAAATGTGTTACATTCCGTACCAATTTACAGAATACAAAAGAATATTATTAAACTAGAAAGAGTGTAGAAAAGATTTACTAGGATGCTACTGGTACTTGATGGTTTGAGTTATAAGGAGAGGCTGGATAGACTGGGACTTTTTCCTCTGTAGAGTAGGAGACTGAGGTGTGATCTGATAGAGGTCTATAAAAGAATAAGGGGCACAGATTAACTAGTTAGTCAATATCTTTTCCCAAAAGTAGGGGAATCTAAAGCTAGAGGGCATAGGTTTAAAGAGAGGAGGAAGATATAAAAGTGTCCAGAGGGACAATGTGTTCACACAGCGGGTGGTGAGTGCCTGGAACAAGTTGCCAGAGGTTGTAGTAGAGATGGGTACAATTACATAGGGAAGATGGGTTTGGAGGGACATAGGCAATTGGGCCCAGCTTAGGGATTTCAAAAAAAAAAGGTGACATGGACAAGTTGGGGCAAAGGGCCTGTTTTCATGCTGTATACCTCTGTGACTCTGAGTATGCCACTCAGGAATTGGGATCCTACTCTCTCTTTCCCTCTATGGAAAGCAATTTTTTTTCCAAGATGGCATCGGAGTGAGGCAACTTCTTGCAATCTGTGCCCAGCATACTTTCTAATTCTATCTTTTATTCTCATTGTACGCTTCTGAAACTTCATTCATCACATTCTGCACTCACTCCTTTCCTTTTCTATGAACAGTATGCTTTGTCTGTATCATGTTCAAGGAACAATACTTTTCGCTGTAGACTAATATACGTGACAGTAATAAATCAAATCAAATCAATTACAGAAAACAAATATCATTGAATCCCTACGGAAGGGAGGCTATTTGACTCATCAGGCCTGCACTGACTCTCCCAACGAAGCATCTTTCCCAGGCCCATACCCCTGTCTTATCCCTGGAACCCCACACATTTACCCCACTAATTCATTTAACCTTCACATCTTGGTTTATTTCCTAGTGTCACAGTTGTCTTGCACTAACGCTGCAATGAAGTTATGATGAAAATCACCACCCTCCAGAGCCTGTTCAGGTACACTGAGGAAGAATTTAGCATGGCCAGTGCACCTAACCTTCACGTCTTTCGGTCTATCGGAGGAAACCGGAGCTCTCAGAGAAAACCCAGGCAGACACGGGGAGAACGTGCAGACTCTGCACAGACAATGACCCAAGCTGGGAATCAAACCTATGTCACTGGTGCTGTGAGGCAGCAATGCTAACCACTATACCACTGTGCCACCCAATTCACAATCACAAAGTGTATTTGAGCCATTTGAGGGGAACCGGAGCACTCAGAAAAAACCCAGGCAGACATGGGGAGAACGTGCAGACTCTACACAGACGATGACCCAAGCTGGGAATCGAACCCGGATCCCGGGCACTGTGAGGCAGCAGTGCTAACCACTGTGCCACCTTTAAAATTAGGACGAGGATTTTCAGTTTAAAAACTAACATTTGCAAACTGTTGTTTTTCTACAAGAAAAATGAATAATTCCCAAAGTAGCTACAGCTTGAAGAAAAGCTCATGTTCTGTAAACCCTGTGCTGTTTTGCGTTGTCATTTTATCTCAGGGAACAACTTTGAATGATTAACTACGAGGGAGGATTAGTTCTGGTGACTGTGTAACAAGCTTGTAACTGCATTTGAAAGGAAAGTATTTCTGATTTCAGTTCACAGCAGACTCATCCTTAACTCTAAATGCAACAACCAATATCACAGGCCCTACTTAAAAACGTAAAGCATTAATGATTTTGCGACCTAATTATATATGTTATTTTTAAGCCATTCAGCTTCTTTGCCACATATCACTTACTGCCTACTTGCCACCAGACAACAGCATTGAAATACTATTACTCAGTTTTTGCTTGATATCTCATTGCAGAGGCTGGCGAAAGCGTGAATGCATCGTACCTGAATAGCTTCCTGACTTCCCATTCGATTCCCTTGCTGTGTACATTAATACAGGCAGTCACGATTCTTCAATGTATATCTGTTTAGGTTTATTTTGGAGATTTGAGCATTTGTGGATCTATTGCCCATCCCTGGTTGCCCTTCCGAAAATGCTCTGCCGTCTCCTGTACTTTTTGGTAGCATCCACGATGGTGGTAGATGAGGTTGTATTTATTCTATTCCTTGATGAGTTGCTGCAATGCATCTTGTAAATGGTACATATGGCTATCAGTGTGCGTTGATGGTGGAGAGAATGGATGTTGACGTGTCCAGCAGTGGTTCTGGGATTGGAAAGTGCTCTCGAAGCAACTTCAGGGGATTGGTGTTGTGCAACTTGCAAATCGGGCAGAAGACTAATTCTTAACTTTGGCCCAAAATAGAGGTGAGATTAGGAATGCATCCAAGTGTGCTCACATTCCTTCTGTCCTCTTCCTGTACCGCTGCATATTGCTTCTGTTCAAGTAATCATTTAATGTGTTCTTCAATGTCTCAATTGAGTCTGCCTCCACCACACTTCTGGGTGATGCAGTATTATTTACATAGATGATTCGGAGTTGGGAACCAAGTGCCAAAGTTTGCAGATGGCACAAAGATGCATCATAGAGCAAAATGTGCAGAGGACACCGAACATCTGCAAAGGAATATAGATAGTCTAAGTAAGTAGGTGAGGATCTGGCAGATGGAGTACAATGTTGATAAATGTGAGGTCATCCATTTGATAGGAAAACAGTAGAATGGACTATTATTTAAATGACAAAAAATTTGCAGCATGCTGCTGTGCAGAGGGACCTGGGTGTCCTTGTGCATGAATCACAAGGAATCGGTTTGCGGGTGCAGCAGGTAATTAAGAAGGCAAATGGAATTTTGTCCTGCCTTGCTAGAGGGATGGAGTTTAAAAACAGGTTAAGTTGCAGCTGCATAAAGTGCTGGTGAGGCCACATCTGGAGTATTGTGTACAGTTTTGGTCTCCTTACTTGAGAAAGGATATACTGACACTGGAGGGGGCGCAGAGGAGATTCACTAGGTTGATGATGGAGTTTAGAGGGTCGGTTTATGAGGAGAGACTGAGTGGACTGGAATTATACTCACTGGAATTCAGAAGAATGAAGAGGGAAATCTTATAGAAACATATAAGGTGATGGAGAGAATAGATGAGATAGAAGGAGGCAAGTTGTTTCCACTGGCGAGTGAAACTAGAATTTGGAAACATGGCCTCAAAATAAGGGGGAGCAGATTTCGGACTGAGTTGAGGGGAAACTTCTTCATACAAACGTTATGAATCTGTGGAATTCTTTGCCCATGAAGCATTTGAACCTACCTCATTGAGTGTTTTTAAGGCAAAAATTTTTGAACAGTAAAGGAATTAAACATTATGGTGAGCAGGGTGGGTAAGTGGAGCTGAGTCCACGGAAGGATCAGCCATGATCCTTCCGTGGATCATGGCTGATGACAGATGACACTAGCAGATGACACTAAAGTCGGTGAAGTGGTAGATAGTGAAGAGGGGTGTTATAGTTTGCAGAGAGACTTGGACAAGTTGCAGAGCTGGGCCGAGAGGTGGCAAATGGAGTTTAATGTGGAAAAGTGTGAGGTAATTCACTTTGGCAGGAATAACAAATGTGTAGAGTATAGGGCTAATGGTAGGACTCTTAATAGTGTTGATGAACAGAGGATCTTGGTGTATATGTGCATAGATCCCTGAAAGTTGGCAATCAAGTCGATAAGGTTGTTAAGAAGGCAATATGGAGTCTTAGCTTTTATTGGTAGGGGGATTGAATTTCGGAGCCGCAACGTCATGTTGCAACTGTACAAAACTCTAGTGCGGCCGCACTTGGATATTGTGTGCAGTTCTGGACCCCGCATTATAAGAAAGATGTGGAGGCATTGGAGAGGGTACAGAGGAGGTTTACCAGGATGTTGCCTGGTATGGAGGGCAGTTCCTATGAAGAGAGGTTGAAGGATTTGAGGTTGTTTTCGTTAGAAAGGAGGCGGCTAAGAGGGGATCTTATTGAAGCATATAAGATGATTAGAGGTTTAGATAGGGTCGACAGTGATAGCCTTTTTCCTAGGATGGAGAAAGCTAGCACGAGGGGACACAGCTTTAAATTAAGGGGTATGAGTTATAGGACGGATATCAGAGGTAGGTTCTTTACTCAAAGAGTGATTAGGGAGTGGAATGCCCTGCCTGCAGCTGTTGTAGATGCGCCAAGTTTGGTGGCGTTTAAGAGGTTATTGGATAAGTATATGGATGAGAAGGGAATGGTTTAGTTAGGAGGGGCATTGCTTTTTATTTTGGTCGGCACAACATCGAAGGCCGAAGGGCCTGTTCTGTGCTGTTATGTTCTATGTTCTAAGTAGGCCATTTGTCCTATTGAATCTACTTCTGATGAGTTCATAGAATTCCTACAGTGCAGAAGGAGGCCATTCGGCCCGTTGAGTCTCTTCCAACCACAGTCCCACCTGGGCCCTAGTTCTGTAAATCTCATTTACGTTGCTTACTCCCCTGACAAAAAGGGTCAATTTAACACGGCCACTCAACCTAACCTGCACATCTTCAGAGTGTTGGAGAAAATGGGAGCATCCGGAGGAAACCCACGTGGACATGGGATGAATGTACAGACTTTGCACAGACAGTGACCCGAGGCCGGAATTGAACCTGGATCCCTGATGCTGTGAGGCAGCAGAGCTAACTGCCGTGCTGCTGTGCTGTCTGTGACAGATCTGATATGATAATCCTCAATTCCACTTCCTCACCTCATCCCCATAACCCTCAATTTCCTGACTGATTACTCTGCCTCAAGCAGGGAGAATCTTGAGCCCCTCCCTCTATCCTCTGGAATAATTTTGAAGGGGCCACTTTGTGTTTTGACTGTAGCGGTTTCTCTCGGAGGTTTACTGCTAGGGTGAACAGGAATGGACATGAATTGTCTTGGACCTGCTGAAATCAAACATCAGCAAACCAGCATTAAAACGGAGCTGAAAGCAAATTGGCAGAGAGGGAGAAGAGAAGACTAAATAGTAACTTAATAAAGCATAGAGTTTGTGATACAAAAGCAAATCACTGTGGATGCTGGAATCTGAAACTCAAAGGGAAAATGCTGGAAAATCTCAGCAAATTTGGCAGCATTTGGAAGGAGAGAAAAGAGCTGATGTTTCGAGTCCAGATGATCTTTGATAAAGGATCAATGATCGAGAAAGGTTTTGAGAAAGAGTCATCTGGACTCGAAACGTCAGCTCTTTTCCCTCCTTACAGATGCTGCCAGACCTGCTGAGATTTTCCAGCATTTTCTCTTTTGGTAGAATTTGTGAGGCTGTATTAACAGGGACAAAGATTACAAGAGCAAGGAGGTAATGTTAAAATTGTATACAACAAGGGCAACTAGGGATGGGCAATAAATGTTGGTGTAGTCCATATTGTGCCAATAAAGAGAAGGAGAAGTATGGCCTCAGCTAGAGTCCTGCGTTGAGTTCTAAAGTTTATTTATTAGTCACAAGTAAGGCTTACATTAACATTGCAATGAAATTACTGCAAAATTCCCCGAGTCACCACACCCAGGCACCTGTTCGGGTCAAACACCTAACCAGCACATCTCTCAGATTGTGGGAGGAAACCAGAGCATCCGGATGAAACCCATGCAGACACAGGGAGAATGTGCACACTCCACACAGACAGTGAACAAGCTGAGAATTGAACCCAGGTCCATGGTGCTGTGAGGCAGCAGTGCAAGCCACTATGCCACCGTGCCATTCTGAATGCCGTACTGTAGGGAAGATGTGAATGCTTGAAAGAGAGTGCAAAAGGATTCAGGAGAATGAGGTACTTCACTTACATGGATAGATTGGAGAAGTTGGAACTGTTTTCTTTGGAGAGGAGAAGGTTGGGAGGAGATTTGATCGAGATGTTCAAAAGCATAAGGAGTTTGGACAGGATAAATCGGGAAAAGTTCCCATTGTGGAAGGATAGATAATGTGAGAGAACAGACTTAAAGGTAAATTGACAAAAGAAGCAGCGGCGACACGAGGAGGAACCTGCTCACAGGGCAAGTGGTGAGGATGGGGAATGCACTGCCTAAGAGCGTGGTGGACGCAGATTCAACTGAGGTATTCAAGAGGGAATTGCACTAACATCTGAAAAGGTAGAACATGCTGGGTGATGGGGAGAAGGCGGGGAATGGCTGTGGGCACATTTCTTATTCAGAGTCAGCGCAGACACCACGGGCTAAACAACTTCCTTTTGTCTTATGACAATTCCATGATTCTGTAATCGAGATATTTAAAATTACGAGGAGGTTTTGATAGGTCATTGAGAAGATGTTCTGATGTGTGGGCAAGTTCAAAACCAGGGGTCACAAATGTACGATCGTAACGAATACAACTGAGGATTTAGAGGCAACTTCTTTACTCGAGAGAATGGTGAGAATGTGGAACACAGTGGGAGTGGCTGAGATGAATCATGTAGATATATCCAAGGGAAAATTACACATGGGGGTGAAAGCAATGGAAGGATTTGGTGATAGGGTGGGAGGAGGTTTGTGTGGAGCAGAATCACTGGCAGGGAACAGTGAAGGTTTATTCTGTGCTATATATTCTGTGTAAAATGATATTTATCAATACTTTTATTTGTGCCTGTGGAATGATGCACAATAACAGCAGGCAGCTGAATTAACATTCGATCTGGTGAAATCTGTGGTGATTAAACTGCAACCTAAAGGCTTTTTTTTCAAAAAAAAAATACACATTTTGTCAGGACGCTGCTGCCTTTCTTTGTGCAAAAGATGTTTTTTAAAAAAATTACCCGCACGCTGACTTGAAACAGAATTCACTCCAGCTGACGATATTGCTGTGTGGTATCATGTGCTGTCGAGTGCAGCCCAATTAGAGACTGTGGCATCTCACATTCCCCTGGGCTTTGGATGGGAAACGGTGATGCATTGCTGTGCATTAGGCCCTGCTGTTTGCATGACTAATTCTCCACCGTCTCTGGTGATGCTGTAGCCGGAGCTTTGCCGGGTGAACTGGAAGCTGCAGAATCCCAACGCCGTGCTCCAGTGAATACTTCAGGGACAGGGGGTTCGATTCCAGGCGCTGCTCTGAAAATCGGTGTCAGGCTGGGTGTTTACCGAGGTCAGTCCCCGAGCAGTGTGCTGTTCATTCTGCATTTATTTTGATGATATTGGAGTGTAACAATAACCCTTAAAGGTTTCTACAAATCTATTTTGACTAAATCCCTGATGTACGAATGACAACAATTAAAGCGTGGGTGTAATTTTATTTTCTTCTTGTTGTGAGAAGATGGGATACTTTTTATTTAAAAAGTGCAGCTCAAGGTGGGATTTATCCAACCTCGCCCCTAGCTCGGATTCTCCAGCCCCGCTGCACTGAGCGGGGATTTGGCCGAGCGCCAAACTCGCAGCGGCAGGGCGTGAACTGATGGAGAATTCCAGTCTTAAGGGCAGGATTTTACGACCTCGCTCGTCCCAAAGCCGTCAAATCTCACCCAAGGTCATGGGCCCTCCCATGGCCCGTCTCCTCGCCCACTCCGATTCCTGTGGGCGGGGCGGGGTGGTAGAATTCCAGTCTAAGTCTTTATGTTGCTAGGCTTGGGGGGAAAGCAACACCCGAAGACTGCTGTGGGAAGAATCAGCATGTTTGGAAAGGGTAGGTGGGGGAGGCTGAGGGATGGGAGGGTCTCCAATCACCCTGGCATGAGGCCAAGCCATGTTATAACACGGGGTGACAACCCAGGCACTGTAAGCTTGATATTTGGAAATGGAAGCTTGGATCCTAATGTGGTTTCACAGTAAACTTGTAACGATATCTGACAATTTGCAGTTTGTGAGAGAGTGGAAGGTTCAGTGATGGCTAGATACAATTGCTTTTACAAACACATGGGTCGCAGTTGTGCGATGTGATATCCATAATGAATACATGAATGGAACTGATTACAGAGCCAAGCTGTATTAAATTGAGGGCAAAATGATGTGGGTCAAACTAGCAGGGAATTTACTGCCAATGCTAAATAAGTATTTACAATAAAAGCATCAGCAATCTAACTGTACAACTCTCTTCCCAGTCTCCAACTGCAGGGCCTTCCCACCTCCTTATACGTGCTCTTGCTCCCAATTGGCACAGTTTCCCACCTCAACAGTCCACAGGGTGTGGCCTGATTACGAGGCCTGCAGAGAACGCCCACCATCTGCCCATCCCCCTATCCCTCCATCCTCCCACCCTCTTAAAGGGGCCACACAACTTTCACCAAATTTGAGTTCGAGCATTGGAACTACAAAGAGATAACTTGCATTTATATAGCACCTCTCACTACTTTCCGGGTGGCTCGCGGCACTTTACGGCCAATTAGTTGTCTTTTGAATGGTAGCCCCTGTTGTAATGTAGGAAGTGCAGAAGCTAATGAGCTCCCACAGCCAGCAATATGGTAATGGCCCAGAGTATCTGTTTTACTGGCGTTGATTCACGGTAGATATTGACCCAAGACACCAGGAAATGACTTCCCTGCAATTCCTTGGAATAATAGTTCCCTGGAATTTTGAGTCCTGGGAGGTCAGAGAAGGTTAGTGTCCCATTGGAAAGGCAGTATCCCAGCTGTGCACTGGAATGGCAGTCCATGTTATGTGCTAGTGTTTCTGAAATTGGACTCTCTGCGAGGTGGGAGTGTGGCCCAGGGGACCCTGGGAAAGCCAGGAGAGAGAACCTGGGAACATGATGAGGTTTCAGATGAATTCCTTCTTCTTGCCTCTCTTTAAAACAAGGATCTTGTTCTAATATGCTTGCAGGGCAATAGAAATGTCTAACATGGAGGGAGATGACTAGTGGAACCTACCATAGGTTGGCACGGTGGCACTGTGGTTAGCACTGCTGCCTCACAGGGCCAGGGATATGTGTTTAATTCTGGGTGACTGTGTGGAGTTTGTATGTTCTGCCTGTGTCTGTGTGGGTTTTCTCTGTATGCTCCTGTTTTCCCCCACATGTCAAAAGATGTGCAGGTTCTACAGTGTAAAAGGTGGCCATTTGGCCCATTGAATCTACACCGACCACAATCCCACTCAAGCCCTATCCCCATAACCCCCATACATTTACGCCAGCAAATCCCCCTGACAATAAGGGGAAATTTAGCATGGCCAATCCACCTAACCCCACATCTTCGGACTGTGGGAGGAAACCAGAGCGCCCGGAGGAAGCCCACGCAGACACAGGGAGAATGCACAAACTTCGCACGGACAGTGACCCAAGGCTGGGAATCGAAGCCAGATCCCTGGCACTGTGAGGCTAACCGCAGTGCCACTGTGCTGGTGGATTGGCCATGGTAAATTAGTGTCCAAAGATGTGCACATTAGGTGGAGTGACAGTGGTAAATATGTGGGTGTTACAGAGATAGGTCTTCTATCTACTCTCACCCTATGTAAGATGCTCTGTCAGAGAGTCAGTGCAGGCTCGATGGGCCAAATGGCCTCTTTCTGCACTGTAGAGATTCCATTCAGTCTGATGTGATTCTGAGTGGCAGAACCTCATGTACTTACGGTTCCTGTTTTAAATATTTTAACTTTGATGTCGAATGATATTGTTTCTTCCTCTACCAGTTTGTGTTGTTAAATTTCCATACAGCACAGAAGGAGACCGCATTCCAGGGTTATCCCCTTGGCAGACTCTCCAATTTGTCCCATTTACTTGCTCTTTCTCCATTACCATCTATCTTTTTTTCCCCCATTCAAATCCCCCCCGTTTGGGGGAGTGGGGGGGAAATTCCAGGATTTTGACCCAGCGACTGTAGAGGAACAACGATAAATTTCCAAGTCAGGATGGTGAATGGCTTGGATAGAACTTGCAGGTGGTACTGTTCCCATGTTTCTGTTCCCTTGGCTTTCTAGATGAAAGTGGTCATGGGTTTGGAAGATGCTGTCTAAGGGTTTTTGGTAAAAATTGCTGCAGTGCATCACGTAGATAGTACACACTGCTGCTACTGAACGTCGGTGGTGGAGGGAGTGAATGTTTGTAGATGTGGTGCCAATCAAGCGGGGCTGCTTTGTCCTGGATGGTACCAAGCTCCCCCTCTTTCTGTGTTACTACTTCTTGACAAAACCCAGGGAAAAAGGAATGGAATGGGATTGGATGAGTTGATATTGCAGGGAGCCAGTACAGACACAATGGGCCTAATGGTCTCCTGATGCATTGTTACCATTGTATGACTCTAACTCCATTTTCTTGCTGTTCCACCTTGATTCCCTTAATGCCCCTTGGTCTTTAGTACACTCAGCATCTACAACCCTCTGTGGTGGAGAATCCCAAACATTCAAAACCGTGAAGATATTCCTCCTCGTCTCAGTCCAAAATGGCCTGCCCCTTATTCTCACACTCTGGGGGCGATCTTAGCATTTTGTCCCATAGGCCCTGGCCTATGAGCAGGGCAAGTGGTAAAGGTTGAGGAAGAGCTGAGAAATCATACTTGTGCCTCTCATGATCTTATTGGCCCTGGTTCTCCAGCGAGATCAGCCCTGCAGCCTTAAAGGGTGTGAAGATGATCTCAATATTGAAATAAAAATGAAATAAAATTTAAATGTTACAAGTAAGCTCATCAACAAGGGCCTCTCATGATGGCCTCACCAGTGCAACTAGAGGTTATTGAGACCCCCCAGGAGCTCATGAGCAGAAGCCACACCCCTTGGGGGATGCCTGTCACCTTGGCATTGCTCACTAGGCACCCTGACACTGCCAGCCTGGCACATTGGCATTATCCATCAGATACCTTTGCACTGCCAACTTGACACACTACATTGCTCAGTAAGCATCGGGCAGTGCCAATGTTGGGGAGAGGGGTCTGAAGGGACAGGGCCAACTTGGAAGGGGGAGGGCCTGAAGGGGGTGGGCTGATTGGAGAGGTACGTTGCACACTCTGCAACTGTAATCGAGGTGAGCGAGAGGGCACTATGAATTCTGCAAACATGATTGGTTGGCCCATACGGTACAGTTGAGGGTGGCTGATCGACTGATCCATGAAGAGTAGGGGAGAGTAGGCTGCACGTGGTGATGATGGGGAGGGGCTGGTCAGTGGGATTGATCACTATTCTGAGAATGCGCAGCTGTGTACCCTCTGCTGCAAGCTGCCGGCTTTTGGTGAGCTTAGGCTCCTCCACTCCCCCTCCCCCTGCTGGCGGGAAACAGATCTTGTTTTTTTTTCCATAGTGTGAGGTAAGATTTGATTTCTAACTCACCCAAAAAAACAACATCATTCTTTCCTGTATTCACACTCATTCAGCACTTAGAATATTTGTGGTAAGTTCACTCTCCCCTCAGAGTCCTGGAACCCCCAACCAGAGAGAAGCACCTCTCTGTATCTAACCTGTTAACACTTCTCAGAATTCTAGTCAGATTATCCCATAACGGAACAAACGAGCAAGATTTGGAGCAGACTCTGGATGGTGGAATAAGCTTGGAGTTATTTAAGAGTGGGCTGGGTGCTGGGGTGGGAGCTGTAGCATTTTCTCAGTGGACGGACTGGGATGTGCGGAATGACCTTCCACGCGTTTACTTACCTTGTGATTTTTGTCAAAAAGGATTTGTGTCAGCACAGCAGACGGGGTCTTTTCGCTGTCATTTTCAGTTTGTTGGGTAGGCAGTGAGGTTACAGTAAGCAGCAGACACCAATAACTGTGGGCTGCAGAGCCAGTGCCCCATAGGGCAAATGATCATTTTGTAGCTCCTGCATACATTCCCTCCAAATCAAATGTTGGAAAGCCAGTCAGCCTGTGTTTCTGGCAGCGTGTGCCAAACACTGTGAGATATTGTTAATTTAAAGAGGTGCACAGCGGGTGGGCAAGTCTTACAATTGAAGACAGCTGGCTGCCATAGAAAGCAAGAGATGGTTGCGTGCAAGAGAGAGACATGGAGAGCCCAACCTTTAGCAGAGAAGCAGGCCATTCGGCCCAACCTTTCCCATGCTGGTGTTGATGCCTTATATCAGCCTCCATCCCACTCCTCTTTCCACCAACATATCCCCCTGTTCCCTTCTCCCTGCTACATGGATCCAGCTTCGCCAGTGCTTCTGTGTCCATCTCTTCAACTGCTCCCAGCGGTGTTGGGTACAGCAGATCATAAAGAAAGCAAATGAAATAAAATTATGAAGGGCATAGATAGGGTGAACAGTGGGAAACTTTTTCCCAGGTCGGGAGTGACAAACGCAAGGGGTCACAGGTTCAAGGTGAGGGGGGCGAGGTTTAACACAGATGTCATTTTACACAGAGGGTGGTGGGGGCCTGGAATGCACTGCCAAGCAAGGCGGTGGAGGCGGACACGCTGGGATCATATAAGACTTATCTGGATAGTCACACAAATAGATTGGGAATGGAGGGATACAAACGAATAGTCTAGTTGGAGGCATGAGTGGTCCAGGCTTGGAGGGCCTGTTTCCTGTGCTCTATTGTTTGTTCTTTGAATGTTGGCATTCATAGATAAAGGAATAGAATATAAAGGTAAGGATGCATTGTTGTCACGTACAACACACTGGTAAGGCCGCACCTGGAGTATTGTGCACAGTTTTGGTCCATGTATTTGAGGAAGGATGTAGTGGCATTGGAGGCAGTTCAGAGGAGGTTCACTGGATTGATTCCAGAGATGAGGGGGTTTGTTGTACGAAGAGAGATTGAACAGTTTAGGCCGATACTCTCTGGAATTTAGAAGAATGAGGGGAGATCAAATTGAGATGAAAGGTATGGATAAAGTAGACATGGAGCGGATACTTCCTCTTGTAGGACATTCTAGGGCAAGAGGTCATTGTCTTAGGATATGGGATAGCAAATTTAAAGCAGAGTTGAGTAGAAACTACTTCTACAAAGGGTTGTGAATCTGTGGAATTCACTACCCCAAAGTGCAGTCGATGCTGGGACAGTGAGTAAATTTAAGGAGGAGTGAGACAGTTATTTAATTGGTAATGGGTTGATTGGTTATGGGGAGAAGCAGACAAATGGGGATGAGGAGTATATCAGTCCTGATCGAATAGTGGAATGGACTCAATGGGCTGAATAGCCTAATTCTGCTCCTATATCTTATGAATTTACCAAGAATGGTTTCTCTGGTCACCGCGGGAGTTTTTGTGCACGGTGTCTCAGGCCATTTAGTCCATCGGTGCTGGCAGTGCTCCACTACCAGGCCCTCGCACTGCATTCGGCCTTGATGGTGGTAGGCTGCTAGCTATTCCACTGCAAAAGGCATCACAACTGCTGGTGTATCAAAACAGCCAAAGAGTGAACCCTTTCTCACTCTTCAACTGTACAGATCACTGGGGTCCCACTCAGTGAGTGGGTGTTGGACGTTTTAGATTACAGATCAGTGCAGGGATGGTGTTCATTTCTATGTGGGTAACAGGTTTTATCCACAGAGTTTTAAAATGTCTGCACTATAGCTTTCAGCAAATGGAATTTAACCCTGAAATGTGTGAGGTGAAGCAATTTTGCGGGATTAACAAGACGAGGGATTATGTAATGATTGGTAAAATGTCTGGAAATACAGAGTTCCAGGGGACCTTGGGCTGCATGTCCATAGATCCCTGAAAGCAGCAGGACAGGGTAGATAAGGTGGTTCAAAAGGTGTATGGTCTTTATTAACTGAGGCATAGAATATAAGAGCAGGGATGATATGATGGAGCTGTATAAAACACTCATTAGACCACAGGTGAAATACCCTGAGCAGTTCTGGTCGCCACATTAGGCAAAAGCTATGGGAAGTCAATGGCCTAATGGTTTTATCACAAGACTGTTAATACAGAAACTCAGCTAATGTTTTGGGGTTCGAATCTCACCACAGCACATAGTGGAATTTGAATTCAATAAAAAATATCTGGAATTAAAAATCTACTGATGAAAGTTGTCAGAAAAACGCATCTGGTTCACTAATGTCCTTTGGGGAAGGAAATCTGCCATTTGGAAAAGTATGAGGTTTTGTACTTTGGAAGGAGGAATGGAGGCACAGACTATTTTCTAAATGGAGAAATGCTTATGAAATCACAAAGGGACTTGGGAGTTCTTGTTCAAAATTCTCTTAAGGTTAATGTGCAGGTTGAGTTGGTAGTTAGGAAAGCAAATGAAATATTAGTATTTCGAGAGGGTTAGAATACAAGAGCAGGGATGTATTTCTGAGGCTGGATAAGGCTCTCATCAGACCTCATTTCGAGTATTGTGAGCAGTTTTGGGCCCTATATTTAAGGAAGGATGTGCTGGCCTTGCAAAGGGTCCAGAGGAAGTTCACACAAATGATCCCTGGAATGAAAAACTTGTTGTATGAAGAATGGTTGAGACTCTAGTTTGCACTCATTGGAGTTTAGAAGGATGGGGAGGATCTTACTGAAAGATGAGTGGTGTGCCTCAGGGGTCTGTTTTGGGGCCCCTGCTGTTTGTAATTTTTATAAATGATCTGGATGAGGGTATTGAGGGATGGATCAGTAATTTCAGATGAACTAAAGTGGTGGGTGGTAGATAGTGAAGAGGGGTGTTTAGTTTCAGAGTGACTTGGACAAGTTGCAGAGCTGGCCGAGAGTGGCAAATGGAGTTTAATGTGGAAAGTGTGAGGTAATGCACTTGGCAGAACAATAAATGTGTAGAGTATAGGGCTAATGGTAGGCTCTTAATAGTTGAGAACAGAAGGATCTTGGTGTATTGTCAATAGATCCTGAAAGTAGGCGTCAAGTGAAAAGTTGTTAAGAAGGCTATGGAGTCTTAGCTTTTATTGGTAGGGGATTGAATTTAGGAGCCGCACATCATGTTGCACTGTACAAAACTCTAGTGCGGCCGCACTTGGAGTATTGTTGCAGTTCTGGTCCCACATTATAAGAAAGATGTGGAGGCATTGGAGGGGTACAGAGGAGGTTACAGGATGTTGCCTGGTATGGAGGGCAGGTCCTATGAAGAGAGGTTGAAGGATTTGAGGTGTTTTCGTTAGAAAGGAGGCGGCTAAGGGGGATCTTATTGAACATATAAGATGATTAGAGGTTTGATAGGGTGGACAGTGATAGCTTTTTCCTAGGATGGAAAAGCTAGCACAGGGGACACACTTTAAATTAAGGGGTATAGTTATAGGACGGATATCAGAGGTAGGTTCTTTACTCAAAGAGATTAGGGAGTGGAATGCCCTGCCTGCAGCTGTTGTAGATGCGCCAAGTTTGGTGGCGTTTAAGAGGTTAGTTGATAAGTAATGGATGAGAAGGGAATGGTTTAGTTAGGAGGGGCATTGCTTTTTATTTTGGTCGGCACAACATCGAAGGCCGAAGGGCCTGTTCTGTGCTGTAATGTTCTATGTTTCTATGAAACTTATAGAATACTGCGAGACCTGGATAGAGTGGACGTGGAGATGATGTTTTCAGTGGTAGGAAAAATTAGAACCGAGGGCACAACCTCAGACTGAAGGAACAATCCCTTAAAATAGAGATGAGGAGGAATTTCTTCTGTCATGGAGTGGTGAATCTGTAGAACTCTTTTATTTTTGATTTGGTTTGATTTATTATTGTCATATGCATTAACACACAGTGAAAAGTATGGTTTCTTGTGCGCAATACTGACAAAATGTACCATTCATAGAGAAGGAAACAAGAGAGTGCAGAATGTAGTGTCACAGTCATAGAAAGCATTGTTAGATAATTTAAAGAGTTAGAATGAAGTTTTAGAAGCATGGAATGAGAGAATTAGATGGTATGCTGGGCACAGCTTGCAAGAAGTCACCTCACTCCGGCACTATCTTGCCGCAGAAAGCTGTGGAGGCCAGGTCATTGAGTGTCATTGAGACAGAGGTAGATAGATTCTTGATTAATAAGAGGATCTGGGGATCATGGGGAAAAGGCTGGAGAATGGAGATGAGTAAAGTATCAGCCATGATTGAATTAGGCCAATTCGATGGGCTGAGTGGCCTAATTCTGCTTCTATGTCTTATGGTCTTACAGTCTTATCCTTATCTGATCTGGTCTACTTGTGACTCCAGAGCCACAGCAGTGTGGTTGACTGTCAGTTGTCCTCAAAGGCTAACTAGGGATAGGCAATAATCGCTGGCCAGCCAGCGGTACCCAAGTCTCTCAAATTAATTTTAAAAAAGTACCAGACTGTATGTGGAGGAGTTTCATTAGGATGCTGCCTGGGCTGGATTTTTCCAGCTATCAAGACTGACTGAATGGGCTGGGGTTGTTTTCCTTGGAGCAGAGAAGGCTGAGGGGGAACCTGATTGAGGTGTACAAAACTCTTAAGGGACGTAGATAGGGTGTATGAGAAGAACCTTTCCTCTTAGTAAAGGGCCAATAACCAGGGGGCAGAGGATTAAGGGAAAGAGGCAGGAGATTTAGAGAGGATTTGAGGAAGAATGTTTTGACTCAGAGAATGGTGGAAATCTGGAATATGGTGGTTGAAAGGGTTGTAGAGGCAGGAAACCTTCACAACATTGAAGAAGCATTTAAATGAACATTTGAAACACCATAGTGTACGTGGCTATGGAGAAAGTGCTGATGGGTGCTTAATGGCTGGCAGAAACATGGTGGGTCAAAAGGCCTGTCCTTGTAAAACGCTCTTGGGGGATCTTAATGAAAAAATTCTCAATGCCAAATGAGCGCAAAAATGGAATTCAGACTCGTTCTTTTGCTGAGAGAAAAATTCAAATCTTATCGCACTTAGAGAAAATAGGAGGCAAAGTGTGATTCTGATCAGTGGAGGGGGGAGTGAGAGTTTATTCATGCCAGGAAGCCGGCTGATGAATGCTGGAGGGTGCTTTTGCACATGCTCATAATTGTCACTTTCCCCACTTCAAAGGACGTTGCACTCCCAACTCATAACCGCTACTCTCTCATTACCTCCCTGATTGTGGCCCCTGATTTCCCTCCCCATCCCTCTGGTTGATCGCTGTGCCAGCAATTCCTAATTGTAGAATGTGCAGCTCCCACAAAGAACAAAGAAAATTACAGCACAGGAACGGGCCCTTTGGCCCTCCAAGCTTGCACTGCCCAACTTAACTGAAACCCCTACCCTTCCGGGGACCATACCCCTTTATTCCCATCCTATTCAGGTACTTTTCAAGATGCCTCTTAAAAGCCACTAACTCCTCCAGCAATGAGCTCCAGAAACCCACTCACTACTCCCTGTGTAAAATATCTGCTTCATACATCTCCTTTAAACCTTGCTCCTCGCACCTTAAACTATGCCCCGTAGTAATTGATTGTTCCATCCTGAGAAAAGGCTTCTGACTATCCACTCTGTCCACGCCTCTCATAATCTTGTAGACTTTTATCAGGTCTCCCCTCAACTTCTGTCACTCCAGTGAGAACAAAGTAAGTTTCTCTAAACTCTCCTCATAGCTAATGGCTTCCATACCAGGCAACAACCTGGTAAACCTTTTCTGTACCCTCTCCAAAGCCTCCATGTCCTTCTAATAGTGTGGCGACCAGAATTGAATGCTATATTCCAAGTGCGGCCTAAGTAAGGTTCTATAAAGTTGTAATGTGACTTACCAATTTTTAAACTCAATACCTCGGTCGATGAAGGCAAGTATGCCATATGCCTTCTTGATTACCTTCTCCACCTGCATTGGCACTGTCAGTGACCTGTGTACCTGTACACCCAGATCCCTCTGCCTATCAATACTCTTAAGGGTTCTGCCATTTACTGTATATTTCCTATCTGTAGTAGACTTTTCAAAATGTACTACCTCACATTTGTCTATCTGCCATCTCTCCGCCCAAGTCTCCAACTGATCTATGTCCTGCTGTATCCTCTGAAAGTCCTCACCACAAATCTACCAACCTTTCTGTCATCTGCAAACTTACTAATCAATCCAGTTACATTTTCCTCCAAGTCATTTATATATACTATAAACAGCCAAGGTCCCAGCACTGCTCCCTGTGGAATGCCTCTTGCCACAGCCCTCCATTCAGAAACGCACCCTTCCACTGCTACCCTCTGTCTTTGACTGAGCCACTTCTGTATCCACCTTGCCAGCTCACCTCTGATCCCATGCGACTTCACCTTCTGCACCAGTCTGCCATTACTGAAGTCCATGTAGACAACATCCATTGCCATTACCCTCGACAATAATCTTTGTCACTTTCTCGAAAAACTCAATCAAGTTGGTGAGACACATACTGTTGCTTCTTCAGGCACTATCTAATCTCTGCACCTTTGAGTATTATAGGGCAATTTAGCACGGCCAATCTATCTAACCTGCATATCTTTGGACTGTGGGAGGGAACCGGAACACACAGAGGAGACCAACGCAAAGACAGGGAAACGTACAATCTCCTCAAGAACAGTGATCCAAGCTAGGTATTGAACTCAGAGTCTTGGCACTGTGAGGCAGCCAGTGCTAACCGCTGTGTCACCGTGCTTCCAGTATAATACCAACAGAATGCTGCATTGTCTGACAGGTGAAGGAGGTGTGAAAGATCCCAAGGCAGTATTTTGAAGGGTACAGGAAATATCTCTGATGTGTTGGCTGATGTACATCCCTCAGTCAACATCACAAAACAGATTAATCGCTCAATCTAATGTTGCTGATTGCAGGAATTTGCTGTGCAGAAATTGGTTACCTTGTCTCCCGCATTACAAGAGTAATTATGTTTCAGAAATACTTAGAGTCATAGTGATTTACAGTAAGGAAACAGGCTCTTCGGCCCAACTTAACCATGCTGCCCTTTTTTTTATTAAACCCCAAGCTAACCCCAATGGCCCACATTTGGCCCGTATCCTTTTATACCCATCTTACCCATGTAATTGTCTAAATGCTTTTTAAAAGGCAAAATTGTACCTGCCTCTACTACTACCTCTGGCAGCTTGTTCCAGACACTCACCACCCTTTGTGTGAAAAAATTGCCTCTCTGGACACTTTTGTATCTATCCCCTCTTCCTTAAATCCATGCCCCCTACCTTTAGGAAAAGATGTTGACTATCTAGCTGATCCATGCCCCTCATTATCTTATAGACCTCTATAAGATCACCCTTCAGCCTCCTACACTCCAGAGAAAAAAAGTCTATTCAGCCTCTCATTAGAACTCAAACTATCAAGTCCCAGCCGCATCCTAGTAAATCTTTTCTGCACTCTTTCTAGTTTAATAAAATCCTTTCTATAATAGGGTGACTAGAACTGCACACAATACTTCATCTGAGATTGCCAGTCGTCGTTGAAGATGCTTCAAATGTCAATGTTTTTCTTTCTGGATGTATAGTCACAGTTGCTACGTGTCAAATTACGTAAACAGACATTGATTGAGGGATAATTATTGGCCAAGACATTGACAAGGAATTCCTGTGCCGTTCTTCAGAATAGTGCCATGGGATATTGGATGTTGAACTGAGATGGCAGACAGAGACTTGGTTTAATGTTTTATCCAAGGTGAAATCTTTGTAACACTCCCTCATCGCTGGGCCAATACGTCATTCTGGAGTGGCTCTCCACGGGCAGCATGGAAATTCTGAAAGTTGGATGGCACAGTGGCACAGTGATTAGCCTCACAGTGCCAGAGACTTGGGTTCAATTCTGGCCTCAGATCACCGTCTGTGTGGAGTTTGCACATTTTCTCTATGTCTGTGTGGGTTTCCTCTGGGTGCTCCAGTTTCCTCTCACAGTCTAAAGGTGTCGAGTTAGTTGGAATGGCCATGTTAAATCGCTCTTAGTGTCAAGGGGACTGGTCGGGGTTACAAAGATAGGGTCTGGGTGGGATTGTGGTCGGTGCAGACTCGATGGGCTGAATGGCCTCCTTCTGCACCGTAGGGATTCTGTGAAAGATGCTGTGTAAATCGTGCCCTTGTTGGTGTTGCTTTGCTTTGTAAATTGAGAAGGTCGGGCCATCATTGTGGACACTGGCCATTTGAAGCTGAGATTCAGTGTCCTCATAGTGTGACACACAGCTGAATAATTCAGAATGGGAGAACGTAGCATTCAAACGATGGGGAACATCAGTGTTGCCTTTCACGATTCATTCAGCTTGAAAGCTGATACGGTGCTTAATGTTTAATTACAATTCGGATGAGAAAAGAACAGGAGGCAGCAGTTTGCTGCGTCTGTGTCGAGCAGGCTGTGCTTGTTGAAGTGTGAATGTTATTGAGTTGGGTCCAGCACTGTTGAAGCAGATGGAGCCTCCTCTTGCCACCTATGTTATATAAGAGATCACTGTGTGTTTCGACTGAGCTGGTGCATCCTCTCATCCAGCACACGCCATTAATCTCTTCCGATTTCAGGGAAAGAGTAATGTCCGTCACTGGATTTCAAATGATCTTTGATTTAATATTCCAGCTCTTCGAAATATGCCCTGACTCCAACAACAACTTGTGTAGCACCTGTAAACAAGGCATTGGTGAGGCCGTACCTGGAGTATTGTGCACAGTTTTTGGTCCCCTTATTTGAGGAAATTTGTAGTTGTATTGGAAGCAATTTAGAGGAGATTCACTAGATTGATTCCAGAGATGAGGGGTTCGTCATATGAAGAGAAATTGAACAGTTTAAGCTGATACATTCTGAATTTAGAAGAATGAAGGAGAGATCAAATTGAGACACACAAAATGATGAAAGGTATGGATAAAGTAGACATGGAGCAGATTGTGGGACATTCAAGGACGAGAGGTTATAGTCTTACGATAAGGGGTAGCAAATTTAAAACAGAGTTGAAGGGAAACTACTTCTCCCGAAGGGTTGTGAATCTGTGGAATTCGCTACCCCAAAGTGCGATGGATGCTGGAATAGTGAGTAAATTTAAGGAGGAGCAAGGCAGATTTTTAATTGGTAATGGGTTGAAGGATTATGAGGAGAAGGCAGGAAAATGGGGATGAGGAGCATATCAGCCCTGATTGAATGGCAGAACAGACTCGATGGGCTGAATGGCCTGATTCTGCTCCTATATCTAATGAGTTTATGTGACAGCAGTGCATGATTATTTTTAACCCTGTCAACGATTCAGTGTTTTCTTACACAGTGCTTTGATTTTTCAATGAGGTGTTCCATTAGTGACACTCTCACTCAATATTATTAGTCTTGCTGGTGGAATCATTTATTGCCAGCAGGTTTCACGCTGATGTGAGATTTGATGAAATAATCCTTCCCGTTCCAACATTTTCCATTTTTGTTATTGAGGATTTTAAATTTGGGATATTTGCTTGAACGGGGAGCAGTGGGATAGCTGGGCTGAGCAGTGATTGGAACTTGGATGTGGACAGCAGAGTTTTGGCCTGAATTCCACTTTGCAGAAAAATAATTTATTAGAGTCACAAGTGGGCTTACATTGATACTGCAATGAAGTTACTGTGAAAGTCCATTAGTCGTTACACTCCTGTTCTGTCCTGTACGCCTGTTTGGATACAGTAAGGGAGAATTTAGTATAGTCAATGCATATCTTTCGGACCCTGGCGGGGGTGGGGGAGCGGAATTGGAGGAAACCCATGCAGAAATGGGGAGAATGTGCAAACTCCACACAGTGATCCAGGCCGGGATTCGACCTGGGCTGGTGGCGCTCTGAGGCACACGATGGCACAGTGGTTAGCACTGCTGCTTCACAGCACTGGGTTCGATTCCTGGCTTGGGGCGCTGTCTGTATGGAGTCTACACGTTCTTTGGCCCCAATCTACCTAACTAGCACGTCTTTCAAACTATGGGAGGAAACCGGAGCACCCGGTGGAATCCCACACGGACACAGGAAAAACACGTAAAGTCTACAGAGGCAGTGACACAAGATAAGAGTCGAACCTGTGAGACAGCAGTGCTAACCACTGTGCCATCGTGTAAGAAGGGTAAAGAACATCAGTTTGATGTAAGTTGCGGACAAACCCTTAAAGTTAGCAATTCCTGAGGCGGCGGGGGGGTGTGTGTTGGAAGCTCAGTGGACTCGGGTCAGTGACCTGTCCACAAGCCCAGCCCAGGATCAGCACTATCTTGGGATAAAAGGTCCCTTGGGCTTTGTAATGGCACAACCATAGTGTCACCTATCTAGTGTAATATCTGAGAACACAAGAAGTGGAGCAGGAGGATGTCATCAGTCCCTTCATGCCACATTCAATATGATCATGACTGATCTATACCAAAGCATGTTTTCTGTGCCATTTTCCCAGAACCCTTTATTCCCCAATTGATCAAATATTTATCCACCACCAGTTAAAATACTCCAGCCTCCAGCACCCTCTGGGCCAGAGAATTCCCGAGATTCCCCACCCTCTGTGAGAGGAGATTTCTACGCACTTCAGTTATAAATAGGGACAGGTGGGTATCTGTAGGTTCACAATGGGCCATACCTGACTGGATTCCCAGCCATATCCTTGAACTGTCATTGGAATGTGGGATATTGCTATTCTTGATCTGAATTTGTGATGGATTATTCAGAGGGTATTCCGAATTATCCGGATTCTGCTCCGAAGCTCAATGCCTCTGACGATAATAGGCAAAGGTATTAACATCCACAATTTGAGATCAGATTGGAAATCGTCCAGAATGGGAAGGAACCATCAGGGACTGCAAGCAATTGACTGTGTTTGACAACTGTAATAGTTTTTTGTTTGAAGTCGGATGCAGAAGCAGATGTAATGTTATATGGATTTCCAGAAAGCGTTCGATACACATTCTCCCCATGAGCTTGTTAACAAATATTCAAGAATTTAATACGGGAGCTGTAGCAGCATGGATAGAAACAAAAAACAGAAAATGATGGAAAGTCTCAGCACGTCTGACAGTGTCTGTGGAGAGAGAATAGAGCCAACGTTTCGAGTCTGGATGAGTTAAGAGCAAAGACAAGAAAAAGATTATGCTATGAGGGTGGGGGTGTGGGGTCTGTGATAGGACAAAGAGAATGTAAATGTGGATAAAGTTGGCTGAGAGAAGTGCCAATGGTGTCCAATAAAAGATTAGAATGTGTGAGTGGCAGAACAGAGGTACAGATGGATAAGGTAGCTGGCCTGAAGGATGATGGGTGGGAGGAGGGAGTGTCAGTATAATGACTTTAATCAGGCAATTGAGGTGGTCCTGTTAGAATATGAACTCCCTGATTAGTGGCCAAATTGATGGGGCCAATCAGGGAACCGCTTGCTTTGTACCTAACCAGGCGTGTCAGTTCCTCTGGGACTCCAGTGTGTAGACTGCAAACTGAAAGTACTCTGTGCACTGTTGTCAAACGTTTTTTTTTTAAAAAAAGGAATTTGGTGAAGGGACTTCTGCCTCCAAGAACTTATGACAGGGTGGCAAGAAAGAAAGCAGGAATAGAGAAATGGAAGCAAGAAAGAAGGATGATGAAAATGGACGAATTGAGATGAAAGGACAAAACAGAGTGAACTGAAATAAATGGAAATGGGTTGAAGATGGAGAATTTATGCTCTTTTGAATGGACTGTCAGACCTGCTGAGATGTTTCAGCATTTCTGGCACTTTTTATTTTTGTTTCAGATTCCAGCATCCACAGTCTTTTGATTTCAGCATGGATAGAGAATTGGTTGTTGGATGTTGCTCAAACAGACTGTTAACAATGACTCACTGTTGCATAACGGCCTCCACGATCTCAGGATGTCCCCAAGTGTTTACAGCCAAGGAAGATCAAGGAGGAGATTGAAGTGGTCTCCAAGACTCAGTATGAGGACGATCTGTGTCAGCCTGATCTCAATTGGTGGCAGTCTTATTTCAAGGTCAGGAGGTGTGTGTGTACCAAAGGCTTCAGCACAATATCTGTGCCAGCAGCCCACTGTCTGATACTGAAGAAACATAGCTCTGTCTTTTGGTTAAATGGTTATATTGAGACCCTCTCTGATCTCTGCATTAATGTTAACAATCGTATGTCACTAAGTGAGGGTCAGTGCGAGAATTTATTCAGCCAATATGTATCTCTCTGACAACATTGCTGGAAAAAAAATAGATATTCTGCTTCCCAAAACTCCCAAAATCTGTCACAAGAACACAAAAAAAAGCAGCAGTCGTGGGCCACCAGCCCTTCCAGTTTGTCCCTCTATTCAATACCACCATGGTTAGTCTGAGCCAACCTGAACTCCTTTTCTATGTCCTTTTCTCATCTCCCTCTCTTCCTCGATCAATCAAATATTTATACACCTCCACTTTAAATATGTCGAATGATCCAGCCTTCAGCACTCTTTGGAGCAAACAATTTCCAGAGATTCGCCGCCCTCTGTGGGAAGGATTTTGATTTAATTTGATTTTCATTTGGTTTATTACTGTCATGTGTTAACATACAGTGAAAAGTATTGTTTCTTGAATGCTATACAAACAGAGCATACCATTCATAGAGAAGGAAAATAAAGTTAAAGTTTATTTATTAGTCATCAAAGGTAGGTGTCTTGGCAGTGTTGAGGAGCAGAAGGATCTTGGGGTCTGGGTCCATAGGACTCTTAAATCTGCCCCGCAAGTGGAGGATGTGGTCAAGAAGGCAGATGGTGTACTGGCCTTCATTAATAGAGGAATTGAGTTTAGGAGTCGGGAGGTAATGCTGCAACTTTATAAGACCCTTGTCAGACCCCACTTGGAGTATTGTGTGCCGTTCTGGTTGCCTCACTATAGGAAGGATATGGAAGCTATTGAGAGAGTACAGAGGAGATTTACAAGGATGTTGCCTGGATTGGGGGGCATGCCTTATTAAGATAGGTTGAGGGAGCTTGGTCTCTTCTCCTTGGAGAAATGAAGGTTGAGAGGCGACTTGATAGAGGTTTATAACGTGTTGAGAGGAATAGATAGAGTGGATTCTCGGAGGCTATTTCCCAGGACTGAAATGGTCGCTACGAGAGGACACAGGTTTAAGATGCTGGGGGAAAGTACAGAGGAGATGTTAGAGGTAAGTTTTTCACTCAGAGGGTGGTGAGTGAATGGAATCGGTTGCTGTCAGTGGTGGTAGAGGCGAACTCACTGGGGTCTTTTAAGAGACTTCTGGATGAGTACGTGAGATTTAATGAGATTGGGAGTTACAGATAGTTCTATGGCCTGGTAGGTAAAGATCTGATTGGCACAACTTGTGGGCCAAAGGGCCTGTTTGTACTGTAGTGTTCTATGTTCTATTAGCAAGCTAACTTTAACACCTCAATGAAGTTACTGTGAAAATCCTTTAGTCGCCACACTCTGGCACCTCTTTGGGTACACCGTTAGGGAGGATTTGGCACAGCCAATGCACCTAATCTGCACGTCTTTTGGACTGTGGGAGGAAACTGGAGACCTGGAGGAAATCCACGCAGACATGGGGAGTATGTGCAGACTCCAGATAGACAGTGACCCAAGCTGGGAATTGAACCTGGGTCCCTGGTGTTGTGAGGTGGCAGTGCTAACCACTGTGCCACTATGCCACCCATACTATGCAACTTTGCTGCCTCTGCTGTGCAACCATGCTGCAGAATGTAGTGTTATGGTCAATTTCTATGCACCTCAGTTTTAAATGCTCGGCCCTTTATCTGTCGCTGTGTCTGCTTGTTTGAAACAGTCCAACCAGTGTAAACATCTCATGGCCATCCTTCAAACCCTCTCAGGAGGACAGTACATGAACCGTGATCTACACAATACATGTCATATAGAGTCTTAGGGTCATAGATGTTTACAGCAGGGAGGATGTTGCTGATGGTGGGGGAGTCCAGAACCTGGGGTCACAGTCTGAGGATTCGGGGTAGACCATTTAGAATAGACATGAGGGGACATTTCTTCACCCAAAGAGTGATAAGCCTGTGGAATTCATTACCACAGCAAAGTAGTTAATGCCAAAATATTAAATGTATTCAATAGCAAGCTGGATAAAGCACTTGGGATGAATGGGACCAAAGGTTATGGGGAAAAAGCAGGATTACGCTATTGAATTGGATGATCAGCCATGATTGTGATGAATGGTGGAGCAGATTCGAGGGGAAAAATGGCCTCCTCCTGCTCCTATCTTCTATCCTACAATATTGAGGGCTGAAGGGCCTGTACTGTCCTATGTTTTTATGTTTCTATATTCCTTCCCTGTTGCTGGGTCAAAATCTTGGAAATCCCTCCCAAACAGCACTGTGGGTGTGCCTACCCAATGTGGACTGCAGCGATTCAAACTGGTGGCTTGCCATCACCTTCTCAAGGGCGATTAGAGATGAGCAACAAATTTGGTCGAACCAATGAAGCCTACACCCCATAAAGGAATGAAAAATAAATTAGGGATTCTAAGTTATTATCAGAAGAGGAGGAGGTGAATTCAGTCTGAAATCCAGGCCAAAGTTTACTTGTCAACAACTTTACTGAAAAAGCAGAAATTCTGTTATTATATCAGAGTATGGCTGTGACAAAATATCATAGAGTTCCTACAGTGCAGAAGGAGGCTATTCAGCCCATCAAGTCTGTACTAACAACAATCCAACCTCAGGCTCTATCCCAAAACTCCACATGTTTACCATGCTAATCCTTCTAATGTACAGATCTCAGGACACTAAGGGGCAATTTACCATGGCCAATCAATCTAATCCGCACATCTTTGGGCTGTGGGAGGAAACCGGTGTGAACCTATGAAGATACAGAGAGAATTTCACTCAAAGGGTGGTGAATCTCTGGAATTCTCTGCCCATTGAAGTGGTGGAAGCTGCCTCACTGAATATATTTAAATCACGGGTAGATAGATTTCTGATAGACAAGGGAATTAAGGATTATGGGGAGAAAGCGGGAAAGTGGAACTGATCCACTTCAAATCAGCATGACCTTGTTGAATGGCGGGGCAGGCTTGAAGGGCTAGATGGCCTACTCCTGCTCCTATTTCTTATGTTCTTATGTGCAATCTTCGCACAGACAGTGACCCAAGCTGAGAATCAAACCCGGGTCCCTGGAGCTGAGGGGCAGCAGTGCTAACTACTGTGCCACCATACCACCTGGCAACATTGTCCACATTTCACAAGTTCTTCCTTGGCCATACAGCTTTTGGGGATTCCCTGAGATTGTGAAGGTTACTGCATAAAATGCAAGAACTTATATGATTTATTAATGTACAAATTGGAACTCTGGCAGACTGTGATCTTGAAACCAGCTGACAAGGCAAAAGAGAGTGTTTGACAAACAGGAAGGGAAACTGTAAAAATATTTATGGAAATCTCATTGGTCTGGCAGAATGTGCAGACAGTAAAGTGATAGACAGCGGTGAAGTGGAAGGTGATGTATTTGAGAAAGGGGAGTATGCACGGAATGGAAAGATGCTAAAAGTTGTGAATAAATGAAGTGAGAGTGAATATGGATATGGATGTAACCAAGGCTAAGTACCATTTAGATTTTTGTGGATATGGCATAGATTCTTGCTCTAAAGAGAAACAGGTTGCTGAATGTTTTCACTTGCGGTCATCAGGACAAACACAAGAATACCAAATTTCAAACAATCAAAACAATTGAAGCAGGAAAGGATGCTAATTGGTTGGCAAATTGATTGTGAGGGAGGAAGCAAAGGGTGACAATAGACTCTGCACAAACTCTCAATTTATTCAAAAAGATACAACAATTGATCATATTATATCAGATTTCCAACATCTGCAGTATTTTGCTTTTATTGAATATATTCCTTTTATCTGGCAGGAACAGATTCCTGTGTAGGAATCTTTGTCACTTCCAGCAAGTGCAACTGAGCCACGTGATGAGCTTTACTGATTATTATTATCATAGAATCCCCACAGAAGTGCAGAGCAGGCCATTTGGCCCATCAGGTCTGCACTCTCTTCTCTGCCCTATCCCCATAACCCTCTGCAGTTACCATCCATCTAACCAACACACTGTGGGAGGGAACCGGAGCATCCAGACAAAACCCACGCAGACGTAGGAAAACATGCAAACTCCACACAGACAGTGGTCGAGGCCGGAATTGAACCCGGGTCCCTGGGATTGTGAGGCAGCAGTTCTATCCACCGTGCTACCCCCATTGGGATGATATTGAAGATGTAGTTATGTTCAGGTTGAGAGTGCCACTCAGATTCTGACTCACTAAATGTTGGCATTGCCAGTGATACAGAAGTGTTGTAACGTAACAAACAATTTTCACATAGCAAACTCCCACAAACAGCAGTGTAATAATGCTCAGGATATCTTTTATTTTTAGTGAGGTTGTTGAGAGATAAATGTTGCCCAGGATTTCTGGATGAATTCCCCTACTGCCTTTCCTAAAGTGACACATGACCTTTCATTTTTTTAAAATTCTTTTGCAAGTTGAGGATGTCACTGACTGGGTTGAATTTGTTGCCCATCCCTAATTGCCCCTTGAGAAGTTGATGGTGACCTTCCTTCTTGAAGTGCTGTCGTCCTTGTGATGTAGGTACAAACACAGTGCTGTTAGCAATGGCATTCCAGATTGACCCAGTGACAGTAAAGTAATGGTGATATGATCTGATTTGAATTTAATTTATTATTGTCACATGTATTAACCTACAGTGAAAAATATTGTTTCTTGTGTGCTATACAGCCAAAGCAGACTGTTCATAGAAAAGGAAAGAAGAGAGTGCAGGCTGTAGTGTTACCGTCATAGCTAAGGTATAGAGAAAGATCAACTTAATATAATGTAGGTCCAGTCAAAAGTCTGACAGCAGCAGGGAAGAAGCTGTTCTTGAGTTGGTTGGTACGTGACCTCAGACTTTTGTATCTTTTTCCCAATGGAAGAAGGTGGAAGTGAGTATGCGTGGGGTGCGTGGGATCCTTAATTATGCTGGCTGCTTTTCTGAGGCAGTGACAAGTGTGGACAGAGTAGTGAGTGGATGAGACATCGATTTGAGTGATGTACTCGGCTACATTCACAACCCCTTGTAGTTTCTTGCAGTTTTGGGCAGAGCAGAAGCCATACCAAGCTATGAGACAAACCAGAAAGAATGCTCTCTATGGTGCACTTGTAAAGGTGGTGAGAGTCGTAGCTGACATGCCAAATTTCCTTAGACTTCTGAGAAAGTAGAGGCATTAGTTAAGAATGTGAAGGAGAATCTGGACAATGCGTGTTAGTGCTGGAGAGAGTTTAGGGTGTTGGATGGAGTTCCAATCAAGAGGGCCTCTTTGTGATGGTAAGTGTTAAGTTTCTGGAGCTGCATTCACCTGAGGAAGCTGAAAGCTTTGTTTCACCCTCTCTAACTTGTGCCTTATAGATGGTGGACAGAAATTGTGTGTCAGAGGTGAGTTACTCACTACAGGATTCCAAGTCTGCGTCCCACCCTTATTGCCACAGTATTTATATGTCTGATCCAGTTAAGTTTCTGGTCAATGGTTGCTCCCAGGGAGTCGATAGTCGTGGTTCAGTTATGGTTATGGCATTGAATGGCAAGGGGAGATGGTTAAATTCACCCTCGTTGGAGATGGTCGTCACCTGGCATTTGTGTGGCTCAGTGGTTGGTATTGCTGCCTCACAGTGCCATGGACCCGGGTTCAATTCCAGCCTTGGGTCATTGTCTGGGTGGAGTTTGCACATTCTGCCTGTGTCTGTGTGGGTTTTCTCTGGGTGCTCCGGTTTCCTCCCACAGTCCAAAGATGTGTGGGTTAGGTTGACTGGCCGTGCTAAACTGCCCCTTAGTATCAGGGGGACTAGGAGGGTAAGTATGTGGAGCCAAGTGGATAGGGTCTGGGTGGGATTGTGGTCGGTGCAGACCCGATGGGCTGAATGGCCTTCTATGCACAGTAGGGATTCAGTGAAGGTTATTTGCCACTTATCAGCCTCAGCCTCAGCCTACATTTCTTGCATGTGGGAATGAGTTGCTTCATTAAGTGCGGAGTTGTGGCTGCAACTTTCCCCTGTGTCATTATGAACTCAGTAAGAATTTAGCAACACCAATTATTAATCCAACCGATTTATTTGATAGTAAAATAGCGAGCTTTCAACACTCCCGTGTCTTCATCAGGCAAGTGCAGTGTTCTGGTCTGCAATAGCACACATCAGCACAGACAGTCAGAGATTGCTGATTAGAATGCGAATCCTTACATCTAACCTGCTATTCAAGTGTTAAAGTGGCTAACAATGTGTGTGAAGGGGATCCTGAGCATTGTTAGAGAGTTGTGTATTTTCTCCAGACAGCACAGTAAGTGAGGTTTTTTGCTAACCCAGGCAAGTTACGGGGGTTACAGATAGTGTGTCATGAAGCCAAGATCCCTGTTAAGACCGTCCTCATGTGTGCGGAGCTTGGCTATCAGTCTCTGCTCAGCGACTCTGCGCTGTCGTGTATCACGAAAGCCCCCTTGAAGAACATTTACCCGCAGGTCGGAGGCCGAATGCCCATGACTGCTGAAGTGTTCGCCCACAGGAAGGGAACTGTTTTGCCTGGTGATTGTTGAGCGATGCTCATTCATCCGCTGTCGTAGTGTCTGCATGGTCTCCCCAATATACCATGCTTCGGGACATCCTTTCTTGCAACGTATTAGGTAGACAACGTTGGCCGAGTTGCAAGAGTATGTACCGTGCACCTGGTGAATGGTATCCTCACGTTTGATGATGTCGTCCATGTCTATGATCCGGCATGTCTTGCAGAGGTTGCTGTGGCAGGGTTGTGTGGTATTGTGGTCACTGTTCTCCTGAAGGTTGGGTAGTTTGCTGCGAACAATGATCTGTTTGAGGTTGTGCGGTTGTCTGAAAGCAAGAAGTGGGGGGGTGGGGATGGCCCTAGCGAGATGTTCATCGTCATCAATGATATGTTGAAGACTCCGGAGAAGATGTCGTAGCTTCTCCGCTCCGGGGAAGTACTGGACAACAAAGGGTACTCTGTCCACCGTGTCCCGTGTTCGTCTTCTGAGGAGATCAGTGCGGTTTATCGTTGTGGCACGTTGGAACTGTCGATCGATGAGTCGAGCGCCATATCCTGTTCTCACGAGTGCATCCTTCAGTGTCTGGAGGTGTCTGTCACGATCCTCCTCATCTGAGCAAATTCTGTGTATACGGAGGGCTTGTCCATAGGGAATGGCTTCTTTAACGTGTCTAGGGTGGAAGCTGGAGAAGTGGAGCATTGTGAGGTTGTCTGTCGGTTTGCGGTACAGTGAGGTGCTGAGGTGACCGTCCTTGATGGAGATGCGTGTGTCCAAGAATGCAACTGATTCTGGAGAATAGTCCATGGTGAGTCTGATGGTGGGATGGAACTTGTTGATATCATCATACAGTTGTTTCAATGATTGTTCACCATGAGTCCAAAGGAAAAAGATGTCATCAATGTATCTAGTATATAACCTTGGTTGGAGATCTTGTGTGGTGAAGAAGTCTTGTTCGAACCTGTGCATGAAGATGTTGGCATACTGAGGTGCGAATTTGGTCCCCATGGCTGTTCCGTGTGTCTGGATGAAAAGCTGATTGTTGAAGGTGAAGCCAACATCCCCCACGACGATGGTATTGCTGCAACTGCCTCAGTACTCAATGCCAACAACTGCCAGTTTCCAGATGCAATTTTACAACTCATCCGCTTCATCTTGGACCACAATGTCTTCACCTTCAACAATCAGCTTTTCATCCAGACACACGGAACAGCCATGGGGACCAAATTCGCACCTCAGTATGCCAACATCTTCATGCACAGGTTCGAACAAGACTTCTTCACCACACAAGATCTCCAACCAAGGTTATATACTAGATACATTGATGACATCTTTTTCCTTTGGACTCATGGTGAACAATCATTGAAACAACTGTATGATGATATCAACAAGTTCCATCCCACCATCAGACTCACCATGGACTATTCTCCAGAATCAGTTGCATTCTTGGACACACGCATCTCCATCAAGGACGGTCACCTCAGCACCTCACTGTACCGCAAACCGACAGACAACCTCACAATGCTCCACTTCTCCAGCTTCCACCCTAGACACGTTAAAGAAGCCATTCCCTATGGACAAGCCCTCCGTATACACAGAATTTGCTCAGATGAGGAGGATCGTGACAGACACCTCCAGACACTGAAGGATGCACTCGTGAGAACAGGATATGGCGCTCGACTCATCGATCGACAGTTCCAACGTGCCACAACGATAAACCGCACTGATCTCCTCAGAAGACGAACACGGGACACGGTGGACAGAGTACCCTTTGTTGTCCAGTACTTCCCCGGAGCGGAGAAGCTACGACATCTTCTCTGGAGTCTTCAACATATCATTGATGACGATGAACATCTCGCTAGGGCCATCCCCACCCCCCCACTTCTTGCTTTCAGACAACCGCACAACCTCAAACAGATCATTGTTCGCAGCAAACTACCCAACCTTCAGGAGAACAGTGACCACAATACCACACAACCCTGCCACAGCAACCTCTGCAAGACATGCCGGATCATAGACATGGACGACATCATCAAACGTGAGGATACCATTCACCAGGTGCACGGTACATACTCTTGCAACTCGGCCAACGTTGTCTACCTAATACGTTGCAAGAAAGGATGTCCCGAAGCATGGTATATTGGGGAGACCATGCAAACACTACGACAGCGGATGAATGAGCATCGCTCAACAATCACCAGGCAAAACAGTTCCCTTCCTGTGGGTGAACACTTCAGCAGTCATGGGCATTCGGCCTCCGACCTGCGGGTAAATGTTCTTCAAGGGGGCTTTCGTGATACACGACAGCGCAGAGTCGCTGAGCAGAGACTGATAGCCAAGCTCCGCACACATGAGGACGGTCTTAACAGGGATCTTGGCTTCATGACACACTATCTGTAACCCCCGTAACTTGCCTGGGTTAGCAAAAAACCTCACTTACTGTGCTGTCTGGAGAAAATACACAACTCTCTAACAATGCTCAGGATCCCCTTCACACACATTGTTAGCCACTTTAACACTTGAATAGCAGGTTAGATGTAAGGATTCGCATTCTAATCAGCAATCTCTGACTGTCTGTGCTGATGTGTGCTATTGCAGACCAGAACACTGCACTTGCCTGATGAAGACACGGGAGTGTTGAAAGCTCGCTATTTTACTATCAAATAATTGGTGTTGCTAAATTCTTACTGAGTTCTTACCACTCCAATCCAACGCCGGCATCTTTACATCATGATCATTATGAACTAACAGCTATACTTTGACCTAATGCTGAGGGGGACCTATTGATGAAGGTGGTTGAGGTCAGAATTCTGTGGCACATCTAACCATGTGGTGTGCCCGGGAACATTTGCTTCTGGGATGTCCTAAGGTCATGACAAGACAGGATTGAAATGCAAGTTCCGTCTTTCCTTTCTTAAGTTGTTTTCTCAGCGATGTCAATGACACACGTCAGCTCTGCCTTTATATTTCTCCGTTTAAATCGAAAGGCGATGGTTTTGCAGTTGTTTATGTGACATTTCTAATAATCCTGGACAACAGCGAGTGTTCCCTTGGCTTTGGCCCATTTCCTCTGTGAGGCATTGCAGGAGAATAGAGTGAATGAGGCAGACATTGTCAGTCAGGCAGTACATGCTAATGGATTTGAAATCCATCCAGGAGAATCCGCGTGATTCCTGAGCCCCCTATTCACTGTAAGAAAATAAATAGCACTGTGTTACGCACCGTACACTGGCTCAGTTCAGCTAGCAAGTGCCTCCATATGCAGCTACATAATACTGGAAATGTCATAAGGCCCTGAAGAACACGCTTCTCCTCCAACAGCAGACTTTTGCTTACTGGTGCCTGTTCTTCCTGCCACTTTGCCGTTGGTCATTACATTCCTGCCTTCTGGAACTCCCTCGCTGTTTGCACCTTGTCAATCGCCGGCCCACACTCTCCCCACCCGAGCCATGGAAGGAGATGGTGGGTTTTTAAATCTCAATGCCTGGCAATTGGCTTCACAACAGACTGGCACAATCCGCTTAGTGTTGGCACACTGTTGCATTAGTATATTGCTGTGATTTGGCCACAGTCCAGCAGGATTCAGTTATTTTCCCAATGTCAACCCAGAAATTGGCATTTAGTGAATTAATTTTCACAGTTGGTCCAGGTCGGGTTTGAACTTGTGAACTCCAGTTTGCTTTTCCAGCCTCAGAAAGAGTACAGTATTTGTATCCCTTGTTGTCTTCCTGCTCATCATTCATTGCTCTGACTATCTGAAGTTAATTGTTCAAAATGGCTTGCTGCAGAGTAGGACCACCACAGAATTGAAGGGTGGCACGGTGGCACACTGGTTAGCACTGCTGCCTCATAGTGCCAGGAAACTGGATCAATACTGACCTTGGGTCACTGCCTGTGTGGAGTTTGCACATTCTCCCTGTGTCTGCATGGGTTTCCTCTGGGTGCTCCGGTTTCCTTCTCAGCCCAAAAAGATGTGCATGTTAGGTTGATTGGCTGTGCTAAATTGACCCTTGATATGAAGGGGACGAAGAGGATATTTATGTGGAGTTACGGGCATAGGGCTTGGGTGGGGTTGTTGTCGGTGCAGGCTCGATGGGCTGAATGGCCTCCTCCTGCACTGTAGATTCTGTGAGTCTCCTTTGACTCTGAACGAATTCCAGCTGGTAGTGTCTGTTATATTATGCGAGCATTGATTCAGTGAATGAGCAACTTGCTGTCAAATTGTCAAAAATATCACAACGCCAGTTGGACCTTGGGTTGGTTTTATTGTGCAAAGTGCATGACAAATAGGGAAAGATTATCCATTTTGAGTCAGGAAGTGCTCTCAGTTACATCCCTGCCAGCTCTATTTCAAGTACAAATATCTGGTGATTCATGCATTCTGTTAGGTGGAAATAGATTAAAATAACAGGAACAGTTGGTGCACTTGCCTCATTGGGAAATTTGCTCAGAGCCATTCAGGGCCACAAGAGAAATGCAGATATTGAAATTAGTGTAGTTGTATAAGCTTCCAATCATTCATAGCCAGTGCAAGGTCATTGAAATAGCCTTCGGAATCTTATTGGCATAGTTTGATTTATTTATTACGCTACAGCTTGTGCATTGAGGTGAAAATATTACTTAATGTCGAAAAATGTCTTTAAGCTCTTCACTGAGTGAGATTGCTTTTTAAGTGTAATGGTTTGCTATGTTGGCCAAAAGTGGTGGTGAACAGGGACCTGCACAAGGAGTTGGATGTGTGGGAAATGATTCTGATGACATTTACTGAGGAGTGAACGTTGCCCGTCAGTGCTTGGATTGTAAACACTGGAGTAATAGCTTAAGCTGATTCCTGCACTTCCATTTCTGTGCAGGCTTTCCTCTGTAGCAAGATGTTTATCACACAATGGTCAGAGGAATGAACACTCAGCAAGAAGGGAACACAGTGCTCAAATACTGTATTGTTGACTGAATATTGAAGAAATATTCAAAGGAATATTGAGACCTTGCTGCTTTCCCAATAATTATATTGATCTATCATATTGCAAAAATGTTATGATTATCATCATCCTCCAGTTTATATCAATAAATGAAATGCAAACAGTAATTTTTTTCTACTTTTTTCATATTTAAAGAACTCGAGATTTAAATGCCTCAACCACTTGACAGTTCCACAAAGCTTATCCACTTTTAATTCACATTTAGGAAAATTCTTACCTCTCCTAAAGGGAACCTTATCTCTCCTAAAGGGATACGTTTACCTATCCAGAAGGTTACTCTACTTCTCCAAATAATCACAGCAGTTTTAGACCTTTGCTTTAAAGATCTAATGTTCATGAGTTGCGTTTTGTGTTCGTGAGTTATGTTTTGCGCATCCCACTAATGAAATCTGGATTTATTTTAAGGCAGACATGCTTTTCAATGTACAGTGCAAGCTGCAAGCCCTTCCCCCTGTCCCTCATTCCCCCACCCATCCCAACCCCAGAAAAATGGTGGGTACCAGATTTGGGGAACGGGACTCCCAAATTGAGGCTCTTCCATCATTTGGGTTAACCTCAACACACTTTGCATTCCCACGAAAACTAACGCCTTAGTGTCCTGTTTTAATGTGGCACAAATGACACCACAATCTTCCCCTCAGGCCACCCAGGGAGTATCAGGTTACATGCTCAGACCCCTTGTGTGAATCAACCCCACAACCTCCTGGTCCAGAGGTAAGAAGGCTATCAACTAATCCAAGCTGATATTCAAAAATGTAAAAAAGTAATTTGAGGAAATTATTGTTGCCCAGGTAACTCAGTCACTTAATTCTTACAAGAATCTTGAATACTTTATCAGAAAGTTTGAGCAACTTGGACCCATACTCATTAGGAGTTTAGAAAAGTGATCTTATTGAAACATATACATTTCTGAGGGGGTTTGATTGGGTGGGTGGTGAGAGGATGTTTCTTCATGTGGGGGAGAAATAGAACCATAAAACCAGAAGACATGGAAGGAAAATTAGGCCATTTGCCCATTGAGTCTGCTCTGCCATTCTATCATGGCTGATAAATTTCTCAACCCCAATTCCTGCCTTTTCCCATAATCTTTGATCCCCTTACCAAACAAAAAATTATCTATCTCTGTCTTAAATGCATTCAATGACCTGGCCTCCACGGTTTTCAGTGACAATGAGTTCCACAGATTTACCACCTTCTGGCTGAAGAAATTCCTCCTCAAGTTGGTTCTTCATTCAGAGGCTGTGCCCTCAGATCTGAGGTTGATGGAAACATCTTCCCGGCTTCCTGGACCAATTTAAAGATAAGTATTGGGGGGTGGGGGGGGGGGAACAGACAAGAAAGTGGAATCAAGGCTGCATCAGCTCAGCGATGATCTAATTGAATGGTGAAGCAGGCTCAAGGGGCCGAATGTCTATCCCTGCTCCTAATTCTTATGGTCTCATTATATAAGAACGTCTCTTCTGCGTAAGAAGGAATATTCTGAAATTTTACCCACTTTGCTCTGTAAAATTTTTTAACTGGCCTCCACATGAGCTTTCTGCTGGTTGAAAGCATCCAATCCTGCAAGCCTGCAGACACCTGAAGCCAACCCCCACTGCGGAGATGATGGACGGTCAGAGATTTTTTTTTTATTCATTCGTGGATCGTAGGGCATCGCTGGTTAGTCAGCATTTATTGCCCATCCTTATTGCCCTTTTTCAGAGGGCAATTAAGAGTCAATCACATTGCTGTGGCTCTGGAATCACATGTAGGCCAGACCAGGTAAGGATGGCAGTTTTTCTTCCTTAAAGGGACAATAGTGAACCAGATGGGTTTTTCTGATGATCGACAATGGTTTCATGGTCGCCAGTGGATTCTTAATTCCAAATGTTTTTTTGTCAAACTCAAATTCCATGATCTGCTGTGGCTGGATTTGAACCCGGGTCCCCAGAGCATTATCTCATAACCACTCATCCACTGCACATTCTGTTCATTGCACTCACATCTTAGCAAATAGCATCCACCTGATCAAATTGAACCCAAGGGTGTCAGGGACAGAACACACAAATAAATGGTGGTGCAAGGAAGGCAGTGATAGTGGGGGAAGAGGGAGAGGGGCAGTGGTTGAAGTATATTGAGAATGATGGGGAAATGAGTTGAGCCAAAGGCTCAAAGGAACTTTTACAATGCTGATGTGTATTTATTATTTATTACCAATGTTGCATTTTTGTAAACGTATCAGGTGCTTATTGATAGCTTTTGAAAGTTAAGTCAGGCCATTCTCTGTAAAATATGGAGTGGAAAGTGGTGGTGAGTGGGGGGAGGGGTTTGGATCCTTCGACCTTGACCACAGCTGGGATTTTCCAGTCCCACTGCAGTGAACAGTGAGCATCAGATTTTCCATTCTCACTGGCAATGGCGGTGGGGTGTGATTGGCCAGAGAATTCATGACTGGGATGTGGATCTTGTAGTTGGCAGGGGTGTTTATCCTGAAACCTCCCCAGATCCGGGCTAATGGAAATTTCCAGCATTGAGATGCATTTGTTGGGCACGAATCTTCCAGATTCCCAGAATCGGGATGTGTAAATAGAGTGGAGATAAGAGTGTGGCTGTAACCTCTACAGGCTGAGTGGCCTACTCCTGTTCCTAAGTGCATGTTGACTCATGTTTATGCTTAAGAAAGAAAATTAAATGGTTCCATTTATGTAACACATTATTTCCTCAGACACATAGGAAATGAGGTCATCCACTTTGGATCTTAGAAGACAAATGACCAATCTTTCTGTTTTTGGTGATGTGAGTTCAGGGTGAAAGTGGAGTCAAGCAGGGCTCCCTGTCCTTTCACTTCATCCAGTTAAATCAAAGAACCATTTCCATTTGTGCAGGGACATCCAAAATAAGGATATGACCTCCATGTGGACAAGAAGGCGTATGGTGTACTAGCCTTCATTCATCGAGGGATTGAGTTTAGGAGCCGGGAGGTAATGCTACAACATTATAAGACCCCTAGTCAGACCTCACTTGGAGTATTGTGCGCAGTTCTGGTCGCCTCACTACAGGAAGGATGTGGAAGCTATTGAGAGGATGCAGAGGAGATTTACAAGGATGTTGCCTGGATTGGGTTGCATGCCTTATGAGGATAGGTTGAGGGAGCTCGGTGTTTTCTCCCTAGAGAGACAAAAGGTGAGAGGTGGCCTGATAGAGGTTTATAAGATGTTGAGAGGTATAGATAGGATGGATTCTCAGAGGCTATTTCCCCGAGCTGAAATGGTCGCTACGAGAGAACACAGGTTTAAAGTGCTGTGAAGTAGATACAGAGGAGATTTCAGGGGTAAGTTTTTCACTCAGAAGGTGGTGGGTGAGTGGAATCGGCTGCTGTCGGTAATGGTGGAGACGAATTCTTTGGGGTCTTTTAAGAGACTTCTGGATGAGAACATGGGATTTAATGGGATTGAGGGTTATAGATAGGCCTGGTAGGTAGGGATATGATCAGTACAACTTGTGGGCCGAAGAGCCTGTTTGTGCTGTAGTGTTCTATGTTCTAAGGCTTGTATGTAACGTAAAGATGCCCAAAGATGTGCGAGCTAAAGTAAAGTCCAACAACGTGCAGGTTAGGTGGACTGGCCATGGGGTGAGCTGGATGGGATGGTTTTTTTTTGGAGAACTGGTGTGCACTAGGTGAGCTTGGTGGCTTCCTTCTGCACTCTGGGGGTTCTATGATTCTCTGTAAACATATATAAGTGGGATCGAATAACCTCTCTCTGTTTTGTGCATTCTATGGAACTGTTTTTTTTTGTCAGCTGAAAACTCTTTGAATGATCAACAATCAGCGAGAATATGATTCTGTTAAAAAATATTACACATGCACATATCATGGGCAAATAACCAGAAATCTGGGTGGCACGGTGGCACAGTGGTTTGCACTGCTGCCTCAGAGCACCAGGGACCTGCATTCGATTCCTGGCTTGACTGTGTGAAGTTTACACATTCTCCCTGTGTCTGCATGGGTTTCCTCTGGGTGTTCTGGTTTTCTCCCACACTCCAAAGCTGTATGGGTTAGGTGGATTGGCCAGGCTAAATTGTCCCTTAATGTCAGGGGGTTCTTGCTAGGGTAAATATATGAGGTTATGGGGATAGGGCCTGGGTGGGATTGTGGTTGGTGTAGAATTGATCGGCCGAATGGCCTCCTTCTACACTGTCGGGATTATGAATTTATGACTTCCATAGTTACCAATGGGGGAGAGACTAATCATAACCAATTTTGCCAAGTACGAGAGTGGTTTGACCTTTCAAGTTTATTTTGTACATTGCAACATCAGAATAGAAATTATTTTTATCACACCTCGTTATTCCGAGTTGAACCTTTCTATATATTAGTCATGGTTATCTTCACACCAATCCACTGAATAATTTCTGTGCCCTTCTAACCCCACAGCTCTCTTTCCTCCCTTCAAATACTTGAGGTAATGGCTACAGAGATAAGTTTATGAAGTTGTCCTCAGTATGGTATGTTATCCTTCATAGGAAGGGGTATAGAATACAAGAGTAGGAGTCTGATGTTACAGGTGTATAGAACGTTGGTTAGGCCTCATCTGGAGTACTGCGTCCAGTTCTGGTCGCCGTACTACAGGAAGGATGTAGAGGCCCTGGAGAGAGTGCAGAGGAGATTTACCAGGATGCTGCCTGGTATGGAAGGGCTGTCTTACGAGGAAAGGTTGAACGTACTGGGGTTGTTTTCCCTTGAAAGACGTCGTCTGAGAGGGGATCTATTAGAGGTATATAAGATTATGAGGGGTATAGATAGAGTAAATGGTGGTAAGCTTTTTCCACCATTAGAAATGGATAGAACGAGGGGTCACGGGCTCAGGGTGAGGGGGGCTATGTATAAGACGAATATTAGAGGACAGTTTTTCACACAAAGGGTAGTGGGGGTGTGGAATGCACTGCTGAGTAAGGTGGTGGGAGCAGGCACGCTAGGGTTGTTTAAGGGTCTCTTGGACAGCCACATGAGCGGTCTGCAGATAGAGGGATACAGCAGGACTGTTTGAATATCGGGAGGACCAAATAGTAGTAGACTATCTTTTAGTTTCGTCTCGGGAATGTCTTAGTTTTTTTTAGCATGTTTAATTAAGTCTTACTTGTTTCCGCAGGCAATTCAGTCCACCTTGTTGACCAACAAGGGGCATGCATGCGGCATGTCGTGCGAGAGCTGCTCTTGGAGGTTGCTTCAGGAGTTGCCTAGTGCTTCACGTCGTCAGTGTATGCTTAAACTGGACCATCTGATGGGCAACATGACAGCTCAGAGACTATCGCTGTTGCTGTGCAGACACATGGATTTGGGCCTGTGTCTGCGGGAGTTTGCGCGTTCTCCCCGTGGTTGCGTGAGTTTTCTCCGGGTGCTCCGGTTTCCTCCCACATCCCAAAAATGTGCTCTTAGGCTGATTGGGTAACAAATTGTCCCTATATTGGTCCCTATATGGGAATCTTCAACAATAGGCATAGCCTAAAGTTAAGGATATGTCATTAAGACGTTAGGATGGCGGCGCGGGCTCGTTGGGCCAAAGGGCCCGTTTCCCGTGCTGTGTTGCTCTTTGTTCTTTGTTCTTTGTTCTAGGACCTTGCCTATTGGGAGTGCATTGCCAGAATTTTACCGCCTTGCCTGTCCGCCCGAGACTCGTAAGATCCCGCCCAAGGCCAACGGGGGTTGCTGTTCTGCAAGCCTCCTCCCACCGATTCTGAGGTGGGCGAGGTGGTAAAATTCTAACCGGTACACATTTCCGGTAGATATCAAGCGTAAAGTTGGGAGATGACAGGAAGCACTCACTAAATGAATTTCTGTCCCAAGTTTCTGCTGGAAAAATGTAGAAATCAACTAATAAGGAAATAATAACAACACGTATGGGAAACCAGAATCGAACCAAGCACTCAGCAAGCGAAACCCTATCTGACTAATAAGAGTTTTTTGAGTAAGTCTTAACCAGAGTGGAAAGAGGATATCAATAGATGACAGAAGACATTCAACCCCACAAAAGGATAAATCATGGGTTAAGGGCCCATGGTATTGGAGGTAGTACATTGGCGTGGATAGAGAATTGGCTGGTAGCAGGAAAAAGAGTGGAGATAAAGGGTTCTTTTATGGCTGGATGATCCGTAACCAGTGGAGTTCCACAGGGATCCATACTGGTAACATAACTGTTTGTAATATCACAGTAAGTAGCCTCACAACACCAGATTAAAGTCCAACACATTTATTTGGTCGCAGAAGCTTTCAGAGTGCTGCACCTTCATCAGGTAAGTGCATCACCTGATGAAGCAGCAGCGCTCCGAAAGCTCGTGCTCCTAAATAAATCTGTCGGACTTTAACCTAGTGTTGTGAGACTACTTACTATGCCTACCCCAGTCCAATGCTGGCAACTCCACATCATGTTTACGACACTGGCACAGCAGCACAGTGATTAGCATTGCTGCTTCACAGCACCAAGGGACCCGGGTTTGATTCCCGGCTTGGGTCACTGTCTGTGTGGAGTTTGCACATTCTCCCCATGTCTGTGTGGATTTCCTCTGAGTGCTCCAGTTTCCTTTCACATTCTGAAAGATATACTGGCTAGGTCATTGACCCGAATGCCACCGCAGTGTGGCGACTAGGGGAATTTCACAGTAACTTCATTGCAGTGTTAATGTAAGCCTTACCTGTGACTAATAAATAAACTTTAAATTTTATATATATTAATGACTTGGACAAAGGAAGTGAATGTACTATAGCCAAATTTGCAAACGACACAAAAATAGTTGGAAAGGCAAGTTGCTAGAGGGATACAAACAGATTACAGAGATATATTGATAGGTTATGTAAATGGGCACAATGTTGGCAAATGGAAAGATAGAACCCTCCAGTGCAGAACCCTTCAGCCCATCAAGTCTGCACTGACCACAATCCCACCAGGCCCTACCCCCATATCCCTACACATTTTACTCACTTATCCCTCTAACCTACGCATCCCAGGACACTAAGCAAAATTTTAGCATGGCCAATCAACCTAACATCTTTGGACTATGGGAGGAAACCGGAGCACCCGGAGGAAACTCATGTAGACACAAACTCCACACAGACAGTGACCTGAGCCAGGAATTAAATCCAGGTCCTTGGAGCTGTGAAGCAGCTGTGCTAACCACTGTGCTACCACGCTGCCCCAATGGGATAATGTGGAAAATTGTGAAGTTGTTCATTTTGGAAGGGAGAACAAAAGAACAGAGAATTTTTTAAATGGAGAAAAACTGCAGGAAGATGCAGCACAAAGTGACTTGGGAGAACTCGTGCATAAATCACAGATAGCTAGCGGTCAGATACAACAGGGAATCAGGAAAGGTAATGGAATGTTGGACCTTATTTTGAGGGTTGGAGTAAAAGAGTGGGGAAGTCTTGCTGCAACTGTATGAGGTACCGATGAGACCACACCTGGAGCACCATGAACTATTTTGGTCCCTTTAAGGAGAGATATTATTTCATTAAGGCAGTTCAGAGAAGGTTCACCAGGATGATCCTTGGTATAGAGGGATTGCCTAATGGGGAAAGGTTAAACAAGATTAGGACTCATTGGAGTTTAGAAGAATGAGACGTGACCTTTGAATTTTTAAGGAGCTTGACAGGGTAAATGCTGAGAGGATGTCTCCCCTCATGAGAAGAGCCTAGGACCAGAGACCAGCGTCTTAGAATAAAGGGATGCCAATTTAAGTCTGAGGTGAGAGGAATTTATTTTCCCAAGAGTTGTGAGTCATTGGAATTCCTTGCCACAGCGAGCTGTAGGGACAGAGTTCTTGTGTATATTTAAGTCTGAGATAGGTAGATTTTTGATCAGTAAGGGAGTCGAGGGTTACAGGGAAAGGGCAGGAAAGTGGGCGAGGGGATGCTGGATCTGTCATGATCCTATTGAATGGGGTGGAGCAGGATAGAGGGGCAGAATGGCCGCCTCCTGCCCCTATTTCTTTGGGTCAGTATGCATAGGAAATTGCAGGCAGTGCACTCCAGATTTCTAGGTCTCATTCTTACTTTCAAATCCCTGCATGGCCTGTTCCCCTCCCGATTACAGCAATCTCCTCCAGCTCCACAACTCACCAAGATCTCTGTGTTCATCTAATTCTGAACTCTTATTTTTAATCCCTCCACTATTGGTGACTGACTATTGTGCCAAGGCTCAGAAACTCTGTGGATGCAATCTTACTGGCTGGTCATTGTGTCGAATTACAATGAGACCGGAGAATCTCTGTTCACTGCAGCGGAATGGGAAAATCCTGCAGGCTAATATTCCAGAGTATAATCTTCTCCCTACATCACTCTGCCTCTCACTCCTTCTGTCAGACATCCTTTAACACTGGCCGCTTTATCTGTATTGAGAATGTGCCTGTGAAATACCTTTGGACGTTTTGCTACCTTCCAGGCACTATATAAATGCAAATTGCTTCTTTGAATAGTGATCAGACAATTTTTAATACGGTTGATGAATTTTGTGGACTATATATTTGGAATCATGTTCTGTTCTCCCCACCTGAAAATTCTGACATAATCTTTGTTTTTGCAACTACTTAATGATCTCAATTACAATTTGACATCAATTGTAATGAGCTTTATATCAAATTTAATGGCGCTTTGGGCCCAGATCCCAGCCTCAGTATTCTGAGCCTGAACTCCAGCCTCAGTGCTCCAGCCTGATCAATCCTCACTGCTCCCACATCAACTTATTGCAAAGCCAAATCTTTACAGGGGCAGCACTGAACCCATCACCTCTGGATTCCAACTGGCCCTGTACACAGAGATTCTTCAGGGAAAGAAATCTGCCATCCTTATCCACTCTGATCTACATGTGACTCCAGGTCCACAGCAATGTGGCTGACTCTCAACTGCCTTCCAAGAGCAATTTGTGGTGGACAATAAATGCTGGCTATCCCATATCCCACAAATGAATAAATAAAAAAAAAACAAAGTTGGGAGTGAGGGAGGGGGCGAAGCTCCTTTGCACTGGGTGGCACAGCGGGTAGCACTGCTGCTTCACAGCACCCGGAACCCGAGTTCGATTCCCAGTTTGGGTCACTGTGTGGAGTTTACACATTCTTCCCATATCTATGTGGGTTTTCTCTGGGTGCTCCGGTTTCCTCCCACAGTCCGAAAGACATGTGAGGTGGGTGGGTTGGCCATAGCAAATTTTCCATTGGTGTCAGGGGGATTAGCAGGGTAAAATCTATGGGGTTGCAGACATAAGGCCTGGGTGGGATCATTGCCGGTGCAGGCTCAATGGGCTGAATGGCCTCATTTTGCACTGTAGGGATTCTGTGATTCTATACACCCTCTCCAGTGCAATCGCTTCCTTCAGATAGTGTGGCGACCAGAACTGCACACACTGCTCCAGCTGTGGCCTAACCAATGTTTTATAAAGTTGCACCAAGATCTCACCTTATGTTCTGTGTCCCAGTTAATGAAGGCAAGCATTCTGCATGCCCTCTTCACCACCATATCGACATCTTCTGCAACCATCAGAGACCTATGGACTTGTACACCAAGGTTCCTTTGTTCTTCAACACTCCTGAGGGACTTACTGTTCATTGTGAATGTGCTGCCCTTGTTGGAACTCCCACACTGCCTCATTACACACTTCTCAGGATTACATTCCATCTGCCCATTAGTCTGCCCAATTTAATCAGCTGATCCACATCTCCCTGTAGCTCAAGACTATCCTCCGCGTCACCACCAATTATCATGTCAAACGCAAACTTGCTAATTATACTATCGACATTCACGTCCAAGTCATTATTGTACATTGCAAACAGCAAGAGTTCTCGGCACCGATCCCTGGAGTACTCCAATAGTTCATTTGCCAGAAATCAGAAACTGCTGTCTTCTAATTCTCAATCTTTGCTGGTTGATGCAGTTTCTTCAAACCTCCTCCAAGTTCCTGTCACTTTTTCTTGAAGACGGTTATAACAGCCACACCCTCGGAAATAAGCAGGGCCTATTTATGGGAGAGCAGGCTACAGAGCTTTTAGGCACCAAAATCATGAACTATTTATAGCAGACTAGGATCCACGGCCCATGGAGATCGAGCATCATGGACTATTTATGGCAGCACTGAATTTGGAGCTCCCTATTTGACGGGACGTTTAATGAGCATTTACGAGTGAATCAGTGTCCACTTGGGCTCAGCACTATACGCACCTCACAAGTTGATGGAATTGTATCAATGAACCACCATTCATACGACTGCTGTCTGGATTATAGTAAGTTGAAATATAGAATTGTAACCTTTAATGTCTCGTTTTATGTGAAATCGGTGCGTACTAGAAACTGAGAAATAAATTGTGACTGGGAATATGCTCTCGAGAAGTTTACCCAGGACAGCTTTTAAAAAAGTGCTTTCATTTATTCTGAGTCCCTGACGTTAAAAGTGTCATTATAGTTGCCATGGCGTCGATGCAGCCGGCAGTTTGCTCCCAATAAACAGCATGGGGTGAATAAACAGCTAATCTGGTTTATTTTTGGCAGAGTTGGGTGAGGCAGGAAGATTGGTCGTGGGAATTGGGCAAATTCACAGTTCCTCAAATCATTAATGCCATTGATTTGATCCTTGGCTCCAGTCCTTTGTTGCGTGTACCTGAAGCTGGAGCATTCACTCAGTCAGGACTGCATTAGAACTTGTTTTTCATAATTTCACGGGATGTGGGCTTTGCTGGCAGTTCCAGCATTTATTGCCCACCCCTTAACTACCGTCGAGAAAGTGGAGAGATGCCGCCTTAAACCTGCTGCGGTCCATGTGGTCTAAATATGCCCACAGCGCTGGAAGGGAGCCAAAATAGAAAATGCTGGAAAATCTCAGCAGGTCTGGCAGCATCTGTAAGGAGAGAAAAGAGCTGACGTTTCCAGTCCAGAGAACCCTTTGTCAAAGCTGTTTAGAGAGAGAGTTGTCCAGACTCGAAACATCAGCTCTTTTCTCTACTTACAAATGCCGCCAGACCTGCTGAGATTTTCCAGCATTTTCTATTTTGGTTTCAGATTCCAGCATCCACAGTGATTTACTTTTATCCAGTGCTGTAAGGGAGGGAATTCCTGTATTTCGACCCAGCCACAGTGAAGGAATGGTAATGTACTTCCAAGTCAGGATGGCAGTGCTGCTTAGGTAGGAACTTGCAAATGGTGGTGTTTCCATGTATGTGAAGGACATGTTCTCGTCCTTCTAGGTGGTTGTTGGTTTGGAAGGTGCTGTTAGAGGAACTGTGGTGAATTTAGTGAGTTTGGTATGTCTTGTTGATATACGTGCTGCTGAAACTGTACATCAGAGTTGGAGGGAGTGAATGCTTAATGTGATGGTTGGGATGCCAGTCCAGCAGGGCTGCTTTGTCCATGGATGATGATGAGTTTCTTGAGTGTTGTTGGAGCTGCACCCATCCAAGCCACTGTGTGATCACTCCCCTGATTTGTGCCTCACAGATAGTGGACAGGCTTTGGAGGGTTGGGAAGTGAGTTATTTGCGGAATTCTCAGCCTCTGACCTGTTCTTTTAGCCTAGCTGAGAGACTCAGTAAATGTTGGGATCTGGAATTTACTGCCTGAGAGGGTGGCGGAGGCCGATACAATCAAAAGGGAATTAGATAAACATCTAAAAATAGGAAAAGATTGCAGGACTGCAGCAAAAGAGGATGGGAGTGTGGGACTCACTGTGTTTCTTTTGCAGAGGACTAGCAGAACAAGCTGGGCCAAATGGCCTCTTCCTGAGCTTTAGCCACTGAATGATTGGATTAGTTGTCGTGAATGTGGGATAAAAATGGAATTTAATCACTAGTTTAACTTTTAATTTGTACCTCATCATATTCATTTTCCCAATGAAGGAAGGACTATGATCTTTCTCAAAGCAGCTAGTAATTAAGGATCACTCGTGAAATATTCCTCTCTCTAATCTGTCTCAGTGGAGTTTGCGCTGCCTGAATATCAGCTGCTGATAGTTTACCTGGCCAGTACACAGAGTGCTTTTGCTATCCTTGTGGTAACAGACACCATGCAGATGGAATATCACTTCTTTCAACACTCTGAATCGCATGTTAACCTGCCTTAATAAGATTGTTCTGTGAGACTGTAATGAGTGTTACCTTGTAAAACACATTTCAAGTCACCATCCCTGCATCCCCTTTGTAACGAATGCTTGAGCTTGCCATGTCGTCAATGCTGGGGAAGACTAGCAACCACGAGAGGCCATTCAGCCCATCGAGTTTATTTGACAATTCAATTAGATGAAGGGATAATCTGTATCTTATGTCCATTTGCTCCCCTTGGCCCCCCTCTAACACTTCATACCTTAACCCATCAGCGATCTTATCGCATTCAATTTTTAAATCACACTCTTCCTCAGCAACTGTTTTGAAAAGTAAAGGTAAAGCTTTAAAGTTTATTTATTTAGTCACAAGTAATGCTTACATTAACACTGCAATGAAGTTAGTGTGAAATTTCACTAGGCGCCACGGTTCGGTGTCTGTTTGAGTCAATGCAACCAGCGTGCCTTTCAGATTGTGAGAGGATATTGGAGCACCCGGAGGAAACCCATGCAGACATAGCACATAGAACATTGCAGCGCAGAACAGGCCCTTTGGCCTTCGATATTGCGCCGACCAATTAAGAAAAAGCAGTGACCCTCTAACCTAAACCATTCCCTTTTCATCCTTAAACTTATATAGAACATAGAACATAGAACATTACAGCACAGAACAGGCCCTTCGGCCTTCGATGTTGTGCCGACCAAAATAAAAAGCAACGCCCCTCCAAACTAAACCATTCCCTTCTCTTCCATATACTTATCAATTAACCTCTTAAACGCCACAAACTTGGCGCATCTACAACAGCTGCAGGCAGGGCATTCCACTCCCTAATCACTCTTTGAGTAAAGAACCTACCTCTGATATCCGTCCTATAACTCATACCCCTTAATTTAAAGCCGTGTCCCCTCGTGCTAGCTTTCTCCATCCAAGGGAATGGACCTGCCCTCCATACCAGGCAACATCCTGGTAAACCTCCTCTGTACCCTCTCCAATGCCTCCACATCTTTCTTATAATGTGGGAACCAGAACTGCACACAATACTCCAAGTGCGGCCGCACTAGAGTTTTGTACAGTTGCAACATGATGCTGCGGCTCCTAAATTCAATCCCCCTATCAATAAAAGCTAAGACTCCATATGCCTTCTTAACAACTTTATCCACTTGACTGCCTACTTTCAGGGAATATCAGGTTATCTACTAACCTCTTAAACGCCACCAAACTTGGCGCATCTACAACTGCAGCAGGCAGGGCATTTCATACCCTTACCACCCTCTGGGTAAAGAACCTATCTCTGATATCCATCCTATAACTACCACCCCTTAATTTAAAGCTATGTCCCCTCGTGCTAGCTTTCTCCATCCAAGGGAAAAGGCTATCACTGTCCACCCTATCTAAACCTCTAATCATCTTATATGTTTCAATAAGGTCTCCTCTTAGCCGCCGCCTTTCTAACGAAAACAACCTCAAATCCCTCAGCCTCTCTTGGGGAGAGCATGCAAATTCCACATAGACAGTGACTCAAGGCCGGAATTGAATATGGGTCCCAGGCGCTGTGAAGCAGCAGTGTGAACCATTTGTTACCGTCCCATCCTGTAGAGGTTGGGAGTAGGGGACGTGAGGGGAGGGCGAGGCGAGCGTATTGTCGGGAGGGGAGGGAATGCAGTAGGTGAGGGGAGGGAAGGTGTGTGGGGGGGGGAGGTGAAGGGAGGAGAAGTGTCGGGGAAGGTGTGGAGAGGGAGGGGAGTGGGAGGCCGTGGTGGAAAGCTGGGGAAAGGGGCTTGTGTTGTGAGGATTTCAGATTTCTACTCTCCCGTGTGAGGAAGGCCCAGATTTTCTGGTTGCAGTGAGAGTGAGAAAGATTCCTGTTTGTTACACTTGGCCTATAAAACCAGCAGCAATGTTTGCCCACTTGCAATTTAACACAGATATGTAGAGGTTACTGCCATCGATCACTGACTCCTCCACAAAGTGCACGATTGCAAGAAAACAGTTGGAAATCACTAAACTGCCATAAACTTCTATTTTTTACACTGTGAGAATATGCTTGGGTTTTAAACAGAGATCTAAAAGCTTTCTTACCTCTGGACAACCTCACTGCCTGTATAAAGCAAATCTTATATTTGTGAAATCTCAAATTTATTTGTTATATAATTTAAAATTCCATAGATTATTAAAACAATGTTTTTTAAATGTTCAGATACGATATTAAGATTCTACTTTAATCCCACATGCATATCCCAATTTTTGGGTCACTTTCTGTAAAATGATTAAATAGGAAAAAAAAAAACTACTACTTATTTCCTGGTTTGCTGCCTGTGAGAATTCTTCAGTGTGATTGGTTGCTTAACTGCCTGATGTTTCTGAATACTTGGAGGTCATCTAGTCTCAGCATTGGGATTAATCTGATGCTGGAAAGGGAAGATCCATGGCACGGAGTATGCCAGCTCCATGTGGAGCCTTTTCTTCCACTTAGTTGTTTCTTTGTCCAGCACCAGTCATGGCTGAGTGTGCAGGACTGCAGAGGTCGGATCTGATCCATTTGTTGTGGGTTCCCTTAGCTCTGTCTATCACTTACTGCTTCCATTGAGTGCAGGTTGTCCTGTGTTGTAGCTTCATCAGACTGGCACCCCAGTTATAGATATGCCCAGTGCTGTCCCTAACACACCCTCCTGCACTCTACATTGAACCAGGGTTGATCCCCTGGCCTTGACGATAATGATAGAGTGGGTTACAGATTGAATACAGTGTGTGGCTGATGGTCCATTGTGCCGCATTGAAGCTCAGTTTTGGACTATTTAACTAGCCAATTCTGATCTTGTCTCAATTGACACGGTGAAAGTGCAACACACTACAATACATTGTATCATTTGATGTGATTTATTATTGTCACATACATTAGTATACAGTGAAAAGTATTGTTTCTTGTGTGCTATACAGACATTGAGAAGGAAAGGAGAGAGTGCAGAATGTAGCACTACAGTCATAGCTAGGGTGTAGAGAAAGATCAACTTAGCGCAAGGTAAGTCCATTCAAAAGTCTGACATAGCAGGGAAGAAGCTGTTATCGGTTGGTACATGACCTTAGACTTTTGTATATTTTCCCGATGGAAGAAGGTTAAAGAGAGAATATCCAGGGAACATGGGGTCCTTGATTGTGCTGGCTGCTTTTCCGAGACAGCGGGAAGTGTAGACAGTGTCAATGGGTGGGAGGTTGGTTTGAGTGATGAACTGGGCTTCATTCACAAACCTTTATAGTTTATTGTGGTCTTGGGCAAAGCAGACACCAGACCTCTTTACCCAAAGGGTGGTTCGGGAGTGGAATGCCCTGCCTGCAGCAGTTGTAGATGCGCCAAGTTTGGTGGTGTTTAAGAGGTTAGTTGATAGGTATATGGAAGAGAAGGGAATGGTTTAGTTTGGAGGGGCATTGCTTTTTATATTGGTCGGCACAACATCGAAGGCCGAAGGGCCTGTTCTGTGCTGTAATGTTCTATGTTCTATGTTCTAAACTGTGATACAACTAGAAAGAATGCTTTCTATGGTGCATCTGTAAAAGTTGGTGAGAGTCGTAGCTGACATGGTAAATTTTCTTTGTGAAAGTGAAGGTGTTGGTGGACTTCCTTAACTATAGTGTCTGCATGGGAGTCCAGGACAGGTTAATTGTAATCTGGGCACCTAAAAGCTTGAAGCTCTCATTGAACATAGAACAATACAGCACAAACAGACCCTTCGGCCCACGAGTTGTGCCGATCACATCTATATCTACCAATCCACAGACCTATCTATAACCCCCTATCACATTCGTTTCCATGTACTCATCCAGAAGTCTTTTGAAAGACCCCAGTGAGTTTGCCTCAAGAACCTCCGACGGCAGCCGATTCCATTCACTCACCACCCTCTGAGTGAAAAACTTACCCCTAACATCCCCTCTGTATTTGCTCCCCGCACCTTAAATCTGTGTCCTCTCGTAGTGACCATTTCAGCCCGGGGAAATAGTCTCTGAGAGTCCACCCTATCTATTCCTCTCAACATTTTATAAACCTCTATCAGGTCGCCTCTCAACCTACGTCTCTCCAGTGAGAAGAGTCCCAGTTCCCTCAACCTATCTTCATAAGGCCTGCCTCCCAATCCAGGCAGCATCCTTGTAAATCTCCTCTGCACTCTCTCAATAGCCTCTACATCCTTCCTATAATGAGGTGACCAGAACTGCACACAATACTCCAAGTGAGGTCTGACAAGGTTCTTATAGAGCTGCATCGTTACCTCCTGACTCCTAAACTCTATTCCTCGATTACTGAAGGCCAGTACACCGTACGCCTTCTTGACCACTTCCTCCACCTGCGAGGCCGATTTAAGAGTCCTATGGACCCGGACCCCGAGATCCTTCTGCTCTACAACACAGCTAAGACCCCTACCCCTTATATTGTACTCCTTCATCCCATTATTCCTGCCAAAATGGACCACTACACATTTATCTGCGTTGAAGTCCATCTGCCACTTCTCCACCCAGTCTTGCATCCTGTCTATGTCCTGCTGCAACTTTTGGCATCCCTCCAGACCATCCACAACACCACCGATCTTTGTATTGTCGGCGAACTTACTAACCCATCCCTCCACTTCCTCATCCAGGTCATTTATGAAAATGACAAACAGCAAGGGTCCTAGAACAGATCCCTGGGTCACTCCGCTGGTGACCGACCTCCATGCAGAACAAGACCCATCCACAACCACACTCTGCCTTCTGCCGGCAAGCCAGTTCTGGATCCACGAGGCCAAAGCCCCTTGGATCCTCTCAACCGTTTTTACTTCATCCCCGTTGATGTGGACAAGGGCTGTCCTTCCTGAAGTCCTCAATGTGAAGGCGGGACTTTGTCTTCTCAAGGATTGTGTGGTGGGCATAGCAACCAAAAATGTCGTAGACAGATGCATATACAGCAGGCAGCTCACTGAGAGCGCGGTGGAGGTATCCATCTTGTTGGTTCCTTCACCACCCTCGCAGTCCAAATCTGGCCTTCAGTAGTGCTGCAACCGAGCCAAATTTGGTGAGGGATATTGACATTCCTCAACCAGAGTACATGCTTCATCCTTGCCACTCTTCTGCCAAATGTTGTTCTGTCAGCTCGGTTGAGGGGGTGGGGTTGCGATAGGTGGAATTCAGCAACAGCTTTCCTTGCCCCATGTTTGACCTGATGTCCTGATACATCAGAGGATTCAGAACCAATGCTGAGGACGGTCAGAGTTACTCCCCCCTCCCAGCAGACCACATCCGGTGGGGTAGCACCCACCCACAGACCACATCCGGTGGGATTACACACACCCACTGACCACATCCGGTGGGATTACACACACCCACTGACCACATCCAGTGGGATAGCACCTACCCAGGGATGGTGATGGTGGTGTCTGGGACTTTATCTGCAGGATATGATTCCATGAGTGTGACTATTGGCAGACGGCTGCCCAACTCGCTCACGCAATTTTGGTATGAGCCTCCAGGTATTGAAGAAAAGTACTTTGTGTGATTGACAGGGCTGGGGTATGCCACTGTGGACTCTAATGTCTAAATCAATGCCAGTTAGCCTGTCACATTCTGTTCCTTTCAGATTAGTGATATAACGTGAGTGGCTTGCTCGGCCATTTCAGTTATTGCTGTGGGTTTGGGGCCACGTATAGGTCTGACCAAGAAAGATCAGTGAATATCCTTCACTGTGGTATTAATAGAACATAGAACACTACAGCACAAACAGGCCCTTTGGCCCACAAGTTGTGCCGATCATACCCGTACCTACCAGGCCATAGAATTATCTGTAACTCCCAATCCCATTTAATCCCATGTATTCATCCAGAAGTCTTTTAAAAGACCACCACTGACGGCAGCCGATTCCACTCACTGACCACCCTCTGAGTGAAAAACTTATCCCTGATATTTCCTCTGTACTTGCTCCCCAGCACCTTAAACCTGTGTTCTCTCGTAGTGACCATTTCAGCCCTGGGAAATAGCCTCCGAGAATCCACCCTATCTATACCTCTCAACATTTTATAAACCTCTATCAGGTCATCTCTCAACCTTCGTTTCTCCAGAGAGAAGAGACCTAGCTCTCTCAACCTATCTTCATAAGGCCTGCCTCCCAATCCAGGCAACATCCTTGTAAATCTCCTCTGCATCCTCAATAGCTTCCACATCCTTTCTGTAGTGAGGTGACCAGAACTGCGCACAGTACTCCAAGTGGGGTTTGACAAAGGTCTTATAAAGTTGCAGCAATTAATGGATCGGATGGGTTTTTTTGACAATCTGGTACTTTCATAGAACATAGAACATTACAGCACAGAACAGGCCCTTCGGCCTTCGATGTTGCGCCGACCAATATAAAATGCAATGCCCCTCCAAACTAAACCATTCCCTTCTCTTCCATATACTTATCAACTAACCTCTTAAACGCCACCAAACTTGGCGCATCTACAACTGCTGCAGGCAGGGCATTCCACTCCCGAACCACCCTTTGGGTAAGAACCTGCCTCTGATATCCGTCCTATAACTATCACCCCTTAATTTAAAGCTGTGTCCCCTCGTGCTAGCTTTCTCCATCCTAGGAAACAGGCTATCACTGTCCACCCTATCTAAACCTCTAATCATCTTATATGTTTCGATTAGGTCCCCTCTTAGCCACCTTCTTTCTAACGAAAACAACCTCAAATCCCCCAGCCTCTCTTCATAGGACCTGCCCTCCATACCAGGCAACATCCTGGTAAACCTCCGCTGTACCGTCTCCAATGCCTCCACATCTTTCTTATAATGTGGGGACCAGAACTGCACACAATACTCCAAGTGCGGCCGCACTAGAGTTTTGTACAGTTGCAACATACGTTGCGGCTCCGAAATTCAATCCCCCTACCAATAAAAGCTAAGACTCCATATGCCTTCTTAACAACCTTATCGACTTGACTGCCTACTTTCAGGGATCTATGCACAAATACACCAAGATCCCGCTGTTCATCAACACTATTAAGAATCCTACCATTAGCCCTATACTCTACACATTTATTATTTCTGCCATAGTGCATTACCTCACACTTTTCCACATTAAACTCCATTTGCCACCTCTCGGACCAGCTCTGCAACTTGTCCAAGTCCCTCTGCAAACTATAACACCCCTCTTCACTATCTACCACTCCACCGACTTTAGTGTCATTTGCAAATTTACTTTCAGTCACCTTTAGAAAAAAGAACAAGAACCAGGCCTTTTGGCTCTCAAGCCTGCGCTGCTCATTGGTCCAGCTAGACCATTTGTTTGTATCCCTCCATTCCCAGTCTGTTCATGTGGCTATCCAGATAAGTCTTAAACGATCCCAGCGTGTCCACCTCCACCACCCTATTTGTCAGTGCATTCCAGGCCCTCACCATCCTCTGTGTAAAATACATCCCTCTGATACTTGAGTTAAACCTCGCCCTCCCTTCACCTTGAACCTTTGACCCCTCGTGAGTGTCACCTCTGACCTCACCTTTCCCACTCTTCACCCTATCTATACCCTTCATAATTTTATACACCTCTATTAGGTCTTCCCTCATTCTCCGTCTTTCCAGGGAGAACAGCCCCATTTACCCAATTTCTAGCCTATACCCAATCTCTGCTGATAGCTAAAGGGAGCTATTACGGAAACAATCTTTTAATTCTAAACTTTTATTAATTAATTGAATTTAAATTCCGACAACTGGCACGGTGGGATTTGAACCTATGCCCCACAACCTGGGTCTCTGGATTACAAGTCTAGTGATTGACCACAGAATCCAGCCCAAGAAAGGCACTTGTCTCATGAGAATAGGTTGAGCAGGTTGGGCAAATACCCAATGGTGTTTAGAAGATCGAGAGGTGACCTTATTGAAAGAGAAGAGTTGGAAGGGACGCAAGAAGGAGGATGCTGAGTGGGTGTTTCCTTTTGTGAAAGAATATACAACCAGGAGACATGGTTTTAGAGTAATGGATCTCATAGAACATAGAACAATACAGCACAAACAGATCCTTCGGCCCACGAGTTGCACCGATCACATCTACCAATCCACAGACCTACCTATAACCCCCTATCCTATTCTTTTCCATATACTCATCCAGAAGTCTCTTAAAAGACCCCAGTGATTTTGCCTCAACAACCTCCGATGGCAGTCAGTTCCATTCACTCATCACCCTCTGAGTGAAAAACCTACCCCTGACATCTCCTCTGTATTTGCTTCCCTGCACCTTAAATCTGTGTCCTCTCGTAGTGACCATTTCAGCTCGGAGAAATAGTCTCTGAGAGTCCACCCTATCTATTCCTCTCAACATTTTATAAACCTCTATCAGTTGCCTCTCAACCTACGTCTCTCCAGTGAGAAGAGTCCCAGTTCCCTCAACCTATCTTCATAAGGCCTGCCTCCCAATCCAGGCAGCATCCTTGTAAATCTCCTCTGCACTCTCTCAATAGCCTCTACATCTTTCCTATAGTGAGGCGACCAGAACTGCGCACAATACTCCAAGTGGGGTCTGACAAGGGTCTTATAGAGCTGCATCATTACCTCCTGACTCCTAAACTCTATTCCTCGATTAATGAAGGCCAGTACACCGTATGCCTTCTTGACCACTTCCTCCACCTGTGAGGCCGATTTAAGAGTCCTATGGATCCGGACCCCGAGATCCTTCTGCTCTACAACACAGCTAAGACCCCTACCCCTTATATTGTACTCCTTCATCCCATTATTCCTGCCAAAATGGACCACTACACATTTATCCGCGTTGAAGTCCATCTGCCACTTCTCCACCCAGTTTTGCATCCTATGTCCCGCTGCAACTTTTGGCATCCCTCCAGACCATCCACAACACCACCGACCTTTGTGTTGCCGGCGAACTTACTAACCCATCCCTCCACTTCCTCATCCAGGTCATTTATGAAAATGACCCAGATCAGATCCCTGGGGCACTCCACTGGTTACCGACCTCCATGGGCCGGACGGGATTTACCCTAGGATTCTCTGGGAGGCAAGAGAGGAGATTGCAGAGCCTCTGGCTCTGATCTTCAGGTCCTCGTTGGTTACGGGTGTGGTTCCGGAGGACTGGAGGATAACGAATGTGGTCCCATTGTTTAAGAAGGGGAAGAGAGACCTTCCAGGGAATTATAGGCCAGTGAGTCTTACTTCTGTTGTGGGCAAAGTATTGGAGAGAATTATTAGGGATAGGATTTATAGTTCTTTAGAGAGAAATGAATTGATTGGGGATAGTCAGCATGGTTTTGTGAAGGGTAGGTCATGCCTTACTAACCTCATTGAGTTTTTTTGAGAAAGTGACCAGAGAGGTGGATGGGGGTAAGGCGGTTGATGTAGTATATATGGACTTTAGTAAGGCGTTTTATAAGGTGGCCCATGGAAGACTTCTACAGAAAATGCAGATGTGTGGAATAGAGGGTGATTTAGCTAATTGGATTAGGAATTGGCTGGCAGATAGAAGACAGAGGGTGGTGTTTGATGGGAGATATTCATCGTGGAGTTCGGTGACGAGTGGTGTGCCTCAGGGGTCTGTTTTGGGGCCCATGCTGTTTGTAATTTTTATAAATGATCTGGATGAGGGTATTGAGGGATGGATCAGTAAATTTGCAGATGACACTAAAGTCGGTGGAGTGGTAGATAGTGAAGAGGGTGTTATAGTTTGCAGAGGGACTTGGACAAGTTGCAGAGCTGGGCCGAGAGGTGGCAAATGGAGTTTAATGTGGAAAAGTGTGAGGTAATGCACTTTGGCAGGAACAATAAATGTGTAGAGTATAGGGCTAATGGTAGGGCTCTTAATAGTGTTGAGGAACAGAAGGATCTTGTTGTATGTGTCAATAGACCCCTGAAAGTAGGCAGTCAAGTGGATAAAGTTGTTAAGAAGGCATATGGAGTCTTAGCTTTTATTGTTAGGGGGATTGAATTTAGGAGCCGCAGCATCATGTTGCAACTGTACAAAACTCTAGTGCGGCCGCACTTGGAGTATTGTGTGCAGTTCTGGTCGCCACATTATAAGAAAGATGTGGAGGCATTGGAGAGGGTACAGAGGAGGTTTACCAGGATGTTGCCTGGTATGGAGGGCAGGTCCTTATGAGGAGAGGTTGAAGGATTTGAGGTTGTTTTCGTTAGAAAGGAGGCGGCTAAGAGGGATCTTATTGAAACATATAAGATGATTAGAGGTTTAGATAGGGTGGACAGTGATAGCCTTTTTCCTAGGATGGAGAAAGCTAGCACGAGGGGACACAGCTTTAAATTAAGGGGTATGAGTTATAGGACGGATATCAGAGGTAGGTTCTTTACTCAAAGAGTGATTAGGGAGTGGAATGCCCTGCCTGCAGCTGTTGTAGATGCGCCAAGTTTGGTGGCGTTTAAGAGGTTAATTGATAAGTATATGGAAGAGAAGGGAATGGTTTAGTTTGGAGGGGCATTGCTTTTTATTTTGGTCGGCACAACATCGAAGGCCGAAGGGCCTGTTCTGTGCTGTAATGTTCTTTGTTCTATGTTCTATGTTCTATGCAGAACAAGACCCATGCACAACCAGTTTCTGCCTTCTGCTGGCAAGCCAGTTCTGGATCCACGAGGCCAAAGCGCCTTGGATCCCATGCCCTCTCACCTCCAGAAGCCTTGCATTTGGGACCTTATCAAACGCCTTACTAAAGTCCATGTGCACTACGTCCACCTCCCTTCCTTTGTCAATGTGTTCAGTCACATTTTCGAAGAACTCAGCTAGGCTCGTAAGGCATGACCTGCCCTTGACAAAACCATGCTGACTATTTCTAATCAGTCCAAACTTCTCCAAATGTTCATATATCTTATCCCTCAGAAGCCTCTCCATCAGCTTACCAACCACTGAAGTCAAACTCACCGGTCGGTAATTTCCTGGACTATCCCTGTTCCCTTTCTTAAAGATAGGAACCACATCCGCAATCCTCCGGAACCTCTCCCGTTTCCATGGACGACGCAAAGATCATTGCCAGGGGCTCTGCAACCACTTCCCTCACCTCCCACAATAACCTGGGGTACATCCCATCCAGTCCCGGTGACTTGTCTATCTTGACAGAATTTAACAGGTCTAACACATCCTCTTTCCTAACATCCACATACTCAATCTTTTCCGTATGCCGCAAACCTGCAGTGAAATCTCCCAGTTCACTTTCCACTGTGAATACCGAGGCAAAGTACTCGTTAAGCACCTCTGCCATTTCTTCCAGATTCACACAGACGTTTCCCCCTTCACTTTTTATAGGCCCTATCCCTTCTCTTCTCAACCTTTTACTTTTCACATATTTGTAGAAGGCCTTAGGATTCTCCTTAATCTTACCTGCCAAGGCCTTCTTGTGACCCCTTCTGGCTCTCCTAATTTAACTTTTTAACCTAACTTTTTAAGTTCCCTTCTACACACCTTATACTCCTCTAGATCCCTAACATCCCCTAGCTCTCTGAACCTTTTATATACCATTTTTTCTTCCTAACTAGGTTCACCACTACCTTCGTGCACCACGGTTCCCGCGTCCTACCAGAACCTCCTTGACTCCTCGGAACGTTGTCTTGCAGTGCCCCAGACAAACATTCCTTGAAAAACCGCCACTTTCCTTCTGTACTCTTCCCCAAGAACACCTCCTTCCAGTTTATGCGTCCAATTACATAGAACATAGAACATTACAGCACAGAACAGACCCTTCGGTCTTCGATGTTGCGCCGACCAATATAAAAAGCAATGCCCCTCCAAACTAAACCATTCCCTTCTCTTCCATATACTTATCAACTAACCTCTTAAACGCCACCAAACTTGGCGCATCTACAACTGCTGCAGGCAGGGCATTCCACTCCCGAACCACCCTTTGGGTAAAGAACCTACCTCTGATATCCGTCCTATAACTATCACCCCTTAATTTAAAGCTGTGTCCCCTCGTGCTAGCTTTTTCCATCCTAGGAAAAAGGCAATCACTGTCCACCCTATCTAAACCTCTAATCATCTTATATGTTTCGTTATATAATCATCTTATATTACCTGCCTAATGTTTTCATATTTCCCCTTACTCCAGACATACACCTTCCTAGCCTGCCTGATCCTATCTCTTTCCATCGCTATCACGAAAGAGATAGAATTATGATCTCCATTCCCAAGATGCTCACCTACCGTGAGATCCGACACCTGCCCTGGCTCATTAGCAAGCACCAGGGCAAGTACAGCCTCTCCTCTCATAGGCTTTTCCACGTACTGTGTCAGGAAACCTTCCTGAACATACCTAACAAACTCCACATCATCCAAACCCCTTACCCTTGGGATATTCCAGTCGATGTTTGGGAAATTGAAATCTCCCATCACAACAACCCTGTTATTTCTACATCTGTCTAGGATCTGTTTCCCTATCTGCACCTCAAGTTCCCTGCCGCTGTTGGGCGGCCTATAGAATACACCCAGCAAAGTTATCGAGCCTTTGCTGTTCCTAACTTCCACCCACAGAGACTCCGTAGACAATCCCTCCCCGTCTTCCACCTTCTCTACAGCCATGACACTGTCCTTGATCAACAGTGCCACTCCACCTCCTCTTTTGCCCCCAACCCTGTCCCTCCTGAAGCACCTGAATCCCGGCACCTGAAGTACCCAGTCCTGTCCCTGAGACAACCAAGTCTCCTGTCTAAGATGGGAGATGAGATGGAATACCTTCACATTTGGAATTTTCTTCCACTAAGAGAAATGGAGGCTGGCTCATTAGAATATATCCAAATCAAGGAAATGAGCTAGAATCATAGAACGCTTTCAATACAGAGGGAGACCATTCAGCCCATCGAGCCTACACCGACAACAATCCATTGAGGATTCAATCAAATCAGTAATGATCTATTGAATGGATTTGATGGGCCGAATGGCCTATTCCTGCTTTTATATCTTATCATTTGACTTATTTTATGAAGATATATCTCTGAAATCACCCCCGAACAGTCCAGTTCTAAGTTTAAGGCCAGCCTTCCGTGGCTTCCCCCAGTTTTTGTGTCCATCCCACCTGATCATTTTCGACGCTGATTCATTTCTCCCTCTGCTATGTAACAGGTCGATTTAACTTTTGAAATGTAAGCTGGCTATATTCTGGATGAGATCGGATGGGCTTGTTTTTTTAATTGCTCCGGCTCAGTGCTTTATCTTTGGAGGACACCAGATGGGAAAGGCAGGATTTACCCATTTCCAGTTAGTTTGCAAAGCCTCTGATCCTGCTGGCCAGTGTTTCAGCATTTTGTTAATCTCTCGTGCTCCAACCGAGGACATGATTTTATCTAAATGACTGGAGGATCAGTGGCTTTTTTTTTGTTGTGGGTTTTCACATTTTGATAGCCCTGTTAAAAGCTGTGTTTGTGTGATGGATTGGGCTACATTCATGATCTTCTGTAATTCCTTGCAGTCTTGGGCAGAGCAGGAGCCCACAACAAGCTGTGATACAACCAGAAAGATTGCTTCCTATTGTGCATCTGTAAAGTTGATGAGAGTAGCCTCCTGCGAAAGTAGAAACGTTGGTGGGCTTTGACCTTTCTGGGAAATGGATCATTACAAACCTTAAATCTAATAAATGCATTTATTAATGTCACAAGCAAGCTTGCATTAAAACTGCAATGAAGTTACTGTGAAAATCCTCTAGTTGCCACACTTCAACACCTATTGGGTATACTGAGGGAGAATTTAGCATGGCCAGTACACCTAACCAGCATGTTTTTCAGTCTGTGGGAGGAAATCGGAGCGCCCCTAGGAAATCCACACTGACACGGGGAGAATGTGCAGACTCCGCGCAGACAGTGAGCCAAGCCAGGAATCGAACCCAGGTCCTGGCGCTGTGAGGCAGCAGTGCAACCGCTGTGCCAATGATTGTGACTGAAAAAGTTAATTGTGTGTGTGTCTCTCTCTCTCTCTCTCTACACATAGTGCCTGGCCTGCTGAGTATCTCCAGCATTTTCTGCTGCTCTTATACAAATTTGCTGTAAGTTAGAAAGTGAAGGGGGTGCTTTGGTGCATATTAAGTTGGGGAAAAGTGAAGAGAAACTATTTCTGCTGCTTGAGGAGTACAGGGACAGGTGGCGCTGGTTGAAAACAAAAGAGTAACCACATTCGGAAGCAGATTTTACACAGAAAATGAGAAGCGTTTGGAACTCTCCTCGAACCTGATGCTTCAGGGATATTAAATTTTAAAACTAAGTGTGTTCAGGCTTTTGTTAGCCGCGGGGCTTCAGGCATGTGATGGATGTATTTATCGTCATCAGCCGTGATCTCATTGAATGGAGGAGGTGATTGAAGAGACTAAGTGGCCTTTTAATATTTGTGTCCCTTAATTGCAAAGTCATTTGCCTCGATAGTACTCTGTTGCTGATAGCATGGCGCTGCGCATGGCAATTAGATTAAAGGGTGTTGAGGTCAGGCAATAAATGGATTGCAAACAGATAGTACAGCTGCCTCCCGCTAACATTCCAGTGGGAGGTCCCTTTCATTGTTCGTGCCACCTCTGAGAATATCTTTAATTGGATGTTTTGTTTGATTTATTTTTAAAGAGCTATTTTTTCTTTAAGGATGCGGAATTTTAGAGTAAACACGAGCTGCTCTATCAAAAAGGAAGGAAGGTCTATTTTCATGCCCATTGGGTAAGCTAAGATCCTCCGGCCCTCCCTCAGTGTTTATTCTCAGTGCCAGAGATCGTGTGCTGTTTGCTGGTGACGGGTCCCGCCTCTGTCAATGGAATTCCCCATTGAAGCCACGCCACGTTACCAGGAAACCCCACCCTCAGCAGGAGGTGCACTGCCAACAGGACCCTCCCCCCTCCCCCAGTGTGAAGAGCTGGAGAATTCTAGCCTACATCCCAGGGATTCAACTCTTAATCAATTTGGAAAATCTTGCTCGATAAAATTGGAGCTGGATTATCTACTCTGATAAACCCCAGAGCCTGCAATGGGGAATCATTGATTGGCCTGCTGTAGGACTCAGAATACAAGCTGCCTAGTGATTGAATGAGCCCTCTATAAAGCAGGCCCCTGAGTGGGTCCATTGATGTAACATTCCAGTTGGGATCTGTTTGTGTGGTTTTTACCTTATTTTATTTTGTGCAATAAAGCCCCGTTCCTTTATTGCCGAGTTATTTTATTTACTAATATCCACAATAGGTAGCTACAACAGTAACTTAGCTTTGCATTACACCTTCAATGCAGTGAAACGTCTGAAGTGATTACCTCACAACACTTTGACCCCCAGGCAGCACATCACATACGAGGGAAGAGTTGACCTCAAGCTTGGGTAATGATGTAGATTGGAAGGAATGTGAAAAAGGATAGATTGATGGTGGTATTTTTAGGGACTAGGTATAAGGCAGAAAACTAAAGTTGAAGTTGAAATTCAGCTACAGTCCCAATGAATGGTGGAGCTGGATCGAGGTCTATTGGGCCTACCACTCCTAATTCTTATTTCCTTAGAGAGGTGGAGAGTGTTGGGAGGTAAAAGAATATAAGAACGAGGAGCAGGAGTCGGCCATCTGGCCCCTCGAGCATGCTCCGCCATTCAATAAGATCAAGGCTGATCTTTTTGTGGACTCAGGTCCTCTTACCTGCCTGCTCACCATAACCCTTCATTCCTTTATTGTTCAAAAATCTATCTATCCTTGGGGTAACAGGACCCAGGGAGCTGAAGGCAAAGCTGCTAATGATGGAGCGAGTAAAATAGATGATGCGTAAAAGGCCAGATGAAGGAATGGCCACACATTGCAAGTCTAACAATATAATCCCTGGTTCATCAGATCAAATCGGAAGAATAGCATCACTGATTAGCCAGGAATTTTTTTTTTAACGTTTGATTTATTTGTGTCACTTGTATTAGCATACAGTGAAAAATTTTGACTTTTGCATACTATACTGACAAAGCATATCATTCATGGAGGAGGAAAGGAGAGAGTGCAGAATGCTCTGTTACAATCATAGCTAGTGTGTTTTCACCACTCCATACAAAAATCCATTGGATTGGCCTAATCATGAATGGATTTCCTCCATTCTTGATAAAATGTCATAGCTTCGTTAGAATCACAGAATGGATTGAGGGTGGCACAATGGTTAGCACTGCTGATTCACAGTGCCAAGAACCCAGGCTCGATTCCTGGCTTGGGTCACCGTCTGTGTGGAGTTTGCACATTTTCCCTGTGTCTGCATGGGTTTTCTCTGGGTGTTGCATTTCCTTTCACAGTCCGAAGATGTGTGGGTAGGTTGAGCCACGCTAAATTCCACTTAGTGTCAGCCGGACTAGCTGGGATAAACACGCAGAGTTTTGCGGATGGGGTCTGGGCGAGAATGTGGTTGGCGCACACTTGATGGGCTGAATGGCCTCCTTCTGCATTGTAGGGATTCTATGAATCAAAGCGGAGAGAGGCCATTCAGCCCACTATATCTCTGCTGGGCCTTTGAAAAAGCTATCAAGTCAGTCCCCACTCAGTTGCTGACCTGGAAATGTTTCTTTACGTTTTTTCAGTTTAGTGTATTTCCAGTTCACCAGTGCTTTTGAATGAGAAAAGCAGAATATTGAACAGAGAGATATGAAAGAACCTCACGTAGCGTTATCAGTGGGGGAAATGATTGCAGGTGTTTTATTATTGAGCATTCACGGAGGGTACATTTCTGAGTATTACTTTTAGTGTTTGCGGAGGAACAGATGCGTTCTGTAAATCATTCTAAGCTGCCCAAGTGTATCTCACTACTGCCTCGCTCCTGCTTTTAATAAAGTTGCTCAGTAGTTTATGGCTAAGCTAGCATTGGAAAGATTGTTTACTCTGCTGAAAAGAGGCTCATAAAAGAACTGATAACTCATCCAGTAAAACCTGGTCTAGTTTCCATTCAGTAGGAGCTTCTTATATCTGAAGAGACGAGAGAAGCTTGGATTCTTCTCATAGAATGGTTACAGCACAGAAGGAGGCCATTTGGCCCCTCATACCTGTGCCCGCTCTCTGCAAATGTAATTTGACAAGGCCATAGAATGTTAAGAGGACACTTAATAGATGTGTTCAAAATTTCCATTTATTTGTGTATTTTCAAGCCTTGCATTTTTTTGGAAATATTTAGGAGCTTGCAGTCCCGATATTTCCTTACTTCTTCCTCCATGGCAATTTGTCAGCCAACCAAAATTGACGTGCTAACCAATCAGCACCCTTTTCTGCTGTGCAATCATAGTTGAGATTGTTTGAGTTTACAGTTTATTTACTGGTGTCATAAGTAGGCTTATATTAACACTGCAATGAAGTTACCTATATGCCACGCTTCAGCACCTGTTCAGGTACCCTGAGGGAGAATTTAGCACGGCCAATGCACCTACCAGCACGTCTTTCAGATTGTGGGAGGAAACCGGAGCACCCAGAGGAAACCCATGCAGACATGGGGAGAATGTGCATACTCCGCACTGACAGTGACCCAAGCAGAGAACTGAATCCGAGTCCCTGGCGCCATGAGGCAGCAGCACTAACCATTGTGCCACCTCATAATTTGATACTTCTGTATAAAAGCAAATTACTGCAGATGCTGGAATCTGAAACTAAAAGAGAAAATAAATGCTGGAAAATCTCAGCAGGTCTGGCAGTCAGGAGAGAAAAGAGCTGATGTTTTGAGCAGTATAAATTTCTGTGCCTTTAGCTTTGATGCAGGGTCATCTGGACTCAAAATGTCAGCTCTTTTCTTCCTGTACAGATGCTGCCAGATCTGCTGAGATTTTCCAGCATTCTCTCTTTTGATTTGGTATTGCTGTGTTTGTCTTGGTGAGTACAAGATGGAAAACTTTGGCAACCTGTTTCTCTTTTCAGCAAGATTCAGATAACAGCAGAATTTATCCAGTAGGCACAGTAAATCTACAAGGAAAATGACAAGCTCTGAAAATAGATCTTCAAATACCATACCCCTAAAACATTCATTAACGTGGGGAGGTATGGAAGGAGGGGCAACAATGAGAGATTAATTGGCCTTTTATTGGAAGGCATTTTATCCACACCAGCTTATTTATTACTGGTCAATGATCCCAAAGAAGACACTCAGGGTAAAAAATGATGTTAACTGTGAGCTAGTCCTTGCCGATGTCTCGTGAGTAAGGTGTCTGGCTCTTTAAAGGAAAGGAAGATTTAAGAACTAATATAACGAAGATTTTAAAAATGATTTTCATCAAATAAAGTGATATATGGAATTGATAAGTGTCTATCCGCATGAAGGGGATGTTGGTATGACACCATAAGAAATAGGAGCAGAATTAGGCCACTCGGCCCATTGAGTCTGCTCACCATTCAATCATGGCTGATATGTTTCTCATCCCCGTTTTCCTGCCTTCTCCCCATAACCCAGATCCCCCGATTAATCAAGAACCTATTTATCTCTGTCTTAAAGACACCCAATGATCTGGCCTCCACAGCCTTCTGCATAAAGAGTTCCACAGATTCTCTGAAGGAATTCCTCCTCTTCTCTGTTTTGAAGGATCATCTATTTAGCCTGATGTTGTCCCCTCTGATTGTAGTTTTTCCTGATAGTGGAAACATCCTCTTCATGTCCATTCTATCCAGGCCTCACAGTATTCTGTAAGTTTCAGTAAGATCCCCCCCTCTCATCCTTCTAAATTCCAATGCATGTAGACTCAGAGTCCTCAACCCTTCCTCATATGACAAGCTCTTCGTTCCAGGGATCATTTTTGTGAACCTTGTCTGGACCCTTTCCAAGGCCAACACTTCCTTCCTTAGATACGGGGCCCAAAACTGTTCACAATACTTTAAATGGGATCTGACCAGAGCCTTATACAGCCTCAGAAGTACATTCCTGCTCTTGTATTCTAATCCTCTCGATATGAATGCTAATGTTGCATTTGCCTTCCTAATTGCTGACTGAATCTGCACATTAACCTTCAGAGAATCATGAACAATGACTGCCAAGTCCCTTTGTGAGTGTTGTTGTTAACACATTCTTCAAAGTCACAAAATTACTTCTGGCTTTCTCTATCCTCCTTTTAACTCTGCCATCATATTGACCATTTCTGTTACCATTTGCCCTCTGTTTCCAACCTCATCAAAGTTCAAAGTTATTCTTAAACAGTCTCAGCGCCCTTAAGAGATATTTGTGGAATGCCAAATTTATCTCCTACGATTTAAAGAACCCATATATTTTATTTTATCTTTTTTTAAAAGTTGTTTGTTATTTTTGCTTCCATCTCAATTTGACCCAAATAATTTATTTTGCTGTTGGAAAATATATGTGAAAACTGAAGGACAAGCAATCTTTTACCTTCCTTGTGTGCTGTCTGGGAGAATGCTTCAATGCAATTGGCTGCAGACGCTGCCTGCAGAAGTCATCTCTTGGTAGGTTCCCTTGACTTTGCTGCTAGGTTGGAGTGGCACCCGGGTTCAATTCCAGCCTCGGGTCACTTTCTGTGTGGAGTCTGTACGTTCTCCCTGTGTCTGCATGAGTTTCCTCCTACAGTCCAAAGATGTGCAGGTTACTTTGGCCGTGATAAATTGATCTTACTGTCAGGTGGATTAGCAGTGTAAATAAGTCCCTGGATAGGATTTTGGTTGGTGTAGACTAACTAGATGGACTGAACGACCTTCTGCTGCACTGTAGGGGTGCTATAATTCCATAAAGTCCCCCAGAGAAATTACGCTGGGTCTCGGGATTACTAGCCCAGTGACGATATCACTATACCACCACCTCCCCCTGATACAGTTGAGTCTGTGTCCATCGCAGTTTAGAAAAGCAAGAGGTGATCTTGCTGATGCCTGTAAAATCCTGAGGGAACGCGACAGGGTGAAGGTGAGGGGATGATGTGATATGTGTGGATTTCCCCTTTCTATGATTTAAATCATAGAATCACCTCTTGTTCTTCTAAATGCCAATGGATACAGACTCAACTGTATTGCAGGAGGTAGTTGTACCCTGGTATTATCACTGGATTAGTAATCCCGCGACCCAGTGTAGTGCTCTGGAGGAATAGAGTTCAAATCCCACCCATGACAGATGGTGAAATTTGGATTCAGTAAGAATCTGGAATTAAGAATCTACTGATGCTCAGTAGAAAACCTATCTAATGTCCATTAGGGAAGCAAACCTGTTGCCTTTACCCATTCTGGCCTACGTGTGACTCCAGAGCCACAGCAAAGTGATTGACTCTCAACTGCCCTCCAAGGACAACTAGGGATGGGTAATAAATGCTGTCCCAGCCAGTGAAGCCCACATCCGAGGGGAGAATTAGAACAACCTGTCCAATATTTCCTCACAAGACAAACCTCTTCATGTCGAGTGAACCTTCCGTGAACTGCTTCTAATGCATTTATTTTCCCGTCTGTGCAGTAAGCGGTGATCACGCCGTATCGCTGTTGAGTACAAAACCCTGACTCTGGGTCTTGTGGGAATAGCTGAGTGTCGAAAACTGACCCATCTTTGCCTGGAGTTTAAATGTGGAGTTACTGGGAAGAGGGGGGAGGGGAAGCAGCAATATTGGGGAAGAGGGAGAAAAACAAGGAGGGATGTGATTAATAATGCTGCAAATGTCCAGTGTACTGTGACCATTCTCCTTGACACTCATGGACTGTACCTGCCGAGGTTTCCTGGGACAAACTTATGTCTGTTTTGTTTGTGATGGATGGTATTAATATATTAATTTCTGAGGTGGTAGGGGTATTGATTGGACGTTTGCTCCTTCACAGGACCCTGCTGCTTTGGCAGCTTGCAATGCCTGTGATAAATGCTCCTGTTTGCGGGCTTGAGCAGGGCCTGTGTGGCTTGAGCTGGGTTCCTTTGTGTTGAGTGATCGGGGCTGGTATTGTGCAGTTCTGATCCAGTGCCCTCCTGTTTCCAGCAGAGATTAAGCAGCGCTCTGCCTTCTGTCTGGTGCAATGGACTGAGTGAGAGACACAAATCATCGGGCGGAACCCTGTCTTGTAACCTGACAGCCCGGGAGAGAGAGAGAGTGCTAGAGAGAGAGAGAGAGAATTCAGCCTCTATCATCTTGTCTGAACGATGCCGTCCTTCCCCATCGATGGAGGTAAGGAGAGAATTGCACGTTTTTAAAAGAAATAAACTTTTAATTTTGTCAGGTGTTGAACAACAGAGACCTCTCTCCTTCTGGTTGGTTGATGGGGAGGGGGCTGTTTTTTTTTTGCTGCGGGAGGTACCGTCCATTGGCTTGTGAACTGTTGCTGTTACGTTGCATTCCTTCAGAAAGGTCGAGTCATTCTGACTGGCATCGAGTATTGACCTGGTTTTCAGGAAGGCTGCTTACTCTCTCAAGGCAGTGAGGGGTGGGCGCCAAATTCCTGGCTGCTAGCAACGTACCCACGCCACGAATGAACTCAGTGCGATCTTGGGTGTCGTCTCGACTTTCCTGCCCAAATCCCCGGATTCCCTGAGATCTCGCCCTGGCAGTTTGACTCCGTGAAGGTGTCTCTGTATCCCCCTGTGGGTGTGGGGGAGGGGGGCCTCCCAAATATTCACCACCACCTTTTTTTTGAGTGATGAAATCTTCTGAATCCTAAACAAGCAACTCTTTATCCTGAGAATCCCCCCCATCAATACCCTGCGCCCCCTCCATTCCCCCCATCCTTCATTGTCTCTCATCACCCTCACCCACCCATCCCCCATTATCTCCTCATTCCCCACATAACCTCTCATCATCGCCTCATCCTCCCCAGCCCCCATTCCCCCCATCCTCCATTGTCCTCTCCATCCACCCCCCCACTCATCACCCCCCCTCATCCATCCCCATTATCCCCTCATTCTCCCCATCCCCCATTGCCCCCATGCTCCATCATCCTCTCATTCGCCCCCCCCCACCACTCATCCCCAATTACCCTTTATCCCCCCCCCATAATTCCTCCCCACCCCCTCATCCCCCCCACCCCCATGTCCCCTTTGCCCATCATCCCCTCCCCCTTCCCCCCCCCCCACCATGTCCTCACCCCATGAGGTTGCTTATATTGCATCACAGAGTGGGGCTATATCGCCGGCCAGTGGCATTGAGTGAAAACTCCAAGGACGTAGGCAGGACGGGGAGGTGATAGTGGGTGGAGTGAGGTTGGGGGGGGGGGGAAATAGTGTACCTGCATACATAGGAAGCTCTCACAATCACTGATTACACAGACCCTTCACAGCTCACCTGTAATACACATGCGGCAGTCGTGAAGCTAAGGCTAGACCAGGGAGTGTGAGCGTAGATAAGGGGCAGGACCTCCCGCCATCCTTCCCCATCCATCCCCCGCAGCGTGCTTCCAGCCGTGGAGGCAGCCCACAATTGGCTGAGGTAGGATTTTCTAGTGGATTGGCCCATACTAAATTGTCTCTTAGTGTTCCAAGATGTGTGGGTTAGGTGAATTAGCCCTGGTAAATGTGTGAGGCTACGGGGATAGGGTAGGGGGCAGTGCGGGAGGAAGGTGGGAGGAGGGCAGAGGTGGGTGAGATACTCGGCCAGAGAGTCGCTTCAGGTTCGATGGGCTGAGTGGCCTCTTTCTGCATTGTAGGGATTCTGCGGAAATGAATACAGTGTTTAACAAAAAGAAGTTGCAACAAAAACTTGAAACATAATCAAAATGTGATTGAAGGGGTTAATAAAGTGCTGCAGTCCCTGCGGTGCCCGGTGGGCACGGAAAGCCTCAGCGGTGCCAGCAGACAACACAAGTTCCCTCTCCAGGGAGACCATCTTGATTTATAAGTACTCTGAGCACTCAATTAACCAGTTGCTGTTACCTGTGTATCTTAATCGTATGATTAACGTAACAACACAGTGGCCTGATAAGTTAGGTAAGAGAATTTGGTGTGCTTCCAGCTGGCAGGACATTCACCCGTACATCCCCTGACTGATCCTCGGATACAAACAGGAATGTCTCTGCCTCTGGACAGCAGTCCCCGTTATTCCTCTTCTAGGAAACAAAACTACAGACAAATTCCCAGCAGATAAGAGATTCCCCACCTTGCTTGAAGGTGGGAGACAATGAAGAGGCATCCACGGGACAGTAGTTGGCAGGGGAAATAAATATTTCTCACATCTTACAGAGATGTTCGTGCTGCCTGACTTAGTAATAACTGTGATTTCCTCTGGGCCCAACAGCTGAGGTACCTGGGCTCAGAAACCGAGTGATGAGAATTGTCACATCTCCAGAACGTGACAGCCTTCTTCAGGTGAATCGATCATGCTGGAAGATCGGATGGGATCCAGGTTGACGGATTGGGAGCATTCGCAGGAAATGTAGGCTATGGTTGTCTGTATCCTTGAGGCATTCTGATTTTCTACACTTAGTCTGGACAAAATATTGCCATAAGTGTGAGATATGAAATAGTGAGCTATAAGGAGGAGATTATTGGAATGAGATTATTTAATTATGTAATACTGATTGGGGCCAGAAAGGTGGGCGATGTGATGGCACAGTGTTTAGCACCACTGCCCCATAGCACCATGTGGAATTTGCTCGTTCTCCCATTTCTGTGTAGGTTTCCTCTGGGTGCTCCGGTTTCCCTCTGCAGTTCAAAGAAATGTGAGTTGGCCATGATCAGTGTGGGGGGGCTACAGAGATAGGGGGGGGGGGAGGAGTGTTGGGTGGGATGCTCTTTCGGAGAGTGGGTGCACACTTGATGGGCTGAATGGCCTCCTTTTGCACTGTAGAGAATCTGTGAGGTGGAAGAGGGGGGCAGAGGTTCCACAGTTTTGCGGCCCTGCTTGAGCGGGATTGGAAATTCTGGCCCGAAGTAAACAGAGATTTCTGTTGTTGGACCCTCGTCATCGTAGGCAAGGTGGTGCAATCCCGGCCATTGTCTGTTTTCAAACTGGGTGAAATAAAATGCAGACACCTCGCTATCTTGCCCCATCAGTGTCCTGCAATCACTGTATATGTATGTTTTCCTTTTTTCAGATGTTCAGGGAACATCCAGTCTGACACTGAAAAGTGGGCTGCCGTTTAAAAACACAGGAGTTGGGAAAAGAAACATTAGAATGAAGAAAAAGAAGAAAGGAGCAATCACAGCTAATTTCACTGGCACTAAGTATCAGATCGGTAAGAAAGCTGTTCATTTATACATTTGTTTATGGCCAAGTTGAGACAATGTCTTCAAACAGTCGCTAGGTACCAACAGAACTTGAGTATTGCCGAAAAGAGAGGTGTTGCTGAAGCTTTTCATCTTGCACTCATCAGGACAAATGCAAGAATACCAAATTTCAAACGATCACCAAAATATATACTACAGGGGAAAAATCTGCTGATTGGCAAATCAACTCTGGCTGTCACATTGTCATGGCGAAAGCTCACAGGAAACTTCTCCCCTTCCCCAACAATTCCAAAAAATGTACAAGGCTTGAAAACTTTCCTTTAGCTAGCAGAGAATAGACAGATTTATCAATACACGTCACTTCTGGAAAATATAACAAGAGTCATGTTTAAATGATTTGTTGGTGTAGCTATTAGAACACTCATAATTGTTCAACAAGTGCTGCCCAATCACACAATTGCATCTAACATTAGATGTTTTGGGTTTAGTGAGTACAGTCTGTGCTTTTCCTATTACAAGGAACTGAATTGTAGAATCCTCTGGTGGATGCAGCTGTTATTATGGGGCATAATTATAAAGTTCATGGTGGGAGATATAGGAGGGATGTCCGAGTGGATTCTTTACTCAGAGAGTGTTTGCTGTGATAGTGGAGTCGGACACTTTAGGAGCTTTCAAGTGGTTATTGGATAAGCACATGGAGCACACCAGAATGATAGGGAGTGAGATCGCTTGATCTTGGTTTCGGACAAAGCTGAGCACAACATCGAGGGACGAAGGGTCTGTACTGTGCTGTACTGTTCTATGTTTCTATGTTTAATCACTGCAAGAGGAGGCCATTAAGCTCATCGAATCTGAAGAAACACATAGTTTGACTTGATCAGCTGGGACACATAACCCACCTTCTGTCTTCTCTCTTCCACCTTCTTCCATCGGGGAAAACACACAAAAGTCTGAGGTCACGTACCAACCGACTCAAGAACAGCTTCTTCCCTGCTGCCATCAGACTTTTGACCTACCTTGCATTAAGTTAATCTTTCTCTACACCCTAGCTATTACTGTATTCTGCATTTCTTTCTCTATGAAGAGTTTGCTTTGTCTGTGTAGCATGCAAGAAACAATACTTTTCACTGTATGTTAATACATGTGACAATAATAAATCAAATCAGAAGCTCTGGAATTCTCTCTATAAACCTCTTTATCTCTCTACCATCCTTCCCTTCTTTAAGCCACTTTTTGACCAAACTTTGGTCATGTGACATATGTGACTCAATGTCACATAACATTTTGTTTTATAATGCTCTATGCAATACCCTAGGCATGTTTCATGAAGTTGTAGGTGTGAAATAAATCTAATTTGTCATTAACAAAAATTTAGCTTAATCCCTTTTATATTTTCTGCTGCTATTAATAATTTCTTCCTCAAGATTGATGGGCAACATGACAGCTCAGAGACTATCGCTGTTGCTGTGCAGACACATGGATTTGGGCCTGTGTCTGTGGGAGTTTGCGCATTCTCCCCGTGCTTGCGTGGGTTTTCTCCAGGTGCTCCGGTTTCCTCCCACATCCCAAAGATGTGCTCTTAGGCTGATTAGCAGAACAAATTCTCCCTAAATTGTCTCAAATTTGGCTTCAATCCATAGATTTATAAACATGGACAGGGATCTTGGATAGAAATGGGAACATCGAGGTGGCGGCATGGGCTCGTTGGGCCGAAGGGCCTGTTTCCTGTGCTGTTTTGCTCTTTGTTCTTTGTATGTGTTGCAGGCAAAGTCTTTGAATATAGTCAAGAACCCAAATGCATTTCCCACAGTTTTCTCCTGTCTATCCTGCTTCCTTCAGAGATTTGTGAACATACACTGTCTGCAATTCTGGCCTGGGATCACTGTCTGTGTGGAGTTTGCATGTTCTCCCCATGTCTGCACGGGTTTCCTCCCACACTCCAAAGGTTGTTGGTTAGGTTGATTGGCCACACCAAATTGACCAGGAAAATTAGCGGGATGAATGAGTGAGGTTACGGGAATAGAACCAGGGCGAGATCATGGTCAGTCCAGTCTCGATGGACTGAATGGTCTCCTTCTTTACTGTAGGGATTCTATGATTCTCTCCAACTTCACCCCTTTAGAATTCCACCCAGAAAGTTTATTGGCCAGAGAATGAATGTATTTGCAGGATAGGGTTTTCTCGTGGTCATTCTTTCATGATGTGCAGCCCTGTGGGCTTCTGGGTGACTTCTAACTGTGACCACATCTCTCAAATCCTGGTACATCCATTCAAAGAACTTGAACTCACTCCCAACTTTACTAATTAATTGGATGTCCCGTATGGGCTGGAATAATCTCGGTGTTTGGAAGAGATTGAGGAAGGGGGTTGTGTCTTTACAATACAGGATTATGTAAGGGGAGATCGATGGGGACTCTGTCCATCCAGCCTTCTGTAAATAGCCTCATGTGCTTCCTCTGCCATCTGCTGGGCATCGTCATCTTGCCAAACCCAATGTACAATAAGCAGCTTCTGTCCTTCAGCAACCATTCAGAGCACTGTTGTAATTGACAGAAAACAATCACTGCATTTGGGGAATGAACACTTTGGGTACAGTCTCACTGGCAGTCACACCACACCACGCTCCCGCTGCAGTGAGATCAGAGAATCAGAGCCAGCCAAATCTCCGTTCACTGCAGCGGGATGGAAAATCCCACTGTCCTGAACATTGATATGATTCCCAGCTTGGCTTTTTTTCCTCCAAAATTATAGTTTTGTCATAAATGTTACAGATACTTCAGAAGGACAGCATGGTGGCACAGTAGTTGGCACTGCTGCCTCTCAGTGCCAGGGATCTGGGTTCAGTTTCCGTCTTGGGTGACTGGAGTCTGCCTGTGTCTGTGTGGGTTTCCTCCGGGTGCTCCGGTTTCCTCCCACAGTCCGAAAAATGTGCGGGTTAGGTGCACTGGACATGGTAAATTCTCCCTTGGTGTGCCCTATAGCGCTGGAGTGTGGCCACTAGAGGATTTTCACAGTAACTTCATTGCAGCGTTAATGTAAGCCTGCTTGTGACAATAATAAATTAACTTCCCAGACTGTTCAAAATTGATATGAGAGAACTGCAAAACCAGACTAGTCGGTTTTTTTTTCCACTTAGGTTCAATGTTAACTCACTACATTTCCAATTAGAATGATTATTTCCAATATTCATTATGTCAGTAGGTTTTATCCCTCAGTCTCCTTGGCTGAAAGACATTGGGCTGATTCTCCCAGAAGCACAACTGGCCAGTAGACACCAGTGAGAATGTGTAGCGGCCTTTTCACTGGGCACCACGGTCTCTGCCTATCTCCGCTCATCCGATTTTCAGCATCGCCAGATCCATTCCGGAAATTGGTGTGGAGCTGATTGAACTATTTAAATCGGGCTTTATATTTTATTAGAGGGCCTGGGACTAGAGTCTCTGGGCTTGCTATCCCTCTCCCCGTGCCACCAGGAGTGTCTCACTCCAGCAGGGTTTACAACAGGCTCTTCACTAGCGAGTAACTGGCGGCCCCACGCTCTGCTGGAATGAATGGGTGACAGAGAAGCCACCCATGTTGTTGGCAGTAAGGGGGAGGAGGGGTTACTCCCTGAGCATTGCCAGACTGGCAGTGCCAACGTGGTCCCCTTGCACTTCAACGGCAAAGTGGCAATGCCCATAGGGAGGCAGTGCCAGGGCAGAGGGGCTATCTGAAAGTGCTGTCTAATGGAGCAGGGGGCCTCTCAGGGCAATTGGCGAGTGTGGCAGGGGCGTTGTGTGGCTATTTTGCTTTCTTGGGAGTGTAGGCAGAGGGTGGGTGAACAGCGATGGGGGCTGGCCACCGGGGTGGGCTGGGCATGCCGGGGAGGAGCGGTGTTGGCACATGTCTGGGAGGCCAGCAATTGGGGGTGTGGAGGGTTGCACGGCCAGCGATGGGGGTAAGGGTTAGTGGTGGTGCTGGTCACGGAGTTGGCCAGTGACTGGGAATCCGGCAGTGCGAGCTATTGCACATGTGCCAGTCTCAGTGCTGACAGATTGGCGCACACACTGTGGCCTGCTCAGTGCTGTGCTGCCCATCACTACAAATAGGCTCGGCCAATGATTTTTAATGAGATTCATGCTGGGGCACTCTGTGATGCACAGAGTGTGGGAGATCCAGCGCTGCCAAAGGCTTATAACCTGTGGTTGGGATTGATTGTATAGCTGGGGCAGAGTAGAGTGTGTGCTTCACTCTGCGTCGCACCAAGGTTACACCCAAACTGCGAGACTGTCACTGTGACAGTGCACAGTGGAAGTGGCAAAATATCTGAGCAGTCCTTCTGCGGGTTCCAGGTCTGTCCTGTTGGGGTCTGGCCCTGCCTTAGCAGTACATCAGTTTCTCAGGCCTGCCCATTTCTAACTAACTGGCCTCAATATTTTACACGATAATTTGCACAGGCCTCAGAGGTGATCGAGCACCTTACACAACTGCAGAACGATTCAAAGCAGTTTTCAGATAATGAATTTCCATTTGAGGTATAGTCATTGCCCTAATGTGGAGATTGCGACAGCTAATTTTTTTAAAATTCATTTATGGGACTAGCTGGGCCAGCATTTATTGCCATCCCGAACTACTTTCCATTTCAGAGGGCAGTTGAGAGTCAATCACATTGCTGTGGCCTTGGATTCATATATAGGCCAGTCTGGATAAGGACGGCAGATTTCCTTCCCTAAAGGACATTAGTGACCCAGATGGATTTTTCCTACAATTGACAACGGTTCTGAAGTGAGATGCACTCCTAATGTTTTGCTCCCATTCTTCTGACTGGTGGTCACCCATTCCCTCTCTGACTGCAATCCCTTAAAATGTGGAGTGACCGGATCTAAAAACATGCATCCACAAACCTGTCAGCCCCGCAGATGCACCTCCTTGTTTCAAGCCGACTGAAGTTCAAGCTCTGAAACCGGAACTCAAAATGGTCAAACTGTGGCACTTTGTGCGCACATAGACATTCAGACAGCAAGCAGCATCTATAAATTCCCACACACTGCAGGCAGTGTAACACACAAGACTGAGTTCCACTGTCAAAACTTTAGTTTAAAAATTCCTACCTTAAATTTTGGAAATGTATTTAATGTTCCTTTTTAAAATTAAAGAGCTGGAATTCATACCTTAATATCATTTTAATGTGGAGAAAAGAACTTATTCACTGTCTATCGAGTGTGCAGTTCTGGTCGCCTCATTATAGGAAGGATGTGGAAGCTATTGAGAGGGTGCAGAGGAGATTTACAAGGAATGTTGCCTGGATTGGGGGGCATGCCTTATCAAGATAGGTTGAGGGAGCTCGGTCTCTTCTCCCTGGAGAGACGAAGATTGAGAGGTGACCTGATAGATGTTATAAGATGTTGAGAGGAATAGATAGAGTGGATTCTTGGAGGCTATTTCACAGGGCTGAAATGGTCGCTATGAGAGGACACAGGTCTAAGGTGCTGGAGGGCAAGTACAGAAGAGACGTTAGGGGTACGTTTTTCACTCAGAGGGTGGTGAGTGAATGGAATCGGTTGCCGTCAGTGGTGGTAGAGGTGAACTCGCTGGGGTCTTTTAAGAGACTTCTGGATGAGTACATGGGATTTAATAGGATTGGGAGTTAGACAGTTCTATAGCCTGTAGATATAGATCTGATTGGCACAACTTGTGGACTGAAGGGCCTGTTTGTACTGCAGTGTTTTATGTTCTATGTGCAGAGAGCGATCTGCTCTGTCCTACTGCTCCTTCACAGGTCAGATCCTGTAGTTGTAATTTAACTCTTGTTACCTCTATTCCTCAGTTGTTTATACACATTGATTTTATCTATTAGATCATTTCCCCCTTTTCTCCAAATCCCCACTATCTCCAAGTTCCCAATTAAGCCACTCTGTTCAGGTATCACTCAGTTTTAGAACCCTCTATTCAGCCATGTTTGGTTTATCCCCCTCTGAGAATCTTCCCTTCTCACTGGGAAATATTTTTGCTCAGAGCTATGAGTAACCTTCTTAAATGCCTGCCACTGCTTGCTTACTCATCTTTCCTCTAATCAATCTGCCCAATCCACTCTAGCTAACTCTATCCTCAGTTCATTGTAATTCTCTTTACTTAAATTAAACACAGTTATTTCTGAAACAAGTTTCTCACTCCCAAACTGGATATTAGATTCAGTGTGACCAGAAGTGTCTCAGATTCTCAAAGATAACCTTTTATATAAAAAATAACGTGACTTCACCTTATACAGGGATCAGAGAATGAGTTAGAGCTCTACAATGGTGCATGGGCAGTGCTCTTCCGTATTGTATCTTTTAGGCTTCAGACGATCTGGCAGCAAGAGGCAAGTGGGAAATGTGGCCAAACTTTTTTTAAATTCATTCTTGGGACATGGGCATCACTGGCTGGCCAACATTTATTGCTCATCCCTAGTTGCCCTTGAGAAGGTGGTGGTGAGCTGCCTTCTTGAATCGCTGCAGTCCATATGCTGTGGGTTGACCTACAATGCCATTAGGAAAGGAACTCCAGGATTTTGACCCAGCGACTGCGAAGGAATAGTGATAGCCTTTTTCCTAGGATGGAGAAAGCTAGCACAAGGGGACACAGCTTTAAATTAAGGGGTGATAGTTATAGGACGGATATCAGAGGTAGGTTCTTTATCCAAAGGGTGGTTCGGGAGTGGAATGCCCTGCCTGCAGCAGTTGTAGATGTGCCAAGTTTGGTGGCGTTTAAGAGGTTAGTTGATAAGTATATGGAAGAGAAGGGAATGGTTTAGTTTGGAGGGGCATTGCTTTTTACATTGGTCGACACAACATCGAAGGCCGAAGGGCCTGTTCTGTGCTGTAATGTTCTACGTTCTATGAATTGTGATATACTTCCAAGTCAGGATGGTGAGTGGCTTGGAGGGGAACTTTGCAAGTCGTGGTGTTTCCATGTATCTGCTGCCCTCGTCCTTTTAGATGGAAGTGGTCATGAGTTTGGAATGTGCTGTTGAAGGATCTTTTGTGAATTGCTGCAGTGTATCTTGTAGATAGTACACACTGCTGCTACTGAGCGTGAGTGATGGAGGAAGTGAACGTTTGTAGATGTGGTGCCAATCAAATGGGCTGCTTTGTCCTGGATGGTGCTAAGCTTCTTGAGTGTTGTTGGAGCTGCACTTGTTCAGGCAAGTGGGGCATATTCCATCACACTTGTGCCTTGTAGTTGGTGGATAGATCAAACTGGTGAATATCTGCTGCTCCCATTTATATGAGAAGTCTTCTCATTGATTCTGGTAGGGCTTGTGTTTCAATCGGGGGAGATGGCAGAATTACTGCTGGGACCTGGGGATATCTGTATGCCTTTTCCCCGTTCTTTCCCACTGTAATTTAATGAACACTATTAATTTCTTCATCCACAGAGTGATGAGCCTATGGAATTCTCTACCACAGAAAGCCAAAACATTGTTTGATTTTTAGAAGGAATTAAATATAGCTGTTGAGGCTGAAGGAAGTCAGGGGGTGGGGAATGGAAACAAGTTACTTAGCTGGATGATCATTCATAATTAAAATGAATAGTAGAGCAGGCTCGAAGGGCTGAATGGCCTACTGCAGCTCTTAATTTTGATGTTTATTTGCGACTCAACGTTGGGTTGGAGCATTTCCTGCACGTTTGTGGTCTTAGAGTGTCAGCTGCTGCATTAGAACAAATAAGTTGGCTTGACATAGACTAACAATAATGTACAGTGTATACATAATTGCAAGTTTCTCTTTCCACTTAACATGTCAGTTATTAACTGTTCCCACTGTAAAAACATACTTTTGACGATACAGTGAATGATGAAGTTAGATCAGGAAATTTCAGTAAATGGGACTTCCAATGAAATGTCCCAGACTGTCATTTTCTCTTTGGTAAAAATCAATCAAAAAGTATCTTAATCCCAGGGATTTGAATCCCATACAAGATAATACTTCTAAGTATTTTGCTGAAGAGTCTGATTATCATTCAGTGAGTTATTTGTGTTTTCAGAGGGTTCCCTACACAAAGCCTGACATGCTGGAGAAAAGAACTTATTTAATTTCTTTATTTTGATGATCTGATTTATTGTGCATTGTGACAAGATAATGGCTGTTCTGTGATTGTGGGTTTGATCCCTCTTGTTGATGTAACTATATCTCTACCTTCAGATAATTGCAGTTATTTAATAATAGCCCTGTTGTCAATCAGAACACTCACATCTCATTCAGTTGTGATATAATTAGACAGCGTGTTGCAAAACTGGATTTCGCACAGTAATTCTGATGCAAAAAGAATTCCATTTTGTAACCGGCTTTGGGATCAGTAGTACATGTGCTGATTGCGATAGTGTGGGTCCAGTGGGCAAGCCTTCCTGGATGGTACGGTGGCACAGTGGTCAGCACTGCTGCTTCATAGCACTAAGACCTGGATTCAATTCTGGCCTTGGGTCACTGTCTGTGTGGAGACTGCACATTCTCCCTGTGTCTGCATGGGTTTCCTCTGGGTTCTCCAGTTTCATCCCACAGTCCAAAGATGTATGGGTTAGGTGGATTGGCCATGATAAATGCCCCTCAGTGATAGGGGGACCAACTAGGATAAATGCATGGGGTTATGGGAATTAGGATTATGATCATAGAATTCCTACAGTACAGAAGGAGGCCATTTGGCCCATTGACTCTGCATTAACAACAATCCCATCCTATCCCTGTAACCACCCATATTTACCCTGCTAATCCACCTGAAACCAGGGTCAATTTAATATGGCCAACAAACCTAGTCCGTACATCTTTGGAATATGGGATGAAACCTGATCACCCAGAGGAGACTCACACAGACACAAGGAGAACGTGCAAATTCCACACAGTGACCCAAGCAGGGAATTGAACCCAGGCCCCTGATGCTGTGAGGCAGCAGTGCTAACCACTGTGCCATTGTGTCACCCAACAGGGAATGGCAAAAGGTTGTTTCGATCCATCCACCTCTGGATTATGGGACCAGCACACTTCCATTATGCCACTCTGCTCTGGTCAGTGCAGACTGGATGGGCAGAATGGCCTCCTTCTGCACTGTAGGTATGATTATCTACAAATAATTCTTTCTTCAATCATTATTTGCAAATCCTTGAATGTAGATTTTTAATTTAATAACTAATTTAATTAAATTTAATCTTTCAACACAACATCCCTTAATAAGCCTGCCTAATAAAGTTATAGTAATATAATTTTATTTATACTATTTATTTATACTAATAAATAAAGTTTAAAGTTTATGTGGAGAATTATCGATTCGGATGATCTCACTGAACGGTGGAGCAAACCTGATGGGCTGAATGGTCTACTTTTATTCCTATTTCTATGGTTGCAGATCATTAGTAAGTTGCTGCAGTGACTGCGACCACAGTGCCTCACTGTGGGGGAGGTGAGTACTGAAGGTGGTGAATGGGATGTTGAACAGATGGGTTGCTTTATCCGTACAAAATAGGGCAAATCCAATCTGTCCACTTACTGCCCCCTCAGCATCGAGATGTTGGAGAGCTGTGGGGTTGGAGGACGTTACAGGGATAAGGAGGGGGGAGCTGGGCAGGGAGAGATTTGATCAGACAGATAGGAATTTTAAATTAGCTGAGTCATTGGTTTGGATGACAGTGAGTGTCGATTAAAATATTTACCTTCTGAGTTTCCCAGCACTTTTTATTCTTAGATCACTAATACACTCCTCACTCTTGCAGAGTGCTGCTGTCAGCACTGACTAACGTTAACAGGCCACTGTTGATACGTTTCTTTGCAGTGCGTTTAGCCATACTGGAAGCGGGATTTGCCCGTGCCCGTGAGGAGGATGACACTGCCAATCTGATCTGGAACGATGCGGCTGTCCAGCAGGAGAGGATTGCTGATCTGAGGAACTATCAGGTGAGGCTGGGTGGCCTCGTCCACCTTCCATTCTGGCTTTGCTCTTCTATAATACCTCTCCTCCTAGCCTTTCCTTCACTATCATCTCTCCACTCTGAGAGAGACTGAGCCCTGCTAGGACACCAGCCCAGGGGCACCAGATGCCTTTTTGACTCTCACCCCAAGTGGGAGTTGACTTGTGGTTTCAATTCCAACCATCGCCATGCACATACCACAGGTATGGTAGCACAGTGGTTAGCACTGTTGCTTCACAGCTCCAGGGACCTAGGTTCGATTCCCAGCTTGGGTCACTGTCTGTGCGGAGTTTACACATTCTCCTCGTGTCTGCGTTGGTTTCCTTTGGGTGCTCTGGTTTCCTCTCACAGTTCAAAGATGTGTGGGTTGGGTTGATTGGTCATGCTAAAATTGCCCCTTATTGTCCTGAGATGCGTAGGTTAGAGGTATTAGTGGGTAAAATATATAGGGATAGGGGCTGGGTGGGATTGTGGTTTGTGCAGACTTGATGGGCCATATGGCCTCTTTCTATATAAAAAAAAGCCTCCAGGTGGTCCTGTTTCCTCCCACATCCAAAGATGTGTAGATTAGGAGGGTTGGCCTTGCTAAATCGCTCCTTAGTGTCCCAAGATGTGTCAATTAGGGGGATTAGTGGCACAAATGTGTGGGATTTCTGAGATAGAGCATCTTATCCCTGTCCTATGGGAGACTCAATGCAGACTCAATGGGTCTCTTCCACACTATATGGATTATTTTTAAAGAATTAATTTGTGGGACATGGGTGTTGCTGGCTGGCCAGCATTTATTGCCCATCCCTAGTTGCCTTTGGAGGGCAGTAGAGAGTCAACCACATTGCTGTGACTCTGGAGTCATATGTAGGCCAGACCAGGTAAGGATGGCAGATTTCCTCCCCAAAACGACATTAGTGAACGAGGTGGGTTTTTCTGACCATCGACAATGGTTTTGTGGTCATCAGTAGATTCTTAATTCCAAATATTTTTTATTGAATTCAAATTCCACCATCTGCAGGATTTGAACTTGGATTCCCAGACCATTAGCTGAGTTTCTGAATTAATAGTCTAGTGATAATACCACTAGGCCTTCAGTCCCCTGCCCTCGCCAATACAACAATGTATGTTTTTGTTTGACACTATGAGAGTTTGAGACATGCTTACCTATTCCCTCTCCCTCAACCTATCCCCATAATCACACACACTTCCCATAGCCAATATGGCACAGTAGTTAGCACTGCTGCCTCATAGTGCCCGGGTTCAATTCCAGCCTTGGGTAACTCTCTGTGTGGAGTTTGCACGTTCCCCAAAGGCCGGAATTGAACCCGGGTCCCTGGCGCTGTGAGGCAGCAATGCTAACCACCATGCCACTCAAATACCTCACTCAGTAACCCCCCCCACTGATATTGTTTACAATTGTTCTTTTATCTTCCCTTGCAGAGGATTAACCACTTCCCAGGAATGGGGGAGATTTGTCGCAAGGATTGCCTGGCAAGAAACATGGCCAAGTAAGTGAATCTGTCTTATCTGGAATTGGAATATTTCTTGCTCAGCGAGATGTGTTTGGGAAATACACAGAGCCTGAGTGTAGGCCGGTACCCGATTCCTTACCTGAACAGCAGATGGAAGTTTCCCAACTCTGCCTGGATCTGTTCCTGAAAGGTTTATCTGCGTGAACTCCCATCAGGCCATCCATTTACCCCTGCGGCACAGTGTTTAGCACTGCTGCCTCACAACACCAGGGGCTTGGGTTCAATTCCCGACTTGTGTCACTGCCTGTGTTGAATCTGCTGGTTCTCCCTGTGTCTGCATGGGTTTCCTCTGGGTGCTCACATTCTGAAAGACATGCGAGTTGGATGCATTGGCCATGCTAAATTCTCCTGAACAGGCGCTGGAATGTGGCGGGTGTAGGGAATTTTCACTGTAACTTCATTGCAGTGTTAATGTGAGCCTACTTGTCACACTAATAAATAAAACTTAAACTTTAAAACCTTCCCATGTCATTGGATAGCAAATAGTCTCTTCCTTATTTGATTGGTTAATTGTCCACTATCAGGCAAATAGTTTTAAAGATTAGACAGATTGATTTGTCCCCACATGGTCTGACTGTGGCCTTATGTCCATCATCCTGACTGTCTCCAATAACCTTTGACCCCATGTCAATCAAAAATGTGTCCAATTCAGCCTCGAATACATTCAGCTCCCACTGCTCATTGGGAAAGAGAATTCCGAAGACTATTTGTCCGTAGGGAAGGAATTCCTCTCCATCTCTTTAAATAGGAGAGCCCTCTTTTTGAAATGGTGCCCGCTAGATTCCCCTCAAGGAGAAACATCCTCTCAATACCCATCCTGTCAAGTTCCTTCACAATCTCATCTGTTTCGATAAGTTCACCTCTTGTTCTTCTAAATTGCAGTGAGCGCACACGCCCAACTCACTGAACTTTTGCTTGGAAGACAATCTGTCCGTCCTAGGGAATCTGTCTCGTGAGCCTTCTCTGAACTGCACTCAATGCAATTAAGTCCCTCCCAGAGTAAAGAGACCAAAACCATCTGCAGCATGTCAGAAGGGGCATCACGGTGGCACAATGATTGGAGCAGCACGGTGGCACAGTGGTTAGCACTGCTGCCTCACAGCACCAGGAACCCGGATTTGATTTCTGGCTTGGGTCACTATCTGTGTGGAGCCTGCACGTTCTCCCCATGTCTGCATGGGTTTCCTCTGGATGCTCCGAATTCCTCCCACAGTCCAAAGATGTGTGGGTTTGGTGAACTTGCCATGCTAAAAAATTGCCCCTTAGTGTCAGGGGGACTAGCTAGGATAAATATATGAGGTTGTAGGGGTAGGGCCTGGGTAGGATTGTGGTCAGTGCAGACTCGATGGGCTAAATGACTTCCTTCTGCACTGTAGGATTCTATGATTCTATGGTAAGTGACTCCACCAATGCCATGTACACTTACAGCAAAAGTTCTCTCTCTTTCCACGCTGTGCCCCTCTCCTGCCCTTCGGAATATGAACAGCACACATCACTTGTGCTTCCTATCACGATAACCACGCTCTCTGCTTTGTTGTTTGTAATGTCCTCAGAATTAATCTTTCATTCTTGGCAAATTCGAGACATTCCTGGAGAGTTGACAACTCTACACATCAGGCTAATGATTGTGATGGGACAGTTTTAATAACTATTAATAACACCTTTACAGCTTAATCCAGTTTTAGCTGAAACCAAGCCATCCTGCAGAATTACTGGATGGTTCTCAGCTACCATAGGGACAGGCATATGGATAGCATTGGAATAGTTTAGGTTAGAAGGTCATAAAATTGGTTCCATTGGTCAGCGCAACACCGAGGGCCGAAGGGCCTGTAGTGCGCTGTAATGTTCTACGTTCTATCCTGAAATGTTGCTTTCTTTTTGCTCCATCATTCCACCCAATCATCCAACTCCATTTTCCCGTCCATTCCCCATATCCCTCGATTCCCTGAGAGACCAAATATCTGTCCACTTTAGCCATGATTGGGCTGCGTGGTGGCACAGTGGTTAGCACCGCTGCCTCACAGCGCCAAGGACCTGCATTCGATTCCCGGCTTGGCTCACTGTCCGTGTAGGGTTTGCATGTTCTGCCCATGTCTGCGTGGGTTTCCTCCGGGTGCTCCAGTTTCCTCCCACTTCCGAAAAACGTGCTGATTAGGTGGATTGATCATGCTATATTCTCCCCCAGTGTACTCACACAGGCGCCAGAGTGTGGCGATTAGGGGATTTTCACAGTAACTTCATTGCAGTGTTAACGTAGGCCTACTTGTGACACTAATAAAAAAAAATCTTCAATGATGGAGCACCCGTAGCCCTTTAGGATAGAGAACTCCAAAGATTCCCAACTCCCTGAGGGAAGATCTTTCTTCTCATCTCGATCCTCAATGTTCAACCCCTTAACCAGTCAGAAAGAATGAAGTAACACTTGTCAGAAGAGATAACACAAGTGGAAGGACTTTTTGGATGTAGTTTATTGATGCATTTAAATAATATTGTTTATATAGTGAGTCATCCTGATTTTCAGGACGTGGGATCATGAGGAGGACATTCAGCCCCTTGAATCTGTTTCCCTATCCAATGAAATGATGCCTTTTTTTAGTTTACCTCCATCTTGGTTCCATAATCTGAGCATCCTTTCCAGACAAAAAATAACCTGTCTGCGACAAAAACAGAAACTGCTGGAAAATAGAACATAGAACATTACAGCGCAGAACAGGCCCTTCGGCCCTCGATGTTGCGCCGACCAATTGAGAAAAAGCAATGACCCTCTAACCTAAACCATTCCCTTTTCATCCATAAACCTATCCACTGACCACTTAAATGCCCCCAAACTTGGCGCACCTACAACTGCTGCAGGCAGGGCATTCCATACCCTTACCACCCTCTGTGTAAAGAACCTACCTCTGACATCCGTCCTATAACTACCACCTCTTAACTTAAAGCTATAAAATCCTATTTCTCCGCCAATGTCTTACAGTCAATTTGCTTTCCCAGAAAGCTGCGGGGACAGGAGGTCAACTGGAAATTTCAGAACTAAGTTAGACAGATGTTTAGGATAAAAGCAAAATACTGCAGATGCTGGAATCTGAAACAAAAACAGAAAACTGCTGGAAAATCTCAGCAGGTCTGACAGCATCTGTGTGGAGAGAGTGGAACCAACACTTAGAGTCTGAACGAGCTTTCATCAGCGCTGATAAAAATAAAAGAGATCAGATGAAGGGTCATCCAGACTCGAAACATTGGCTCCCTCCACAGATGCTGTCAGACCTGCTGAGATTTTCCAGCAGTTTTTTGTTTTTGTTTCAGATTCCAGCATCTGCAGTATTTTGCTTTTATCTTAAACATCTGTCTAACTTAGTTCTGAAATTTCCAGTTGACCTCCTGTCCCCGCAGCTTTCTGGGAAAGCAAATTGACTGTAAGACGTAGGAGGAGAAATAGACCTTTTGGCTCACTTGGTCTGTTCTAGCATTCAATTCGATCAGAACACCTGTGTTTCCATGATCCTTTCGTATAAACAAGTGCTCCCTTACATCAGCCCAGTGATACTGATTTGTTCTATCCCGTTCTGTGGTACTATCTCTCTCTAACTAACTTAGCAAATCTTTTAACCTTCTACCACCGCCTGGACATAGAGTCATAGAGATTTACAGCATGGAAACAGGCCCTTCAGCCCAACATGCCCATGCCATCCAAGTTTTACCACTGAGCCAGTCCCAATTGCCCATATGGCCTCCTTCTGCTCCTATCTTCTATGTTTGTGCCCATATTCCTCTATATCCATCTTATCCATGCAGCTACCTAAATGCTTTTCAAAAGACAAAATTGAAAATGCCTCTACTTCTACCTCTGGCAGCTTGTTCTAGACATTCACCTCTCTTTGTGTGAAAAAAATGCTCCTCTGGACCCTTTTGTATCCCTCCCCTCTCACCTTAAATCTATGCCCTCTAGTTTTAGACTTTCTTATCTTTGGAAAAAGATATTGACTGTCTAGCTGATTGATGCCCCTCATTATCTTATAGACTTCTATAAGATCACTCCTAAGCCTCCTACGCTGCAGAGAAAAAAGTCGCAGTCTATCCAGCCTCTCCTTATAACTCAAATCATCAAGTCCCTGTAGCATCCTAATAAATCTTTTCTGCACTCCTACTGGTTTAATAATATCCTTTCTATAATAGGGTGACCAGAACTGTACACAAGTGTGGCCTTGTCAATGTCTTGTACAATTTCAACTAGACATCCCAAATCCTGACCAATGAAGTCAAGAATGCTGAATACCTTCCTCACCACTCTGTCTACCTGTGACTCCACTTTCAAGGGGCTACAAACCTGTACCTCTAGACCTCTTTGTTCTGTAACTCTCCCCAATGCCCTACCATTAACTGAGTAAGTCCTGTCCTGGTTCGATTGACCAAAATGCATCACCTCACACACAAACACACAAATTAAACTCCATTTGCCATTCATCAGCCCACTGGCCCAATTGATCAAGATCCCAGATTGGCAATGGTTTGTTTTGGGTGCTGGATTGAAAAAGGTCACCTATTTTCTGACTTACGGCTGACTTTCTGTTGAAAATTCTCCCGTGGACTTTCACAATTTCAGCTTTCAGCCCCCAGCTCAGTGGGAATTCTTCCTCCCTTTATGAATCCTCTTTATCTTTCAGGATGATCAAGAGTCAGTCTCAGGAATATTGCTTCACCCCCAGGACCTGGATTTTCCCTGCAGAGTACACCCAGTTTCAGACCTGTGTGAAGGAGCTACGAAAGAAGCGCAGACAGAAGACCTTCATAGTCAAGCCTGCCAATGGAGCAATGGGTCATGGGTATGTTAAGCCTTTCAGCCTGAAGCCCACATCAAAGGCCCAGACACCCTTCCAACCCTTTCCCCTCAGGCGGTTATGAGATGGCAACCTACACCGTTTCAACCATCCCATTGTGAGAACCCGAGCATGTGGTAGGGGGTTGATTTGGTTTGAAGCATTTTGATGAGAAAGAGTTTCTTTGCACAAGATTGGAATGGATGAAGTAGAGATGATTTCTGATGCCTGTAAGTGTGTGTGTGTGTGTGTGTGTGTGTGTGTGTGCTCCTGTGTGTGTATGCGCACACATATGTGCACATGTCTGCATGTGTATGCGCATACATATACGTGTTTGTGTCCATGTGTTTGCATGTGTGTGTGTCTGCAAATACATGTAAGTGTGTGAGTGAGTGCATATTGTGCATGTGTTTGCATGTGTGCACGTATGTGTATCATAGTTATAGAGATTTACAGCATGGAAACAGGCCCTTCGGCCCAACTTTTCCATGTTTTCTTTTAAATCCCTAAGCTAATCCCAATTGCCTGCATTTGGCCCATATCCCCTATACCTATTGTACCCACTTAACTATTTAAATGCTTTTTAAAAGACAAAATTGTACTCACCTCTGCTATTACCTCTGGCAGCTTGTTCCAGACACTCCCCACTCTCTGTGAAAAAATTGCCCCATGATTACTTTTGCATCTTTCCCCTTTCACCTTAAGCTGTCTAGTTTTAGATTCTCCTACCTGCGTGTGTGCATGCGTGTGTCCAGAGTAATTCAAAAAAGGTGCAAAGTTTGATTATATTCCTTTTGGTTGTGGAGAATGGGTCTAAACATGTCTCACTTGTAGCAAATGTCAATGGATCGCGTGACAAACCCAACTGATCACCTTAAATTATCACTCAGCGCACCCAGGATTATTCAGCAGCTGCTACTTGCTTGTGTAATCCCACTATCAGTGGATGTTTTGTGTTGTGCTTTGTGAGGGTGGGCTGGTGGAGGAGGGGCCAAAAAAAATCCCTCATCCCTCCCACCTCGGGAATCCCAGTGGGTATGACAGAAAGCTCAGCGGACCATTTAAAGACCCACTGAATTTCTGGTCCTGGAGGGGGCATAGCTGGAGAATCCCGCCCATGGTCTTTACTCCACCTCTTATGAGCAACCAAAGGAATGAGCTGTTTAGAACATAGAACATAGAACATAGAACAATACAGCACAGAACAGGCCCTTCGGCCTTCGATGTTGTGCCGACCAAAATAAAAAGCAATGCCCCTCCTAACTAAACCATTCCCTTCTCATCCATATACTTATCAACTAAAATTTGATTTGACCAGTCAACTGCTGTGACATACAACCTGACAGCACACTGATACTGACCTTCATCCAATCTGTTGTACAGTTGTGTGATAGACAGTGTAATAATCTCGCCAAAGCCAGTCACCCATCACCATAACCCTCTGTTTACAAAATAGAGAAGTTTTTTTTTAGTTTATTTGTTAATGTCACAAGTAGGCTTACGTTAACACTGCAATGAAGTTACTGTAAAAATCACCGGGCCGCAGCACCCCAGCACCTGTTCAGATACACTGAGGGAGAATTTAGCACAGTCAATCTAACCAGCACGTCTTTCAGACTGTGGGAGGAAACCGGAGCACCCGGAGGAAACCCACACAGACACGGGGAAGAACGTGCAGGCTCCGCACAGACAGTGACCCAAACCAGGAGGTGAATCCAGGTCCCTGGCACTGTGAGGCAGCAATGTTAACCACTGTGCCACCACGCTGCCACACTCACAGCACACGGGTCTAAGCGCAGATCCCTACAGAGTCCCGTTCTGGATTGAGGCAGCAGGTTTTAAACCCTCCCTCCCCACCTCCCCTGCTTATTTTCCATTGGGTGAGTCCCACCTCTACGAAGCCCACGGAGGGACCTATTGCTGATCCCCCGGGTGGGTCGCGGCCGCCGCAACAGGCAGGAAGTCATTTTGGATTGATGACAGCACCTTGTCATGGAAAATCCCATTGGCATAGCTAACGTGTAGTAACAGTATGAAGCGCCTGGCTTGTCAGATTGTTGGGATGCTTTGTCTTTCCAGAGATTTGTGAAATGGGATGAGGATTACTGCTGTCTAAAGATCAGGATGTTCTTGTGTTACGCACTAGTTCACAACCTGACACTTACTCGTTTTCACAGTCTGTCCCCTACAGCCTTTTCAGATCAGTTCTGTTTGCCTGTTCTGTCAGGAGATCGTGCTGTGGGAAGGCATTGAGCTCCCACGCTCTTGTCCTTTGCACGGATCCAGCTTGGTGCCATCACTGCCTGTACAAACTCACTGCTGGTTTAGATATTAGCCCCTTGAAGGAAGGAAAGAGAGTGGCCATGCTTTATCCAGCCCCTCGCCACGCCTCTCAGAGATACCAGGAAAATTTACTACACGGAATGAGATTGCACTTCTGCTGTTAAGAATCCTAGAATCCGATAGTGCAGAAGGAGGTCATTCGGCTTATTGAGTCTGTACTGACCATAATCCCAACAAGCCCCTCTCCCCGTAACCCCATACATTTACCCTCGCAAGTACTCCTGACTCTGAGGGGCAACTTAGCGTGGCTAATCCACCTAACTCGCACATCTTTGGATGTGGGAGAAAACCTGAGCGTCTGGAGGAAACCCACGCACATATGGGGGGAATGTGCAGACTCCACACAGACAGTGACCCAAGGCCAGAATTGAAACCGGGTCTCTGGCACTGCGAGGCAGTGATGCCACCGTGCCACCTTGTAAGAGGGTACTGGTGCACACTGAGGCCCCATGAACAGCAGCATGTAAAATTAATCAGCTTGTGTTTGTGTGGATCAAGGGGCGGAGGATGGTTGTTGCTGGCACGGACAATGACCCCCCTCTTCAACTAAACTGGGATGTTGTGTCTTGTTCTGGAATCTGCTCATAAGGAAAGTTGTGTAAGTATTGGAGAAGGCACAGGAAAGATTCACGAGAATGGTTCCATGGATGAGAAGTTTTAGTTACTCAGGCCGGGACTTTCTGCCCACCTCGCCCTCCAATCCATTCCGTGGCATTAGCTGGTGATAAGATATTCCAATCGGCCGCGGTCAAAGGGATTTCCTATTGTCTGCACCCTCCCCGCGGGGTATGGCTTACTCTCTGTGAGATGGAAAAATCCTGCCAGCCGGAATAGCAGGAAAATCCCGTTCATGAACACCCACCACATCGTTATTCTGATGTGTTTTTGTGGCTCTGTATTGGAGATAAATTAGAAATATTTAAAAAAAATTAGGATCTTTGGCCTTATTCTTTGCCATGATTCTATGATGCCAGCTGATGGAGTTCCAACCCATGATTCTGCCAAAGAATCCTGATTTTTAAAAGTTAATTTACAGGCACCACTGACTTAGCCATTGTTTAATACCCATCCCTAACAGCCCCTTGAGAAGGTGGTGGTGAGCTGCCTTCTTGAACCGCTGCAGTCCATGTGTTGTAGGCACACCCACAGGACTGTTAGGAATGAGTTCTAGGATTTTGACCCAGCGACAGTGAAGGAACGTTGATATATTTCCAAGTCAGTGAGTGACATGGAGGGGGACTTGCAAGTTGTATTGTCCCCATATATCTGCTGTTCTTGTCCTTCTAGATGGAAGTGGTCATGGGTTTGGAAGGTGCTGTCTAAGGATCTTTGGTGAGATCCTGCAGTGCATCTTGTAAATCGTACACACTACTGCCACAGTGGCGGAGAGATTGAATCTTTGTGGATGGGTGTCTTGTCCTGGATGGTGTTGAGCTTCTTGAGTATTGTTGGAGCTGCATTTATCCAAGTATTCCAACACATTCCTGACCTGTGCCTTGTAGATGGTGAACAGGCTCTGGGAATCAGGAGGTGAGTTATTCACAGCAGGATTCCCAGCCTCTAACCTGCTCTTATTCACACTATTTATAAGGCTGGTTGGGTTTGGTTTCAGTTCAGTGGTAACCCTGGAATATTGATAGTGGGGGATTCAGTGGTTAGCCATTAATTACTATGAATTGTGAAGAACTAGGAAAAATAACAAGGCTTCCCTAATGGGGGAAAGCATTTTGCTGCTTTTATTTGTGAAAATACTTCAACAATTTGCGATTTGAACAGACGTGTTGTCAGCATTTAGGATTGGTTCGTTTAGGCAGCTGGAGAAATGGGGATGGGGGCAGTGGCTGTGGTAAATGAAGATGGGATCAGGGGATCTCTGTGGTATCAGAGTGGTATGGTGGCACAGTGCTGCTTCACAATGCCAGGGTCCTGGGTTCGATTCCAGCCTTGGGGACCTTGTCTGTGTAGAGTTGGCACGTTTTAAAGTTTTATTTATTTAACAGTACCACAAGTAGGCTAACATTAACACTGCAATGAAGTTACTTAATTGCCACACTCTGGCACCTGTTCGGATACACTAAGGGAGAATTTAGCATGGCCAATGCACCCTAACCAGCACGTCTTTTGAATATGCAGACAGTGACCCAAACCGGGAATCAAACCTGGGTGCCTGGAGCCATGAGGCAGCAGTACTAACCACTGTGCCACCACATCAGCCATATGTTCACGTTCTCCCTGTGTCTGCTTGGGTTTCCTTGAGGTGCTCCAATCTCCTCCCACAATCCAAAGCTGTGGAGGTTAGGTGGATTGGTCATTGTAAATTGCCCCTTAGTGTCCCAAGATGTGCAGGTTAGATAGATTAGCCAGGGTAAATGTATGAGGCTACAGAGATAGGGCAAGGGTTTTGTAAAAGTTTATTTACTGCAATGAAGTAACCATGAAAATCCCCTAGTCGCCACAGTCTGGTGCCTGTTTGGGTACACTGAGGGAGAATTTAGCATGGCCAACGCACCTAACCAGCACGCCTTTTAGACAAAAAACATGCAGACTCTGCGGACAGTGATCTGAGCTGGGAATTGAACCCGGGTCCCTGGCAGCGTGAGACAGCAGTGCTAACCACTCTGCTACTGTGCTGCCCCATAAGATACTCTGTCGGACATTCAGCACAGATCCAATGGGCCAAATGGCCTTATTCTGCACTGTTGAGATTCTGTGATCTGTTCTGTTGCTGGCAGTTGAACAGCGTGCAAGAACAGAATTGGGCTGAGTCTGCGACTGGTGCTCCCCAGTCTTGTTTCAGCTGCTCGCAGTGGAAAGGCCGGTACAACACAAAGTGACTGCTCCAATTCCACTTTCATTCCGGCACCAACTGTAAGATTGCCCTGACAGGCCACAGCAAAACGGAGAAAGCTCACGCTGCAACATCAGCGGCTGCTCCTTAGAAAGAGCAGCAGAGGGAGCTTTATTCCCCATCGAGCTGTGTGCCTGCCTCTTTGTGAGTGCTTGGTTACAGACACCGTTTTCTAAATTGGACTGTGTGACGATGGGGAAAGATGGAGTCTAACTGAGGGTAAATACTGGTTTCAGATTCAGTACATTGGCCTCCCAGTCAATTTTAACAACCAAAGATGTGCATTTATATAGCACCCTTTATTATCAGCATTTTTTAAAAGTGTTTCACAACCCAAGTTGGTGGGCTTGGTTGAGCTGTTCTGTTACTGTTGCAGCCATCACCTGTCACCTTGTGACAGAAATGAGCTAAAATATCAAAGCTCAAACGTCCATTACCTGTTCTGTGGTATCAGGGAGCTATGTAACTACATCTTACAGGCCAACAGAAGCTCACTAGTAGCAGTTACCTGGTTAAGATAATTTTTTTCACTGTGGCGAATCTCTGCTGGACTACTGCATCATTGCTCTTTGTGTGACGATCTAGAATTTATTTATTAGTCAAAAGTAAACTTACATTATCACTGCAATGAAGTTACTGTGAAAATCCTCTAGTCACCACACTCCTGTTCGGATATAGTGAGAGAGAATTTAGCATGACCAGTGCATCTAACCAGCACGTCTTTCAGACTGTAGGAAGAAACTGGAGCACCCGGGGGAAACCCACACAGACAGAGAGAGAGGGTGCAGACTTCACACACTGATCCAAGCAGGGAATCGAACCCAGTCTCTGGCACTGTGAGGCAGCAGTGCTAACTGTCTTAGGAATGGAAAATGATCGGGTGGAGGAAGAGGCCATTGAACCCATTGTGTTAGCGTTGTCCCTTTGAAAGAGCAATCATGCTTAGTCCTGCTCCTCCTGCTACTCCCTAGATGCCTGCACATTCTTTCCCTCCATCCAATTCCCTTTTGAAAGTCATAGGTGGCACGGTGGTTAACACTGCTGCCTCACAGCGCCAAGTTCAATTCCTGGCTTGGGTCACAGTCTGTGTGGAGTCTGCATGTTCTCCCCGTGTCTGTGTGGGTTTTCCCCGGGTGCTCTGGTTTCCTCCCACAGTCTGAAAGACAGGCCATTTAAGTGCATGGACCGTGCTAAATTCTCCTCGGTGTACCCGAACAGGTGGAGTGTGGCGACTAGGGGATTTTCACAGTAACTTCATTACTGTTGATGTAAGCCTACTTGTGATTTTAATAAAAATTAAACTTTAGATTGAATCTGTCCAAGCAGGCAACATTAACCAGTCATTGTGAAAAAAGAATTCTCCTCCTGTCTAACCTTTTTGCCAATCACCTTCAATCTCTGTCCCTCTCAGCTGCAGGCACAATTTCTCCTTATTTACTCTGTCAAATCCTGCCAGGATTTTGATTACCTCTATCTCAAATCTTCTTTTACCCCTCTCTGCTCGAAGGAGAAAAATCCTAGTTCTTCTCATCTCTTCATGTGATTAAAGTCCCTGATCCCTGGGAATATTCCAGTATATCCACTCTGTACTCACTGAGAGGCCTTGTGATGCTCTTTTAGACACCAGTTGAGTTACAGTATTGTCCAAAACTGTGGTTTTGAGTTTTTATTATAAATCAGAAGTAGGTTTACCTTAACACCGCGATGAGGAAAACGTGCAAACTCTGCGCAAACAGTACCCAGGCTAATTGGAGATAATTGGTAATCTCCAATTGGTGAAAAGTTATCTCCAATTTCAGCAGGATCTTGATCAATTGGGCCAGTGGGCTGATGAATGGCAGGTGGAGTTTAATTTAGACAAATGCAAGGTTATGCATTTTGGCCGATTGAACCAGGACAGGGCTTACTCAGTTAATGGTAGGGCGTTGAGGAGAGTTACAGAACAAAGAGATTGAGGGGTACAAAGAACAAAGAACAAAGAACAACACAGCACGGGAAACAGGCCCTTTGGCCCAACGAGCCTGCGCCGCCGTCCTAACGTCTTAATGACATATAGAGACCAATATAGGGACAATTTGTTACCCAATCAGCCTAAGAGCACATTTTTGGGATGTGGGAGGAAACCGGAGCACCCGGAGAAAACCCACGCAACTACAGGGAGAACACGCAAACTCCCGCAGACACAGGCCCAAATCCATGTGTCTGCACAGCAACAGCGATAGTCTCTGAGCTGTCATGTTGCCCATCTGATGGTCCAGTTTAAGCATACACTAACGACATGAAGCACTAGGCCACTCCTAAAGTAACATCCAGGAGCAGCCCTCACACGACCTGCCGAATGCATGCACCTTGTTGATCAACAAGGTGGACCGAACAGCCTGTGGAAACAATTAAAGTATTTAAACAGTCCTCCTAAATCCCTCTATCTGCAGACCGCTCATGTGGCTGTCCAAGAGACCCTTAAACAACCCTAGCGTGCCTGCTCCCACCACCTTACTCGGTAGTGCATTCCACACCCCCACTACCTTTTGTGTGAAAAAATGCCCTCTAATATTCGTCTTATACATAGCCCCCCTCACCCTAAGGCCGTGACCCCTCGTTCTATCCGATTCTAATGGTGGAAAAAGCTTACCACCATTTACTCTATCTACACCCCTCATTATCTTATATACCTCTAATAGATCCCCTCTCAGCCGACGTCTTTCAAGGGAAAACAACCCCAGTGCATTCAATCTTTCCTCGTAAGACAGCCCTTCCATACCAGGCAGCATTCTGGTAAATCTCCTCTGCACTCTCTCCAGGGCCTCCACATCCTTCCGGTAGTACGGCAACCAGGTACATGTTCATAGTTCCTTGAAAGTGGAGTCACAGGTGGATAGAGTGGTGAAGAAGGCATTCAGCATGTTTGGTTTCATCGGTCAGAACATTGAATATGGGAGATAGAATGTTTTATTATTGTTGTACAAGACATCGGCAAGACCACACTTGGAATACTGTGTGCAGTTCTGATCACCGTATTATAGAAAGGATATTATGAAAGTAGAAACAGTGCAGAAAAGATTTACTAGAATGCTACTGGAATTAGATAGATTGGGACTTTTTTCTCTGGAGTGTAGGAGGCAGAGGGATGATCTTATAGAGATCTATAAAATAATGAGGGGCATAGATCAGCTAGATAGTCAATAACGTTTCCCAAAGGTAGGGCAGTCTAAGACTAGAGGGCGTATGTTTAAGATGAGAGGGGCACTTTTTTTCAGGAAGAAGTCTCACAACTTCAGGTTAAAGTCCAACAGATTTATTTGATAGCAAACGCCACAAGCTTGTGGAACATTGTTCCTTCATCAGGTGAGTGTGCTGTAGGATTCTATGATCTATGAGTGAAGAACTCTCCACTTACTTGACGAAGGAGCAGCGCTCTGAAAGTTAGTGGTGTTTACTATCAAATAAACCTGTTGGACTTTAACCTGATGTTGTGAGACTTCTTACTATGTTTATCCCAGTCCAACGCCGGCATCTCTACATCATGACTATCGATAGTGCAATTATTTCACACAAAAGGTGGTGAGTGTCTGGAACAAGCTGCCAGAGGTAGTAGTACCGGGGGATACAATTTTGTCTTTTAAAAAGCATTAAAGCATTTAGGTAGTTACATGGGTACGATAGGTATAGAGAGATATGGGCCAAACGTGGGCAATTGGGATTAGCTTAGGGGTTTTGAAAAAAGGGTGCCTTGGAGAAGTTGGACCGCAAGGCCTGTTTCCATGCTATAAATCTCGATGACTCTCTAACTGATGCTATTAACGCGCAGCCTAAGGTTGGCCATGGAGAGCTTTGTTAACTGCAATGCAGATGTTACATTGAGAGTGATGTTTTTCACTCCAGTTTCCCCTTCAAAGTTTCAGTGCATGACAACACCAAGCACTGTGGTGAGCGAGTTAGTGGCACTTTAGATTTTCTTGCCCCACCTGTGACAATGAAATTAGAAAGGGTCGTGAATGAAGTCCAGTCCATCACTCAAACTAACCTCCCATCCAGAGATATTTACACATCCCGCAGTCTCGGAAAAGCAACCAGCATAATCAAGGACGCTACACACCCTGGACGTACTCTCTTCCTTCTTTCTCTGTCAGGGGAAAAAAAAAACAAAAGTCTAAGGACAGGTAACAACCGACTCAAGAACAGCTTCTTCCCTGCTGCCATCAGACTTTTGAATGGACCTGCCGTGCACTAAGTTGATCTTTATCTACACCCTATCTATAATACTACATTCTGCACTCTCTCCTTCTCTATGAATAGTATGCTTTGTCTGAATAATGTGTGAGAAACAACACTTTTCACTGTATACCAGGACATGTGACAAATAACGAATCAAATCAATAAAAATCCCCGCCAATGTTTCAGCTCTTGCTCATTGACCTGAAACATTGGATGGAATGTTCTAGTCCCTCTTACCCAGCACTAGAAATTCTCACCTGACATCAACGGATTGTTCGCTAGTCCATCAAAGTCCCCATCCCGCTCGCAGTGATTCCTGCAGCAAGCGTGACCAGATTTAGGGCCATTGACTTTTGATTCACCTTCCCACGGATGCTGCCTGACCCTGTGAGCGTTTCTGGCATTCTCTATTCTGTTTTTTCATGCAAACATATTCGTTTTGGACTTGGTCAGTCAGTAACCACTTCAATCAGTATATTTGAAACAAAACTGGGTCAAATCAGTGAACAGCAACCTGTCCTGGTGGCTTGTATTTGCTTCAGAAATCTCAGCATCTCATAATTGTGCTTTAATGAACTGCTCTGATGATTGAATGTGTCTGAAAAGCTCCATTTGGCTGAAGTCCACAGAGCATTTTCAATGAGTAAGCGCTGGAGGTTAACTGAACTGCTCTAATTAGTGCGTGTGTGTAATATATTTCTCTTCATTGTAATTCTTAAGCAGGTGACATAAGGCCAGAGATCCTCCTATCCCACCCCTCAATCCTCGAAAATATTTAATGATTGTCTTCGCTCAGCAGGCAGTCAGAGGGTCCAGAGAGTAGCCTTCTCTATTCTGCTGTACAGAGGATGTGTTTTGGCTGTGTGTGGCCTCTATGCATTTGATACAGCACAAAATGATAGCAAACTAATGTTCTAAGTTCAGTTGGCTTCTCAGAGGCTCTGAGTCTTTGGTTGAATTTTGAGGACTTCTAGTAAATCTTCCCTGCTTCGAACTATTCCAGTCTGTGTGTGTATCCCAAGCTTCTGATCCCTGGAACCATTCCCTTGAATCTTTTCCACATCTTCTCCAGTGCCTTCACGTCTTTCCGGAATTGTGATACTCAGAACTGGACACAGTTGCCATGTTAAACATGTTGGATGGAGCACTGTTACCGCTACACCATGTTGCGATCAGGCCGTTAATGTTTATATTGACCAGATGCTTGAGGTTGACACCCTGCAATATCTGATTTACGCTGCCCGATGAGGGGAGATGGTGGCATAGAGGGACTGTCACTGGACTAGCAACCCAGATATGCAGAATAATGCTCTGCAGATCAGGCTTTAATCCCAGGGATGAGAGTGTAGAGAGTTCATTGATAACATAGATGTCTGTATACACAGGGTGTAGCCCAAGTTATGAGCTAACTCCATGCTTGCTTCTACACAGGTCTCTGTCCAGTCCAAAACTGACTCTAGTCTCAGGTTGGATGTCCCTTTACCTCACACTGTTAGTGCTAGTGTTTCTGGTTCACACATTAACCCTTCTTATAAAGAACAAAGAAAATTACAGCACAGGAACAGGCCCTTCGGCCCTCCAAGCCTGCACCGACTATGCAGCCTGACTCAACTAAAACCCCCTACCCTTCCAGGGACCATATCCCTCTATCCTTGTCTCAAATTTGGTTTCAATCCATAGATCTATAAACATAGACAGGGATCACAGGTAGAGGTGGGAATATCGGGGTGGCGGCGTGGGCCCGTTGGGCCGAAGGGCCTGTTTCCCGTGCTGTTTTGTTCTTTGTTCTATTTCCGACCTATTCATGTATTTGTTAAGATGCCTCTTAAAAGTCACTATCGTATTCGCTTTCACTACCTCCCGCAGCAGTGAGATCCAGGCATCCACCACCCTCTGTGTAAAAAAAAACCTGCCTTGTACATCTCCTTTAAAACTTATCCCTCACACCTTAAATCTGTGCCCCAAGTAATTGACTCTTCCATCCTGGGAAAAAGCTTCTGACTATCCACTCTGTCCATTCCCCTTATAATCTTGTAGACTTCTATCAGGTCGCTCCTCAACCTCCATCATTCCAGTGTGAACAAACCAAGTTTCATCAGCCTCTCCTCATAGCTAATACCCTCCATACCAGACAATATCCTGGTAAATCTTTTCTGTACACTCTCCAAAGGCTCCATATCCTTCTGATAGTGTGGCAACCAGAATTGAACCCTATATTCCAAGTAACTAAGGTTCTATAAAGCTGCAACATGGCTTGTTAATTTTTAAACTCAATACCCCAGACGATGAAGACAAGCATGCCATATAGCTTCTTGACTACCTTCTCTATCTGCATTGCTACTGTCAGTGACCTGTCTACCTGTACATCCAGATCCCTCTGTCTATTGATACTCTTAAAGGTTCTGGCATTTACTGTATATTATGCCAGGTGCTCTTATATTACAGTTACAGCACAGGAGGAGCCCTTCAGCTCATCATACCCTCTGGGCTGTCTACAAAAATAACTCAGGTCATCCCACACCTCTGCCTTTTTCCTGCATTTTCTTTCTTTTCAGGTGTTTATCCAATTTTCTTCAGAAAGCCATGACTAAATCTGCTTCCACCACACTCTCAGACAGTGCATTCTGCATCATAATCATGTGATACAAAAAAAGCCTTTCATATAATTAATAGAATCCCTACAGTGCAGAAAAGGCCATTCAACCCTCAAAGCTGCACCGATTCCCTGACAGAGTAACTTACCCACTTCCTCTCCCCTGCACGTTTCCCACGGTTTGGCATTCACCCCACTAATCCTCCTAACTTTTACATCTTTGGACACTAAGGATCAACTTAGCACAGCCAATCCACCTACACATCTTGGGAGTGCGGGAGGAAACCGGAGCACTCGAAGGAAACCCATGTAGATGCAAGGAGAACATGCAAACTCCACACAGATAGTCACCCAAGGCCAGAATTGAACCTGGGCCCCTGTGAAGCAGCAGCGCTAATCACTGTGCCACTACTACATTCATTTTCATGTCTTATTTGGTCTTTCTTCAGCATAGATCAATGGCCTCCGGTTCTCAATTCTCCTGCAAACAGGAGCAGCTTCTGTTCTATCCAGGTTCTGTTCTATCCAGATTCCTCGTTATTTTGAGAATTTCCAGCAAATCTGCTCTTTTTAAAACTTCTCTATTCTATCTGTGCACCCAAAGTCCCTCATCCCCGGAACCATTCTCTTGAATGTGCGCAGCGTCAGCAAACTGCTGGAGAGACGGCGGCATAATACTGAACTAGTACTCCAGAGACCTAGGATGATGGGGACCCAGGCTCGAATCCCACCAAGGTACATGGTGAAATTTGAATTCCACATAAGATTTGGAATTAAGCGTTAATGATGACCATGAAATCAATGTTGATTGTTGGAAAAATCACTTAAGTCCTTAAGGAAAGGAAATCTGCCACCCTTACCTGGTATGGTCCACATGTGACTCCAGACCCACAGCAATGTGGTTGACTCTTTCATGCCCTCTGAAATGGCCTGGCAAGGCAAGGTGAATTAAGGATGGGCAATCCTCTGGGGATTGGTCCAGCCGGCGATGCCCACGTCTCCTGAATGAATTTTAAGCAAACAGTACTTTTGTGGCTGGAGAGTTCTCGGACTACATTGTTCTCTGCTCCTGCCCTACAGCATACTCCAAGTATCAATAGGTCTGTCTACTTTGTATAATATCACTTCATTCAGTTATTACATCTTGTTGTTAATCCATTAGAATAGAGACTTGCATTTCATACAATCTACAGTAGGGAGACAGGCCCTTCAGCCCAAATATAGAACATAGAACATTACAGCGCAGAACAGGCCCTTCGGTCTTCGATGTTGCGCTGACCAATTATGAAAAAAGCAATGACCCTCCAAACTAAACCATTCCCTTCTCTTCCATAAACTTATCAACTAACCTCTTAAACGCCACCAAAGTTGGCGCATCTACAACTGCCGCAGGCAGGGCATTCCACTCCCTAACCACCCTCTGGGTAAAGAACCTACCTCTGATATCCGTCCTATAACTATCACCCCTTAATTAAAAGCTGTGTCCCCTCGTGCTAGCTTTCTCCATCCTAGGAAAAAGGCTATCACTGTCCACCCTATCTAAACCTCTAATCATCTTATATGTTTCAATAAGGTCTCCTCTTAGCCGCCTCCCTTCTAACGAAAACAACCTCAAATCCCCTCAGCCTCTCTTCATAAGACCTGCCCTCCATACCAGGCAACATCCTGGTAAACCTCCTCTGTACCCTCTCCAATGCCTCCACATCTTTCTTATAATGTGGGGACAGAACTGCACACAATACTCCAAGTGCGGCCGCACTAGAGTTTTGTACAGTTGCAACATGACGTTGCGGCTCCGAAATTCAATCCCCCTACCAATAAAGCTAAGACTCCGTATGCCTTCTTAACAACCTTATCGACTTGACTGCCTACTTTCAGGGATCTATGCACAAATACACCAAGATCCCTCTGTTCATCAACACTATTAAGAATCCCACCATTAGCCCTATACTCTACACATTTATTATTCCTGCCAAAGTGCATTACCTCACACTTTTCCACATTAAACTCAATTTGCCACCTCTCAGCCCAGCTCTGCAACTTGTCCAAGTCTCTCTGCAAACTATAACACCCCTCTTCACTATCGACCACTCCACCGACTTTGGTGTCATCCGCAAATTTACTAATCCATCCTTCAATACCCTCATCCAGATCGTTTATAAAAATTACAAACAGCAGGGGCCCCAAAACAGACTCCTGAGGTACACCACTTGTAACCGAACTCCACGATGAATATCTCCCATAACCACCACCCTCTGTCTTCTATCTGCTAGCCAATTCCTAATCCAATTAGCTAAATCACCCTCTATCCCATACATCTGCATTTTCTGCAGGAACCTTCCATGGGACACCTTATCGAACGCCTTACTAAAGTCCATATATACCACATCAACCGCCTGACCCCCATCCACCTCTTTGGTCACTTTTTCAAAAAACTCAATGAGGTTAGTAAGGCACGACCTACCCTTCACAAAACCACGCTGACTATCCCCAATCAATTCATTTCTCTCCAAATAACTATAAATCCTATCCCTAATAATTCTCTCCAATACTTTACCCACAACAGAAGTAAGACTCACTGGCCTATAATTCCCTGGAAAGTCTCTCTTCCCCTTCTTGAACAAAAACTGGTCCATGTTGACCAAAATGCCCATCTAAACTAACCCCATTTTGTGTGCATTTGGGCCTATATCCCACTAAACCTTTCCTATCCATGTACCCGTCCAAATACCTTTTAAATGATGTCAATATCAAAGTTTATGTAGGACCTTTCAATTTCTCAGGGAACATCAAAAGTGTGTTACAACCAATGACATCTCTTGATAGTGCATCATCAGAATAATCACAAGAATAACAAATTAAAACACGACCACAATTTATATTTGGGAAGAACAGTGGGCATTCTTGTATCTGCCTTGATGAATGCGGACAGGCGGTTTCGGTAAGATGTCTCCCTTTTCAGCAGTAACAAATGAAGGCCCAGGAGGCTCTGTGGACCTTTAAAAATGGCAGTTGGGGACCCTACCGGTGGATTCTTCGTCCCATTTTTGGAACTCCCTGTTTTCACCAGCGTGGGCTAAGGATGCAGGATGCTTCAGTTTGTGAACCCACACATGCAGTCCCAACGTGGATTGCTCTGTTGCAGGGATAAACATCTCATCATTTTGGGGGAAATTGGGGCACCTTTATATGGAGTCATGCGCATGGCCTCATACCCCTGCCCCTCCACCCATTCAGTAAGAATTTAGCAACACCAATTTTTAATCCAACTGATTTATTTGATAGTAAAATTGCGAGCTTTCGACACTCTGTGTCTTCCTCAGGCAAATGCAGTGTTCTGGTCTGCAATAGCACACATCAGCACAGATGGTTAGAGATTGCTGATTAGAATGTGAATCCTTAATCCACCCATTCCCCATAATCCTTCATATAAACCATACTAACCTATGCTTCTCTGCCCAGCTACTACTTTTTTAAAAAAATTCTTTTACCATAGCCCTAGTTATGTGTCAGTTATCCAAACCCATTAAAATATCAGTAGTTGAAACTGCAAGAAATTAACACACCTTTATCATGTGTAAATCAATGCAATGGACAAAATAGGTCACAGAGAAAGCATTGACAATTAAGCAATGTTTCCCCTGGAGTGCAGCTGTTTAAATTGACAAATGGATGTCCAGGCCCTCAGCAAACTCTGATAATACATTCAGGGCTAAGAGTCCAGACATCTATTTTCCTTTTAAAGAAAGAAAATTCTTTAAAGAAGAAATTCTTCTTCACATATTATTGAAACCATAGGTCAGTGGTTCTGAGTAAAGTGAACAGTGGATGAATGAGTATACAAGTGCCAGAGCTGGGCGTGGAAGTTATGATGGTCGTGGATGCATATGTCTGTGAAGGGGCATAGATTGGCATGGAATGTAAAGAAGGCCATGGGGAATTGACTGAGGAGCATGAGGTGACGTGAGTTGGCATTGATGGGGAGTGTGAAGAGATAGGAGGGATGAGAGCTGGAGTGCTACTTTTATAGTGATTTTAGAGTAATTGAGAAAGGTGGACCTTGTAAACAGTCCCTCCTTGTAAATAATTCACAGCCCTGATAGTTATTCCTAATAGCTATCCCTGAACAGTTTCTGAGGATGGTGCCCCACCCCAAATGAAAATCCCATCTTTGCAAGCACTTACACCCAATGGGGAGGTTGCTGACTCCGCTACCAATGTCTCGGTTGATAATCTGCCGCCTCTGCACTGTCATAGAATCCCTACAGTGCAGAAGAGGCTAGTCGGCCCATTGAGTCTGTACCTACCACAATCCCATCCAGTCCCTAGCCCCATAATCCCATTTATTTGCCCCGCTAATCTGTCTAACACTAAGGGTCAATTTAGCATTGCCAATCCAGCTAACCAACACGTCTTCCAGATGGGAAATGTGGAGGAAACCCACGCAGACGTGGGAAGAACATGCAGACTCTGCACAAACCTGGGTCCCTGATACAGTGAGGCAGCAATGCCAAACACTGTGGCACTGTGTCACCCATCATTTTGATTGTCACCTGGGTTTCAGGAAGACTGGTACAGGATAGTCCCACCCAGTTTCCATTCAGCATCCCCCCCTCCCCAGGGATTCCTCACAACATTAACGCACTGTTGTTGTGCAGGAAATACAGCAGCTGACTCACGCACAGCAAGATGCCAGAAACAATGATCTGATATCGACCACACAGCCATTTGTCTTTAGTGACACTCGAAGGGTAAAGAACGCGCTGGGCGTGACTTATTTCTCGAAGGATAGCTTTTCGGATCATGCGGCAGTCCCAGAGTGATGCACTGGGATGTCAGCCTGGTGTGGGACATGAACCCATCACCTTCTGACTCAGAAATAAAAGTGCCACCCATTGGGCCACACCTGACACTGTGCAGAGTTAATACACTGGTGGGCAGCCTGTTCACCCACTGATGGGTGAATGCTGAGGCTGCTCCGTGTCAGGTGTGGCGCAAAGGGGGGGGCCACTTTTACTTCTGAGTCAGAAGGTCAGGGATGTGAGAATCGGGTAGATTCTCAGTGGTTTTTTTCCCAGGGCTCTTGGACAGCCACATGAGCGTTATGCAGATAGAGGGATATAGTAGGACTGTTTAACTATGGCTTTTTTTTCCACAGGTAATTCGGTCCATACTTGACCATCAAGGAGCATGCATTCGGCAGGTGGTGCGAGGACAGCTCTTGGATGTTGATTCATGGGTTGCCTGGTGCTTCATGTCGTAAATGAGTGCTTTATCTGGACCATCTGAAGGGCACCATGACAGCTCAGTGACTATCGCTGTAGCTGTGCAGACACTTGGAATTGGGCCGGTGTCTGCGGGAGTTTGCGCGTTCTCCCCGTGGTTGCGTGGGTTTTCTCCGGGCGCTCCGGTTTCCTCCCACATCCCAAAAATTCACTCTTAGGCTGATTGGGAAACAAGTTGTCCCTACATTGAGACTCTTCCATATTAGGAATAACCTAAAATTAGGATAGGATAATGGAAGTGTTACTATATAGTTATGACGGCGGCGTGGGCTCGTTGGGCCGAAGGGCCTGTTTCCCGTGCTGTGTTGCTCTTGCTCTTGCTCTTGCTGGCTGAAATAGCTGCCACAAGAGGACACAGGTTTAAGGTGCCGGGAATAGATACAGAGGAGATATCGGGGTAAGTTTTTCACTCAGAGGGTGGTGGGTGCATGGAATCGGCTGCCGTCGGTGGTAGCGGAGGCAAGTTCGAGAGGGTCTGTTAAGAGACTTCTGGATGAGTACATGGGATTTAATAGGATTGAAGGTTATTAGGTGAATCTAGTAGGTAGCGATATGATCGGTGCAACTTGTGGGCCGAAGGACCTGTTTGTGCTATAGTTTTTGTATGTTCTAACCTGAAACTTTGCCAGGAATTCCAGTGACTGCACAGATGTGGAACATGATTGACAGTTGTTACTTTGGGCTGCAGTAACTAGAATGATGAAGAGATGCAAGTCAGTGTGATTAGCCCGTTGTGTCATTTGTATCCAAATCCACCAACCGTTCTTAGGAATTTCAAATCTTGCAGGCTCATTTTCCTGTCCGGTAATGAGTGTCACTTCCAGAGGTTTGATCCCAGCTCATTCCTTTGACGTTATTCTGTGAAGAAGCCAACAACAACTGTCGACAATTGGTGACACTTTGAAAACTCCCTGGGGCAGAGAAGTGAATCATGATCACAGCTCCCAGGTTAGAACATAAAACGTAGAACGTAGAACCCTGCAGTGCAGAAAGAGGCCCTTCGGCCCATGAGTCTGCATCGAACACAATCCCACCCAGACCCTAATCCTATATCCCTACGTATTATACCCACTAATCCTGTTAATCTACACATCCCTGGACACTAAAGGGTAATTCCTTGGTATGGCCAATCAATCTAATCCGCACATCTTTGGACTGTGGGAGGAAACCAGAGCACCCGGAGGAAACCCACACAGACACGAGGAGAATGTGCAAACTCCACACAGGCAGTGACCTGAGTCGAGAATCGAACCCAGGTCCCTAGAGCTGTGAAACAGTGCTACCATGCCACCTCGGGTTGGCTCGCCTCTCTACGTTTTGGCTTTTGGGTCTGCCTGGTGTTTGTCTATATTCCCCTGTGACAATTCAGACCAGTGGGCTGGGTAAGCTGTGTGTATCTGGGGATGAACAGGAAGCCTTGCCTTCCACACAGCACCTTTCAAATTCTCAGCAGCCTCACCTTTGATGTGCAGTCGATGTTGTGTTATCATAGAATCCCTACAGTGCAAAAGGAAGCCATTCAGCCTGCACTGACCACAATCCCACCCAGGCCCTATTCCCATAACCCTTCTGACATTAAAGATCAAAGAGAGTTACAGAGATAGGGCCTGGGTGGGATCGTGGTAACTACAGATTCGATGGGCCAAATGGCCTCCTTTTGCACTGTAGGAATTCTATGAATTTAGTACGGCCAATGCACTTAACCTGCATATTCTTGGACTGTGGAGAGAAACCAGAGCACCTGGGGAAACCAACACGTGTGGGGCAAGATGTTATGTACAATGAGGCGGCCACTTTTTGTGCACAGCAAGATCCCAGAAATGTGAATGTAAAAATCAGCAGACATTCAGTTTGTAAGAGTTGGATGAGGATTGAAAGTTGGCCAGGATTCCCCTGCTCCTGTCTAAATAGGAACAGGGTTCTGTTACTTCTATCCGAGAGATCAGATGGGGTCCTGGTCTAACATCTTGGCTGAAAGATGGCATCCTGGTAGCATTGCAGCATTCTCTCGTTAGGGCACTGGTGCACCTCTGGATGGTGCTTTGAATCCTCAATGTTCTGACACTGGGCAAAATCTTGGGCCCACATTTGCCATGTGTGTGTGAGGTTGCCAGCAGGTCGCAAGATGCGCAAGTTGTAATCTTCACTGCTGAGGGCCTGGCAATGTTGCCAGCTTCATGCCCATAGGTGTGAACTTGCTGTGCATGTATTTTAATATCAGTAAACATCCCCCCACCCCTTGGCCGTACTTTAACACCAACGCCCCCCACCCTGCCCCCTCGCTATATCTTCAAACCGCATCACGTCAGCATGGTTTACGACAGATTCACCCAGGCATGAACTTGTCCTGGGGTTTTCCCAGCAATGCAGCAATAAGTAGAGCCCTCTGGAGAGAGGGACATTCTGAGGCACACGTTGGCACTACTAGGTTGGCACCATGCAGCACTGATGTTGGTCTTCAGCCAATTTGATTCACTGATATCCAGATCACATGATATTTCAAAACAGCTCAAGGCATTGGACACATTTCTGAAGACTTCTGCTCTGGAACCTGCCATCATGCCTCTAGCCAAGCTGGCATCTCCCTGGCAATGTGGAAAATTGCCCAGGAACATCCTGTACACAAGAAACAGGATGAATCCAACCCGGCCAATTACTTACTGTTCCATCATTTGGCTCTCGATCATCACTAAGGCATAGAAAGTGTGGTCAACTGTGCTGTAAAGCAGAATGTGTTCATCAATTGGAGTTTGCACATTCTCCTTGTGTCTGCATGGGTTTCCTCCAGGTACTTTGGCTTCCTCCCACAGTCCAAAAATGTGCGGGTTAGGTTGATTGGCCATGCTAAGAAATTGCCCCTTAGTGTCCAGGGATGTGTAGGTTAGACCTACACATTAGGATTAGTGGGTATAATATGTAGGGATATGGAGTTAGGGCCAGGTTGGGATTGTGTTCAATGCAGACTCGATGGGCCGAAGGGCCTCTTTCTGCACTGTTGGGTTATCATACTGACACTCAGTTTGGGATTTGCCAGGGTCACTCAGCTCCTGTCCTCATTACAATCTGGGTTAAAACATGGAAGAAGAGCTGAAGAACATCAAGGACCTGAGCAAAATGGAGGCAATGGGAATAAGGGGAAAAGCTCTCCGCTGACTGGAGTCATACTGCTGGAAGCCATGAGGTAGAGATACCAACTGGAGTAGGCACATTAAGAAATCTCATAACAAACACCAAGTTAAAGTCCAACAGGTTTATTTGGAATCACGGGCCTTTGCAGTGCTGCTTTTTCATCCACTTGCGTGATGAAGGAGCAGTGCTCCAAAAGCTCATGATTCCAGATTCCAAAAGTTTGGCTTTAACCTGGTGTTGTGAGACTTCTTACGGAGTCATAACTGACACAAAGAAAGATGGTTGTTTTTGGTAGTGGCCAATCATCTCAGCTCCAGGACATCACTGCAGGAGTTCCCCGGATAGTTTCCTAGGCCCCAAACCATGTTTAATTTCCATAAGGAAATGGGTAAGATGGTAGAAGCAGGGAAGTTGTTTCCACTGAAGAGTGAAACTAGAACTCTGGGTGCATGGCCTCAAAATGAAGGGGAGCAGATTTAGGACTGAGTTGAGGAGGAACTTCTTCACATAAAGGATTGTGAATCTGTGGAATTCCCTGCCCAGTGAAGCAGTTGTGGCTACCTCATTAAATGTTTTTAAGGCAAGGATAGATAAATGTTTGATCAGTAAAGGAATTGAGGATTATGGTGACTGGGTGGATAAGTGGAGCTGAATCCATGAAAAGATTAGCCATGATCTTTTTGAATGGTGGGGCAGGCTCGAGGGGCCAGATGGCCTACTCCTGCTCCTAGTTCTTATGTTCTTAGTTGATTCATGATCTTCCCTCCATCACAATGTCAGTAGGGGGATGATTGCTGACAACTGCACAATGTTCACCCCATTCGCTCAGCTACTGAAGCAGTCCATACCCAAATGCACAAAGCCTGCAAAACATCCAGACTTAGGCTAACAAGTGGCAATTAACAATCACGATGTACAAATATCCATCCCCTACTAGAGACGATCCAACCATCACCCCTTGATATTCAATGGAAACCCAACCTGCATGTGGCAAAATCTACAGACCCCGCATTGGACTTGGCAGCCATCTCAGGACCCTTCGAATAGAGTGGAAACAAATCGTCCTCAATTCTGAGAGAGAGAGATTGCCTAAGAGGCAGAAGATGTCTATCTGGACTTATTTATACTATAGTCTGCTGCTATTCGTTCAAAGTCATTTCACTCTTACTATGATGCAGAGATTGCTGCCCTTTTGAGAAGCCAGACCGAATCCCCCAGAGAGGAATACCTTGCCTTATAATCTGTTAAAAGTGTGTGGGAAGGTGTTAACTGTTGTTTATTGATGTTTAGAGGTTCACTAACAGAAAAATCTGGCACTCACTTTAAATGTTTAATTGACAAATTATTTATTTAACCAACTAGGAAGTTTAACTGACCAGGTAACATATCAAATAAAGTAAGGTGCTACTGGAGTGCTGTTCAAATAAATACAAGGACCATTCGTTACTAAAAAAGAATAGTTTAGTAGCTTTCAAAAAATATATAAGCAGATTTTGTGGCTTTGGAAAAATCTTTCAATTTCTCATGGTGATTCTACTGCCTATAAGCTCTTTCTGATTTAGTACCCTTTTTGTTGGATAGATGGAAAGTTTTCTTTAAGTTGGCAGGAGTTACTGTTATCCTGTTTATGTGTTGAGAGATGGCAGTTCTTCAGTTGAACTGCAGGCAGCCAGTTGAGTTCCTGATTATAACTGTGATGACCTATTGATTTTCCTTCATTGGGATTGGTCTGATGATGTCAGCAACAGCAAATTCGAATTTGATAGGTTCCTGATAGCTGAATGTCTTCTTTAAACTGATAGGCTGCTGAATTCAAAAGCTTAGAAAGCCTGTTACTAAGGCTTGGTCCTCATTATAGATGTTGCACTCTGTGTACCCTGTAGGCAGCTGCATTTAAACATCCAAGTAATGACACAAAATCAGCTTTTTGATTACCATCAGACTTTTGAATGGACCTACCTTGCATTAAGTTGATCTTTCTCTATGTCCTAACTATGACTATAACACTACATTCTGCACTCTCTCCTTTCTTTCTCTATAAACAGTATGTTTGAGAAGAACAAAGAAAATTATAGCACAGGAAAAGTCCCTTTGGCCCTCCAAGCCTGCATCGACCACGATGACCAACTTACTAAAAGTCCTGACCCTTCCGGGGACCATACCCCTTCTATTCCCATCATATCTATGTATTTGTCAAGATGCTCCTTAAAACTCACTATTGTATCCGCTTTCACTACCTCCCCGGCAGTGAGTTCCAACCTCTGAATAAAAAAACCTGCCTCGTACATCTCCTTTAAACCTTGTCCCTTGGACCTTAAACCTGTGCTCTCTAGTGATTCTTTCACTTCTGTCTGTAGAGCGCGCAAGAAACACCACTTTTCACTTTATACTAATACACATAACAATAATAAATCAAATTAAATCAAAAGCTTTAAAAGGACCACACTTCACAAACTCAACTTCACAACACTGTTTGAAAAAAAATGTAAAAATTATCCTTTGGTTTTTTTAGAGATAACATTGCAGTGTTCGATTTTGTTGCTTTCAAATCATTTGAGCGAAGGGATATTGAATTAGGAGGTTTTTGACAAAGTTGGTGTTTTATTCTGCAGTCGTTCAAACTTTGCTCATCTTTGAATCTCACCTTTTCAATGATTTTCTGAGCTGTTCTCCACGTTGGGAGAAGTGCCAGGTTATTGAGAGGCGACAAGGGAACAGTCTCCTTGAAGTTGCTGGGGCGTGCTGTCATTCAGCACCATTCTGTCAATGTTAATGTCCCACTGAACCGCCATCTGGACAATTACAGGCACTGGGAGCAGCCGGACATTACTCAGTGACTTCTCTATTTGCTGTGTGGAATTTTCCACTTGTCAGTATGAGAGGTTTTAGTGGTGCACTGACCGTTTTGGACAGCTGGAGTCAACTTCAAACGGCGTTCTGTCTGTATTTACCCACAAAGCGAGATTTTCCACCAGAGGGATTATCCGGTCCCTGCTGAATCAAGCCTTCGGAAATGGGCACCCTGGTGCAGGGCGGGTGAGTCACACAAAAACCCATGGACTTTGTCGGGTTCAAAGGACCCTACCGTTGGCCAATATCTCACTGTATCTGCTGTGGGAAAACCCACGGTGTGGGATAAGGTTGGGAAAATCACGGGCTCGTCTGTAAAAAGGAACATTCAGGCATCCAAAGAACAAAGGATAAAGAAAGCACTGCACAGGTTCAGGCCATGCAGCCCTCTGAACCCATACTGGTCCTAATGCCCGAACTAAACTAAAAAAAATCTTCTGCCCTTACTCAGTTCTTTTCCCTCTATTTTTCCCTATTTATGTACCCATCCAGATGCCTCTTAAATGTTGCTTGTGTGCTTGCTTCCATCATCTCCTCTGACAGCGTGTTCCATGCTCCCACCACTCTCTGCATGAAAACCTATCTCCGCACATCTCCCTTAAACTTTCCCTCTCTCACCTTGAACCTGTGCCCCCTTGTGATTGATACCTTCTACCCTTGGAAAAAAGTCTCTGACTATCCACCCTGTCTAAACCTCCCATAATTTCGTAGACCACTGTTAGGTCTCCCCTCAGCCTCCATCTTTTCAGTGAAGACAGTCCTAGTTTATTCGACTTCTCCTCGTAGCCAACACCCTTGAGACCAGGCAACATCCTAGGGAACCCTCTGTTCACCTTCTCCAAAGCTTCCACATCCTTCCGGTAATGTGGTGACCAAAACTGCACACAATACTCCATTTGTGTGGAAATGCCTCTCTTTTAGCAAGTGGCTATAGTTTGCAGACATAATCCGCATAAACTGTATTTGATCAGGTAACTTTTCCAATTTGCAATATGCTTATCAACTGAAAATCAGTCCCCTCCTCTGCCTCCCGGAATATCTTCCGATGAGATTGAATCCATAACTTTGAGTAATGAGCTCCTTGCTAGAGGGAAAAGCTTTTGGCCTTTGTGTTCATGCAAACCTCTCATCACCTTGAAAATCACAACTGGGTCACCTCAAACTTGCTTCTATTGCAAGAGAAATGTCCAAATTGTCCCAATCTTTGACTGAAGTCCCTTGCCCTTATAAACCTCCCCTGCCGCCTTTCTAAGGACAGATCCCAAAGCTCCAATAGTGTGATTTTGAGGCTGGTGCCTTGGAAGAATATGATCAGAAGTCTTCTCAAAGTTAACATGTAACTTCCCCTCTGTCATAGAATCATAGGTGGGAATTTTACTGCCCCACTCTCCATGGGAATAAAAGCAGGCACGGGGCAGACAATGAGCAGGTCCTTTGACTTCGGGCAGAATATTAGGATTTCGGGACAAGCGAGGCCATTAAAATCCTGCCTGTTGAATTTTACAGCACAGAAAGAGGTCCTTCGGCCCATCATGAATGCACTGGCCATCACGCATCTATCTATTTCAATCCCATTTGCTTACATTTGATCTCTAACCTTGTATGCTATGGCGTTAAATGTGTTCTTTCCTTCTCCTTCAGAATTTCATTGATCAGAAGTGGCGAGAAGCTCCAAGCACAGGAACATCTGATCGTGCAGGAATACCTTGATAAACCATTCCTGCTGGAGGGATACAAGTTCGACCTACGGATCTACATCCTAGTCACCTCTTGTGACCCCTTGCGCATATTCCTGTACAATGATGGGCTGGTCCGGATGGGTACAGAGAAATACCACGCTCCAACAGAATCAAACTTGGTAAGGTGGTTCCGATTCAAGGCATTCATTATTTAGAAAAAAATTGTCTAATTATTTCCTGAGGTTTGCTCTCTGATCTCGATCTAGTGGAGTGGATTTTGTTACTCAGTTATCTTGATGCTGTGGATTGTATCATCAGGGCTTACAATCAAGGGAAGGTTAAATTCATCGTAGAAACATGGGAATGTGGAATTTCTGAGTCTTAGGCCCAGTCCCTGAGACTGCACTGAATTTTACCTGATGAAGGGACAGCGCTCCGAAAGCTTGTGCTACAAATAAACCTGTTAGACTTTAACCTAGTGTTGTGAGACTCCCTACAGTGCCTAAACCAGTCCAACGCTGGCAGCTCCACACCTGTACATGGGAACAGGAGACCAGAAAAAGCCTCTGACTGTCCACTTCTCATAAAGCTTTGACAAAGGGTCATCGAAACGTCAGCTCTTTTCATTCCTTACAGACGCTGCTGAGATTTTCCAGCATTTTGGTTTCAGATTCCAGCATCGGCAGTAATTTGCTTTTATGGGATTGCAGGTAATGCCTTGAGTTGGATAGAAAGCTGATTAGACAAGAAGTAAAGTTTTGGAATATATGGATGTTTTTCTGATTGGCAGGCAGTGACTAGTAGGATACAGCAGGGATCTGTGCTGAGATCCCAACTGTTCACATTATATATTAAAGATTTGGAAGTGGGAACTGAATGTAGTATGTTCAAGTTTTCAGGTGGTACGAAGTTGGGTGGGAGGGTGAGCTGTGAGGAGGATGCAGAGATGCTTCAGTGTGATTTGTGCAGGCTGAGTATGTGGGTATCTGCGTGGCAGATGCAGTATAATGTGGATACATTTTGGTAGCAAAAATAGGAAGGCAGATTATTATTATTTGAATCAGTGTGAATTGAGAAAGTTGGATACATGCAAGTGTCTTCATGCATCTTGGTGTCCTTGTGCATCAGTCGCTTAAAGTAAGTGTGCAGGTACAGCAGGCAATGAAGAAGACACTGTATAGTGGCCTTTGTAGCGAGAGGATTTGAGTATAGGGATAGGGATGTTTTGCTGCAATTGTACAGGGCATTGGTGAGGCCACATCTCAGTATTGTGTGTAGTTTTGGAGTCCTTATTGGAGGAAGGATGTTTTTGCTATAGAGGGAGCACAGTAAAGGTTTGCCAGACTGGTTCCTGGGATGTCAGGTCTGTCACAAGAGGAGAGACTAAGTTGAATTGGATTATATTCACTGGAGTTTAGAAAACTGAGAAGGAATCTGGACAGATTGGGTCAGTGCGCAATTCAATGGCAGATACAGTATAATTTGCATAAATGCGAGGTTATTCACTTTGGAAGCAAAAGCAAGAAGGCAGAGTACTACCTGAATGGCTGTAAATTTGGAGAGCGGAGTGCACAGTGCACCAGTCACTGAAGTTAAGCATGTAGGTGCAGCAGGTGGTACCTACTCCCCAGCACCTGAAATCTGTGTCCTCTTGTGGCAACCATTTCAGCCCTGGGAAAAAGCTTCTGACTATCCGCTCGATCAATACCTCTCAACATTTTATACAGGTCACCCCTTATCCTTCATCTCTGTAAGGAGAAAAGGCCAAGATCCCTCAACCTATCCTCATAATGCACGTTCCCCAATCCAGGCAACATCCTAGTAAATCTCCTCTGCATCCTTTCTATAGCTTCCACATCCTTTCTGTAATGAGGCAACCAGAACTGAGCACAGTTCTGGTTGCCTCCAAATGGGATCCAAATGAGATCCAAATGGGATCTGACCAGTATTCTATATAGCTGCAACGTTATCTCTCGATTCCTAATCTCCACATCTTTGGAGTGTGGGAGGAAACCGGAGCACCCGGAGGAAACCCACGCAGACTCGACGCGAACGTGCAGATTCTGCACCAACAGTCACCCAAGGCTGGAATTGAACCCGCGTCCCTGGTGAGTGAGGTAGCAGTGTTAACTCACTGTGCCACTGTGTTGCCCTTATGGTTGACTGTTAACTGCTTTTCCAAAATGGCGAGGATGGACTGAGTCCAAGGGCGACTGGAATGGGCAACAAATCCCAAAACTAATCCCAGCAAGCTTGATATCGTGAATTCCCCTTCTGCACTACAAATAAAAGCATCTCCTTACACTTGTTTATAGTAGCAGCAAGGGCAGATGCCTCTTAATCTACAACTAATTAGCGTTTTAATTGCAAAACGTACTGCTGCTCTGTAGACTACCCTGGGAATTTGAAACTAAATCTGCTTAAGTTGTATGGATCAGTCATTGTGGATATAAGATTCCCCTTCTGATTAATCTTGAAGAAATTTGCTACTCTTGTTCCATGGAGAGTGGTAGAAGGGCAAGGGGTTAGGACAAATGGTCAGATTAATAATCAGAGTGTGTAACTGTAACAGACTGAGCTAACATCTCCCACTCACTCAGTGTATTACTGCCTGGTCAGACCCATCACTGAATCAATAAGGACAGTAAAACTAATTCAGGAAGAAATTTATCCAGAGAGTGGTAAGTGGAACCCTCTAGTTGTGGAGTGGTTGAGGCAAATCTGATTCATTTAAGGAGAGGTTTGATCATAGAATCCCCGTACTATAGAGGAGGCCATTCAGCCCATCGATCCTGCACTGATAGCCATCTTACCCAGGCCCTTTCCCCACAGCCCCATTTGCTCCACTAAACCTCCTGACATTAAGGGAGTTTAGGGATGACACAGTGCTTAGCACTGCTGCCTCACAGTGTCAGGGACCCGGGTTTCATTCCCAACTTTGGGTCACTATCTGTGCAGAATATGTACATTCTTCCCATGTCTGCATGGGTTTCCTCTGGTTTCCTCCCACAGTCCGAAAGACACGCTGGTTAGCTGCATTGATTGGCCCTGCTAATGCTCCCTCTGTGTGCCTGAACATATGCCAGAGAGTGGTGACTAGGAGATTTTCATAGTAACTTCATTGCAGTGTTAATGCAAGCTTACTTGAGATGAAAATTAATAAACTTTAAAACAAGGGGCATTTAGCATTGCCAATCAACCTATCCTGCACGTCTTTGGAGTGTGGGAGGAAACTGGAGGAAACCCACACGGACATGGGGAGAACGTGCAAACTCCGCACAAAGAGTCACCTGAGATTAGAATTGAACCTGGTCCTTGGCACTGTGAGGCAGCAGTGCTAACCACTGTGCCACCATTGCTGCCCAATAGCACTGTTCAGAGAAAGGAATTGAAGGATATGTGGACAGGGTTTGATAAAGTAGGGGCGAAGGGAGCTCACGTGGAGTGTAAACTCTGGAGTGGACTCGTTGGGCCAAATGGCCTTTTTTTGTGAGCTGCTGCCTGAGTGTAAACTTCACTGTGAAACAAAATCAAAATACTGCGATTGCTGAAAACCTGAACTAATAATAAATATGTCTGTAAATACATGAGAGATCAGGCAGGCAAAAGTTGTGAAGTGGAGAAACGGACTTCCAGTTTCAGGTCGATGACTTTTTGGTGACATTTCAGTTGCATAGAGTAAGACCCCACAAACACCAGTGAGTGAGTAAATGACCAACTAAATTGCTTAGCTGCTGGCTGGAAGAATACTGTTCAGGATACTGGGAGAGGAAAGTCTCCATGCTTTTTGTCAGAACGTGCAGTGAGATCTTTTCTGCCTGACCGCGTTGGAGACCCAGCTCTTCAGTTTTACACTGCACGTGATGGACAGCATGATGGACAGCATCTCTCACAGTGCAGAGCTCCCTGAATACTCCATTGAAAATGTCAGCCCGGATTATGTACTCTAACAGCGGAGTGCAGATTGAACCCAGGAGCTTTGGATTCGGAGATGAGAGTATTACCTCTCAACACTCATATTTGCTCATCCGGCCAGTTTTTAATCATGGATAAATTTCCCTGGTGGCCGGAAAGAGCTCTTTGCAAACTGTACAGTTCTGGGCATCTTAGCACTTAATTGATTGCAGGCTCGTTCAGAGGCTACATCATTTTGTGACAAGTGAATAAGGCTGAGAGATTACATACCAATTAAACGATGGAAACGGATTGGACCCACGGTGCTGTCTATCCTTCAACACGAGCAGCAAACCAAATCCCATAAAACTTCCTCCATCCCCATCCCACTCGGTGTTCCCATTTAACTTCATCCCTTCTCCATCCAGCACTTATCTGATTCACTTGTAAATGCTAACATGGTCCCTACTTCAATTAAAAGCTCTGACATCACATTCCACAGCCATACAACTTGGGATTGTAAATCTCTAACATTTAATCTTTGGCACAGTGTGTCAGCACTGCTGCCTCACGGTGCCAGGGATCCGGGTCCAATTCCCGGCTTGGGTCTGTGTAGAGTCTGCAGGTTGTCTCCCGTGCCTGCATGGGCTTCTTCCGGATACTCCAGTTTCCCTGAAAGATGTGCTAGTTAGGTGCACTGGCCGTGATAAATTCTCCCTCAGTGCACCCGAACAGGCACCAGAATGTGGCGATTAGGGGATTTTCATATTAACTTCATTGCAGTGTTAATGTAAGCCTACTTGTGACAATAATGAATAAATAAAATAAGTAAATTTCCACCTGAAATGCTCTGTGATAAGTATGGAGTCATAGAGATTTACAGCACGGAAACAGGCCCTTCGGCCCAACTTGTCTATTCTGTCCTTGTCTTCAAACGCCTAATCTAGTCTCAATTGTTGCATTTGGCCCATTATCACTTTATACCCATCTTACCCATGTAACTATCTAAATGCTTTTTAAAAGACAAAATTGTACCTACCTCTACTACTACCTCTGGCAGCTCGTTCCAGACACTCACCACCCTCTGTGTGAAAAAATTGTCCCGCTGGACCCTTCTGTATCTCTCTCATCTCATCTTAAACCTATGCCCTCTGGTTTTAGACTTCCCTACCTTTGGGAAAAGATATTGACTTTCTAGCTGATCACTGCCCCTCATTATTTTATAGACCTCTAAGATCACCCCTCAGCCTCCTGTGCTCCAGAAAAAAAGTCCCAGTCTATCCAGCCTCTCCTTATAATTCAATCCATCAAGTCCCGGTAGCATCCTAGTAAATCTTTTCTGCACTCTTTCTAGTTTAATAATACCCTTTGTATAATAAGGTGACCAGAGCTATACATAGTACTCTACGTGTGGCCTTACCAATGTCTTGTACAACTTCAACACAATGCCCCGAATTCTGTATTCAGTGTTCTGATCGATGAAACCAAGCATGCTGAGTGCCTTTTCTCCACTTTTAATGAGTCATTAAGGTTTGAAACATCTGTTTTGTTCTTTCTCCACACATGCTGTCAGAGTGGCTTTTATTTGTTATATTGCTGTGTTTCTATCTGCTCCAATGCATCCTTTCACCAATCAATACTTCTTTATTGAATCTCCCTCTTGCTTTCTAATTGGATTTGATTTGTTTTATTATTATCACATCTGTTGGCACACAGTGAAAAATATTGTTTCTTGCACGCTATACAGACAAAGCACACCACTCCCAGAGAAGGAAAGGAGAGGGTGCAGAATTTAGTGTTGCACTCATAGCTAGGATGTAGAGAAAGATCAACTTAATGCAAAGTAGGTCCATTCAAGAGCCTGACAGCAGCAGGGAAGAAGCTGTTCTTGGGTTGGTTGGTATGTGACTTCGAACTCAAGAAAAGTTCTTCCTTGCTGCTGTAAATGTTTGAAGGGACCTACGTCATATTAAATTAACCTTTCATTGTTCGAACAGAAGGAAGCTCTAGTTATAGAATCATAGACTGCAGAAAAGGTCCTTTGGCCCAACAACAGTTACCACTAAAATCACATTGATCCCATTTTCCAATGCTTGATCCATGTCCACATCACAGGGGAGGAGATGGAGATGCCTTTATGGTATTATGGCTAGACTATTAATCCAGATTCTTTGAGCAGTAAAGGAATCTTTTGAACAGTAAAGCGGTTAAGAGTTATGGTGAGCGGGTGGGTAAGTGGAACTGAGTCCAGAAAAAGATCAGTCATGTTGTCACACAGAAGTGGAACAAAGAATTTTACTGAGTGCTCTTCTTTTTTCTCCAACCTTTCCAGAGCCAGCTCTTTATGCATTTGACCAACTATTCCGTCAACAAGCACAACGAGAACTTTGAACGGGATGAGCAAGCGGACCGGGGCAGCAAGCGATCAATCAGGTGGTTCACTGAATTCCTCCGCACCAACGATTATGATGTGGCCAAATTCTGGAATGATGTCTCTGTACGTATCCACAAGACTTCCATTTCTGTTGCAGCATTCACAGTATCAGGATGATCTAAGCTGCGTTAAAGTAGAATGAAGTGCTTTTGAAGGGCAATAACTGTTGTGATATAGGAAACAAGCCTGCCAACTTGTGCACAACAAGCTCCCACAAACAGCAATGCAATAATGACCAGGTAATTACTTTACCTGTGATGCTGGTTGAGAGATAGAGTTTGAACAGGACACTGTGGATGAGATGCCTTGTGGCGCAGTGAGTTAGTGGTCATGCCTCTGAGCAAGAAGCTCCAGTTTCAAATCCCACCCCAGGGCTCGCTGGCCAAGGAAGGTTGGTCCATAATGTGATCAAGCAGGTTGACTGTCAATCTGCAAATCCTTCCCACGCACTAATGGCTAGCGGTAAGAGTGGGAGAGAGTTCTGGTCAGTCACGCTTCATGTGGAGTGGCACCCTCAAGCTATAAGCCCCTGGCTACTGACTGACACCCTGTTGCATGAAGTGCTAGTTATGGAAACAGATGAATGTCTGCCTTAGTCCATCACACGGTGTGGGAAGGAAGATGTAATTAGATAATTCTCCTGCTCTCCTTGATGTAGTCTTGTCATCCTGAGAGAACAGACATGGCCTCTATTTAATATTTCATCTGTAGAACTTCCTCTGACTGTGCAGCACTCCCTAAGTACTTCACTGGAGTATCAGTCGGGATATCTGTGTTCAAACCTCTGGAGTCGTAACTGTCTGAACCAGAGATAAGAGTGCTGTAGACTCCTACGGCTGATGCAATGACTGTTTAAAATCAGTGTCAATGGGAATAAGACAATGGAAATTCTCCCCTACGCTCCCCTATCCTCTTCTTCCCAATGAAGACAGTTGGAGAGATACGCTTCTGTTTAAGCCAGCATGTCCCCAGATCCTTGTTGATTTGATCTTCCTGTGTAAACTCAGACATTGAGCAGGACTTTTTCTCCCTCTCCGTAGCTCTCCATTTGTCCCGAAATTTTTCAACATCCTCTTCCTGACAAAAAGTACTTGTGAAGTATAACTGTGAAGTTACAGTAAAAACCCCCTTGCCTCTACAATGGGGTTTAGAACATAGAACAATACAGCACAAACAGGCCCTTCGGCCCACGCGTTGCGCCGATCACATCTACCAATCCACAGACCTATCTGTAACCCCCCTATCCTATTCTTTTCCATATACTCATCCAGAAGTCTCTTAAAAGACCCCAGTGAGTTTGCCTCAACAACCTCCGACGGCAGTCGGTTCCATTCACTCACCACCCTCTGAGTGAAAAACCTACCCCTGACATCTCCTCTGTATTTGTTTCCTCCAGGTGCTCCAGTTTCCTCTCACAGTCCAAATGGGGCGGCACTGTAGCACAGTTGGTTAGCACTGCTGTCTTACAGCGCCAAGGACCCGGGTTTGATTCATGGGTTGGTGAATCAAAGATTCACTATCTTTGTGGAGTCTGCACATTGTCCCCATGTCTTCATGGGTTTCCTCCGGGTTCTTCAGTTTCCTCCCACATTCCAAAGATGCGAGGGTTCATAGAATCAGAGAATCATAGAACCCTATAGTGCAGAAAGAGGCCCTTCAGCCCATTGAGCCTGCACCGAATACAATCCTACCCAGGCCCTACCCCCCATATCCCTGCATATTATACCCACTAATCCCTCTAACCTATGCATCTCTAGACACTAAGGGACAATTTCTTTGCATGACCAATCAACCTAACCCGCACATCTTTGGACTGTAGGAGGAAACTGCAGTATCCGGAGGAAACCCACGCAGGCACGAGGAGAATGCGCAAACTCCACATGGGAATCGAACCCAGGACTCTGGAGCTGTGAAGCAGCAGTGCTAACCACTGTTCTGCCCTTGTTAGGTTGATTGGCCATGCTAAATTGTCCCTTAGTGATCTCCCTCGCAGGTCCCACCCTGTCTCTTCCTCCCCATTTACTGTCACGTTGACAAACATTCTGATTTCATTACCTCAGTTTGTCAGTCTTATTTTCCTCTTCATTTCCTGCCTGAATATTACTTTAAGCTGCCTCTTGTTGGAAGAATGCTGATGACATGCTTCACAAACTCTTTTGATATTGGTTTTATCAAATTCTCTCTTTCCCTCATCATCCAAGGTTTTGGCTCCTTTGGCATCCCCTTGTTGGAATGTAGGCAAGTCCATATCTAAAGCATCTGCTCCTTAAAGATTACCCAGCTTTCCATTCCGGTATTTCCTGTTGGTGTTTGGTTCCACTCTACCCTGACCAGTCACGGCTCAGTGGTGGCATTTTCCTGAGATAGTTGTTTGATTTCAGTTCCCTGCCCGATCTAAGCTGCCACTCCGGGGGAGGGTGGTGATGTTGGGTTGCAGATGACACATTGAACCATGACCTGCTCTGGTGGATGTAAATGATCTGATGACCACTATTTTGATGGAGATCTCTGCAGCAATATCCCTCAGGCAATATCAATAAAAGAGATTATCAACCGTCACTGCATTCCTGGTTGTGGGATCATGCTGTGCATAAATTGGTCTGAGAACAGCTTCAAAAATACCTCTCACTGGTTGCAAAGTATTTTGGGACATGCTGGGGTTGCTATATCAATGCAGTTTCTTCCTTTAATGGGACGTTCTTCTCTCCCAGGATCTAGTTGTGAAAACATTGATTGTGGCGGAACCTCATGTCCTGCATGCCTACCGTATGTGTCGACCTGGGCAGCACCCAGGCAGCAACAGTGTCTGTTTTGAAGTTCTGGGCTTTGATATTATTTTGGACAGGAAGTTGAAACCCTGGCTCCTGGAGGTGAGTTTACTTTCCCTCTGGTGCCTCTGGATGAGGATTCATGTTCAACTCCGAACCATCTGAATTTTTACTGAGCCGCGCCAAAATATTTTCACTTCCAGTGAAAAAATGCAATGTGAAAACATTCTCCCTGCTCCCTGGGTCTGCGTGGCTTTTCTCCATGAGCCCCAGTTTTCTCCCACAGTCTAAAGATGTGTGGGTTAGGTTGATTGGCCATTCTAAAGTAGCCCTTAGTTCAAGGGGATGAGGTGGGTAAAAATGTGGGGTTATGGGAATAGGGGTGGGATTGTTATCAGTGCAGACTTGATGGGCTGAATGGCCTCCTTCTGTACTGTGGGGATTCTATGAATGGAGAAGCTGGAAAGCCAACTTTTATTTAAGTTTAAAAAGGCCAGCCTCCCTGCAGAACAGCTGGATCCCTTCTCTGGAACCCAGTTTGGGAAACAATGTATAAGCAGTGTCATTCTGAGATGTAGCCTTTACCAGGTGCTGCAGAGTATCTGAATTTATATCAATGGGTTTGTCCTGATAAGGGAGGATGAATGTCCCAGGCAATCTGAGACTCCATGTAAAGATTCATGTATCACTTTGTTTTAAACATTGTGATGGGACAGACTGGCCAAAACAAATTAGTGAAGTAATCTTTTCAAACAGGTTTATAGAGTCATAGAGGTTTACAGCATGCAAACAAGCCCTTCAGCCCAACTTATCCATGCCGCCCAGCTTTTACCACTAAGTTAGTCCCAATTGCCCACATTTGGTCCATATCCCGCTATACCCATCTTACCCATGTAATTATCTAATTGCTTTTTAAAAGACATAATTGTACCTGCCTGTACTCTGGAAGCTCATCTCAGACACTCACCACCTTCTGTGTGAAAAAATTGCCCCTCTGGACAATTTTATATCTCTCCTCTCTCACTTCAAATCTGTTCCCACTAGTTTTAGACTCCCCTACCTTTGGGAAAAGATATTGACTATCTCGCTGATCTATGCCCCTCATTATTTTATAGACCTCGATAAGATCACCCCACAGCCTCCAGGGGAAAAAGTCACAGTTGAAATATTCAAGTGTTATTTTTCACAACATGCTTTGAAATATTTTCTTTCTTTTCTACCTCTCAACTCTCCCTTCCCTCATCCCTCGCACCTCTCCCACCCAGATTAACCGTGCTCCTAGCTTTGGAACAGATCAAAAGATAGACTTTGAAGTTAAGAAAGGAGTTCTGGTCCATGCACTGAAGCTACTTAACATACGGTAAGTTAAAATTAAAATTCAAAGCCAGATAATAGTCTGAGCTGTACTGATAATTAAAAAAGATGATTGCCTTACTTTTGAAACAAGTGGTGGAATATTCTGGTCTCATTGAAGTCAACAGGGAATTGAAGTCAACAGGTGCCAGAGGGAAACCAATAACAAATGTCTGGGTGAAGAATTCTAATTCCTGATATCTCAGAGACACAGAGAGACAGGCAGTATGAAAGACAGAAATTGAGAAGAAGATAAAGATATTATTTTTCCTTGTTGTAATTTGATTTTGTGCTAGTTAGGTGCATTGACCATGCTAAAGTCTCCCTCAGCGTACCTGAATGGGCGCCAGCGATCCGAGTCTGATTCCCTGCTTGTGTGGAGTTTGTACATTCTCCCCATGTCTGCGTGGGTTTCCTTTGGGTGCTCCAGTTTCCTCTCATTGTCCAAAAGATGTGCAGGTTAGGTGAATTGGCCATGCTAACTTCTCCCTCAGTGTACCTGAACAAGCGCCAGAGTGTGGTGACTAGAGGATTTTCACAGTAACTTCATTGCAGTATTAATGTAAGCCTACTTGTGAAACAAATAAAAATACATTACTCTTCATAAAGACATATTTGGTAAACGCTTTGGGAAATCTTCTGAGATGATGAACAGAAACGCAAGTCTTCCATTTCTTAAAAAACAAAGCAACCGTTTTTATTCCTAAGTTCAGTTCTTTACATTTGCTCAGATTTGCCAGATATGGCCGACATGGTGGCATAGTGGTTAGTGTTGTTGCTTCACGGTGCCAGGGACCCGAGTTTGATTCTTGACGTGGGTCACTGTCTGTGCAGAATCTACGTGGGTTTCATCCGGGTGCTCTGGTTTCTTCCCACAGTCTGAAAGATGTGTGGTTAGGCGCATTGGCTGTGCTAAATTCACCCTCAATGTACCCGAAGAGTTACTGGAGAGTGGTGATTAGGGGAGTTTCACAGTAACTTCATTGCAATGTTAATGTAAGCCCAAACTAATAAATAAATTTTTAACTTAAAAGACTTTGTTTTCAAACTAACGAAAGGTTGAATTTTAAATGTAAGTAACATTTTTTGAGGGAAACTGTTGGGGGGAGATAAAGTGAGAGGGGAAAAGGAGGGTGGGGACTGGTTGAGGGTTAATGAGTTACAGCCTACTGCTACCGAGACCCAGAGGGGCAAATGGGATTGGGGGCATAATGAATGGAGAGTATGGATTGTCTGAGTGACCGATGAACAAGTAGAAGGAAGGATGATAGGAAAGGGAGTTGGTTGTGGGATTGGTAAGATTGACATTGGGAATTAGAGACTGGGGGAGGGGTAGCGGGGGAGCAGATACTTGGGGGTTCTTTGGGCAACATTTCCCTCATCACACTCATCCAAAATGCAGCCAGTCATTCATGACAGCTTTATCTTTCACATTCCCCATTCCTCCAGAGGAAAAGTCAAGAGAAGACAAGTTAAGGAGATCAAGTCACAAAATAGAGAGATAGAATGACAGGAGGAGAGAAGGCACCGTGAAGAGAGCAGAGAAAGGTAAAAAGAAAGAAACTGAGACAGAGGGAGAGATAGACAGAGGGGAAGATAGAGGGAGAGAGCAAGAGATGAACAGAGGAGAGAGAGAGAGATGGACAGAGGAAGACAGAGGGGCAGAGGGGGAGAGAGAGAGAGGCAAGGTAGAGGTAGAGATGACTCAGAGGGAGAGAGAGAAATGATACAGAGGGAGAGCGAAAGACGAGAGAGAGACAGAAGTGAGAGAGAGGGACAGAAGGATACAGAGAGAAAAGAAGAGTGACAGAAATAGAGACAGAAATGGAGAGAAAACAAGAAAAAGAAACGGAGGGGTAAATTGTGAGAGAATGATCTTATTTTAAAACCTCCTGAATGTGTAACCAATGGAAAATAACTAATATATTAAAAATATTTATCTATAAACACTTCCTGATTATGTAACTTTAGTCTGAACCTTCCTGCAGGAACAATAAATGTGTAGAGTATAGGGCTAATTGCAGGAACAATAAATGTGTAGAGTATAGGGCTAATGGTAGGGCTCTTAATAGTGTTGAGGAACAGAAGGATCTTGGTGTATGTGTCAATAGATCCCTGAAAGTAGGCAGTCAAGTGGATAAAGTTGTTAAAAAGGCATATGGAGTCTTAGCTTTTATTGTAGGGGGATTGAATTTAGGAGCCGCAGCATCATGTTGCAACTGTACAAAACTCTAGTGCGGCCGCACTTGGAGTATTGTGTGCAGTTCTGGTCGCCACATTATCAGAAAGATGTGGAGGCATTGGAGAGGGTACAGAGGAGGTTTACCAGGATGTTGCCTGTATGGAGGGCAGGTCTTATGAAGAGAGGCTGAGGGATTTGAGGTTGTTTTCGTTAGAAAGGAGGCGGCTAAGAGGGTATCTTATTGAAGCATATAAGATGATTAGAGGTTTAGATAGGGTGGACAGTGATAGCCTTTTTCCTAGGATGGAGAAAGCTAGCACGAGGGGACACAGCTTTAAATTAAGGGGTATGAGTTATAGGACGGATATCAGAGGTAGTTCTTTACTCAAAGAGTGATTAGGGAGTGGAATGCCCTGCCTGCAGCTGTTGTAGATGCGCCAAGTTTGGTGGCGTTTAAGAGGTTAGTTGATAAGTATATGGAAGAGAAGGGAATGGTTTAGTTAGGAGGAGCATTGCTTTTTATTTTGGTCGGCACAACATCGAAGGCCGAAGGGCCTGTTCTGTGCTGTATTGTTCTATGTTCTATGTTCTATGTTCTATTTGTGTTGAGTTTTCCGAGTAAGAATTCCCATGCCAACATTTGCAATGGAAAATAACCTGTGTAAACATGTCACGTTGTAATTGCACCCTCTAGCCATTGGCAGCACTGTAGCACTTCAGCTTTTCTTCATCATGCTATAATTACAGTCCAGGAAAAGGCCTTTCAAACCATAATAAAACCTCCTCTTTTTAAAAATAGGTTGTCTCACCACCTTTATCTCTTCATCCATGAGAACCTTGCCAGTTGTCACATGATTCCATCTAAGACGTTATCACCAATGATGTTTCTTTGTAACTTATTCCAGATATCGCTGGAAGATAGGTTTTCCTGAATTCCATTCTTAAAATTGCTGTTGAGAGACGCTTGCCAAAGGTTTTCATCTTGCACTCAGGAAAGCAAATTTCAAACAATCATAACTATTTATTCCATAGGAGTGACATTTCTTTTTCCTCCTACACTATGAATTGCTGTGACTAACTGAAATTTGACATTCTTCGCATTTGATGAGTGCAAGATGGAAAATTTCGGCAGTATGTCTATTTCAGCAGGAATCAAGTTCTGTGCTACCAGCCGATTGTTTCTCAAATCCTTTATAGTTCTGTCCCCTGATATTTGAATAATTTGCTTGGCTGTTCTTGTCTCAGACACTGTGAGGAATACATAAATTCTCTGCGGGTGATAAATCTCCATAAGAAAGAGGTTGCTGATTTACACTGATAGTGTGTGTGAGTTATTATTATCCGCCGTGGATACAATGGCCCACAGTAACTTCTCTTTCTGCAATCTACAATAAAATTGGGAAGGATGAAAGACAGCCTGCTGTCTGATAGGGGATTTAGTGTAATTGATGAGAAACTAAGCTGACAGATACCAAGTCTGTTTTGCATCCAATATACTTTGCCCTCTCTCATTGAGCGCCGTGCCAAACTGTTTCAGATTATAGAGCTGGTGGATGATGCATGACTCTATCAGACCGATCTCAGTGAAGAATGCATCTTGTGTGTAACCTGCTTACTCAGAAGCAGATGTGTCACAGTAAATGGGGGGCAATGCCATTCTCCTACAACCGTTCTTCCTGATCAGCACAGGGGGTAGCACAGTGGTTAGCACTGCTGCCTCAGAGCACTAGGGACCTGGGTTCGATTCCCGGCTTGGGTCGCTGTCTGTGATGGAGTCTGCACGCTCTCCCCAGGCCTGCATGGGTTTCTTCCGGCTGCTCTGGTTCCCTCGCACAGCCCAGAAGACGTGTGGTTATGTTGATTGGCCGTTATAAATTGTCCCATAATGTCAGGGGGAACTGCAGAATAAATGTCATGTAAGGAGAGAAAAGTGCTGATTTTTTGAGTCCAGATGATCTTTTTGTCAAACGTTGATGCTGCCAGACCTGCTGCGGTTTTCCAATATTTTCTCTTTTGGTTTCAGTTTCCTGCATCTACAGTAATTTGCTTTTAAGCAGGATAAACAATTTTGGGTTATTGGGATTGGATGGGATTGTTGTCAGTGTAGACTTGAAGAACCGAATAGCCTTTATCTGCACTGTGAGAATTCCCCCCTGGGGAAAAGCTTCTGAATATCCACTCTGTCCATGCCCCTCATAATCTTGTAGACTTTTATCAGGTCTCCCTCAACCTCCGTCATTCTAGTGAGAACAAACCAAGTTTCTCCAACCTCTCCTTATTGCTATTGCCCTCTGTACCAGGTAAATCTTCTCTTTACCCTCTCCAAAGTCTCCACATCCTTCTGGTAGTGTGGTGAACAGAATTGAACAATGTATTTCAAGTGCGACTTAACTAAGGTTCTATAAAGCTCCAACATGACTTGTCAGTTTTTAAACTCAATGCCCCGGCCAATGAAGGCAGGCATGCCTTATGCTTTCTTGACTATCTTCCCAGCCTGCATTGCCACTTTCAGTGACCCATGTACCTGTACATTCAGATCCCTTTGCTTATCAATACTCTTAAGGATTAGAACAAAGAACAAAACAGCACGGGAAACAGACCCTTCGGCCCAACGAGCCCGCGCCACCACCCCGATGTTCCCACCTCTACCCACGATCCCTGTCCATGTTTATACATCTATGGATTGAACCCAAATTTGAGACAATTTAGGGAGAATTTGTTTTGTCAATTAGCCTAAGAGCACATCTTTGGGATGTGGGAGGAAACCGGAGCACCCGGAGAAAACCACGCAAGCACGGGGAGAATGCGCAAACTCCCACAGACACAGGCCCAAATCCATGTATCTGCACAGCACAGCGATAGTCACTGAGCTGTTGTGTTGCCCATCAAATGGTCCAGGTCAAGCGTACACTAACGACGTGAAGCACTCGAAAAAAAAATCCAAGAGCAGCTCTCTCACGACCCATCGCGTGTATGGCCCTTGTTAGACAACAAGGTGGACCAAAGCAGCTGTCGGATAAAAACAAATACATCAATATATTTCCTATCTGTATTAGACCTTCCAAAATGTATTACCTCACATTTGTCCTCAAACTCTACACCTCACCACATTGTGCTCCTCTGACTGATTCTTATGAATTCTTCTATCTGACCATTGGTGGCCATGCCAATAGCCCTGATGGTCTGCGATGCCCTCCCTCAGCTCCTCCACCTTTTTTATCTCCTTTGCTTCCATTAAGACTGATTCTAAAGCGTGTCTTTTTGACGTCTCCTGTTTGACTTGCCTTATGGTTCCTTTTTGTCAACCATGCCTCAGTTGGTTGGCCTGTGAGACGCATGATTCTGGGTTTAAGCTCCCACTCTAGGACTTGAACACAAAAATGGAGCTGACACTGAAGGAATGCTGCATTGTTGGAGGGTTTTCAAAAGATCCCAGACAGGAGGTGGGTAAAAAAATTAAAGCACATGGGACTGGAGGTGGTAAACTGGTATGGATTGAGAATTAGTTGGAGAGTAGGAATAAATGGGTCATTCTAAGCATGGTAAGATGTTCCTAGTACTGACCGCAAAGATCACTGCTGGAACATGTTATATTTTCCATCTTTGTTGATGACACAAAGCTTGGTAGGAATGTAAAGTGTGAGGAGGATGCAAGGAGGCTGCAATGGGATTTGAACAGACTAAATGAATGAGCAAGAACTTAGCAGATGGAATATAATGAGAATCCAAAGATGTGCAGGTTAGGTTGATTGGACATGCTAAATTAACCCTTCATGTCCAAGGATGTGATAGGTTAGAGGGATTAGCAGGGTAACTAAGCAGGGATAGGGCCTGAGTGGGATTGGTATCACTGCAGTCTTGATGGGTTGAATGGTCACTTTCTGTACTGTAGGGATTTTCTGATTCTATGAATCAGTGTGAAATTATCCTCTTTGATAGAAAAAGCAAAAATGCAGAGTATATCTTAAGTGTTCCAATGGACCTGGTGTTCTTGTTCATGAGTCACTAATATCGAGTATGCAGATACAACAAACAGTTAGGAAGGTAAATGTATGTTGGCTTTCATCAGAAGGGGATTGAGTACTGGAGTAAGGATGCCTTGGTGCAATTATTTAAAACTTACCTGGGGCATTTCGTACAGTTTTGGTCTCATTATCTAAGGAGGGCCAGAGAAACGGTGAAGCATTTTTACGGAAAGGCACTAAGCCCTGGCAAACGCTTGCCTTTCCTGTGTGAATTTTCCCCAGTGTTATCAGATCTTCCCTCCCTGAGCTAGAGGCACCGTGACTAATTGTGAAAGCTTTATCATCACCCCAACCAGCATCGGTTAGCACAGCAGAGAATTAACTTGTGTTTTCCTAGGATAGCAGCGCACGGTTACTCAGGCCCTCAGGCTATCAGTGGAGCTACATCGAGTGATTATGGAGAGTGTTAGTTAGCATTGCAGTGCTGTTTGAACTCTTTAAGACCTTCATTGAGCATCTGTGCTGGGGAAGATTGATTAAGGACTCCAAAGCTTCCCAATTGAGTACTAAGTTATTGTCATAATTGATTGTCCATTTGAATAAAGTGAACAAAATACTAGTCTAGAAACATGTAGGTAGATTGATGATGTGGGAAGCAGATGCAGCGTGCACTCTTTACTTCTCTGATAGTATACACTTTGCTTTCATCTTTTCTGTGTGTTTCTCTGTTCCAGCACTAGCGACCGGCGGAAAAACCTGGTGCAGCAGAAAGCTGAAGCCCAGAGGAGGCTGTATGGGCAAGGGTCAATGAAGAGGTTGTCGGCTGGGTCCTCGGAGTGGGAGAAACAGCGCCACTCGCTAGAGAGGAGGAGGGAGGAGCTGGTAAGCAGCCACTTGCCTCCCGATTGGAAGTCCTGTTATTGATCTAGATGTCTGTTCCATATTTAAGACTCATTTTCTCTCTCGTAGAAAGAGAGACTGGTGCAAGTCCGCAAGCGGATTTCGAGGGAAGAGCACGAAAATCAAAACTTGGGTAACTACAGGTAAAAGAAAACTAACCTTTAGATCATTGATGGGAAAAAGATGCATTGAGGATCCATTACAAGAGTTTGCTAACAAAAATCGTTAGCTCATAGATCCCGGTATACGAACATACGGGTTAAGAGTAGTAGGACACTCGGTCCCTCGATTCCGTTCCAGCATTCAATACGATCGTGGCTGATCCAACAGTATCTCCCACCCAGCTAACCTTTCACCCCCTTGTTTATCAAGAATCTATCTATCTCTGCTTCAAAAACATTTCAGGACTCCGCATCCACTGCCTTTTAAGGAAGATAGAGGAACACGATAGAGGTTTACAAGATTATGAGTGGCATGAACAGAGTGGACAGTAGATGCTGTTTCCTAGGATAGAAACGTCAAGTACTAGGGGACAGAGGTTTAAGGTGCGTGGGAAAAGTTTAAAGAAGATGTGCGAGGCAAGTTTTCCACACAGAGGGTATTGAATGTCTGGGAGCAGGTACAATAGCGTCATTTAAGGGGCAACTAAACAAATACATGAATGGGATGGAAGGATAAGGACTCTGTGAGAACATAGTTTTAGTTTAGGCAGACATCATGATCGATGCAGGCTTGCAGGTCTGAAGGGCCTGTTCTGTGCTGCGCTGTTCCTTGTTCTTTGTTAAAGAGAGTTCCAAAGACTCTCAAGCTTTGAGAGAAAAAGATCTCCTCCACTTGTCCTAATAATCAACCCCTTACTTTTAAACAGTGACTTCCTCGTTTTAGATTCTCTCACTAGATAAAACATTTCCACCTGCATTTTATGTAGACCCCTCGGGATCTTCTATGTTTTGATCAAGTCACCTCTTACTCTTCTAAACCCCAGTGGATCCAAGCCAAGCCTGTCCAGCCTTTCCTCCTACCATTCCAGGTGTTAGTCTGGTAAATCTACTCTGAGCTGCTTTCAATGCATTTATATGTTACCTTAAACAAGGAGACCAATACTGTACGCAGTAATCCAGGTGTGGCCTCACTAATAACCGACTAAGTGAAATGTAACCTCCCTACTTTTATATTCAATTCTCCTTGAGATAGACAATAACATTCTATTTAGCTTTCTTAATTATCTATTGTACCTTTTGTAATTTATGCACTAGGATATCCAGATCCCTTTAAATCGCAAGGTTTCTGCGATTTCTTACTATTTAAATAATATGCTTTTTTAAATTAATCCTTGTTGATGTCCCTGGCATAGTGGTTAGCACTGCTGCCTCACAGCGCCAGGGACAGGGGTGTGATTCCTGGCTTGGGTCACTGTCTGTGTGGACTCTGCACATTCTCCCTGCGTCTGCATGGGTTTCCTCCAGGTGCTCTGGTTTCTACCCACAGTCCAAAGATGTGTGGGTTCGGTGCATTGGTCATGCTAAATCATCCCTTAGTGTCCCCGAACAGGCATCGGAATGTGGTGCCTGTGGGATTTTCACAGTAACTTCACTGCAGTGTTAATGTAAGCTTACTTGTGACTAATAGATAAACAAAGTGCACAATTTTCCCACATTATATTCCATTTGCTAGATACTTGCCCACTCACTTAACCTATCCATCTCCTTCTGTAGCCTCCCTATGTCCTTTTCACAACTTAGTTTGCTACCTGCCTTTAGAATCACAGAATCCCTACAATGCAGAAGGGAGCCATTTGGTGTATCGGGTCTGTACCGACTCTCTGATAGAGCATCCTTCCCAAGCTTTATCCTTGTATTTATCCCTCTAATCCCCCTAACCTAAACAGCTTTACACACTAAAGGGCAATTTAGCGTGGCCAATCTGCCTAACCTGCACGTCTTTGGATTGTGGGAGGAAACCGGAGCACTCGGAGGAAACCCACGCAGAGACTGGGGGATCCTGCAAACTCCACACAGTGTCCCAAGCCAGGAATCGAACCTGGTCCCATTTGCACACAGCAAACTCCCTCAAACAGCAATGTGTTAAAAGAAGATAATCAGGGTTTTTTGTGATCAAGGAATAAATTTCAGGCAGGAATCACTACCCTGCTATCCTTTGAAATAGTGCTATGAAATTGTTTATATCTGCCTGGGAAGAGTCAGAGCCTCAGCTTAGCACCTGATCGGAAAGTGAGCATCTCTGATAGTGCAGCACTCCTTCACAGTTGTACTGGAGTGTCAGAATCATCGAATCAACAATGCAGAATGTGGCCATTTGGCCTATCGAGCCTGCATCGACAACAATTCCACCCAGGTCCCACCTGTAGCTTGACTTATTTACCCTTCTAATCTCCCTGACTCAGCAGGGGGCAATTTAACTTGACCAAACAACCTAATCTGCACATCATTGCACTGTAGGAGGAAACCTGAGCACATGGAGGAAGCCCATGCAGAGATGGGGAGAATGTGCAAACTCCACACAGACTGTGACCTGTGGCTGAATTGAACCTGGGTTCCTAGCGCTGTGATTAAGCAGCGCTTACCACTGTGCCACCTTTGCTTTTTATGCTTGTGTCTTTTGGAGTGAGATTTGAATCTGGACAGTAACGTTGAACCATTAAATCATACCTTAAAAGCTTCCAAATTCTTCATTCCAACCACATAAATTAAAACAAATTTGACAACCAGGGTAAAGAATGACTGTGGGCCAGATTTTCCAGCTTTTCTGACTGGCAGGATTTTCTGGTCCTTCCCGCTGGCAGTGGGATGGCTGAGTCACGCAAAAGACGTCGGTGGGTCCGGAAGATCCCAACAGCAGCTAATGGCAAACTGCCATCATCACCGGAAAACGTGCTGTGGGAAGTGGGGTCTGGAAAATTCCATCTGCAACACTAGTGGATTTGCCAACATTCAGGGCATTTAAATGGTCATTGGATAAACATATGGATAACGTTGGAATAGTATAGGTTAGATGGGTTTTAGGTTGGTTTCGCAGGAAGGCGCGACATCGAGGGCCGAAGGGCCTGTACTCTGCTGTTATGTTGTATGTACCTGTGCACTAAGAGGAATGTGCCACTATGTATTGGGGCTTCATGAGAGTACTCCAATATTCATTGGTTCCTCCACTCCCCCCTCAGCAGAAATGTTATCGGTGAAAACTTTGCAATGTTATGGGAGAAAGGGTTAATTGGATTGTCCTGTCCAAGAGCTTGCCCAAGCATGATGGGCTGAATGGTCTTCTTCTCTGTTGTCTCATTCTGTGACTCTGTATTCTGAAGAATGATTAAGAGCGATCATGTTTTCTCTGCTTCCTTGTCCACCCAGACGGATCTACCCTCCCGACGATAAGCAGTTGCTGGAGAAGTATGAAAGTCTGATATGTGTCGCCTTCCAGACCTTCCTCGCTGGAAGAGCTGCCTCACTCCAGAAAGAGCTCAGCAACCCACTGAATCACATGAAGGTATTGACCACGAGAGCCATTCAATTGAGACAAGTTAAGAGAATCCTGAGGGGTGAATTAAAAATAGAAATTAGAAGCCATTTGGTTTCAAGTCTGCTCCACCATTTACCTTGATTATGGTTGATCTTTGAATTCAATATCCTGATCTCCCCTTCCTTCTATATCCCTTGATCCTAGAGCTCCAAGAGCTATATCTTCTTGAAATCAGACGATGTTTTGGCCTCAACTACATTCTGTGGTAGTGAATTCCACATTCTCTGGATGAAGGAATTTCTCCTCAATTCAGTTCTAAAAGGTTTACCCTTATCCTCCAACTATGACCCCTAGTTCTGGACTCCCCCACCCTTGGGAACATTCTTTCTGAATCTGCCCTGTCTAATCCTGTTAGAATTTTATAAGTTTCTTTGAGATCCCGTCTCACTTTTTTAAACTCAAGTGAACATAATCCTAACTGACTTACTCTCTCCTCATATTACAGACCTGCTATCCCAGGAATCAGCCTGGTAAACTTTCGCTGCACTCCCTGTATAGCAAGGACATCCTTCCTCAGATAAGGACACCAAAATTGATGGAGGTCTTTCAGTAGGATAAATGTAGCAATAGTTTCATTTGTCGTCGATTGAGGTCCTTAATTATATGATAGTCATCAATAGATACAAATGAGAAATTGAAGGAAAAGCTTAAGAAACTAATTATCTTATTGGGTTCATTAGTGACCACCTCAAATTTAAGGCCCTTGTCTCCCCCATAAATACAGAAACATAGAACATGCCGCACAGTACAGGCCCTTTGGCCCTCAATGTTGTGCCAAGCTATGTCCAAACCCAAGATCCAGCTATCACACTCTCTATCATTCTGGTGTGCTCCATGTGCCTATCCAATAACCAATAAGTTCCTAAAGTGTCCAACTCCAGTATCACAGCAGGCAGTGTATTCCACACCCCTATCACTCTGAGTAAAGAACCTATCTCGGATATCCCTCCTATATCTCCCACCATGAACCTTATAGTTATATCCCCTAGGAACAGCTACATCCACCCGAGGAAATAGTTTTTGCACGTCCACTCTATCTATCCCCCTCATCATCTTATAAACCTCTATTAAGTCGCCTTTCATCCTCCTCCGCTCTGAAGAGAAAAGCACCAATCCCCTCAACCTTTCCTTGTAAAACCTACTCTCCAAACCAGGCAGCATCCTGTTAAATCTCCTCTGCACTCTCTCCGATGCTTCCACATCCTTCTTATAGTGTGGTGACCAGAGTTGCACACAATATTCCAAACGTGGTCTCACCAAGGTCCGGTATAGTTGCAGCAAGTGGAGACATCTCTTCGACATCCACAATTTCAAACTTTGCCATCACCTTAAGGACCATTATCAGGTGATCCTTCGATCTTCATTCTTCTAGTGTTCAATTTTTTCCAATAGATGGAGCCCCTCAGCTTTCGCATCATCTTAGTAGACAATTCCTACAACTTCTCCAGTTCCCTGCCTTTATTTTGTAATGTGGAGACCAGAACCCTTCACCCAAGTGTGCTTTTTTTTCCAATTCAATCCCTGTGAGAGTGGGGAATGAAGAGGGCTTTGAATCTGAGGTGCCAAACTGGCAAGTTGTGTGATGGTGATGGGGAGAAACTCTTTCTCTCTTTACTCTGTGGAATTCTCTACCCCAGCGAGCAGTGGAAGCTGGGCCATTGAGTGCATTCAAGGTCGAGTGAGACAGGTTTTCCATCAACAAAGCACTCATGGATGGTGGGGGTGAAGATAAGAAATTGGAGTTGAGACCACAATCAACTCATCCATGATTTTATTGAATGGCCCATGACTGCTCCAGGGCACTACATTCCTTAGTTTCCATCCCCTTCCCTTTTGTAAAGGGTTAACATCAGGAGCACCTGATACCGATGTGGCCATCAGCGTCTATAGTCTTTTGTTTGGTTTATCTGCTCCAGTAGCAGAGACCGGCCGTGGGGGGTCTGCTCCAGTGGGCTGGCCCTCAGAGACTGTGAGTACAGAGTACAACTTTGTGTCCAATTACTGAGATGTACGTAGATCGGTAAATAAGCAAGAATAGTTTCTGCAAGTTCAAACAGTCCATGGTAATATTGTTCGGATAAGAGATAAACCATAAGAAAAAATGCAAAATATTGCGGATGCTGGAATCTGAAACAAAAACAGAAAGATGCTGGAAAATTTCAGCAGCTCTGGCAGCAACTGTGGAGAGAGCAGAGCCAATGTTTCAAGCCTGGATAATCCTTGGTTAGGGCTCTGATTTTGACTTTCCAGAATGCAACACCTCACACTTATCTGTACTAAAATCCATTTGCCAATTTCTCCAACTGATCAATACCCCCCTGTAATTTTACATAACCTTCTTCACTATCAAGATAAAGTCTGTAAGTTGTTGGTGAGCGCTTAAGGTGTGTTGGGAGGCTGGGAGGGGTAATGTTGTTTGTACAATGGTTGTGGGGTGGGGGGGGGGAGGGATGTAATGGTAAGATGAGCCAGGAAAAATCAGGTTCTTAACAGGGATTGGGAAGGGAATCTCAGGAGGACCCCAAAGCATCTTCTGGGGTACATCCTTACGTGCCGGGTGGTGTGGATGGATGGAAACGAAAGATAATGTTTGGTAATTGAAAAGAGGGAAAGGGATTGTGACTTAGACATCCACACGAGATTCAGTCTTCAAAGCTGGTCTTTCCAATTCAGCTGACTGACTGATTCCCCTCAGAGGCAGGGAGAATTTATTAGTGAATGATAGAAACACTCATGTCAAACTTTCTAAAGGAGGAAGACATCTTGGACCTCCTCGAGCAGTGTGAAGTGGACGATGAAAAGCTCCTTGGGAAATCGCCCCGTCAGAGGGGGCCGAAGGTATGAACTCAGCGATGACGCATTGTCAGTCAGCGCTCACTTTCACGAAAGCATTTTCAGCCGAGGTGATGGGCATATTGATTTAAATGGCCAATGGTTGAATTGCTAAGAACCTCAGAAGATGAATGTTACACTCCCTGGAGGGTGGTTTGGCAAGTGGATAAGAGCAGGAGGGGAGGCGATTTCACAGAAAGCGTGATGCCAAGGGCATCTTTCCTGGTTTCTACTCGCCAACCACCAACTCCACCAGAACTGTACAGGCAGCAGGGGCGGTGTTAGGTGGCTGGCCCACCTTTGGGCCAATTAAAGCCCTTGATTATTTCATGGGCTCGATTCACTCTTTCAGAAGCAGTGGACAGAGGAGGGAGCCAGATTCGAAAGCTGTCATGTCTCACTCTTAGAATCGTAGAATGCTTACAGTACAAAAGGAGGCCATTCAGCCCATCGAGTCTGCACTGAGAATCCTATCCAAGCCCTATTCCGTTAATCCCATCTATTTACATGGCTAGTCTCCCTGAAACTCAGCAGCAATTTAGCATGGCCAATCCACCGAGCCTGCACATCTTCGGAGTGATGTGGAGATGTCAGCATTGGACTGGGGGGAGGCGCACAGTAAGAAGTCTCACAACATTAGGTGAAAGTCCAATGGGTTTATTTGATAGCAGGAGCTTTTGGAGCATTCCGCAAGCTTGTGCTACCAAATAAACCTGTTGGACTTTAACCTGGTGTTGTGAGACTTCTCACTGCATCGTTGGACTGTGGGAGCAAATCAGAGCATCCGGAGAAAACCCACGTCAAGTCAGGGAGAATGTGCAAACCCCACACAGGTAGTGATCCGAGCCAAAATTAAACCCAGGTCCCTGGCACTGTAAAGGCAGCAGTGCTAACCACTGTGCCACCGTACCGCTCCAGGGCAAACTCACTGCCGGGAGTTATTGATGGGAAAAGACACAGACATCTCCTCGATTCAGCAGAGAACCCACAAGTTCTGTTCTCTGGGCCACATCCACCCAGCCACTAACCCCATCACCATCCTCCCTCACCTCCCTCCTGATCCTGCCAGGCGTTCCCTAAGCTCCAGCGATTATTGGGATGGAATTTTACCAGAACATTTGCCTGCAGTTCGTACGATCTCGCCCGAGGCCTATGGAGAATGCTCCTGGAATTGAGGTGGACTTGTGGGTTAAGACAGAGATCCAGGAAGCGGGGTGCTTGTTTTTGTGCCTTATCAGAAAGCCTTGCTGGTTAAAGAAGGTAACAATTGTTTGTCTGTTCCGCAGCAACTGTTCTCAATGCCGGAGGCCATTGAGCCTCCCGCGAGGAAGTATGACGTCAGTAGCAGTAGCGGCAACAGCAGCTGCAGTTCTGACTCGGAGGATGAGCAGCTAAGAGATAAAAAAATCATGTACGTTCGAAAAGGGAGGGAATATGAATCTCCGGAACGGTCAGGTGAGTTTTCTATTGTGCTCACGTTGACTGAGATCTGCCTGAAATAACATCAGCTCTATCATAGGGTAGAGAAGACTCCAGTCACTGAAAAGAGAGACATGTTGTCGAAGCTTTTCTTCTTGGACTCATCAGAATGCCAAATTTTATATCAATCTTTACGACAGGACAAAAGGTTGCAGATTGTTTGGCAAGTCAGGATTGGTTAATTGAAGTGTTGCCATGGAGGAGGCAATGGGGAACCGGAATGTCCCCAAGCTCTTGGGTAACTCTAAAAAGATGCAAGGCTTAGACATATTCCTCTTGTTTGCAGATTGTAGGCCCTTGTGGATAATTGTGTGTCAAATCTCACAAAGGTAAATTACCCACCTTACCAGCTTGTTTGATTTTGTTGCAATGGGTGAGATTTTTCTCCTTCTTCACGCTGTCTTTGGCAGCGGCAGGTGGCAGTGTGCTGCTCGCTGGTGGAGGATCCTGTGGTCCCACCATTATCAACGGGGTTTCCCAATGGATGTGTCTCTCAACACCAGGAAACGCGTGGAGAGGGGTATGCCAATGGCGGGACAGTAACATCCCGCCAGTGTAAATGGGAGCAAGATTTTGGCAATTGTTAGTGTGGTTATTGGCACACTCAGGATTGTACGACAAGTACTGCCCAATCACAGATTCACAATGGACATTTTATTTTGAGTTTTGCAAGCAGGGGCTAGTTGAGTACACTTCTTGATTCCATTTGTCAACTGATTGTCTCCTGTTTGTGATCTCTGTTTCAATTGGCGGGACAGGCAAATGAGATTCGGGCCTCAGCCCAAGTTCCAAAGCCTACCATAGACTGAACCATTGACTAAGAAGTCCCTTGGTCATGGGATGATGATTTAACACACTTTTCTCTTGTTCTCATCTTTCTTACTCTTTCAAAATGACCCTGGATTTGCCATAATAATTGTGTTCTACCCTTAACCATGACTCATCCCTCGCTGTATGTATAGTGTGACCATGGAACTCAGTCTTTGGCTATGAATCCATTTGGATTTCTACTTGGAGGTGTTGTCCCAATCTTGTCTTCCTTGTACTTTCTCCAAAGTTTCCGCTGAAGTGATGGCAGGAGACCTGTTCCAGGAATAACTAGCTGTGGAAACAGACAAAGGTTTGCCTTAATACACTACTAGGTGTGTGAGAATTTGAAGTGCAGTTCTCAGAGAGTGAGGACAGAGGGACCTGAGATCCACGGTCATATATCTTGAAGGGGGGAGGAGATATGGAAACGATCTTGAGCTCAGTACAAAAGCAGAGAAGTTATGGTGAACCTTTAGAAGGCACCAGTTGGGACACAACCAGAGTATTGCATCCAGTTTGATCATCATACTTTTGTAAGAATGTAAGAGTTTTTGAGAAGGCGCAGAGGAGATTTATCAGAATGGTTCCAGGATTGAGGGATATTAACCACAAAGCTATGTTAGAAAAGGATGCAGTTTTCCTTCTTAGAGCAAAGGAGATGGAGGAAGATTTGATAGATGTCTACAAGATTATACCAAGGTTCAGACAAGGTATACAAAAGCTGCTACCATGAGCTGATCATTCAAAGATGAGGGAGACATGGATTTAAGGATTTTGACAAGAGGTACAGGGGTGGGGGGAATGTGAGGAAGTATCTTTTAACACAGTGAAAAGCAATGACCTGGAATTTGCTGCCTACAAGGCTGGTCTAAACAGACTCAATCAATGATTTCAAAAGTTTAAAATTTATTTATTAGTGTCACAGATAGGTTTACATTAACAATACAGTGAAGTTACTGTGAAAGTCCCTCAGTCCCACACTCCAGCACCTGTTCGGGTACACAGGGAGAATCAAAGGAAATTGGATGGGGATTTGTGAGAAATAGGATTGCATGGATAAGGAGGGACTTGACTGGAATTGACTCTCGTAAGGAATACAGAATCCTTACAGTGCAGAAGGAGGCCATTCGGCCCATTGACCTGCATCAGCAACAGTCTCACCCGGCTGCATCTCCACAATCCCACATATTTATCCAGCTAATCCCCCTAACACTGTGGGGCAGTTTAGCAAGGTCAATCAGCCTAACCTGCACAATTCTGGACCTGGAGGAAACCCACATAGACACGAGGAGAATGTGCAAATACCACACAGACAAGTGACCTGAGGGCCGGAATTGAATCTGGGTCCCTGGCACCTTGGGCAGTTCTAAGGAGAACTGGCATTGACCCGATCATCTGAATGACCACCTCCCTTGTAGGAATGGCTCTGACATCTAACTCAACAGTGCAGATGTTAATAATGAACAACATTATATATTGCCAGAAGATTGTAAAGTGTTAACTGTGCAAACATTCCAGCATTAGAAACCAGGGTAGGCTATTCATCCCTCCAATCCCATTTCACATTCAGTTAGATCATAACTGGTCTGTCTCTATTATCCTGCCTTGGTATTGGGTCCACGGCCCCAGTAAGCAGCATTGCTCAAACAAAATAGATCCGGACTTACAAATCTTTATTTTGTAAACCCTCTCGGGCAGACTGAAGCCTCAACAATTTCCTCGCTGTGGTGCGGATTCTCCTGCTCACTAACCGAGGTTTTATCAATATTTTTGACTAATATGTTAGATTTGTATCATAATGAAATCTGGTATTGCGTGGTTATAAAATAAAAACATATGCCGTCAAGCTAGCTCTCTAGATTCTTTTGCTCTTGCAAGTAGCTCACCTGCATCCATTTGAGTTTAACTATACTGTTATCTGTTTTCTCATCCAAATTTTAGGATACTTTCCACGGAGATTTGATTGGGCAACAGCAATGCAATTGCAACACATCTACTAGTATAGAGGTACCCTAGCTTATTATATCTCTGAGGGTCACATTGGTGTATATCAGGGAACACCTCCTCCGCCCCCTCAGAGGATCCAGAAGAAGGTTTAATTCCTGTTCCCGTGAATCCACATTGTTGAGTTGCTGATGTTAAGATATCTTAGGTTGAGAGATTTTCCAGTCCCGCTGGACTGGCTGTGGGCAGGATGGAAAACCTGATCGACCAATCAAAGGCCTATTGACTTCATGCAGGGATTTCCTGTCCTGTGGCAAGTGGCATAACTGGAAAATCACTGTCCTACTGCCACAGTTGAGCAGGCAAAAGTGCTAAAAAAAAAAAAATGCCCTCTTCAAAACTCCTGGGCCACAAAAATCACAGTAAGAAGTCTCACAACACCAGGTTCAAGTCCAGCAGGTTCATTCGGTAGTAAAACGCCACTAGCTTTCGGAGTTTGCCCCTTTGTCTCGTGAGTCACCTGGTGAAGGAGCAGCGCCCCAAAAGCTAGTGGTGTTTTCTACCAAATAAACCTGCCGGACTTTAACGTGGCGTCGTGACCCTCCTTATTGTGTTTATCCCAGTCTAACAGCGGCATCTCCACACCACAGAAATCAACAGTGTGGGAGTGTAATTAATACTTTCATTAAGTTGGTCTAAACATTGACGGCCTAATTACCAAGGCTTGAAAGCGACAAATGATAGGGGTGAAAGCAGAGGAGGAGATGATGGTGTGATGGTAATGTCACTGGGTTAGTAATTCAAAGGTCCAGGTTAATACCCTGGTGATGTGGGTTCAGATTCCAACGTGGCAGCTGGTGGAATTTAAATCCAACTCGTGAAATCTAGTGGCCATGAAACCCCCCATCTGAATGACCAATTATGGGCAAAATTCCCACTCATGTGTTTCCCGCTGGCAGGAGGTGGTGCATAAAACCACCTGTTTACCAGTAGCGGGATTCTCCTGTCTTGCCGATGTCGGTGGGAATTCCTGAGGGACACTGACAGGGAGGATGTGCGTCACGCATCACTGACAACTGAGGCCAGCGTTTGTTGCTCAGCCCTGATTACTCTGAAACTCAGTTTCAGGGTACTCAGAGCTGGGCAACAAAACTCAATTGTCCGTGCCCCATGCCCTCCCTGGTCCGTGCCCCACGCCCTCCCTGGTCCATGCCCCACGCCCTCCCTGGTCCGTGCCCCTCAGGAATTTGAGGTTTTGGTTAAATCACCTCTTATTCTTCTAAACTGTACTGGATACAAATCCGTTCACAAAACCATGTTGACTCTTCCTGAATGCTTTGAATTTCTCCAACTATCCCATTATAACAACTTTATTAATAATAGTGCTATTTAGCACAAAGACTTGTGCTTTCTGTATTCATTTTGGAATAAAGGAGTATATTTGCTATCTTCCAATCTACTGGAACCTTGCCCAAACTTAGTGAATTTGAAAAATTAAAACAAAAGCATTAACTATCTCACTTCTTTCAAGACCTTAGGGTGAAGCCTATCCATACCCAAGGATTTACCAGCCCACAGAGCCAACAATTGACTCATTGCTATTTCCATGGTTCTATAAAGCTGCAACATGACTTGCCAATTTTTAAACTCAATAGCTTGTCCAATGAAGGCAAGCATGCCGTGTGCCTTCTTGACTACCTTCTTCACCTAGATCTATAAACGTAGACAGGGAACACGGGTAGAGGTGGGAACGTTGGGGTGGCGGCGTGGGCTCGTTGGGCCAAAGGGCCTGTTTCCCGTGCTGTTTTGTTCTTTGTTCTACCTGCATTGCCTCTGCTAACACTAAGGGGCAATTTAGCATGGCCAATCAATACAACCCACACATCCTTGGACTGTGGGAGGAAACCGGAGCACCCGGAGGAATGCCAAACGCTCCAGACAGACAGTGACCCGAGGCCGGGAATGGAGCCCGGGTCCCTGGTGCTGTGAGGCAGCGGCACGAACCACCGTGCTTCCTACAAGGCGTGTGTCCCGTGACAACTGGCAGGACTGGGAAATCCTGCCAGCTGGAAAACTTTGGCCAGTAAAAGTAGCTCAACAATTCAAAGGGAAGTCAGCAGATTTACCTCAAAAGTTGCCATCTCCCCTTTAGAATTGAAGATTTGGGATTCTAAGTATGTTGGGAACAATAAGAAACAGAACGTCTTGTGCCTAAAGATTCAGTTTGTGCTCTTTGTCCTTTTTCAGGCAGGTTCATCATATCTGAGCCTCAGGGGGATAACGAGAGGTTAATAATTGTAGTGGTAAGGAGGGAAGACACTATCCTAATTTAAAGTGGGAAGAGAGAGAAACCTGTGAAAAGCAAACGATCCAATAGGAGTGGAATTTAGAGGGAGATTCGCAAGACATTTCCAGACAGAACAACCTTCCATCCAAACACGTCAGCAGAGAGCCTCGCACTCAGCAGCAGTCTGGCGACAGGGTTCTTTATATTTTATGCCGGAGATATAACTATATATTTATAGATAGATAGAAAATAAATATAAAAGAATCTTTGCATGTTTTCTGCAGCCGTTAATAATATTTACATTTGTGCAGCCCATTAGCATGCTCTGCACATTGACGTTTTTTTTTATTTTGCCGCTATGTTAATCATTCCAAGTTTCAGTTCTGGGGAATAGGGTCATTTTCATTGCAGCCAGTGTCAGCATTGGGCAGTCACAGGCCGGGGTATTACATCGTAAAGTTCCTTCAAGATTACACTAAGGTTTGGTGTGTTCGTTCCCTAACCTTAGGAATGTGCCTTCTTAGCTCCCCCCCACTCCGCCTCCGGAATTGTAACCACTTCAGTGAGCTACAGGAGTTGAAACTTGCTGGACCATGAGCTCCCTAATTGAGGTCTACCAAAGCTGCCCAGTCAGGGAGCATATAAAAGCACGCACAGTTTACAGAATACTGATTAGAATGCAAGTTTTTACAGCTAACCTGCTATCAAGTCTTAAAGATGTGGACAATGTGAGTGGAGATAGTATTAGCATGGATTAAGGAGATGTGTATTGTCTCCAGACAGGACAGTAAGTGAGATTTTACAAGCCCAGGCAAGTCATGGGGATTACCCCAGCCCAACGTCGGCATCTCTGCATCAGTGAGCCATAAGCCGGAATCTTACCTTCCATCACGCTGGTGGAATTTTCCCATCCCGCTGCAGTGAATGGGAACCTGGCCGGCTGCCGAATTCTCCGACTCTGCTGCAGTTGGAGCCTAGGTGTTGCAAACTATTGTAAATAAATAGTTTTGGGGAAGGGACACCTTAGATATTATCCCATCCATGATCTGTGTCGAATCAACCTGAATTCCAATGCCACCTAATGATTCTTTACTCAGAAGGTAGTAAAGGCATGGAATGCCCTGCTGCAGCAGTTGTGGACTCGCCAACTTTGAGGATGTTCAAATGGTTAGTGGATAGACATAGGGATAACATTGGAATAGTTTAGGATAGAGGGTCATTAGATTGGTTCCACTGGCCGGTGCAACATCGAGGGCCGAAGGGCCTGTACTGAGCTGTAATGTTCTATGGTCTATGTGTTAAAGGGTGGTCCCTATGCCTGAGGTCCATCTTCTGACGACAAAAATCCATCTCACATCAGGCCCCTCAAGCCAGCAGGTTAAAGGGGTTTTCACCTCTTCCCCTTCCAGTCTGAATTGGAGACAATGTCAGCGAGGTGACAAATTCAGTGCCTGACCCCAGTGTGCTGTGATATTTTACTACTTGGAAGTGTAGCGATGTTTACAATGGAGCAATCTGAACTTCACCAATAATGTCCAGTACAGGGCAGGGAGCAGTCTGTTTTGATTTGAGTTGGTTGAGGGAGGTCGCATTGTCAGGAACAAGGAGAACTCCCTGCTGCTTGTAATCGTGGAATGAATCATATAGTGCTGACAGAGGCCTTTCAGCCCGTTGCGCCGATGCCAGTTCTTTGGACGAGCTATTCCCAGAACCCTGCGTTTGTTTTTTCTTTTCACAAATGTTCCTCTTTTGAACGTTTTACTGAACCAATGTTTGAATGAGAATACATATTTGACATGACACTATGCAGAGATGGTTTGAGAAGAGGGGTTGCTGAGGGGTGACCCTTCCCTGAAAGTGGGAGATGGTGGCATAATGGATTAGTCACCCTGAGGTCCAAATTAATGCTCAATGGACAAGGTTTCAAGTCCTGTGGAATTCAGCCACATTTCCTGTAGGTGGACTTCCATCTCTGGCTTTCAATGGCGCATACAACGCTTGCCTTAGCTCTGACATCTTGCGTGATGAGAAAATATCCACCGCCATGTTTATGATACAAAGTGGACCACACAGGATGGTAGTTGTGACAGATCAGGCTGACAAGGATGCAGCCGAGGTGTCCGCTGCTTTCAGAACATGATTTGAGCTGTCTTGAGGGCTGTCAAAGAATAATATTGTTGCTTCTTCAGCGGGATGTCCACTCATTAGTGAAATAATGAAGTGGAGGAAGGCAGACAGTAGTGGGGGTTCCTCAAACCTGCTCTAGGCACCAGCCTGTGCTCACTGACCAACATTGGCTCCTGCTTATCAAATTCTCATTCTTCAAATGGTTTTTTAAAAATTTTGATTTGATTTATTATTGTCACATGTATTAGCATACAGTGAAAAGGGTTGATTCTTTCATGCTCTCCAGACAAAGCATACCGTTCATAGAGAAGGAAACGAGAGAATGCAGAATGTAATATTACAGTCGTAGCTAGGCTGTAGAAAAAGATCAACTTAATGTGAGGTAAGAGCATTCGAAAGTCTGAAGCCAGCGGTGAAGGAGCTGCTCTTGAGTTGACTGTTGTATCTTTTTCCCAACAGAAGAAGGCGGAAGAGAGAATGTCCGGGGCGCGTGGGGTCCTTAATTCTGTTGGCTGCTTTGCCAAGGCAGCAGGATGTATAGACAGAGTCAGTGGATGGGAGGCTGGTTTGCGTGACGGATTGGGCTACATTCACGATAGGGCCTGCCTGTCCCACTGCGATATTCCCAGTGATTTTATTTAAAATCAAATGGTGAGCCGCAGATGTTGACTGGATGTTGGGTGTGGACCACTGGAACCTCGGAGCATTTGGAATAGCTGCAGTTAATTCATGAATGGATGGGAGTGGGGAGAAATGGGAAAATGAGGCTGTTGGGTTGCCTCATACATTGCAGTTGATAAAAGATTTGATTTGATTTATTATTGGGACCCAGTGAAAAGTATTGTTTCTTGCAAGCTGTGCAGATAAAGTATACCATTCATACGCTGGAATTCTACCGCCCCTCCCGCCATGGGAATCGGAGCGGGCGACAAGTGGACAATGGGAAGGTCCACTGACCTCAGGTGGGATTTTATTGTCTCAGGTTGAGTGAGACCATAAAATCCCACTCAGAGAGAAGGAAAGGAGAGGGTGCAGAATATAGTGTGGATAGTCATAGCTAGGGTGTAGATAGAGAAAGATCAACTTAATATCTGTAACAGATTGAATCAAAGCATTGTTAGAGAGTTTAAAAGAGTTAGAGGAGAGTTTAAAAGCACAGAATGTGAATAAAAGACAGAATGAGATGGTATGCTGGACACAGCTTGCAAGAAGCCACCACACTCCAGTGCCAACTTGAGCTATCTGCCCATCATGCCCAAGGATTCCCTCGTCTTACCCGATGATAGGTGTTTTGAGTTCTGTCTTGCCATCATAATTTGCATTGTGAAGAACGAAACTTGCATTGGTACAACACTGCATTCCATCTCGAGACATGTAACAGATTTTTACAGATAATGAATCAGTGTAGACAAGCTCGTAACGTCGGAAATGCTGCACCCAATTTGCAGACAACAAACTCACACAAAGCACAGTGTGATAATGACCAGATATCCTGTTTTGGCCGATGTTGGGTTTGGGATCCAGGACACTGTCGGGTGGGGATAACTCCACTGCTCTTCTTTGGAATGATGACAGGGGATCTATTAACCGAGAGGACAGACAGGGCCTCAATTTAATATCTTCTCTGAAAGACAGAATCTCCAACAATGCAGCACTCCTTCAGTCCTACACCAGGAGTTTCAGCTGATTTGTTGTGTCCCAGATTCTGGAGTGGGACTTGAACCCAAACTTCAGGACTCGGAGGCGAGACTGTTACCAGGTAGAATCCTACAGTGCAGAAGAGGCCATTCAGCCAATTGAGTCTGACTGATCACAATCCCACCCAAGCCCTATCCCTATAACCCCACCTGTTTACCCCCTGGCTACTCCCCCTGACATTAAGGACAATTTAATATGGCCAATCCACCTAACCCGCACATTTTTGGACTGTGGGAGAAAACTGGAGCACTCGGAGGGAATCTACACAGATACAGGAAGAACGTCCAAACTCCACACTGACAGTGACCCAAGCCGGGATTTGAACCTGGGTCCTTGGTGCTGTAATGCAGTAATAGGCAGTAATAAGGCAGTAAGGCCCTTTGCCATCATGCCAGCCAGTGAGTACTCAGGAATAAGGCCGGATGGGAGGGTTGTTGCTGGGCAGTGAATGCAGACTGAGGTGCAGTGTAATTGGGATGGTAAATCTATCACCACCCCCCCTCCACCTCCCCCAACTTAACATCCTCAAAATCCAGAGTCAGAAGGAGGAGGGTCTATAAGGAAAACCCCGAATGATGTCAATGGCAAGCATTGATGGAGACATTATGATAATGATAATATCCGAGTTCCAGAGGGACCCGGGTTCGATTCCCGGCTCGGGTCACTGTCTGTGTGGAGTTTGCATGTTCTCCCCGTATCTGTGTGGGTTTCTTCCCACAGTCCAAAGATTGTGCAGATTAGGTTGATTGGCCATGCTAAAATTGCCCCTTAGCGTCCTAAGATGCTTAGGTTAGAAGGATTAGCGGGTAAAATGTGTAGGGATATGGGGGTAGGGCCTGGGTGGGATTAAGATTGGTGCGGACTCAGTGGGCTGAAGGGCCTCTTTCTGCACTGTAGGGTTCTGTGATTCTATGATTCTACGGTAATACTTTGAATCTTACACAAATGCTCTGGAGGTAAAAGCAAAACACTGCAGATACTGGAATTGGAAACAAATATAGAGAATGCTGGAGAATCTCAGCAGATCTGGCAGCATCTGTGGAAGTGAAAATAGACTTAACTTTTCCTGTGACTCTTCTTCAGATTCTTCTACCAGATAAGAACCGCGCATTGGTTTAAGGTGAGAGGGGAGAGATACGAAAGAGTCCAGAGGGACAATTGTTTCACACAGAGGGTGCTGAGTGTCCGGAACAAGCTGCCGATAATTACTTGGGTAGAATGGGAATAGAAGGATATGGGCCAAACGCAGGCAATTGGAACTAGCCTAGTGGTTTAAAAAAAGGGGGGCATAGTCAAGTTGGGCCGAAGGGCCTCTTTCCACACTGTAAAACTCTCTGGCTCTAAATGGCTGAGCCAAGACACTCAGTTCAAGGGCAATTAGAGATGGGCAACAGATGCTGAACCACCCAGTGGCACCCACATCCCACAAAGATAAAAAGCAGTGGAAATAATGCATGCAAACTCTCTGAAGGAGACTGATTGGATTATGTCCAGGGCAGGTCAGTGGATTTGTCTGAGCAATTTATCGCCAAGTATCTTCAGTGGCTTCATTTGTCAAACTGATTTCTCACTCACTGAGCGACCGAGAGTGCAGGGCTCGAGAGGGACCGAGCGAATGTGGGTTGAGTTTCATGAAGAGTTTCAGAGATGGTTCAGCAAAGTGGCGCAACTAAACAGCCAATGGTCCTATCACACGTGAATGAAGGTGGATGTAACTCGTATCTTGAGGAGAAGTAGTTTAACCTTCTTGGCCCAAACACATGTGCATGCACGCGCGCGCACACACATACATACACACACACACAAAATGCTTTTGTTCCCATTTTAAAACGGTTGAAATTTTCAGGCATATGAGGTGCCCACTTGAGTTGGGGTCCTGTTGTGTTGTTAGGATGATGGTTGTCCAGTCAGCTAAGACCATGTGTCTCTGTGCGAAAGTGACCTTTTCAGGTAAGTATAAAAGTTTTCCCAGTGTGCAGCAAGAGAATGCTCCTTCCCATTCCTTCTTCACAAGCAGCAATACTGCCCATGAAGCCCCACATTTACCTCAGCCCTCAGAGTTAGGCCTCTGGGCCTGCCCCCATCTTTTTTATGTGGAAGCAGGTCAGGCCTGCTCAGTGAGGCCTTGTCCTTCCAGTTGGGCTGTCGGCCAGAGCTGATTTGATGGACTTCCTTTCGCCTCAATGTCTGAAAGCCAGGCCGCTTTCCCAGCCAGCTGTTTAAAATTCCCACCCTTGAGGCAACTGGGGAAAAGTCTGGAAAAGTTCATGGGCCATGTCATGCCGGATGTCATGGAAGGAGCTGAGGCAGGAAGGATACAATGGAATGAATGTGTTGGAGAGGATAAACTCAGATGCTGTTTCAATTTCTATTAACTTTCATTTTCAGGGAGGATACAGTCGAAGCCTCCAACCAAAAGCACAAAACCGCCACCCTCAGTATTGCCAACCACATCTTTGCCAATCAGACGTTCTATATCCTGCCCGCGATCGATCTCTACCTCGACAACACACCTACATTCCCACGGCGCAGAGCCCAGATCTACTTCTGCCAAACCCACGGTGCCCTCATCCAGACTCCGTTCTGATACACGCTCGCAATCTCTGAATCGTAATGTGACCACTCAGCGGATACCACACGCTACCAGCCTGGGCACCATCCACTCAGCACCGGTAAGCACGATAACTAAACTGCACGCCCGTACTGAGGACCTGATCTTCGTTTTCTCTTCGTTCTTGTTGAACTGGCCTCGTTCTGTATACGGGCTGTGAGAAAAGATCATTTGTGTGAAGCTTTGGTTGGGCCGTATAGCAAGATGATGTGCCGGAGTTTTATCACCTCACCCCCTACCACCGCCCCCACCCCCCCCCCCCCCAACCTCCACCCCCAATCCCCCAAGGCTAATGGAGAATGCCGTCCTGCAAGCATCACTCATCCTGATTCTGGGCTGGCTGGGGTGGTAAAGTTCCAGCCATGGAGTCCACATTTGGTCACCGCACTTCAGGAAGGACGTGTGAAGGGTGATTTTGGAAGAGTGCCGAGGAAAATGACTCTAGGGATGAGGGGCCTTTGGGAGAGTGTAGAGGAAAATGATTCCAGGGATGAGGGGCCTTTGGCCATAAGGTTAGCTTGGAGCAGCTGAGGTTGTTCTCCTTGGAGCAGAGGAGGTTGAATGGAGATTTGAGAGAGGTGGATAAGTTTCTGACAGGTTTAGATGAGGGAGACATATCCATTTACATTAGCTGATGGTATAAGGACTGAGAGATACAGATTGAAAATTTTGGGCAGCAGATGAGGTGGGGATTGTGAAGAAGCATTTTTGTACAGATTGATGACTTGGAGCCCGCTGCCTATTGTGGCCTAATCAGGGATGGATAGTTTCAACTGGAAATTGGATGGACAGTTGAGGGAAATGAACGGGCTTTGGGGATAGGCTGAGGAATGAGGCTGATTGGATTTCTCTACAGAGAGCTGGCAATGATTTGATGAATGAAATGTCTTCCTCATCCACCTTAAGGATCTTGTGGTTTTATGTTTTGTTATAAATGGATTGCCTACACTGCATCTAAGTTACTGCTGAAGGTTTTACATGGCAATATCTGGATGTTAAAATTCTCATCCTGGATCTCTTGCGTATGTTTTTGGCCATTTAATCCCATTCCTTTCCTATCTCTGAAAGCACAAGATTCCTGTTCCGCTCCAATTCTATTCTCTTCAGCATCCCTGATTTCCATTCCTTCACCACTGGTAGACATGAGTTGCTAAGGCCGTAAGCTAACAACTTCTCTCCCTGAACCTCCATTTTTATCTCTCCTCTTTCTCTCCTTCCTCCTTTCTTTCTCTACCTACTCTCCTATCTTTTTCTTGTGCCCACTCTTTCCTCTTTCCATCTGTCTCTCTGCTCCCCTCTTTCTTTCTGTCACTCTCTCTCTCTTTCTCTTGTCTTTCCTCTCTCCCCTCTCCCTGTCTTTCTCTCTCTGGTTTCTTTCCCTCACTTTCTTTCTCTCTCACTTCTCTCCTCTCTCCCTCTCTTTTTCTCCATCCATCACTCACTGTCTCTCCTTCCCCTTTCTGTCCTCTTTTTTCCCTCTCTTTCTTTTGCTTCCTTGCTCCCCACCTCTCTTACCTCTCCCACCATGGCACCCCTCATCTTTCCTCTCTTCCCCCCTCTCTCCATTTCTTTTCTTTCTCTTGCTTTTCTCCCTCCCCCTCTTTTTCTCTCTCTTTTCTCCCTTTCTTTCTCAATATCTCTCCCTCTCTCTTTCTCTCTCTCTTTCCCTCCTCCTTAAGTTACACCTTATTGACCAAGCTCCAGGATTGCTGATCTATGATCTCCCCATGTGGCTCTATCTCAGCGTCTGGTTGGTACTCAGAGCTGGAAAGTGCTTTGAAAAGGTTTAATCGCCTCACCACAGGAAGGATATGGAAGCTATTGAGAGGGTGCAGAAGAGATTTATAAGGATGTTGCCTGGATTGGGAGACATGCCTTATGAAGATAGGTTGAGGGAGCTAGGTCTCTTCCTGGAGAGATGAAGATTGAGAGGCGACCTGATAGAGGTTTATAAAATATTGAGAGGAATAGATAGGGTGGATTCTTGGAGGCTATTTCCCAGGGCTGAAATGGTCGCTACGAGAGGACACAGGTTTAAGATGTTGGGGAGCAAGTACAGAAGAGATGTTAGGGGTAAGTTTTTCACTCAGAGGGTGGTGAGTGAATGGAATCGGCTGCCATCGGTGATGGTAGAGGCGAACTCACTGCAGTCTTTTAAAAGACTTCTGGATGAGTGGATGGGATTTAATGGGATTGGGAGTTACAGATAGTTCTATAGCCTGGTAGGTATGGGTATGATCAGGGCAACTTGTGGGCCGAAGGGCCTGTTTGTGCTGTAGTGTTCTATGTAATACTTTGTAGATGCTGCATAAAAACTGGTTGGAATTGAGAACCTCTTTTATAAGAGAATTCTTATGATTAAAAAGGAACAACATTTATCCGGTTCAAAAGTAAATGGGTTATCCTCTGGAAGAGTATTGTAGAAATTAAAGATTTGAAGTAATTGGGAAAAGATAATGGGATGAAGGCAAATTACTGCAGATGCTGGAATGTGAAACCAAAACAGAAAATGCTGGAAAACCTCAGCAGCATCTGTAAGGAGAGAAAAGAGCTGATGTTTCAAGTGCAGATGACTCTTTGACAAAACAGTTTTGACAAAGGTCTTTGACAAAGGGTCATCCAGATTCAAAACATCAGCTCTTCTCTCTCCTTACAGATGCTGCCCAGACCTGCTGAGATTTTCCAGCATTTCCTCTTTTGGAGAAAGATAATGAGAGATGTTTCCATAATTTGGGTTGCTAAGATCTGGAATGCATGAACTGAAACTGTAGTGGACCAGATTTTTCAGTATCTTTGATACACACAGTGACCCAAACAAAAAGGATGGCACAGTGGTTAGCACTGCTGCCTCACAGTGCCAGGACCCGGATTCAATTCTGGCCCTGGGTCACTGTCTCTGTGGAGTCTGCACGTTCTCCCCATGTCTGTATGGGTTTCTTCTGGGTACTCCAGTTTCCTCCCACAGTCCAAAGATGCGTAGGTTACATTGATTGGCCATGGTAAATTGACACTAGTGTCAGGGGGGCTAGCAGGGCAAATAAATGGGGCTATGGGAATAGGACCTGGGTGAGATTTTGGTCGGTATAGACTTGATAGGCTGAATGTCCTCATTCAGCACTGCAAGGATTCTGTGATTTTTTTGATACAGTGCTTTAGAATGTTATGATTCTTTGAATAAAATCATGCTTTTGTAGAACTGATATAGATGCGATGGGTTGAATGGTCTCCTTTGTTGCACTATTGTTATTTATCTATCTGTTGTATCCCATTCTGCTGCCGGTGGCAGGAATTTGGGTCGAAACCCAATCAATGCAGGAAGAGATGGGTAGATCTTTCATTGCACAAGGTAAGATGTGTTGTTAGTGTTTGAGAATTAACAGTTATTCTTTCACTGGATGCGGGTTTCTGTGGCTGGACCAGCGTTGATTCTCCCTAATTGACTTGGGAACATGATGTTTGGTCTTCTTGAGCTGCTGCAGTCCATGTGGTTATAGGGTTAGAGATGAAGTTCTCAGATTTTGACCCAGTGACAGTGAAGGAATAGTGATATATATATATATGTGACGTGGGAGGTAACTTCCATGTGATAAGTGGTCTCAGGCATTTGCTGTCCTTTCTGTCTATAAGACCAAAGGACCAGAAGATATAGGATTAGAATTAGGATTAGAATTGGTCCATCGAGTCTGCTCCACTTTTCAGTCGTGATTAATATGATTCTCATCCCCATTCTCCCGCCTTCTCCCTGTAACCCTTACCCCCTTATTGATTAAGAACCTATCGAACGCTGTCTTAAAGACACTCAATGACCTGGCCTCCACAGCCCTCTGTGGCAATGATTCATCGCTCTCTGACTGAAGAAATTCTTCCTCATCTCTGTTTTAAAGGGGCGTCCCTTCAGTCTGATGTTGTGTCCTCGAGTTCTAGCCTCTCACACTCATGGAAGCATCCTATCCACTTAAGCTCTATCTTGGCCTCTCGGTATTTGTAAGTTGCAATTAGATTCCCCCTCAGCTTTCTAAACTCCATCAAATACAGACCCAGACTCCTCAACTGCTCTTCGTATGACAAACTCTTCATTCTAGGGCTTGTTCTTGTGAACGTCCTCTGGACCCCTCCAAGCCAGCACTTCCTTCCCTTGGTATAGGGCCCAAAACTGCTCACAGCATTCCAAATGGGGTTTATGTAGGTGTTAGAGGTCCTGGGTTTGGAAGGTATTGTTGAAAGAGGTTTAGTGAGATGTTGCATTGCATCTTGTAGATTCCTCTGTGCAGGGAGCAAATGTTGGAGGTAGCGGGTGAGATGGCAATCAAGCAGATTGCATTATCCTGGATGATGTTGAACGTCCTGAGAGTTGGTGCAGCATTGCTGAATCACTTAAGGGTTTGAACTCACTGCCTCTTTGTAATTTATAAATTGTTATCTCAATTTAACATTGTGCCAAAGTTACACTAAAACACAGGAAGCCACAGGATTTGAACTCCAGAGACACAATGAAGAGACTCATTAAATCTCAATGGGTTTGTAAACTCTTCAGTTCAATGGCAGTGCTCGCGAATTAGAAGTGTCCTAATCCTGGATATTTTCTTCCCGTACAGCGTGTCTCCATTCTAAACTTCAGGACCAAGGAACAGGAGGAGGAAATGACCAAGGAAACGTTGGTGGCCCTCAACGAGATGAGGATCAAATTCCCAGGGAAATCGAACGAGGAAGCTGAGGTTCTGCTGGATGAAGTGAGTGTTCGCTGGGTCAGAGCAACAGCTGCTGCTATGCAGTGACCTTGTGTTAAGATCTGCTCCAAACCAGCGTTAATCTGAAGAAAAGACTCTTTCATATTGCTGAAAAGAGAGACATGTTTGATTCATAGAATCCTACAGTGCGGAAGGAGGCCATTCGGCCCTTCAAGTTTGCACTGACCACAATTCCACTCAGGTCCATCTCCATAACCATATGCATTTACCTCAGCTAATCCCCATGACACTAAGGAGCAGTTCAGCATGGTCAATCCATCTAACCTACACATATTTGAAGGAAACCCACCCAGACACGGGAGGAATATGCAAACTGCACACACTGACCCAAACCGGGAATCGAATCTGTGCCCCTGGCTCTGTGAGACAGCAGTGCTAACCACTGTGTCACTGTGCAGCCCCATGTTGCTTAAACCCAAAACAAAACATTTACCATTAGATGTGATTCTGCAGTTGGGTAGCACTTACCGAACAATCCTGTGTGCTCCGTTGGTTACATGAAGACCAATTTAAAATAGTCAGTAGGTGACGAGAAGCAACATTCAAGGGTGGCACAGTGGCCCATTGTTCTAGCACTACTGCCTTGTAGCGCCGGAGACCTGGGTTCGATTCCTGGTTTGGGTCAATGTCTGTGTGGAATCTGTGCGTTCTCCCTGTGTCTGTGTGAGTTTCTTCTGGGTGCTCCAGTTTCCTCATATAGTCTAAAAGATGTGCTGCTCAGGTGCATTGGTAATACTAAATTTTCCCTCAGTGTACCCAAATAGATGCGGGAATGTGGCGACTAGGGGATTTTCACAATAACTTCATTGCAATGTTAATGTAAGCCTACTTGTGACACTAATAAATAAACTTTAAAATAAACTTTAAATGCATACACAGAGACTTGCCCTTTGCAAATAAAGGAAGATCTTTAAGCCATGCACATTTTTTGAATTACCTGGGAGCTTGAGGAATCTATTATCTCCAGTTGCTTTCTCAATTGTAATGCCTTGTTGAGATTGCTTAAAATTTGGCATTCTTGCATTGGTCCTGATGAATGCGAGTTTTATCAACATTTCTCACTTTTTCAGCAATAATCAAGAAAGCTTTATTTTTTGACAATACTGCGCCTTTAAGAAATGTATTTATATCATGTTTCTCATGAGAAGTATGTTTCAAATTTAGCTCTGTTTAAATGGTGCCAATTTATCTGCACGAAACAGCTCAGAAGCTGAGAATGCAGATTGGTTTTATTTAGAGATGTTTGTTTTAATCTGAGTTAAGGTATTTTTGTTTATTTTTGGTTTTTCTCCTGGAGTTTCAGAGTAGGTTATTGATTATGTTGATTGACAGAAATAGACAACTTGCAGGGCTAAGCTTACAGGTGAGTTACTGCTGACTTCTGAAAGAAGCAAACTGTGTCTCTCCCTCTGTCTCTCTCCCTCTTTCTCTAGAGGCTGCTGTTTGGGGCTGACAAAACTCAGGTGTCTATCTGTTTCTTTCTGTCTCTCCAAAGATGTTCAAAACGCTATAGGGCTATTAACATACATAGGCGTGTTGGCCTGTGTGTTGCTAACTGATCTTGAAGATGAGTTTAAGTCTTTAAGAGGAATATTGCTTAAATTGGAACTAATAGAGATAGTCAGCAGTTAATAAATGTAACTTGTCATGTTTAAATATTATTCAACTGGTAAATGTTAAGCTAATTCATTTTCTTATAGTTAAGCTATATTGTTAAGTAGAATTTATTGTGATAAAGCTTCCTAGTGTGTCAATAGAATTGTACCTGGGTGAAACACCTTATCCTGGCACTAATGGTAAAATAGCAAATAGTAAGGGTCTATTGTGGCCTACTGTGGTATGAATTGGCGAATTGATGGAAGGATTGAGGGTCAGGAGTGACTCCTGAGAGTGAGAGGGCCCAATGGGTTTAGTGACCAGCCGAGAAGCTTTCTGCAGAGTTGGAGATGGATTTTATTTAATTTGATTTATTATTGTCACATGTATTAACATACAGTGAAAAGCATTGTTTCTTGCGTGCTATATGGATAAAACATACTGTTTATAGAGAAGGAAATGAGAGAGTGCAGAATGTGGTGTTACAGTCATTGCTAGGGTGTAGAGAAAGATCAACTTGATGCGAGATAGATCCATTCAAAAGTCTGACAGCAGCAGGGTAGAAGCTGTTCTTGAGTTGGTTAATACGTGACCTCAGACTTTTGTGTCTTTTTCCCATTGGAAGAAGGTGGAAGGGAGAATGGGGTGCCTGGGGTCCTTAATTATGCTGGTTGATTTTCCGAGGCAGTGGGAAGTGTAGGCAGAGTCAATGGATAGGAGGCTGGTTTGCGTGATGGATTGGGTTACAATCATGACTTTTTATAGTTTCTTGAAGTCTTGGGCAAAGCAGGAGCCATACCAAGCTGTGATATAACCAGAAAGAATGCTTTCTATGGTGCATCTGTAAAAGTTGGTGAGAGTTGTAGTGGACATGCCAAGTTTGGTACAGAAAAGATAACCTCAGCATGGCAGTTTAAATCCCTATGGAGACAAGGTTCTCTCGGGTGGTACCAGTGCTCTGTTGCAATGAAAATGTCACCAAAATTGCCAAATAAAACACAAGAAAAGACTGGAAAAGCTTTTCTGATTCAAAGAAAAGAGTCAAAAATCTATGCCGAGCTTTCTTCGTTGTTTTCACGAGATGTGGGTGTGTCACAGGCATTTATTGCCCATCCCTGATTACCCTTCAGAAGGTATGTTGGACACCAATGGGTGGCACGATGATTAGCGCTGCTGCCTCACAGCGCGAAGGATCCGGGTTCAATTCCCCGCTTGGGTTACTGTCTGTGTGGAGTCTGCGTGTTCTCCCCGTACCTGCGTGGGTTTCCTCCGGGTGCCCCGGTTTCCTCCCACTGTCCAAAAGATGTGCTGGTTTGTTGCATTGGCCACACTAAATTTTCCCTCAGTGTATCCGAACAGGTGGTGGAGTGTGGTGACTAGGGGATTTTCACAGTTACTTCATTGAAGTGTTACTTGTGATACTCATGTATCAACTTTAAATAAAACTGTGGATTGGCCAACATTTGAAGAGAGAGGAGATAAGTCATAGTCTTGGGAACTGAGCAGCTTCCTCCAATCCTCGTTACCCTGCTCCTTAACCCCCTGTGTTTCATGAGGCATCTAGAATCTTCCTTTCTCTGAAAATCTATTGGGTGTACTCCCAAACCTCTACTCCCCTTCAGAAGGGAGTTCAGATAGAGATATTGCACATGGCACGGGAGAGGGCCAGGATTGGAATTGGATGTGCAATGGCTCCAAAATACAACTCTGCTTCCCGCAAAAAAGAATCAACATATTGCAGTGTTTTTAAGAATAAACGGTTCAGTTCAAGAGTTCAGCTGTCTTTTTGAACGGAGATTAGATGATTAATCTCATGCTGATGAACAAATCACCCAGCCTAATCCCACTTTCCAGCATATAGTCTGTATTCCTGCAGGTTACAGCACTTCCAGTGCCTAGCCATACATCTTCCAAATAAATGGAGGATTTCTGTCTCTGCTCCCTTTCCAGGTAGTAGCTTCCAGATTCCAAGCACCGTTGGAGTGAAAAAATGTTTCCTCCTCTCCCCTCCAATCATCTGAAGAGGCGGCACAGGGGCACAGTGGTTAGCACTGCTGCCTCACAGCACCAGGGATCTGGGTTCGATTCCTGGCCTGGGTCACTGTCTGTGCAGAGTCTGCACTTTCTTCCTGAGTCTGCGTGTGTTTCCTCTGGGTGCTCCGGTTTCTTCCCACACTCCAAAGATGTGCGGGTTCGGTTTATTGACAATGCTAAATTATCTTTTAGTGTCAGGGGCATTAGCAGGGTAAATATCTGGAGGTACGGAGAAATGACCAGGGTGGGATTGCTGCCGATGCTGGCTCGATGGGCTGAATGGCCTCCTTCTGCACTGTAGGTTTCTATGATTCTCCCAATCGCTGTAAATCTATGCTCCCTTGATGACTTTTCTCCGTCCGGTTCCATTACAAATTTGCATATCTCAATCAAATCTTCCCTCAGCCTCCAAGGAGAAGCCCCCACCTTCCCAAACTTCCCTCATCACTGCAATTATCCAACTGCATTTAGGACTGAAATGAAAAGACATTGCTTCAGAGGATTATGGATCTTTGGAATTCTCCACCTCAGAGGGTTTGTTGATATTCAAGTTGCTGAATATATTCAAGGCTGAAATTGAGAGATATTTGGACACAAAGGGAATTATGGGATATTGAGAGAGAGCAGGGGAATTCAAAGTTCAGCTATGATCTTGTTGAATGGCAGGAAAGGTTGTATGACCTGCCCCTTATAGTGTCTGCCTTGAAATTGTGTTGAGATATAGTTTTGTGAACATGTTGAGTCCGTGATTCCACAGTAGCCAGTTGGCTGCACACCCTGGGTGTGTTCTCTGAGAGAGAGAGAGAGAGAGCGAGCTCGAGCACTCAGACAGTGCAGATCCAGAGCATATCCCACCTTAAGCTGAATGGTCAAAAATGACACTTTGTTCTGAGGTATCTTTCCCAGACCAAAGTCTGGGTCTTCGAGACCAGCTTTTCTCAACCAGTTGTAATGTGCCAATGGCCAGCAGAGGTCGCTGCCTAGCCATAGGATACCACATCCTCTACTACCCAAACTGTGCTGTGACAGAGAGCATCCAACTGAGCAAAGACCATCAGCTTTCTGCTTTAATTCAGCCGCACTGTCGGTCAACTGAAGACTTTAATTAGTGACAATGAAATAGTGGAAATGAGGAAAAACATCTGGGAACAATTTGGGTTTGATTCACCTCCATAATAAAAAGGCCAAGAACTTTGAAATAGACCTTTTTTTTTAATGCGACAATTGCTTTGGTCTGGTAAAATTAAAGTGTTATTTTTGACCACTCATGAACTCAAACTGATGAGTGGGATGAATGGTTTGGTACCAAGAGACTTGCATCTTAAAGGCACCTTTTCAATAAAAGCCATTCTCATTCTTTTAGCACCAGTTAAATTGTAATCGAAAGGCTGTTTCTTTTCATTGTCCATTTATAAACGTGTCTAATCTTTTCACCCTGAATCAGTGGAGGCTGGAGAGGATTTGTGTTCCTGTGGGTGCCCTGTTTGAAGTCTTACTGCTTAAAATGTCAGCTGCGAAGGTAACCCCCTCAGGAAGGTGGAATGGCAAATAAGCCTGAATCACTCCACTGCAAGATGTTTATTTTTAATAAATATTAAGAAAAGTTGCAAATGTTGCTTCCACAGGAGTGAATGTTAAGGAGAGTTAATTGTGAAAGGTTTTGAAAGAGAAAAGTGGAGAGAAAGAGCAAAAGTAGTTTATTTATTCATCACAAGTAAGGCTTGCATTAACGTTGCAATGACGTTAGTGTGAAATTTCCCTAGTCGCCCCACACTCTGATGCCAGTTTGGCTCAATGCACCCTAACCAGCACCCCTTTCAGACTGTGGGAGGCAACCAGAGCACCCAGAGGAAACCCACACAGATACGGGGAGAATGTGCAAACTCCACACAGACAGTGACCCAAGCCAGGAATTGAATCCAGGTCCCTGGAGCTGTGAGGCAGCAGTGCTACTGTGCCACTGGCAAGGAATTTCAGATCTGGAGGGTAGAGAAGTGTGATGATTGACAATGGAGCCACAGGGCTGATGAGAAGAGATTTTTTTTTTAATCGGCAAGTGGTTATGATTGGGAATGCACTGTCCAGAAAACCGAAAGAAGCAAATTCAATTGTAACTTTCAAAAGGCCATCTGATAAATAGTTGAAAACAGGATGTTTTACTGGGCCACGCTGTGATTTGATTTGATTCATTATTGTCACATGTATTAGTATACAGTGAAAAGTATTTCTTTCTTGCATGCTATACAGATGAAGCATACTGTTCACAGAGAAGGAAAGGGGAGAGGGTAGAATGTAGTGTTACAGTCATAGGCTGTAGAGAAAGATCAACTTAATGCGAGGTAAGTCCATTCAAAAATCTGACAACAACAGGGAAGAAACTATTATTGAGTCGGTTGGTACATGACCTCAGACTTCTATACCTTTTTCAACAGAAGGTGGGAGAAAGAATGTCCGGGGTGCGTGGGGTCCTTAATTATGCTTTAGTTTATTTATTAGTGTCACAAATAGGCTTACATTAATACTACAATGAAGTTACTGTCATTTATTATTGTCGCATATGTTAGTATATAGTGTAAAGTATTGTTTCTTGCAACCTATACAGACAAAGCATACCGCTCATAGAGAAGGAAAGGAGAGAGTGTGGAATATAGTGTTGCAGTTGTCGCTAGGGTGTAGAGAAAGATCGACATTGGTGGCACAGTGGTTAGCCCTGCTGCCTCACAACACCAGACACTATGATTCAACTCCCAGCTTGCGTTACAGTCTGTGTGGAAACTGCACACCGTCCCCATGTCTACATGGGTTTCCTCTGGGTGCTTCAGTTTCCACCCACAGTCTAAAGATGTGGAGATTAGGTTGATTGGCCATGCTAAATTTCCCCATAGGGGGACTAGATAGAGTAAATGCATGGAGTTATGGGAGAGGGGGGTGGTTACGGCCTGGTGGGATTGTGGTTGGTGCAGACTTGATGGGCCGAATGGTCTCCTTCTGCACTGTAGGGTTCTATGATACGAAATGGCAGGAGAGAGGGAGTTTGTGTAATTGGATAGCTCATTCAAAGAGCAAGTAGAGGCTCGATGGGCTGAATGGGTCCATTGCAGTGCTGTTAAGGGGGTGTGGCGGCTCACTAAAGCTCCTCACCGACAAAAACAAATGCTGGATAAACACAGCGGGCCTGGCAGCGTCTGTGGAGAAAGAAAGTTAGCATTTCGAATCCATTCAAACTCTGAAGAGAGGTCCCACAGACTCGAAATGTTGACTCTGCTTCTTTCTCTCTCTCCGCAGATGCTGCCAGATCTGCTGAGTTTTTCCAGCATTTTCTGTTTTTATTTCAGATCTTTGCAATTTTTTTTTTGATTGAAGGAGGTGCGAGTCACTTGAAGATACAAGGTCGAATTGGCAGTTTGACCCAGCTGCCTCCCACCTCCCCCCCGTCTCCCGACAAACAGCACGGGTGAAAAATTTGAATAAAAATCACATGCAGTCCCTACTGTAAGGGGATGCACAAAGAACAGTACAGGGCAGGAACAAACCCTTTGGCCCTCCAAGCCTGTGCCAATCATATTGTCCTATCAAGACCAATTGCCTGAATCCTTCTATATTCCCCCTATTCGTGTGTCAATCCAGATGAGTCTTAAATGTCACTTACAAAACTGCCTCAATCACCTCACTTGGCAGTGCATTCCAGGCCCTCACCACCTTCTGTGTTAAAAACCTGTATAAGAAGTCTCACAACACTAGGTTAAAATCCAGCTGATATTTTTAGTAGCAAAAGCCACTAGCTTTCAGAGTGCTGCTCTTTCATCAGGTAAGTGGCAATTGTGTTCACAAACAGGGCATTTAAAGACACTGTGAACAGAACTCCCACTTACCTGATGAAGGAGCAGCACTCTGAAAGCTACAGACTTTTGCTAACAAATAAATCTGTTGGACTTTAATCTGGTGTTGTGAGACTTCTTATCGTGTTTACCCCAGTCCAACGCCAGCGTCTCCACATCATAAAAAACCTCCCCCACACGTCTCTACTGAACTTTCCCCCCTTAACTTGAATTTGTGCCCCCTTGTGATTGTCATCACTGCCCTGGAAAAAAAATTTCCATCCGTTCACCCTATCTCCTAATTTTATAAACTTCTATCAGGTTGCCCCTCAGCCTCTGTCTTTCCGGGGTGCAGGTTGATGTTGGTGCAGTTTTTGCTTTTTTTGCTACTTGAATCTCTACTTAAAAATCTTTGATTTTTTTGGTTTATTATTGTCGCATGCATAAACATACAGTGAAAAGTATTGTTTCTTGCTTCTATACTACTATCGTGTATTCTATAGGCCACCCAACAGCGGCAGGGAACTTGAGGTGCAGATAGGGAAACAGATCCTAGACAGATGTAGAAATAACAGGGTTGTCGTGATGGGAGATTTCAATTGCCCAAACATCGACTGGAATATCCCAAGGGTAAGGGGTTTGGATGGTGTGGAGTTTGTTAGGTGTGTTCAGGAAGGTTTCATGACACAGTACGTGGAAAAGCCTACGAGAGGAGAGGCTGTACTTGCCCTGGTGCTTGCTAATGAGCCAGGGCAGGTGTCGGATCTCACGGTAGGTGAGCGTCTTGGGAATGGGGATCATAATTCTATCTCTTTCACGATAGCGATGGAAAGAGATAGGATCAGGCAGGCTAGGAAGGTGTATGTCTGGAGTAAGGGGAAATATGAAAACATTAGGCAGGTAATTGCACGCATAAACTGGAAGGAGGTGTTCTTGGGGAAGAGTACAGAAGAGAAGTGGCGGATTTTCAAGGAATGTTTGTCTAGTGCACTGCAAGACAACATCCCGAGGAGTCAAGGAGGTTCAGGTAGGACGTGGGAACCATGGTGCATGAAGGTAGTGGTAAACCTAGTTAGGAAGAAAAAAATGGTATATAAAAGGTTCAGAGAGCTAGGGGATGTTAGGGATCTAGAGGAGTATAAAGTGTGTAGAAGGGAACTTAAAAAGGAAATTAGGAGAGCCAGAAGGGGTCATGAGAAGGCATTGGCAGGTAAGATTAAGGAGAATCCCAAGGCCTTCTTCAAATATGTGAAAAGTAAAAGGATGAGAAGAGAAGGGATAGGGCCTATAAAAGGTGAAGGGGGAAAAGTCTGTGTGAATCCGGAAGAAATAGCAGAGGTGCTTAACAAGTACTTTGCCTCGGTATTCACAGTGGAAAGTGAACTGGGAGATTGCACTGCAGGTTTGAGGCATACGGAAAACATTGAGTATGTGGATGTTAGGAAAGAGGATGTGTTAGACCTGTTAAATTCTATCAAGATAGACAAGTTGTTGGGACTGGATGGGATGTACCCCAGGTTATTGTGGGAGGTGAGGGAAGTGGTTGCAGAGCCCCTGGCGATAATCTTTGCTTCGTCCATGGAAACGGGAGAGTTTCCGGAGGATTGCGGATGTGGTTCCTACCTTTAAGAAAGGGAACAGGGATAGTCCGGGAAATTACCGACCGGTGAGTTTGACTTCAGTGGTTGGTAAGCTGATGGAGAGGCTTCTGAGGGATAAGATATATGAACATTTGGAGAAGTTTGGACTGATTAGAAATAGTCAGCATGGTTTTGTCAAGGGCAGGTCATGCCTTACGAACCTAGTTGAGTTCTTCGAAAATGTGACTGAACACATTGACGAAGGAAGGGCGGTGGACGTAGTATACATGGACTTTAGTAAGGCGTTTGATAAGGTCCCACATGCAAGGCTTCTGGAGAAGGTGAGAGGGCATGGGATTCAAGGGGCTTTGGCCTCGTGGATCCAGAACTGGCTTGCCGGCAGAAGGCAGAGAGTGGTTGTGGATGGGTCTTGTTCTGCATGGAGGTCGGTAAGCAGTGGAGTGCCCCAGGGATCTGTGCTGGGACCCCTGCTGTTTGTCATTTTCGTAAATGACCTGGATGAGGAAGTGGAGGGATGGGTTAGCAAGTTCGCCGACGATACAAAGATCGGTGGTGTTGTGGATGGTCTGGAGGGATGCCAAAAGTTGCAGCGGGACATAAACAGGATGCAAGACTGGGCGGAAAAGTGGCAGATGGACTTCAACGCAGATAAATGTGTAGTGGTCCATTTTGGCAGGAATAATGGGATGAAGGAGTAAAATATAAGGGGTAGGAGTCTTAGCTGTGTTGTAGAGCAGAAGGATCTCAGGGTCCGGGTCCATAGGACTCTTAAATCGGCCTCGCAGGTGGAGGAAGTGGTCAAGAAGGCGTATGGTGTACTGGCCGTCATTAATCGAGGAATAGAGTTTAGGAGTCAGGAGGTAATGATGCAGCTCTATAAGACTCTTGTCAGACCCCAGTTGGAGTATTGTGCGCAGTTCTGGTCGCCTCATTATAGGAAGGAGGTAGAGGCTATTGAGAGAGTGCAGAGGAGATTTACAAGGATGCTGCCTGGATTGGGAGGCAGGCCTTATGAAGATAGGTTGAGGAAGCTGGGACTCTTCTCACTGGAGAGACGTAGATTGAGAGGTGACCTGATAGAGGTTTATAAAATGTTGAGAGGAATAGATAGGGTGGACTCTCAGAGACTATTTCCATGAGCGGAAATGGTCACTACGAGAGGACACAGATTTAAGGTGCAGGGAAGCAATATACAAAGGAGATGTCCGGGTAGGTTTTTCACTCAGAGGGTGGTGAGTGAATGGAACCGACTGCCATTGGAGGTTCTTGAGGCAAACTCACTGGGGTTTTTTAAGAGACTTCTGGATGAGTATATGGAAAAGAATAGGATAGGGGGTTATAGGTAGGTCTGTGGATTGGTAGATGTGATCGGTGCAACTCGTGGGCCGAAGGGCCTGTTTGTGCTGTATTGTTCTATGTTCTATACAGACAGAGCATACCATTCATAGAGAAAGAAAGGAGAGAGTGCAGAATGTAGTGTTACAGTCATAGCTGGAGAAAGATCAGCTTAGTGTGAGGTAGGTCCATTCAAAAGTCTTATGGCAGCAGGGAAGAAGATGTTCTTGAGTTGGCTGGGTGTGTGACCTCAGACAGAAGAAGATGGAAGAGAGAATGTCTGGGGTGCCTGGGGCCCCTAATTATATTGGCACCTTTGCCGAGGTAGTGGGAAGTGTAGACAGGGTCAATGGATGGGACGTTGGTTTGCGCAATGATTTGGGCTACATTCACAACTTTTTTATGGTTCAGTCCAAATCCTCATCTGAATATTTGCTGCCTCCATTAATATCTGTACCTGTGGAGTGAGCGTTGTGTTGGGGATGGAGCAGGAGTGGAGGCTGGGGCAGGGAGGGTTAGTTGGGATGTGGGAGCAGCGAACTTGGGGGATACTCAGGCTGACCTTTCTGACCGTGGGTTGTGTCCCACAGGCTCAGCTGAATCTGTTGTAAACCTCATCGACGTGACATGTTTTTCTCAGGAAAGTCTCAGCCGGAGTGGATAGAGGGGAACTAATAGATGTGTTGTATAGAAAGTTTTCAATACGGCACCTTCGAAAAGATTAAGTCATTAGATAAGAATGCGGCAGCAACAAGGGAACAGAATCAAGGAGGGTCTAATGAGCTGCACAGTAATTTTACCAACTGCTTTACTGAAGGAGCTAATTTGTTCCTTAGGTAGATTACCTACTTTACTTTCCCCAATGTTTTATGCCACTATTCACCAACGTGAAGTGTCTTACACTTATGCTTGTTAACTCTTCCAATTCTGTTCACAGATACTAGACAACTGGAAGTATCACAAACCTAAAGTGGCTTCTTACTGGCTCGTCAAACTGGACTCCACAAAACAGCGGAAGGTAAGTGGCCATCTCGTTTTGAGAGGGATGGACCTGCTGTCAGGTCCTATCCCTAAAAAGAATGTCATAGTGGCACAACGGTTGGCACTGCTGTCTCATAGTGCCAGGGACCAGGGTTCGATTTCCAGCTCGGATCACTTTCTGTGTGGAAGATAAAACATAGAACAATCCAAAGATGTGCAGGTTAGATGCATTGGCCATACTAAATTGTCCCTTAGTTTCACGGGGAGTAGGTAGGATAAATGCATGGGTTTATGGGGATAGGGCCTGGATGGGATTGTGGTCAGTGCCGACTCAGTGGACTGAATGGCCTCGTTCCATACTGTAGGATTCTATGATTCTAAATCCTGTGTATGTACCCCACTAATCCAACTAAACTACGCATCTTGGGATATTAAGGAGCTATTTAGCATGGCCAATCCACCTAATCCTGCACATCTTTGGAGTATGGGAGGAAACCAGAGCGCCCAGAGGAAACCCGTGCAGGCATGGGGAGAACATACAAACTCCACATGGAGAGTCACCCCAGGTCCCTGAAGTTCTGAGGCAACAGTGCTAACCACAGTGCTGCTGTGCCACTCCAAAAGTTAAAAGTTAAGACAAGGATTTGGACATCTCTGATAATCCCAATGTTTGGCATGTAAACCTGGCCCACCCTTTATCGTAGTTTGATACAACCCCTGATGCCATTTTGGATGGCAATTAGGAGTCAATTAGAGGAACTGTACTGAATGAAGTTGGCAGGGAAACTTTTAAAGGGCATTAGCAAACCAGTTGGATTTCAACACCAATCCACAGCTTCATGGTGACATTATTAACTCCAGCTTTTAATTTTAGATCTGGACATTAATTAAATTCAGACTCTTTGGAAATACGACCCCAGTGAGGCACCCACTGAGGCAGAGAGCAGGAATAATGAGCAGGATATGACTAGTAGCTTCCCGCAAAGAACTGTGATGGCGAGGCCCCCAACTGTTCACCTTAGTCAACTTTTCTGATGGAGCGAAAGCGGGCAGCGTTGTAAAGAGTGCAGTTCAAAGCAAAACATAATAAAGAGAGAGTGTGAAAGATTGAGTGACTGTCTAAAACTGTGGCAAATGGATTTGAATATAAGCAAATGTGAGGCATTCACTTAAAACATAGAAGATAGGAGCAGAAGGAGACCATTTGGCCCTTTATAGGAGGTAGGTAGAACCAAAAGAGGTAGGTTCTTTACCCAGAGGGTGGTTAGGGTATGGAATGCCCTGCCTGCGGCAGTTGTAGGTGCACCAAGTTTGGTGGCGTTTAAGAGGTTAGTAGATACATTTATGGACGAAAAGGGAATGGTTTAGTTTGGAGGGTCATAGCTTTTTCCTAATTGGTCGGCGCAACATCAAAGGCTGAAGGGCCTGTTCTGCGCTGTAATGTTCTATGTTCTATGTTCTACCTCTACCCATGATCCCTGTCTATGTTTACAGATCTATGGATTAAAAACCAAATTTGAGACAATTTAGGGAGAATTTGTTTTGCCAATTAGCCTAAGAGCACATTTTTGGGATGTGGGAGGAAACCGGAGCACCTGGAGAAAACCCACGCAAGCACGGGGAGAATTTGCAAACTCCCACAGACACAGGCCCAAATCCATGTATCTGCACAGCACAGCGATAGTCACCGAGCTGTCGTGTTGCCTATCAAATGGTCCAGGTCAAGCGTACACTAACGACGTGAAGCTCTAGGATAGTCTTGAAAAATCCAAGAGCAGCCCTCTCATGACCCATCGTGTGTATGCCCCTTGTTAGACAACAAGGCGGACCAAAGCACCTGTAGGATAAAAACAAGTACATCAACATCATCATCTATTTACACACTTCCCAGGGACTCCCAAGGCTCATGATCCCTATTTTAAATCAGTTTTCTATACCCAATGTGTGGTATTGCACTTTGGAAGGACAGTAACAGATTTTCTCAGCCCCATCTCTGGAGACCATTCAAGATGGCAGGAGTCAAAGGAGTCAACATCCAGATGCAGAACTCCTGATCCCATTTCTGGCAGATGTCATTTTCGCTGGTAAGAGAAAGGTGTGGTTGGGGGCAGGGTCGCATGAATCGTCCAGGTGGGAAGCCCAAACTCTCAGCAGGCCATTTGAAATCACTGCTGGGATCCAACAGACCCCATTTCCAATTGTTCAGGGGATTTAACCCACAGTGTGAGAGTCATGGAGGAGACAGCAACACTCTTGAATGCAGCTAAGGTCTCTTTGAGCGCCATGAAGTTATTTAAATCCTCAATCCTTTAAAAATGCAGCTGGCAGGGTAAAAAAAAACCTGCTGTTGGAGTGCATTAATTGAAAGTCACATGGTTTAGCTTAGAAAAGAGAATCACGATCTGTTCCTGCAGTTTTAATAATTTTGACATTTCCCAAGAGCAATTATTACAACTCGGGTCATTGTGAATGCTTGGCTGTATTCCAAAACATTTCCAAAACTACTTATCTCGGGGTGTGGTGTTGAATTTTCATTTTCATTGACAATTTAAAGGGAATTAAAAAATGTTCATCTATGTCTGATATGGTTAGTGAATAAATTTGTTTGTTTTGATGCCAGATTAACTACCTGAGGAGATTTAATATCTTTGGATGTATTTCTTGAATGAGAGTTTTTTTTAACATGTTTATGAGAGGGAGCTTCCTTAGATTGTTTGAAGTTTATTTTCCTTTATCTCCACATCTCTCATGAGATCTGCCCATAGTAGAGAAGTGACCATAGAGGTAGCATGTTGAAGTTGGGAAGGGGCGGGGGGAATAGCTTGAGGTTAAGAGGGCTTGAAAGTAGCTTGGGGGTTAATGAGGTACGGGGGATGGGGCGTGAGGATGAAGGCTGGAGGGCCGAACAGTCTCTTATTAAAAGCAGGCCAAAGTCTCTGAGGTGGACCTTCTAACCAGCCTGCCTTAGTACTCGCCATCACCTTAGCTCCCTCCACATTTCCTCCAGAGGCAGCAGGCCTGACATGATCATATCCATAGACTCAAAGAAGCATACAGTGCAGAATGTTCAAGTGTAACCGGTGCCAACTTTGTATTAGAACATAGAACACTACGGCACAAACAGACCCTTCGTCCCACAAGTTGTGCTGATCGTATCCCTGCCTGCCAGGCCTATCCATAACCCTCAATCCCATTAAATCCCATGTACTCATCAAGAAGTCTCTTAAAAGACCCCAACAAGTTTGTGTCCACCACTACCGTTATTGGTTGTAATGTAACCAATGGGAACAAAATGCAAGGATCAGCTGACCCAGTGAACCATGAAACCAATTACAGAGTGATATAGTGGTCAGCTGAGCATCTGGTTCACTATAAATAAGGAACTATGTAGAATTGTAGGGAGGTTGGAGTGGCCCGAGGCGAGGTTCCAATTTTGGAGTAATGATGTTTCTTCATTAAACCCTTTCTTTGATTTATAAGTTGGAGTCAGTTTTGTTGTATTTTTATTGGCTGCATTTTGAAGAATTCCTTTAAAGAAACACAGAAGAGGCCCTTCGGCCCATTAAATCTGTACCAACATGCGAGCGACACCTGACCTCCCACCTTTTAAAGTTTAAAACTTTTGATAAGTGTCACAAGTAGGCTTAGATTAACACTGCAATGAAGTTACTGTGAAAATCCTCTATTCCCATTTACCAGTACTTGGCCCAAAGCCTTGAATGTTATGAGGCGCCAAGCGTTCAGCCTGGACTGAGACACGTACGAGGTTATTTCCGTGGATACCTTTCTGCCCCCAAGGCAAAAATCCAGCCCGCCTTGTGTCCCTGAGTGTCATCACAGTGTTAGGGCAGGGGAATAAAGCTTCAAACTGGATGGCACAGTGGTTAGCACTGCTGCCTCACAGTGCCAGGGATCCAGGTTTGATTCCTGGTTTGGGTCGCTGTCTGTGTGGAGTTTGTACATTCTCCCTGTGTCTGCATGGGTTTCCTACCACTATCCAAAGATATGCGGGTTATGGATGGATTGGCCATGCTAAATTAACCCTTGTGTTGGGGGATTAGCAGGGTAGCTATGTGAAGTTATGGGAGCAAGGTGGGATTGTGGTTGGTACAGACTCGATGGGCTGAATCTACTGTACGGATTCTATGGCATGGGCAAGTTGGGCCAAAGGGCCTATTTCCATGCTGCAAATCCCTATGACTCTGAATTATATCCCATGAGGAAAAATCTGTTCTGAGACATTATTGGGGCGTTTAATCATGGCACTTAACCCTCACTGGAAATAAATAAGCAACTTAACAGATTTAGTGTAACCTGCAAACCTTTGAGTCTGCAGTCAGTCTCCAGCATCATCCATGGAGGTGTTGTGACTTCCTATAGGAGACGCAGCAAGAAAAATTATCTGGTGTCAAGCCTTCGGAGAGATAGCAGTTGAAATGAAAAGATTGAAGGACGCAGCTGCTGAGCGATCTTCCTGCTTTCGGTCAGAGCTTAAGATGTTGTTTTACAATAATGTTGTGATTGTCCACTTCCCCTTCAGTGTACCTCTGCCACTCTCCCCTCCACACTCCACCCCCTCCGCCCCTCCAACCTCCCCTTCCTCCTTCCAACCTCCACCCCCACCCCGTAAAGGTAAATGGTAAGGTCTGTTTTCATGAGGATATTAACCAGGCGTGGTGCAGTACAATGCAGACGAGGTTCTGTGCTCCAGCTGCCCAGCTTCCTGCTCCCAACATCTGGACGCCATATCGGAGCCAGTAAACTTTTAATGTTCTGTTGAAATGATATCAGGAACATGGAAGATTGTGCACATAATCAGGGTATTTTCCACAGTTAACTGGGATTGCTGCTGCTGCTACTCCTGCTGTAGTGTCTGGATGTCGCTTTATGCTGTGGTCCCCGCCTGCCTGATTCCAGGTGAACGAGGAAGGGTGGAGGGAGATCTCCTGGGCACCCAGCATACACAGCTAAACTCAGATTATCTGCCGGTTAGCGCTTTGCTTTTGTGGGAGCTTGCTATGCATTATTCAGCCAGCCGCACTTCCTGCATTACAACAGGGACTGTGCTTCAAAAGGACTTTACTGTTCGCAAAGCAGACTTCATAATGTCTTGAGGCTTTTAGCAAATGGAATAGAATCACTGGATCCTTACAGTGCAGGCTATTCGACCTGTTGAGTCTGCACTGACAACAAACCCACCCAGGCCCATATTTACTCTGCAAATTCCCCTGACACTAGGGTCAATTTAGCATGGCCAATCATCTTTGGACTACGGCAGGAAACTTCAGCACCCGGAGGAAACCCACACAGACATGGAGAGAATGTGCAAACTCCACACAGATAGTGATCCAGGCTGGGAATCGAACCTGGGTCCCTGGTGCTGTGTGGCAGCAGTGCTAACCATTGTGACACCATGCCACCCTAGACAGGAGAATCTTCCCCACGAAGAGGTCTGTCCTCCTTATGAGGAAGTTTATCCCTGCCCTCCTTATGAAAATGATGCCCCTATCTCTCTCACGGGAATGTCAGTCCTCACAATATCCAATGCTTCCAAGTTTTGTGCCAACTGCAAATTTTAAAACCTTGCCCTGCATACCCAAGTCGAAGTGATTAATGCGGATCAAGAAAAGCAGGAGTTACCCCCACCCCGCAGTTCTGACCCCCGGGGAAATCTGCTGACTACCTTCCTCCTGCCTGCAAAGTGACCATTCACCACCGCCCTCTGCTTTCTGGCACTCAGAAACCTTCGTCTCCCTGCTGTCTCTTTCCCCTTCATTTCATGACCTTTATCGTTGCTGACAAGCCCTTGTGGCACTTTCTGGAAGCACAGCAACCATCGTCAAACCTCAACACTTCCTATTACTTGGTCAAAGAATTCAATCAGGCTCTTTCTTTCCAGCACTGGGAATGTAGCGAGGTGATGGTCATGTTCTTGACTTCCATTAAAACCAACACTCTTATGGTGTTACTGGAAATGGGTCATCTTGGTTCAAGTTGTTTTGTTGGTCATCCATTTAAACGATTTGCCCAAAAAGCCAAGAATGTGAGAAGTACGTAGAACATAGAAGCAGGAGAAGGCCATTCAGCCCTTCAAGCCTGCTGTGCTATTGAAGAAGATGACTCGCCTTCTGCCTCAACTCGAGGTAACTTGAATTTCAAAATAAGAACATGACTCCTTGGGTGGGATTCTCCATCCTGTATAGGAATTTACAGAAATTTAGTTTTTCTGTGTGCAGTTCTGGTCACCACACTACCAGGAGGATGTGGAAGCTTTGGAGAGGGTATAGAAAAGGTTTAGGAACAGAGGAACATAGGAATTAAGAGCAAAAGTAGGCAAATTTAGCCCTTCCAGCCATTTTGCCATTCAACCAAATTACGCTGATCTCTCCTTGGCCTCAAATCCCTCTGCCTATCTGTTCCCATATCCCCTTCTCTCTTTTGATTATTCGAAGTATGTCTATCCCCTTCTTGAAACCATTCAATGATTCCGTCTCCACTGCACTATGGGGCAACAAATTCCATAAATTCATAACTCTCTGTGACAGTTCCTTCTTATCTCAGTGTGAAATCTTCCACCTCGCAACCTATACCTGTGACATTTTGTTTTCAATTTCCCAATAAGAGGAAACATCTGGTTTACATTTATTTTATCAATCCTTTTTAAAATTTTATAAAGCTCGATCAAATTCCCTCCCATCCCTCTAAACTCTAGTGTGTGTAAACCGAAGCAGTTTAATCTCTCCTCATATATCAACCCTTTCATTCCCGAAATCAGTCTAGTTTAGCAGGATGTTGCTTGGTTTGGAGTGTTTAGCTATAGGGAGAGATTGGACAAACCTAGTTTGTTTTCACTTGATCATCGGGGGCTGAAGGATAGATGCTTTGAGTGACAAGGTGGCTCAATGATTTGCACTGAGAGACCCGGGTTTAATCCGAGCCTCAGCTGATTATCTGTGTGGAGTCTGCTTGGCCTCCCCATATCTGCGTGGGTCTCCTCCAGGTGCTCCTGTTACCTCCTACAGTCCAAAGATGTGCGGGTTAGGTGGATTGGCCATGCTAAACTCTCCCTTAGTATCACGGGGAGTAGCAGAGTATATAAGTGGGAATATGGCCTGGGTGGGATAGTTGTTGGTGCAACTTGATGGGCTGAATGGCCGCCTTCTGTTGAGATTCTATGAAGTTTGCAAAATTATGAGAGGTATGGATAGAGTCTTTTTCTCAGGATAGGAATGTCAATTACTTGGGAGCATAGGTTTAAAGTAAAAGGGGAAAATTTAAAGGAGATGTGAGAGGTGGGTTTTTTTGCAGAGGGTGATGAGTGTTTGGAATGCGCTTCCAGAGGAGATGGTAGAAACAGATGCAACGGCAATGTTTAAGAGGCATCTTGATAAATATATGAATAGGCAGGGATATAGGATCGCGTAGAGGCAATAGGTTTCTAGTTTAGAAAGGTGTCATGTGTCAGCACAGACTTGATGGGCCAAAGGGCCTGTTACTATGCTGTATTATGCCTTGTTCTTTGTCCGTGCCTGCCCTGCGACAAGTGAGAACAGAGGACTCGGCCGTTCAAACCAAAACTCCATTCACTTCCAGCAGCATCGGAGAATCCCAGCCATGAGTGAAAATGGAGATCTCCTTGAATAAGCTCCCCATCTTAAATGTGGAGCTTATTCAAGGAGCAGCTGCTGCGAGTCCTTGATAAGTATGTCCCTGTCAGGCAAGGAGGAAATGGTTGAGTAAGGGAACCTTGGTGTATGAAAAAAGTTGATTCGCTGGTTAAAAGGGAAAAGGAGGCTTATGTCAGGATGAGGCTTGAAGGCTCGGTTAGTGCAATGGATAGCTATAGATTAGCCAGGAGGGGGCTAAAGAGTGAATTGAGGAGAGGTAAGAGAGGACACGAGAAGACTTTGGCTGATAGGATTAAGGAGAATCCTAAAGCTTTCTTTAGATATGTTAAGAGTGGAAGATTGGTTAGGGCAAGATTAGGGCCAGTCATAGACAGCAGTGGGAAGTTGTGCGTGGTGCCTGAAGAGATTGGAGAGGCACTGAATAAATATTTCTCTTCGGTATTCACGCAGGGTGATGTAAATGTAGTTATGGAGAACACTGAGGTACAGGGTTGCAAACTGGAAAGTATTGAAGTAGATAGGGAGGATGTGCTAGATATTCTCGAGGGTTTGAACTTGGATAAGTCCCCTGGGCCGGACGGGATTTACCCTAGGATTCTCTGGGAGGCAAGAGAGGAGATTGCAGAGCCTTTGGCTCTGATCTTCAGGTCGTCGTTGGTTACGGGTGTGGTTCCGGAGGACTGGAGGATAGCGAATGTGGTCCCATTGTTCAAGAAGGGGAAGAGAGACTTTCCAGGGAATTATAGGCCAGTGAGTCTTACTTCTGTTGTGGCAAAGTATTGGAGAGAATTATTAGGGATAGGATTTATAGTTATTTAGAGAGAAATGAATTGATTGGGGATAGTCAGCATGGTTTTGTGAAGGGTAGGTCGTGCCTTACTAACCTCATTGAGTTTTTTGAAAAAGTGACTAAGGAGGTGGATGGGGGTAAGGCGGTTGATGTGGTATATACGGACTTTAGTAAGGCGTTTGATAAGGTGGCCCATGGAAGACTTCTGCAGAAAATGCAGATGTCTGGGATAGAGGGTGATTTATCTAATTGGATTAGGAATTGGCTAGCAGATAGAAGACAGAGGGTGGTGGTTGATGGGAGATATTCATCGTGGAGTTCGGTGACGAGTGGTGTGCCTCAGGGGTCTGTTTTGGGGCCCCTGCTTTTTGTAATTTTTATAAATGATCTGGATGAGGGTATTGAAGGATGGATTAGTAAATTTGCGGATGACACCAAAGTCGGTGGAGTGGTAGATAGTGAAGAGGGGTGTTGTAGTTTGCAGAGAGACTTGGACAAGTTGCAGAACTGGGCCGAGAGGTGGCAAATGGAGTTTAATGTGGAAAAGTGTGAGGTAATTCACTTTGGCAGGAATAATAAATGTGTAGAGTATAGGGCTAATGGTAGGATTCTTAATAGTGTTGATGAACAGAGGGATCTTGGTGTATTTGTGCATAGATCCCTGAAAGTAGGCAGTCAAGTCGATAAGGTTGTTAAGAAGGCATACGGAGTCTTAGCTTTTATTGGTAGGGGGATTGAATTTCGGAGCCGCAACGTCATGTTGCAACTGTACAAAACTCTAGTGCGGCCGCACTTGGAGTATTGTGTGCAGTTCTGGTCCCCACATTATAAGAAAGATGTGGAGGCATTGGAGAGGGTACAGAGGAGGTTTACCAGGATGTTGCCTGGTATGGAGGGCAGGTCTTATGAAGAGAGGCTGAGGGATTTGAGGTTGTTTTCGTTAGAGAGGAGGCGGCTAAGAGGTGACCTTATCGAAGCATATAAGATGATTAGAGGTTTAGATAGGGTGGACAGTGATAGCCTTTTTCCTAGGATGGAGAAAGCTAGCACGAGGGGACACAGCTTTAAATTAAGGGGTGATAGTTATAGGACGGATATCAGAGGTAGGTTCTTTACCCAGAGGGTGGTTAGGGAGTGGAATGCCCTGCCTACGTCAGTTGTAGATGCGCCAACTTTGGTGGCGTTTAAGAGATTAGTTGATAAGTTTATGGAAGAGAAGGGATTGGTTTAGTTTGGAGGGTCATTACTTTTTATAATGGTCGGTGCAACATAGAGGGCCGAAGGGCCTGTTCTGCGCTGTAATGTTCTATGTTCTATGTTCTATGTGTGAACATGGGTGACAATGAGTGAAGACTAGAGCCATGGGGAGTCACACGGGGTAAATTCTTCTGCTGCTTCTCATTACTGGCAGCTTGTAAAATTGAATACAACATGAATACAGCGTTGCTTGGAAAGCATGACCAACATCTCAATATCCTTTGTGAGCACTGGCTGAAACACAAAACAGAATATTCTCTCCATCTCAGCAACCCTTAACTATCAGTGCTGATTATGTCACAATTTTCCACTTGTTTTTGTCAGAACCATTTTGGGATAAAACCCAGAGAAATATCATTGCCCTCAGCAGAGATCATGGAGTTCTCTACCTTGGTGTTGTAATTGTGCAAGGAGCCAACATAGAACATAGAACATAGAACACTACAGCACAAACAGGCCCTTCGGCCCACAAGTTGTGCCGAACACATCAAAAACCTACCCAGCCATAGACCTATCTATAACCCCCAATCCCATTGGAACCCATATACTCATCCAGAAGTCTTTTAAAAGACCTCAGCGAGTTCGCCTCGACCACCACCGACGGCAGCCGATTCCATTCGCTCACCACCCTCTGAGTGAAAAACTTTCCCCTAGCATCTCCTCTGTACTTGCTTCCCTGCACCTTAAATTTGTGCCCTCTCGTCGCGACCATTTCAGCCCTGGGAAATAGTCTCTGAGAGTCCACCCTATCTATTCCTCTCAACATCTTGTAAACCTCTATCAGGTCGCCTCTCAACCTTCGTCTCTCCAGGGAGAACAGTCCCAGCTCCCTCAACCTGTATTCATAAGGCATGCCTCCCAATCCAGGCAACATCCTTGTAAATCTCCTCTGCACCCTTTCAATAGCTTCCACGTCCTTCCTATAGTGAGGCGACCAGAACTGCGCACAGGACTCCAAGTGTGGTCTGACAAGGGTCCTATAAAGCTGCAGCATTACTTCCTGACTCCTGAACTCAATCCCTCGATGAATGAAGGCCAGTACACCGTAAGCTTTCTTAACCACATCCTCCACCTGGGAGGCTGATTTGAGAGTCTTATGGACCCGGACCCAAGATCCCTCTGCTCTTCCACACAGCTAAGACTCCTACCTTTGATAGTGTACTCATTCATCCCGTTGGATCTGCCAAATGGACCACAACACATTTATCCGCGTTGAAGTCCATCTGCCACTTCTCCGCCCAGTCTTGCATCCTGTCGATGTCATGCTGCAACTTCTGACATCCCTCCAGACCATCCACAACACCACCGACCTTCGTGTCATCGGCGACCTTACTCACCCATCCCTCCACTTCCTCATCCAGGTCATTTATGAAAATGACAAACAGCAAGGGTCCTAGAACAGATCCCTGGGGCACTCCACTGGTGACCGACCTCCATGCAGAAAAAGAGCCATCCACAACCACCCTCTGCCTTCTGCAGGCAAGCCAGTTCTGGATCCACAAGGCCAAAGCCCCTTGGATTCCATGGCCTCTCACCTTCTCAAGAAGTCTTGCATGTGGGACCTTGTCAAATGCCTTGCTGAAGTCCATGTACACCACGTCCACTGCTCTTCCTTCGTCAATGTGTTCAGTCACATTTTCGAAGAAATCAATTAAGCTCGTAAGGCACGACCTGCCTTTTACAAAACCATGCTGACTATTTCTAATCAACCTAAACTTCTCCAAATGCTCGTAAATCTTGTCCCTAAGAAGCCTCTCCATCAGCTTACCAACCACTGAGGTCAGACTCACCGGTCGGTAATTTCCAGGACTATCCCTGTTCCCTTTCTTGAAAATAGGGACCACATCCGCAATCCTCCAATCCTCTGGAACCCCTCCCGTCTCCATCGACGACGCAAAGATCATCGCCAGGGGCTCTACAATGACATCCCTCACCTCCCACAATAACCTGGGGTACATCCCATCTGGTCCCGGAGACTTGTCTATCTTGATAGCATTTAAAAGTTCTAACACATCCGCTTCCTTAATATCTACATACTCAATCTTTTCAGTCCGCCGCAAACTTGTAGTGCATCCTCCCAGATCACTTTCCACCGTGAATACTGAGGCAAAGTACTCATTAAGCACCTCTGCCATTTCTTCCGGTTCCATACAGACTTTTCCCCCTTCCCTTTTATAGGTCCTATCCCTTCTCTTCTCATCCTTTTACTTTTCACATATTTGTAGAAGGCCTTGGGATTCTCCTTAATCCTACCAGCCAAGGCTTCTCATGACCCCTTCTGGCTCTCCTAATTTCCTTTTTAAGCTCTCTTCTATAAGCCTTATACTTCTCTAGATCCCCAACATCTCCTAGCTCTTTGAACCTTTTATACACCTTTCTTTTCTTCCTGACTATTACTCTTCAACGTTACTCTTCAGTAAAGAGCCCCATGTTTCAGAACTTCTTCAGAGCTTTGCTTGGTACTGCATGGCTAACAGTTTAAAGTTTATTTATTAACCACAAGTAGGCTTGCATTAACTCTACAATGAAGTTACTGTGAAAATCCCCTGTTCAGGTACACGGAGAGAGAATTTAACATGGCCAATACACGTCTTTCAGTCTGTGGGAGGAAACTGGAACACCCGGAGAAAACCCACACAGATACAGGGAGAATGTGCAGACTCCACACAGACAGTGACCCAAGGCAGGAAGCAAACCCAGGTCCTTGGCTGGCGCTGTGAGGCAGCAGTGCTAAATATGTGGTCAGAGGCTCATGTAGAACAGAATGCCAAGGTTGTAAGCTGTTTGATTTAGTCTCAGACAATATCCACAAGATGGAGTCAGTCGCTAAGGAATGGAGTTTGGGCTGAAAACTATGGCGATCTTTGCAAAATCTAACTGGAGAAAATTTCTGATGATCCACTCATGGATATTGGGCAAGCAGTCAAATAAATTAGCCACAGTGGAGGAGTAGAGGGAGATGGTGCTGAGATAGAGGTGTGAACAGGAGGCCTGGTGGCACAGTGACAGCTTCCCTACCTCTGGATCTGAAGCTCCGTGTTCGAATCCAGTGGCAGAACTTGTTAGCCACAGAAGGAGCATTCAACAGGTTGATATTCAGCTTGGGAATCCTTTCACCTTTCCGCCCTACCATTCCCCAATGAGTAAAAAACATTGAGGATGTGAAAATATACAAGAGAGAGAGAGAGCTGGCCCAATTTGTTCATGCTGCGCTTTTTTTTCAACCCCGAAGCTAATCCTAATTGCCCTCATTTGGCTAAGGGAAAGATGTCCCTTATTGTTGCCAAGGGACAGAGTACCGATGAGAAATATGAACAAGGTTGAGAATTTTAATATCCCTGGCTCCGAGCTGGTGAGGTTGAATGTTGAGGTAGGCAATGATAACATCAGACCCGCACACCAACCTGCTCTTTAACTGTGTAAAACTGGTAACTGACCTGTGACTTTCCTGACTACCATACAATTTGTTCCAAGTTGCAATGGCAGTGGCAACATCGTATGTTTCATGGCTCAGAATCCCCACCCCATTCAGCTTCCTGATACGGAGGAGCATAGCACTAAAAATGGCAAAAAGATGAAGAAAGATTGATGAGAAAGAAAGGATCTTTATAGAATCTATAAAATCCTTACAGTGCAAGAGGAAGCCATTTGGTGCATCGAGTCTGCACTGACCACAATCCCGCCCAGGCCCAATTCCCATAATCCTACATATTTACCCTGCTAATCCCTTGATGCTAGGGTCAATTTTAGCATGGCCAATCAATCTAACCTGCACACCTTTGGACTGTGGGAGGAAACCGGAGCATCTGGAGGAAACCCATGCAGACACAGGGAGAACATGCAAACTCCACAAATACCCAAGCCGGGAATTGAACCCGGGTTCCTGGCACAGTGAGGCAGCAGCGTTAGCCACTGTGCCACCATGCTGTCCTTGTTGTTGTCACCACCCTCCTTGTGCTTCAGAGAAACCTGGACTGTGAATCAATGCCGCCCTTTTATATAGTCCGTGCATGCTCTCTCTGAGTCCCCTTGCGCAGTGGATTCGCTGCCAAAGGGGATTAATCTTTGTGTGTTTCTGAATTGGTTTCCAGGTGTTGGACATTGTGAGGACCAACGTTCGCTCAATCTTTCAGCGAGTGTGGAAGGTGCATGACGTTGAGAGTCTCCGACTGTACCGCATCTTCAATCGGGTTTTCAACCGCTTGCTCTGGAGCCGTGGGCAGGGGCTGTGGAACTGTTTCTCCAATTCAGGGTAGGTAACGCAACTTCTAATTAGCATTGGTAACCCATCTGGCTTTTCAACCAAATGCAAGGGCAAGGTTCATTTTGGCGCTGATGATTGTCTTTAGATGTTTTTCCTTATCCTTCCTTGGAATGTTGGTCACTTCAGAGTGAGGAAAACAGGACCCAGCAGCAATAGTTTTTGATTGTCCCTGCAATGTCCATTCCATCAGAGTTGACTTTGCAGGGGTTTTGCCTGTATGTCGGTGAATCTGCCTTGACAAAGATCACAAATTTGTTTGATAGTTTTGATGGTACTGTGCCTTTAAGAAATGTGTGCTGGAAATCTGGGGTGGAATTCTCCGGCCTCGCTGGTCTAAAGGGCAGAAATTCCCACACGATTGTCAATTCCATTTCACATTCTTCGCAATCCGCCTTCTAAAATTACAGTAGGGATTGGAGAATTCCAGTCCTATTACCATGTGAGTTTATCTGTTTTTGGTACTAATTGGTTCTGAAGGGAACTTATGTCTATGGGAATACTGCTTACATTGGAAGTATAGAGATGGATAGCTGTTCAGAATTATAATTTATCATGTTAAAGTATTTTAATTGGTAAAAGTTATGCTAATTCTTCTTGTTATCTTCTAACTGCGTTCTTAAATAATGTTTGTTTTAATAAAAGCGTCCTAGTGGGTTAATCAAATTATATCTGGAGCGAAACATCTTGTGCTCGCACTAATGCCAGGTTAACTTCATAATATACTTTCATAATATAAATCTGGCCTCTAACACAGTCCTCCCTTTGAATCTGGAGGGTGTGGTGGCAATATTGCTGATGGAATTTCTTGAGTGCTCGAATGTGTAGTTGATGATGTGGAGGTGCTGTCATTGGAATGAGGTAGGCACAATAAGAAGTCTCACAACATCAGATTCACAGTAAGAAGTCTCATAGCACCAGATTATTGATGGATATCCAGATATCACTACAGTATAGGAGGGTGCTGACAACAATAACAAGGCCAGTACAGTGACACAATGGTTAGCAGTGCTGCCTCACAGTGCCAGCAACCCAGGTTCAATACAGGCCTTAGGTCACTGTCTGTGTGGAGTTTGCACATTCTTCCCATGTCTGCGTGGGTTCCATCCGCGTGCTCCGGTTTTGACCGCGTGCTCCGGAGAACATTTTGTCCAAATGTGTGCATGTTAGATTGATTGACCACGCTAAATTGATCTTAGTATCAGGAGGATTAGTAGGGTAAATGTGCGGGCTTGTGGGAATAGGGCCTGGGTGGGATTGTGGTCAGTATAGACTCGATGGGTCAAATGCCCACCTTCTGTGCTGTAGGAATTGTACAAATCTATGACTGCCTTGTAGACTGGACTGTGGTGACTTGTGGAAGTCTTTATTTTCAAACTCTCACTCCCATAGTTTGTAGAAGGCTGAGCTGGAGCAGCTGATCTGGTGTTAGATCTCTTTGTCAGTGGTAGCCTTCTGAGAGAGATGGTTGCCAAAATTTGGCAAGTGCTCAATATATTCTGGAATGTTGCGATATGTATATATCTGTATGTGGGAGGTGGAATGCTTGGCTGACTAGATGTGAGTTAATGTATGAGTTTTGCTTTGGTAACATTCAAGGACAGGCTGAGTTTCTTGTTTGCATCTAATGTGTTGGATTGCCCACTCCAAATTAGGGTGAATCTTTAAAATTCACAGGATATTAGTATCTATGGTTAGGCCAGCATTAATTCCAACCTTAATCATCCTTGAGAAGGTGATGGTGAGCCGCCATCTTGAACTGAAGTCCATGCAGTGTAGATACACCCACAGTGCTGTTACGGATGGAACTCCAGGATTTTGACCCAGTGAAGGAAGGTCAGTATAGTTCCTAGTCAGCTTGGTATGGGGTTTGGAGGGGAACTTTTTCCCATGTATCTGACGCTCTCGTTCTTCTACAAATGACCATGGTGGTTTTTTGTGAAGAGGAGAACCAAATTGGCATGGCTACCATTCATGTCATCTGACCAGCATTACTGAAAAGTATGGACGCAGGACGTCAGGTTGAAAGGCTATGTTGAGGAGCCCTGACCAGTAATGACGAACTTTGTAATCAGGGGAGGCAATGGCCTATTGGTATTATCGCGAGGATATTAATCCAGAAACTCAACTAATGCCCTGGGGATCTGGGTTCGAAACCCAACACTGCAGGTTGTGAAATTTGAATTCAATAATAAAAATCTGGAATTAAGAATCTACTGATGATATTGAAAAGATTGTCAGGTAACCCTATCTCATTTATTAGTGTCCTTTAGGGAAGGAAATCTGCTGCCCTTACCTGGTCTGGCCTGTATGTGACTCCAGTACCACAGCAATGTGGTTAACTTGCAACTGCCCTTGGGCAACTAGGGATGGGCAATAAATGCTAGCCAACCAGCGATGCCCATATTCCATGAAGGAATATTTTTAAAAAATCTGCAACAATGAAATTAATATCTGAGTTTTTAGGGGAATTGAGTGTGACAAAATTGTATAAAACTCTGTTAGTTAAACCTTAACTGGAGTGTTGCACTCAGAACTTAGTAAAGTTGTGAAGACGTTCAACAAGAATGCAGAAAAGATTTATGAGAATAGATCCAGCGATGAGCAAACCCCATCACTCCAAGCGAATTCTTGGAGAAAACAGGAGATTTGGTTAAGATGTTAAAAATCTTGAGCAGTCTGGAGAGAGTAGTGGGAGAAAAGCGTTCCTATTAGTGGAAGGATTAACAACGAGAGAGCACAGATTTAAAATAATCGGCAAAAGAAGCAATCGCGACGTGAGGGAAAATCTTTCCACACATCGACTAGCATCTAAAATGTACTACCTGGGAGGGTTGGTGGTGGAGGCGGGTTCAATCGAAGCCTTCAAAAAGGAATTGGATCATTATTTGAAAAGGTCGGAGGTGCAGGAGAAGTCAGGGAAGTGGCGGAAGGTAAATTACTCCAACTGAGATCAAGCGCAGATATGATGGTCTTCATGGCTTTTTTCTGTACTTTAACCATTCAGCTTTGAATCAGACTTTGGCCTCCCAGAAGAGGCTTGGTTGCTGTTTGAAAGCGCGCAACTCAATTCCGGTTAACCCACACAGTCAGACTATTGCCCTGTCTCTGTGCTCCTTTAAACTGGGGTGGACAAGTTATATGGAGCTATCCACCATGAGCCATGGCACTGACACCACCAAGCTTGAAAAGGGCAAACTCCACAGCAGGTCTGGGCAGCATGGTGGCACAGTGGTTAGCGCTGTTACCTCTCAGCGTCAGGAACCTGGGTTCAATTCCAGCCTTAGGTGACTGTGTGTAGTCTGCACGTTCTCCCCGTGTCTGTGTGGGTTTCCTCCATGCACTTTGTTTCCTCCCCCAATCCAAGGCTATGCTGTTTAAGTGAATTGGCCATGCTAAATTGTCCCTTAGTGTCAGAGGGAACTAGCGGGATAAATATATGGGGTTACGGGGATAGGGCCTGAGTGGGATTGTTGTTGGTCCAGGCTCGACGGGCCGATTGGCCTCCTTCTGTAGTGTACGGGTTCTATGAAGGCATAGTACAAAACACATATCCATCTTCACACAGAGCACTTTGCACCCAGGATCATACTACCCTGCAAGCCTTATAAAATTCAAAGACCATTAAAGTAAATTCATTAATTAAAGGATTGAGAGCACAGAGCCAGCCCTCAGGGGTTTTAATTTGTAATTATTGACACTTTACAAAATCATGCTGTGTGTGTGTGTGTGTGTGTGTGTGTGTACAGAGGGGTGGGGCAGGTGGTGGGGGGAAGGTGGTATTGATATGTGTGTGGGGATGGTGGTGGGGTAGTGGCATTGGTGTGTGTGGGGGTTGCAGGGTGGTGGGGGAGTGGGCAGGTTGAGGGTGGGGGTGGTATTGATGCATGTGTTGGGGGGCTGTGGCGGGGGTATGGGTGGGTTGTGGTGGTATTGATGGATGTGTGGAGAGGTGTGCGAATGGGAGTGGAATGGGCGGAGTTGGGGTGGTGATGATATTGATGTGTGTGTGGAGGGGGTGTGTGTGGGGGGGTGGAGTGGGGGGGGGTGGGTGGGGTATTGATTGTGTGTGTGTGGGGATGTGCTGGGGGGCATGGGGTGGATGGGGTGGGTAGGGTGGTGGTGGTATTGATGTATGGGAGGGTGGGGTGGGAGAGTGGGCGGGATAGTGGTGGTTTTGATGTTTGTGTCTGGAGGGGTGCAGGGAGGTATGACGGGTGGGGTGAGGATGGTGGTGGTGGTATTGATGTGTGTGTGGAAGGGAGTGGAGGGGGAGAGTGTTGGAGTGGGCGGAGTGGGATTGGTGGTATTGATGTGTTTGGGGGGGGGTGACAGTGTGGAGTGGGGATGGTGGTATTGATGTGTGGGTGGGGTGGGGATGGTGGTGGTATTGATGTGTGGGTGGAAGGGAGTGGAGGGGGAGAGTGTTGGAGTGGGCGGAGTGGGATTGGTGGTATTGATGTGTTTGGGGGGGGGTGACAGTGTGGGGTGGGGATGGTGGTATTGATGTGTGGGTGGGGTGGGGATGGTGGTGGTATTGATGTCTGTGTTTACCTAAAAATAAACTTCCCCTGCAGCAGGAGGCCATTTTATTCTGACAGATTGTCAGATTGCAGTGTGGGGAGCACACGCAATCCCTCCTGAGACATCTGAAATGAGTTACTTAGGTTTTTTATATTGTAAACAGATATGGGCATGCAGATGAAGGGCACTTTGAGACAGTTTAAATTGTAGGAAAATGGTCCAAAGCATTTCCTTTTAAAGCAAAACTAATTTTGGCCCAGCGCATACCAGCAATCCCAGATTGTATAAAAATAAACATTGAGAAGATTACAAGAGTGTTAGGGTTGTTCTCATTTATTTGCTTTCAACTGAATCTAAGTGAAACACTAAACAGAATTCAACAATCAGCACTTCAATCTTACAGCGCTGAAGCAGACCGATTAGTCATGGGATGCCTACAGTGCAGAAAGAGATCATTTGGCCCATCAAGTCAGCACCAAACCATCTTTTTATCTTACCCAGGTCCTATCCCTGTAAACCCATGTATTTATCCCACTAATCCCTAACCTACATGAAGGGGCAATTTAGCACGATTAGCTTGCACATCTTTGGACTGAGGGAGAAAAGAGACCCACACAGAGAGAATGAGAGAGTATTCATGGAACCAGATGGCTTTTTGCAATAATCATTTCATGGTCATCATTAGACTTTTAATTTCAGGTATTTTGTTGGGTTCAAATCCTACCGCAGCAGATATGGTGGGATTCGAACCCAGGTCTAGGCTACTAGTCCCTGTGATGATACCACTGCGTCACTACCATCTTAATCACATCGCTCCTCCTCCCTCACCCCTCAACGTTTTCCTTTTCAGGTACAAAAAAGTCTCAAGCCTTAAACAGCTTAAACAAAAGCATATTTTCAAAGTACTTGTTTTAGGTGATTGAATACATTAAAATTCCTTTCTTTAATTGCAAGTGTCAACAAGCAGTGTTTTAGCGATCATCCAAAAGATAGCTTGTGTTCTGGGCAGATTTTTAATCTAATTTGGCTGTTGGGAAACTGATGGGATGAGTGTAATGCTGCGATTGGATCCTGTCTGATAATGCTGGCCATCAAAAGGATAATGTTGCTTTCCACCTTTCCATCATTCTACCCAATCATGTTCCACCCAATCTCATTCTATCCAACCACATTCTATCCAATCACCTTCTTTCCAATCTCATTCCACCCAATCACATTCTACCCAATCTCATTCCATCCAATCAATCACATTCTACCCAATCTCATTCCATCCAATCAATCGCATTCTACCCAATTGCATTCTACCCAGTGCCTTTACTTTCTCAGGAGGCTAAGGAAATTTGCATGTCCGCAATGACTCTCACCAACTTTTACAGATGCACATTAGAAAGAAACATAGAAATCCTAGAGGCCATTTGGCTCATCAAGTCTGCACTGATCACAATCCCACCCAGGCCCTATCCCCATATTCCTACAAATTTACCCACTAATCCTTCTTTAGACTGTAGGTGGAAATCGGAGCACCCGGAGGAAACCTACACAGACACGGGGAGAATGAATGGATCTCAACAAGTGACTGTTGGGCAGCGTGGTGGCACAGTGGTTAGAACTGCTGCTGCACAGTGCCAGAGACCTGGGTTCAATTCCCAGCTTGGGTCACTGCTTGTGTGGAGTTTGCAATTCGCTCTGTGTCTGCATGGGTTGCCTCCGGGTACTCCGGTTTCCTCCCGCTGTCTGAAAGACGTGCTGGTTAGGGTGCATTAATCCCGCTAAATTTTCCCTCAGTGAGCTGGACAGGTGCCAGAATGTGGCGACTTAGGGATTTTCACAATGACTTCATTGCAGTGTTAATTCAACGTCCTTCTGACACTAATAAATAAACTAAACTAAAGCATACTGTGAGGTGGGAAGGTGGGCAGGGGGTGGTTCGAATCAAGTGACTATTCCTTGCAACGTATTTTTCATTCTGAGTGCTGGGAACATCTGCCTGAGTAAGGTGGAGGCCTCATTAAGGTATTGACTGCCAAGGGCCCTTCATTTAGAGCACGGTTTAGAGATTATGAGTGAATTATACTGGTATGAATGATGCTGTAAGTGGCAGAACCCTGCGGAACATTAACACACAGAGGGATCTGGGCGTGCAGGTCCACAGTTTTCTAAAAGTGGCAATGTAAATGGCCAAGGTGATTAAAAAGGCATACAGGGCATGCTTGTTTTCATCAGCCAGGGCATTGAGTACTAGAGTTGGGAAATCATGTTGCAGCTGTATAAAACCTTGGTTAGGCCACATTTGGAGTATTGCATGCAGTTCTGGTCACTACACTACCAGAAAAACATGGAAGCTTTGGAGAGAGTGCAAAGAAAGTTCATCAGAATGTTGGCTGGTCTCAAGGGCGTTGGCTATGAGGAGAAGTTGGATAAACTAGGATTGTTTTCACTGGAAAGACAAAGGCTGTTGAGAGACCTGATAAGAAGTTTACAATACGAAGAGAGGCATAGACAGGGTGGAGAGTCAGAGGCTTTTTCCAAGGGTAGAAGTGTCAGTGACAAGGGGGAAAAATTCAAGGTGAGAAGAGGAAAGTTTAAGGGAGATGTGCGGAGCAAGTTTATCATGCAGAGAGTGGTGGATGCTTGGAACGCACTGCCAGAGAGAATGGTGGAACTAGGCAGATTAGCAACATTTAAAAGGCATCTGGATGGGTTTGTTTTTTATTTATTTGTGGGACATGGGCATCGCTGGCTGGCCAGCATTTATTACCGATCCCTAGTTGCCTTGAAGGGCAGTTTAGAGTCAACCACATTGCTGTAGTTCTACAGTCACATGGAAGCCAGACCAGGTAAGGACGGCAGATTTCCTTCCCTAAATTAGTGAACCAGATGACTTTTTCTGACAATTGTTTGTAGATTCTTAATTCTAGATTCTTTTACTGTATTCAAATTCCACCACCTGCCGTAGTGGGGTTCGAACCTGAGACCCCAGAACATTAGCTGACTTTCTGGAATCAACACTGTAGTGATAATACCACTAAACTATCGCCTCCCCATGAATAGAGAAGGAATGTACATGAATAGGGAGAGAATAGAGGGATACAGACCGAGTAAAAGCAGAAATTTTTTCCTTTAGTTAGAGCATCATGATTGGCCTGGGCTTGGAGAGACCAAAGGGCCTGTTCTTGTGCTGTACTTTTCTCTCTTTCTATTAGGGTCAATTTTGTGTCCAATGAGGATCGATTCCGAGTCCCCCACAGGCAAATAAAGCCTCACAGAAATATTCCTCAAGAGTTTAATATGGGACAGTCCTCCAGAGCAGGGAGAATGCCCTCTAGAATACCAGATCCCACAGTGTGTCATTGTTCCACTCAATGCCCTGTGATCCCATTGTGTTTACCCAGTTTTCCACTCATTTGGGGCGTTTCCTCAGCAGGTCTGGCTACAGGAAGGCTGCGGTTAGTGGGAATAGAACAGAGAAATGGCAAAATCCTCCATTCCACATGGCTGTCTTTGAAAGCTTGGAGTGGAAAGTACGCCTCCTGTTTGCGTGTGCAGCCTGGCTATAACAACCCAGAATAGAACTTATTATAAAAACTCAACACACATCGTAGCACCCTCTAAGATTTCAACATCCTAAGAGGGGAAATACTGCCCTGGCTTTATGGAGTTGGATGTCACCCAGTTTCAGTGTTAATTCGGCCTCTGTTGTGTTTAACTTTCCTCTTTAAGAAAGCACACTGTGGAAGGTTTTATCCCTTAAAGATATGGGGTTGACAACACACTGTGCCACATTCATAACAAATGCACTAATGTGTACTTACCTTCTTTTGTCTGCCACGTTAATGAGTCTTAATGCCTCCTTTTAAAATAGCACATTTGATGCAAACTCATTACCGTGTTTGTTGCTATTAACACACGGTACAATTTCACCCCTGTACCAGCTGCGTACAACCATAAAACAGTGTTTCAATCAACATAGAGCTCAGTGGTGCTCATCATAATGCGATAACCCCTCAAGCACATTGCAGATTTTGATCTCCGATTATTCTATTTGGAGTTATTAACTTTTGCAGAGCCTGCCCAGTCGGCTTGTACTCTGCGGATGGGATGCTGCGTGAGAGGTTTGCCACTGCTGGCACAGTGGGTAGCCTCACAGCGCTGGGGAACCAAGTTCAATTCAACCAAGTGACCTCGGGTCACTGTCTGTGTGGCGTTTGTATGCTCCCCACATGTCTGCGTGGATTTCCCCCAGGTGCTCCGGTTTCCTCCCACACTCCAAAGATGTGCAGGTTGGGTAGATTGGCCATGCTAAACGCACGGGGTTACACTGATACAGATGCAGGGTGGAGGGTGTGGGCTAACGTGAGATTACGTGTGGGAGAGTTAATGCAGACTCGGATTGGGTGGGGCAGGAGTGTAGTGGTGGGGAGGGGGCAGTGGTGTGAGCCGGGGGGGTGGGGGGGGGGGAAGTGGTGGAGGGCGGGAGGGGGCGGGATAGGGGGGCAGGGCAGAAGGTTGAGAAGCAGTAATTGCAATTCCATTCCCCTAGCAGCGAATGGATCCTTGCCAGTTTTAAACCTTTAAAATTTATTCGCTAGCGTGGCTAGGATTTATTGTCCTTGCCTAATTGCCCCCTTGAGAGAGAGTGGTAGTGAACCTTTATTATGAACTATTGTAGGTGCACTAAAGACGCTGTTAGGGAGGGAGTTCCAAGATTCTGACCCAGCCTTGGTGCAGAAATGGCCCTCATATACTGAATATGGGCTGGTGCTTGGCATTGAAGAGGAACTAGAATCTGTCCCTGTTGCCCCCTTTGACCTTTAACCAAATGGGTCGGGATGGATGTAGGAGCAGGCATGAGGGGCTGAATGGCCTGGACCAGTTTGTAGCCCTTGAGTTCCTATCGGTGGGGAGAGAGTTGGGTAGAGTGAACATGTCGACATACAATATCAGAAATCTGAACATTTAACATTGGAAAGCAGTACACACGGAAATACTAGTTCTGATATGAAATACAAACGATAGATTTCTTTGCTGATTTTGATGATAATGAATCATTATACTGTAATCTTATCAGTGTGACTGTGAACTCGAAGCACAGTAAGGGAAATGTTATAAGCGTACAATTTCATTAGACGTCCTGTTCCCTTGGGAGGACTGCAAAGAGCATTATAATGAAATAAGATGGTCTACTTATGAAGTGAGTGCTTTTAATTGGTTTGGGAATGACATTGAGATACATTACTGCACATGCTTTAATAAAGCAAGAAGCTTAGAGAATAGCAAAATGTTCGTTTCTCCACAGATGTGGGATCAGGATTTACTTCATTTTAGTCTATTGTGCGCTCTGCTTGTCTGAACCACATTGTAGGCATCCGGTTCAGTGTGGAGAGCAGACCTGGATTATCCCATCAGCTTTCAACAGCTAAATGTTACCACGGTTCACACCAGCGGGATTTTCCCATCCTGCTAAATTCTCTGACCTCACTGTAGTGGGAGCCTGGCACAAACAGCGGGTAGGATAGAGCTCTTCCTGTTATTTCCCCCATAGCTGCCATTGCCTGGGGCTGTGCTCCAACCCCCTCCGTCCCCCACAGGGCTAATCTTTCGGACAACACAGTTGATTGGGCTCTGTGATGGAGTTTAGGAAGGGTTATCTAGAAACATAGAAACCAGAAGCAGAAGTAGGCCATTCGGCCCTTCAAGCCTGCCCCGCCATTCATTTTGATCACGGCTGATCACCAAATTCAATATACCGATTCCCCACTTGCCCCCATATCTGCTGATCCCTTTTGCCCCAAGAACTGTATCTCATTTTTTCCTGAGATCACACAACATTTTGGACTCAACTACTATCTGTGGTAGTGAATTCCACACATTCACCTCCCTCTGGGTGAAGAAATTTCTCCTCACCTCAGTTCTAAAAAGTTTATCCCTTATCCTCAAAACTATGATCCCTTCTGGACTCCCCCACCATTGGGAACATTCTTTCTGAATCTACTCTTTCTAACCCTGTTAAATTTCTGTGAGATCCCCTCTCATTCTTCTAAACTCCAATGAATATAATCCTAACTTATTTAGTCTCTCCTCATATGACAGACCTGCCATCCCAGGAATCAGTCTAGTAAACATACGCTGTACTCCCTGTATAGCAAGGATTCATTCACCTTCTGGGGATTCATTCTGAAGGTGGTTATAAGTTAAGGTAACTTAAGGGCCAGTTTGGACCTTCCATGTGGGGTCTCATGGAGGGTACATAGAAAGCTAGAAGATAGGGGCAGGAAGAGGCCATTTGGCTCTTCGAGCTTCCTGTACCATTCATCATGACCATAGCTGATCATCCAACTCAACAGCCTAATCCTGCTTCCTCCTCATAATCTTTGATCCCGTTCACTCCAAGGATGTTAAAACATGTTGTCTGTTTCTATGGTGACAGGAACTCCTGGGAAACAATGTTCAACCGAAGTGCGGAGGGGTCCACCTCCCAGGAGTTACAGTGCTGTCAGAGGCTGGTGCAGCTTTGTAAAGACTGCCTACTCGTGGTTTACAGATACGCGGCTGACTCCAAGGGGTCCTTCTCTGGCTTTAGCCACGAATGGGAAGACAACAGGTGAGAGGCTATTATCTGCTTTACAGATGCCACTGTGTAATCCGGAGCCACAAAGATGAAGAATCATTAAACAGGTCAGTGCCAAGAGTAAACGGGAAAACAAGGTAACTCAGCTAGCAGGGATTGAGTGTTGCCAGGTTTACAATTGGCTTGCGGCCTTTGATATTAATGCAAGGAACCATAAGAAGTCAAAGGGTGAAACAATAGACCAGATGCTGACCTTTCATCTCTGGTACCTGTTACGACATTGTGTGCATGCCATTGTAATTTAAAGATACAAGGGTTAACCGGGGGAATAACAATAAACATGGTATGAATTTTTCAAATTCAATTTGTGGGACATGGATGCCTCTGTTTGGCCAGCATTTATTGTCCTTGGAAGGTCAATCACATTGCTGTGGCTCCGGTTCACATGTAGACCAGATCAGGTAAAGATGTAGATTTCCTTCTCAAAAGGATATTAGTGAAACATTTGGGACTTTCCGACAATCAACAATGGTTTCATGGTAATCAGTAGATTCTTAATTCCACATCTGCCATGGTGGGTTTTGAACCTAGGCCCTCACAACATCAGCTGAGTTTCTGGATTAATAGCCTACTGATAATACCACTAGGCCATCACCTTTCCTGATGTATGAATATAGAACATAGAACATTACAGCGCAGAACAGGGCCTTTGGCCCTCTATGTTGCGCCGACCAATTAGGAACAAGCAGTGACCCTCTAACCTAAACCATTCCCTTTTCATCCATAAACTTATCTACTAACCTCTTGAACGCCACCAAACTTGGCGCATCTACAACTGACGCAGGCAGGGCATTCCATACCCTTACCACCCTCTGGGTAAAGAACCTACCTCTGACATCTGTCCTAAAACCACCACCCTTTAATTTAAAGCTATGTCCCCTCGTGCTAGCTTTCTCCATCATAGGAAAAAGGCTATCACTGTCCACCCTATCTAAACCTCTAATCATCTTATATGTTTTGATAAGGTCTCCTCTTAGCCGCCTCCTTTCTAACGAAAACAACCTCAAATCCCTCAGCCTCTCTTCATAAGACCTGCCCTCCATACCAGGCAACATCCTGGTAAACCACCTCTGTACCCTCTCCAATGCCTCCACATCTTTCTTATAATGTGGGGACCAGAACTGTACACAATACTCCAATTGCGGCCGCACTAGAGTTTTGTAGAGTTGCAACATGACGTTGCGGCTCCGAAATTCAATCCCCCTACCAATAAAAGCTAAGACTTCGTATGCCTTCTTGACAACCTTATCGACTTGACTGCCTACTTTCAGGGATCTATGCACATATACACCAAGATCCCTCTGTTTATCAACACTATTAAGAATCCTACCATTAGCCCTATACTCTACACATTTATTATTCCTGCCAAAGTGAATTACCTCACACTTCTCCACATTAAACTCCATTTGCCACCTCTCGGCCTAGCTCTGCAACTTGTCCAAGTCTCTCTGCAAACTAGAACATCCCTCTTCACTACCTACCACTCCTCCGACTTTGGTGTCATCCGCAAATTTACTAATCCATCCTTCAATACCCTCATCCAGATCATTTATAAAAATTACAAACAGCAGGGCCCCAAAACAGACCCCTGAGGTACACCACTTGTAACCGAACTCCACGATGAATATCTCCCATCAACCACCACCCTCTGTCTTCTATCTGCCAGCCAATTCCTAATCAATTAGCTAAATCACCCTCTATCCCATACATCTGCATTTTCTGCAGAAGCCTTCCATGGGCCACCTTATCGAACGCCTTACTAAAGTCCATATATACCACATCGACTGCCTTATCCCCATCCACCTCTTTGGTCACTTTTTCAAAAAACTCAATAAGGTTAGTAAGGCACGACCTACCCTTCACAAAACTTTGCTGACTATCCCCAAACAATTCATTTCTCTCCACATAACTATAAATCCTATCCCTATGTGGACATTCTTGGGGGCAGCACGTCTCCCGAAAGCCCATATATGCACAAAGTGTTTGGAATTGCAACGATTGAGGGCTCGGGTGAGGCAGTTGGAGCTGAGACTGGAGGATATGTTTATAGTCAGAGAGAACGAGGGGCTAATGAACAGGGACCATAGTCCAGAAGGGACCCCAGGGCCTATGAGGAGGGATGGGTGGGTAACAGATAGGAAGTTGAAAAAGAAAAGGAGTCACGGCACTAAGATCACCCCAGAGGAGGCATCCCAGAACATCAAGGGTAGGGCAACAGCTGAGGTAGAGAGGGCAAGGGAGGGGGATCTGAATGCCCCGAAGGACGGTAGGAGTGAGGGATGTGAGATAGTGGTGGGGGATGAGAAGGTCAAGGGGATCGACAGGTGGTTCTGTGGGCAAAAGCGGGACTCCAGGATGGTAGTCTACCTCCCTGGAGCAGGGGTCCAGGATGTTACAGAGAGGGTAGAGGGTATTTTGAAGGGTGGAGGAGCTAAGGCTGATGTAATAGTCCACGTGGGAGAGAAGGATGTAGGAACAAAGTGCAGGGGGGACATACGTAGGCAGTTCAGGGAGTTGGGGGCTCGGCTGAAGTGTAGGGCCTCCAGGGTGGCATTCTCTGGGCTGCTGCTGATGCCTGGGAATGACAGGGTTAGGAACAACGAAGTGCTTCAACTGAATGCGTGGTTGAGGGATTGGTGTAGGGTGGAGGGATTCAGATTCTTAGACCATTGGGAAGTCTTCAGGAGGGAGGGGCATCTATACAAGAGGGACGGGGAAGAGTTATCTGGGAAGGGTACCCATATTTTAGCTGGGAGGTTAGCTGGAGTATTTTGGCAGGGTTTAAACTAATATGGAGGGGGTGTGGGGAGATAGAGGGAACTGGGAGTGGGAGAGAGATGGGCGTCGGCGTAATTCCGGAGAGTAGGAGGGAAGATCAGAGAGTGCCTGAGGGCCTTCAGTGCACGTGTTTTAATGCAAGGAGTGTGACTGGCAAAACAGATGAACTGAAGGCAATAATGTTCGAGAGGAAGTTAGAAGTGGTGGCGGTGACTGAGACGTGGCTAAAGGAAGGGCAGGACTGGCAATTGAATATTCCGGGTATAAGTGCTTTAGGCATGATAGAGATGGTTTGAGGAGAGGAGGGGGAGTGGCGTTATTAGTTAAGGATCACATCATAGCAGTGCAGAAGGAGGGTGGTATGGCTGAGTTAGGAATTGAGTCGTTATGGGTGGAGTTGAGGAATAGGAAGGGAGAGGTTACTATGTTGGGTGTGTACTACAGACCGCCCAACAGTCCGCGGGCCATGGAAGAAGGGATATGTAGGGAAATTTTAGATAAGTGTAAGAAGAATAGGGTAGTTGTAATGGGAGATTTCAATTTCCCTGGGGTAGAATGGAAGGTGCCCAGAGCAGAAATGTGGATGGGGAGGAATTTGTACAGTGTGTTTTAGAAGGGTCCTTGGAGCAGTATGTGGAGAGCCCGACTAGAGAGGGGGCTATACTGGATCTGGTTCTGGGGAATGAGCCAGGGCAGGTGGTTGACGTTGTATTAGGAGAGCATGTGTCTAATAGTGACCACAACTCTGTCTGCTTTAGGATATTAATGGAAAAAGATGAAGCCTGCCCTAAGGGGAGGGTGTTAAACTGGGGGAGGGCTAGATATAGCCAGATTAGGCAGGATCTTAGGGATACCGACTGGGATAAGCTGTTCGAGGGTAGGTCGACGCTGCACATGTGGGAATCTTTCAAGGGAAAACTAAAATTTTTGCAGGATAGACACGTGCCGGTAAGGAGAAAGGATGGGAAGGGTAGGATTATAGAACCGTGGGTTACTAGGGATGTTGAGGACTTGGTCAGGAAGAAGCGGGAGGCGTACGTTAGATCCAGGCAACTGGGGACAGAGGCAGCGCTGGAAAAATATAGAGAGTGTAGACGGGATCTTAAAGGGGTGTCAGAAAGGCAAAAAGGGACCACGAAATGGATTTGGCAGGTAGGATTAAGGAAAATCCTAAGGCATTTTACTCCTATGTAAGGAGCAAAAGGATGGTTAGAGGGAAGATTGAACCTCTCAGGGACAGAGGAGGGGAACTATGCTTACAGCCTGAGGGAATGGGGGACATCCTGAATGAATACTTTGCGTCGGTATTCACGCGGAAGAGGGGCCTGATGTCTGATGCTGGCTTTGAGGAATTTGGTATTTATCCCAGGCTGCTAAGGGAGGTGAGAGATGACATTGCTGGGCCTCTGACACAAATCTTTGTCTCCTCTTTGGACTCAGGGGAGGTCCCAGAGGACTGGAGGATTGCAAATGTAGTACCGTTGTTTAAAAAGGGTCAGAGGGATAACCCAGGGAACTATTGGCCGGTGAGCTTGACTTCAGTTATAGGTAAGCTAATGGAGAGGATTCTCAGGGACAGGATGTATGAGCATCTGGAGCGCTGCGATCTGATCAGGGATACGCAGCATGGCTTCGTTAAAGGGAGGTCGTGCCTTACGAATCTAGTGGAATTTTTTGAAGAGGTGACAAAAACGGTTGATGAAGGACAAGCCGTTGATGTCGTCTATATGGATTTCAGTAAGGCGTTTGATAAGGTCCCTCATGGTAGGTTGATAGAAAAGGTGAAGGCGCATGGTATACAGGGCCAGGTATGTAGATGGGTTGAGAACTGGCTCGGGAGGAGGAGACAGCAGGTAGTAGTGGAAGGCTCTTTTTCCAACTGGAGGTCTGTCACTAGTGGTGTGCCATAGGGCTCTGTACTAAGACCCCTTCTATTTGTGGTGTATATAAATGACTTGGAAGAGGAGGTAGGTGGTATGATCAGCAAATTTGCTGATGACACTAAGATGATTGGATTGGCGGGTACTGAGGAGCAGTGCCTGGCAATACAACATGACATAGATAGTCTGGTAGATTGGGCAGATAGATGGCAAATGGAATTTAATCCGGATAAATGCAAGGTGATGCATTTTGGCCAGAATAATGTAGAGGGGAGTTATAGGATAAAAGGTAAAACTATCCGGAGTATAGAGATGCAGAGAGACCTGGGGGTGCAAGTTCACAGGTCTCTGAAGGTGTCAGTACAGGTGGAGAATGTGGTAAAAAAAGCGTATGGGATGTTAGCCTTCATAGGAAGGGGTATAGAATACAAGAGTAGGAGTCTGATGTTGCAGGTGTATAGAACATTGGTTAGGCCTCATCTGGAGTACTGCATCCAGTTCTGGTCGCCGTACTACAGGAAGGATGTAGAGGCCCTGGAGAGAGTGCAGAGGAGATTTACCAGGATGCTGCCTGGTATGGAAAGGCTGTCTTACGAGGAAAGATTGAAAACACTGGGGTTGTTTTCCCTTGAAAGACGTCGTCTGAGAGGGGATCTATTAGAGGTATATAAGATTATGAGGGGTATAGATAGAGTAAATGGTGGTAAGCTTTTTCCACCATTAGAAATGGATAGAAATCTTAGGCTGATTGGGCAACAAATTGTCCCTATATTGGTCCCTATATGGGAATCTTCAACAATAGGCATAGCCTAAAGACAAGGATATGTCATTAGGACATTAGGACGGCGGCGTGGGCTTGTTGGGCCGAAGGGCCTGTTTCCCGTGCTGTGTTGCTCTTTGATCTTTGTTCTCTTTGTTCTAATAATTCTCTCCAATACTTTGCCCACAACAGAAGTAAGACTCACTGGCCTATAATTCCCCAGAAAGTCTCTCTTCCCCTTCTTGAACAATGGGACCACATTCGCTATCCTCCAGTCTTCCGGCAGTATACCCTGAACCAATGAAGACCTGAAGATCAGAGCCAGAGGCTCTGCAATCTCCTCTCTCACCTCCCAGAGAATCCTAGGGTAAATCCCGTCCGGCCCAGGGGACTTATCCAACTTCAAACCCTCAAGAATATCTAGCACATCCTCCTTATCTACTTCGATACTTTCCAGTTTGCAACCCTGTACCTCAGTGTTCTCCACAACTACATTTACATCTCCCTGCGTGAATACGAAGAGAAATATTTGTTCAGTGCCTCTCCAATCTCTTCAGGCTCCACGCACAACTTCCCACTGCTGTCCATGACTGGCCCTAATCTTGCCCTAACCAATCTTCTATTCTTAACATATCTAAAGAAAGGATCAAGGAGAATCCTAAAGCTATCAGCCAAAGTCTTCTCGTGTCCCCTTTTAGCTCTCCTCATCTCACTCTTTAGCTTCCTCCTGGCTAATCTATAGCTATCCATTGCACTAACTGAACCTTCAAGCCTCATCCTGACATAAGCCTCTTATGATGTATAAAGTTGCACGCTAATAGGCTTTGAGACAATAGTCTGAAGAGAAGCAGCACCATGAATGACAGCGACCATGAATCTGTACACAGTTAAAGACTAGTACCAAATGGTTCGTTTAAATGTACAAGTCTCAAGGTTGGCTCATTGAGGTAACTATATTACAAAAGGATCTTGGATTCAAATTGTGTACAGAAAGAGGGAATACAAAATCTTCTCATGTGATCATTAATTTAAGAAATAAGGCAAGGGCAGAACCAAAGCCTGAAGTTGAATTATTATCGGATACATTGCCACGGTTAAATGACCAGAAAACATGGAGATGGGTGGAAATTGGCTGGTGACATTTTGATCTGGGCAGTTGCAAAGAATGGCACAGAGCAAAGAAAAGAGAGTTTTTTTTTAAGACACTGCTGCCTCACAGTGTGAGAGACTTGGGTTAAATAATGCCCTCGGGCCACTTTCTGTGGGCAGTTTGCACATTCTCCCCATATCTGTGTGGGTTTCCTGCAGATGCTCTGGTTTTGTCTTACGGGCCAAAGATCTGTGGGCTCGGTTGATGTTAAATTGACCCTAGTGTTAGGGGTTTAGCGGGGTAAATATGTGGGGTTACAGGAATAGGGCCTGGGTGGGATTGTGGTCAGTGCTGACTCGATGGGCCGAATGGTCTTTTTCTGCACTGTAGGGATTCTATGATTCTACAATTCTTTCATCATCTCAGAGGATGTCCCGAAAGCACTTTACGACCAAGTACACCTCTTGAAGAGTAAGTTGTAAACATTTGCTGACAAACAGACTCCCATAAAGAGCAATAAGCTAAAAGAGCAGATCATTTGTGGAGAATAAAGCAAAATACTGGGACTGGAAGATGCTGTAAAATCTCAGCAGGCCCGACAGCATCTGTGGAGAAAGAACAATGCTGATGTTTCAGGATTGGATGACTCTTTGTGGTCAGAGATCTCTTCTCTCTCCACAGATGTTGTCAGACCTGCTGAGATTTCCCAGCACTTCCTGTTCTTGTTTCGTTTGTTGAGAATTTTGAGGGACAGCACTTGGTCCGAGTTTTAAAATGGTTTTCTTTCATTGAACTGGACTTAAAAAAAATTAACATGACAGAAACAGTGAAAACTGAATTTGGGGACGCAGCTAGATCCTGTACTGAACTGAATTAAAACAACTCTAAAGTCCAAACTATATTTCTACCCTTATCTCATTATTAGAAGTGTGCTTTACATGCTGTCTCTGACTAGAAACACAGTCCTTGCAGCTGCTGTTATGCTACTGTTTGCTGGCATTGTGCACCCTTCAGGAATGCAGTTAATGTTTAGCTAACGTATCAGAACCCTTCTGTACCTACATGTAGTCAAGCCAACTATAGTAGTTAAGCTTAGCAGAGTTAGTTACATAGACAAAAATATCTTAAAATGAAGTTTTTGCAAACAGGGCTAAGCATCTCTCAATTCATTTACGGGATGTGGGCATTGCTAATTGGACCAGCATTTCATTACCCATCACTAATTGCCATCCATTTCTGAGCATTTGTGAATCAACCATATTAGAACATAGAACAATACAGCACAAACAGGCCCTTTAGCCCGCGAGTTGCGCCGATCACATCTACCAATCCACAGACCTATCTATAACCCCCTATCCTATTCTTTTCCATATACTCATCCAGAAGTCTTTTAAAAGACCCCAGTGAGTTTGCCTCAACAACCTCCGACGGCAGTCGGTTCCATTCACTCACCACCCTCTGAGTGAAAAACCTACCCCTGACATCTCCTTTGTATTTGCTTCCCTGCACCTTAAATCTGTGTCCTCTCGTAGTGACCATTTCAGCTCGGGGAAATAGTCTCTGAGAGTCCACCCTATCTATTCCTCTCAACATTTTATAAACCTCTATCAGGTCGCCTCTCAACCTACGTCTCTCCAGTGAGAAGAGTCCCAGCTCCCTCAACCTATCTTCATAAGGCCTGCCTCCCAATCCAGGCAGCATCCTTGTAAATCTCCTCTGAACTCTCTCAATAGCCTCTACATCCTTCCTATAATGAGGCGACCAGAACTGCGCACAATACTCCAACTGGGGTCTGACAAGAGTCTTATAGAGCTGCATCATTACCTCCTGACTCCTAAACTCTATTCCTCGATTAATGAAGGCCAGTACACCGTACGCCTTCTTGACCATGCCTTCTTGATTACTGTGGGTCTGAAGACAGCTAAGGATGGCAAATTTCCTTCCCTAAAGACATTAAACCCAGGTGGTTCCATGGTCATCATTAGACATTTTTTTAAATTCCAGATTTTGAATTCAAATACCACCATCAGCTGTGGTGGGATTTGAATCTGGGTCTCTGGATTACTAGTCTAGTGACAATACCACTATGCCATCACCTCCCTTTAAGTTTCTAGTCAAGCCTTTGAACCAATGCAGGAATCAGTTATATATCACTGATCCCTAACTTCTGAGAGACTTTCCCCAAATTGAATGGAGGCAAGTGATGAAGAAAAGAAGTTTACAGAAACAACTCAGCTTTATAAAAACTCTTTTGACAGATATCTCGCAAAAATGACCTTCATGCAATGTTTGACTCTACCACGTAAGATGATAGCTCCTAAAATCCAAGTTTTCTGATTTATTAGCCCAAATATGTAGCAACTATTTTATAAGCAGCAAAGTCCCATCCCAGAACTGAGATATTGGCTGACTAACCAGGCCATTTTGGTAGAAGAGTAGCCATTGGCCTGAAGACCAAGACAGCATCCTCTGTTTATCTTTGACCAGTTCCCTGAGATCTTTAATTTCCCTTGAATGCCTCCTCTTATCATAGAAGGTAGGAACAGGAGGAGGCCATTTGGTGCTTCGAGCCTGCCCTACCACTCATCACAATCATGGCTGATCATCCAACTCAATAGCCTAATCCTGTTTTCTCCCCATAACCTTTCATTCCCATTTGTCCCCAAGTGCGATATCCAGTAGCCTCTTGAATGCAGTCAATGTTTTGGCATCAATTACTTCCTGTGGTAATGAATTCCACACGCTCACCACTCTTTGAAAGGGTGTAGAGCAGACTTACAAGGATGTTGCCTGAATTGGATGGTATGCCTTACGAGGATAAGTTGAGAGAGCTCGGTCTTTTCTACTTGGAGAGACAAAGGATGAGGGGTGACCTGATTGGGGTGTATAAGATGTTGAGAAGTATTGATCGAGTGGATTCTCAGAGGTTTTTGTCCAGGGCTGAAATGGTCGCTACGAGAGGACACAGGTTTAGGGTGCTGGGGAGTAGGTACAGAGAAGAATATAGAACGTAGAACATTACAGCGCAGAACAGGCCCTTCGGCCTTCGATGTTGCGCCGACCAATTAAGAAAAAGCAATGACCCTCTAACCTAAACCATTCCCTTTTCATCCATAAACTTATCTACTAACCTCTTAAACGCCACCAAACTTGGCGCATCTACAACTGCAGCAGGCAGGGCATTCCATACCCTTACCACCCTCTGGGTAAAGAACCTACCTCTGACATCCGTCCTATAACTACCACCCCTTAATTTAAAGCTATGTCCCCTCGTGCTAGCTTTCTCCATCCTAGGAAAAAGGCTATCACTGTCCACCCTATCTAAACCTCTAATCATCTTATATGTTTCAATAAGGTCTCCTCTTAGCCGCCTTCTTTCTAACGAAAACAACCTCAAATCCCTCAGCCTCTCTTCATAAGACCTGCCCTCCATACCAGGCAACATCCTGGTAAACCTCCTCTGTACCCTCTCCAATGCCTCCACATCTTTCTTATAATGCGGGGACCAGAACTGCACACAATACTCCAAGTGCGGCCGCACTAGAGTTTTGTACAGTTGCAACATGACGTTGCGGCTCCGAAATTCAATCCCCCTACCAATAAAAGCTAAGACTCCGTATGCCTTCTTAACAACCTTATCGACTTGATTGCCAACTTTCAGGGATCAATGCGCATATACACCAAGATCCCTCTGTTCATCAACACTATTAAGAGTTCTACCATTAGCCCTATACTCTACACATTTGTTATTCCTGCCAAAGTGCATTACCTCACACTTTTCCACGTTAAACTCCATTTGCCACCTCTCGGCCCAGCTCTGCAACTTGTCCAAGTCTCTCTGCAAACTATAACACCCCTCTTCACTATCTACCACTCCACCGACTTTAGTGTCATCTGCAAATTTACTAATCCATCCTTCAATACCCTCATCCAGATCATTTATAAAAATTACAAACAGCAGGGGCCCCAAAACAGACCCCTGAGGTACACCACTTGTAACCGAACTCCACGATGAATAATTTCCATCAACCACCAAGATGTCAGGGGTAAGTTTTTCACTCAGAGGGTGGTGGAATCGGCTGCCAGCAAGAGTAGAGGTGGATTCAGTAGGGTCTTTGAAGAGACTTTTGGATAAGCACATGGAACTTAGGGCTTTATAGGTAAGCCTAGTAGGTAGGGACATGTTCAGCACAATTTGTGGGCCGAAGGGCCTGTTTGTGCTGTAGTTTTTCTATGTTCTATGTTCTGTGGGTGAAGAAATATCTCCTTGTCTCCATCCTAACCCGAATCCTCAGACCGTGATCCCTGTTCTAGACTCCCCCACATTGGGAACATCCTCTCTGCATCTACCCTCTGTGTCCTGTTAGAATTTTATAAGTTTCTATGAGATTCCCCCCTCCCCCCCTCATTCATCTGAACTCCAGTAAAAACAATCCGAACCCTAGTCAATCTCTCCTTATACTCTTGAAGGCAATGCAGCACTCACACAGCGCTGCACTCACATTTTAGCGTGGATTTTAAGCCTAGGCTTTGGCTTGAAGCTGGAATCCATAATTTCATGTCTCAAGTCAGAGTGCTTCCAAAAGGGTCAAAGCAAACATGAAAGATGTATATTTTGTTAAAATAAACTACATGCAATTTGCATCCATATCACTTCTTCCGGCTGTGGTTACTGAACAGATATTGAACTGAGATGTCCTTCCAACCTGATTTGCACTTACTGATTGGTCACAGTTGCACTGTTCATGGATCTTTTTCTCTGACAGACCAGTTGTTAGCTGCTGCTCCAAATTAATGATGTCCCTTTTTTTGTAAACCAGCAGGACCCACAGTGCGGAGCGTTTCTGCCCAGCTAATTTCTAAACCTTCAGCATAAACGTAGCAGCAAATTAGAGATGCGGCAAATCTTTTATTTCCCTGGTGGTTGGCAGGTGAAAAGGCTACACCCGCTCTCCCAATTACTCCCTGTCAAAACAGGCCGGCCCAAGAGTAATGCAGACTCCCTCCTCACCCCCGAGCATGTCCTAGGGGACAGGATGTTGATAATTATGACAATCCTTTACCAATTCCAGTGATAAGCTCAGTTTGCATGGCCCAAGGAAGTGTTTCTCCAGCACCTTTACTAACTTCAAACACCTCACAGTGCCTCACTGCTTTGTGAGGTGTGTTCACTCTTATAATATGAAAAATGTGCTGGCCAGCCGCTTTGGATAGAAATGGGGGAAGGGGGGGTCTGGTGGTGGGAGCAAAATGAGGGAGGTGGTGCTGGGGGCTGCAAATGAAGTGCGGTTGTTCACTGTCAGAGATGGTCATTGCCAGGCACTTGTGTGGCATACGCATTACTTGCTATTTACAAGTATAAGCCTGAATGCCACTCACACCTCACTGTACGTAGGCACAGACTGCTTCATTACTTGAGGAACTGAACACTATAAATCATCAACAAACATCCCTACTGCTGTCTTTATGATGGAGGGAATGTCAGTGGTAAAACAGCTGAAGCTGATTGGGCCTAGGAACTGAGGAACTTCTGTATGGTAGACGGCACGGTAGCACAGTGGTTAGCACTGCTGCTTCACAGCTCCAGGGACCTGGGTTCGATTCCCGGCTCAAGTCATTGCCTGTGTGGAGTTTGTACATTCTCCTCGTGTCTGCGTGGGTTTCTTCTGGGTGCTCTGGTTTCCTTCCACAATTCAAGGATGTGCGGGTTAGGTTGATTGGCCGTGCTGAAATTGCCCCTTAGTGTCCTGAGATGTGTAGGTTAGAGAGATTAGTGGGTATAATATGTAGGGATAAGGGGGTAGGCCCTGGCTGCGATTGTGGTCGGTGCAGATTCGAAGAGCTTCTTTCTGTACTGTACGGTTCTAGATTCTGTGAAATGAAGATTTAATTTCTGCTGTAAAAAAAGCAGCAATTTGCAAAAGTGGCGAATGTGATGTGAGGAAAAAAACCTTTTCACACACGGAGTGTTTTGGGGTCAGGAACACACTGCCTGGTAGTGTGGTGGGGACAGGTTCAATTGAGATATTCATACAATCCCAACAGTGCAAAAGGAGGCCATTTGGTCCAGCAAATCTGCATCAATAGCGCATCTTACTCAGGTCCACTCCCTACTCTATCCCCATAACCTCACATAGTTGCCCCATTAATCCCGGGACATTATTACCTTCTAACCTACACATCTTTGGACTGTGGGAGGAAACCGGAGCATCTGGAGGAAACCCACACAGATATGGGGAGAACATGCAAGCTCCACACAGGCAGTCACTGGAATTGAATCTGGATTCCTGGCACTGTGTGGCAGCGGTGCTATCCACTGTGCCACATTGCCGTGTTGGATGTTTCTGTTCAAGTAATCAATGTGCAGGGGTACGGGGCAAAAAAACAGGAGAATTGGCACCAAGAAGTTTGAAGGTCACAAGTAGGATCATATTAACACTGCAATGAAGTTACTGTGAAAATTCCTTCGGTGCCACACTACTATGCCTATTAGGGTACATTGAGGGAGAATTTAGCACGGCCAGTACACCTAACCAGCACATCATTTGGACTGTGGAGGGTGGAAACCGGAGCACCCAGACGAAACCCACACAGACATGGGGAGAACGTGCCGACTCTGCACAGTGACCCAAGCTGGGAATTGAACCTGGTTCCTTGGCTCTGTGGGGCAGCAGTGCTACCCACTGTGCCACCCCATGACATGATGCCCGTTTGAAGAGATGGTGCAGACATGATGGGCCAAATGGCCTCCTTCTGCGATTCTGATTTTTCTGTACCATCTTTCAGAGCCTCAGGATGTCCCAAAGTGCTTTACATCTAATGAAATACTTTTGAAGTGTAATCACTATTGTAATATAGGAAATGCAATGGTTAAATTTGTTTCCCAGCAAGTTCCATTAAGGTGTACTGTGAGAATGACCCAGATAGTCTGGCCTCAGCCGGAACACCTTTTTTTTCTTTAATACGAGTGGCCAGAAGCTCAGAGTGCAGGTGGGGCCTCGATTTTAAAGCTTAGTTCAAATGGCGCCAGTGTGGCACTCTGTCTATAGAGAGTCCACCTTGGATCATGTGGCTAAGTCCCTGGAGTGGGACAGTGAAAGCAGAAAGAATCTCACAACATCAGCATAAAGCCTATCAGGTAACAAATAAATCCGTTGAACTTTAAGCTGGTGTTGTGAGACTTCTTTCTGTTTTTACTCCAGCCCAACGCCGGCATCTCCACATCGCGGGACAGTGGACCCAGGGCCCCCTGACTTGGAGGGTGAAAGTGCCCCCATCTTCGTGCCTGGGCTGTGGCACCAAGAGCAGCGGCCAGGGCTGATAACTGGCAGGGGGAAGACGGGTACAAGGGTAACACGAGCTGAGCTGCAGTTTGTTGTCAGCTGAGGAAATCAATTTAAGCTGTCACCTCCCTCCTCTCGGCTGTTCCCAAAGGCTACTGCGCACGCGGTAAAATGCTGATGCAATGCTATTCAGAGCTGTGAATGGGGAAGTGTGCTGAAACCTCTACCTTATTTAATACATTACACCAGTGATTATACTTCTACACTACTCTGCAGACTGTGAGGAGCTTTTGGGACTTCCTTGGGTCATGAAAGGTGCTGTAAAAATGCAAGGTTTTCTTTTTAGTTCTTTTCACTCCCTCCCCCCTGCCACAACAATCTCAACAAGAGTGGCACGGTAGCACAGTGGTTAGCGCTGCTGCCTCAAAGTGCCAGAAGCCTAGATTCAATTCCCAATTTGAATCACTGACTGTGCGGAGTTTGCACGTTCTCCCCGTGTCTGTGTGGGTTTCCTCCGGGTGCTCCAATTTCCTCCTACAGTCTGAAAGATGTGTTCATTAGGTGTATTGGCCGTGCTAAATTTTCCTCCCTCAGTGTACTGAACAGTTGCCAGAGTGCAGCAACTAGGGGATTTTCACAGTAAACTCATTGCAGTGTTAATGTAAGCCTACTTGTGACACTAATAAATAAACTTTAACTTACAGTTATATAGCATCTTAAACACTAGCTTAACATTCTACAGTGCTTTCAGGCATAATTTTACATCAAACCACATTAAATGAGATGTTGGATTAAAAGCAAAATATTGCGTTTGCTGGCAGTTTGAAACAAAAGCAGAAAATGTTGGAAAATCTTAGCAGGTCTGGCAGTGTCTACAAAGGGAGAATAGAGCCAATGTGTTGAACCTGAATGACCCTTTGCCAGAGCTTTTTGTTGTGTAAGGAGATATTAGGGCAGATGACCAAGAGGTTGGTCAAAGAGCTGGGGTTTAAGTAACAACTTATAGAATGATGGAGGTTTACAGCATGGAATCAGGCCTTTTCGGCCCAATTTGTACATGCTGCCCTTTCTTATCTAAATACCTAAGCTAGTCCCAGTTGCCCACATTTGACCCACATCCCTCTATACCCATGTAACTTATCTAAATGTTTTTGAAAAGAAAGTTGTACCCACCTCTAATATTACCTGTGGCAGCTTGTTCCAGACACTCAGTACCCTCTGTGTGAAAAGAATTGCCCCTCTGGACCTTTTGTATCTCTCCCCTCTCACCTTAAATCTATGCCCTGTAGTTTTAGATTCTCTTACATTTGGGAAAAGATATTGACTACCAAAAGATAAGGATAGATGCGGAGACAGTAGAATATAAGGAGCGGATTCCAAGCTAAGATGCAGATAGCTCAAAGCACGGCCAGCATTGATGGAATGAAAGAAATTGCAAAATCAACATTTGAGATCATTAAGCAGGAATAGTTCACTGAATGAATTTTATCATTAAGCAGGAATAGTTCATTGAAGGATTTTTATCCGTTCCAACCATTCCCACAGTTGGTGATTCAATGAATTCCATTAAACTAATTTTCCAGTGAAAGAAACATCTTGCCCCAAAAGTCATTGTAGTACCACAAGTCACCAATAATGCCAAGGCAACATTTAAGAGGGAATTTGGTAACCACTTGAGGAAAAAGACATGTTAAAGAGTAGGGAAATGAGATCACAGTAGGCACAGGGAGATGGTGCTGTAAAATTTAATTCTAAAACTTATTTATCACTTGTCACAAGTAACATTAACATTGCAATGAAATTACTATGGAAATCCCTTAGTTGCCACGCTCTGGCACCTGTTGGGTATATTAAGGGCAAGGAACGACAAAAGGTCGTGAATGTAGCCCAACCCATCAGGCAAATCAGCCTCCCATCCATTGACTCTCTCTATACCTCCCACTGCCTCGGCAAAGCAGCAGCATAAGTAAGGATTCCATGTCCCCCGGACATTCTCTCTTCCACCTTCTTCCATTGGGAAAAAGATACAAAAGTCTGAGGTCACGTACCAACCAACTCAAGAACATCTTCTTCCCTGCTGCTATCAGATCTTTTAAATTGACTTACCTTGCATTAAGTTTATCTTTCTCGACACCCTGGCTTTGGCTGTAGCACTACATTCTGCACTCTCTCATTGCCTTCTTTATGAGCCGAACATTTTGTTTTACGCGCAAGAAACAATACTTTTCACTGTATGTTAATATATGTGACAATAATAAATCAAATCAGAAAGAAATTAGCACGGCCAATGCATCTAACTAGCACATTTTTCACATTGTGAAAGGAGCACGCAGAGGAAACCCACGTAGACACAAGGAGGAGGTGCAGACTCCATACAGACAGTGACCCAAGACGGGAATCAAACCACTATGAGGCAGCAACACTAACCACTGTGCCACCGAGCTATTCCTAGTTACTAGTGGCTGGTGATTCAGAGTCCAGGCTGTTGCCTTGTTGACAAGGGTTCAAATCCCACCATAGCAGTACAGTAAGCAATTGGAGCAGGAGTAAACCATTCAGCCCCTCAAACTTGCTCCATTATTCAACAATCTTATGATTTCTCACCTCAATGGTGGCCATCATCTCATTGGCCACGGTAGGTGGTGGAACTGAAACTTAATGAATAAAGCTAGGATATAAAACTGGAATGGTGACTATGATAATTAGTATGAATTGTTGTAAAACCCCATCTGGCTTCAATAATGTCCTTTAGGGAAGGAAATCTGCCATCCTTATCAAGTCGGGCCTACGTGTGTTACAAAACTGCATATAAGGTTAAAAATATGGTGTTTGACAAATGTATGTATTGAAAAGAAATGCTGAAGCCAAAAGAAGAAATCATACAGCGTTGTCTCTTAAAAAAAAACATGCATATTTCTGTGGATTTTAAACCTCAGCAGCAGGTTTGCAATATTTGTATCCAAAGCAGCAACCAGGTTTCCACCATAGCAAAACAGGCTTTTGAATTGAACCAATGAGTTTAAAGCACAGAGACACAAGACCAATGGATTTCAAATGTGAGGTTTGTTGATAGCTGCAATCCATTCAGGTTGCAGGAATACTGTGAGGTAATTCCAGGTATTTAAACCCGGACAAGGAGAAATAACTGTTAGAGTTAGAAAAACGTGCTCTTAGGTTGATTGGTGTTAACAAATTGCCCCTAAATTGGTCGTCCCTCAATCTGGTTGTGGTTCCTTTACTGCAGAGTCCAGTAGGTGTAGACAAAGGTCATAGGTTGGAGAGGGCACTGACAATGTTAAAATGGCAGTGCGAGCTAGTTGGGCCACAGGGCCTATTGCCTCTGCTGTGTTGTTCTTTTGTTCTTTAATTCTTGCCACCTCTTTAGTCGGGAGCGGGGTAGAGGCGAGGCTCTTGCATAAAATCCTGCAGTTTAATATATATATCTTCAGAAAATCATCATCTAAAGAAAAAGGGATACCAATTCAGAAAGTGTTCCAGATGGAAGCATCGGAAGAAAATTCATACTTCTGCTGGTTTTATATTAGTGGCTATATCCTATTAGGATTTATTTCATTATTCTGAATGTGTCTTGTTATTGGAACAGCATTCCACTGGGGAGTTTATTCAGTTTGTTAATCATTTTAATAAAGTTGTCACCAGTTTTGAAATAAAGACCTGTTAATTGTTGCCTGGTATGTAGGGTCTTAGCCATGAGGAGAGATTGGGCAAACTGGAGTTGTTCTCCCTGGAAAGATGGGAAATGAGGGGAGACCTAATAGAGGTGTATAAAATTATGAAGGGTGCAGATAGGGCGAACAGTGGGAAGCTTTTTCCCAGGTCAGAGGTGATGATCACGAGGGGTCACAGGCTCAAGGCGAGGCGGGGGCAGGGAGCAAGGTATAACTCTGATATCAGAGTTATATCACAGAGGATATATCACACTGCAGCACAAACAGGCCCTTTGGCCCACAAGTTTCACTGATCACAGAGGATGGTGGGGGGCCTGGAATGCACTGCCAAATAGGATGGTGAAGGCAGACATGCTGGGATCGTTTAAGATTTAGCTGGATAGTCACGTGAGCAGCTTGGGAATGGAGGGATACAAACGAATGGTCTAGTTGGATCAATGGGTGGCACAGGCTTGGAGGGCCGAAGGGCCTGTTTCCTGTGCTGTACTGTTCTTTGTTCTTTGTTCATGACAGATAGTGTCAGACCAAAAGCAGGTAGCATTCTATTATCTCACACACGCACTCGTATACGATTAGGGAGTGAGGTATCCCTTCGGATGGTTCCAAAATCGCACAGAGGGCAAAATCACCTTGTCATCATTACACATGTCACAGCTCTCTGCAGTGAGCCAGCAGCCCACTCAGTTCAAGAACTATTAGCAATAAATGCTGGCCTTGTCAGTGACATTCACATTCCCATGAAAGAATAAAGGGGAAAACTGAGTAAGATGTGGTACTAGTACTGAGGCACACACGGCGCATTGAATTATCCCCTTCTGCTATTTTCCTTTCCTATGACTAAATAGTCTTGTCAAATATTCATGACCGATCCAATTTCACTCGTGATCCATGCCAGTGAAAAATGGTGTAAATGATAGGGAATTGTGATAACAATTACTGTGTAATTTACACCAGAGATTTTACTGCACATCATTTATTAATTGATTCAACTTATAGGTTTCACTAGCAGGATTTATCATCAAGAATTTTGCATTTGTTTGCAGTTTTACAGCCTAGTGGATTATGTTTAATTCATAAATCCATACAAATCTCTGCATTCACATACCGCAATGAGACTAAGCATGGAATGAGATTTTGCCCTATACCGAGATCCCTCTTAGCTCATGGTCTTTTGTCAACATTGACCCTAGGCCAAGCCCACCGCCCCCACAGTATTGGCGCAAAGAAAAGCTCACTTTTAGATTAACAATTGATTATAGTGTGGGGACATATTTAGTTTGAGATTATTGTACAGAGGAGATATTAGGGGTAAGTTTTTCACTCAGAGGGTGATGAGTGAGTGGAATTGCCGTCAGTGGTGGTAGAGGCGAACTCACTGGGGTCTTTTAAAAGACATCTGAGTACATGGGATTTAATGGGATTGGGAGTTACAGATAGTTCTATGGCCTGGTAGGAATGGGTATGATCAGCGAAACTTGTGGGCCAAAGGGCCTGTTTGTGCTGCAGTGTTCTATGTTCTAATGGTACAGCATTGAATGACACCATACAGTCCCATCAGGGCTGTGACAGGCTGCACCTTCTAAGCTGCTGACAGTTCCTGTCACAGTCAGTATGGGAAAGGAGGTCCAGGAGGAGTGTCAAGCGATGTTGCGAGCATTGATCCTCCTCCAATTATTTATTTATTCCAAAAACTACCATGATTGTTTTTCATAGAATCATAGAATTTCTTCAGTGCATAACGAGGACCATTGAGTCTGCACTTCTGTTGCCCAGGCCCTATCCCATAATCCCACATATTTACCCCGCAATTCCCTCTAAATTGACTTTCTTGGGCCACTACAGGGCACTATGAGGCGGGTGCAATTTGTCTTTTAAAAAACATCTGAATGGTTACAGAGGTAAGGTGGGTATAGAGGGCAAACGCGGGTGACTGGAACTAGCTTCGTGGTTAAAAAACAGGCAGCATGGACAAGTTGGGTCAAAGGACCTGTTTCCATGCTGTGAATGTCTATGACTCTAATTTAGTGTGACTAATCCAGCTAACTTGCGCATCTTTGGAGTGTGGGAGGAAACTGGAGCGTCCAGGGAGGACGTGCAGACTTCACACAGACAGTGAGCCAAGGTTGGAATTGAACCTGTGTCTCGATGTTAGCCAGCAGTGCCAAACACTGTGCCACCATGCCGCCTCTCAAGAGTACGATGTCACTAACTGATATATTGTCCCCAGTGGCAATTCGCATTTGTATAGCACCTTTAACCCAGTAAAAATCTGCAAAAAAATTCTCAAGATATTTCACAGGAGCTTTATAAAATAATGTTTGACACAAAAATAAGGAATCATTGAGGGATATGACCAGTCTCCAAGGAGCTTCTTAAAGGAGAAACGTGAGATAGAGAGACGGAGATGTTTAGAGATGGAATTTAAGAGTGTAGGGCCAAGACAACTGAAGGCATAAGAACTTAAGAACATCGGAAATAGGAGCAGGAGCAGGCCATCTAGCCCTTCGAGCCTGCCCCACCATTCAATAAGATCATGGCTGATCTGAAGTGGATCAGTTCCACTTTTCTGCCTCCTCCCCATAACCCTTAATTCCCTTGTCTATCAGAAATCTATCCACCCGTGACTTAAGCATTTTCAACAAGGTAGCCTCCACCACTTCAATGGGTAGAGAGTTCCAGAGATTCACCACCCTTTGAGTGAAGAAGTTCACTATCTTCTAAGTCTCTATAAAATACCCCCCTCAACCTACTAAACTCCAACGAGTACAGACCCAGTCTATTTAATCTCTCCTCATAAGCCAACCCTGTCATCTCCGGTATCAGTCTGTACTCCTCCAAGGCCAATATATCCTTTCGCAAATAAGCTAACCAAAACTGCACACAATACTCCAGTTGCGGCCTCACCAGTGCCCTGTACAGTTGCAGAAAGATCTCCCTGCTTTTACATTCTATCCCCCTCGCTATAAAGGCCAACATTCCATTTGCCTTCTTGATCACCTGCTGCACCTGCAGACTGGGTTTTTACGATTCGTGCACAAGGATCCCCAGATCCTTCTGCACTGTAGCATGCTGCAACTTTTCACCATTTTTAAATAATATTCCATCTTACTATTATTTCTTCCAAAGTGGATAACCTCCATCTGCCTGGTCCTAGCCCACTCACTCAGCCTATCCAGATCTCTCTGCAGACTTTCCGTGTCTGGTTCCAATTCGCATGGCCGCCAATGGTGGAGCATTTATCATCAGAGCTGTGCAAATGGTTGGAAGTAAGTGTGCACAGAGATCTCAGAACCTTGTGGGACTGGAGGGGGTCACAGAGTTAGGCAGGGGCAGGATCATGAATGCATTTGAAAACAAAGATGAGGTTTTCGCGATTGAGACATTGCTTAATCAGAATGGAAATTAGCGGGCACAGGGGTGATATGTGAATGGGACTTGGTGCCAGTCAGAAATTTAAATAGCTTCATGGCTTAAGGGGTGTAGAAAGTGAGTGATTAGTGTTAGAATAGGTGTAAAAGATATGGAGGAGGTTTAATGCCACATTAGGGTTAACATCGCTACTTCTTGGAGACAATTTGAGTTTATCTCATCCTCCCTCATCTCCTTCCTGCCCTCTAGCCATCACACACCAACGATAAGATACACTGTGAGTAAATTATGCAACATACCCAATCTTTTCGGCCCCTAGAAGTTGCTGGTTCTGGTGAAAGATTAAATCCCATCCAGTCCTTCAAAATGAATTGCGCTCTCTTAGCTTCCGTGCCACAGATTCCTACCTGGGACAACACCACAGTAACCTTGGAGATAAAACAGGTTCCATGCATCAATTCTCCTCAGAGGTTAAAACATTTTAAAATGTTTATTTTAAAAGTGGACAGAAACAATATGCCCTTGCCTGAAGGCACCAGTTCCCATTTAATTGTTGGAGGCATGCCTTTGTATAAAAATACAGGGCGGGTAAGTAGAAACTGCAGAAAGAGAAGACTGCTTTCTGGTGACATTCCTTGATTTGGAATGTGACCCAACCACCTAACCTTTGACCTATCATCACACCAATCAAACAGGCTGCAGGAAAAGCTAAATTTGCTTTTGACATTGGTGACCAGTAAGGACTGGTGATTGAGTCTGCAGTATAGCATGACCTTGCTCACCTGCATTCCCCTAAGTCAGCCTGTAACCACGTTTGGATATAGGATCCCACAATTCTAGGTTCCTAACAGTACAGAAGTGGGCCATTCAGCCCATTGAGCCTGCACCAACAACAGTCCCACCAAACCCTATCTCTGTAAGCCCACGTATTTACCCTGTTAATCCCCTGAGGGACAATTTGGCATGGCACATCTTTGGAGTTTGGGAGGAAACCAGAGCACCCAAAGGAAACCCAGATAAAGGAAGAACATGCAAACTCCACACAGACGGTCAGCTAAGGCTACAACCCAGGTCCCTGACAATGTGAGAATCATTTGGCCCATTGAGCTTGCATGGACAACAATCCCACCCAGGCCCTATCCCCGTAACCCCACACGTTTACCCTGCGAGGCTCCCTGACATTAAAGATCACTTTTACCATGGCCAATCAGCCTAATCTGCACATCTTTGGAGTGTGGGAAGAAACTGGAGGAATCCCATGCAGACACAGGGAGAATGTGCAGACTCCACATATAGTCACCCAAGGCTGGAAATAACCCAGGTCCCTGGAGCTGTGAGGTGGCAGTGCTAAAGAAAATATATATGTAATTTTAGACATTTACTATTTACTTTTCATAGATTCTGGATTCTGGATCTAGACCTTAGGGCCCATAAAATCAACAGATTTCTCGTTCAGGATTCAGGAAGCCAGTCGGAAAAAGTTGCCTTGTTTCAAAAATATTTCATTTTGAACATGGAAGAGCAAGATTCTTATCAATGCAATCTAGGAAGTTGACTGGGTAATAATCTAAATATTTCAGACATAAGTGTTCCTCTCACTGACCTGTCATATTCATGGAGTGGGAATTCTTTATGCCGAATAGGGAGGTACGGTGACATAGTGGTTAGCATTGCTGCCTCATAGCGCCAGGGAGCCGGGTTTAATTCCTGGTTTGAGTGACTGTCTCTGTGGAGTTTGCACGTTCTCCCAGTGTTTACATAGATATCTCTGGGTGCTCTGGTTTCCACCCACAGTTCAAAGATGTGCGAATTAGCGAAGCTAAATTGCCATTTAGAGTCAGGGGGCGAGCAGGGTAAATAAGTGAGGTTGTGGGGATTGAACCTGGGTGGGATTGTGGTTGGTGCAGACTCAGTGGGTCAAATGGCTTCTTTCTGCACTACAGGGATTCTATGATTATACGACCCGGGTTAATTCTGGCCTCACTGTCTGTGTGGAATTTACATGTTTATCCCATGTCTGCGTGGGATTTCTCCGGGTGCTTTGGTTTCCTCCCATACTCCAAAGATGTGCAGGTTTGGTGACTTGACAATACTAAATTGCCCCTTAGTATACTAACATGTATAGGTTAGGGGGATTAATTGGGCTAAATAGTGGGGTTACACAGTTAGGATTTGGGTGGGATGCTCTGTTGGAGAGTTGGTACAGATTCAATGGGCCAAGCAGCCTCCTTCTGCACTGCAGAGATTCTATGGTTCCTATGGCTATAATGCATAACAATGGGATCAATTGGGGCAGTGGGCTGATGAATGACAGATGGAGTTTAATTTAGATAAATGCAAGGTGATGCATTTTTGTCAATCGAACCAGGATAGGACTAACTCAGTTAATGGTAGGACTCTGGGGAGAGTTACAGAACAAAGAGACCTAGGGGTACGTGTTCATAACTCCTTGAAAGTTGAGTCACAGGTGGACAGAGTGGTGAAGAAGGCATTCAGCATATTTGGTTTCATTGGTCAGAACATTGAATAAATGAGTTGGGATATCTTGTTGAAGTTGTACAAGACATTGGTAAGACCACACTTGGAATATTGTGTACAGTCTGTCACTCTATTATCGAAAGGATATTAATAAACTAGAAAGAGTGCAGAAAGAATTTACTAGAATGCTACCAGGAATTCATTGTTTGAGTTATATGCAGACACTGGATAGACTAGGATTTTTTTCCCTGGAATATAGGAGGCCTGAGAGTGATCCATAAAATAATGAGGGGCATAGATTAGAACAAAGAACAACACAGCACAGGAAACTGGCCTTTTGGCCCTACAATTTAACATTTTATTATTTAGTGAGTGCCTCATTCCCATCCTCCTTCTACCTACAACTTTTGTCTAAACTCTTGGACTCCAAAATAAAGGGGTGCAAATTTAGAGAATTATATGTGCACCAGATTAAGGGAGGTCTAATTTAGGGACAATTTGTTAACACCAATTAGCCTAAAAGCACGTTTTTTTGGGTGTGGGAGGAAACCGGAGCACCCAGAGAAAACCCACGCAAGCACGGGGAGAATGTGCAAAATCCCACAGACACCGATCCAAGTTGGAGATCCGTGTATCTGCACAGCAAACAGTGATAGTCACTGAGCTGTCATGTTGCCCATCAATTGGTCCAGTTTAAGCGTACACTAACTACGTGAAGCACTAGGCAACTCTCAAATCAACATCCAAGAGCAGCTCTCGCACGACCCACTGCATGTAAGCCCTTCTTTGGTCAACAAGGCAGACCAAATCACCCGTGGATTAAAAAAAAAGACATCAATAAACACACACAGCCTATACAGACATCCACAGAAGATCCACAGAAGCTCAAACATAAGAGACAAGTGGGCCATAAAATATGTTGGAAGGTCCATAGGAATCTGTTGATTCCCAGGAATGTCCTGAAGCTGTTGATCCTTAACTAGAACATTCTTTTGTATCCCTCCATCTCTATTCTGCTCATGTGCCTACATAGGTAAGCCTTAAACAACTCTAGCCTCCATCGCCCTACTTGGCAGGGGATTCCAGGCTCCCACAACCCTCTGTGTGAAAAACCTCCCTCTAACATCTGAATTATACCTTGCCCCTCTAATCCTAAACCCGTGGCCCTTTGTGATTTTCGTATCCAACCTGGAAAAAAAGCTTTCCAATATTCTCTCTATCTATATCCTTCATAATCTTATACACCTCTATTAGGTCTTCCCTCATTCTCCATTTTTCCAGGGAGAACAACGCAATTTGTCCAAAGGTAAGGGAGTCTAAAACTAGAGGGTATAGGTTTATGGCGAGAAGGGAGAGATACATTGGTATCTAGAGGGGCAATTTCTTCACAGTGAGGGTGGTGAGTGTCTGGAACAAGCTGCTAGAGGTAGTAGTTGAGGCAGGTACAATTTTGTCTTTAAAAAGTGTTTAGATGGGGGTGGGGGGGGGGGGGGAGCAGGGTCACCAGAGGGTGCAGGATTATCAGAGGGCACAGACTCTCCATAGAATGCAGAATCACCATAGGGTGCAGGGTCACCAGAGGGCACAGGGTCTCTGAAGAGCACAGGCTGTAGGTGGGTGAGGACGGGGAGGAGGGGAAATCACAAAGAGTGGATCACTGGCTGGAGGTGGGGACTGGGGAGAATGATTTTCAGCATTTGTTCTTTGGGCGAGTCACCATGGCAACGTTCTCATCTCCTGCTGTTTGAATGCAAACAACAGTGAAATGAGGCACTAAAAACAGAAATTGACCATTCAGCCCATCGAACTGGCTCTGTCATTCATTGAGATCATTTTTAATATCCATCTTACAAGATGTAGGTGTTACTGGATTGGTCAGCATTCATTGATTGATTCATTGGTCAGCATCAAGCCGTTGATGTCGTCTACATGGATTTCAGTAAGGCGTTTGACAAGGTTCCTCATGGTAGGCTGATAGAGAAGGTGAAGGCACATGGGATACAGGGCCAGGTATGTAGATGGGTTGAGAACTGGCTTGGGAGGAGGAGACAGTGGGTCGCAGTGGAAGGCTCATTTTCCAACTGGAGGTCTGTCACTAGTGGTGTGCCACAGGGCTCAGTACTAGGACCTCTTCTATTTGTGGTTTATATAAATGACTTGGAAGAGGGGGTAGGTGGTGTGATCAGCAAATTTGCTGATGACACTAAGATGCTTGGATTGGCGGGGACTGAGGAGCAGTGCCAGGCAATACAACAGGACATAGATAGGCTGGTAGACTGGGCAGATAGATGGCAAATGGAATTTAATCCGGATAAATGCGAGGTGATGCATTTTGGCCGGAATAACGTAGCGGGGAGTTATAGGATAAAAGGTAAAACTATCCGGAGTATAGAGACGCAGAGAGACCTGGGGGTGCAGGTTCACAAGTCTCTGAAGGTGTCAGTACAGGTGGAGAATGTGATAAAGAAAGCTTATGGTATGTTAGCCTTCATAGGAAGGGGTATAGAATACAAGAGTAGGAGTCTGATGTTGCAAGTTATAGAACGTTGGTTAGGCCTCACTTGGAGTACTGCGTCCAGTTCTGGTCGCCGTACTACCGGAAGGATGTGGAGGCCTTGGAGAGAGTGCAGAGGAGATTTACCAGGATGCTGCCTTGTATGGAAGGGCTGTCTTACGAGGAAAGATTGAACACATTGGGGTTGTTTTCCCTTGAAAGACGTCGGCTGAGAGGGGATCTAATAGAGGTATATAAAATTATAAGGGGTATAGATAGAGTAAATGGCGGTAAGCTTTTTCCACCACTAGAAATGGATAGAACGAGGGGTCATGGCCTTAGGGTGAGCGGGGCTATGTATAAGACGAATATCAGAGGGCAGTTTTTCACACAAAGGGTAGTGGGGGTGTGGAATGCACTGCCGAGTAAGGTGGTGGGAGCAGGCACGCTAGGCTTGTTTAAGGGTCTCTTGGACAGCCACATAAGCAGTCTGCAGATAGAGGGATATAGCAGGACTGTCTAAATATCTTATTTGTTTCCACAAGCAGTTCGGTCCACCTTGTTGACCAACAAGGTGCATGCATTCGGCAGGTCATGCGAGGGCTGCTCTTGGATGTTGCTTCAGGAGTGGCCTAATGCTATAAGTCGTTAGTGTATGCTTAAACTGGACCATGTGATGGGCACCATGACAGCTCAGAGACTATCGCTGTTGCTGTGCAGACACATAGATTTGGGCCTGTGTCTGCGGGAGTTTGCGCGTTCTCCCCGTGGTTGCGTGGGTTTTCTCCGGGTGCTCCGGTTTCCTCCCACATCCCAAAAATGTGCTCTTAGGCTGATTGGGTAACAAATTGTCCCTATATTGGTCCCTATATGGAATCTTCCACTATAGACATAGCCTAAAGTCATGGATATGTCATTAAGATGTTAGGACGGTGGCGCGGGCTCGTTGGGCCGAAGGGCCTGTTTCCCGTGCTGTGTTGCTCTTTGTTCTTTGTTCATTGCCCATTCCTAATTGCCCCTAACAGGGTGCTGCTGAGCTGCCGCCTTAAACTGCTGCAGTTTCTGAGGGATAGGTATACCCACAGTGATGTTAGGGAGGGAGTTCCTGGATTTTGACCCAGTAAGAGTGAAGGAACGGATGATCTGTTTCCAAGTCAGGATGGTGAGAGACTTAGATGGAAACCTCTAGGTGGTGGTTTCCAGGCATCTGCAATGAGCCTTCTCACTCCGGGGCAGAGACAGAGAGACAACACAGTCCCCACCCTGTCCCACCTGATTAAATATCCCCACCATGGAGAGGGCATTAAATGCTGCAAACAGTGAGGTTAAAAGTGTGGAAATGACCCCCCACCCTTCAAAATGAAGTTGATGTCAGCTTAATTAATAATTTTAAATCTGAGTTTGATTTTTACTATGCCAAATAATCTGGAACCAAGTGATCTGGAGATCTGGGTGTGGCCAGGAGCTCATTGAATAGTGAAACAGTGCTGACGGGCTGAATGGCCTCTTCCTGTGTGCCTACATAGCATAGACGCCAGGGCGGACTTCAACCAAGTCATAATTAAATGGGAAAAGTTGGTGATTGGAAAGAATCAGGAGTCCTTGACCGATGGGATGGTTTAAGGGCACCAACATTTAGGAGATTTACAAGGATGTTGCCTGGATTAGGAGGCATGCCCTATGAGGATGGGTTGAGGGAGCTCGGTCTTTTCTCCCTGGAGAGACGAAGGATGAGAGGCAACCTGATAGAGTTTATAAGATGTTGAGAGGTATAGATCGGGTGGATTCTCGGAGGCTATTTCCCAGGGCTGAAATGGTTGCTACGAGAGGACACAGATTTAAGATGCTGGGGAGCAGGTACAGAAAGATGTCAGGGGTAAGTTTTTCACTCAGAGGATGGTGAGTGAATGGAATCGGCTGCCGTCGGTGGTAGTGGAGGCGAACTCGTTGGGATCTTTTAAGAGACTTCTGGATCAATACATGGGATTTAATGGGATTGAGGGTTATAAGTAGGCCTAGTAGGTAGGGATATGATCAGTGCAACTTGTGGGTCGAAGGGCCTGTTTGTGTTGTAGTGTTCTAAAAGAGAAAATGCTGGAAAATCTCAGCATGTATTTGGAAGGAGAGAAAAGAGTTGACATTTCAAGTCCAGATGACCCTTTGTCAAAGAGTTTTAGAGTCTATGAGTTAGTTTAAGAGTCTTAGACTAACATAAATATATTGTCACGAGGTGACTGACTCTCACTTTTGTCTCTCCCCAGATACTTGCCGCCCCCGGGATACCAGCTGACCATGAAGACACTACCAACCGGCTTCAGCCGCAGTTCCACAGGGATGCCCCGCTCCCGCAGCCTGTACACCAGGAGGCTCAACCAGTACTGAGCTGCCCACGAGGAGTTTGTGTTTTATTTTGCAGCGCTTTGTAGATACCGGCAGGGCTGCTACGACAAGCAAGCATCTCAACCCTCCTCAGGCTGGCAACGGGAGCTGGGCCTGTCTACTCTCTGAACCACATCTAGCCACAGATTTCTCGGGGGAAGGGGAGGGAAATCAGGGGTTTGGTGGGGTGAGGGAGATAGCTCGCTCCCCGCTTCCCGAATGTGGCGGATCGAGTGTCGGGTAGTCACAGGGTGGGGAGATGGTCAATTAGCCGGGGCAAAGGCGTCCTCCCTGACCAATCTAGGCTTCAAGTGGGAGAGGGGGGAGCCACAGGAAGGTGTCCACGGCCACCGATTTAATCTCTCTCAATCTCTCCCTATTGCTGATGGCCGGCTAAAGGTGGTGAATAAATGAAGTGGCAACAGCTCCAGACGCCAGCGCCTTCACCAGCAGAAGCTGCTGTGATGCTATTAGCTGGCCTCCCCTCCCACCCTCGTGCCTCCTTGTCATGCCTGATAAGAAGCCCTCCACCCCCCGCCTCCACAACCTCTCCCCTTTAACTCCCAAAAAAAAACTTACGGCGGGATTTTCCACCGTGCTCTCCCTCCCTGAAGCAGGAAAATCCTGCCCGAGGTCAACAGCCCTTTCTGTGGCTCCACGCCCCCCCCCGCCCCTCACCCGCTACAATCACCACGGTGGGAAAATTCCCCCCTCTGGGAGCGGGTAATGAAAGATTGCGGACGATTGGCTCATTAACAAGCCCGGTTGTTGGCTGGTTAATTCAAAATGGCAGCCGCGGCATCAACTCACCTTCTGTTATATTGGAGACTAGCGTGGTGATGTCAGATTGCCAACCTGATGTTCGTCACGGGTGGATTTTAGACACTCGTGAGGGTGACGGTGGGATGGGGAGAGGGCAATGTGAGGGAAGGAGCAGTGTGGGAGAGGGTGAGCTATTGGGACTATGCAGGATCCATCCTGTCTGATTTTCAGCCATTAAATCAGGCCCACTGTTTTGAACCAACTGCAGGAAAAACCCACCTTGACTTTTAGCCCAAAGTCTCATCATTTTCCAACTCCAAATGTTTACAGGGCAATGTAGTGGGGTGGGGCTGAGGGGGAGGCATGGGAGGGGGATTGTGGTGTGGGGGTGATGTTGGAGGGGGGATGGCAAGAGTAGGGGGAGGAGGGTTGGCTGGGGTTTGGGGGGGATTGAAGAGGAGGCAAGTGTGTTCCTTTCTCTCTCAGTTTGGAAACAGAAGCCATCAAGATTGAGTTTTGTTTGATTTGTGCTGCTAATGATTATATTTGATTAATTTATTTCTCCAATCCTTCACTCTTACGGTCAGGAAAGTGAACACACCTGATTTTATTTTTAACTTAGTTTTAGCTAGCTGGAGATATGCCTTGTGGCTTCTTTGGCGCCCAGTCACTCTCGATCCAATTACGGGCTCCGGCCTGGTGTGGGAATTCTCACCCTCGCCACCTCATGATGAATGGAATTGTTCCGGGTTTCCGTGGTCCTTTCCGGTGCCATCCACTTGGATACTGATTCGTGCCCCTTTCCCAGTGAGAACCTAAATCAGTTTCAGGTGGCCAACCAACCAGGGCCCTGCCTAATCTCGCTTCCCTCTCTCTCTCTCTCTCTCTCTGTCTCTCCCCCCCCCCCCCCCCCCCACCCCATTCAGTGGCTCATTTGTTCAGGTGGGATATTCTTTCACTCTCAGGATGGTAAAATGGCCAATGGTGTTGGTGGACGGGTCATCAGTCCAGTGACATCACCACCACCTCTGCCCCAACTAGTTCGTTGATGTCCTTTAGGGTGGCACAGTGGGGAGGGCTGCTGCCTCACAGCGCCAGGGATCTGGGTTCAATTCCAGCATCGGTGGAGTTGCACATCTTCCCTTCCGGGTGCTTCAGTTTCCTCCCACACCCCAAAAACGTGCTCTTAGGCTGATTGGTGTTAACAAATTGTCCCTAATTGTCCCTAAATTAGGCGTCCCTCAATCTGGTTATGGTTTCTTTATTGTGGAGTCCAGTAGGCGTAGACAAAGGTCATAGGTAGAAGAGGGCATTCACTATATTAAAATGGCGGCGCGGGCTTGTTGGATCGAAGGGCCTGTTTCCTGTGCTGTGTTGTTCTTTGTTCTTTTAGTCCAGAGATGTGCATGTTAGGTTGTTTGGCCATGCTAAATTGCCCCTTAATGTCAGAGGGACTAGGAGGGCAAATAAGTGGAGTTATGAGGATTGACCTGGGAGGGATTGTGGTTGGTACAGACTCAATGGGCTGAATGGCCTCCTTGTACACTGTAGGGATTCTATGATCAATGATTTAGCGAAGGAAATCTGACAGCTTTTGTCAGTCTTGTCTGTACACGACTCCATCCCCATGGCAATGCAATCAGCTTTTAATGGCCTTTTGAAATGACTCAGCCAACTACTCAGTTTCACGCTCGCGCTTTGAGAATTTGTTCCCCACACAGGAGAGGCAGTGGTGCACTGGTATTCTTGCTGAAAGAGCAATGCATAAACCCGGGGTAATGCTCTGGGTTCGAATCCCAGCAGAGCAGACGGTGAAATTGACTTCAACAACAGTCTGGATTACGCATTGGAGTTTAGAAGGATGAGGACCTAATTGAAATTTACAGGATACTGCGAGGCCTGGATGTTGCCAGTAGTAGGAAAAACTAGAACCAAGGACACAACCTTAGATTAAAGGGATGATTCTTTCAAACGGAGATGAGGAGGGATTTCTTCAGCAAGAGTGTGGTGAATCTGTGGAACTCTTTGCCACAGAAGGTGGGGAAGCCAAGTCATTGAGTGTCTTTAATAGATAAGTTGATTAAAAAAATCAGGATTATGAGGAAAAGGAGGATGGGGATGAGAAAATATTCAGCCATGATTGAATGGTGGAGCAGACTGGATGGGCCGAGTGGTCTAATTCTGCTCCTATGTCTTATGGTCTTAGGAATCCGTTGTTGTATAAGACTATCTGGTTCACTAATGCCCTTTAGAATTGGAAGAATACCATCCTTACCTTGCCTGGCCTACAAGCGACTCCAGATCCACAGCCATGTAATGGGGCATTGAAGGCAAACAAATAAAAAAAAACCTTGGGGGTGACCATCCAGGGAGGCAGTTCACCACACGGGCAGTTAGAGGTGGACAATAAATGGTGGCCTTGCAAACAATTGCCTCCAGCCCTTGAATGAATGAATCAAGAATTTGAGCAGGTGATGAGGTATTCTTCTTAGTGAAAAGAGTACCTCCTGTCAGCGTAATAGACATCGAAAGGCAAAGTGAAGGAGACTTGTGCAGGAGAGGCCATTCTCCAGTAAATGAATCAGATATTTGTGGTTCCAAGGTTAGCCATCCTTGTATTTTACAGCTGTAACAACTGACAGCTTGTCACTACTTATGATTGTTTTCCTCCCGCAGACTGTAAGGGCTGGTCTGAGGGGGAATATCTTATCTGACCTCTTCCGAAGGGGCAGCTGCACAGCCTCGCGCTCCCTTCATGAGACAAAGACTTTCCGGCATCTTCCCTGACTGGGCGACATGTGTCCCCTCCGCGCGCAGTCACTCTCTCTTCCACACGATATCCAAATTTATATTCTGCAAGGTGCGTTCATTTCATCTGCAAGTGTTAGCCAGATTTATGGAAAAAGGACAGGCAGAGTTCAGAGGTTTTTGCACTGGAGGTGGGAAAGGAAGTCTTCCAGTTATATAAAATCTAGAAGGAAGAATAGGCCATTCATCCCGTCGTAACACCTTTCACAACCTCGGAATGTTCAAAACGTTTCATGCTGAGTAACGATGTTGGAAAAGAGACAGCTAATTCACACAAAGCGAGTTCCTGCTAAGAGCAATGAGGTAAATGACAATTTGTTTCCTTTTAGTTGATATTGGGTAAATCATAGAATCCCTACACTGCAGAAGGGGGCCATTCGAATCTGCACCAACGACTATCCCACCCAGGCCCCATTCCCGCCACCCCACCTATTTAGCCTGCTAATAGAACACAGAACATAGAACAATCCAGCACAAACAGGCCCTCCGGCCCACGAGTTGCGCCGATCACATCTACCGATCCACAGACCTATCTATAACCCCCTATCCTATTCGTTTCCATATACTCATCCAGAAGTCTTTTAAAAGACCCCAGCGAGTTTGCCTCAGCAACCTCCGACGGCAGCCGATTCCATTCACTCACCACCCTCTGAGTGAAAAACTTACCCCTAACATCCCCTCTGTATTTGCTTCCCTGCACCTTAAATCTGTGTCCTCTCGTAGTGACCATTTCAGCTCGGGGAAATAGTCTCTGAGAGTGCACCCTATCTATTCCTCTCAACATTTTATAAACCTCTATCAGGTCGCCTCTCCACCTACGTCTCTCCAGTGAGAAGAGTCCCAGCTCCCTCAACCTATCTTCATAAGGCCTGCCTCCCAATCCAGGCAGCATCCTTGTAAATCTCCTCTGAACTCTCTCAATAGCCTCCACATCCTTCCTATAATGAGGCGACCAGAACTGCACACAATACTCCAAGTGGGGTCTGACAAGAGTCTTATAGAGCTGCATCATTACCCCTGACTCCTAAACTCTATTCCTTGATTAATGAAGGCCAGTACACCGTACGCCTTCTTGACCACTTCCTCCACCTGCGAGGCTGATTTAAGAGTCCTATGGACCCGGTCCCCAAGATCCTTCTGCACTACAACACAGCTAAGACTCCTACCCCTTATATTGTACTCCTTCATCCCATTATTCCTGCCAAAATGGACCATTACACATTTATCCGCGTTGAAGTCCATCTGCCACTTCTCCGCCCAGTCTTGCATCCTGTCTATGTCCCACTGCAACTTTTGGCATCCCTCCAGACCATCCACAACACCACCGACCTTTGTGTCATCGGCGAACTTACTAACCCATCCCTCCACTTCCTCATCCAGGTCATTTATGAAAATGACAAACAGCATGGGTCCCAGAACAGATCCCTGGGGCACTCCACTGGTGACCGACCTCCATGCAGAACAAGACCCATCCACAACCACTCTCTGCCTTCTGCCGGCAAGCCAGTTCTGGATCCACGAGGCCAAAGCCCCTTGGATCCCGTGCCCTCTCACCTTCTCCAGAAGCCTTGCATGGGGGACCTTATCAAATACCTTGCTAAAGTCCATGTAACTACGTCCACCGCTCTCCCTTCGTTAATGTGTTCAGTCACATTTTCGAAGAACTCAACTAGGCTCGTAAGGCATGACCTGCCCTTGATAAAACCATGCTGACTATTTCTAATCAGTCCAAACTTCTCCAAATGTTCATAAATCTTATCCCTCAGAAACCTCTCCATCAGCTTACCAGTCAGACTCACCGGTCGGTAATTTCCTGGACTATCCCTGTTCCCTTTCTTAAAGATAGGAACCACATCCGCAATCCTTCAATCCTCCGGAACCTCTCCTGTTTCCATGGACGACACAAATATCATCGCCAGGGGCTCTGCAACCACTTCCCTCACCTCCCTCAATAACCTGGGGTACATCCCATCCGGTCCCGGCGACTTGTCTATCTTGATACAAGTAAACAGGTCTAACACATCCTCTTTCCTAACATCCACATACTCAATCTTTTGCCTCAAACCTGCAGTGCAATCTCCCAGTTCACTTTCCACTGTGAATACCGAGGCAAAGTACTCATTCAGCACCTCTGCCATTTCTTCCGGATTCACACAGACTTTTCCCCCTTCACCTTTTATAGGTCCTATCCCTTCTCTTCTCATCCTTTTACTTTTCACATATTTGTAGAAGGCCTTGGGATTCACCTTAACCTTACCTGCCAAGGCCTTCTCATGACCCCTTCTGGCTCTCCTAATTTCCTTTTTAAGCTCCCTTCTACACACCTTATACTCCTCTAGATCCCTAACATCCCCTAGCTCTCTGAACCTTTTATACACCTTTCTTTTTTTCCTAACTAGGTTCACCATAACCTTCGTGCATCACGGCTCTCGCGTCCTACTTAATCCTCCTGACAATTTAGCATTGGCCAATCTATCTAACATGCACATCTTTGGAGTGTGGGAGTAAACTGGAGCACCCAGAGGAAACCCACGCAGACACAGACAGAATGTGCAAACTCCACACAGATAGTCATCCAAGATCAGAATTGAACCTGGGTCCCTGGCGCTGTGAGGCTGCATTGCTAACCACTTTGCTATCCTCAAGAAAAGGAAAGTTTGCACTGATAAAATGCTTTTTGCAACCACTGGACAGCTCAAAGTGCTTTGCAGCGAAGAAAGTGCTTTCAAAATATCACTCTTGTAATGGAGATTTTGTACGTTGAGGGATAAATAATGTCCGCGAATTCCAGGGAAAGAGAGAATCCATCAGAATTGTGTCTTCCTGAAGTTAGCCATAACATGCACTGCAAAGGAGTGTGTTCAAAATTTTTAAGTTACATGAAACAGCTTAAAATTATGTCCTGGATGGTGTTGAGTTTCTTGAATGTTGGAGGTGCACTCATCCAGGCGAGTGGGGAATACTCCATCACACTCCCGCCTTGTGCCTCATGGATAGTGGAGGAATCAGGAGGTGAGTTACTTGCCTCAGGATTCCAAGCCTCTGACCTGCTCATTTAGCCACAGTATTTACGTGGCTAGTCCTGTTCAGTTTCTGGTTAATGGTAACTCCAGTAAGAAATCTCTCAACACCAGGTTAAAGTCCAACTGGTTTATTTGGTAGTAAAGGCCACTAGCTTTCGGAACGCTGTTCCTTCGTCAGGTGAGTGGAGAGTTCTGATCGCAAACTTACTTCCAAATAAACCTGTTGGACTTTAACCTGGTGTTGTGAGACTTCTTACTGTGTTTACCCCAGTCCAATGCTGGCATCTCCACATAATGGGGATTCCCACAGGATGGGGATATGTGGGCATAGGGCTGGGAAGAGATGTTACTGGATACACACCCCTGTTTATGGGAATCCGCTACATGCTTGGAGATTTCTGACCCTAGAATTGATGAATGATGATTTTGAAGATGAAGTGGTATCACACACTAACAACATCTCACATCCCTCTGCAGTTTAAAGGAACCCCATGTTAAAGCCCAACAGGTCCCCAGCTTTCAGCTAAATATTAAAATAACCTCTAATTAGATTACGCATCAATTCTACAGTATGTGTTGCCATAAACCTCTCTATAGAATCATTGAATGACCTGGGGGGTAGAACCTCTACAGTGCAGAAAGAAGCCATTCAGCCCATCGAATCTGCGCCGATCACAATCTCACTCAGGCCCCATTCCCGCAAACCCATATATTTACCCTGCTAGTCCCCTGCTACTAAGAATAGAATAGAATAGGGACAATTTAGCATGGCCAATCAGCCTAACTCACATCTTTGGACTGTGGGAGGAAACCAGAGTACGCGGAGGAAATGCATGTTGACACGGGGAGAATATACAAACTCCATACGGACAGTGATCCACGGCAGGAATTGAACCCAGGTCCCTGACGCTAACCACTGTAAAAAGTCTCACAACATCAGGTTAAAGTCCAATAGGTTTATTTGGCAACAAACACCACTAGCTTTTGGACCTTTGCCCCTTTGTCAGATAAGTGGGGAGTTCTGGTCACAAACCGGGCATGTAAAGGCACACACAGTTTACAGAATACTCATTAAAATGTGAACCTTTACAGCTAACCAGGTCTTAAAGGTGCAGACAATGTGAATGGAGATAGCATTAAGGATAGGTTAAGGAGATATGTATTGTCTTCAGACAGGACAGTAAGTGTGATGTTGCAAACCCAGGCAAGTCATGGGGGTTACAGATAAAACCACACACAAAAAAATACTGTGCTGTCCAATCAATAGCAATAATAGATCTCATCTATATGGAGGATCTGTTTGACTCCAAAGACATAGGATGGAACTTTATTGCCCTTCCCACCATGGAAATTGGAGCCAGTGAGACAGGATCATACAAGGGGTCGTTGACCTCAGGCAGGATTTTATGTTTTGGGCTGAGTGCTGCCAGAAAGCGCCCTCCTCCCCAAATAATGTTAAGGCTAAATTGATCCTCTCTCTGTCCTGTTGGAATCATTCTCTTTAACCAACTCCACTGAAGAGGAGCTTCCTTATTCAGGGGCGTCCGATGGTGAATTGATACTTTCACCCATTATACTACACTAATGGTTAGCACTACTGCCTTATAGCTCCAGGGACCCGGGTTCGATTCTTAGCTTGGGCCACTGTCTGTGCAGAGTCTGCACCTTCTCCCTGTGTCTCTGTGGGTTTCCTACGGGTGCTCCGGTTTCCTCCCACAGTCCAAAAGATGTGCTGGTTAGGTGGATTGGCCATGCTAAATTCTCCTTAAGTGTATCCAAACAGGTGCCGAAGTGTGGCAATTAGGGGATTTTCACAGTAACTTCATTGCAATGTTAATGTAAATCTGCTTGTGACACTAATAACCAAACTTTAATTCTCGCTCCCTCTTTCTCAGTGTCTCTCGCCCTCTTTCTCTTAGTCTCTCTTTCTCTTTCTTTCCCTCTTTCACTCTCATTCTCTCTTTTTGAGGATCTCTCCCTCTTTCTCAGTCTCTTTCTCTCTGTCTCTCTCCCTCTCTTTCTCAATGTCTCTCTTTTTCTCAGTCTCTCATTCTTTCTCTTTCTCTCTCTCTCTCTCGATTTCTCTCTCGATCTCTCTCACTTTCTCTATCTCTCTCCCTCTCTCTCTCTCAATTTCTTTCTCTCTCTTGACCTCTCTCTCTTCCTCAGCCTCTCTCTCTCTCTGAATCTCTTATTCGCTTTCTCTCACTCTGTACAACTCATACCTTCATCTTCCAGCAGGGGTCAGATTTTACCTTTGGAATGGGCTGCTCAGGTATCTCCGACTGCTCCCAGCCCTGATTCCCACTGTGAGAGAGAGCAGATTATTAGGAATCAATTTTGGTTTATTCAGGGTAATGCCAGCCAGGCGCTGTGTTGATAATACTTGGCACAGCGTCTTTGTGGCACAGCGCTAATCTGGCCCAGTACTAATCGCAACCCGATGTGGAGATGCCGGTTTTGGGTTGGATATAGGTTTCAGGTTCAGCGTTGTTTCTGCTTGTTACACTTCAACATATTTGAAATGTTTTAAAAAAAAGCCTCGCATTCCTTTGCAACTCAAAGTAAATGAGCGCCTGCATCTCCTGATAATTAAAGCTGCACTTTTAGGTCTGAAATAAGATTTACTGTCTGTATGTTGCTGGCGACATAATCTGTTAATGCCTCTAATTTGTGGTGTGGCATGACAAATAGAACATTCTGGCTTGAAATGAAGTTCCGTAAACCCTAAAGACATGAATGTTTCAGTGAAATAAAGCAGCAATAATAAATAGCTGACTCCCTGCAGCCCCTGACCTGTGGCCTGGAGTACATACATTCTATACGCCCCACTCACTCTGATTGACATCAGCAGCTCCGGAGCTTTTCCCTGATTATATACCCCAGGACGGGGGATAAATATCCAGATTGTAAACCCTTGTTACGTTTCCCCGGAGACGTGAGCAGTCAGGAAACTATTAAAGCTGTTAAAACACTCAAAACGCCACTCTGAAGTTACTTTGCGGGTTAAATGGTATTTGGATTACAAAATTGCCTTGGGGCCGGTGGTGATGTGGGGGTGGTGCGTGGCGGGACAGATGGTCTGGGGGCTGCAATGTTAACTGCCTCTAACTTTAATTATTAGTGTCACAAGTAGGCTTACATTAACACTGCAATGAAGTTATTGTGAAAATCCCCTAGTCACCATACTCCAGCGCCTGTTCGGGCGCACTGAGGGCGAACTTAGCATGGCCGATGTTTTAAGTTTAATCATTAGTGTCACAAATAAGCTTACGTTGATTTTTTTTAAATTTGATTTATTGTCACATGTATTAACATACACTGAAAAGTATTGTTTCTTGCGTACTATGTAGACAAAGCATACAATGCATACAGAAGGAAACGAGAGTGCAGAATGCAGTGTTACAGTTATAGCTAGGGTGTAGAGAAAGATCAACTTAATGCAATGTAGGTTCATTCAAAAGTCTGACAGCAGCAGAGAAGAAGCTGTTCTTGAGTCGTTTGGTACGTGACCTTGGACTTTTGTATCTTTTTCCCCGATGGAAGAAAGTGGAAGACAGAATTTCCGGGGAATGTGGGGTCCTTAATTATGTTCGCTACTTTGCCAAGGCAGTGGAAAGTGTAGACAAAGTCAACGGATAGGCTAGTTTGTGTGATGGATTGGGCTACATTCACAACCTTTTGTAGTTTCTTGCGGTCTTAGACTGAGCAGGAGCCATACCAAGCTGTGATACAACCAGAAAGAATGCTTTCTATGTTGAGAGTTATAGTTGGTATGCTAAATTTCCTTCATACTACAATGAAGTTTCTGTGAAAATCCTCAAGTTGCCACACTCCGGCATCTGTTCGGGTACACTGAGAGAGAATTTAGCATGGCCAGTGCACCTAACTAGCATGCCTTTTGGACTGTGGGAGGAAACCAGAAAAAAACCCACGCAGACGTGGGGAGAACCTACAAACTCTGCACAGACTGTGACCCAAGCCGGGAATCGAACCCGACGCTCTGTCACTGTGAAGCAGCAGTGCTAACCACTGTGACACTGGGTCACCCTCAGTAGTGGCTGCATGTGGCTTAAGGTAGTGATGTTCTTCCTGATGTGATGAAAGCTTCCAGGAGGAACAAACGTGTGGCATCAGGTTTAGAAAAACACACTAAATCAGTAAGGACAGAATAAAGGTTGCTGAAGTGATTAGCCAGTAGGCAGGAAGATTTGCTGCAATCTAACCCAGAAGCTTACTGTATATTCTGGAAGCAGCTTTTAGTGAAGAACAAATGATGAGGCCATTCAGCCCCTATTCTGGTCTTCTATTACATGATGGCTGATCTATACCTTAACTCCAATAACTTGCCTTGATTCTGTGATCTCTTCCTACAGAAGAATCTTTCTCTGTATCAGGCCAATTAGTTAGGCCATTTTTCAAATGTTTTTCTGACTCAGTCCATTCGTATTGAAAAAAAAGTTTTGTAATGGAAAGGGGATTTTGTTTTCTGCTGTTGCAATATGCTGCATCTAAGGGTTACGGGAGCTGCAGTGTTGGGGGGGGATGCGCTGTGGAAAAGAGGACGTTTTTTTGTTAAGTCTTGTATGCTGATGATGTCCATCCCTAATCTTTTAACCTTTCCTTACCTGCTCAGGAATTTCACAGTTGGGTAAACTGAGTCCAATATTGAACATTATCAGATCGGTCAATTTACAGGAGGGATGGAAAGCGATGATATAATTGTAGCTACAGGCTGTACCCCACTGGCTTCATGGTTGGGGCCTTGTTATAGAATCCTACAGTGCAGAAGGAGGCCATTTGGCCATTCGAGCCTGTATTGGCCACATTTTAACCCTGGCCCTATCCCCATTACCCCATGCATTTACCTTAGCTAGTCCCCCTGACACTAAGGGGCAAATTAACATGGCCAGTCTACCCAACCCACATATTTTTGGGCTGTGGAAGGAAATCAGAGTACCCAGACAAAACCCATACAGATACGGGGAGAATGTGCAAACTCCACATAGATAGAATTGAACCTGGGTCCCTGGTGTTGTGAGACAGCAGCGCTAACCACTGGCCACTGGCTGAACCAGATGTGAACTGAGGTGGTAGCCATGATCATGCCCCGGTTCTCCCACCTTCAACCTGGGAGGGTTAATTCTCCATGTAAGCTTTGCCTCTCCCTTTATTCGTAATCTCCTCCAGACCCCACAACCCTCTGGGATATCGGTGCTCCTCCAATCTGGCCTCTTGCACATGCCCAGTTGTAATTGCCCCACCGTTGGTGACTGTGACATCGCCTGCCCACGCTTTGGAATTCCCATCCCAATTCCTCATTAAAATGCTCCTTAAAGCCTACTCTTGGACCAAACTTTTACTCACCTGCCCCATTCAGTACCTCCTACTTTTGCTTTTGAATTGATTATGGTTGTATGGGTGCTTTGTGATGTATGTTTGAAGGTTCTATACTCAGCACAAGTTGCTGCTGAGTGCATGGTGAGAAGCGGAGCTGTGATAGTGCTCTGTCCTTGTCTAAGTGTGGCTCAGTGAATTGTTATTGTGGTTTCTGTGATTGTTTCCACTTCAGTGATAAATTCGTAGGAATAGATTGCTGCTTGGATCTGCGGAATGGACCAGTCGTGAGCTGTGTGCCCTGTTTCATACAAAGACAGATGGCATGGTGGCACAATGGTTTACACTGTTACCTCACAGCAATAGGAACCCAGGTTCAATTCCCGCCTTGGATCTGTATGGAGTCTGCACATTCTCCCCATGTCTTCATGGTTCCTCTGAGTGCTTTGGTTTCACCCCCACAGTCCAAAGATATGTGGGTTGGGTGGATTAGAATCATAGAACCTTACAGTGCAGAAAGAGGCCCTTCGGCCCATCGAGTCTGCACCAACTACAATCCCACCCAGGCCCTACCCCATTATCCCTACGTATTTTACCCACTAATCCCTCTAACCTATACATCTCAGGACATTAAAGGGCAATTTTAGCATGGCCAATCAACCTAACCCGCACATCTTTGGACTGTGGGAGGAAACCGGAGCACCCAGAGGAAACCCACGCAGACACGAGGAGAATTGGTCATTGTTAAATTGCCCCTTAGTGTCAGGGGGGACTAGCTAGAGTAAATACATGGGGTTTGGGGGATGGGATTATGATTGGTGCAGACTTGATGAGCCGAATGACTCCTCCTGCACAGTAGGGATTTTATGAATCTTGAACACGAAAGCACACTGCACGTTTATATTCAGTGAGGGAATAATTTGACTGTTTATAGAGTCACTGTAATGGGGATTGATGAGTAATCAAAACGCAACATTGGATTTGACTATAATAAATGTAACATTATATTAAAGGGCAAAAGGTGTGTCACCAGAGGCTGCTAAAAAGCCCTTTGAACTCTGCTCAAATGCCTGATGATTTCCAGACTGGCTGTGCCTTTGGTTTTATGGTGTACCCTGTGTATTGTTTACAGTGCAGTTAGTTTAATCGGAGCTGCAACCTCCCTGCTGTACCTTGAACATTTTTGTGTCACTCCATCATCCAGGTAGCCAGCGCTTTGTTTGAAGTTCCAGGAACGGTCGCTGCCTTACCGTAGAAGGAAAATCAAAAAGGGAGAAAGCAAACTGTTGGAAATTATTGTAATCCGTAAGGTAACGACGGCTGATGGATCTCACCCCCAGCTGGAGCTTTTTGAGGCACCACTTTGGGGATAGATTCCTGTGCTGGCGAGAGAGGGGGTAGCGACCGGCGGGGACTTCTCTGCCCCCCTTCCCCATCTCCCCACCCCCCCACCCTGTTTCATGGCAGTGGGAGGTGGCACCCCATCCACGGCCGGGGGATCTTCTAGTTTCACCGCTGTCGATGAGAATTCCCAGTGAAGTCGCCACACTCTGCCGTAAACCTGTGGCAGGGGGTGTGCCACCGGTGAGACCAGAGAATTCTGGCCCAGACAGTTATGGGTTCAAATCCCCTTCCAGCAAAAGGCAAACAAAAGTCAATGTGGAATCATAGAATCCTTACAGTGCGAAAGGAAGCTATTCAGCCCATCGAGTCTGCACCGGCCACAATCCCAACCAGCCCTATCCCCATAACCCCATGCATTTATCTTGCTAATCCCCCTGATCGGACTGAAGGACTGCTGCACTGTCAAAGGTGCCATCTTTCAAATGAAATAATAAAATATCTTGTGCCATTATTTCAGAAGGAGAGTGAGTTAGCCTCAGTATTTTGGTCAATATTTATCCCTCAACCAACATCGCAGCACCATACAATAGTCATTAACATATTGCTCTTAGCAAATTTTGCCTACACTACAGAGACTTGATTTTAACAGAAACCCATTGTCTGTAAAGTACTTTGAGTTATCAGGAGATTGTGAATGACATGATGTAAATGTGTTTTTTTATCATCCTATTTACTCATCCATCTCTGTTTCAGTCTATTTCTGTATTTACCTGTGTATATTAATCAATCTTTCTCGTTGCATTGGTCCAAGACGTACATTTTGAGTTATAGAGTCAAAGGCTTGCCCTACAACCAGAAAATCCTGCCCAAGTCATAGTAACATAGAAACCCTATAGTGCAGAAAGAAACCATTCAGCCCATTGCTGTAATTTTCTTTGATTTTTTTTGAGTCTGCACCGACCACAATCCCACCCAGGCCCTACCCCATATCCCTACGTATTTTACCCACTAATCCCTTTATCCTACACATCTCAGGACACTAAGAGGCCATTTTTAGCATGGCTAATCAACCTAATCAGCACATCTTTGGACTGTGGAAGGAAACCAGAGCATGCGGAAGGAAACCCACGGAGGACAGTGTGCAAACTCCACACAGACAGTGACCCGAGCCAGAAATCGAACCCGGGTCCCTGGAGTTGTGAAGCAGCAGTGCTAACCACTGTGCTACTTTGCAAATATAGATTCTACATAGAGTTAATGGACTTTTGCACAGTCTGCCCCGTCCGCTACAATTCCCGAGGTGGGCAAGGTGGGAAAGATCCCTCATTAAAGTCATATGGTGCAGAAAAGGCTCATTGGCCCATTGAGTTTGCACCGACAGTAACCACCATTAAAGGTGCGCTAGTCCCATTTCTCTGCACCTGTCCCATATTTTTGAATGTTTTGATATTTGAAGTGCTCATCCAAATGCTTTTTAAAAGCTGTAAAATTTCCAGCCTCCACTACCCTCCCAGCCAGTGCATTCCAGATTCCCACCATCCTCTGAGTGAAAACAAAATCTCAAGTCTCCCTAAATCTCCCACCCCTTACTCTAAAACTACACCCGCTTGTGATTGACCCCCTCAACCAAGGGAAACAGTTACTTCCTACTCACCCTGTCCATGCCCCTCGTGGTCTTGTACACCGTCATCTCTGATGCTTTCTTTGATGTCACACTTCCGAGCAGCACTAGATGACAATAGTTGCTCATTCATTCCTGGCCTGAATCTGAAAATCTACCAGCTTCTTTAATTGGTAGATTTCTCTGAACCATGCAGCAATTTCACTCTGACTGACCTTAGCTTGCCAGCAATTCGCTCCACTGAGTGTGGAAGGACAGACCAGCTCGTAAGTGTTGCCTCTAAAGAAGAACCTCAGGGATCCAGTTCAAATGTCAAGTATTGTGAATATTTCCAGGGTGCGCTGAGACAGCGCAGAACCCGCAGCCACCAATTACACCGAATTGCAGTTAGATATGTTTTGCTGAAGGATGAAGAGTTGGGTTTGCACAGCCTTGGATGCGTCGAGCATCCTTACCAACTTCTCCCTCCACATTCCAGTGAGAAGAATGGATGCAGTTGCAGTGCCCAGAATATGTATCTGGTCCCATTGCTGCCGCAGCCTCCCAGATATTTCTCATGTTTGAAAAAGATGAGATCTTGCTGTGTAGAGAATCCATGACTCTTGTTTTATTCTGCTTTTCACAGCTCCCCTCCTTTGTTCAGCACAGAAGGAGGCCATTCTGCCCATCACACCAGTGCTGAAAAAGCTATCCAATTAGTCGCACTGTCCTGTTCCTGTATTAACTGTACAGTCCAAGGGAATTCTGGTTTTCCTATACTGTTCTGTACTCCACAGGGAGCTTTAAGAGCTGGTGCCACAGGTAAAATTACAACCTTCTCAATTCCCCCCCCCTTCCCCTCCCATACCAACCAGGCCCTGCTCCTGACCTCTGTGCCACAGCAGAGTGCTGGGTTATTATACACTAATGGGGTTAGCCATGAGTTTATGGGGCCATTGGGAGGAGGGCACCTCATTCAGAGGAAAGGACAGTTGACCTCTAGAGCTATCTCCTGGCCCCAACTTGACCCATTCTCACGATGCTTCAAACTCTGGCCTGCTCCTGCCGTTGGAATCATTTGTACGTATTTGGAAACTTCTTCCCCCCATCCATCCTATCAAACTTTAGGTCAGTAATGGGAGCAATTTGGGTGAATTGATAAAGAAAATCAATCTGAGGGCTTTAGACATCTAGACCACTCAATTGGAACACAGCAGCAAAGACCTTGTTAAGCGAGGCAAAACCCCATTCATTCTAACCACGGATATCATTATCGTGCTGGCTGCAGACTTGTGAAGAGGTTAGAATGAGATTCCCCACCGTGTAGAAGAAGTGTGTCCGGACCCATTGAATCTGCACCAACCACAATCCCACCCAGACCCTATCCCCGTAACCCAGCAATTTACATTGCAGATCCCCCTGACTCTAAGGGCAATTTATCGTGACCAATTCATCTAACCTACACTTCTTGAGAGGAAACCGGGAGAAAAAGGCTCAAATATGCTTTGGTCCTGGGACCCAGCAAAGCTGCCCCCTCGCGCCCACCTCCCCAATCCCCTCAATCCATCACTCAAATTAATGAGTAAACTTCCAAGTGTTTGGCCCAAGGTGATTTCAGTCCAACACAAACATATATTGTCTGTGAAATTCGACGGCACAAACATGGACAATGTGACAGACTTGATGGGGTTTTATGTGGTTAATTTATGAGGTCAGCCATCCACAGTTTTTCAGTGTCTGAGAGTGTGCTATGAAATGTATAGTCTCCCTACTGAGCTGTTCAAACAGGCAACCCAAGAAAAATTCATGCTTTTCGCTGAACTTTGCTTCTAACGACTACTGTACAGTGTAACATGGCAGTGTCCTTAGCAACAAATATACTGTTATTTTCTATTCTTGGCTGAAGATGCAGGAATGTTTTATATATTATGGATATATATATATATATATATATAGATATATATAGAAAAATGCAAACAGATGTATTTTGCAGACCAATATTTAGACGTAGCTTTTATTTCAGCCATGTGTTGCAACATTCAGTCTCTAGAGATGTACATGGTATGGCAGTGCCAACTGTTGCCAACATGGAAGCCATTGTAAACCCATGGTTCAGGTATACTGTGCAGAATGGTACAGTGTACAAACATGAACTCACAATCCAATTAGGCTGTAATTTGCGATTTATTACCAGTTTTCAATGTTTCAAAAGTCATTTTTCTTGTTCAATAATAAAAAGTAGTGAATGCAATGATGTGATGCATTGTATAATAAAAATGACTCTTTTAACGCACTTTGTGTTTGTCACCGGGTGGATTTATCCTGTTACAATTCCCCACCTTGTAGCAGCTGAGGATCTGTCAATCTTGGGGATCAGTTGTTCGAGGGTCGTGTGATTTTGTCGAATGGCAGTGTGTGAATTTCATTGATCCAAATAGTTGCCGTATTTAGATCAATCTCGGCAGCTCCAGGCCGGATTTTGGATAATGACCTCTCTCCTCCCCCCCCCCCACCATCAGGGTCAGTGAGGGTCATGAACCTGCACTGTGTGGAACTGTTCATCTTCCATTAATTGGTCAAGTAGGAACCAGATGGAAGAGGTTATTTTTTATTCATTGGTGGGACATGGGCATCGCTGGCTGGCCAGCATTTATTGTCCATCTCTAGTTGTCCCTGAGAAGGTGGTGGTGCGATGCTGGACAGTGGGTTGATTGTTGAAGCTGGAGGATCAATAGGAGGCGTGACTTCAATCTCTGTTCAATGTTTTAAACCTTCAAATTTAGGTCACTATAGAATCATTGAATCCCTACAGTACAGAAGGAGGCCATTTGGCCCTTCGAATCTACACTAATCAGAATCCCACCCAGGTCTTATTACCATAACCCCAATCATTTATCCTGCTAGTCCCCTGACACTTGGGCAATTTAGCAATCTAACGGCACATTTTTGGACTGTGGGGGGAAACCGGAGCGCCCAGAGGAAACCCACGCAGACATTGAGAGAATGTGTAAACTCCACACAGACAGTGGCCTAAGGTCAAAATTGACTTGGGACCCTAGTGATGTAAAGTAGCAGTTCTAACCACCGTGTCACCAATGGGCAGGAATTGGCCTCTTCTCCATGGAATAACTTGTGAGTGCAGCTGAGGCCAGACAGGTAGATAGAGTCTCAGATTCTACCTTGGAGCATTGACCATACCCTCCCGGAGGATGTTGGCTCTATGCAGCAGGCTTCTTCCCCAATATCTTATGGAGTCCAAAGGTCAAGTGAAAAATCCTAACCAACCTTTGATAATAGGTACAACCATCCAGAATTGATTATCTGTCGCTGACAGGTGCGTGGCCCTGCCAGTTCCCATCCTGACTCCAGGAATACGACTTGTGGGGAAGGAGAGGGGTGAGGAGGTGGGGAAAGGGGGTAGAAGGTGGCTGGGAGGAGGACTGGATATATTGATATTGGACATATTGAAGCTCAACACCCTGAGTTAAATAAGGAACTTTCCCTCCATGCTCCACAGGATTCATAGTCAATATGGGCCAGGATGAAGGGAAAATGAGGAGAGGTACTAACAGTAAGAAACTTATTACCCAAAGTCATTTTTAATAAATGAATCGCCATTGTAGTTTAATTGTTGTGAGATTGACAAAGCAGATTTATGCATTGCAAGATCCCAGAAACAATGACAGGGGAAGACACAGCTAGCCTTGTGTAATTCATGATGTGCTATTCAATGACTGCCTGAGTTAACTGGCACCTTAGAGAAAGAGAATGGATTGATAAAGGAATTAAGAGCAGAAGTGGGCAAACTCAGCCCTGCGAGCCTGCTCCGCCATTCAAACAGATCATGGCTTGTCTCTTCCCGATCTCAAATCCACCTCCCCACCTGTTCCCCGTAGCCTCTTATCCCTCTTATTTATCAGAAATATATCTCTTTCCTTCTTGAAACCATTCAATGGTTCAGACTCCATCGCACTATGGAGCAGCGAGTTCCACAAACTCACCACCCTCTGTGAGAAGTAGCTCCTCCTTATCTCAGTTTTAAATCTACCGCCTCTCAACTTATACCTGTGACCTCTTGTTCTTGATTGTCCCATAAGAGAAAATACTTGGCTTCCATTTACTTTAAAACTTTATATCCCTCAATCAGATCCCCTCTTATCCCTCTAAACTCCAGTGTGTATAAGCCCAAACTATTTAATCTCTCCTCATAAGTCAACCCTTTCATCTCCCGAATCAATCTTGTGAGCCTCCTCTGATCTGCCTCCAATGTCGTCCACTTCCTACCTCAAGTAATGAGACCAAAAACTGGACACAATGCTCCAGGGCCAGAATTTTACCGCCTGACCTCCCCAGAATTGGGGTGAGTGAGGCTGGCAGAATGACAATCTCTGTTGATGTCGGACGGGATCTTCTGAGTCTTGGGTGGGCAAGGTGGTAAAATTCCGCCACAGATGTGGTCTCACCAACACCCTATACAGTCGCAATAACACTTCTCTACTTTCATACTGCAGTCCCTTTGCAATAAACGCCAACATCCTGTTTGTCCTTTTTAATTACAGATATTTTGAGGAGGGTTATGGATGATTGTGGGAACATTAACAGCACAGCTGGATATTTGTTTCCCCAAAACTTAAAAATGGCGGTGTTCTTTAAAGTCCCGGATTGACAGTTAGTGGAGGCAGATATAGAAGCAAAAAGTGTCCAAGAAAATGCCACTGTCTGTGCGGTACTGAGGCAAGCTGGGATCTTTCAGACCAAACAGGAACCCAAGACCCTGTCTGTCCTCTCAAGTTGACACAATAAGATATCTCACAACACCTCAGGTGAGCAGGGAGTTCCCCCCACTCACCTGACTAAGGAGCAGTGCTCCAAAAGCTAGTGGCGCTTGCTACCAAATAAACCTATTGGACTTTAACCTGGTGTTGTGAGACTTCTTACTGTGTTTACCCCATCCAGCGCCGGCATCTCCATATCATGACTCTCAAGTTGATCCATGGCGATTACTGGGAAGTTATCTCTTGTATCTTATGTTGAGTACATGGGATTTAATGGAATTGAGAGTTACAAATAGGTCTGGTAGGTATGGATATGATTGGCGCAACTTGTGGGCCAATCATATCCATGTTCTATGTTCTATCTTGGCCAATATTTATCCCTCAACGAACATTATTTAAATAAAAACCCAGATTAACTGGGTAATAGAGATTAGGAGCAGAAGGAGGCAATTCAGCTCTTTGAGCTGAACCTTTTGAGGTCATTATCACAATTGTGTTTGTGGGAGCTTGCTGTGCACAAATTGTTTGCTCTGTTTCCTGCATTGGCGGTGACCATAGTGCAAAAAAAAATTAATTCACTGTGATTGCTGTGCCAGAAAGTCCCTCCCAATGAGTTTAGAAAAAGGCCGCTCCCAGCCAATCAGACTGAAGGCTGAAGCATTGTCGCTGAGGGATTGTTTCCCCATTTCCAGGGAATCTAAAACACGGAGGCACAGCCTCAGGATGAGGAAAATGATCATTTCACACCAAGTTGGAGAGAAATGACTTCTCCATTCAAAGGGTTGTAAAGCATTGGTATTTTCTACTCCGGTGGTTTGTGAGGATTCTGTCGACAATTATATTTAGAATCCCTACAGTGCAGAAGGAAGCCATTCAGCCCATCGAGACTCCACTGACTATAATCCCACCCAGGCCCTATTCCCGTAACCTCACGTATTCACTCTACTAGGCCCCCTTACACTAGGGTTAATTTAGCATGGCCAATCTACATAACCTGCACATCTTTGTGGGAGGAAAGTGGAGCACCCAGAGGAAACCTACGCAGACATGAGGAAAACGTACAGACCCTGCTCAGTGACATGAGGCTGGAATCAAACCTAGGTCCCTAGCGCTGTGAGGCAGCAGCGCTAACCACTGTGCCACCGTGCCGCCCTGGGATAGACAGATATTTGGGTCATTCAGGGAACCAAGGGATAAGGGGAGTAGGTGGGAGTTGAAGTTGGTGATCAGCCCATGACTGTCTCGAAAAGTGGAGCCGGCTCAAAGGGCCAAATAGTCAACTCCTTTTCCGATTGTGTTGTTATCCAGTGCTTCAAAGATTAAGATGAATGGACAACAGATGATACATTGGGCTGAGCGTGCACAGAACACATTTCACACAGGATTTCTCTCTGACCTGTCCTTGAGCAACTGTTTAAACCTGCCATTAGTTGACAATGAAGTGAGCATTTATCCGTCTCATCTGGTTATGTGCATCCCAGCTGAAAGCTGGGCTTTGCCGATGTTTCTGGGATAACTCGACAGATGCAATCCACAGCCTAATCCTTTGTCGGATTTGAAAGATCCAGATCTCTGGCATAATGACCGTGGCAGACATACGGCATCACAGGCACAGCGAGTGTTGCATTTTCTCTAGGCTATTCGGAATGTGCAAATTCAACAGCAATTTTCAGGAGGGAATTACGGAAATGGAATTGTAGAATGGCAACAGCTCAGAGGGAGACCTTTTGGCCCATCATGCCTGGCCCTCTGTAATTCATCAAGTGCCGCACCCCTACCTTTCCCCCGTAGTCCCTGACCATCTTTCCTCTTCAGATAATGCTTCAATTTTCCTGTGAAAGCCTTGATTGAATCTGATTTCACTGCGCTGTCCTTGAAAAGGAAATACTTACAGTGCTGGCAATTATGAAGTGGAGGACGGGACTTGTTCTGATTCTGTGATGACAGCTTGTAGTTCCAGTACTTGCCCTACATAGATCTACATTGCAGAAGAGCTGGCGTTTGAAATGGTGAGATGTACAAGAACATCTCACGCTCACAAGCAATTCTGTGTGGCCAAATTCCCCTCCAATCTGGCTTTCAATTTTGCCAATGACACCACCATAGTCATTCAGATCTCAAACAATGATGAGACAGAGTACAGGAAAGAGATAGAGAATCTGGTGAACTGGTGCAAAATCAATAATCTTTCCCTCAATGTCAACAAGGCAAAGAAGATTGTCATTGACTTCAGGAAGTGTAGTGGAGAACATGACCCTGTCTACATCTATGGGGATAAAGTAGGAATAGTCAAGAGCTTCAAGTTTCTAGGTGTCCAGATCACCAACAACCTGTCCTAGACTCTCCATGCTAAAACTCTCGGTAAGAAAGCTTACCAACACATCTATTTTCTCAGAAGATTTGGCATGTCCGTTATGTCTCTCACCAACTTTTACAGATGCACCATAGAAAGCATTCTTTCTGCTGTTTCACAGCTTGCTATGGTTCCTGCTCTGCCTAAGACTGCAAGAAACTACAAAGGATTGTGAATGTAGCTCAGTCTATCATACAAACCAACCTCCCATCCATTGACACTGTCTAGACTTCCCACTGCCTTGGAAAAGCAGCCAGCGTAATTAAGGATCACACACACCCCAGGCACATACTCTCTTCCACCCTCTTCTGTCAGGAAAAAGATACAAAATCTGAGTCTTGTATCAACTGACTCAAGAATAGCTTCTGTCCTACAGCCAAGAGACTCTTGAATGGGTTTCCCTCACATTAAGTTGATCTTTCTCAACATCCTAGCTATAACTGTAAACTACATTCTGCACCCACTCCTTCTCAATGAATGGTATGCTTTGTCTGTATAGTGCACAAGAAACAATGCATGAAACAATAATAGATCAAATCAAATCCAATCAAACAATGATTTCCAGTCTCACATTTTTCTTACATGGTGTTGGGGATTGTTTCAGTACATTCTGGAGTTTTATTTGGAGGAGTGTTAGTTGGACACACACCCTTTATCCCTTCGAACATCTGGAGTTCCCAGGAGTCGGTGACATTGTAATGGGAATGAGTTGGGAAACTTCACACCTCTACTCCCTTTCTGCCTCCACTTTTCATTCCTATCCCCTCTTACCCTCACTCCTCTCTCTCTTCCTGTTGTCCTCTCTCCTCTCCTCTCCTGCCAGGTATGGCTGTACAGATGTCAGTTGCTGTCCACTTCAGACTGAAGCATGTTTTACACCCAGCTATTTGACCAGGAGGTGCGTCATTGTTGACCCCGATCCTAAACTTATTCATATCCACGCACCTGTGGATCCCAACAGGACCACCGGGAATCAGATTCAGGTGGGAAAAGTTGAGAGTTTGTCAAATGCGGGAGATGTGACTGTGGGAGTGAGAGTGAGGATAGGGATGGGGGGAGGTTTGTATTTGGAATTGAAAGAAAATGATTTTGGGCCAACTCTGATTCATTTGCACAAGCAAATACATTAATCCTTGTTACTGTAAATTTACGTTTGGCAACAAAGATGTAAAATAAAGTGACAGATGGATTTGCAGTGAACTTATATTTACTGGCAAACTGATCCAACAACAAGTTATATTTATATCACACATTGAATGTAGGAAAATATCCAAAATATCTTAACAAAAGACATATGGTGGGATTTTCCACACTTTCCTCCCCCGCTGAGGTATCCTGGCAGTGAGAGGCAGATACACCCGAATATCCCACTGATTGGAGTGGGACCAGAAGATCCCGCTAATGGCAGGACACCACCACTGAACACGCCAAGAAAGGGGGAGGAGTGATGGATAATCCCATCCATTATGTTAATTTATTAATTCTGAATGTATTATTTATTAAAAACATTGAGCCACATAAGGAGATGTGAGGTTAAATAATCTTGGCACTGCAGGGCGGTTACACATCTTTGGAGTCTGGAAAGAAACCAGTGCTCTGGGACATCTCTGATCTTAATCGCTTCCACCTTCTTCTGTTGCCTTGGCACTCAGATCTACATTAATAACCCCCAAAAACCTCTCCACCACTGACTTACTTTCTACTTTTAAGACACTCAGCGCCAGGGTTCGATTCGCAGCTTGGGTCACTGCTGTGTGGAGTTTGCACGCTCTCACTGTGTCTGCGTGGGTTTCTTCTGGGTGCCACTGTTTTCTCCCACAGTCCAAAGATGTGCAGGTTAGGTGGATTGGTCACGCTAAATTGCCCCTTCGTGTCTGGGGGATTAACTAGGATAAATGCATGGGATTGCAGGGATAGAGCCTGGGTGGGATTGTTGTCAGTACAAACTTGATGGGCTGAATGGCCTCTTTCTGCACTGTAGGATTCTATGGCTCTATGGGTTCTACAAAACCAGAGCACCCGGAAGAAATCCAAGTAGACATGGGAAGGACGTGTATGCTCCACACAGTCACCAGGGCTGGGAGTGAACCCGGATCCCTGGCACTGTGAGGCAGCAATGCTAACCGCGTGCCACCCTGACAGGATGGGTCTCTTTCTTCTCATTGCTGTTGCATTTAAACTTTCCAACAAATTGAGGCATTGTCATTCTCAATTCAGTCCCCAGTAGCTTATCAGGACACAGCACCCAGTGCTCCTGATGCAGTACTAAGATGGAACACCACAATCAGGGGGCCAGAATATTACAAACCATCGTGCTGGATTAGTGGGGAACACTGTTCCGAAGTTGGAGCTGGAAGGCAATTTAAAGGGAGCTTTATCCTGTATCTAAGCCATGCTGTGCCTGCTCTGGGAGCAATGGATGCTGATGGAGAGGTGGGTGGAGGGGAGGATAGGTGTCTAAGATGGAAAACCCTTCGCCTCCCAGCATGAAGGTGCCTCAGGAACAGTTTGGTGAACATGGCATTTGGAAACATTCAAGTGCTGTAATGATGCATTATCTATAGCAGGCATTGCAATGATATTTGTGATGGAGTTTCCCTCTTGAGAAATGCTTTACAGTCAACCGGTTTCGAATGAAACCACTGCGGAATAAGTCAATTGCTATTTGCCATGACAGCTATCGGCGCTCGAAGGGGAATCTCAATCTCTTTGTCAATTCATATAAAATAGCGAGCACTTGCTTCTGACTGATTTGACAGAGAGGCACACGCTTCTACAAAATGCCTGCGTGAAATGGAGGGCAATAGGTGGGAGCAGCCAATTAAATCAAAGGAGAAAAAGATAGCAATTAACGGAATGTTAATTTGAGCCTGCGTTAGCACACAGACAAAATGGCCTTTACAGAGAGTGCAGTGACAGATCCCACCAGTTGCTCTGGATTCCTTCCACAGTCTGAAAAATATGCTGGTTTGGTGCATTGACCCGAACAGGTGCCGGAATGTAGTGACTAGGGGATTTTTACAGTAACTTCATTGCAGCCTTAATTTAGGCCTTACTTGTGACATAATAAATAAACTTAAAACTTGAAGAAGCTGTTCTTGAGTCGGTTTGTACGTGTCCGCAGGCTTTTGTATCTTTTTCCCAATGGAAGAAGATGGAAGAGGGTATGTCCAGACTGCGTGGAGTCCTTGATTATGCTGGCTGCTTTTCCAAGGCACTGGGAAGGGTAGACAGAGTCAATGGGTGGGAGACTGGTTTGCGTGATGGTTTGGGCTATATTCACAACGCTTTGTAATTTATTGCAGTCTTGAGCAGAGAAGGAACCATACCAAGCTGTGATACAATCAGAAAGAATGCTTTCTATGGTGTATCTGAAAAGGTTGGTGAGAGTCGTGGTGGACATACAAAATTCCCTGAGTCTTTTGAGAAGGGATGGGCAATAAATGCTGGCCTTGCCTTACAGATGGAGTGTCAGAAGGTAAAATCCAATACCAGCATCTTGTGCTTAAGCAAAGGAGACTACAATGGGATGAGGGATATGTTGGCTAAGGTAGATTGGGAGCAAAAGCTTTATGGTGGGACAATTGAGGAACAGTGGAGGACTTTCAAAGCAAATTTTCACGGTGGTCAGCAAAAGTATATACCAGTGACAAGGAAGGACTGTAGAAAAAGGAATAATCGGCCATGGATATCTAAGGAAATAAAGGAGTGTATCAAATTAAAAGAAAATGTACACAAAGTGGGAACCTAGAGGATTGGAAAATCTTTAAAGGTCAACAGAAAACCATGGAAAAAACTATAGAGAAAGGTAAGATGGATAATGAGCGTAAACAAGCTCAGAATATAAAAACAGATTGCAAAAGTTTCTACAAATATATAAAAAGAAAAAGAGTAGTTAAAGTAAACGTTGGAATTTAGAGGATGAAAAGGGAGATGTAATAATTGGAAATGAGAAAATGGCTGAGGCATCAAACAGGTATTTTGTGTCAGTCTTCACCGTGGAAGTCACAAATAAGATGCCAAAAATTGATCACAAGAAGACTATGACAGGCGAGGACCTAGAAACTATCATTATCATGAAAGAGGTAGTGCTGGGCAAGTTAATGGGGCTAAAGGTAGACAAGTCTCCTGATCCTGATGGAATGAATCCCAGCGTACTAAAAGAGATGGCAGGAGAAATAGCAAATGTACGAGTGGTATTTACCAAAATTCGCTGGATCTGGGGTGGTTCTCACTGATTGGAAAACAGCAAATGTGATGCCATTGGTTAAAAAAGGAGATAGACAAAAGGCAAGTAACTATAGGCTGGTTAGCTTAACATCTGTAGTAGGGAAAATGTTTGAATCTATCATCAAGGGAAAAATAGCAAGACATCTGGAATATAAATTATCCCATTAGTAAGACGCAACATGGGTTCATGAAGCGAAGATCATTTTTTACTAATTTGGTGGAATTCTTTGAGAACATTACATGTACAGTGGACAATGGCGAACCTGTGGATGTGGTGTATCTGGATTTTCAGAAGCATTTGACAAGGCACCAGACCAAAGATTGTTACATAAGATAAAGGTGCACAGTGTTACAGGTAATGTATATTCATAAATAGAGGACTGGTTAATCATCAGAAAGCAAAGAGTAGGGGTAAATGGGTGATTTTCTGGTTGGTGATCAGTGACATTGGTGTACCTCAGGGATCAGTGTTGGGACCACAACTGTTTAGCACTTACACAGGTGATTTGGAATTGGGGAGCTAGTGTAGTGGGTCAAAATTCACAGACGACACTACGATGAGTGGCAGAGCAAAGTGTGCAGAGGGCACTGAAAGTCCGTAAAGAGATATAGATAGTCTAAGTGAGTGGACGAGGGTCTGGCAGATAGAAAGATTAGTGGAAACCTCGAGGATTACAAAATCTTTAAAGATCAACAGAAAACCATGAAAAAAGCTATAATAGTAAGGTAGATCATGAGGGTAAACTAGCTTAGAATATAAAAACAAATAGCAAACGTTTCTACAAATATATTGTTGGTATCGTGAGGTCATCCATTTTGGTAGGAATAACAGCAAAATGGATTATTATTTAAATGTTGCGCAGAGGGACCTGGGTGTCCTTGTGCAAGAATTTCAAGGAGTTGGTTTGCAAGTGCAGCAGGTAATTAAGAAGGCAAATGGAATTTTATCCTTCATTGCCACAGGGATTTGCTCAGCAGTGTTCAGACCCTTGCCATCTTATCAACCAACCAGCATCTCCTTCTCCCACAATGTAAATTATAAATGGGAGTTTCACAGTAACTTCATTGCAATGTTAATGTAAGCCCACTTGTGACACTAATAAATAAATCTTTACTATAAATTGTTGGAAATTTGGTACATTGTGTTTATCTTAATTGAGTCAAGATGCAAGTGTAAGGTCTCAGCAATATATCAGGGAGGCATCAAAGGGGACACAGGCTATTAGCCTGAAGATGGAGTTTATAAGTGAGGGCCCAATAGTGCAATACACAAAATTATTTTCACAAAAGGGATACAGATTTCTATTGCCTTTCAGGAGCTCAAGAACCCCAGTGCCACTTCACAATGGAGTCCTTTAAAAATGCAGTTATTATTGTAATGTAGATAATGCTTAAATTATTTCCTTTATTGTTGCAAGATCGATGAAAATGAGCATCTCATAAATCAGCAGTTGTACAGATTATTCTGTTTGTACATTTCCCTTTGGTTTTGTTCTAAGTTATTAACAAATATTATTTCAAATTATCCAAGAACTTTGATTGGCAACTGCTTAGGGTTGCTCGATTTTAGGCAACTGAAATGCCCCTTTTGAGATTTAACCTTGCCTGATAATGGTCTTCATTTCCCAACACTGAACACTGATAACTGTGCCCAGAATCCCGGGAATGAAGCCATATTTGTTCCCCAGTTACCATAACAACTTGAAAACTGGAGCCTGCTCTTGGAAATGGAGTCGAGTGACTGAACTTTTCAGCAATTCTAAGTGAACGAGCTACTGAATGAGTCTCAGTTGAAATAAGCAAAACAAGACTTGGAGATAGAGGGAAGATTTTATTTTTCTCTAGGGGTGGCACAATCGTTAGCACAGCTGCCTCTCGGTGCCAAGGATCCAGGTTCACTGTCTGTGTGGAGTTTGCACATTCTCCCTGTGTCTACATGGGTTTCCTCCGGGTGTTCTGGTTTCCCCCCACAGTCCAAAGATGTGTGAATTGGCCATGTTAAATTGTCCGTTAGTGTCAGGGGGACTAGCTAGGGTGAACGCACGGGTTTAGGGCCTGGGTTGTATTGTGTTTGGGGCAGACAAGATGGGCCAAATGGCCTCCTTCTGTACTGTAAGGATTCTATCACCTAACTTTATTCTCTTTCAAAAACAGGATGCTGCCTGTATGGAAGGGCTGTCTTACGAGGAAAGGTTGAACGCACTGGGGTTGTTTTCCCTTGAAAGACGTCGGCTGAGAGGGGATCTATTAGAGGTATATAAGATTATGAGGGGTATAGATAGAGTAAATGGTGGTAAGCTTTTTCCACCATTAGATTCGGATAGAACGAGGGGTCACGGCCTTAGGGTGAGGGGGGCTATGTATAAGACTAATATTAGAGGGCATTTTTTCACACAAAGGGTAGTGGGGGTGTGGAATGCACTACCGAGTAAGGTGGTGGGAGCAGGCACGCTAGGGTTGTTTAAGGGTCTCTTGGACAGCCACATGAGCGGTCTGCAGATAGAGGGATATAGGAGGACTGTTTAAATACTTTAATTGTTTCCACAGGCTGTTCGGTCCACCTTGTTGACCAACAAGGTGCATGCATTCGGCAGGTCATGAGAGGGCTGCTCCTGGATGCTACTTCAGGAGTGGCCTAGTGCTTCATGTCCTTAGTGTATGCTTAAACTGGACCATCAGATGGGCAACATGACAGCTCAGAGACTATCGCTGTAGCTGTGCAGACACATGGATTTGGGCCTGTGTCTGCGGGAGTTTGCGCGTTCTCTCCATGGTTGCGTGGGTTTTCTCCGGGTGCTCTGGTTTCCTCCCACATCCCAAAAATGTGCTCTTAGGCTGATTGGGTAACAAATTGTCCCTATATTGGTCTCTATATGTCATTAAGACGTTAGGACGACGGCACGGGCTCGTTGGGCCGAAGGGCCTGTTTCCCGTGCTGTGTTGTTCTTTGTTTGTTCTTTGTAACAACTTGCATTTATATAGTGCTTTTAACATGATAGAATATCTATCAGAACTTCACTGGACCATTATAAAAAGTATGACACTGAGCTGCATAAAGGGATATAACAGATGATTAATATTGTTTGGGTTTGTTCTGTAGGTCTGCACTGTTCAGAGGCTTGTAATGAGGCCAGTCATGGATATGTCATTAAGACATTGGGACGGTGGCACGGGCTCGTTGGGCTGAAGGGCCTGTTTCCCGTGCTGTGTTGCTCTCTGTTCTTTGTTCTTTGTAAGATTAACAATACCTGTTCACCAATAACACATAACTATTACCATGATTATGTATGGAAATATTTAACTTTAATAAGACCCGCAGTATTAAATTTAAAAATGGATATCTGAGTCAAGCATAGCTGAGGAGAAAAAGAGTTTCAGCCACTGGCTGATTAACTGTGGTGGAATCATACTCTGTGTCCAGACAAAGAAACACAAAATGAAAAAAAGACATAATAAACAAACTGATATCTCCTGTGGAGATAATGGAAGCTGATTACCGTCACAGAAAATAACTGTGATAGCATTAATTGTGAAGAGGACCATCAAGAGGCTATAAAGGGACATAAATAGGTTAAGTCAATGAGCAAAATTCTGGCAGTGTATAAAGTGAGCAAATGTGATATTTACCATGTTGGCAAGAAGAATTAAGAGGAAGCTTATTATTTAAACGGTGTGGAGATGGGGCATTGGACTGAGTTGGGCACAGTAAGAAATCTCACAACACCAGCTTAAAATCCAACAAGGTTATTTGGGATCACGAGCTTTTGCAGTGCTGCTCCTTCATCAGATGAATGGAGAGTTGGGTTCACACACACAGCATATATAGACAGAGATACAATTGCATGATAATGATTGGAATGGATCCAGGAGACTTCCAAATAGTATAAGCTAACATATTTCAGAATGTAAAAGCTATTAACAATGTTTGAACACTGATGTCACTTATGCTTATTCAATTCTTTAATTTTCCTGACTCTAAGGTTCCACAGAAATCCTTATCCAACATCCGCAGTGGAGAACTCCATTGCCTTTTCCTGTTTTTAAGATTTCCTGTTGCATTCTTTTTCAGGTGTGTAACCCACATCTTAGATTGCTTATAGAATTTAACAGGGCAGTATTGGCCTTCGCACCATGCCTGTTCCTGTACACCAGGACGGGAGAATGTGGCTGATTCACTTCTGTGGATGCCGGGTACTTTATTCATGGGCTTACAAGCCAGCTTTCCTGGAAAAAAATCATCTTCTGTTCCCCTTGCTTTGCGAGTTTTCTACACTCTAAACAGGCTGCGAAATGGGATTGGAGTTCCCCAGTTTGGGTCATCGGTACTGCTTGTATCTTTACTGTCTGGGGATTGTGCGTATGATGTTTCAGGTCTGACCCCTGTTTGTAAACCCATGTGATTTGGAATCTGGGCCATTGCTTGAGGTATGAAAAATAACTGGTAGGGTAGGTACATCCTCCCACAGGATGAAGCCAGGCATTGCTGAAGTAGTGATTTTTAATTGATCGAGCTTGTTGGGAAGTGCCACTTGTCATCTAATGAGGTCTGCCAGTCTCAGCAGGGTAACTGTTGTATTCAATTAATATTTGGGAGAACTTCTGAATAGATGGTCTTAATGAGCTGAATTTCTTTTGTGCCCTGGAGATTTTCTCTTGCGATAATGAAAGAATATTTAGCAACGGATTAATGACCATCTGAAGCAGACCTTTTGCACGGATCAAACCCACCTGTTCACCATCGTACCGTAACTATCAGAAAGACAAAAGTTGCATTTATATAGCTGACTTTCAGGACATCCTGAAGTATTTTACACTCAATGAAATGCTTTTCTGAGTTCAGTCATTGTTGTGATACTAGAAAAGAAGTCAGCCAATTACAAGCCAGTTGTGTGAGTAGGTGATCCATCTAGACCCCCCTTCTTCCTCTTCTTGAGATCCTCAGCATCACAGTCTTCAGACATTTGACTCACTCTGCGTGATATCAAGAAACAGATGCAGGCACTGGATACGGGAAAGGCTTTGGGCTCTGACGATATTCCAGCAATAATGCTGAAGACTTGTACTCCAGAACCAACCACTCCCCAGGCCAAGCTATTCCAATACAGCTACAACACTGGCATCTACCCAGCAATGTGGAAAATTGCCCAGGTATGTCCTGTACTAAAAAGAACTCAGTAAGAATCTAGCAACACCAATTTTAAATCCAACTGATTTATTTGATAGTAAATTTGCGAGCTTTCAACACTCTGTGTCTTCGTCAGGCAAATGCAGTGTTCTGGTCTGCAATAGCACACATATCAACACAGACAGTCACAGATTGCTGATTAGAATGCGAATCCTTACAACTAACCTGCTATTCAAGTGTTAAAGTGGCTAACAATGTGTGTGAAGGGAATCCTGAGCATTGGTTAGAGAATTGTGTATTTTCTCCAGACAGCACAGTAAGTGAGGTTTTTTGCTAACCTGGGCAAGTTACAGGGGTTACAGATAGTGTGACATGAAGCCAAGATCCCTATTAAGACCGTCCTCACGCGTGAGGAACTTGGCTATCAGTCTCTGCTCAGCGACTCTGCCCTGTCGTGTGTCACAAAGGCCCCCTTGAAGAACATTTACCCGCAGGTCGGAGGCCGAATGCCCATGACTGCTGAAGTGTTTGCCCACAGGAAGGGAACTGTTTTGCCTGGTGATTGTTGAGCGATGCTCATTTATCCGCTGTCGTACTGTCTGCATGGTCTCCCCAATGTACCATGCTTCGGGACATCCTTTATTGCAACATATTAGGTAGACAACGTTGGCCGAGTTGCAAGAGTATGTACCATATACCTGGTGAATGGTATCCTCATGTTTGATGATGTCGTCCGTGTCTATGATCTGGCATGTCTTGCAGAGGTTGTTGTGGCAGGATTGTGTGGTATTGTGGTCACTGTTCTCCTGAAGGTTGGGTAGTTTGCTGTGAACAGTGATCTGTTTGAGGTTGTGTGGTTGTCTGAAAGCAAGAAGTGGGGGATGGGGATGGCCCTAGCGAAATGTTCATCGTCATCAATGATATGTTGAAGACTCCGGAGAAGATGTCGTAGCTTCTCCACTCTGGGGAAGTACTGGACAACAAAGGGTACTCTGTCCACTGTATCCCGTGTTCGTCTTCTGAGGAGGTCAGTGCGGTTTATCGCTGTGGCACGTCGGAACAGTCGATCGATGAGTCGAGCGCCATATCCTGTTCTCACGAGGGCATCCTTCAGCATCTGGAGGTGTCTGTCACGATCCTCCTCATCTGAGCAAATTCTGTATATACGGAGGGCTTGTCCATAGGGAACGGCTTCTTTAACGTGTCTAGGGTGGAAGCTGGAGAAGTGGAGCATTGTGAGGTTGTTTGTCGGTTTGCGGTACAGTGAGGTGCTGAGGTGACCGTCCTTGATGGAGATGTGTGTGTCCAAGAATGCAACTGATTCTGGAGAATAGTCCATGGTGAGTCTGATGGTGGGATGGAACTTGTTGATATCATCATACAGTTGTTTCAATGATTGTTCACCATGAGTCCAAAGGAAAAAGATGTCATCAATGTATCTAGTATATAACCTTGGTTGAAGATCTCGTGTGGTGAAGAAGTCTTGTTTGAACCTGTGCATGAAGATGTTGGCATACTGAGGTGCGAATTTGGTCTCCATGGCTGTTCCATGTGTCTGGGTGAAAAGCTGATTGTTGAAGGTGAAGACATTGTGGTCCAAGATGAAGCGGATGCATTGTAAAATTGCATCCGGAAACTGGCAGTTGTTGGCATTGAGTACTGAACTGTACTAAAAAAGCAGGGCAAATCCAACCCAACCAATTACTGTCTACTCTCAATCACCAGTAACGTGATGGAAGGGGGTCATTGACAGTGGTCCCCAGTGTTATTTAATCAAGTTGGGTTCTACCAAGGTCAGTCAGCTTCTGACCTCAATACAGTCTTGGTTCAAACATGGACAAGAGAGCTGAACTCCAGAGGTGAGGTAAGTGTTTTAAGTTTATTTATTAGTGCCAAAAGTAGGCTTACATTGACACTGCAATGAAGTTATTGAGAAAATACTCTGGTGACCACATTCCAGCGCCTGTTAGGGTATACTGAGAGAGAATTTAGCATGGCCAGTGCACCTAACCTGCATGTCTTTCGGGAGAAAACTAATGAGTCATCTGATGAAGGAGCAGTGCTCTGATAAGTTTGTGATTCCAAATAAACCTATGAGACTACTTACTGCACCCACCCCAGTCCAACGCCAATGTTCTACATGCAAAGGACAAATCAGAAATGTGATGGAATATTCTCCCCCTGACTGGATGAATGCAGCTCCAATAACACTCAAGAAGTTCAATACTGTCCTGATGCAAAACAGTCCATTTGCTTAGCACCCTGTCCATCACCACATTAAACATTCACTCCCACTCAATTAGTCTATCTAAATGTCTTGGTAAACTTATGTCTTGACATCTTACTTTGTCAGTTATCTCTTTGTCATCAAAAGATTTAGCTGCCATACATTCAGTCCTTTCATCCAAATTATTGTTATAGATTGTAAAGATTGAGAGTCCAGCACTCACCCCTGTTGTACACGACTAAAGTAAGAAATCTGAAAACACCAGGTTTAATCCCACGCTACTGGAACCAGCTTATTTAATGGAATGAGCCAGATATTCCTACTTTCTGTTAATTATTAGCTAATCAATCCTTTATCCAAGGTAATATTTTACCTTTAAGCCTTGGATTCTTATATTGTAAAGTAATCTTTGATGTGGCTCATTGTTGGATGCCTTTGGAAACCTCAGTGCAACACATCTACAACTCCCCTTTATCTACGCTACCTGTTATTAATGTTGGCCTGAATTCTCCAAGATTGCCTGTGATTGAATTTTCCAGTCTCGCTGCTGTAAATGGAGATTTGGTTGAGCGCCAAATTCTCACTGGCAGTGGTAGTGGGATGTGCGAGATCGGAGAATCCTGGCTAAAAAGCTTCATTTGTTGTCTCACTAAGAGATCTGGAGGTTTGCGTGGTTAAACATAAGTTGTTTATTGTGACCCCATAATTGTATAAATATCTAAGGTATTGCCATCCATGTGTTCTCTCTCCATATTGTCTCCTCCATAACTTTACCAGGAAGTCTAGTATCTATACATCTTAATTTCTCCAGCCCCAGGTTAAGCTTCCCTTAGCCAACACTCCTGTATTACAATGGCATGCTATGAAAAGCATACCCCAACAACTGCTGAAGAATTCTCATAACTTTAGTCAAACACATTTTCTTTTCACAAGAAATTTCCCTCCAGAGACTTGAGCCCATAATCTTCAGTGCAGTGTATTGTAAATTATACATCTCAGATCAATGATGAGATGGCACTAGTTTCTATTGTGTGTAACAGGTCTTATTCAAAGTGCTTTAAAATTCTTTTTCCGTGCTTCCAGCATCTTCCAGCTCTCTCCACATCTTTGTTTACTTTCCCCTGAGCCCCCGCCCAGGCTTAACTAATCAAGCACAGCGTACATCAATAATAAACAGACACACATCATCAGAAACAGAACAACTGAACACCACACAATGCCAAAGGAGTACTGCACTATCAGCGATGCTGCCTTTCAAATTCGATTTTACACCAAGCCCTCATCCTTCAGAGGGGGCAGCATATTGCTGCTGTAATTAGCGCCGCTACCTCATAAAGCCAGGGATCCACGTTCAATTCTGGCCATGGGTGACTAACATGGATGGTGTTTGCACATTGTCCCTAAATCTGCATGTGTTTCCTCTGGATGCTCCGGTTTCCTCCCACAGTCCAAATGGATGCAGGTCAGGCAGACTGGCAATGCTAAATTGCCCCTTTAGTGTCCCAAGCTGTATAGTTTGGGAGATTAGTGGGGTAAATATGTAGGGTTACACGGATGGGTGGGATGCTCTGTTGGAGAGATGGTGCAGATTCATTGAGTTGAATGGTCTCCTGTAGGAGTTCTATGATTCTTGCTCTCTTACTCTCTCCCTATCTCATGTAAGAGATCTCTGTGTACTTTTTGAAGGAGAGCTTTGGAGTTCCATGTGTCTCCTGACTAACATTTATTCTTCAACAGACAACATTGAAAATAGGCTGATTAGTTGTTATCGCACATCTCCTTGTGGAACATTACAGTGCATAGATTGGCTGCTGCTCTTCCCCATATTACACCCAGTCACGACATATATCATTTGTTGTGAATTTGCTTTGGGAAATCTTGAAACAGTGAAAGCAGCTGTTTAAATGGGAATTCTTGCTATGTCAGTAATAGAATCATAGACTCCACATAGTGCAGAAGGAGCCCCTTCAGCCCATTGAGTGTGCACTTACCACAATCTCCCCCCCGGCCCTATTCCTGCAACTGTACACACTTACCCTGCTAATTCCCATAAAACTAGGCACAATTTAGCATAGCCAATCAACTTAACCCACACATCTTTGGACTATTACCAGCTGTGTGCCTCAGGGGTCTGTGCTGGGTTTACAGTTATTTTTCATTTCTATTAATGACTTGGATGAGAATATAGGAGACATGGTTGGTAAATTTGCAGATGACATCAAGATTGGTGACATAGTGGAAAGTGAAGAAAGTCATCTTGGATTGCAACAGGATCTTGATCTATTGGGCTAGTGGGCTGACGAATGGCAGATGGAGTTTAATTTAGATAAATGAGAGGTGATGCATTTTGGCAGATTGAATCAAAGTAGGACTTACTCAGTTACTAAGGGTATTGGAAAGAGTTACAGAATGAAAAGATCTGGGGGTACAGGTTCATAGCTCCTTGAAAGTGGAATCACAGGTGGACAGAGCGGTGAAGAAAGCATTCAGCATGCAAAGAGGAAAGAACAAAGAAATTACAGCACAGGAATAGGCCCTTTGGCCCTCCAAGCCTGCACTGACCATGCTGCCAGACTTAACTAAAACCCCCTTCCCTTCCGGGGACCATATCCCTCTATTCCCATCTCTTTCATGTATTTGTCAAGCCCCTTAGAAGTCACTATCGTATCTGCTTCCACTATCTCCTGCGGCAATGAGTTCCAGGCACCCACCACCCTCTGTGTAAAAAATTTGTCTCGTATATCTCCTTTAAACATTGCCCCTTAAACCTGTACCCCCTAGTAATTGACTCTTCCACAGTGGGAAAAAGCTTCTGACTATCCACTCTACCCATGCCTCCCTTAATCTTGTAGACTTCTATTAGGCTTCCCCTCAACCTCCGTCGCTTCAGTGAGAACAGATAAAGTTCCTCCAACGTCTTCTCATTGCTAATGCCTTCCAAACCAGGCAACATCCTGGTTAATCTTTTCTGTACCCTCTCCAAAGCTTACTTTATTGGTCAGAACATTGAATACAGGAGTTGAAATGTCTTACTGAAGTTGTACAAGTCATTGGTAAGGCCACACTTGGAATTCTGTGCATAATTCTAGTCACCCTATTATAGAAAGGATATTATTAAACTAGAAAGAGTGCAGAAAAGATTTACTAGGATGCTACCAGGACTTGACGGTTTGTGTTATAAGGAGAGGCTGGAAAGACTGGGACTTCTTTGGAGCATAATAGCTGAGAAAATCTTGTAGCGATTTTACAAAATAATGAGGGGCATAGATCAGCTAGATAGTCAATATTTCATCCCAAAGGTAAGGGAATCTAAAATTAGGGACATAGGTTTAAGGTGAGAGGGAAGAGATACAAATGTGTCCAAGAGAGGAAACTTTTTCACACAGAGAGTGGTGAGTGTCTAGAACAAGCTACCAAAAACAGTAGTAGAGGCGGGTACAATTTTGTCTTTTAAAAAGCATTTAGATAGTTACATAGGTAAGATGGGTATAGAGGCACATGGGCTAAATGTGGGCAAATGGGACATAGCTTAGTGGTTTAAAAAAAGGGTGGCATGGACATGTTGGGCCAAAGGGCTTGTTTTCATGCTGTAAATATCTATGACACTGGAACACACCCATGCAGGCATAGGGAGAATATGCAGACTCTGCTCAGATAGTGATGCAGCTGGGAATCAAACCCGAGTCCCTGGCGCTGCGAGGCAGCAATGCTAACCACTGTGCCATCGTGCCGCCCCATCATTCTACTAATTCCAGGAATCTCTGAATACTATGTGAGTTCAGTGAAGATAAAGCCATATAAACTGGTGATTTGACAGAGGTTCCATGGAGAGATTGGTCCTATTCATAAAATAATGATAAAACTCTTTATCTCACTCATGAGGACAATCTATATAACCCACAAACTATATAAGCCATAGTAATGAAATTCATCATTCACTGCCCAAGAGGGAATATACAACCTGAAACTGCTTATCTCCTTTGTTGGCGATTACAACTTAATATTCATAATTAGCTCTTCCCAGGGGCAGGTTCCTCTGCTGCCCCAACCCTTTCATATGGTCAAATGAAACAGCGGAACACGTATTTGCAAATTTGTTAGGATCTGCAAAGAATTGATTCACAATATGTAAACCACCTACTGGGTCGACTTGAGTGGCACCGTGGCACAGTGTTTAGCACAATGCCAGGGATCCAGGTTCGATTCCTGGCTTGGGTCCATGTAGAGTTGCATGTTCTCCCCGTGTCTGTTGCAACTTGTGTGTAGTTGCATGTTGTCCCCGTGTCTGTGCGGGTTTCCTCTGGGTGCTCTGTTTTCCTCCCACAGTCTGAAAGCCTGGTTAGATGCACGGGCCATGCTAAATTCTAATTTCAGTGTAGCTGAGCAGGCGTTGTAATGTGGCAACTAGGGGATTTTCACAGTAACTTCATTGCAGTGTTAATGTGAGCCTACTGATAATTAAATTCTAAAGCTTTTACTCTGGGAGCTAATAGTCACTAAGTGAATCTGGGAGGATAGCTGGAATTGTTTCACTTGTACAAGCAACCATGTACAGTTTTAGGGTTACAGCCCCACTTGGGAGTATATTATAAGCTGATGTCTTGGGTACAACACTGAGGGAGCTCTGTACAAAATGAAATGCAAAACCTGTGTTCCATTGCTAGGATTCAGGTGAAGGTTAAACACCCCAGATCTCTAACTGGACAAGAATGGATTTTGATTTGATTTATTATTGTCACATATATTGGAGTGCAGCGAAAAGTATTGTTTTTTGAGCACTATACAGACAAATTATATTGTACACAGAGAACAGAAGGAAACTGTGCAGAATGTAATGTTACAGTCATAGGTAGGGTGTAAAGAATGATCAGCTTAACATATCAGAGTGGTATGGTGGCACAGTGGTTAGCATTGCTGCCTTACAGTACCAGGGTCCCAGGTTCAATCCTGGCTTCAGGTCACTGTCTATGTGAAGTTTATACATTTTCCTGTGTCATTGAGGGTTTCCTCCCACAGTTCAAAGACGTGTAGGTTAGGTTAATTGGCTATGCTAAATTGACCTAGGGTCAGGGAGATTAACAGGGTAAATGCATGGGGTTACAAAAACAGGGCCTGGGGTATGATTGTGAATGGTATAGACTTGATGGGCCAAATGGCATCCTTCCATACTGTAGGGATTCTATGGTATCAATAATTATATTATAAGACCATTCAAAAGTCTGATGGCAGCAGGGAATGAGTTATTCTTGAGTCGGTTGGTACGTGATCTCAGACTTTTGTATCCTTTTCCCAAGGGAAGAAGGTGGAAGGGAGAATGTCCGGGATGCGAGGGGTCCTTGATTATGCTGGCCGCTTTCCTGAGGAAGCGGGAAGTGTAAACGGAGAGGAGGCTAGTTTGCGTGATGGACTGAGCTACATTCAACCCTGCCTCAAAACAATAGACCCGTTGAAGTATCTAATAAGTGGTGACGTTGTTTGAGGGGGAATTATTAGCCTGGCATTGGCTTCTTTTCAAATAACACGATGAAATTCCTGAGCAGTGAAGGCAGATGAATGCTAACGCGTGAATGGATGGTTTAACACAATATGCATTTCCAAATTCTGTACCTTTTCCCCTTCATAGTTTTCAATGCCTTTGCTTATTCCTGAGGGAGGCTTTCCTATTGACCTTATTGGAACTTTCACTGCTTTATTTCCGAGATTGATGCCGGCGTCAAACAGGTAGTCCTTGCTGCTGCCACCCAAGGGAAAGGCTGAATTGTGACAGCTTAGACATGCCCTTGCATCGTTAAGAATTGGGCATAATTATTTTATCCTTAACAGAGATAGAGCTTTGATGTAACTCCATTAATACCTGAACGGCACGCAAAAAAAAATCAATGTTTCCAAGGGAATCAGGGAGCAGAATGGATTTTAAATCCAAATGATTTACCATCAGGGATATGCTACAGGACTTATACATTTTAATTGTTAGACGTACTTTTGGGATGCAGTATATTTTCTATTTTCAAATAAAGTTCAAATAAGCCAGCGAAGACACTACTCAGGCATAAATTGGCAGATTTAATCAGCAGCTCTGAAACGGGGCGATTGTGTTTGAGTCCTGTAGACAGACACAGGAGATAGCCTGAGTGCTTGTGAAAAAAATTAATTTGAGGTTCTTGTGGCAGGTCAGCTATTTATACCAGCTTCCATGGGAGATATCAGAATTTAAGTGGAAGAATTGCAGAACTTTAAAATCACCTTCATAAATAAACACAATACAATGTGCAGAGAGGCAGAATTTACATTTAAGCTGCGACTTGCCAGATCTTAAGATGTTGCAAAGTGTTTTACCCAAAGTGAACTGCAAATACAGCAGCCATTTAGATGGATTGGCCGTGCTAAATTGACCCTAGTGTTGGGGATTAGCAGGGTAAATATGTGGGGGTTACAGGAGTAGGGCCTGGGTGGGATTGTGGTCCATACAGATTCAACGCCTCCTTCTGCACTGTAGGGATTCTATGATTCTATGATTTTCCATATAGCGAGATCCCACAGACAGCAAGTGAGTGAGCTAGCCTATTGAACTATTTTTTGTGGTATTGATTGCAGGGGCAATGTTGACCTGTTTACTGGGAAAGGTCTCTTTTCTCAGTTGTTGCTATGTTGGCAAGTATTCAAACCTCTGGTTAACACCTTTTACTGCCATGAAAGATGTTAATTTCTTAACAAACCAAGAGAGGAAACTTGTCTCACTGATCATAACCTTTTTTTGAATATTTTGAAAATGAGGAGAAACCTCCTGATCCCAGAAACATCAAATTCCAGGGAATTATAGAGTTTTTAAAAATTAAATAAAAAACTATTAGGAAGATGAACACAGTGGTTAGCATTGTGGCCTCATAGTGCTAGGGACTTGGATCACTGTGCAGGGTTTGCATGTTCTCCCCGTGTCTGCATGAATTTCTTCCGGGTGCTCTGATTTCTTTCCATAGCCCGAAAGATGTGCTGGTTAGGTTGACTGGCCATGCTAAATTCTCTCTCAGTGTACCCAAACAGTGCTGGAGTGTGGCGACTATGATATTTTGTTAGTAACTTCATTGAAGTGTTAACATAAGACTTCTTGTGACACTAATAAATAAGCTTTAAAACTTTAAAGTTACACAGCTAAAACAGTTTTGCAAAACCTCCCCAATAGAACTCAATTAGTCAGAACATACTAGTAAAGTCCTTCTTGGCAACACTCCCTTATAGGTCTGTAACTTTAAAAATCAAATAAAATTTACCCAAACTGTTGTTACTTCAGTAAAGGTGTATAATGTGACTTCTCACTCTCTTCCACTCTATTGTGGAAATCCAAGAAATTCTGAAACAAACCTTTCTGGTTTCTGGATTGCTGCTTCAGATTTCAGACTTTCTTTCAGCACAGAGTTGGCCCTAAGATATTCCCCCCATACAACCAGTGCCCAACTCAACATCTTACATCTTAGACCCCATTGTCTTCTTTGAACTCAACATTTCTATATGATAAAAAAACTTTATGTTTCCCCATTCTCTCCACTTTCAGATTAAATAAAATGTAATAATCTTCCACTGCTTACTTATGAAAACTTTGTAATAGTCCTTTACTGCCCTCTGAAAATTAATAGCTGATAAACCAAGAACCTATCTATCTCGTAATGTAAATTTCTAAACCCAGTAATAATCCCTTACTCCTCTGTAATAATTAACAACCAAAACGCCAAGCAACTATTTATCTCCTGATGCAAATTTCTGAATACAATCTATTTAGTGATAAAACCACTTCACTATGACCTCTTATTAGAAATGTATTTAGCATCTTTATTCCTTTTATCATTCAAACTCTCCCAAATTGTCCTTATTATTAACCTTTCCTCAGCTTAATTAGATCATACACACGCGCGCGCGTGCACACACACTCACACTCACACACTCACACACACACACACACACACACACACACACACACACACACACACACACACACACACACATAGTTCTTTGCAGAATATAACAATGTTCTGTAGAAATATTTGAAAAGTAACTATGAATTTAAAATACACACCCAAAAGATATCATTTTGTGTTGGAATCAAGGCTCCTTGCTCCTTAGGTACATTGGCCATGGTAAATTCTCCTTCAGTGCACCCAAACAGATGCTGGATTGTGGTAACTATAAAATTTTTGCATTAATTTCATTGCAGTATAAATGTAAGCCTACTTGTGACGATAATCAGAGAATCACTACAGTGCAGAAGGAGGCCATTCGGCCCTTCGAGTCTGCACTGACTTCAATTCCACCTAGGCCCTATTCCCATAATCCCTTACATTTACCCAGCTAATCCCCTGACACTAAGGGGCAATTTAGCATGGCCAGACAGAAGTTGGGCTGGAGGGCCTGTTTCCATGTTGTAAACCTCTGTGACTCTCTGACTCTTCCGGCAGCAAACAATGTGAATGATTTCTCCTGTAATTTGGAAATAATGTGCCCAAAGTACACCTTTACTTTCATTATCCAGTTTCTCTTTTGTTGTGTTGGTTCAAAGATCCTTTTGCTATTCTGAATTCTTCACAAACTAATTTTCAACGTATGTCTCAGCAGCAGAATTCAAAAGCTTCCACTTTTCTTAAACTTCAATCTTCAAGGTCCAATTTTTGCAGCAGTACAATGGTGCTGTCGAAAGCTAAAACCATGCCATAATAGTCCTTATTAATAGCTTGATTTTATTGTTTTGTTTTGCTATTCAGAGGCGTTTTTACATGATTTAATTCCTATTCTGTAAAACCACTTAGTACTCCAAAGACATCATGGTGAGTAAAGATAAACCATTGGGTTTAGTTGCCTCACAAGCCGCCCCCTCCCTTTTCACCTCTCCACACAGTGCAAAGAGCCCTATGTTCAGCTGCCACTGCTCCATCCCCAGCCTTGGGCGGCATCTCTCTCTCCCTTCACTCCACCAAGCACCTCTCCTTAGACGTCTCCAATATCCCACCAACATACTAACCTTGGTCACCATCGTCTGACAATGAAGTGTCAGTTTTCATACATGTGTTGATGACCGACCAGCTCTAACTTGCAGCCAGCTTCCTTGACCTAGAATTATAGAATCCTATGGTGCAGAAGGAGGCCATCTGGCCCATTGAGTCTGCACTGACTACAATCCCTCCTGAGTGATATTTAGTGTCGGGGGGACTAATTTAGCATGGTCAATCCACCTAACCCATACATCACTGGACTGTGGGAGGAAACTGGAGCACCCAGAGGAAACCCACACTGACATGGGGAGAATGTGCAAACTCTGCACAGACAGTGACCCAAGGAATTGAACCTGTGTCCCCGGCGGTGTGAGGCAGCAGTGCTAACCACTGTGCCAACCTTGTTCTGATCCCCTACAGGTGGAAAGTTTTTCTCAGCTCTGCCCTATCAAACATTGTCAAGTAAAGATCTCTATCAGGTTATCTCTCAGCCTATGATTTTATCAGGAAAATATTCCCAGGATGCGATCTTACCAGTTATTCACATCATGTTCCCACTGCAGCAAGGTCAGAGGATTTGGCCACCAGGAGCAGTACCCCTTCAGCGATAAACAGGAGGAAGAGTATCAGCAGAGGCAGCAGAGAGACCTCACTGAGTTTTGACGTGAACCCAAGACTATCCTCATGTATAAGGACCTTGGCTATTGGTTTCTGCTCAGCGATTCTGCATTGTCGTGTGTCGTGGGGGCCAATTTGGATGGCCCTTGCCCGAAGATCAGCTCTGAATGTCTCTGAATGCCTCTCTCCTTTCACATAGTCTGCATGTCTAAAGAATTGATTACCTGTTAAGACTTGTGTTCCAACCATTATCTTGTAATTGAGTTTGAGATTATATATGCCTTGTTTGTGAACTGAACTCTTCACCCAGCTGATGAAGGAGCAACACTCTGAAAGCTCTTACTACCAAATAAACCTATTGGACTTTAACCTGGTGTTGTGAGATTTCTTACTGTGAAATCTGGGGGTAATTGGCATCGTCACTCGACTGAAGAGAGGGTTACAGAGGAACTGGTGTCAAGGAGCGATTAAACCCAAAACTCTACATCAGTGTTTCCCTCCATCCCACCTCCTCTAACCAAAAAAAAGGGTACTGTGAGGACAACAAGCAAGGTGAGAAACTTATATCTTTCTTAAGTGTATGAAGGAGCGGCAATTGGGAGGGTGAGATTGGAAAGGCTTCAGCGAGAGGGCGTTGAGCAGAGCTACAAGTAAGAGCAGGTAAGGTCTCTTTAGCTTAATTTTTCTTTCAATTATTGGAGCAGTCAGGGTGGCACTTATAGCAGTACCATGCTCCTCTTGCTGGATGTGGGAGTTTAGGGAGACTTCCAGTGTCTCTGCTGACTACAACTGTGAGAAGTGTACAGGAAGTGTACCTGTTTGCAGCCCCTGACAGCTTGGACCATAAGACATAGGACATAGAGCAGAATTAGGCCATTTGGCCCATCGAGTTTGCTCACTATTCAATCATGGCTGATATTTTTTTCATCCCCATTCTCCTGCCTTTTCCACATAACCTCTGATTCCCTTATTAATCAAGAACCTATTTATCTCTGTATTAAAGACATTCAATGACCATAGCCTTTTGTGGCAACAAGTTCCATAGAGTCACCACTTGGTGACTGAAGAAATTCGTTCTCATTGCTGTTTTAAATATTTGTCTCTTTAGCCTGAGGTTGTGCTCTCTGGTTCTAGTTTTTTCTACTATTGGAAACATGCTCTCTACGTTCACTATACCCAGGCTTGCAGTATCCTGTAAGTTTCAATAAGATCTCCCTCATCCTTCTAAGCTCCAGTGAGTACAGACCTAGAGCCTTCAACAGTTCCTTATACGAGATGCTCTTCATTCCAGGGACCATTCTTGTGATCCTCCTGTGGACCCTTTCCAATTCCAGCACATCCTTTCTTACACATGTGGCCCAAAACTGCTCACAATATTCCAAATAAGGTCTGACCAGAGCCTTATACAGCCTCAGAAATACATCCCTGTTGTATTTTAGCTCTTTCATCTGAATGCTAACATTGCATTTGCCTTCCTAACTGCTGACTGAACCTGCACTTTAACCCTAGGAGAATCTTGAACAAAGACTCCAAAGTCCCTTCGTGTTTCTGATTTCCTAAGCATTTTCCCATTTAGAAAATAAGGTGTACCTCCATTCCTCCATCCAATGTGCATAACCTCACATTTTCCTACATTGTATTCCATCCTTTTACCTTCTCTCCTAGCCTGCCCAAGTTCTTTGCAGACGCACCTCAACTTGCTTCCTCAATACTACCTGTCCTTCTACATAAACTTTGTACCATCTGCAAACTTACCAACAGTGTCTTCAGTTCCTTGTTCCAAATCATTAATGTATATTGTGAAAAGTTGCGGTCTCAGCACCAACCCCTGAGGTACACCACTGAGGCTGCGATCCTGAAAAAGATCCTTTTACCCCCATTCTCTGCCTTCTGCCAGTCAGTTAATCCTCTATGCATGCCAGGATCACACTCTTAACACCTATGGGCTCTTAAATTATTAAAAGTCTCCTGTGCGGCACCTTGTTAAAAGTCTTTTGGAAATGTAAATAAAATATGTCCACTGATTCTCCTTTCTCTAACTTCCTCGTTTCCTCCTCAAAGAACAAATTTGTCAGACGTGACCTCCCCTTGACAAAGCCGTGCCGACTCAGTCTTATTTTATCATGTACTTCCAAGTACTTTGCAATCTCATTTTAATAATGCACGCCAATATCTCACCAAAGCCATCCACACACCCCAACTACTTGTCTTTAAACAACCACGCAACATCAAACAGACCATTGTACCCAGAGTTCAGGAGAACAGTGAACACGGCATCACACAATCCTGCCACAGCAATCTCTGCAAAATATGCCGGATCATCGACACAGATGCAATCATCTTACATGAGAACACCATTCACTAGGTACGCAGTACACTTGCAACTTGACCAACGTTGTCTGTCTCATACGCTGCAGGAAAGGGTGTTGCGAGGTATAGTACATTAGCAAAACCATGGAGACGCTACAAAAATGGATGAATGAACATCGCTTGACAATCACCGGGCAAGACTATTTCCTTTCTGTCAGGGAACACTTCAGCAATCACGGGCATTCAGCCTCTGATCTTCAGGTAAGCGTTCTCCAAGGCAGCCTTCAAGACACATGGCAATGCAGAGTCGCTAAGCAGAAACTGATAGCCAAGTTCCACACACATCAATTGGGATTTTGGGTTCATGTCACACTGTCTTTAACCTCCATGACTTGCCTGGGCTTGCAAAATCTCACTAACTGTCTTGGCTGGAGACAATACACATCCATTTAACCTGTGCTTAATCCTCTCTCCACTCACATTATCTGCACTTGTAAAGACTTGATTACCTGTAAAATCTCACATTCCAACATTATCTTATAATTGAGCCTATCTTTGCCCTTTTTGTGAACTCAATTCTCCTTTCACCTGATGAAGGGGCAGAACTCCAAAAGCTCATGCTATCAAATAAACTTACTGGGCTTTAACCTGGTGTTGTGAGATTTCTTACAGTAGTCAATAAATAGGAGTCTGAGAGCTGTGTTTCCTTCATTACAACAGGACAATATTTCAACAAATCCTCATTGTCAGTTGTTATGTAGCTTTTTATGTAAATGCAAGTTATTTTTTTCTTGATCCTGTGAAGTTTGCACATTTTTAAAAATGTTTTTATTAATCACAAGTAGGCTTACATTAACACTGCGATGAAGTTACTTATTCTGTGTCGATGTTTGTTCTGACAAGCGCTTGTTCTGACATTGAGGAAGAATTTAGCATAGCCAATAGATTAACCCGCACATCTTTGGGCTGTGGGAGGAAACTGGAGTACAGGGAGGAAAACCACGCAGACACAAGGGAGAATGTGCAAACTCCACACAGATAGCGATCCAAGACCGGAATCGAACCCGAGTCCCTGGTGCTGTAAGGTGGCAATGCTAACTACTGTACCACCATGCTGCCCTTCCCGTATCTGTATGGGTTTTTTTTAGATCCTCTAGTTTCCTCCAAAGATCTGGGGGTTAAGTTGATTGGCCATGCTAAATTGACCCTCAGACTGGAGTTATACTACCCCACCTCCGATTGGAATCAGGGTGGGCAAAGAGAAGGACAGGTGACCTCGGGCAGGATTTTACAGTTTAAATCCTATCCTTAGTGTCAGAGGGATTAGCACGGTAAATATGTGGGGTTTCAGAGATAGGGTCAAGGTGGTGGGGATGCTATCGATGCAGACTCGGTGTGCCAAACAGCCTCGTTGTGCACTGTAGGGATTCTATGATTCTTTCTCCCTTAGTTGTTAAAAGAAATAACAGCAGGGGGGTTTCCACGTGAGGCAGTGCAGGGAAATACAATGTGATCTTTAGTAAGCTCCCAGCATTAACTGGTGCCCCAGACAACGATTTGAACAGAATCATATTCATCTCTCGGTCACACAATTATATCCTTGTCCCTAACTCTTGCTCTTATCGGCATTCCGGCAGTAATGGATTTGGGATATGCTGATAGCCCTGGGAAAAGTGCACCTACAAACATTGGGTTTCCAATAGCCCGTGACAACACAGCAATTTATTAAAGAAAAAGTCACCAAAAAAAAAGCGGAAGAATATTACTTTTGATCATTATGGGCAATGGTTAGAGTTTTGTGAAAAGCAATGGACACGTCTGCTGAGATATTTGCACCTGTTGAAATTTCCATCGCAGTTCCAAAGAGTAATTTGACAGAAAAATAGATTCATATCTAGCGCCATTTCTTCACCAACAGTGCATCGAAGGTGCATTGCCTTAATCTCCTTGATTAGGAACTGTTGAAAGATCCTCTACTTGTTCCACTCTCAAAGATTCTTGTGTTTCAAGATTGTGTGTGCGCGACCAATCTCCAAATCAAGCACTCCTGTGTTTCTGAAGGAACACAGTGTCCCGTGTTTCTGGCAATTTTTTGATTCGCGGTCCACATGACATATTTACTCGAAAACGCAATTCTGTCTAGGCTACACAAGAGAAACGGCAATAGGCAGCAGCCTGAATAAAACCTGTATCATTTTCTCACGCTGGTTTTTAATCTAGTGTCTATTTTGTCCTAAAAAGGTTTATTTAAGATTTATTTATTCAGCAGCAGCTCTGATTCCCCATCGAAAGAGATGAACTGACAACCAATTGTTAAGATTAAAGCTCTTTTATTTCAGAGAAACAACATTTATGTCTCTGCATGTTGTTTTTTATTTGTAAACAACGAGGGGTAACAGGCATTTTTGTTTCTCGGCCTGATCTAAAGAGGGGTAGAAAAAACAGAGAGACATTTTGCACTTGTTAGCATTTCCAAAGGCGCACTTTGCTTTGTAATTAAATCAGAGGCATCGCAGAGCCGCTGCTCTGGAATCTGGGGTTTTCACATATTTCACTGCAATAGGACACTCTCCGGGAATCATTCCCTCACGGTGTGGATAGGGAAAAGCCAAGGACATCACTCCCAAAACTAAAACGGGAGGAGCGGCTGTAATTGAGGAGTCGGTTAGGCAGTTAATTTTTGCAAATGCACGGACACCAGATAAGCTTCTCTGTTGAAAAGCAGGATTGTTTCACTTTTCAGCGCAAAGGTGGAATTTTATCGGCACATCCGCCTGATGTTTGTATGTTCCTGCCCGAGGCCAGTGCCGTTCACCAATCCTCACCCATCCCCGGAATCGGGGCAGGCATGCCGGTAAAATTCTGGCCAAAGTGTCCAGAATCAGGCCCAGGTTCCGAATAGCAGTTTTTGATTTGATTTGAATTGATTTATTATTATCAATTTATTAGTACATAGTGAAAAGTATTGTTTCTTGCACATTGTACAGAGAAAGCATTCCATTACTTAGAGTACACTGGGGAGAAGGAAAGGAGGGGATGCAGAATGTAGTGTTACAATCATGGCTAAGATGTAGAGAAAGTTCAGCTTAATATGAGGTAGGTCAATTCAAAAGTCTGACAGCAGCAGGGAAGAAGCCGTTCTTGAGTCAGTTAGTGCATGACCTCAGACTTTTGTGTCTTTTCCCTGATGGAAGAAGGTAGAAGAGAGAATGTCCGGAGTGCACAGAGTCCTTAATTATGCTGGCTGCTTTGCCGAGGCAACGGGAAGTGTAGACAGAATCAGTGAATGGCAGGCTGATGGGTTGGACTACATTCACAATCGATTGTAGTTTCTTGCAGTTTTGGGCAGAGAAGGAGTCACACCAAGCTGTGATATAATCAGAAAGAATGCTTTTATGGTCCATCTGTAAAATCTGGTGAGAGTCGTAGCTGACATGTCAACTTTCCTTAATCTTCTAAGAAAGTAGAAGCATTGGCAGGCTTTCTTAACCATAGCGTCAGCATTGGGGAACCAGGATAGGCTGTTGCTGATCTGGACATATGAGAACGTGAAATATTGTATGAGTTTATAGAACATATAACACTATAGCACAAACAGGCCCTTCGGCCCACAAGTTGCCGTACCTACCAGGCCTATCTGTAACTCTCAATCCCATTAAATTCCATGCACTCATCCAAAAGTCTCTTAAAAGACCCCAACGAGTTCTCCTCTACCACCACCGACGGCAGCCGATTCCATTCATTCACCACCTTCTGAGTGAAAAACGTAGCCCTGACATGAAGGAATTAGATATAGCTCTTGGGGCTAAAGGGACCAAGGGATCTGGGAGTAAGAGAGGATCAAAATATTGAATTCAATGATCAGCCATGATCAAAATGGATGGTGGTGCAGGCTCAAAGAGCTGAATGAGCTACTCCTGCTTCTAGTTCCCATGTTGCTAAACTACGTGACTGGAATTATTATCTAATTATAAACTTTGTTTTCTGTTTACTGAAATGTATTTCCATCAAACACAGATTTGTTGGTATTTGTTGTATTACTTTGGGGATCTGGTGTTGTGAAACACAAGTTCTGATGAAAGGTCACAGATATGAAACATAACTCTGTTTCTCTTCCTCTCTCTCTCTCTTCGCAGATGCTGCCAAATGCTTCCAGCATTTTCTCTTTTTGTTTCAGATTTTCAGCATCCACACGCTCTTGTTAAACACGAACATCCTCCCGGTCTAATAGAACCCAGATAAGGACCACTGCTTAAACAAAAGATAGTACTGGGGTATAACGTATAGAAAATCCTTTCAGGGATGCCAATAGCATATTTACAAATGGCTATAACAACTCCCAGCACCTCGAGAGTCTGTGCTCCTTCTCAGCTGGTTTAATGCCCCCCTCCTCACCCCCACTTCCACCTCTCCCACCTTCACCCCTATCCCCGCTCACCCTACCCTGACCCCACTCCTCAATGTTGCTATTTGAAAAGATTATTTCTTTCTGCCTTTTTGAGTTACTTGCTCTTGACCACTGGCTGCAGTACATGGTGGGAAACCTAAAGGTGTCACTCTACCTATGTAGATAGAGCAACTGCATTCTCTATAGCTCAATGTAGTCTCCAATATCAAAAACTGGATTGCTACACGTTGCTTTTGTGTGTGTTTGCGTATATGTGTGTGTGTGTGTGTGTGTGTGTGTGTGTGTGTGTGTGTGTGTGTGTGTGTGTGTGTGTGTGTGTGTGTGTGTGTGTGTATATCTGTGTGTGTGTGTGCGTGTATCTGTGTGTGTGTGTATCTGTGTATGTATATGTCTATATCCCTGTGTGTGCCTATTTGTGTGTGTGTGTGTGTCCATGTGCATGTGTGGGTATAGATCTGTGTGCTTGTGTAAATCTGTGTTTTTGTGTGTATCTGCCTGTGTTTAGATATATCTGTGTGTTTATGTGTGCGCGTGTGTATGTTCTTGTATGTATGTGTATGTTGAGATTGTGTGTATGTGTGTGTGTATAAATTGTGTGTGTATATAGGTTTTATGTGTGTGTGTGCATAGAACGTAGAACAGTACAGTACAGTATAGGACCTTCGGCCCTCGATGTTGTGCCAGGCTATGTCTAAACCCAAGATCAAGCTGTCCCACTCCTTATCATTGTGATGTGTTCCATGTGCCTATCCAATAACTGCTTGAATTTCCTAAAGTGTCCGACTCCACTTTCATAGCAGGCAGTGTATTCCACACCCCAACCATTCTCTGAGTAAAGAATCTATCCTGGACATTCCTTCCTATATCTCCCACCATGAACCTTATAGTTATGCCCCCTAGTATCAGCTACATCCATCCAATGAAATAGTCTCTGCATGTCCACACTATCCATCCCCCTCATCATCTGTGAACCCCTATTAAGTCACCTCTTATTCTCCTCTGCTTTAAAGAGAAAAGCCCAGCTTCCTCAACCTTTCCTCATGAGACCTACCCTCCAAACCAGGCAGCATCCTGGTAAATCTCCTCTGCACTCTGTCCAGTTCCTCCACATCCTTCTTATAGTGAGGTGACCAGAACAGCACACAATATTCCAAATGTGGTGTCAACAAGGTCCTATCGAGTTGCAGCATGACCCCATGTTCTTAAACTCAAACCCCTTGTTAATAAATGCTAACACACTACAAGCCTTCTTCACGACTCTATCCACTTTAGTGGCAACCTTCAGAGATGTGTGGATATGAATCGCATGATCTCTCTGTTCCTCCACATTCTTCAGAACCTTGCTGTTAACAGTATAATCCGCATTCAAGTTTGTCCTATCAAAATGAATCACCTCGCACTTATCAGGGTTAAACCCAATCTGCCACTTTTCTGCCCAGCTCTGCATCCTATCAATGTCTCTTTGCAGTCCTCCACTTCATCCACTATTCCACCAATCTTGGCATCATAAGCAAATTTACCAATTCACCCTTCAGCCCCGTTTCCAAGTCAGGTGTGTGTGTGTGTGTGTGTGTGTGTGTGTGTGTGTGTGTGTGTGTGTGTGTGTGTGTGTGTGTGTGTGTGTGTGTGTAGATTGTGTGTGTGCATGCATGTGTGTGCTTGTAGAGGTTGTATATATGTGTATATGTGTATGTCTATATGTGTGTATGTGCTTGCATCTGTAGGTGGTGTGTATGTATATGTGTGGATGTGTGTATGTGCATGCGTGTGTATGTGTGTATATATGTGTGAGAGTGTGTATGTGTGTATGCGTGTGTGAGCGTGTGTGGCTGAGTGTGTGTGTGTGTGTGTGCGAGTGTGTGTGTGTGTGTGTGTAGTGTACGTGGGTGTGTGTGTGTGAGTGTGAGTGTACGTGAGTGTGTGTGTGTGAGTGTGAGTGTACGTGAGTGTGTGTGTGTGTGTGAGTGTGTGAGTGTACGTGAGTGTGTGTGTGTGTAGTGTGAGTGTGAGTGTGTAGTGGGTGTGTGGTGTGTGGTGTGAGTGTACGTGAGTGTGTGTGGTGTGTGTGGAGTGTGATGTGAGGTGTACGTGAGTGTGTGGTGTGTGAGTGTGTGTGTGTGTGAGTGTACGTGGGTGTTGTTGTGTGAGTGTGAGTGTGTGGTGTGTGTGAGTTGTGAGTGTGAGTGTATGTGGGTGTGTGTGTGTGAGTGTGTGTGCACTTGAGTGTGTGTGTGTGAGTGTGTGAGTGTGTGAGTGTGAGTGTACGTGAGTGTGTGTGTGTGAGTGGTGAGTGTACGGGGTGTGTGTGTGTGAGTGTGTGTGTGAGGTGTGAGTTGTACGTGGGTGTGTGTTGTGTGAGTGTGAGTGGTGTTGAGTTGTGTGTGTGTGTGAGTGTGTTGTGTGTGAGTGTGAGTTGTGTGTGAGTGTGTGTGAGTGTGTGTTAGTGTTGTGTTGTGAGTGTGAGTGTGTGTGAGTGTGTGTGAGCGTGGTGTGTGTGAGTGTGTGTGAGTGGTGTGAGTGTGTGGTGAGTGTGGTGTGTGTGTGTGTGTGTGTGTGTGAGTGTGAGTGTGTGTGAGTGTGTGTGAGTATATGTGAGCCTGTGTGTCTGTGTGTGTTCATTATTTCACCTTTCTCTCAACTTATTCTCTTTTGACTTTCTATTTATTCACTAATTTATTTCTATTACCTTAAAACTGAGTATGTGCCTTTGGGAAACAAAATAAGCACAAGCATTATGAATCATTTAATTGAGTGTTGATCTATCTATCGAGCTATCTATCTATTCGTCAGTGAGACACGGTGTTTTGACTTTCATTATGATAATGATCTTGAGCTGACTTCTGAGCAGCAATGCAACCACCCACACACTCGCAGCTTAATTACTTCTGACTACAACTTTCCCACTGAAGTGTTGACTCCTTTCAGGCACGAAGGATCTCACTGTCATCTCACTCCAGATGTGCTTTCCTGAGCACATCTAACATCAGGTGTTGATTTGAGGAACCCAGCTAATGCCATGTCAAGCTAGTCACTGAGGGATTGCTTTATGTAAGTGGCATTGTATTAAACAATTTATTAGTGTCACAAAAGTGACATGGTGGCACAGTAGTTAGCACTGCTGTCTCACAGCTCTAGGGACTCGAGTTCAATTCCAGGCTTTGGTCACTGTCTGTGTGGAGTTTGCACATTCTCCCCATGTCTGCGTGGGTTTCCTCCGGGTGCTCCGGTTTCCTTCCATACTCCAAAGATGTGTGGGTTAGGTGGATTGGCTATGCTAAATTGTTCCTTAGTATCCTGGAATGCATAGGTTAGAGAGATTAGCCAGGTAAATTTGTGGGGTCACAGGGATAGGGCCTGGATGGGGTTGTTGATGCTGCAGGCTCGATGGACTGAATGGCTTCCTTCTGCATTGTAGGAATTCTATGATTCTATGAAGTAGGCTTACACTAACACTGCAATGAAGTCACTGTGAAAATCCCCTAGTCACCGCACTCCGGTGCCTGTCCACTGAGGGAGAATTTAGCACGGCTAATGCACTGAATCAATATGTATTTCGGACTGTGGGAGGAAACCAGAGCACCCGGAAGAAACCCACGCAGACACGGAGAGAATACGCAAGCTCCACATAGACAGTGACCCAAGCTGGGAATCGAACCCGGGTCCCCGGCACTGTGAGGCAGCAGCGCTAACCACTGTGCCACCATGCTAGCAGATGAATGTGATTGTTAGGGTCTTTAATTTGGTGCTGCTATTGCACGAATCCTACAACATATCCTATCAACCCCAACATTATTGAATCTGGCAAACTCTGAATCCTTTCAAAATGATGAACAAAGGGTTTAAAATGCAGTACAGTCAGGTGGGCTATCAATAATCTTTGGTTTACATGTTTGCAGGGTTTATAGCACAGGCCACTCAACCCGACTTATCTGTGATGGTTTATGCTCTATGTGAACTTCCTGATCTCGCTATTATTACCAAAATGAGAGGTAAAGTTCACAATGTCCCCCGCCTTCCATTTCGTGCTGATCGATTCAGCTCACACAAGCTTTGAGTCCCATGAAGAAGGCCAATCTGTAAATTCCGTCCCACACAGGACTTCAACGCAAATTCCACTTGGACAAATGAATGGGAATCATTGGACATGACAAACAAGTGCCTGGTCTCGGATCAACCCAATAGCTGACTGGTTTCAACATTCCAAGCAGAGAATGGGTCTACCCTCAACAGGCCCTGCTTGGCCAACCTCCACAGAAGGGGCGTTAATGCCAGCCCCCTATGTGTCTGCGGGAGAGAGCAAACTTTGCGCCACATCATGGAAGAATGTCCAATCCAGAGACTCAGTGAACACCCATCCACACTCAACATAGCAGGATCCAGAAGAAACTGCTTGGCTTAGGGACTTTGCTTTCACTAAATGAAATGATTTAGACAGGGCAATGCAATTGGAACATTCTAGAAAACAAACTAGCTTTTCTCGCTAAACTGATGGACTTTTGGTGGAAATTTCATGGAGACAATGCTCCAGGAGGATTTGCAGATATCAGAGTGTGAAAGGCAATGTAACGTGATAATGTTGGTGTAAGGGTTGATTGTCATGAAAAGTCAACAGCATCACTAGTCTTGCTTTAGGGATATGCTGAGCTGGTGAAAGGCAAATGAGAAATTCCTATGTTGAATGTGGGATTAAAATTGCTCTAACAACAGATCAAATGGTGCCTGCTTCCTTCTGTAATTAAGTTACATGTCAACAGCTACATGGGTAAGATGGATACAGAGGATATGGGCCAAATGAGAGCAATCACGCGTAGCCTGGTGATTAAAAAAGGGCAGCATAGACAAATTGGGCTGAAAGGCCTGTTTCCATGCTATAAATCTTCCTGACCTTCATAGTTTTGCTGCCACTAAGAGTGTAAGGATGGGGCTGTGACTTTGAAACATGCAATTCCTGAGACTGGGATTCCATCAATGGGTTGCTAATTTTTTAAAACTTTTTTTTAATGGTTTGTTAATTTCAGAATGAAATGACCACCTTCAGTTTTTTGTTAAAAGAGGAATTTTGCTCTTATTGAGTGATGCTGTGAGATTGTTCTTTTATAGGTCCCTGGGTGTAGACCAAGCATCTCATTGCGATTTAATTTGATTTATTATTGCTGACACTATAGTTAAGAAAGCCCACCAATGCTTCTACTTTCTCAGAAGACTAAGAAAATTTGGCGTGCGAGCTACGACTCTCACCAACTTTTACAGATGCAGCATTGAAAATGTTCTTCCTGGTTGTATCACAGCTTGGTATGGCTCCTGCTCTGCCCAAGACCGCAATGAGTTACAAAAGGTCGTGAATCCTTCACGCAAACCAGCCTCGTCTCTCTTCCTTTGGGAAAAAGATACAAAAGTCTGAGACCACATACTAATCAACCAAAGAACAACTTCTTCCCTGCTGCTGTCAGAATTTTGAATGGACCTATCTCGCATTAAATTAATCTCCCTCTATATCCTAGCTATGACTGTAACATTATACTGTAACAACATTTTGCAGTCTTTTGTTTCCTTCTCTACGAATGGTATGATTTGTCTGTGCAGCGCGTAAGAAACAATACTTTTCACTGTATGTTAACACATGTAACAATAATAAATCAGATCAAATCAAAATCAAATCAAATCAAATCAAATGACTCCTCCTCAGGGTAAAAACAGGTGCTGAGGAGAAATGGCAGTGTGGTCAGCAAACCCAGGGAATGCGGGCTGCAGCAGGAGAGGAATGAATGGAAAGGGTTAATCAGACAGTACTGTAGTGTTCACACTCACTGAAGGCAGACACATGACAAATAACAAATAACTACATCCCACACAGCCCAGGTGAGATCATTCTATGCTTAGAGCAACAATAAGAGAATTGATAAAGGCAAATTACTGCTAATACTGGAATCTGAAACCAAAAGAAAAAATGCTGGAAAATCTCAGCAGGTCTGGTAGTATCAGTAAGGAGAGAAAAGAGTTGATGTTTTGAGTGCAGACAACCCTTTCAGAGTCCCTGTTCCCAGTCTCATTTCATCCTCCACATAACTTGATGTCTTAACATCAAGCTGGGGGTCAGGAACAAGAGCGGGTGGCTGAGAGTGAGGCAGGATGTGGGTGGAAGACGGTAGGAAGTGGGGTGAGAAAGGCAGAAGTGGGGGGAAGAAGGTAGAAAGTCTGGAGGGAGAAGGCAGGAAGTGGAGGGAAGAAGGTAGGAAGTGAGAAGAGGGCAGGAAGTGGGTATATGGGCCAAACACAGACAATTGGGATTAGCTTAGTTGGTAAAAAAATCTTTTCCTGTTTTTTGTAGATGAAAAGGGACAGGGTAAAGGGTCATCTGGACTCGAAACATTAGCTTTTTTCTCTCCTTACAGATGCTACCAGACCTGATGAGATTTTCCAGCATTTTCTCTTTTGGAATAAGGGAACTAATATCACTGATTAAGGCTCCAAAAAGTCTAGAGGAGCCATTGTGCTTCTGAAAAACTAATCAAGTATCCAGGAGATGGGACAATTAGGCAGTTAGATTTTAACACAGGTTTAAATAGAATCACAGACCTAGCGACAATGACACTAGCAGAGATCAGCAGTGTTGGTCAAGAATTGGATGGTGAACCATGTTGATGTGTAATATGCTGGTTAACTAACATGTCAAAGGCCTGTATGATATGAAACAGGGGGTCCTATCTTCTTGCGCAGGTGTACATAAAATATCTGATTGCACTCCTCTGGGGAAGAAGACAGAGGAACTTTTTTCCTGATCAATACATATTCCTGAACCAACATGGATTAAAAACAGACTATGTGGTTTATCCTCTCATTCTGTTGATTTTGGACAAAGGCCTCACACCTCCATTGACTGTCAAGCCTTCACCTCACATAAACCGTGGCTAGCACAAGGGGACATATCTTTAAATTGGGGAGGGTGATAGATGTCAGAGGTAGGTTCTTTACTCAGAGGGTACTAAGAGCGTGGAATGCCTTGCTTGAAACAGTAGTGGATTCACCAACATTAAGGGCATTTAAATGGTCACTGGATAAACATATGGATGATATTGGAATAGTGTAGATTAGATGGGCTTTAGATTAGTTTCACAGGTCAGTGCAACATCGAGGCCGAAGGGCCTGTACTGCCCCTGTAATGTTGTATGTTTTATGGGTGATCTTATGGAGGCCTATAAAATAATGGGGGACATAGATCTACTAGATAGTCAATATCTTTTCCGAAAGGTCAGGGAATCTAAAACTAGAGTTTAAAACAGATTTAAGCTGAGAGAAGAGATACAAAAGGGCCCAGAAGGACAATTTTTTCACATAGAGGATGGTGAGTATCTGGACCAAGCTGTCAGAGGTAGTAATAGAGGCGGGTACAATTTTGTTTTTGGAAAAGCACTTATATAGCTATATGAATATGATGGGTATATGGGCCAAACACAGGCAATTAGGATTAGCTTAGTCAGTAAAAAAAGGACAAGTTGGGTCGAAGGGCCTGTTTCCATGTTATAAATCTTTATGACTCTATGACTGTCAAATCTTCACCTCACTTCGACCATAAACTTCAGAATTTTTTCACGACACCCTCCCATCTTACAATACTCATTCAAACCCATGTGCAAATCACCCAACAAGGTCCAAGAAAATGCCACAGCGACCCGGAGGAAAAGTTGTGGTCCGCAAAGGGAGAATCTTGGCTGTATTTGCAGTCCCCGGCTGATTCCACAATGATTGGCTTATCAAGGTATCGGATGAGCTGGAATATGCATTGCAGCAAGCCCTTCAGTGCGAGGTTTCTCCAGCCTTGCCTGTGGTGGGACGCATTGCCAGCGAGAAAGGAGAACCTGGCATTCCAGCCAGAACTCTCAGTGGCACTGGAAAATCCCAGTGTGAATGGGGACGGAAGATTTCGATGGCATAATCTTGATCAGGCCGTTTGTAAAGAGTGCCCAGCATGGAAGTAACTGTTTATTTTAAATGGATTAACACTCCTCTACTAAAAATAGCCAAAATAGGAACCTCGCAAAAAGACATTTCCACACTAACAGTTTTAGACTGCCTGTTAACTATTTCCATTTCACTCTGCAGTAGCGTGGGGCTGACAGTATAAATGCAACCTCCAGCTGATGGGGCAGGGGTAGGGGAGGATGGGGAGGAAGGGGACCTCTATAGAATCCTTACAGTGTAGGAGAAGGCCATTTAGTTCATTGGGTCTGCATCAATTCTCCAGCAGAGCACTTCATAAAAACACACAACCCTGTCCTATCCTTGTAACCTTAGCGTGGCTAATCCACTTAACCAACATATCTTTGGACACTAAGGTGCAATTTATCATGCCCTATTCAGCTAATCTGCGCACTTTTCGAGTGTGGGAGGAAACCAGAACACCCATAGAAAACCTACACAGGTACGCAGGGAACTTGCAAACTCCACACAGACAGTGACCCAAGCTGGGATTCGAACCAGGATCCCTGGCCTGTGAGGCAGTAATGTTAACCATTGTGCCACAGTGAGATCTCACAGTGAGAGATTTATAACATTCTTATAACATACAGGGCTCCTGATGATGGGGGAATCTAGAACCAGGATTCAAGGTTGGTCATTTAGGATGGAGGTGAGGAGGCATTTGTTCACCCAAAGAGTGGTGAGCCTGTGGAATTCATTACCACAAGAAACAGTTGATGCCAAAACAGAAGGTATTCAAGAGGTGGCTAGATAGAGCAATGGGATCAAAGCAGGATTAGGCTATTGAGTTGGATGATCACCCGTTATCATGATGAATGGTGGAGCAGGCTTGAAGGGCCTGAATGGCCTACATCTTCTATGTTTCTACATTTCATTGCACTGGGCCTGACCAAGGTCCATCAATGACAAGTTGGAGAGGTTGTCCAATTCAAATGCTTGCGCACCAGTGTCGAGCAGCACTCTCCCGGCCTTCTACAACCAGGGGCTGAAATGTATCATCATCCGGGAAATGATATATTTGTTTAGTTAAGTTTCTTTGACTTTTTTTATTAGTTCCCCACCAGGGCCTGTCACCCACTTTCATTAGCGTTGAACTTATTGATCCTTTTGTTTTAAGAATGTATAACTTCAGCCTTAATCCAAAGAGGTGTCTCATTCTTTTATTTATTCATGTCGCAAGTAGGCTTACATTAACATCGCAATGAAGTTGCTGTAAAAATCCCCAAGTCGCCACACTCTGGCGCCTGTTTAGATACAAGGAGAAACAATTCAGCATGGCCAATGCACCTAACTAGCGTGGCTTTTGGAGCACCCGGAGGAAACCCATGCAGGTACGGGGAGAATATGCAGATTCTGCAGAGACAGTGACCCAAGCCAGGAATCGAACCCGGATCCAGGGTGTTGTGAGGTGGCAGTGCTAACTCACTGTGCCACTGTGCTGCCCATTCTTGCACTTCATTCTACAAGGTGGATTGGCCAAACCAAATTGTCCTTTCGTGTCACGGGATGTGTAGGTTAGATGGATTAGCCATAGGGTTGCTGGGATAGGGTCTGGGTGTGATTGTTATCTGTGCAGACTTGATGGGCTGAATGGTCTCTTTCTGCACTGTAGGGTTTCTATGGTTTCTATGGTCAATAGGAGCATGAATCTCAATGCTAATGAGGGAAATCTTGTCACAAGAGGGAGAACTTGATATCGGTGTGTTTAATTCAATGTTTAGTTGAATTGATTATTAACTTGATGAAAATGACAGCAAAATGAAATGGCTGGTTAATGGGTGGGGGAAGGTTTTGCCTGGTTTAAGTAATGCTGCCTGCAGTATCTCAAGGCAAGTAATGAACTAAAGGATTTAATAACTGAACAGAACTCTGTACAACTAAAGATTTGAGAGCACAGCGATACAGCACATCTCCCAACTCAGCCTTTATCCAAGTGAGGCCTCCAGCCCTGGGAATGTGTGTCGTGACTCCTGATTGGCTCAGCATCACATGCTCGCAATCCATTGATTCCAGCTCAGTCACATGGCCCACTAAAGACCACCCATTAAAGTAACCCCACTTCCACACTGCCCATATAAATGCTGACGGCATATGATATTAAGTCTCTGGGGCCAAGGTAATTAAAGAAGAAAGCTGAGGCAAAGGTAGGCAGTTTGTAAAATGGCCTCTTAATTCATCATTTGTGCCATGATTGAAATTTAATTTCACTCCCCAGAATGATTGTAGCCCTCGAACACTTCCATTGTCTCTCTCCAGACCCACAACAAATTCAAATTTCTGCACTCATCTAATTCCAGCTCCTGGCATCCCCAATTTTAATCACTTCAGCTTTGCCTTCTGTTGCCTTGACACTAATTTCTGCATCAGTATCCCCCAAAAACATTTCCACCTCTCTGGTTCACTTTATATTTTTAAGACTGCACAGTTAGCATAGAGGTTAGCACTGCTGCCTCACAGCGCTAGGGATCGGGTTCAATTCACGGCTTGGATCGCTGTGTGGAGTTTGCGTGTTCTCCCCATGTCTGCCTGGGTTTCCTCCGGGTGTCCTGGTTTTCTCCCATCGTCCAAAGATGTGCAGTCTAAGTGGATTGGCCCATGCTTAATTCTCCACATATTGTTAGGTGGATTAACTAGGGTAAATGCCAGGGCTAATGGAGATATGGGTGGGATTCTTCTTGATGCAGGATCGATGGGCTGAACGGCCTCCTTCTGCACTGCAGAATTTTATGATTCTATGAACACACTCTGTAAAACTTATCCTTTTAGCCAAACTTTAGGTCATCTGACCCTTGTATCTGCTGATTTGATTTGTTGCCATATTTTGTTAATAATGTTGCTATGAAGCACCTTAGGAGCATCTTATTGAACTAAAGAAGCTTAATAAATGTGAGTTATGATGGGTTAATATAGGAGGGGGGTGGTGTTGGTGTATGTGTGGTTAAAAGGCTGAGGGGTGACATGTTCATCTGGATTTAGAGGAATTGTCATTGAAATTGGAGACGGCTGGCTAAGGAGGCAGTGATTTTGTTTTTGATTTGAAAGTTAGATTTTTTTATAGTTCCAATGAATTCTGTGACAGTGATAGATGAGGGATGTCAGTCCCAGGGAACAGAATTTCTTTTAAAACTCTGCAAACCACCACCGTCATCAATCACTCGCCCCGGGTCATGAGGTTATAGTTCATAGGTCCTTTTACACTGCTCTACTGGGGCCTTTTAACCTGACCTCAGGAGAGCTCGTGGGAGCACTGTCCAGTACATCAACTGCTGCACCTCCCACCTGCATCTCTTTTTGGCTTCCTACCGACTGAAATTGTCGAATTAGAGCCAATTAATGGTGAACTCAGGGCAATACTGTAGACTTTACCTCCGCTGTGAATCTCAGATGGGGAAAGATTTCAGGATGTCCATCAGAGAGGAGACTTTTATCTCGCTCTCTCAGACTGACTCCAGTCGCTGAGGTCAAAGGAGGGGGTATCGGAATAAAGCTGGTTTGAACTGGGTTACTTTACCAAGTCAATTTCTCCCCATCCAGCCCCTCCCCAACTCCCCACGAAACCTACCACTCAAAAGGCCAGACACAGAAACTTAGAGAATGACTCACTCAAAGCCATCTGTGATTGCCAAGGGTGGCCAGTGAAACTGGACGCTGTGCTTAGGTTCTGAAGCATTCGCGCAAAGTTCTGAATCTCACCTGAGGAAGTAACAGCGCTCTGAAAGCTTGTGATTCTGGGTAAACATAGATAGAACATAGAACATTACAGCACAGAACAGGCCCTTCGGCCTTCGATGTTGCGCCGACCAATTAAAAAAAAGCAATGACCCTCTAACATAACCATTCCCTTTTCGTCCATAAACTTATCTACTAACCTCTTAAACGCCACCAAACTTGGCGCATCTACAACTGTAGCAGACAGGGCATTCCATACCCTTACCACCCTCTGGGTAAAGAAACTATCTCTGACATCCGTCCTATAACTACCACCCCTTAATTTAAAGCTATGTCCCCTCGTGCTAGCTTTCTCCATCTGAGGAAAAAGACTATCACTGTCCACCCTATCTAAACCTCTAATCATCTTATATGTTTCAATAAGGTCTCCTCTTAGCCGCCAGACTTTCGCCTGGTATTGTGAGACTTCTTACTGTGCCTTCCCCAGCCCAACGCCGGCATCTCCACCTCCTGAATCTTTTGCAGTCGAGATTCTGAGGTATTTGCTGTTGAGATTCTGAGGTACTTGCAGTCGAGATTCTGAGGTACTTGCAGTCGAGATTCTGAGGTACTTGCAGTCGAGATTCTGAGGTACTTGCAGTCGAGGTTCTGAGGTACTTGCAGTCGAGATTCTGAGGTACTTGCAGTCGAGGTTCTGAGGTACTTGCAGTCGAGGTTCTGAGGTACTTGCAGTCGAGACTCTGAGGTATTTGCAGTCGAGATTCTGAGATATTTGCAGTCGAGATTCTGAGGTATTTGCTGTCGAGATTCTGAGGCATTTGCAGTCGAGGTTCTGAGGTATTTGCAGTCGAGGTTCTGAGGTATTTGCAGTCGAGGTTCTGAGGTATTTGCAGTCGAGGTTCTGAGGTATTTGCAGTCAAGGTTCTGAGGTATTTGCTGTCGAGATTCTGAGGTATTTGCAGTCGAAGTTCTGAGGTATTTGCAGTCGAGGTTCTGAGGTATTTGCAGTCGAGGTTCTGAGGTATTTGCAGTCGAGATTTTGAGGTATTTGCAGTCGAGATTCTGAGGCATTTGCAGTCGAGATTCTGAGGCATTTGCAGTCGAGATTCTGAGGCATTTGCTGTTGAGATTCTGAGGTATTTGCAGTCGAAGTTCTGAGGTATTTGCAGTCGAGGTTCTGAGGCATTTGCTGTCGAGATTCTGAGGCATTTGCAGTCGAGGTTCTGAGGCATTTGCAGTCGAGATTCTGAGGCATTTGCAGTCGAGATTCTGAGGCATTTGCAGTCGAGATTCTGAGGCATTTGCAGTCGAGATTCTGAGGCATTTGCAGTTGAGGTTCTGAGGTATTCGCAGTTGAGGTTCTGAAATTTGAAAGCCTGGAATACACAACCAGATAAGCAATGAGAGAATTTTTATTCATTCCTGGGACATGGGTGTTGCTGGTTGGCCAGCATTTATTTCTATCCCTAATTGCCCGAGGGCAGTTGAGAGTAAAACCACATTGCTGTGGCTCTGGAGTCACATGTAGGCCAGATCACATAAGGACAGCAGATTTTTTTTTCTAAAGGACATTAGCGAACCAGATGGGTTTATCCGACAATTGACAATGGTTTCATGATCAGTAGTAGATTCTTAATTCCAGATATTTTATTATTGAATTCAAATTCCACCATCTGCCATGGTGGGATTCGAACCCAGGTCTCCAGAACATTAGCTGAGTTTCTGGATTAACAGTTTAGTGATAATTCCACTAGGCTATCGCCTCCTCTGCAGAAGGAGGGATCATGAAGCTGGGATAGAGAGAACTATTAGGACAAGGCCAAGCATCCACTGATAATTTACTGTGCGTACAATGTTTGGCCTTGCAAAGGACAAAGCTGTAGTTACATTTGTAACTATCATCAATTGGAAGTGCTGAGTGGATGATCTATCTCGGCCCCCTCCTGAGGTCTCCAATATCACAGATACCAACCTTCAGCCAACTCAATTCACTGTATGTGATGTTAAGAAAGAGTTGATTGGCATTGGATACAGTAAAGAGCAATGGAGCTTTGGAAACATTTCACTGTATTAATGAAGACTTGGCTCAGGCAAGATGCAATCCCTATTAAAATATTCCAGGAAGCTGCAACGCTGGCATCAACACCGCTATCTGGAAAGAAGCAAATTTATGTCCTGGCCACAAAAGGCAGGACAGATCCAACCTTGCCAGTTACCACCCCATTAGCCCACTCTAGATTCTCTGCAAAGTGATATCAAGTGTCATCAACAGGGCTGTCAAATGGCACTGGGTTCTCAATAGCTGGTGTTCTGTGATATTCCTGACTCCACAGACACTGAAGCAATCCCTGCCTGCATACAGCAAGACCTCCACGTTATGGGTGGCATGGTGGCACAGTGGTTAGCACTACTGCTTCACCACGCCAGGGATCTGGGTTCAATTGCGGCCTTGCATCACTATCTGTGCAGAGTTTGCACATTCTTCCCGTGTCTGTGTATATTTCCTCTGGGTGTGTTTTGGTTTCCTCCCACACTCCAAAGCTGTGTGGGTTAGGTGCATTGGCCATGCTGAACTAACTCTAGTGTCAGGAGTATTAGCAGACTAAGCTGTGGAGTTACAGGAATAAGACCTGGGTGGGATTGTGGTTGGTACAGATTCAATGGGCCGAATGGCCTCCTTCTGCACTGTAGGGATTCTATAATTATTTGGGCTCAGGCTGAGAAGTAGCAGATAACATTTTCATTTCACAGGTGGCAAGTCTATCTCACCTTGACTTTAATGGACTTGCCATTCTTCAATTCCCCCGCTATTTATACCCATTGATTGGAAGCTTAACTGGGCAGATCCTGCAAATATTGTGGCCACCAGAACAGATCAGTGGCTGGAAATTCTGTCAGGAGTAACTCATTACCTCACTTCCCGCAGCCTACCCACTATCTATAGGGCGCAAGCCAGGAGTGTGCTGGAACACTTGCTTGAATAGGAAACCAATTCAGAAAGCTCAACACCATCCAGGATAAAACAACTCGCCTGATTGGCACCCCATCCATCACAATAACCATTACCTTCACCACCGATGCACAACGTGTCCCATCTACAATGTGCACTGCAGCAACATGCAAAGCATCCTTTGGCAGCATCTTTCAAACCCATAAACTTTACCTCCGAGGCAAGGGCAGCAGATACCGGGGAACACCAGCACTGACTGCACTTTCCCTTTCAAGCCACTCACTCATAGAAACCCCACGGTGCAGAATGAGGCCCTTAGATCCATTGAATCTGCAGCGACAGCAATCCCACCTGGGCCCGAACCCAGAAATCCCTGCCCGCTTGCAGCATGACCTCCACATTATGGATGGCACAGTGGTTAGCACTGCTACCTCACAGAGTCAATGGCTTGTGTTCAATTCCCAGCTTTGGCCACTGTGTGTGTGGAACATAGAACATAGAACATAGAACATTACAGCACAGAACAGGCCCTTCGGCCTTCAATGTTGCGCCGACCAATATAAAAAGCAATTACCCTCCAAACTAAACCATTCCCTTCTCTTCCACATACTTATCAACTAACCTCTTAAACGCCACCAAACTTGGCGCATCTACAACTGCTGCAGGCAGGGCATTCCACTCCCTAACCACCCTTTGGGTAAAGAACCTACCTCTGATATCCGTCCTATAACTATCACCCCTTAATTTAAAGCTGTGTCCCCTCGTGCTAGCTTTTTCCATCCTAGGAAAAAGGCTATCACTGTCCACCCTATCTAAACCTCTAATCATCTTATATGTTTCGATTAGGTCCCCTCTTAGCCGCCTCCTTTCTAACGAAAACAACCTCAAATCCCTCAGCCTCTCTTCATAAGACCTGCCCTCCATACCAGGCAACATCCTGGTAAACCTCCTCTGTACCCTCTCCAATGCCTCCACATCTTTCTTATAATGTGGGGACCAGAACTGCACACAATACTCCAAGTGCGGCCGCACTAGAGTTTTGTACAGTTGCAACATGACGTTGCGGCTCCGAAATTCAATCCCCCTACCAATAAAAGCTAAGACTCCATATGCCTTCTTAACAACCTTCTCGACTTGACTGCCTACTTTCAGGGATCTATGCACATACACACCAAGATCCCTCTGTTCATCTAGACTGCTAAGAATCCTACCATTTGCCCTATACTCTACACATTTATTATTTCTGCCATAGTGCATTACCTCACACTTTTCCACATTAAACTCCATTTGCCACCTCTCGGCCCAGCTCTGCAACTTGTCCAAGTCCCTCTGCAAACTATAACACCCTCTTCACTATCTACCACTCCACCGACTTTAGTGTCATCTGCAAATTTACTAATCCATCCTTCAATACCCTCATCCAGATCATTTATAAAAATTACAAACAGCAGGGGCCCCAAAACAGACCCCTGAGGTACACCACTTGTCACCGTACTCCAAGATGAATATCTCCCATCAACCACCACCCTCTGTCTTCTATCTGCTAGCCAATTCCTAACCCAATTAGCTAAATCACCCTCTATCCCATACATCTGCATTTTCTGCAGAAGTCTTCCATGGGCCACCTTATCAAACGCCTTACTAAAGTCCATATATACCACATCAACCGCCTTACCCCCATCCACCTCTTTAGTCACTTTTTCAAAAAACTCAATGAGGTTAGTAAGGCACGACCTACCCTTCACAAAACCATGCTGACTATCCCCAATCAATTCATTTCTCTCTAAATAACTATAAATCCTATCCCTAATTATTCTCTCCAATACTTTGCCCACAACAGAAGTAAGACTCACTGGCCTATAATTCCCTGGAAGGTCTCTCTTCCCCTTCTTGAACAATGGGACCACATTCGCTATCCTCCAGTCCTCCGGAACCACACCCGTAACCAACGACGACCTGAAGATCAGAGCCAGAGGCTCTGCAATCTCCTCTCTTGCCTCCCAGAGAATCCTAGGGTAAATCCCGTCCGGCCCAGGGGACTTATCCAACTTCAAACCCTCGAGAATATCTAGCACATCCTCCCTATCTACTTCGATACCTTCCAGTTTGCTACCCTGTACCTCAGTGTTCTCCATAACTACATTTACATCACCCTGCGTGAATACCGAAGAGAAATATTTATTCAGTACCTCTCCAATCTCTTCAGGCTCCACGCACAACTTCCCACTGCTGTCTATGACTGGCCCTAATCTTGCCCTAACCAATCTTCTATTCTTAACATATCTAAAGAAAGCTTTAGGATTCTCCTTAATCCTATCAGCCAAAGTCTTCTCGTGTCCTCTCTTAGCTCTCCTCAATTCACTCTTTAGCTCCCTCCTGGCTAATCTATAGCTATCCATTGCACTAACCGAGCCTTCAAGCCTCATCCTGACATAAGCCCCCTTTTGACTTTTAACCAGCAAATCAACTTTTTTCGTACACCAAGGTTCTCTTACTCGACCATTTCCTCCTCGTGGAGGAAAATGTGGAGTGTGCACATTTTCTCCATGTCTGCATGGGTTTCCTCCTGATGCTCTGGCTTCCTCCCACTGTCCAAAAATGTGTGGGTCAGGTGGATTGGATGTCACAAATTGCCCCTTACTGTCAGTGGGACTAGCCAGGTTAAATGTGTGGTGTTATGGGGATAGGGCCTGATGACATTGCGGCATAGACTTGATGGGTTGAATGGCCTCCTTCTGCACTGCAAGATTCTATGATTCTAAGTAGGCTTACATTAAGCCATCAAACTTTTGAAAAGGCCTACATCGCATTAAGCTGATCTTTCTCTATACCCTAACTATGACTGTAATGTTACATTTTGTACACTCTCCTTTCCATCTCTATGAACAAAGAACAAAGACCAAAGAACAAAACAGCACGGGAAACAGGCCCTTCGGCCCAACGAGCCCGTGCTGCCACCCCGATGTTCCCACCTCTACCCATGATCCCTGTCTATGTTTATAGATCTATGGATTAAAAACCAAATTTGAGACAATTTAGGAAGAATTTGTTTTCCCAATTAGCCTAAGAGCACATCTTTGGGATGTGGGAGGAAACCGGAGCACTTGGAGAAAACCCATGCAAGCACAGCGAGAATGTGCGAACTCCCACAGACGCAGGCCCAAATCCATGTATCTGCACAGCACAGCGATAGTCACTGAGCTGTCACGTTGCCCATCAAATGGTCCAGGTCAAGCTTACACTAACAACGTGAAGCACTAGGATACTCTCGAAAAAATCCAAGAGCAGTCCTTTCATGACCCATTGTGTGTATGCCCCTTGTTAGACAACATGTCTGTCTAGTGTGCAATGAAGTTGCAGAGAAAACCTCCTAGTCGCTATATTCTGGCACCTGTTTGGATACACTGAGGGAGAATTTAGCACAGCCAATGCATCTAACCAGCACGTCTTTCAGACTGGCGGAGGAGACCAGTGCACCCAGAGGAAACCCGAGGAGAACATGCAAACTTCGCATAGTGACCCAAGCCAGGAATCGAACCTGGGTCCCTGGCGCTGTGAGGCAGCAGCAGACGGAGAACGTGAAAGCAATTTTGGCAAAAAAACAGGTCATGGTGTCAGTAACATTCCAAAGGCTATTGTTTGTGAAGTGGCATCTTTAATATAGTCTTCACAAACACAGCTTGGAACCTTAATCTGTCTCTCAGCTCACCTCCGGCACCTATTAATCAATGTGCGGATGTTGTGTAGAAACAGCAGAAGATATAGGGATGAGCAAGGGCCCTGGGGCTTAGATACTAAACTTGCTCAAAATCTGGGGAGGAGACTTCTCACTGTATAATTAGAAAGTCTGAACTTTAAACTCAAACTGTGAGTGGAGAAAGCTTTTAGAAGTGAATGATAATACCATACGTAATGTTCTGATTGTCACACATTATCATCGCTAGTGGGAAAAATGATGAGGTGATGAACTAAGACGATCACAGAAGCATATTGCAGAATATTATCACTTGATAGACTGTGATCTCCCTCTGCACCATGTGTTTAGGTCAGTACAGCAAATAAGCTTGGTGTCAACATTGAAACACTTTGTTCCAGAGTTAAAAGCTGCACCCAGAGAGTTAGAGCACATCGCCCAGCCTGTCACACCAGTGTTGTGCCGAGGGAAAGTTAATTGGCCATGCTAAATTGATTCTAGTGTCAGATAAGGTAAATATGTGAAGTTACAGAGATAAGGCCCGGATGGGATTGTGGTTGGAGCAGACTTGATGCGCCGAATGACCTCCTTCTGCACTGTAGCGATTCTACGGATTCTATGCAAATGTCCTGTTGGAGGTGGCATCTTCCAAAGGCGACATGAAACATCTGCCTCCTCAGGAAGAGGCAAAGGAGTATGGGTCACAATTCCTGAACAGCGGAGGGATTTGTGCTGGAAACCTGGTCTTTCTTAATCCCTCAACCAACATTGGCAAGGCAGGTGACCTGGTCATTCATCTTACTGCTGTTTGTTAGATCTTGTTGTCAAGTTGGGGGTGTCCCTGAGTGTCCCAAGGCTTGTAGTTAGGGGGATTAGTGGAATAAATGCGTGGGGTTATGGGAAAGGGTCTGAGTGGGATCCTCCATTGGAATGTCAGTGCAGACTTGATGGGCCGAATGGGCCTCCCTCTGCACTGTATGGATTCTATGATTCTCTGAAATTGGCTGCTGTGTTTTCCTGCATTACAACATTTCAACATGAACTGCTCACATCCCAGAAATCAATCTGACTTGTGGTGGCTGTTTACCATCCACATGCATTTCTTACTGCATACTAACTTGGTCTTGAATTCTGGATTTTATAAGTTGTTTTACAATTTGAATATTTAAGGAAGATTGGATATGTGTGAATAGAGTTTTATGTCCTAGCTATTTCCTTCAACAGTGTTGGGAGCGTGCCATCAGGATCTGGTACCTTTTCCATTTTGTGTCCTTTTTCTCAGTACAACAACTTTCCAGGAGTTATCTTTTCCAAAGGTTCCACATCCTCTTGGAAACTATTATTTGTAAAATCTGATGCTCAGTGGAGGAGATAGGATGATGAGCAGGCTCTTTAATTCCTCAAGTTTTTTTTCCTATTCAATGAAATCATAGTTGATCCATGATCTAATTCTATGTAATAATCTTTCCCTCAATGTCAACAAAACAAAGGAGATTGTCATCGACCTCAGGAAACGTAATGGAGAACATGTCCCTGTCTACATCAATGGGGGCACAATAGAGTGGTTGGAGTTTCAAGTTATTTAGGTGTCTAGATCACCAACAACCTGTCCTGGTCCTCTTATGCAAATGCTATAGTTAAGAAAGCCCACTAATGCCTCTTCATTCTCAGAAGCCTAAGGAAATTCAATATATTCTCTATGAATCTCACCAACTTTTACAGATATACTGTAGAAAGCATTCTTTCTGGTTGTATCACAGCTTGGTATGGTTCCTGCTCTGTCCAAGACCACAAGAAGCTACAAAGGGTCATGAACAAGCTCAGTCCATCACTCAAACCAGCCTCCCATCTATTGACACTGTCTAAACTTCTTGCTGCCTCAGAAGAGAATAATAAAGGACCCCCATACACCCCAGACATTCTTTCTTCCACTTTCTTCCATCAGGAGAAAGATACAAAAGTCTGAGGTCATGTGATGACCAGTTCATAAGAACATAAGAACATAAGAAATAGGAGCAGGAGTAGGCTATACAGCCCCTTGAGCCTGCCCCGCCATTCAATAAGATCATGGCTGATCTGTAGTGGTTCAGAACCACTTTCCCGTTTTCTCCCTGTAACCCTTAATTCCCTTGTCAATTAAAAACCTATCCACTCTTGACTTGAACATATTCAGCGAGGAAGCCTCCACCACCTCATCAGGCAGAGAATTCCAAAGATTCACCACCCTTTGCGTGAAGAAACTCCTCCGCAACTCCGATCTGAACCGCACCCCCCCCAATCTTGAGGCTGTGCCCTTTAGTCCTGCTATCTTTGTTAGGCGAGAAGAGTCTCTCAACCTCTACCTTATCCATCCTCTTCATTATCTTATACATTTCTATAAGATCCCCTCTCAGCCTTCTAAACTCTAAAGAGTACAAACTTAGCCTATTCAGTCTCTCCTCATAATCCAATGCCCTCATCTCTGGTATCAGCCTAATAAACCTTCTCTGCACCCCTCCAAGGCCAATATATCCTTCCTTAAATGCGGCGACCAAAACTGCACACAGTACTCCAGCTGCGGCCTCACCAGCACCCTATGCAACTGCAACAGAATCTCCCTACTTTTATATTCTATCCCCCTAGCTATAAAGGCCAACATTGCATTCGCCTTCTTAATCACCCGCTGCATCTGCAGACTGTGTTTTTGCGATTCGTGCACAAGGACCCCCAGGTCCCTCTGCACCATCGCATGCTGCAGCTTTTCTCCATTTAAATAGTAATCCTTCCTACCACTATTCTTCCCAAAGTGGATAACCTCACACTTGCTAACATTATACTCCATCTGCCAGGTCCTCGCCCACTCACTCAACCTATCCAGATCCCTCTGCAGGCTTTCCACAACCTCCGCGCTATTTGCTTTTCCACTCATCTTCGTGTCATCAGCAAATTTTGTCACCCTGCACTCAGCCCTTTCCTCCAGATCATCTATGTAAATGGTAATTAGTTGAGGCCCCAGCACCGATCCCGGGGCACTCCATTAGTCACCAGCTGCTAATCAGAATAGCACCCATTAATACCTATCCTCTGCTTCCTATTAGACAACCAATCCTCTATCCAGTCTAACACCCTACCCCCAACTCCCTGCATCTTAACCTTCTGTACCTTCTGCAGCAATCTTTTGTGAGGCACCTTATTGAACGCTTTCTGGAAATCCAAAAACACCACATCCACTGGTTCCCCTCTACCTACCGCACTAGTCACTTCTTCATAGAACTCCAATAAATTCGTTAAGCACGACTTCCCCTTAACGAATCTGTTCTGTGTCTGCCTGATCAAACTACAGATTCAAGCATTTTTCCAACGATAGACGTTAAACTAACCAGCCTATAATTTCCTGCCTTCTGTCTGCTACCCTTTTTAGACAGAGGTGTAACATTAGCCATTTCCCAATCTTCCGGCACTTTTCTGGAGTCCAGCGAACTTTGAAAGATAATTACCAGGGCATCCGCTATCACCTCTGCCATTTCTTTGAGGACCCTGGGATGCATTCCATCCAGTCCTGGGGACTTATCTGCCCTCAGCCCCATTAGCCTATCAAGCACCACCTCTCTAGTGACTGTAATCTCATTAAGAACAGCTTTTTCCTTGCTGCCATCGGACTTTTGAATGGACTTACCTTGCATGTAACATAGTGACTGTAACACTATATTCTGCACACTCTCCTTCCCATCTCTATGAATGGCATGCTTTGTCTGTCTAGCACAGGATTCTTTGGGCCGCGTTGGTCTGAAAGTTGGAAATTTTAGCCAACCATCAGTGGCATCTCTGTAACCTGCCCGCTAAAATTCTGGTGGCAGGCAGGATTTCCAGCCAATACTTTTCACTGTATACTAATGTATATGACAATAATAAAATCAAATCAAATATATCTGTTTTTGTGCTAGATTCATTGATCTCCAACCTAAACATAACAATTGACCTAGGAACAACTCTTATTTGCAGACAGGAGTTCCAAATACCTTCCACATTTTGTATGTAGAGGACTTTCCCAACTTTAAAGAACATAGAACGAAGATCAAAGAAAATTACAGCACAGGAACAGGTCCTTTGGCCCTCCAAATCTGCATCGACCATGCTGCCCGACTGAACTAAAATCTCCTACCCTTCCGGGGACCAGATCCCCCTATTCTCATCCTATTCATGTACTTATCAAGATGCCACTTAGAAGTCACTACCGTATCCGCTTCTACTACCTCCCCTGGCAATGAGTTCCAGGCACTCACTCCTATCTGTGTGAAAAACCTGCCTCATAGATTTCCTTTAAACTTTGCCCCTCGTACCTAAAACATATGCCCCCGAGCAATTGACTCTTCCACCCTGGGAAAAAGTCTCTGGCTATTCATTCTGTCCATGCCTTTCATAATCTCCTAGACTCCTATCAGGTCACCCCCTCAACCTCTGTCGCTCCAGTGAGAACAAGCCAAGTTTCTTCAATCGTTCCTCATAGCTAATGCCCTCCATACCAGACAACATCCTGTAAATATTACTCACTCCAAAGCCTCTACATCTTTCTGGTAGTGTGACAATCAGAATTCAAAACTGTATTCCAAGTGCAGCCTAACTAACGTTCTATAAAGCTACAACATGACTTGCCAATTTTTAACCTCAATGCCCTGGCTGATGAAGGCAAGTATGCTATATGCTTTCTTGACTACCTTCCCCACCTGCATTGCCATTTCCATTGATCTGTATACTTGTATACCCAGATCCCTTTGCCTATCAATACTCTGAAAGGTTCTGCCATTGACTGTGTATTTCCTAACTGTATTAGACCTTCCAAAATGCACTGGACAAATGTGAGTGAGATTAAATTCCATCAGCCATCTCTTCGCCCAAGTCTCCAACTTTTTCTTTATCCTGCTGTACCCTCTCATGGTCCTCTTCACTACCCATAAGTCCACTAACTTTCGTGTCGTTCGCAAACTTACTAATCAAAGAACAAAGAACAAAACAGCATGGGAAACAGGCCCTTCGGCCCAACGAGCCTGCGCCGCCACCCCGATGTTCCCACCTCTACCAGCGATCCCTGTCTATGTTTATAGATCTATGGATTAAAAACCAAATTTGAGACAATTTAGGGAGAATTTGTTTTGCCAATTAGCCTAAGAGCACATCTTTGGGATGTGGGAGGAAACCGGAGCACCCGGAGAAAACCCACGCAAGCACGGGGAGAATGCGCAAACTCCCACAGACACAGGCCCAAATCCATGTATCTGCACAGCACAGCGATAGTCACTGAGCTGTCGTGTTGCCCATCAAATGGTCCAGGTCAAGCGTACACTAACGACGTGAAACAGTAGGATACTCTCGAAAAAGATCCAAGAGCAGTCCTCTCACGACCCATCGCGTGTATGCCCCTCGTTAGACAACAAGGTGGACCAAAGCACCTGTAGGATAAAAACAAGTACATCAATATCATCATCTATTTACACACTTCCCAGGGACTCCCAAGGCTCACGATCCCTATTTTAAATCAGTTTTCTATACCCCTCCATTCCCATTCTGTTCATGTGCCCATCTAAGTATTTCTTAAATAACTCCAGAGTACCTGCCTCCACCACTTTACTTGGCAGCACAATCCAGTTACATTTTCCTCCAAATCATTTATATATATTACAACTGGCAAAAGTCCCAGCACTGATTCCACTTGTCACAGCCCTTCATTCAGAAATGCACACTTTCACTACTACCCCTGTCTTTTTTGACCGAACCAGTTTTGTATCCATCTTATCAGCTCACCTCTGATTCCATTTGACTTCATCTTCTGCATCAATCTGCCATGAGGGACCTTGTCAAAGGCCTTACTGAAGTCCATGTAGACAACATCCACTGTCCTACCCTCATCAACCATCTTTGCCACTTCCTTAAAATCTCGATCAAGTTCATTAGATAAGACTTCCCCTTCATAAAACCATGTTGCTTCTCACTAATACGTCCACTTATTTCCAAGTGGAATAAATCCTGATTTGAAGAATCCTCTTAATAATTTCCCTATTACTGATATAAGGCTCACTGGCCTGTAATTACCTGGATTATTCTTGCTACCCTTCTTAAACAAAGGAACAACATTGGCTATTCTGCAATCTTCTGGGACCTCCCCTGTAACCAGTGAGGAGATAAAGATTCTGTCAAGGCCCCAGCAATTTCTTCTCTTGCCTCTCTCAGTATTCTGGGGTATATCCCATCACATCTTTGGACTTGTCTACCTTAATGTTTCTCAAGAACCCAATCACTTGTCTTTTTTGATCTCAACATGACTCAAACTATCTACACATCCTTTCCCAGATTCATTGTCCACCAAATCTTTCTCTTTGAACTCAGTCCTTTCAACTTCACTGCTGAAAAGACTGGCTCTAATTTTTAAACTATGTTCCCAAGTCCTAGATTCCACAACTAGTATATATAGCTTCTCTCTACTGAAAACTGCAATCAAATTGTTCCTTAACTTTCTAAATTTTAACAAATGCATTTCAGCTCTGATGAAGGGTCATCCAGACTGAAAACATTGCCTCTATTCTCTCTCCACAGATACTTTCAGACTTCCTGAGATTTTTTAGCATCTTCTATCTTTGTTTCAGATTCCAACATCTGCAATATTTTGCCTTTATCTCATTTGTGTGGTTGCTCTGCAGAATTAAACCTTTTTGTTACATCACAATATTTCTGGAACAAAATACTTATTTGACTTCTCTTCAATGCCTTCAGCAGCTACAATTGGTTTCCATACCTTCCATTGCAGTCCACAAAGCAAGATGCTAATGCAATCGCTACACACTTTTTCAAGCATTTACATGTAGAGAGAAACATTGCAATCACATCTTAGAAGGAAGAGTATGCAGGGTTAAAGGGACAAGGTCAGAGAATGACCTCAAGAGAATTTCACATTCAGGGAGCTTGCGCAGACACAATGGACTGAATGGCCTCTTTCATAGAATCACTACAATGTAGAAGGAGGGCATTCCACCCATCGAGTCTGCACCGACCACAATCCCATTCAGCCCCTATTCCCGCAACCCCACATATTTACCCCCTGACATGAAGGTCAATTTAGCTTGGCCAATTAACCTAATCTACACATCTTTGGAAACAAGAGCATCTGAAGGAAACTCATACAGACGTGAGGAGAACATGCAGACTCCATGCAGACAGTGACCTGGGGCTGGAATTAAACCTGGGTCTCTAGCACTGTGAAGCAGCAGAGCTAACCACTGGGTCGCTGTGTTATTCATGATGTGCAGTCCATGCAATTCTCAGTAAATGTTTCAGTGGCTGTAAACCGCTTGGAGATGTATTGCAACCCTGAAAGGCATTATATAAAGGCATTATTTCTTTTTAAACAATCTTTAGAGTTTTAAACCCACTTAATCACCAATTTCTAATTCACCTTGTCGCACATTTGAAAAGAAATCCTATTCAACCTTTTGTGTCTTCTGAAATAGTTATTGGCCCTTCCCCTCAATTTCACAATGTAGAGAAGATATTTCCTTTGTGAATGACCCTCTCTGACTTATTCATGACTTCTTAGTGTAAGAGTTCTCAGGATATTTTGTACAGTAAAGCCCTCAGGGTAATTACTGACATTTTATACATAAAGACATGAGATTTTAGTAGTTAATGAATCATTTGTGAGCATTATAAGGGGTAGCACTCTACATATTCAGGTGGGTCCTTCATAGGCACAGCACATAGTAGAATATTAATGAAAAGGGATTAACTTTTTTATGAGATAAACTTAGATCAATCCATATTTCAGTGCTACTAAGGGTGTAGGCTAATGGTATAATGTGAAGATAACATACTCGCTTGAAAATGAAATTCATTCCTTGCCAAGGCCTGACAACAAACCATAAAATATGCCTGAGGATGTTTCTTTTAACTCAGAAACTACTTCACATTAATCCGTTTTTCTGACTCCTTACTTTATTGCGGGTGATTCTCCCAAAAAAATTCTAAGTGTCGAGTTTGCATAAAAAACTGGAGTAAATTCCGCTGTTTTTTTTTCAGGGGGTTGAATGGATCTCCCAGTCTGTGCACTGCAGAGTGCCTCAGTGTCAATCCCATTGAAAATCTGTGCTGGAGAGGCCAGCAGCATCATGCTGAGCGAGTCCACCTCAATGTCTCCCCCATTGTAGCCCTGAACTCTCAAACCCCACCCCCCCCAAACATCCACCCTGTCCTTCACCACCACCACCATCAACTCCCCCCATATCAGCACCAAGCCGCCTGGCAACCCTGACTCCCCCAGATGCTCTGACCCTTCTCTCCATCTAGGACACCTAACACAAATGGCGTTTTGTTGGGTATCCCGGCTTCCGGCACTTAAAAAACGGTGCAGCGGGATTGGAGAACCATCCATATTGTCCTTCGAACAGAGTGAGTTACCCATTGAAAGATGGTATCTGTCAACATGCGTTTCAAAGATATGGTGATTAGATTTCTTTTCCTTCAAGTTTTGATCCCTCATGTTACATCTGGAGCGGGACAAGGTCTGGTCAGTAGAATTCCCACTCATTGACTAATGTCAATCAGTTGCAGATGGTGCAAATCCATTGGACTGACGGAGTTCATTCCTTCCTCCTTGAGTAAATCTTTCAAATTAGCTCAACTAGTAATTATTTCAATTTAGCACTAGTAAACCTTTCAAACTAACTCAACTAGTAATCACTTTGCACTACCTAGCACTTGCAATTTTTGCAAACTAGCTAAACTAGTAATGATTTCAAACTATCTAGCGATTCTTTCAAAAGATCCACCATAGGGCTGCATCATGCTGCATTGCAAAGTCAAGTTTCAAGAGCCATGGGGCTGAATTTAAATTGCTATCACAGAGCGGGCGGAGAATGCAGCAAGCCATTTGAAACTCCATGACTTCTGTGGGAGCTTCTCTCGCATGTGCTCCAGACATAACAAGTGAGGTAGACATGAGCAATGATCTTCCGTTGAGAAATTAAAGGGCTGGGTGTATTTAACAGGAGGCTGAATCTTGGGTTGCTGCCGAATAAAATCAAAGAAACAGATTGCAAAGTATGCATGTATGGAATCTCCTTTAGTAAGAAACATTGGGAGTTTTTGGCATCACAGGGCACTGACGAAAATGTAGAACGATGGAGCTCCTATATTCAGCATTAGGGCGAGTTTGCACAGGCAAATAGAATAGCAGAGCATATTAAAGTGCCCAAGTGCTAAAGTTCCTGGCACTGTAAAACAGCAGTGCTAACCACTGTGCTGCCCGACTACACGATAATTTACCACCGTGTAGTAAAGTAAAAACAAAATCTAGCAGTAATAATAATTAAAATTAACAAACATTTGCGAGGCCTGGATAAAGTGGACGTGGAGAGGATGTTTCCACAAGTAGGAAAAATTAGAACCAGAGAGTGGAGCTCTTTGCCGCTGAAAGCTGTGGAGACCAGGCCATTGAGTGATTTTAAGACAGAATAGATAGATTCTTGATTGATAAGGGGATCAGGGGCTATAGGAAAAAGGTAAGAGAATAGGGATGAGAAAAATATTAGCCATGATAGAATGGCAGAGCAGACTCAATGAGCCAAGTGGGCTAATTCTGCTCCTATTTGTTTTATTTATAACCAACTTTGTAGAGTCACAATGTTGACATCTGTGCTCTGGCCGAGTCATTCACTGCAGTCCAACTAATGCAAGCCCATCTTGGGGACTCCCAGGTTCAGTATCCAATAGGCTGTCCTTGAAATATAGGGCAAAACATGCAAATTAAAGGTCACAGGACAAACAGGCAAAATATGAGACAACTTCATCAAATATTGTAAAATAAAACCAAATGACAGCAGATGCTGGAAATGTGCCATGCATGCTAAATTTATCCAGCACTTTTGTTCCTTATTTTAGATAGAACTGTGTACAGTTCTGGTCACCCTATTATAGAAAGGATATTATTAAACCAGAAAGAGTGCAGAAAAGATTTACTAGGATGCTACTGGGACTCGATGTTTTGAGTTATAAGGAGAGACTGGATAGACTGGGACTTTTTCCTCTGGAGTATAGAAGGCCGAGGGGTGATCTTATAAAGGTCTATAAAATAATGAGGGGCATAGATTAGCTAGATAGTCAAGATAACTTCGCAAAGGTAGGGGAGTCTAAAACTAGAGGGCATTGGTTTAAGGTGAGAATCATAGAACCTTACAGAGCAGAAAGAGGCCCTTTGGCCCATCGAGTGTGCTCCGAACACAATCCCATCCAGGCCCTACCCTCATATCCCTACATATTATACCCACTAATTCCTCTAACATATGCATCCCTGGACTTACTAAAGGGCAATATTTTAGCATGGCCAATCAACCTAACCCACACATCTTTGAACTGTGGTAGGAAACCAGAATACCCAGAGGAAACCCACACAGACACAAGGAGAATGTGCAAACTCCACACAGACAGTGACCCAAGTCGGGGGATGGAACCCAGGTCCCTGGAGCTGTGAAACAGCAGTGCTAACCCCTGTGCTACCGTGCCACCCATAGAGGGGAGAGATACAGAAGTGTCCAGAGAAGCAGTTTTTTTTCATACAAGAGAGTGGTGAGTGTCTGGAACAAGTTGCCAGAGATGGTAGCAGAGGCAGGTACAATTTTGTCTTTTAGACCGTTCCATCTAAGATGAGTTTAAAGGGATATGATCCAAATGCAAGCAATTGGGACTAGCTTCGGGGTTTAAAAAAAAATCAGCATGGACAAGTTAGGCCGAAGACCCTGTTTCCATGCTGTAACTTTCATGATTCTTCTGTGCAAGACCTTCACCACAGAGATTGGTGCTATCTTTATAGGGTACTTGATCTATGCAAAAAAGAATCTCACCCTGTGGACACATCTCCTCCCCACAAACATCAGAGCTCTGCCCCAACCCCAAAGGTATCTGGATTCTACTTCCCTTCCCTGCCCACCTCCCACTCCCCGTCCCACCAAAAGGTTCAAAGGCACTGGGCACTCCAACACCCCCCCCACCTCGGGCACTCCATGTTCCCCCGACAAGAGATATTGAAGCACTCAACTGTGCCCCCTGCACCTATAAGGGGGACTCCTCCCCAATTGAGCTCCCTGAGGCAAACCCCTGGCAATGCCACTCTCCCTTCTGAAGTGTAAAATGTCTCATTTGTCTCCCTCTCTAAGCCTCACATCTCAATGTTAACTCTGTTTCTCTACCGCCAAACACGCTGAGTTTATCCAGCACTTTTGGTTTTTATTTTTGGTTTCCAAGGCAGCAGATACCCGAGAACACCATCACCTGCAGGTTCCTCTTCAAGTCACTCACCAACTTGGCTTAGGAATATATTGCCATTCTTTCACCATGGCTGGGTCAAAATCCTGCAATCCGGTGGTACAGTGGTTAACACTGCTGCCTCACAGCGCCAGCATGGGTTCAAATCCTGTCTTTGGTCATTACAACGTCTGTGTGGTCTGTCCACGTCTGCGTGGGTTTCCTCCGGGTGCTCCGGTTTCCTCCCACAGTCTGAAAGACGTGCAGGTTAGGTGCATTGACTGTGCTAAATTCTCCCTCCCAAACAGGGGCCAGAGTGTGTTGACTAGGGGATTTTCACACTAACTTCATTGTAGTGTCACTGTAAGCCTACTTGTGATACTAATAAATTTTAAAACTAACAGCTTTCTGGGTACTACGTGGACTGTTGCGGTTGAAGAAGGTGGTTCTCCTCCATCATCTCAAGGGCAATTAAGGACAAATAACAATTATTTGCCTTGTCAATGATGGCCACGTACCTTGGAAGAATAAAGAAATTAAATATGAATTTTAAAATTGAGGCATTGTCAGATTGATATTAAATGTTGGTCACTCGGCACTGTGGTTGGCACAGTGGCACAATGATTAGCACTGCTGCTTCACAGCGCCACGCACTCGAGTTCAGTTCCCAGCTTGACTCACCATATGTGTGGGATTTGCACATTCTCTCTGTGTCTGAGTGGGTTTCCTCCGGATGCTCCGTTTCCTTTCACAGTCCAAAGATGTGTTAGGTATATTGACTTGTATAGGCGCCCGACTGTGGTGACTCCCTAAATTGTCTCAAATTTGGTTTTTAATCCATAGATCTATAAGCATAGACAGGGATCATGGGTAGAGGTGGGAACATCGGGGTGGCGGCACGGGCTCGTTGGGCCGAAGGGCCTGTTTCCCGTGCTGTTTTGTTCTTTGACTAGGGGAATTTCACAGTAAATTCATTGCAGTGTTAATGTAAGCCTAATTGTGACTAAAGAACAAAGAACAGTACAGAACAGGAAACAGGCCCTTCGGCCCGCCAAGCCTGCACCATTTGTTTGTATCCCTCCATTCCCAGTCTGTTCATGTGGCTATCAAGATAAGTCTTAAATGATCCCAGCGTGTCCGCCTCCACCACCCTGCTTGGCAGTGCATTCCAGGCCCCCACCACCCTTTATGTAAAATATGTCCCTCTGATATCTGAATTAAACCCATTCACTTTGAACCTGAGATCCCTCATAATCGTCACTTCCGACCTGGGAAAAAGCTTCCCACTGTTCACCCTATCTACGCCCTTCCTAATTTTATACACCTCTATTAGTTCTCCCGTCATGCTCTGCCCTTCCAGGGAGAACAACCCCAGTTTACCCCATCTGTCCTCATAGCTAAGACAAGCTAAGAAATAGATTGTGATGCCCCTAGTTGTGAGGACTGGCTGAGAAACTTCTATGGCACATTTAGTTCTCCAAATTATCCTGCATTTTAGCCACCTGGAAGCAACTGCACGTGGCTGATAGATAATGGAGATAGACAAAAAATCATTTTGTGTATCACTGACTTTCAGCTGGATGGCACTGGCTGTGGGGAATTATGTCAAAGTGTATGATGGCCTGGAGGAAAACTCTCTCAAGTTGCTACATGTCCTGACACCCTTTGACGAATAAATAAATTTAACTTAACTTTGAAAATATCATGCTAACTCGATATATTTTATACTTCTGTAGGCTGCTTTAAGAGGCAGTGTCTTGTTACAGGAGTTGATTTGTCTGGCACACCACACAGCTCAAGTACTAAGAATGAAGTATAAAAGCTGACTTTAGCTTGGGATGTGTTACTTTGTTGAGTTAATGGACCTTTAGTCTATTTAAGCTCTCCTGGGATTTTAGATGAAATATGCAGAATCATGTTAGTTTTGCTTTGGTTGATTGACCGGGACGGAGTTATGAACTAAGCTTACAAGAAAACTTTCATTTTTAAATAAAGAGCAGTTGCTGTCTGGAGCTGGTAGAAGAAATAGATTTTTATTGTTCTCTCTCTCTCCAGAGAGTTTCTGGAAGCACCAGCCCTGTTAACCTAAGTTAGAAGCAAGTACATTTGTGTTTTGCTAACTAATTTTAAAGAGGAGTGTGTGCCTATAAGAGAAATATTGCTTGATTTGAACTAATAACGATAGGTTAGCAGTTAAGCATCATGTCATGTTTAAGACCATAAGACATATGAACAGAATTAGGCCTTTTGGCCCTTTGAGTCTGCTCCGCCATTCAATCATGGCTGATATTTTTCTCACCCCCATTCTCCTATCTTTTTCCCCATAACCCCTGAACTCCTTATTAATCAAGAACCTAGCTATCTCTGTCTTAAAGATACTCAATGACCTAGAACGTAGAACATAGAACATTACAGCGCAGAACAGGCCCTCCGGCCTTCGATGTTGCACCGACCAATTAAGAAAAGGCAATGACTCTCTAACCTAAACCATTCCCTTTTCATCCATAAAACTTCACAACCCTCTGTGGTAAAGAGTTCCACAGATTCACCACACTTTGGCTGAAGAAATTCCTCCCCATTTCTGCTTTAAAGGATTGTCCCTTTAGTCTGAGGTTGTGCCCTTTGGTTCTTGTGGTTACAGGAGTCCTAGACATTAAGCTAATTCAGTTATTTTAGTAAAACTGTCTTATTAAATAAAGTTTGCTTTGATAAAAGCTTCCTAATGTTACCTCACATTAATGCCAAAATAGAAAAACTGTTGAGGTCCAGATAAGATACTTTGGGATCATTAACCTGGTACCCTGACAGGGTGATGGGAGAATGTCATCTTGTGCAAGCTAGGATATGGCAACAGAGCTTCAGATGAGTTGAAAAAGATAACCACTGTGCCACCATGGGGTGGCACACAGTGGCAGAGTAGTTAGCACTGCTGCTACAGCACCAGTGACCCACATTCAATTCCTGGCTTGGATGACTGTTTGTGTGGAGTTGCACATTCTCCCCGTATTTACATGGGTTTCCTCCGGGTGCTTCGGATTCCTCCTACAGTCCAAATATGTGCGGGTTAGGCTGACTGGCCGTGCTTGATTACTCCTTACTGTCAGAGGGTTTGGTCGGGTAAATACATGGGGTTACGGGGATTGGGCCTGGGTGGGATTATTGTCCGTGCAGGCTTGATGGGCTGAATGGCCTCTTACACTGTAGAAACTCTGTGATCCTATGGAAATGTGCCAGTATTGCTTCATCAGCCATCTCTTCCAGTCCCCTTGTTTTTCAATTCCTAACACTGAACTATCATTATGGATTATTTGAGCTTTTTATATAAAAAAATCATTGCAGCAATTAGATGCAAACGTCAGTGAGAGTTATAATTAAGGGACAAATCAGTAACAATTTTAATATCTGATGTAAATAATTATACAATGAAATCTGTACTATCAATTTTGGTGTGCCATGTGCATAATTTTATATTGAAAAATAAACCCAGGTGCACAGTTCAGCCACTGCATGGTGTATGGAAAATAATATTGTAATGACTGGGTATCGCATGACATTTCTCGAGCTAATCTCTCATTTCAAACTCCAAGCAGATTTACAGAAACAATAGCTAATTAGAAAGGTATTTACAGCAATTTTACATCCTAATCCCTTTCAGGCCTCTGAATGACACCTTTCGCAATGACATTTCAAAGGCAGAGCAACAAGGTTCCTCACATCCATTTAACACTTTCACTGATCCCATACAGCACAATGTGAGCTGTTGCTTACATTGCGATGGTACTCATAGCCAGAGGATGTTCTGCACTGAACCGCAAAGCCAAATATTTGTTGCCAACTCTGTCTGCACAAATTCCTGGAGGATTAGAATCGTAGAATCCTACGATGCAGAAGGAGGCCATTCTGCCCATTGAGTCTGCACTGACCATAATCCCAGCCATGCTCTGTCCATTCAGCCCATCAAGTCTGCATAACTGCATTTATCCACCTTACAAATCCCTCTGACACTAAGGAACAATTTAGCCAACCTAACCTGTACATCTTTGGAGTGTGGGAGGAAACTGGAGCACCTGGAGGAAACCTATACAGACATGGGGAGAATGCGCAAACTTCACACAGGCAGTGATCCAGGAATCAAACCTGAGTCCCCAACACTGCGATGCAGCTGTGCCACCATGCCACCCATTATGTCTCATGACATTTTGCCTCCAACAATCCCCAACAACTGCCCCTACCCCATCTCCAAAACTATCTCCAATAAATAATCTAATGAACAAAATTGCATAAAGAATTGAGTCATTTTTTCCACCGTCTGGATGGCACGGTGGCACTGTGGTTAGCACTGCTGCCTCACAGTGTCAGGGATCTTTGTTCAATTCTGGCCTCAGATAACTCTCTGTGTGGAGTTTGCATGTTCTCCTCGTGTCTGCGTGGGTTTCCTCCGGGTGCTCCGGTTTCCTCCCACAATCCAAAGATGTACGGGTTAGGTTGATTGGCTATGCTAAGAAATTGCCGTTTAGTGCTCAGGGATGTATAGGTTAGAGGGATTAGTGGGTATAATATGTAGGGATATGGGGGGTGAGGCCTGGATGGGATTGTGTTTGGTGCAGTCTCTTTCTGCACTGTAGGTTTCTATGATTCTATGTGTGGTTTAGATGAATTTGCTGTGCTAATTTGCCCCTGTGATGTGTAGATTAGGGGGATTAGCAGGTTAAATATGTAGAATTATGGGGCCTGGTTGGGAGGCTCTATCAAAGAATCGTTGCAGCCTCCTATTCTACTGTCGGGATTCTATTCTATGAAAATAAAAATAAAAGTTCTCCTGAATTATCTTTCTTAAGAGATTAATTTTCAATTCCTGGGATCTCCAGGGCAATCCCAGAAGGTTGGCAAACTTGTTTCACTAAGGGCTCCCTAGGATCAGAATTTGATGTAGGTGATGGGGCCTTGCCCATGGCTTGGAGAACAGGCAAGAGTCCTGCTTTGCCTCTTTTTGGAAGGAGCCACCAGATAAGGTGCCAACATGGAATCCTAGGGGCAGACGTCCCACCACCAAAACCTCTGGCCAATCAGAGAGTGGAAGCCCACCACTGCTCATCAGCGCCACCAGTGGCTGCTATGAAAAATGCTCCCACCGAAGACCCGCGGCAGGGACCCCAGGCTTCAGCTGAGTGATGAAGACGGAGGGAGATCACAGAACTGAGGCCGTGGGGAGGAGGTCAACAGCAAAGTGGCTCAACACCTCCCTCCTCCTTCACCCCCCACACTTAGTAATGCCGAGTCCCCTGATCAGGCACTGGATATCTTTATAAATGTGGGGATCCCCTTTGAGGTCTGCGAGCAGGATTTGCTTTTTGGATGTCTTTCACAGTGAGTCGCCCTCACAGCTGTGTGGCAGAATCCGTGACATTGGAATGAGATTCTTAAATAAGCATAATCCTTCAGGACCTCAGAGAGTGGCGGGTGGGAAGTTGCCCGTGTTAATAGGGGTGGTGCTGTGAAGGTAGCAGAATGTCCACCTGCTACCCTCCTTGCCAATTAAGAGCATCAGATTCAGCCCACTGCCACTTTCTGATCAGGTCTCTATGCCCTTTGACCTGACCACCAACAGCATGAGATTGGCACAAAAACTGTACAGGTACTATAGACACAGATTCAGGCAACACTGGCAAACATTGCCCACAATTTTGATTTGATTTGACTTAATGTGGTTTATTATTGTCACATGTATTAGTTACAGTGAAAAGTATTGTTTCCTGTGCACTATACAGACAAAGCATATTGTACATAGGGAAAGAAAACTTTTCAAAGTTAATTTAGTAGTCACAAGTAAGGCTTGCATTGACACCACAATGAAGTTACATTGAAATTCCCCTAATTACCACAGTCGGGGGCCTGTTCAGATCAATTCACCTAACAAGCATACAGACGCAGAAAACTGTGCAAACTGCACGCAAATAGCGACCCAAGCCAGGAATTGAACCCGGATCCATGACATTGTTCCATGATAGCAGTGCTAACCACTGTGCCACACAAAGGAAAGCAGAGAGTGGAGAATGTAGTGTTACAGTCATAGCCAGGGTGTAGAGAAAGATCAACTTAATGCGAGGTAGTTCCATTCAAAGGTCTGATGGCAGCAGGGAAGAAGCTGTTCTTGAGTCAGCTGGTGTGTAACCTCAGACTTTTGTATTTTTTTTTCGATGGAGAAAGATGGAAGAGAGTATGTCCGAGTAAGGTCTTTAATTATACTGGCTGCTTTTCTGAGGCAGCGGAAAGTGTAGGCAGAGTAAATAAACCAGAGATTGGTTTGCTTGATGGGCTGGACTTCCTTCATGACCCTTTGTAGTTCCTTGCAGTCTTGGGCAGAGCAGGAGCCATACCAAGCTGTGATACAATCAGAAAGAATGCTTTCTAGGTATTTCATCAGTTTTACTGTGTGGCTTGCTTCAAAGAGCTCTCTCTCTGAACCGGTCAGTAATGCAGAAAGGAAGATTTACATTTGCACAGCGTCATTCATAATGTCAGACTGAGGTACAATACTGACAGGGTGCTGCATTGTCTGAGGTGCTGTCCTGTAGGCGGGAGGATCCATCTTAAGCGGATGTAAAAGAGCCTGAGGACAGGATTCTATGATTCTATGGTTCTATGTCGCTATTACAAGAGAAGCAGAGGAGTCATCACCAGTATCCTGGCTAATATTAATCCTTTATTGACACATCAAAAACAAATTACCCAGTTATCATCAAATTTCTATTTATTTCTGATGTTACATCAGTGAGAGGGATATTCTGCATTCCATCCCCTCTTCATGATGTGTTGACTTATATAATCCTACAGATTTTCCAGTCTGGCATCTCACTGCAGGGAGTGCTGCTCTGTCAGAAGAGCTGCCTAAGTGTGTCAGGAAGCAGTTTGAATCATCAATCTACTTTTACACAACAAAAAGTAATTTGGAAGATAACGTGAAAGCAACATCATGAAGTATGTTTCACCCTTAAAGAAGCACAGCGGATCCAAACTATTCATTCATATAATTAAAAAGAGACACATACTGCTAGGGCCTTAGTCGGGGAGGTGGTGGCCTAGTGGTATTCTTGCTAGACTATTAATCCAGAAACTCAGCTAATGTCTGGGGATCCAGGTTCAAATCCCACCATAGCAGATGGTAGAAATTGAATTCAAGAAAAAAATATCTGGAATATAGAATCTACTGATGACCACGAAACTATTGTTGATTGTTGGAAAACCCATTTGGTTCACTAGAACAAAGAACAAAACAGCACAGGAAACAGGCCCTTCGGCCCAACGAGCCCGTGCCGCCACCCCGATGTTCCCACCTCTACCCACGATCCCTGTCCATGTTTATAGATCTATGGATTAAAAACCAAATTTGAGACAATTTAGGGAGAATTTGTTTTGCCAATTAGCCGAAGAGCACATCTTTGAGATGTGGGAGGAAACCGGAGCACCCGGAGAAAACCCACGCAAGCACGGGGAGAATGCGCAAACTCCCACAGACACAGGCCCAAATCCATGTATCTGCACAGCACAGCGATAGTCACTGAGCTGTTGTGTTGCCCATCAAATGGTCCAGATCAAGTGTACACTAACAACGTGAAGCACTAGGATACTCTCGAAAAATAATCCAAGAGCAGCCCTCTCGCATAGAACATAGAACATTGCAGCGCAGAACAGGCACTTTGGCCCTCGATGTTGCGCCGATCAATTAAGAAAAAGCAATGACCCTCTAACCTAAACCATTCCCTTTTCATCCATAAACTTATCTACTAACCTCTTAAACGCCACCAAACTTGGCGCATCTACAACTGCATCAGGCAGGGCATTCCATACCCTTACCACCCTCTGGGTAAAGAACCTACCTCTGACATCCGTCCTATAACCACCACCCCTTAATTTAAAGCTATGTCCCCTCGTGCTAGCTTTCTCCATCTGAGGAAAAAGACTATCACTGTCCACCCTATCTAAACCTCTAATCATCTTATATGTTTCAATAAGGTCTCCTCTTAGCTGCCTTCTTTCTAACGAAAACAACCTCAAATCCCTCAACCTCTCTTCATAAGACCTGCCTTCCATACCAGGCAACATCCTGGTAAACCTCCTCTGTACCCTCTCCAATGCCTCCACATTTTTCTTATAATGTGAGGACCAGAACTGTACACAATACTCCAAATGCGGCCGCACCAGAGTTTTATACAGTTGCAACATGACGTTGCGGCTCCGAAATTCAATCCCCCTACCAATAAAATACCTTCTTAACAACCTTATCAACTTGATTGCCAACTTTCAGGGATCTATGCACATATACACCAAGATCCCTCTGTTCATCAACACTATTAAGAGTCCTACCATTAGCCCTATAGTCTACACATTTGTTATTCCTGCCAAAGTGAATTACCTCACACTTTTCCACATTAAACTCCATTTGCCACCTCTCGGCCCAGCTCTGCAACTTGTCCAAGTCTCTCTGCAAACTATAACACCCCTCTTCACTATCTACCACTCCTCCGACTTTTGTGTCATCCGCAAATTTACTAATCCATCCTTCTATGCCCTCATCCAGATCATTTATAAAAATTACAAACAGAGGGGCCCCAAAACAGATCCCTGAGATACACCACTTGTAACCGAACCCCATGATGAATAATTTCCATCAACCACCATCCTCTGTCTTCTATCAGCTAGCCAATTTCTAATCCAATTAGTTAAATCACCCTCAATCCCATACATCTGCATTTTCTGCAGAAGCCTTCCATGGGGAACCTTATCGAATGCCTTCCTAAAGTCCATATATACCACATCAACCGCCTTACCCCCATCCACCTCTTTGGTCACTTTTTCAAAAAACTCAATAAGGTTAGTAAGGCACTACCTACCCTTCCCAAAACCCTTCACCACCCATCGTGTGTATGTCTCTCGTTAGACAACAAGGTGGACCAATGTCCTTTAGGAAAGGAAATCTGCTGTCCTTACTGGTCTTGCTTTTATGTGACTCCAGAGCCATAGCAATGTGGTTGACAGTCAAATACCCTCCAAGGGCAACTCTGGATGGATAATAAATGCTGGTCAGCTAGCAATGCCCATGTCCCGTGAGTGAATAAAAATAAATAAATTGTCACAATCATTTGAAATTTGATATTCTTGTATTTGTCCTGAGGAGAGTAAGATGAAACATTTCAGCAACAAGGCAGCACAGTGGTTAGCCTCACAGTGCCAGGGGCTTGGGTTCGATTCCTGGCATGGGTCACTGCCTGCATGGAGTTTGAAGGGTCTGCGTGGGTTTTTTCTCACAGTCTGAAAGATAGGCTGGTTAGGTGCATTGACATAAACAGATGCCCGAGTGTGTTGATGAGGGAAATTTCACAGTAGCTTCATTGCAGTGGTAATGCAAGCCTGACTAGTGACTAATAAATAAACTTTCCTTCACTTTAACATGTCTCTTTTTAGAAATATTTGTGTCATATATTTGCTCATATTTAATTCAAGTAAACCTAGAACAAAGCGCAAAGTCATTAATCTTCCCCTATTTGAACTCTTACAAGGCTGAACAGGGCAGATACTGGAAGGGTGTTTTCTCTGGCTGGTTAAGGTATTGATAGGGAGGTGCTGGCATTGGACTGGGGTAAATACAATAAGAAGTCTACCAGGTTAAAGTCCAACAGGTTTATTTGATAGCACAAGCCACTAGTTTTCAGAGTGTTGTTCCTTCGTCAGGTGAGTGAGGAATTCAAAAAAACATGTTGGACTTTAACCTGGTATTGTGAGACTTCTTGCTAAGGTCTAAAAGCAGGGAACAGTCTCAAAATAAGATGCAGGTCATTTAGGACCAAGATGTAGAGGAATTTTGTCGATCAATGTGGTGAGTCTTTGGAATTGTTCCCCAAGGAGCTGAAGGCTCAGTTAAAAAGTATATTCAAGACGTAGATCAATCAATTTCTAGATATTGAAGCAATATGGGGATAGTGCGGGGAAATGACACTGAGTAGAAGATCAGCCATGATGCAGTTGAATGGCAGAGCAGGGGCCGAATGGCCTACTCCCATTCCTATTTCCAATGTCTCTACATTCCCTCAAATCAATATTTAAGAGTGGAATATTCACTGGAAAGGATTGGAAAGAAGTTATGAAGGGGAAGAACAACTTTAAAAAAATTAATATAAATAGAAGTAAGCTCATAAAAGCCAACTGTCCACGGTGAACTGAAACACCGACCTGTGAAGTTTGCCCACTTCCCTGACGTAACCCTACTCTTACTCCTCATTCCCTCCAGATGAAAACTTCAGGCCGAAACTTCGCGTGGTTCCATCCTAGCACAGAAAATGCTGTTGGCGTTCTCGGAGAAGCATCTACTAATTTATTCTCAGTGGAAGCCGCTGACTGACAAGCGAGATCCAGCCTTACAAAAAGAAATGATGTATGTGGACTGGAGATGGTAGGAATTTTACCATTGAATAATACATAATGTGCTCAGAGCCCAATTTATGAACACTCAACAAATTAATCATTCATTTTGTGACCTCTGGCTTATGCAAAATAAAGCTCAAACCTATTGTCGAACAAAAAACAACATCCACATCAGTTTTCCAGATTGATGCTAAATCGCTTTCAGTGAAGTCAGTTCTCCAGGCTACTATTGTCTGTTCAACTTTCCGCCAAACTTTTTTCTTAATGAATGCACACATCAAACAAGGAACATATTGAATTCCTCACTTGCAGTTTTAATGAGCCGGGATTTCTTAGGCAGGGGATTACTCTGGGTGTTAGAACTTTTCAGTTTCCCCATTCTGCAGCTCCTTGGCGGCACAAGCCATGTTGAAATATATTCAATGCTTTTTGTACATAACTCAAGCTTACCGAGTCTCAAATCAGCCACATGCCCAGCGAAAGTATGCTGGTATCGCTATGAAGCTAAGGGCAATGTGCCAAAGCACAGAAGGATACGCTTACTGAAAAAGTCAGCAAGAAACTACAGTGTCATGAGTGTAGCCCAATCCATCACGCAAACCAACCTCCCATCCATTGATTCTGTCTACACTTGTTGCTGCCTCAGCAAGGCAGCCAGCATAATTAAGGACCCCACATCCCCAGACGTTCTCTCTTCCACTTTCTTCCATCAAAAAAGGTACAAAAGTTTGAAGCCACGTACCAGCTGATTCAAGAACAGCTTCTTCCCTGCTGCCATTTTCAATAGATTGATTTTTCTCTACATCCTTGCTTCGACTGTAACACTATATTCTGCACTCTCTGCACCTGAAGGGTAAGCATTCTCCAAGGCAGCCTTCACAACACAAAACAGTGCAGGGTCACTGAGCAGAGACTGATAGCCAAGTTCCACACACATGAGGACGGTCTTAACAAGGATCTTGGGTTCATGTCACACTATCTGTAACCCCTATGACTTGCCTGGGTTTGCAAAAAACCTCACTTACTATACTGTCTGGACACAATACGCATTTCTTTAACCTGTGTTCAGTGTTCCTTCCACTCACATTATTAGCTACTTTAAGACTTGAATAGCAAGTTAGGTGTAAACATTCGCATTCTAATCAGTAATCTGTAAACTGTCTGTACTGTTATATATACTGTCTGAGGCCAGAACTCTCCATTCACCTCCTGACAAAGAGGGAAACCTCGAAAGCTTGTAAGTTTACAATCAAATAAATCAGTTAGACTTAAATCTGATGTTGTCAGATTTCTTACCATGCTAAATTCTCCCTCAGTGTACCTGAACAGGCACCAGAGTGTGGCGACTAGGGCATTTTCAGAATAACTTCACTATAGCGTTAATGTAAGGCTGCTTCTGACACTAATAAATAAACTTATTGGAGAAAAGCTTTTCTTTGTCTTTTTCTCTTCAGGCACCATGCCCTGAGAAGACTTTGAGGGTTATTGACCTCTGTGTTAGTCTTGTCCTGAAGGTGTGAATCATTCTCCTTGGCATTCAAGCACTTTTCAAAACTTTTGTTCTTTGTTTACCTCTATCTCTTTTACAATTAATCTTTCCCACCAGGATTAGACTTTCTAAATCACAATTCCTGATCATGTGTGCAAGAAACTTCCACTGTCTCTTCCTGATCTTGGTCATCAGAGTCCTCTTGCTCACAGATTTCACCAGCTTCTTTTCATGGGTAGTGTGATTGTTCAAGATCCCTTCATTTTTTACCTCAGAAACCACAACTTTGCAGCCTCAGTTAATCTTGGCTTCATCGATTGTCCAACACTCATATGAATGTGATGAAGCATTCTGGGATTCCCAGATTTATTTTCATGGCTAACTTTGAGTTGATCATAACATTTATTTGGCAATAATCCTTCATCTTGTTTCTTAGTCACACATTCTGTTTGATCATAGAAAACTGTAAGGGCAGGAGGAGGTCATTCGGCCCACTGAGTCTGCGTCGGTTCTCTGTTATCTTTGCCAGGCACACCCCGGCCTATCCCCATAACTCCATGCATTTACCCCAATTCTCCCCCTAACCTATACATCTTGGGACAATATTTTGATTTGATATTTTTTATTTGATTTGTTGTCATATGCATTGACATGTAGTGAAAAATATTGTTTCTTGCAGGCTATACAGATAAAGCATACCATTCATAGAGAAGAAATGAGAGAGTACTGAATGTAGTGTTACAGTCATAGCTAGGGTGTAGAGAAAGATCAACTTAATGCAAGATAAGTCCATTCAAACATCTGACAGCAGGATGGAAGAAGGAGTTCTTGAGTCGGTTCCTGACCTCAGACTTTTCTATTTCTTTCCTGATGGAAGAATGTGGAAAAGAGAATGTCTGGGATGCGTAGGTCCTGAATTATGCTGGTTGCTTTGCTGAGGCAGCAGGAAGTATAGACAGACTCAATGGAAGGGAGGTTGGTTTGCATGATGGATTGGGTTACATTCCTGAGTTTTATAGTTCCTTGCCATCTTGGGCAGAGCAGGAGACATACCAAGTGGTGATACAACTAGAAAGAATGCTTTCTATCTGTAAAAGTTGGTAAGAGTCATACCTGACATGCCAAATTTCCTTAATCTTCTGAGAAATCTGGTGGGCTTTCTTAACTATAGTGTCGGCATGGGGGTGGGGTTTGGTGACAGGATAGATTATTGATGATCTGGACACCTAAAAGCTTGGAAATCTCAACCTTTTCTATTTTGTGCCATTGAGGTAGACTGCGACATGTTCATAAGGGGCAACTTAGAACACAGAACACTATAGCGCTGTAGATGCTCTTCGGCCCTCAATGTTGCGCTGACCAGTGGAACCAATCTAATGACCCTCTAACCTAAACTATTCCAATATTATCCATATGCCTATCCAATGACCATTTGAACGCCCTTAAAGTTGGCGAGTCCACAACTGCTGCTGGCAGGGCATTCCACCCTCTTACTGCCTTCTGAGTAAAGAACCTACCTCTGACATCCGTCCTATAATTATCACCCCTCAATTTAAAGCTATGTCCCCTCGTGTTAGCCATCACCATCCAAAGAAAAAGAAGCTCTCACTGTCCACCCTATCTAATCCTCTGATCATCTTGTATGTCTCAATTAAGTCACCTCTTAACATAGAACATAGAGCATAGAACATTACAGCGCAGAACAGGCCCTTCGGCCTTCGATGTTGCGCCAACCAATTATGAAAAAAAATCAATGACCCTCCAAACTAAACCATTCCCTTCTCTTCCATAAACTTATCAACTAACCTCTTAAACGCCACCAAACTTGGCGCATCTACAACTGCCGCAGGCAGGGCACTCCACTCCCTAACCACCCTCTGGGTAAAGAACCTACCTCTGATATCCATCCTATAACTATCACCCTTTAATTTAAAGCTGTGTCCCCTCGTGCTAGCTTTCTCCATCCTAGGAAAAAGGTTATCACTGTCCACCCTATCTAAACCTCTAATCATCTTATATGTTTCGATAAGGTCTCCTCTTAGCCGCCTCCTTTCTAACGAAAACAACCTCAAATCCCTCAGCCTCTCCTCATCAGACCTGCCTTCCATACCAGGCAACATCCTGGTAAACCTCCTCTGTACCCTCTCCAATGCCTCCACATCTTTCTTATAATGTGGGGACCAGAACTGCACAAATACTCCAAGTGCGGCCGCACTAGAGTTTTGTACAGTTGCAACATGACGTTGCGGCTCCGAAATTCAATCCCCTACCAATAAAAGCTAAGACTCCATATGCCTTCTTAACAACCTTATCGACTTGACTGCCTACTTTCAGGGATCTATGCACAAATACACCAAGGTCCCTCTGTTCATCAACATTATTAAGAATCCTACCATTAGCCCTATACTCTACACATTTATTATTCCTGCCAAAGTGCATTAACTCACACTTTTCCACATTAAACTCCATTTGCCACCTCTCGGCCCAGCTCTGCAACTTGTCCAAGTCTCTCTGCAAACTATAACACCCTTCTTCACTATCTACCACCCCACCGACTTTGGTGTCATCTGCAAATTTACTAATCCATCCTTCAATACCCTCATCCAGATTGTTTATAAAAATTACAAACAGCAGAGGCCCCAAAACAGACCCCTGAGGTACACCACTTGTAACCAAACTCCACGATGAATATCTCCCATCAACCACCACCCTCTGTCTTCTATCTGCTAGCCAACCTCTAAGCTTAGCATGGCAAATCATCTAACCTACATATCTTTGGACACAAAGGGATAATTTACCACGGCTAATCCACCCAATGTAAAGAACATAAAAACATAAGAATTAGGAGTAGGAGTAGGCAATTTGGCCCCATGAGTCTGTTCCATCATTCAGTAAGATCATGGCTGATCTTTTTGTAGATTTAATTCCACTTACCTGCCTGCTGTGCTGCATCTGCTCTACCTGCACCTATCCTTGCCTTAAAAATATTCAAAGACGTAGCCTCAACTGCTTCACTAGGCAGGGAATTCCACAGATTCAAAACTCTTTGGACATGAAGGGCAATTTAGTATGGCCAATCCTCGTAACTAGATCATCTTTCAGACTGAGAAGAAAGAGGAGCACCCGGAAGAAACCCACGTACAAATGGGGAGGACATGCAAATTCTACCACAGAGAGTGGACCAAGGCTAGAATTGAACCCGGGTTCCTGGCACTGTGAGGCAGGAGTGCTAACCACTCTGCTCCATTCCATTCAATATTAACATACTTCCTAGGTAACAAAACTTGTCCAACTGTTTCAGCTTTCCATTCTTCTCTGTGATCTTAGACTCTGGTATGACTTCCTTTTTGGAGACTAGTTGATATTTTGTTTTCTGATAGTTTACGCTCATCCCTTTCCTCTCACTTTCATTCACAACTATATCCAGAAACTTCTGCATTTTCTCTTGAGTTAGCAACAAGAAATTCACCGTTGGTGTAAAGTTGTAACCTCCAACTAAGCATCCTGGAAACATAGAAACATAGAAACTAGGAGCAGGGTAGGCCATTCAGTCCATCGAGCCTGCTCTGCCATTTATCTAGATCATGGCTGACCATCAAATTCAATATCCTGATCTCTATTTCCTCTCATATCCCTTAATCCCTTTAGCCTTTCGAGCAATGTCTAATTCCTTCTTGAAATCAGACAACATTTTAGCCTCAACTACATTCACCATCCTCCAATCTTTCTAAGAATATTTTCTTGGTACAAAATGAATACATCTGAATTGTGAGATGCTGCAAAGAAATTGGTGGGAATATTGGGGGAATTACAGAATCTCAGGATGTCACAATTGAAGTAGACACTCAGCTCATCAATCCCAGTGTTGCCCTTCACACCAGCTCTTGATTTGACCCCACTCAACATGCCAGCTCACCATAATCTTTAAAATTCCTCCTCTCAAACCTCTGATTTCTCTATGGAAAAGATTATGTAGCCTCCTTTGACAACAGCACTAACCTCTATGCCACCCTGCCACCCTTCCTGACATCCTACTTCCTGTAGATGGACAGACATCACCCTTCCTGTCCCTTTCAGGGCCATGCTGTTCATGCTTTCATTGTTCAGAGTGGTATCAGAGGAAGGTGTCAAAGGTTTACTCTGCAAGATATAAGCAAATGCAGAATGATAACCAGATTTTCTTAGAATAACAGTAACTGCATTTCAAACCCAATTTAACGTCCAGATCACCTGGAGACATTTCAGTTACATGATCAGCTGCTTCAGCAATATAATACATCTTTACTCAGTGATCAATTAGCATGTGGAATGCACCACTATATTGCATGGCTACAGCAAATAATTTATGTTTAGGAGGAGACTCAAGAAGTCCAATGATTTGCAGGGTTGGCAATGCTAAATTGCCTCTCAGTACCCCAAGATGTGCAGCCTAGATGGATTAGCCATAGTGAGTGTGTGGGATTACAGGGTAGACTGGTAAGAGATCCTACATAAGACACTATATTAGAGAGCCAATACTGACTGGATGGGTCAGATGACCTCTTCTGTACTGTAGGAATTTTATGATTCTATGATACATATGGAGAAAGATGTTGGTGTTTCTTCGGAAGGAATCCTTCAAAGTGTTGCTAATGAAACCACAACACAACTTATTCCAACTTATAAATCAAAGAAAGGGTTTAATAAAAAATCTTCATTACTCCAAACTTAAGGCCCGGCCCTGGGCCACTCCAAACTTTTCACAAATCTACACAGTTCCTTATTTATAGTGAATCAGTCGATCAGTTACTATTACATCACTTTGTGATTGGTTTAATGTTTTACTGGGTCAACTGACCCTTACATCTTATTCCCATTGGTCATCTTACATCCAATATAAATTTGTCACTGGTTACATTCTAATAGTTGAGGGACATTTCCATAGAGGCGAGATGACAATAGGTTTGGATGTGAAGCATGCTCATTAATGTAGGCTTGTGAGAGTGAAGGTGTTAGTTATGTGTTATATACTATATGTAGGAGGAAGCCGATTAGCTCACTTAGCTCGTTGACTGGTTAGTGATACACAGTGATGCCAAAAGGATGGATTCCATTTCCGTACTGACTGAGGTTATTCATGAAGGCTACGCTTTCTCAACCTTGTCCTGTTTTTGAGGTTGGTGATCCTCAGGTTAAACCACCAGCAGCAGCACAGTGGCACAATGGTTAGCAGTGCTGCCTCACAGTTTGAACTTATTTCCGTGTCTGCACCAGTTTCCCCTGGATGCTCTGATTCACTCCCACAGTCCAAAATATGTACAGATTAGGTGGATTGACCATCCCAAATTGCCCATTAGCATCCAAAGATGTGCAGATCAGGGGGATTATCAGGATAAATGTGTGAGATTACAGGGTAAGGTGGAGCCTGGGTGAGATGCTCTGTTGGAGATTTGGTGGAGATTTGTGTTCCTTTATTCTGAGATGATGCCCTCTGGTCCTAGACTCTCCCAATGAGAGGAAACATGCTCTCAACATTTACCCTATCAAGCTCCTTAAGAATTCCATATGTTTCAATGAGATCACCTCTCATTCTAAACTCCAATGAATGGATTCCCAAGCTATTTAACCTTTCCTCATGTTACGACACAGAGGTTAATCCCCTTTACCTTGCGTGGTAACCTGCTGGGGAGGTGTGAACTGTTCTTAATTAACGTTTGGATATTCAATGATACGAAAGCCTGACACTTGCTTCAAATGAATAATTAATTAAGTTATCAGGAACTTTAGCCAGACGATACTATGAAATCTTATAATGCCAAGTTGAAGTCCAACAGGTTTATTTGGAATCACAAACTTCAGAGCACCATCTCTTCGTCATCTTCATATTAACTAAACAAGCTAACAAAGAGACAAAATGCTGGAAAATCTCAGCAGGTCTGGCATGATCTGTAAGGAGAGAAAAGGGCTAATGTTTTGAGTCCCGATGACCCTTTTGTCAAAGTAACATATTAATTAAGATACCATTTGACTAAAATGCTGTTCAAATAATACTTGGAATACTCATTACCAAAACAGTAATAACAGAATTTTAATCACTTTCAAAGAAATATTTCAACCAAGTTTGATGGAATTTGGGAGCTTTTGGAGTTCTTCAGTATCTATCTGCTGTCTGTAAGGTCTTTCTGAATTGCTATTCCTCTGCTAGATAGCTTGATAATTCTCTTTACAGATATTTAACCTGGCAAGGTGCAGAACTGCTCCAAAGGGGAATGTTGGCTTTTTGACCGGTTGTCCTGGCCTCTGGTGATGCTCTCTCAAGGTGCTCTCTGGCGGTGGCCATTGCTCTGGTCTTTCATACCCTCCATGATCTCACAATTTTCTTATGCCACAATTGGTTTGAACCTAACAATGGCATCAAATTCAAATCTGATAGGTTCCCTTTAGCCGAACCAGCACTCACAATGTTAAAATTGCGGCGCAGGCTTGTTGGGCCAAAGGGCCTGTTTTCTGTGCTGTGTTGTTCTTTGTTCTTTGTTGAGTGTTTTCTTTAAACTCATAGGCTATTAACCAATATGGAGTTTGCATGTTCTCCCTGTGTCTGTGTGGGTTTCTTCTGGGTGCTCCAGTTTTCTCCTCCACTCCAAAGATGTGCAGATTAGATTAATTGGCCATGCTAAATTGATCCTTGGTGTAGATTAAAGGGATTAATGGGTAACTGTATGCGGTTACAGGGATTGGCTCTGGATGGGATTTCAGTCAGTGCAGACTCGATGGGCTGAATGGTCTCCTTCTGCACTGTAGTGATTCTATGATTTCTATGATTTCTTTAAATTCATAGGCTAACAAAAATACAAAAACCTGCAGAGCCTGCTACCTAGGCAACTCCGATGCTTGGTCCTTTTGAAACAAATGTTGCAATCTGTAGGCTGTGTGTACTTTGCATTTCAACAAAGAACTCAAAACAACTTTTATAAGGACTATGTGCTGTTTTCATTCCCTCTAACATTTTTTTTTCCAATTCTTTTGTGTCTTTATACACTGAACTTCATAACACTCATCAGACAGTTAATACAAAGCTGGCCACTGTGATCTAAACCATTGCGTTAGGAGATGGAAGGCTGCCAGATGAACATTACTCTATACAAAACTGATGAAGGCAGCTTATATAAATGCAATTTTCATCACAAGCTGAAGTCATCATTTTTAAAAATAGTTCTTTGGTTTATAAATACAGCAAGCAGAAAGTACAGTGAGTGCAGAATTTGTTTACTGGTGACTTTATTTCCAAAAAATGACAAAGTGAAAAGGACGCTGTGAAATATATACATTTATAAATACATATGTACAACTTTTTGATGTACAAATGTTTAATGTGTTCACCTGAAATAATTTCACTGCTGTTTAAGGAAGCTAAAGGAATTCCTAGAATTCCTACAGTGCAAAAAGAGGCCATTGGGCCCATTGAGCCTGTACTACCAACACTCCCAACAAAGTCTTGACATACTCTCTTCCATCATTTTCTGTTGGGGAAAAGGTATAAAAACCTGGGGTCACATACCAAGCGATTCAAGAGCAGCCTCTTCCCTGCTGCTGCCATGCTTTTGAATGGACCTACCTCGCATTAAGTTGATCTTTCTCTATACCCTCGCTATAACTGTAACACGACATTCTGCACTCTCTCCTTTCCTTCTCTATGAATGGTATCCTTGTCTGTATAGCACTTCAAGAAACAATACTTTTCACTGTATATTAATACATGTAATAATAATAAATCAAATCAAATATCATTTTAGAACATAGAACATAGAACACTACAGCACAAACAGGCCCTTTGGCCCACAAGTTGCGTCGATCATATCCGTATCTACCAGGACATAGAGATATCTATAACTCTCAATCTTATTAAATCCCATGTATTCATCCAGAAGTCTTAAAAGACACCAGCCAGTTTGCCTCCACCACCACTGACGGCAGCCGATTCCACTCACCCACTACCCTCTGAGTGAAAAACTTACTCCTGACATCTCCTCTATACTTGCTCCCCAGCACCTTAAACCTGTGTCCCCTTTAACTTTAACCTCACATCTTTACTCTGCTAATCCCCCTGATACTAAGGGACAATTTAGCATGTTCAATCCACCTAACCTGCACATTTTGGACTGTGGGAGGAAACCGGAGCACCCGGAGGAATTTCACACAGACACAGGGAGAACGTGTAACCTCCATACAAACTGTGACCCAGGATTGGAAGGGAGTCTCGGTCTCTGATGCCGTGAGTCAGCAGTGTTAACCAGCATTAACATAGCACCTTTTATATCCACAGGACATTCTAAGGTGCTTTACAGACAATAAACTAATTTTTCTGAAGTTTAATCATTGATGTATTCTGCCAATTTGTGTACACAGTCAGACCCAAAAGCAGCACAAAAGACAAGACCATATGTTTTCAAACCTTGATTGAGGAATAAGTGCATCTTCGATAAATCAAGGGTCTGCAAAGCACAGGGGAGGGACAAGATGCCAATCCCAGCTCCATCTCAGCTGCAACTGGTATTAAACCCTTTTAATCCTTAAGAGTTCTCATGCATCAGACCAAGTTAGTTTGGATTATATTCACTAGAGTTCAGAAGAATGAGAAGATATCTCATTGAAACTTATAAAATTCTAAGAGGGTTAGATTCAGAAAGAATACTCCCAATGGTGGGGGAATGCAGAACTGGGGAGTCATCGTGTGAGGATAAAAGGTAAACCTTTTAGAATTGAGGTGAGAAGAAATTTCTTCACTCAGAGAGTAGTGAATGTGTAGAATTCAAGATCAGTGAAGGCAGTTGAGGCCAAAATGTTGTTGATCTGATGAAGGAATTCGTTACAGCTCTTGGGGTTAAAGGGATTAAGAGATATGGGGTAAAGAGGACGTCAGAATATTGAATTTGATGATCAGCCATGATCATAATGAATGGTGGAACAGGCTGGAAGGGCCGAATAGCCTCCTCCTGCTTCTAGTTTCCATGTTGGTGATGACATGCAATTAGCCAATTGCGCTATCCAGCCCACCTAGAAAAAAATGTTTGAAATCTGTACCGCTGCTAAAATAGCAAGGAGAAGAATTCCAAATAAATGAGTTAAGTGCTCATGCACTGGTATCCCATTGTATAATTGATAGATTTGTAAAACCTTCAATACCTTTGCGCACACAAAACGCCTTTATAAATGTTGCATGCAGTGGAGAGAAAGAGAGTGCAAGTGAAAGTCGATCTTTCACCAATATAAATTAGTCTTTAACCATGTGTTTTTCCTTAGCTGACAATGCCACCCATTCACGTTTTTTCCTAACCAACATCATTATCCTTAATCATACCCTGAACGCTTTCCTGAAGAATGTCACGCTGAAATAAAACGGAACAGGTTGAGGAAGGAAGCTAATCTGACTTGAGGTTGCCACGGAGATGTCACAGGGAGATTGGCCTGATTGAAGACTATCTTTGCTGTCGAATAGCACAGCAATCACCAAGGCTGAGAACAGAATACGCGAACAAGACTGGGTTCTCCAAACTGGCAATTAATTGTAACTGAGCAAGCTGAACTCTCTGTCAGCAGCATGTGGTGCTCTTGTGTCCATCAAACTGGCAATAAAACTTTCACAAACCCTCAAACCATGTTGAAGCTTTGCTACAACCGCTCTGATTGCGTGCACAGACCAGGTTGGGACCTACTCGAACACATAAGGCAGTCATAAAGAAGCTTAATTGATTTGTTATACAAATTTATGCTGACAGCACCTCTGAATGGAACATTCTTTTACATTTACCACCACTGGATGCCAGGTATAAAATAGGTGATGTCAGCCTTGTGGCTCTGGTCTCTATGAGTGATGTTCCCTCTAATTTCTATTTGCTGTGCATGATTTGCTTGTTAAACTGCACAATCTCTCTCAGATTGTAGCACAGCTCACCATCTTAAATGGAATGTTAATTGTGACTTTTTTCAGTATTCTTTTATGGGATATGGGCATTGATGGCTGGGCCAGTATTTATTGCCCATCCCTCATTGTCCTTGAGAAGATGGTGGTGAACTGCCTTCTTGAACTGCTGCAATCCATGAAGTGTAGGTACACCCATAGAACTGTTAGGGAAGAAGTTCCAGTATTTTAGAAAAATGAGGGAAGATCTTATCAAAACATATGAGATTATGAAGGAAATGGATAAGATAGGAGCAAGGAGGTTGTTTCCATCAGCTGATGATACTCTAACTTGCGTGCATTGCTTCAAAATAAGAGGAAGCCAATTTAGGACTGAGTTGAGGAGCAATTTCTTCATCCAAAGGGTTGTGAATCTGTGGAATTCCCTACCCAGTAAAGCAGTTGTGACTATCTCATTGAATGTTTTCCAGGCAAGAATAGGTAGATTTTTTGAACAGAAAAGGAATTAAGGGTTATGATGAGTGGGTGGGTAAGTGGAGCTGAGTCCACAAAAAGATCAGCCATGATCTTACTGAATAGTAGAGCAGGCTTGAGGGGCCAGATGGCCGACTCCTGCTCCTCCTAGTTCTTATGTTCTTACTAGTTGAAGTCACTATCTTCAACTCAGCGATAGTGAGGTAAGGATTGTGAGTGACTTGGAGGGGAGCCTTCAGGTTGTGGGTGTCCCAGGCATCTGCTACCCCATCTGTCTAGATGGTAATAATTGTGGGTTTGGAAGGTGCATTCATAGGAGCTTTAGTAAGTTCATTGGGAGGGATTGAATATTTGTGGGAGGGGCTGCTTTGTCCTGGATGGTGTTGAACTTCTTGAGCGTTGTTGGAGGTGCACTCATCCATGCAAATGGAGAGTATTCAATCACATTCCTCACTTGTGCCTTGTAGATGATGGGCAAGGAGTCAGGAGGTGAGTTACTTACTACAGAATTCCTAGTCTTTGATCTGCTCTGGTAGCCACAGTATTTATAAGGCAAATCCAGTTTAGTTTCTGGTCAATGATAAGGTCCTGAATGTTGATAGTGGGGAATTCAGTTGATGATTATGCTACTGAATGTCAAGGGATGATGGTTGGATCCTCTCTTCATAGAGCTGGTCATTGCTTGACACTTGTGCGCTTTGAATACTACTTGTTGTTTGTTAACCTAAACCTGAATATTGTCCAGATGTCAAATCCAGATGCATTTGAACATGAACTGTTATTTGATAGTTGCAGGTTGCTGCACAGCTGGCTACCTACACAACGGCATAACAACAAAAGTATAGCAAGTAATGGGGAAGACAAATGTAATGCTGACTTTACTGTGATGGCATGGAGTATAAGAGGGAAATCTTGCAACAGCTGTCCAGGAGACCAAACCTAGAGCACTGTATACAGTTTTCATCACCTTAATTAAGAGGGTGGGTAATTGCATTGGTGGCATGTCAGAGAGGACGCACTAGGCTTATTTTCTGAGATGTGAAGTTTGTCTTATGAGGAAAGGTTAAGCAAGTGGATCCATATATTCTTTAGCATTTAGAAGAATAAGACCCAGCTTTACCGAGACACAAAAAATTCTGAGGGGACTTTAAAGTGTAGATGCTAACATAATGTTTCCCCTTATGGGGAATCTCGAAGTAGGAATCGTTATTTAAAGACAAAAGTCTCCCATTTCAAAGAGGGGTGAGGGGCTATTTTTTCTTCTTCAGGGGCCATTGGTATTTGGACTTCCCTTCCAGAGTGAGCAGGGGAGGTTGGGTCTTTGACTATACTCAAGCTTGAGTTAAACAGAGTTCTGATTGGAAGGAGGGGGTAGGAGAGTGGGTAAAGGGGGGGGGGAAGCGTGAAGGGTTATGGAAGTCATAGAAGAAAGTGGAGTTAAGACCATTCCCTTATTGAATGGCAGAGCACGCTTGATGGGCCAAAAGACTGGCCCATGTTTCTATTTCTTATATTCTTAAGTGAACACAACCACAACAAGTTTTGAAATGCAACTGGAACAATCTTCCTTCCTGGAAGTGAGCCTGCTACCCCTTCCTGGTCTGGACTGCAGGCTCTTTGCCCCTCAGCCTGTGTCACCACACTTCACTGAATCAATATGCACCTTCCTTCGCCCATTACAATCCCTCCTTCTCCACTGCTTCAGGATAATTACCAGCTGAGGGATTTGAGAAGACACACGAGTTGTGTAAAAGAATTGGTTTGGGTAAATACTGGAAATTTTACTTCATCCTGCATGATGCATTGATTGGAGGACCTGTGTGGTCCTTGGCACGTCCCACTTGTATCACTCCTGAACTTCTGTCCATTAAAATTATTCAAAATCTATCCCAGACTAGGAACAGCTGATGCCTCTTCACAAAATTAATTGCAAACATTGATCAATAATTGATAACGATCACTTAATAATTAGTGCTACAAACACACTGAAAGGATCCTCACTGGGAGCTATTGGGAGGGGATAGGTGAGTGGAGATTGAGTAAGAAGGAAAACATTGAACAGTGTGACATTAGTGTATATTTAAGAGACCTTTTTTTAAATCATGATGTCTGTAACTCTCACAGCTTTCATATTTCTCAACTCACTGCCTTAGTTGATGTCATTTTGGCACCAACTTGTCTGGAAAGGTCTTTCTATTACTGCTAAAATGGGGTTTGTTTATTTTTACTGAGATGTTTGTGACTCTGGATTGTCGGGAAAAAAAGAACTGGTTGGCAGGTCAGCTGCCAGGAGTTCTTTTGTTTTCAATTTGAGCTGCAATTTAGTTTGAGTTTTAGTTTTAGAAGGGGCATCAAGCTGAAAAGAAGTTTCTCTCTCTCTGGTTTTAGAAATTCTGCTGATCATCTGAAAGAAAGGTCTTATTTTTCTGAAGTGAGGGAATCTGCTATTGGTGGCTTACCTAGAATCCCTGGCATTTTGGGAAATTTTCCTAATTTGAAACTTCATCTAAAGAACTCAATTCCAGTATCACGTGAACATTAGTCTATGCTGTATTAAACCTGTTTGAAGGGTCTTGTTTACAGCATTGGTTTGATTAGGACAGCTGCTATATTTGTTTAGGGTTATACGTTATCATGGTTATTTTGATGTTGTTTGTACTTGTTACAAATTATTACTAATCCTACGTTAACTATATTCTGAAATAAACTTTATTTGATAAAAGCTCCCCAGTGGGTCATTTGAATCAAACCTGAAGTGAAACATATCATACTTAATCGAGCCAAATTCAAGATTAAAACTTCTGATCCAGGCGGGCTTCTTTGGAGTTTCTGATCTGAACCATGTCGGCAGGGTTAGAAAGAGAGTTGGATGGAATAAAGACATCATCCCATTGGTAAATTAAATGGTCTTTGGAGAAATACTGTGGGGGAATGAAGTGGAGCACTTCATTGTGAGAGAACAATGTGTTTCACAAAGTGCCTTTCCTACTGTAGTGGGTGCATGTCAGAACTTTGGATTTCTTAATCATTTTAAGTCTGATCTTCATGACTGGTGTGGATTCCTATGATGCAGAACTGAGCACTGCTGCCTCACAGTGCTGGGGAACTGAGTTTGATTCCTGGCTTCAGTCACTGTCTATGCGGTGTCTGCACGTTCTCCCCATGTCTTCATGGGTTTCGTCCGGATGCTCCAGTTTCCTCCCACAGTCCAAAAGGCATGCTGATTAGGTGCACTGGTCATGCTAAATTCTCCCTCAGTGTACCCAAATAGGGGCTTTTCACAGTAACTTCATTGCAGTGTTAATGTAAAGCTATTTGTGACACGAATAAATGATAATGATTAATAAACATCCCTGACCCTTTTCTTACTGTGTCCTGACACTGTCAAACATTTGATTTGATTTGATTTTGTCATTGTCACATATATTAGTGACAAGTATTGTTTCTTGCATGCTGTACAGACAAAACATAACATTCATAGAGAAAGAAAGAAGAGTGTGGAATGGAGAGTTACAGTCACAGCTAAGGTGCAGAGAAAGATCAACTTAATGTGAAGTAGGTTTGTTCAAAAGTCTGACGGCAGCAGGGAAGAAACTGTTCTTGAGTCGGTTGGCACATGACCTCAGACATTTGTATCTTTTTCCCAATGGAAGAAGGTGGAAGAGAGAATGTCCGAGGTGAATAGGATCCTCAATTATACTGGCTGCTTTTCTGAGACAGCAGGAAGTGTGGACAGAGCCAATTGATGGGAGGCTGGTTTGTGTGATGGCTGGGCTTCATTTATAACCTTTTGTAGCTTCTTGCAGCCTTGGGCAGAGCAGGAGCCATACCAAGCTGTGTTACAATCAGAAAGAATGCTTTCTATGTTGTATCTGTAATAATTGGTGAGAGTCGTAGCTGACATGCCAAATTTATTTAGTTTCTCAAAGAGAACGAAACATTGATTATTCTGCCAGCTCATTGACAACCTTTACAATGGTTGCTGCGTGAAGCTTTTTCTCTGAACTCCATCTACAATAACCATAATATTCCTGCCATTCTGAAGAGGCTGCTGTAAGTTGTTGCCGCTGTGATTTAACATCATATCTCAGCAGCATTCAGCACTAGTAGTGCAAAAAATAAAATAAAAATGATGTTCCAGATGCATGATTGCCTACATAATGCGTTCTTAACATTAATCGCAAGTAACACTTCTCTTCAATACTGGCATTCACTCATGTTCCATATTGGAGATTCTGCTTGTAGTGCCTTTTCAACATAAATCCCAAAACCTTTTCCACTTTCATGTAAACATTAATGGCTTTTGCTCTCATGGTTTGCCATCTGTTAGAAATTTATTACCTCTGCTACACAAATGTTTGGCAGCGTTTAATGTTATGCAGTGAGACCATACAACAAAGTCTTCTTCAACATGGAAACTGAATGCTATCGCTGGCAGTCATGTGCTGAGAGGTCATTGAATGAATTTCCTTTTGGCACATTATAACGCTGATTTATGTTACAAAACCATTCATAAACACAAGAGAAGGGGCAGTGGGGAGATGTTCCAGGAAAGGGGGTTATCATCAAATCTTGTTGTGTGAGTCATATCACACTTTGGGGAGAGCAAGAGACTCTGTGATTGGATTATCACATCGACAGAAGAAACAGAAAAACCTAGAAGAATGGATTAAGAAGGAGGCCATTCAGCTCTTTGAGCCTACACTTCACTCACCATGGGCACCACGGTAGCACAGTGGTTAGCATTGCTGCTTCACAGCTCCGAGGATCTGAGTTCAATTCCCAGCTTGGGTCACTGTCTGTGGAATTTGCTGTCTCCTTATGTCTGCGTGTGTTTCCTCCAGGCACTCTAGTTTCCTCCTACAGTCCAAAGATGTGCGGGTTAGAATATAGAACATAGAAACTACGACCGATATCTAACCACCTCTCGAATATATTCAAAATTTTGGCATCAATTATTTCCTGTGGTAATGAATTCCACAGGCTCACTACTCTTTGGGTGAAAAAAATATCTCCTCACCTCCTTCCGAAACGGTTTACCCAAATCCTCAGACTGTGACCCCTGGTTCTAGACTCCCCAGGGAACATCCCCCCCCTGCAAATACCTTGTCTAGTCCTGTTGGAATTTTATAAGCCTCTAGAAAAGTCCCCCCCTCATTCATCTGAACTCTAACAAAAACAATCCTAATCCCTCCTCCACACATCAGTCCCACCATCCCAGGAATCAGCCTGGTAAATCTTTGCCGCACTCCCTTGAGGGCAAGAACAGCCTTCCTCAGAAAAGGAGACCAAAACTGTACATAATATTCTAGGCTGTGGCCTCACCGAGGCCTTTTAAGTATGAACTTAGGGTTTAACATAGAACACAAACAGGCTCTTCGGCCCACGAGTTGCACTGATCACATCTACCAATCCACAGACCTATCTATAACCCCCTATCCTATTCTTTTCCATATACTCATCCAGAAGTCTCTTAAAAGACCCCAGTGAGTTTGCCTCAACAACCTCCGACGGCAGTCGGTTCCATTCACTCACCACCCTCTGAGTGAAAAACCTACCCCTGACATCTCCTTTGTATTTGCTTCCCTGCACCTTAAATCTGTGTCCTCTCGTAGTGACCATTTCAGCTCGGGGAAATAGTCTCTGAGAGTCCACCCTATCTATTCCTCTCAACATATTAAAAACCTCTATCAGGTTGCCTCTCAACCTACGTCTCTCCAGTGAGAAGAGTCCCAGTTCCCTCAATCTATCTTCATAAGGCCTGCCTCCCGATCCAGGCAGCATCCTTGTAAATCTCCTCTGAACCCTCTCAATAGCATCTACATTCTTCCTATAATGAGGCGACCAGAACTGAGCACAATACTCCAACTGGGGTCTGACAAATTGATAAACAGGATGATGTTTGACTAAGGTCTCTGGCTGTGTTTAGCAGTGAACCGATCCATCGCTATAGTGTTAGGAGCACGAAAATACAAAAATAAGTAGGGCAGGTAAAATCCATCAAGCTGTTCCCACACAATGAATCTTCCTCTCATCCACCCACTCTCACCCTCCACACTATAGGGGGGATTTTATACTGAGACCAGTCCACGTCCGCAAGCCAGACTTTGGAAGACTGATGATGAGCACACTGCTGATGGCACAGTGACCTAATTTATGGGTCCACACAGAAAAACCATACAACAAATCTTCTTCAATACTGCGGGTGGTGTGCTGGGAAGACACCAAGCGAGTTTCCTGTTAGGCACATTATTACTCTGTTTTATGTTACAGAATCATTTATAAACATAGGGGGAGGTCTTGGCAGGGAGATTATCCTCATAGATATCCTGCAAAATTCAGCCTCACATCTCCAATCCAGTCCCACGGTCACATAATCTTACCTTGATAAGACTAAAGAGACATAAGAGAAACCTCAGTGCCCAGATGGGATAAAATAGTCTGAGTCTTTCCTCTCTCACCGACCCCCTTACCTTCAACATGTGATTGAAATCTTCTCAGGATACGTTGCTCATGTGCTAATCAAATGGTTAGCACTGCTGCCTCACAGCACCAAGGACCTGGATTCGATTCCCGGCTTGGGTCACTTTCTGTGTCGAGTTGGCACACTCTCCCCATGTCACTGTGGGTTTTCTCCAGGTGGTCCAAGGATGTGAGGGTTAGATGGATTGGACAGATTAAATTGCCCACTCAGGGGAACTAGCTAGGGTAAATGCATGGGGTTGTGAGGCTAGGGCCTGGGTGGGATTGTGGTCAGTGGAGACCTGATGGGCTGAATGGCCTCCCTCTGCACTGTTGGATTCTTTGATTCTATGATCTAAGTGTCACAGGAATGTGGGGGCCACAAATCACTGAGACAAATGAAGAAGGCAACTGCAAATACCTAATGCCAAAGCCTGGAAAACTCTGCAATTACTTAACAAGCTCAAGCATTCCAATTTGGTAACCTGCCTGAAAAGCAAACAAAATGACTGCCTTAACTATTCCAGAATTTAACGTGGGAATTTAGACTTCCAAAAGGCCAAAGAAACGGCGGAGTGAGGAAAGTCATTTGAACCACTGCACACCTTCCTCTGAGGGATTCTCTCGGTGTTATGATGGAGGTCGGGGTGGGGGGGGGGGGGGGGGATCATCGACTGAACTCCTCACAGGCTTCCTTATTGAACAAGAGGCTCGCCCAATGAGAAGCGGTCAGCGGGAGTTTATAAACCTGCTGTGGTGTTGTACGTGTCGAGGTGTACTCTATCGAGTTGTAAGCCATTGGTGCCGTCCTTCTCTTTGGGACACAATAAAGGATTTTTGTTGATGGGAAACTGACTGAATTCCTGCACATTGAAATGAGGATGACTTGCTTCATCTCCGCTTCGACAGGTTCTGAGATAAATCCAATGGGTGATCTGTAGATTCTAGTGTGAGTTCAACTCCTGGCCTGGGTTACTGTCTGTGCGGGGTCTGCACTTTCTCCCTGTATTTGCATGGGTTTCTGCTTAGAAAGGAAACCAGAGCTAGAGGGCACTGCCTCAAAATAAGGGGGGGAGGCGCAGTTTAGAACGGAGTTGAGGAGAAACTTCTTTACTCAAAAGGTGGTGAATCTCTGGAAATCTCTGCCAGTTGAAGTGGTGGAGGCTACCTCGCTGAATATATTTAAGTCAAGGGTAGATAGATTTCTGATAGACAAGGGGATTAAGGGTTATGGGGAGAAAGCGGGAAAGTGGAACTGATCCACTTTAGATCAGCCATGATCTTATTGAATGGCGGGGCAGGCTCGAGGGGCTGGATGGCCTACTCCTGCTCCTATTTCTTAAGTTCTTATGTTCTTATGTTTCATCCCACAGTCTGAAAGAGGTGCTGGTTAGGTGCATTGGCTGTGCTAAATCCTCCCTCAGTCTACCCGAACAGGAGTGTGGCGACTGGGGGATTTTCACAGTAACTTCATTGCAGTGTTAATGTAAGCCTACTTGTGATACTAATGAATGAACTTAAAATGAAAATTAGACCTTGAAAATTGTCCTGGTCCCCTGTTTGCATGATCAGGTGGTCAGGACAACCTCAAATTCAGATTCAAGATTAAAATCTGCCGCATAGTTTGCAGCAGGCAGGACAATCCATTGATTCAAATCTAAATAACATCATTAAGAAGATTTATTATACTGGCAACTTTGCCTGAATGCATCTCGTAAGATTCTGAAATAAATCAAAACTGTCGTATTTTTTCAGATATGTCTTTTCCATGAAGCACATTTGTTCTGAGGAATTAATGAGGATTAGAAGATTCATTTACAGCAGGTTTCCCTCGGTTTTTAAGTATAGGCTTTTCTTGTTGTTGCTGTGCTCATGATTTTAGTTACAAGAACATAAGGAATGGCATTGGAGGGTGAAGAAAAGATTCATGAGAATGGTTCCAGGCGTGAGGAACTTCAGTGATGTAGAAAGACTGGAGAAGTTCTCCTCAGAGGAGAGAAGGCCGATGGAGGTTTGATGCAGTTATTCAAAATCACGAGAGTAGGTCGAAATGGATAGTTTCTGCTTGCAGAAGGATTGAGTGCCAAAGGGTGCGCATTTAAGGTAATTGTTGACTTGAGGAAGATCTTTTTCACGCAGCGAGTGGTTTGGATCTGGAATACCCTGCCTGAGAGTGCGCTGGAGACAGGGTCAATCACAAAGGAATTGGATCATTATTTAAAAAGGAAAGCTTTGCAGACCTCTGGGGCAGCAAATGGGGGAGCAACACTTGATAAATTGCTCCGTCAAAGTACCACTAGGGGCACGACAGGCCAAATGGTCTGCTTCTGTGCTATAATCCATTCTGTGATTCAGCCCTTTGAGTCTGTTCAACATGACCATGGATAAGCACGTACCTCAACTCAATTATCCTGCACCAACTCCAGTCCTTTATTCTCCGAGTACCCAAAAATCTATTCACTTCTGTCTTGAATGTATTCAAGGATGGCATGAAGGCACGGTGCTTAGCACTGCTGCCTCACAGCTCGAAAGACCTGAGTTCAATTCCTGGTTTGGGTCACTGTCTGTGTGGAATTTGTACATTTTCCCCGTGTCTGTGTGGGTTTCCTCCGGGTACTCTGGTTTCCTCCCACACTTCAAAGATGTGCAGGTTAGATTGATTGGCCAGATAATCGTTTCTCAATGGCCCAGACTGTGTAGTTAGAGGGAGTAATGGGTGAATATATGGAGTTATGGGGATAGGCTCAGAGTGGGAGTGTTGTCAGTGCAGATTCGATGGGCCGAATGGCTTCCTTCTACACCGTAAGGATTTTATGTTTCTAATAACTAAGCTCCACATCTCTCTGGGGGAGAGAATTCCAAAGATTCACTGCCCTTGGAGTCAAAGAAATCTCTCATTTTTTAAAGTTTATTTATTAGTCACAAGTAGCGTTTGTATTAATGAAGTTACTGTGAAGTTCCCTGAAGTTACCGTGAAATTTGCTACAGTCGGGCACCTGTTTAGGTCAAGGCACCAATCAGCACGTCTTTCAGATTGTGGAAGGAAACTGGAGCACCCGGAGGAAACCCACACAGACACGGGGAGAACATGCAAACTCCACACAGTCAGCGACCCAAGCTGAGAACAGAACCCTGGCACTGTGAGGCAGCAGTGCTAACCACTGTGCCACCCATCATCACAGTCGCAAGCCTTTTGTTCTAACACTGGGGGAGGCGTAGGGAGAAGTGGGGAGAGGGATGGGGGGGCTGGGATTCCTTTGCCTCCCCCCAGCGTGTCTCTTGCAAGGGGACATGGTGCTCTTTCCCTTGGTGGTGGAGTCTTCTGGTCTGCTTCTACCAATGGAATTTCCATTGTGGTAACTACAAGTTCTCCTTAGTTACAGGGCAATACCAGACACCACGTCTTTATAATTTAATTTATATATCCATTCAAATTTTATCTGATTTCAGCATAATGTATGCAGGGCTACATAGAGCAAACCCCGAGAGAACTAGGCCTCACCAAGGGAAGGAAAGGGTTGATACAGACAGCGAGAGGCATGCTCTGCCACAGAGAACGATTTACACATGCTATCAACTTCTGATGTACAAGAGATCACCCCGAGTTATCACGGCGATGGGAGAACCAACATTAAGGCAGCCAGGCTCCATGCAGACTAAGGAGGTCATAGTCTTCTGTAAAATATGATCAGTTAGCTGAGGTGGGGGAGCAATTAACACATCATTGTAAATCAGTTGGGCAAATACAAAGCTTTGACATTATATCTGGGTAAAAGGAACTGTCCAGAGAAATGATTAACAGGGATGTGCTGAATAATGTAGGCTGCATAATGAGATTATGAGAACCATCTTGTATCCAACTTGAGGAATCAATATAGTCATGTACACCTTTGCAATTTGAAGAAGTATAATAACCTGTACAGATCTACAATGGGCAGAGAGAGCTCGCAGGCAACCTGAGATTTCAGGCCGGAGTCCATCTCTCCCTAATGCATGTGAAATAAATATTTTCCTTGAGGTTCGACGTAGTCTCCAAGACTCAACCCATTTTATGTCCCTTCAAGTCCAACCCTGCCTTGACCTGAAATAATATAAACCATGGGAATATTCTGGCCCCTCTGTGGCGTTTTTCTCAGTGATGGGAGATGGTGCACTGTAGGCAGGTCATAAAGTAATAGAGGTTTACAGCATAGGAACAGACCCTTCAGCTCAACCTGTCCATGTCACCCTTTTTTAAAAACTTAAGCTAATCTTAATTGCTTACATTTGGCCAATATCCCTCTATTCTCATCTTACCCATGTAACTATCTAAATGCTTTTTAAAAGACAAAATTGTACCCGCCTCTACTACTGTGTCTACCAGCTTGTTCCACACCCTCTGTGTGATAAAATTGACCCTATAGACACTTCTGTATCTCTCTCCTCTTACCTTAATGCCCTCAAGTTTTAAAATCCCCTACTTCTGGGAAAAAATATTGACTATCTAGCTGATCTGTGCCCCTCATTATTTTATAGATAGCTATAAATCACCCCTCAGTCTCCTACACTCCAGAGAAAAAAATCCCAGTCTATCTAACTTTTCCTTATAACTCAAACCATCAAGTCCTAATAGCATCCTAGTAAATCTTTTCTGTACCCTTTCTAGTTTAATAATACTCTTTCTATAATAAACTGCACACAGTTTCCAAATGTGGCCTTATCAATATCTCGTACAACTTCAACAAAATGTTCCAACTCCTGCATTCAGTGTTCTGACTGATGAAACCAAGCATGCCAAATGCCTTCTGTCCACCTGTGACTCCACTTTCAAGGAGCAATGAACATGCACCCTGGATCTCTTTATTCTATAACTCTCTCCAATTCCCTATCATTAACCGAATAAGTCCTGCCCTGGTACAATCTACCAAAATGCATCACTTCGCATTTGTCTAAATTAAACTCCATCTGCCGTTCGTCAGCCCACTGACCCAATTGATCAAGATCCCATTGCAATCGGAGATAACTTTTTTCACTGTCCACTACGTCACCAATCTTGGTGTAATCTGCAAACTTATTCAGCATGCCTCCTATATTCTCATCCACGTCATTAATATAAATGACAAATGACAGTGGACCCAGCACTGATCCCTGAGGCACACCATTGGTCACAGGCCTCCAGTTTAAAAAAAACAACCTTCTGCAACCATCCTCTGGTATCTGTCAAGAAGCCAATTAGATACTTTACCCTGGATCCCATGAGATTTAACTTTATGCACCAACCTACCATGCAGTACCTTGTCAAATGCCTTGCCAAAGTCCATGTAGACACCATTAACTGCACTGCCCTCATCTACCTTCTTGGTTACCCATTTTGGTCCTGCCACTGTGAATAGAATTTCCCATTGATTCCACCCCATGCCACCAGGAAACACGAGGTGGAGGCTGGGATCAGAAGATTCCGCAGATGCGAACAGCTAGAAAGATCATGCCCTTTGTTCCTTCACTGTCACTGGGTCAAAATCCTGGAACTCCCTCCTTAATAGGGTGGGCGTACCTTTACCACAGGGACTGCAGCGATTCAGAAAGGCAGCTCATAACCACCATGCCAATGACAATGAGGAATTAATGCAGGAAGGTTATATCTCCTGAAAGAATCAAAGTAAACTAGGGTTTGGCAATAAGCTATGTCCTCCTGGGTGGCACGGTGACACAATGCATTGCAGCGCCAGGGACTTCAGTTCTTTTACTGGCTTGGTTGACTGCGCGGAGTCTGCACATTTTCCTCATGGGTTTCCTCTGGGTGTTCTGGTTTCCTCCCACAGTCCAAAAGACGTGTTGGTTAGGTGCATTGATCATCTAAATTCTCCCTCAGCGTACCTGGACAGGTGCTAGAGTGTGTCAACTAGGGGATTTTTACAGTGACTTCACTGCAGTGTTAATGTAAGCTGACTTGTGACAGTAATAAATAAACTAAACTATATCCCATGAAAAAATGATAAAGAAAATGACGGGGACTGGTCCCTGGGAGTGTGTCAATAATTATTGAATAGCTCCAATGTTACAGATCTGCATCTTGCAGTGAAAGCATTATCCTTGTCTCATCATGAAACATACTTTCAATGTCGAAATGAGATACCTCTTGAGAAGGAAGAAATTATGCTTATGTTTGTACTATCCATTGATGGTCTACATTGAACAACGATGTCTAAAAACTTGAATCTGCTTTTGAAAAGGGATACAGAGTGACTTTGACCCATGGCCAAGAAATGAACCTGCCATAAAACACAAGGGAATTGCTCAGAGAGTGGAGTCAATTGAGGATGAAAGGTTATGGTCACCCCAGGTTTCTGCAAAGAACAAAGAACAAAGACCAAAACAGCACAGGAAACAGGCCCTTCGGCCCAACGAGCCCGCGCCGTCACCCTGATGTTCCCACTTCTACCCATGATCCCTGTCTATATTTCTCTCAGATCTCAGGAGAGCAATTCTCCGGCCTCACCGTGCCTGCCAAGATTGTGCCAATCCTGGAAAACAGTGCGTGAGCTTAGAAACATGTTTTGTGTCCAGTGTCAACCTGTTTGCTATCACCCTGGTCCCTTACTACTGATGAAGGCCGGATCATTCCCGGAAATGATATGAAGCCGATTTACATATTTATTCACAACATTGTATTTACCATGGCCAATCCACCTAATGTACATATCTCTGGACACGAAGGGGCAATGTAGCATGGCCAATCCACCTAATGTACACATCTCTGGACACTAAGGGGCAATTAATATGGTTAATCCAGCTTAACATTCAGATCTCTGGACATTAAGCAGAAATTTAGCATGACCAGTCCACCTAATCTGCACACGTTTGGACACTAAAGGGCAACTTATCATGGTCAATCCACCTAATATACACACCTCTGGACACTAAGAGGCAAGTTAGTGTGGTCACTCCACTTAACCCATACCCAGAGGAAACCCACACAGACAATGGGGAGAACACGCAAACTACCCACAGACGATAAGAGATGGGCAATAAATGTAGTGTCGGTGATATCTTATGAAAGAATGAAAGTAAACTGGGGTTTGGGGAACAGTAAAGAAAGGGAGTAGAATGTGTCACCCAAGGCTGGAAGCAAACCCAGATTCCTGCTGCTGTGAGGCAGCAGTGCTAACCACTGTGCCACCATATCAATGACAATTGGTGCCTAAGCCTGTCTCTGTGTTTTAGATTCTCTGACCAGCAAAAACTCAGTTTATATCAAGTCCCTTCAGAATATTGCATAGCAATGGAACTCTCAACTGAATGTTAAGACTGTCACAATTGGCTTGAATCCAGGGTGCCCATTAAGCGTGTTTTCTGAGACATAGTAACTGCTGCATATAATTAGTACAGTCCCGTGTTAATGCGCGCTGACAGCATCAGACAATGTCTCAGAGGCAATAAAGCTGCAGTCACACTGATGTCCTGGGGTAACAGATATGCTTTAAGCAAAAGGTAAAGTATATTTAACAACCTGGACATAAAAGCTGGCTGATGGGTCAGTAACTTTTATTGCAATGCTAGACCTGCCTGGAAACCTCAGTACAATTTCACCAGCAATAAAATATGCGCTGTCGGAATGCGCTGATGTCAGAGGTTGTTAGTAACTTTAACCACGCCAAATTTATTGCTGGAGGAACGCCACTTAAATAGAGAGAAAGCCACGGCAATGCCTCGAAGGGATGGAGGGAGCCCCTGCAATCACACCTAGGGTCGTAACCGTTCCTGGAATAATCAAAAATAAATATGCATAAATAAAAAAAATAATGATTGCAAAGGCGAAGTGCTGAAATGTATCTGCAGCCGTTTTTTTCCTGGTCATAATTCACCATCCCAGTCACTGACAAGGATCACTGTTTAATGTGAAAGCCCGTTTACCTTCTGTTGGAATGTTTCCTCTTTGGGCTGTGTGACTTTGTCATTGGTAATAAGGAGTCGCAATCTCTGTTTATGAAGTGCTTTCAACACTCTCGGAACAGGTTTTTCAGACCCCATTAATGCAAAAAGCAACTAGGAAATTGTTGCCAGCGATTTCCTACACAGCCTCTCTCACTTTCTGCCTGAAAGCACACATCTGTACACTTCGCCCTGCCCCGTCATCATTTTGTATCTGCCCATTTGTCATTCTTAGATATTAGATGCGAGGGGCGGTGGTTACAGCAACGACAGTAATAACAAGGAGTCTCACAGATACAGCTTCTGAAACATGGAAGTGAACATTGAAATGTGCTCAAGAGAGGCAGCAAGAGTGGCTAACAAAGGGAGGAGACACCAAAGGAAAAAGTCATGGCAATAAAGTCCAGAGACATGCCGGGCAGCTGGATTGGCCGTGCTAAATTGCCTCTTAGTGTCAGAGGGACCAGCTAGGGTACATATGTCAGATTATGGGAATAGGGCCCGGATGGGATGGTGGTCGTTGCTGACTCAATGGGCCGAATTGCCTCCTTCTGCAAAGTAGGATTCTATGATTGTATGATATTGCGTGGTATATATGGACTTTAGTAAGGCGTTAGATAAGGTGTCCCATGGAAGGCTTCTGCAGAAAATGCAGATGTATGGGATAGAGGGTGATTTAGCTAATTGGATTAGGAATTGGCTAGCAGATAGAAGATAGAGGTTGGTGGTTGATGGGAGATATTCATCATGGAGTTCGGTTACAAGTGGTGTACCTCAGGGGTCTGTTTTGGGGCCCCTGCTGTTTGTAATTTTTATAAATGATCTGGATGAGGGTATTGAAGGATGGATTAGTAAATTTGCAGATGACACTAAAGTAGGTGGAGTGGTAGATAGTGAAGAGGGGTGTTATAGTTTGCAGAGGGACTTGGACAAGTTGCAGAGCTGGGGCGAGAGGTGGCAAATGGAGTTTAATGTGGAAAAGTGTGAGGTAATGCACTATGGCAGAAATAATAAACGTGTAGAGTATAGGGCAAATGGTAGGATTCTTAGTAGTCTAGATGAACAGAGGGATCTTGGTGTGTATGTGCATAGATTCCTGAAAGTAGGCAGTCAGGTCGAGAAGGTTGTTAGGAAGGCATATGGAGTCTTGGCTTTTATTGGTAGAGGGATTGAATTTCTGAGCCGCAACGTCATGTTGCAAATGTACAAAACTCTAGTGCGGCCACACTTGGAGTATTGTGTGCAGTTCTGGTCCCCACATTATAAGAAAGATGTGGAGGCATTGGAGAGGGTACAGAGGAGGTTTACCAGGATGTTGCCTGGTATGGAGGGCAAGTCTTTTGAAGAGAGGCTGAGGGATTTGAGGTTGTTTTCGTTAGAAAGGAGGCGGCTAAGAGGAGACCTTATCAAAACATATAAGATGATTAGAGGTTTAGATAGGGTGGACAGTGATAGCCTTTTTCCTAGGATTGAGAAAGCTAGCACGAGGGGACACAGCTTTAAATTAAGGGGTGATAGTTATAGGACGGATATCAGAGGTAGGTTCTTTACCCAGAGGGTGGTTAGGGAGTGGAATGCCCTGCCTGCAGCAGTTGTAGATGGGCCAAGTTTGGTGGCGTTTAAGAGGTTAGTTGATAAGTTTATGGAAGAGAAGGGAATGGTTTAGTTTGGAGGGTCATTGCTTTTTTCATAATTGGTCGGCGCAACATCGAAGGCCGAAGGACCTATTCTGTGCTGTAATGTTCTATGTTCTATGTTCTATGATAAGTGGGTTGCAATGCTGAATTCCTCCTTAGTGTCCCAAGTTGTTAGGGGGATTAGCATGGGTTAATACAGGGCGGGGGATGGGCCTGCATAAGATACTCTGCCCAGGAACTGGTGCAGATTCAATGGGCTGAATGGCCTCCTTCTGCACTGTAGGGATTTTATTCTATTTCTGTCTATTCTAAAAGAGGAAGATAACCCTATTATCCCTGCACCAACTCTTTCAAGAACAGTCCAATTAATCCCACCCCTTTGCTCTTTCCCTATAGTCCTCCCGGGCTTTTCTTGGTAAGTGTAAATTCAATCTCTTTTTGAAAGTTATGATTGAATCTGCTTCCATCATTCTTTCAGGCTGAGCATTCTAGGTCACAACTTTGTGTGAAAAGAAAAATTATCCTGTACTCCTCGCTATTTTTTGACAATTATTTTTAATCTGTGTCCTCCAGTTACTGACCTTTCTGTCAGTGGAAGCAGTTTCCCCCTATCTGCTCTTTAACATTTCATTGTTTTATCTTTATTTAAGTTTCTGCTTCTCTGATCTAATTTTAAAGATGAGACTTTCCTCCTTCATCCTCATCAAAAATCTTTCCGCTTCTGCCTTAAAATCTTCAAGGACTCTGCCCATCTTCTGAGGAAGAGAATTCCAAAACCCATGGGAAAAGTTTTCTCCTTCTCTCTGTCTCAAATGACTGACCCCTTATTTTTCAACAATGACCTCTAATTCCAGATTCTCACATTGGGAATAAAAAAGCATCCACATCCATCCTGTAAAGACTGCTTGGGATCTTGAATGTTGCAGTCAAGTTACCTTTTATTCTTCCAAATTGCAGCAGATGCAAGACCAACTTTTCCACAAAAGTCAACCTATCCATTCCAGGTATTAATCCAGTGTAATATCTCTGAACTTCCAATGCTTACACAATTACCATGGGTAATCCAACTAACCTACACTTCTTTGGACACTAAGGGACAGTTTAGCACAGCCAATCCATCTAACCTGCACACCTTTGGAATATGGGAGGAAACCAGAGCTCCAAAAGGAAACCCACAGGGAGAATGAACAGACTCTGTGTAGACACTCACCTGAAGCTGGAATCGAACCTGGATCCCTGATGCTGTGAGGCACCAATGCTAATCACTGTGCTGCTGTGTCACCCTTAACAGCCTTGCTTTTAAATTCCATCCCTCTAGCGATAAAGGCCAACATTCCAGGTGCCTTGTCAATTATTTGCTGTACCTGAATGTTGATTATTTTTGTGATCTCATGTACCAGGACACTCAGATCCCTCTATACTGCCACATTCTATTTTCACAGTAGCTTCATTGCAGTGTTAGTGTTAATGTGAGCCTACTTGTGACTAATAAATAAACCTTAAAAACTTGTTTAGTCACTCTCCACTTACATAAAATCCTGTTTTTCTAATCTTCCCAATTAAATTCAGTCTACCACACCTGCCCACTCATTTAACCTTTGCCAGCTCTTTGCCCCCTTCTCACTATTTGCTTTCTTACTCATCTTTGCATTGTGGGTGAATTTGGCGATATAACAGTTGGTCTCTTCATCCAAGTCTTACCCAGATTCAGGTCACTGATGTATATCAAAAAGAGCTTTGGTCCCACAAACAGACCTCGGGGAACACCTTTTGTCCCCTTCCAGATGCTGCCAGACCTGCTGAGGTTTTTCAACATTTTCTGTTCTGGTGAACACCATTGTACATATCCCTCCAGCGTACTGTCAGTTTGTGATGCTCCCACATTAATAATTAAGAATTAAAAGCATAAATAGGAAATTGGGGAAATGCTCTGCAGGTCTGACAGCATCTACAGAGGGAGAAACGGAGTTGTGGTCCAAGTTTTCATCCGACAAAAATCATACTCTCCTGATGAAGGATCAGCGTGATTCCACATAAATCTACTGGATTTTTAACCTGGGTTGTGAGACTTCTTACAGAAATCAATAAAACCGGAATTTTCTCATCTCCCATTTTGCAACGACCATCAGCATTCCCTAAAAATACTTCATTGCGTAGAGTTTCATGGATATGTTTAATGGTGGGTGGATAATGAAAATCATTGAGGCTGGAATTTTCCAGTTTCTCTCATGAATTCTTCAGTCCTGCTGCAGTAGATGGAATTTTGAGTGACAATCCCCTCACTCTCACTGGCAGGGCGGACAGGATTAGAGAATTCTGGTCAAAATGTTTCAGTTTTAATGCATTTCTAGTGTTCTGCAATCCCAGAGACCTTAGGTGACTGTGTGGAATTTGTGTGTACTCCTGATGTCTGCATGGGTGGGTGCACTGGTTAGGCAGCATGGTGGCATAGTGGTTAGCACTGCTGCCAGGGACTCGGGTTCGATTCTTGGCTTGGGTCACTGTCTATGTGGACTGTGCACATTCTCCCTGTGTCTGTCGGGGTTTCCTCCGGGGGCTCCAGTTTCCTCCCAGCATCCAAAAGACATGCTGGATAGGTGCATTGGCTGTGCTAAATTCTCCCTCAGTGTACCCAAATAGGCGCCAGAATGTGGCGGCTTGGGGATTTTCACTGTAACTTCATTGCAGTGTGAATATAAGCACTGATTTGTCACCCTTAGTGAAAACACACTCCAAAGATGTGTGGATTAGGGGGTTGATTGACCATGTAAATTTTAGGGTCAGGCTGATTAAGGGGATAAATATGTGGGGTTACCCGATTAGGGCCTGGGGTTTGGATTGCTGTCGATGCAGGCTTGATGGGCCAAATGGCCTCTTTCTGTATTGTAGGGATTCTGTGAAATATGTGGGATTACATGGATGGGGCTTGGGTGGGTTGGCCGTCCGTGTAGGCTTGGTGGGCTGATTGGCCTCCTTCTGCAATGATACCGATTGGAGAAGCCTTTCTTAACGGTGTCACGGTGCCCTTACACCCGCAGACCTCCATCTCTGCAGAGTTGCACGTTTGGAGCTAGCCGGTAAATCCATGGGAAATCCAAAAGCAGAACTTCAGGAGGAACACTTTCAGAGTGTGGGAGCATTGAAACCCTGATGGTGTGAGGGCAATTGTATCATCTCAAAGTGGTAGGAAGTGCAGATCACTATCTGCAACCTACCTATGTTATAATTCAGATTGTTCTCCACATCTCCCATCATGTGCTCGTAACAAGAGTTTCAATCCCCTGGTCTTTTTTTATGATCAACAATGTTTATTTCCCTCAGTGCACTGAACATAGATCAAACAAAGCCCACAAGGGTACACTTCTCCCTGCTGGTGTCTGATCTTGAAGCACCAGTATGGTGAATATGCAACATCATCATTAATGTCTCCAAACAAACTGCAGCCACTTCTCCCTCGGCGCCTCTTGACAACTTTGGAAATGTTTCACTAATGGTGTTCATAAAGGTTCAGGTTTGTTACTGTGCCATTTGTCTCCTGCTCATTCAGTCTCGCTGCTGCGCTGAGTAGATTGAAACAATACCAGCTGTTATTTATCAGAGCATTTAGGGAACATAACATTAGATTGTTAATAAAATCCAAAAGAGCTGGAAAAGCTTAGCAGGATTGGCAGTAAATGCAATGAGGGAAACAGAGTTAATGGGCTAACTTTGGCTTTTTAAACAAGTAGTCGGCTGTCAGGTGGAGACCCCATTGCCTTCCCAACTCCACCCCGATCACGGCAGCACGGTGGCACAGTGGTTAGCACTGCCGCCTCTCAACTCCAGGGACCAGAATTCAATTCCTGGCTTGGGTCACCGTTTGTGTGGAATTTGCACATTCTCCTTGTGTCTGCACGGGTTTCCTCCCGGCACTCTGGCTTTCCCCAAAGTCCAAAGATGTGTGGGCTAGGTAGATTGGCCATGCTAAATTACCCCTTAGTGGCAAGGGTAATTTAGGGCTATAGGAATGAGGCCTGGGTGGGATTGTGTTTGGTGCAGACTCAAAAATTGTCCAATGGCCTCTTTCTGTACTGTAGGATTCTATGGAGTCTATAGCCCATAGATAGGCCCTGCCACTAATTGAGGTTCCTAAATTGACCTTATCCTGTCACTGCTGGGATTGACCTCGTGATGGTCGATGGGACTAATCATGTGGGGAGTATGATAACCATATATTTGGGGCTATCTGAGGGCAATTAGGGCATTCCTTCTTCAGGAGCACTCAGTGCCAGATCAAGAGGGCCTGGCATCGGCTGCTGTGAATCATATCCCTTGCTGCCAACTTCACTCCCAACCCCCCGGATGGAATTTATAAGGATGAGGAGGGTAGTTGGGTTATTGACCAAGATATCATAGATAAAAGGACAAAAGGAATATAAAGGGTGATGATAAAGGCCGAGAATGGTGCTAATAGTGCCATGAAGGGATCGGAATGTATAAATGGCAGAACAAAAGTACAGAGTGTCAAAGGACAGAAGGCCCTAGTAAAGTGGGCTGGTGGTGGTGGTGATGGTGTGGAGGAGGGAGAAAGGGAGGGAAGGATGGGGGCAGGGGACGAGGGTGTTGAACAAGACAAAAAATGAGATGTAGAAGTGAATAAATGAAACAATGGGAGAAATGACCATTTAAAATATATAATAAGAATATAAAGAAATAAAAACGAATTTATGAGGTAAAAAGAAATGTAGTAAAATGAATGAAGGTGGAGTACAGGTGGAGGGGAGAGTTCATACTCTGAAGTTGTTAAATTCAGTGTTCAGTCCAAAAGGCTGTAACGTGCCGAATCTGAAAATGAGGCGCTGTTCCTCCAGTTTGTGTTGGGTTTTACTGGAACATTGCAGTTGGTTAATGAGGGGCATATGGATCTGACAGCACAATGGTGTGTTAAAATGCTAAACTTACTTTAACGTTTATTTATTAATCACAAGTAAGGCCTAAATTAACACTGCAATGAAGTTATTGTGAAATTTGCCTCGTCGTAAAAGTCCAGCGTCTGTTCAGGTCAATGCACCTAACCAGCGCATCTTTCAGACTATGGGAGGAAATCGGAGCACCCAGAAACCCACATAGACACAGGGAGAATGTGCACTCGCAAGGTCTGGGTCCTGTTTGCAGATGAAGCGAAGGTGTTTTGCAAAGTGGTGAACCAGTCTATGTTTGGTGTCTCTGATGTAGAGTAGATGGCATTGGGAGCAGCGAATGCAATAGGCCAGAATGAAAGAGGTGCACGCGAAGCATTGTTTCATCTGAATGATGTTTAGGATCTGGGATGGTAAACAGGCAGGAGGTAAAGGGGCAGGTGTTGCACCTTCTACCATTGAATAGGAATGTGCCATGGGCAGGGGGTGAGGTGTTGGACGTGACAGAGCAGTGGACCAAGATGTCCCGGAGGGAATGGTCCCTATGGAATGCTTGCAGTAGGAATGAGGGGGGGGGGATGCATTTTGTTGTGGCGTTAGACTAGAATTCATGGAAATGGCAGAGGACAACCCTTTGAATGTGGAGGCTGGTGAGGTGAAAAGTGAGGACAAGGGGGACCCAAATCCTGGTTCTGGGAGAGAGGGGCGTGCGTAAGAGCAGTGGTATGGGAAATGAGTTGGAAAGGGTTGAGAGCCCTATCAACTATTGTGGGTGGAAAACCGTGATTAAGGATTAAGGACTTGTACTTCTAATGCTAATATGATGTAGAGGTTCTCAATCTTTGGAATAGATTTATTTATTTATTTATTAGCATCACAAGTAGGTTCACATTAACACTGCAATGAAGTTACTGTGAAAATCTCTGAGTTGCCGCACTCCAGCACCCTTTCGGGTACACTGAAAGAGAATTTAGCATGGCTAATCCACCGAACCAGCCCATCTTATGGACTATGGGAAGAAACCAGAGCACCCAGAGGAAACCCACCCAGACATGGAGAGAACGTGCTGTCTCCATGCAGACAGTGACCTAAGCTTGGAATTGAACCCGAGTCCCTGGCGCCATGAGGCAGCAGTGCTAACCACTATGAGCCCCTCGATTAACAAATATTTTATAATCCCCACTTCTTCTTACAATCCAATCCAGCTTGAGGATAGAGACTATGGGGTGCATTCAGAGAACTGAACAAGTTTATAACACCTAAATCTTCCAATCTCCCAAACTCCACTTCAACCTTGTGATGCAATGTAATGTGGGTCTGAAAGAATTTTGGTGTTTCCTCGGGAACGAGTGGATCCTGAGGGGAATTGACAAAATAAGCACTGAGAGAGTGTTTCCCTTTTCGTGAGAGACTGGGGACAATGTTTAAAAATGAGAAGTGTCCCATTTAAGACAGAGAGGAGACTGAATACTGTTACTGTCCTCTATTAGAGTACATGTGGACCCAATCGGACAAGGCAATTGATTTTTACAATTTTTTTCACGGATTAAGAGCATCGTTGGCTGGGCTAACATTTATTGCCCAAAGGCATTTGAGAGTCAACCATATTGCTCTGGATCTGGAGTCACACATAAGCCAGATTGGGTAAGAACGATAAATTCCCTTCCGTAAAGGACATCCACGAAGCAGGTTTTTTTACACACCAGTAGCTTCAATAGACTTTCAATTCCAGATTTTAATTGAATCAAATTTCACCATCTACTGTGGTGGGATTTGAACCCGGATCTCCGGAGTATTACCCGAGGCCACTAGTCCAATATCAATACCACTGCGCCACTGCCTCCCCAGAAAAATACTAGATGTACAATAGATTGGGGTCCTTTCTCAGAAACATACCACTAATGGCTCTTGCATCGATGTGCCACATACCCCCTGATAAACACATACCTCATTTCTTACCGTCACATTCACCTCCCCATCCACCCCCTACCATTTCCCTAAAGCCTGGCAGGATCAACATTGAGACGCACCATTGGACATGATCCTATTGTAATAGCCAAGATGTTGATCTGTGGAATTCCTGGTCTACCAGAGAATATTTCCATGTGTTTTATCCAATTGCAGGCTGTAAATTTGGCCACCAGTTTCTATGTCATTTCTGTAGTGGCCCCATGATCTCTCAATGGATCTGTGATGAATACTCTAGTAGATCAAAGCTTCAATCACTTAACTGACACAATGGGATGTTAGAAATTTTTTGATGCATGGGGGTGGAATTGCAAAGAGAACAATTCTAATTATGCTTTAAGTAAACAAGACCATACATGTTTCAGCTTGATCCATTTTTGGTCAGATACTAGGTCTCTGGACTCTAAGGGATTAATAATTGGTGTTGCTAAGTTCTTACTGAGCTCTAAGGGAATGCCAGTGTGATAACTTGAGGTGCATTTTTTCATGGTTATGAAGGGCTGATGCTTGTTGAAGGATCAGAACACAGGCCACACTATTGAAAGAAGCTCTGAGCCCCTTTAAAAAGTTATTTGTGGGACATGGGCATCATTTAGCTGGTCAGCATTTATTACCCATGCTCAGAGAACAGTTGAGAGAACATGAAAATTCCACACAAACTGAGACCTGAGGCTGAAACTGGACTCAGATCCCTAGCACTGTGAGGTAACAGTGCTAACCACTGTGCCACTGTGCCACCCTAATGTTTGTCAAGATTGAAGGAAGGGACCACTAAAAACCTTCACCTAGAAGGGACCTTCAGAATTCGCTACCACAGAAAGGACTTGAGGCCTAAGCATTATATGTTTTAAAGAAGTTAGATATAATTCTTGGGGTGAAGGGAAAAGATAAGTTCAGGTTATTGAGCTGGATAATCAGCCATGATCATACTGAAGCGAAAGGGCTGAGTGGCCTACTCCTATTCTTCTATGTGAAGGATGTGAAGAAGACTAAGGAAATTTGGCTTGTCAACTATGACTCTCACCAACTTTTACAAGTGCACAATAGAAAGCATTCTTTCTCATTGTATCACAGCTTGGTATGGCTCCTGCTCTGCCCAAGATCACAAGAAGCTACAGAGGGGAGTGAATGAAACCCAATCCATCACGCAAACCAGCCTCCTGTCCATCAACTGTGTCTATATTTCCTGCTGCCTCGGAAAAGCAGCCATCGTAATTAAGGACCCAACGCACCCTGGACATTTTCTTCCACCTTCTTCCATCAGGAAAAAGATACAAAAATCTGAGGTCACGTACTACCCAACTCAAGAATGGCTTCTTCTCTGCTGCATCAGTTGATCTTTCTCTACACCCTGTCTATGACTGTAATACTACATTCTGTACTGGCTTCTTTCCTTCTCTATGAACGGTATGCTTTTTCTGTATTGTGCACAAGAAACAGTACTTTTCACTGTATACTAATACATGCGACAATAATAAATCAAATGAATAAGATGTGGGAATTTACAACTAATGACAATATTTTAATGGTCACCTTTACTGAGCCAAATTCTCAATCTTAGATTATTAGTTGAATTTAAATTCCACAAAGTTGCCAGAGTGGGATTTGAACGTACATTTCCCTGAGTGGAAGCTGTTAGCCCATTGGGTGCATTGTAGTTAGAAGCATAACTCACTTGGGCTTTATACTCATTCTTTAATCTTTTTTACTCAATCTTTTAAGCCACAGGTTTGATTTGCACCCACATTACAGGGTGGGATTTTACAGCCTTGCTCGACCTGAGATCGGAAAATCCTGCCAAGGTTAATGGACCTTTCCATTACGACCCTTTTCCCGCTCTGATTCCTGTGGCGGGCGGGTCAGTAGAATTCCGGCCTATGTGTGCGTACCTGTCAGTAAATGCGGAGGGTGACTTATGCCGGAGAAACCACTGCTTCAGCTCCGATTTTTTGAAGAAGTGACCAAGGAGGTGGATGGGGGTAAGGCAGTTGATGTGGTATATATGGACTTTAGTAAGGCATTCGATAAGGTTCCCCATGGAAGGCTTCTGCAGAAAATGCAGATGTATGGGATTAAGGGTGATTTAGCTAATTGGATCAGGAATTGGCTAGCTGATAGAAGACAGAGGGTGGTGGTTGATGGAAATTATTCACCATGGAGTTCGGTTACAAGTGGTGTACCTCAGGGATCTGTTTTGGAGCCCCTGCTGTTTGTAATTTTTATAAATGATCTGGATGAGGGTATTGAAGGATGGATTAGTAAATTTGCAGATGACACCAAAGTCGGAGAGTGGTAGATAGTGAAGAGGGGTGTTATAGTTTGCAGAGAGACTTGGACAAGTTGCAGAGCTGGGCCGAGAGGTGGCAAATGGAGTTTAATGTGGAAAAGTGTGAGGTAATTCACTTTGGCAGGAATAACAAATGTGTAGAGTATAGGGCTAATGGTAGGACTCTTAATAGTGTTGATGAACAGAGGGATCTTGGTGTATGTGCATAGATCCCTGAAAGTTGGCAGTCAAGTCGATAAGGTTGTTAAGAAGGCGTATGGAGTCTTAGCTTTTATTGGTAGGGGGATTGAATTTCGGAGCCGCAACGTCATGTTGCAAACTGTACAAAACTCTAGTGCGGCCGCACTTGGAGTATTGTGTGCAGTTCTGGTCCCCACATTATGAGAAAGATGTGGAGGCATTGGAGAGGGTACAGTGGAGGTTTACCAGGATGTTGCCTGGTATGGAGGGCATGTCTTATGAAGAGAGGCTGAGGGATTTGAGGTTGTTTTCGTTAGAAAGAAGGTGGCTAAGAGGAGACATTATTGAAAATATAAGATGATTAGAGGTTTAGATAGGGTGGACAGTGATAGCCTTTTTCCTAGGATGGAGAAAGCTAGCACGAGGGACATAGCTTTAAATTAAGGGGTGGTAGTTATAGGACGGATGTCAGAGGTAGGTTCTTTACCCAGAGGGTGGTAAGGGTATGGAATGCCTGCCTGCTGAAGTTGTAGATGCGCCAAGTTTGGTGGCGTTTAAGAGGTTAGTAGATAAGTTTATGGATGAAAAGGGAATGGTTTAGGTTAGAGGGTCATTGCTTTTTCTTAATTGGTCGGCGCAACATCGAACGCCGAAGAGCCTGTTCTGCGCTGTAATGTTCTATGTCCTATGATTGGAAATTGAGGATGGGATTCCTATAGCCATCAGTTCAGTGACGCTGGGGTGGCAAAGAGAGTATTTATTGAGGTTAGTGATGTGGATTCACCTCAGGAACTGATTTTGAGGAGAAAATAATAATGAGCAAGTATTTTTCAAGAAGAAATCCACTTTTATCAATTTCTCACAGCCCCAGAAATATTTATCAAATCCAGCAGTACGTTTCCTGGGGATATCATTCATCCAGTCAGGTTTAGAATCATAGGACCCTTACAGTATAGAAGGAGGCCATTTGGCCAATTGAGCCTGTACTGACCACGATCCCATGCGGGCCTTATTCCCATAACCCTCATTTACTCTGTTAATTCCCTGATACAAGGGCTGTTTTAGCAAGGCCAAAACACTTAACCTAGACATCTTTGGATCGTGGGAGAAAACTGAACTACCTGGAGGAAACCCATACAGGCATGGAGCGAATGCGCAAACTCCACACAGGCAGTGACCCGAGGCCAGAATTGACCAGAATTGAACACATGTCCGTGATGCTGTGAGGCTGCAGTGCTAACCACTGTGCCACCGTATTTTGAGACTATTCCTTAAAGTATAATCCAGTGATGAATACATCGCTGCCCTGGCTGTGCAAATACTTTCTTCATTTAAAAAACAATAATGCAAATGCAGTTAATCCATTGTATGTGGAGGGAGGTGTTGTCAGGAAAGTTCACTCTTTGCTTCATCACACGGCACTCCACAAGACCGACACAACAAAATGTTTAGTCCCTGTATTTGCATTCTGCACGTTACTGGTCAGTGTGGAACAACGTGCTTTGGACAGAATAATGAGCACAGACAATATGGTGTAACATTAAAGTGGGAGCCAGGAACATGAGGCGATGGGGGTTTGTGCACACAAAACTTTGAAGATGAAAGGACTGCTTTAGAAGGCTCTGGAAAAAACAAGGAAGTTGCACTGAATCCTTTGTAAATCACTGGTTCTTTTTTTTTAAAAAAAGTTTATTTAGTAATGTCACATGTAGGCTTACATTAATACTGCAGTGAAGTTACGATGAAAATCCCTTAGTCGCCACACTTTGGCACCTGCTCGGGTATACTGAGAGACACTTTAGTGTGGCCAATGCACCTAGCCAGCACGCCTTTTGGACTGTGGGAAGAAACCGGAGCATCTAAAGGAAATGTACACAGACAAAGGGAGGACATACAGGCCGAAACTCTACCACTTCTGTTCCCAGAAGGGAAATTCCATCGGCCTCAGGCATGATTTTATGACCTTGCCTGCATGAGCCTGTAAAATTCCACTGACAGACAAGAATGGAATCCGGGTCGCTGGTATTGTGAGGCAACAGCGCTAACCACTGTGCCACCCATTGGAGTTCTGGGCACCACATTTGCGGAAGTGCTTCAATCCCTTTGTAAGTGTGGACGTGAGATTTACTTGAATGATGGTGTGCAATCACAGTTTGTAAGACTACAAGAGCAGAAGACATGTGAAGAGATTGGAGAGGCAGAGATTGTTCTTAGAGAAGAGAAGGTTAACTGGAGATTTGATAGAGACGTTCAAAATCTTGAAGGGATTTGACATAATAAATCAGAAGAAAGTGTTTGCGATAGCTGTAAGGTAGGTATCTTGTACCAAAGATGACATAAGGGGAATTTCTTTTCACACATTCAGCGAGTTGTTGTCCTCAGCACTGTGTTGAAGTGTCTGTTAATGGCCTTTCAGGAATAACCCTCAGAAGGGAAATGGATGTCAATATGTTATAAAAGGACACATTTGTAGAACTATGAAGGAAAACGTGGGGAAATGGGAAGAATTGGATAACTCTTCCAAAGAGCCAATATAAACATGATGGGTGGGATTTAACTGCCTCGCTTGTCCCAAAATCGTAAAATCCAGCCCGAGGTTAAAAAACCTTTCCATTGTCCATTCCTCACCTGCTCTGGTTCCGTGTGCTGTAAAATTCCAGCGAATGAGTCATGTGACCTCCTTCCCTGGTGCATCATTCCTTGATGAAAAGTCACAAATGATAAACTCCTCAACTCAGGAGCTTTCATTTCTTTTAATGTTTTCCTTTGCATTTCAGAGCTTGCAATTCCAAGCTCAAGGTACATCATGGCGACCTTAGCTCCGTTGAAAATCCAAGTTCCCCTTTTTAGTGACTGAAGCACAAAATCCAGGTTTCTACACCAGAGAACATGCTGCACTATAGGACAGTTTTGGATGGGACAGTTAAATGGCAGAGTTTTAACATCCCTGGTTCTGGACCAATAGCTCCACAGGGACTGGCCATGGAGGTGCATTCATAACGTGGCCAGACATGTTATTTATCAGCCTGTAAATCTTTCCAGTGTGCCTGATGGCAGGCAGTAAAGGGTGGGGCAGTTTCTTGGTTAGTCATACTGCCAAGCTTAATCCCAGACAAATCCAATGGAAGTTCACAGTGACCAATGCTTAAAACCATAGAAAAGTTACAGCACAGGAGTCCATTCAACCCATCTTGGTCATGCCAGCCCCAGGACATCTAGATGCCTTTCATAATCACATCTTCCAGCACCCAGCCCATAGCTTAAGGTGTGAATCCAAAAGTATAAAGTTTATTTATTAGTCACAAGTAAGGCTTTTATTAACACTGCAATGAAGCTATTGTGGAATTCCCTTAATGGCCACAGTCCAGCACCTGTTCGGGTCAATGTACTTAACCAGCATGTCTATCAGAATGTTGGAGGAAACCAGAGCAAGCCCACACAGACATGGGGGGAATGTGCAAACTCCACAAAGACAGTGACCCAGGAATTGAACCCAGGTCCCTGGTGCCATGAGGCAGCAGTACTAACCACTATGCTACCATGCCGCCTCAGGTAATTTTTAAAAGAGTTTAGGGTCTTTGCCTTCACCATCAACTCAGGCACTTTTCTCTTAGGGGAGACAACCAGGAGGAGATGGTCAAACTGTAATACAATAACGACCAGATAGAGCAAGATCTGGGGGCAGGGGTTCAAATCCCACAAACGTAGATGGTGAAATTTGAATTCAATAAAAGCCTGGGATTAAAAGTCTAATGATGACTGTGAAACCACTATCAATAGTCATAAAAACCCAGCTGGTTCATTAATGTCCTCTTAGGGAAGGAAATATGCTATCCTTCAAAGTACATTGATGCATTGGAAAGGGTGCAGAAGAAATTTACCAGGATGTCGCCTGGTTTGGAGGATATGGACTATGAAGAAAGGTTGAACAAACTTGGATTGTTTCCATTGGAGCGTCGAAGTATGACGGAGAACCTGATAGAGGTTTAGAAGGCTACGACAGGCTTGGATAGAGTAGATAGTCAGAGTTTTTTTTTCCCCAGGGTCAAAAGGTCAATCACTCAGGGGTACAGGTTGAAAGTGAGAGGGGAGAAGTTTGAAAGAGATGTAAGGGGCAAGCTTTTCATGCAGAGAGTGATGAATACGCTGCCAGAGGAGGTGGTGGGAACAGATTCTATAACAACATTCAAAAGGCATCTGGATAAATATATGAATAGGCAAGGAATAGAGGGATATGAACCACATCGAGGCTAGAAATGATTAGATTAGAGAGGAATCTGTGTCAGCACAGACTTAGTGGGCTGAAGGGCCTCTCCTGTGCTGTACTTTTCTTCATCCTTACCAGGTCCGGCCTACATGTGACTCCGGATCCACAGCAACATGATTGCCTCTGAAATGGAGGGTAGTTAGAGATAAGCAATAATTACTGGGCCCAGCCAGTGATGTCCACGTCTCGTTAAATCAATTTAAAAAAAGATAATCCCCGGGGGCCTTTGACATTCATCTGAGAGAGCGGCTAGAACCTCTCTTGAACGTCCCAGCTAAAGAGCGGAGCCTCTAACAGTACAGCACTCCCTCATTCTGCACCCTGGAGCAAGATACAACAAAGAAACAAAGTGAGCTCCCTCTACCACACAGCCTTGGCAGACATATTAAGATAGGGGGGCACTGCATGCAAGGGTTTCACGACAAAGTGGCTTCATTACATTATTCTCATAAAACTTGCAGGAAAGTTTCCGAAAAGCCTTGCCTTGCAGGAAGTCACTGCGCTAACATTTACTAATGAACCACATGCTCCATTTTTGAAAGTTGCTGTAACTGTGCCAGGATAAGCACAAGCAAAATGACTGAGTGACGCTCCCATGCTGCTACAAGGCAAAGTGTCTTTGTGAAGGAAATGGTCTTCCTCATTAAGGAAGTCATGAAGAATGCAGTAACGCTGCCTGGGAAGAGGAGTGCAGCGAAACTCCTTGGGGGCAAGAGATAAAATCGACCGAGAGATTATCGAAGTAAAAAGGGGACACTGTTTTTCTCTTCACCGCGATATCCTGGAGTTCAGCACGACGTATTCATCTCAAAACCAGACCTGAAGAAAAGAAGGCCGGGTTCCCCTAGGCTGATTTGGTTGAAGACAGAACCCAGGAAAACATTACTGCAGTTCTACAACGAATCTCATGGGAAAGTCGCCAGACTATCAACTATGAATGAATGAGGGTAAGATTATGTCGAGCAATGAACTAAGGCGGATAGATAGACAGGCTGAGAGCCAGCCATGAAAAGACAGCCGAGTCATGAAATAGAATCTCTGCAGTACAGAAGAAAGCCATTCGGCCCATCGAGCTTGTACTGACCATAACCTATCCATGCCCTATTCCCTCAATTCTACAAATTAACCCTGCTAATTCCCTTGACGTTAGAGTCAATTTAGTATGGCCAATTAGCGTAACCCGCATATCTTTGGCTAAAAGAGAAAATGCTGTAAAATCTCAGCAGGTCTGGCAGCATCTGTAAGGAGAGAAAAGAGCTGACGCTCTTGTTGTCTTCTGACAACAGGTTACCCTGACTCAACACATTAGCTCTGTTCTCTCTCCACAGATGCTGTCAGACCTGATGAAATCTTCCAGCATCTTCTGTTTTTATTCCACTTTCCAGCATCCACAGTAATTTATTTTTAACCACATATCTTCAGATTGTGGGAGGCAACCGGAACACCCGAGGAAACTCACAGGGACAACATGCAAACTCCACACAGACAGTGACCCAAGGCTGGAATTGAGTCTGGGTCCCTGATGCTGTGGGACAGCAGTGCTAACCATGCAGGCCTGAAATGGGATGTCTCGGACTGGGGGTGGGGGGGAAGTGGATTATAAGCCATGGTCTGGGAGAGCAGGGAGGGGATAGGAGTGGCAGTCATAGCCTGGGAGACAGGAGAAGGAGGGGGAGTGTCACGGCCTGGTGAAGTAGGACAAGTGGCAGTTGTAGACTGGTGGAGAAAGGGGAATGCAGAATGCAGAAAGTGTGAGAAGAGCCGACAATAAGAGCATAAAACATAAAAGCAGAATTAGATCATTTGGCTCATTGAGTCTGCTCCTCCATTCAATCAGGGCTGGTAAGTTTCTCAATCCCATTTTCCTCATAACTCTTGATCTCTTTACCGAGCAAGTAATCACACTGGGAGGACAACTAAGATGAAAGCAAAAACACTACTGCTGCTGGAATCTAAAATAAAAACTGAAAATGCTGGAAAATCTCAGCAGGTCTGACAGCATCTGTGGAGAGAGACAATGTTTTGAGTCAGGGTAACACTTTGTCAGAGCTTTGTAAGTTAAGGAATCATTCAGACTTGAAACATTGGCTCTATTCTCTCTCCATAGATGCTGCCAGACCTGCTGAGATTTTCCAGCATTGTCTGCTTTCGTGGGAGGATTCATAGAATTATAGACTCTCTCCAGTGCAGAAGGAGGCCACTTGGCCCAGCGAATCTGTACTCACTGCATCCCACTCAGGCCCTATCTCCATAACTCACACATTTACCCTGCTAATCCCCTGACACTAGGGTCAATTAAGCATGCCCAATCAACTGAAGCCACACATCTTTGGACTGTGGGAAGAAACCAGAGCATCCGGAAGAAACCCATACGGACACGGGGAGAACATGCAAACTCCACACAGACAGCGTCTAAGGCCTGAATTGAACCTGGGTCTCGGGTACTGTGAGGCAGCAGTGCTAACCGCTATGTCATCATACCATTCCACAATGAAGTTGAGAAAGTGGCAAAAAGAGCCTATGGTATTATAACTAGACTATTAATCCAGAAACTCAGCTAATGTTCTGGGCACGCGGGTTCGAATCCCGCCACGGCAGATGGTGGAATTTGAATTCAACTTAGGAAAATCTGGGATTAAGAATCTACTGATGACCATGAAACCATTCTTGATTGTTGGAAAAACCCATTTGGTTCATTAATGCCCTTTAGGAAAGGAAATCTGCCATCCTTACCTGGTCTGGCCCACGTGCGATTCCAGACCCACAGCAATGAGGTTGATTCTCAGCTGCCCTCCAAGGGCAACTAGGGATGGGCAATAAATGCTGGCCAGCCAGTGACACCCATGTCCTGTGAGTGAATATAAAAAGAACGTGTCAACGCGATACTGTACAAACATCAGCAGCAGACGCTAGTCATGACTCCATCGATAGCATGCATGCCTCTGGATTGTGTTTTTTAAATTCTTTCCTGTAACATGGGTGTTATTCACAGAGCCAACACACCCTGAATTGCCCATGAACTGATTGGCCAGCCTTGGCCATTTAAGGGTCAAGCACACTGCTATGGATCTGGACTCGCACGTAGGCCAGACCAGGTAAGGATGGCAGATTTCCTCCCCTGAACCAGATGAGTTTTCACAACAATTGTTTTATGATTATTATCAGATGTTAAATTTCAGATTTATACTACATTCCTCTATCAGCTGTTGAGGGACTCGAACCCGGGTGTCCAGATCATTACGAAGGGTTTCCTAGATTCAGTTAAAGTCACCATAGTTCCAGATGACCATAGGCTGCTCTCCCCTCTGAGGGAGGAGGGCTTTGTAGAAGTGATTTAACCTGAGGGTCACCACACCTCAGGCCAGAGGCAAGGTTGAGGAGATGCAGTCTCCATGAATAAGTCCAGCTGGTATGGGAATTGATCATGCGCTGTTGGCATATCTCTGCATTGCTAACCAGTCATCTAGCCAACTGAGCTAAACCAACCCTCTCTGGATTACCAATCCAGTAACAATACCACCACGCCATCACCTCCCCCATTGTGGGCTTATAGTCCCGCAGAAGAGATTAGAATCTGTAATCCTGGCTCGCACTCCAGTGTCAATGTTTCCAATGAAGCTATGGATGGATGCTTCTGTCTGTCCAAAAATACATTCTGCCTTTCACATCATCGAGCAATATTATGTAAGAATTTCAATGTCACCCAATGCCAGATAGATAGGCTACATTTCCCAATGTGAATCTGACCAAATACAACAACATGTAGTTGAGAAAGGATTATGAACGGAATAAATAAGATAGAAGCAGGGAAGTTGTTTCTACTGGCAGGTGAATCTAGAATTAGGGGGCACAGCTCAAAATAAGGGGAAGCTGATTTAGGATTGAGTTGAGGAGGAACTTCTTCACATAAAGGAACCTGTGAAATTCCCTGCCCCGTGAAGCCGTTGAGGCTAGTTCATTGAATATTTTTGAGGCAAAGATAGATAAATTTTTGAACAATAAAGGAATTGAGGTTTACGGTGAGCAAGTGGGTAAGTGGAGCTGAGTCCACAAAAAGATCAGCCATGATCTTATTAAATGGCAGAGTAGGCTCAAGGGGCCAGATGGCATAGATCTTATTTCTTATGAGTGGAGATACGGCTGGGTGCACAATTTTCCGACTTGGCTTCAGTGGGAGAGTGGCAAAAAGGCTGTAAAATCACACCCAAAAACCTTTGGTGACACATGTCTCTTTCCAGCAGCATTTTCTTTTTGTTGGTGCATGCTGGCTCCTGTACAACTAAAGCACCACACAACTGGTTATCCATTATAGAGAAGACATTATGAAACTGCAAAGAGTGCAGAAAAGATTTACTAGGCTGCTACCAGGACTTGGTGGTTTGAGTTATAAAACGAAGAACAAAACAGCACGGGAAACAGGCCCTTCGGCCCAATGAGCCCGCGCCGCCACCCCGATGTTCCCATCTCTACCCGCGATCCCTGTCCATGTTTATATATCTATGGATTAAAAACCAAATTTGAGACAATTTAGGGAGAATTTGTTTTGCCAATTAGCCTAAGAGCGCATCTTTGGGATGTGGGAGGAAACCGGAACACCCGGAGAAAACCCACGCAAGCACGGGGAGAATGCGCAAACTCCCACGGACACGGGCCCAAATCCATGTACCTGCACAGCACAGCGATAGTCACTGCGCTGTCGTGTTGCCCATGAGGAGAAGCTGGACAGACTGGGACATTTTTCTCTGAAGGTTGAGAGGTGATCTTACAGAGATCTATAAAATAACGAGGGGCATAGATCAGCTAGATAGTCAGTATCTTTTCTCAAAGATAGAGGAGTCTAAACCTAGAGAGCATAGGTTTAAGATGAGGGGGGGAGAGATACAAAACTGTCCAGAGGGGCAATTTTTTTCACACAGAGAGTGTCTTTAACAAGCTGCCAGAGGTAGCAGTAGACACAGGTACAATTTTGTCTTTTAAAAAGCGTTTAAACAGTTACATGGGTACGATGGGTATAGAGGAATATAGGCCAAATGCTGGCAGTTCTGATTAGTTTTGGGGTTCAAAAAAAAAGGACGGCATAGACAAGTTGGGCCGAAGGGCCTGTTTCCATGCTATAAACTCTATGACTCCATAAAAATGATCTGTATTCTGCACAGGACCACTTTCCCCTGCACAGTCTCTACCTCCTCACCTTTCACCCCATTTCCCTCCTCACAATTATCTATTCCAATGCTTTGAGCTAAAATCAGTAATGTTATTACCGAGCACATCAAATCTGCCCGATTATTTCATAAATATATCTTGCCACCAGCTAATGAGTTGGGTACTTGTGTTCTTTTTGAGCACTGCTTCTAATAAGACAGCCAGCATGGTGTCAAAGCAAGCAATTTCGAAAAACAATTTGCTCGGAGGGTATGTTTAGAATATGCCGGCTGAGGGGAGAGGGGAGCAAAGGAGGTCATCTGCATAAGAAAAATTACATATCCAAAAGATTTATGTCTTTAATATTTTGCTCCGCAGCCCGCAATTTTTCCAAAGAGAGTTACTCGGAACGCTGGAACCCTGTGTTGTTGTGATTAGGGTTGGTACATTTTGGAACTGCGTAAGTCATTGAAGTTACAATAGCTACACGATGTTCAGATGCTGTGCTTTTGCTCCTGGACCATGTTCAAGATATCTTGGTGTTGTTTGCTATGTTTACATGCAAACTTTTAACAACAGTTTCCCAGTGAATTAGAAGGCATCAGTTTGAAGTCTGGGTTCTGCTGGATTGTTGGCATTCTGCTTCAGTGAACCATTTCTTCACAGAAGCACAGAATCTAAAATGCAGAAAGAGGCCACTCGGCCCATCAAGTCTGCACCGACCACAATCCCACCAGGCTCTATCCTCATAACCCCGTGCATTTTACTCTTCCGCTGACACGAAGGGGCAACTTATCATCCAATCCACCTAACCCGCACACCTTTGGACGGTGGGAGGAAACCCACGCAGATATGGGAAGAACTTGAAGACTTTGCATAGACAGTGATTTGAGATTGGAATCGAACCTGGGTCCCTGATGCTGTGTGGCAGCAGTGCTAACCACTGTGACACCTATCACTGCTGTTTCTTTTACTAGTAACTTCAAATCTGTACCCTCTCATTCTTGATCCTCTCATGAGAATCTACGCTGTCTATCTACTCTGTAAGAAGTCTCACAACACCACGTTAAAGTCCAGCATGTTTATTTGGCAACACAAGCCTCAAGCTTTCGGAGCAGCTCTGGCATCCCTACATCACATTTACTCTGTCCGGACCCCTCATGATTTTCAACATCTTAAATAAGCTAAAGGTTCAAGTCCCACTCTAGAGTCTTAAGTACCAGAATCCAGGAGTACACTCCAGTCAGTACTGAGGGAGTGCTGCCCTGTTGGAGGTGGGGGAGGTATTTGGGTAAGCTGTCAAAATGCCAAAGATCTCAAAAGCACTATTGTGAAGAAAGGCAGGCTGCCTATTGCTCAATTAGCATCATATTAAGCTGAACATCTGGGCATTATCAAATTGCAGCCTGCTGTGCGCAAACTGGGGGCTGTTACATTTCCTGCATCAACATGTCTACACTTCAAAACATGGCTGCAAAGTGCTTTGGTATGTGGCCTGAGGTTGTGACAGACCCTGAATAAACCCTTTACTAAGGAAGTTCAGCAATACATTCCCAGCAAAAACCTGACTAAAGGGCAGGTCAGGGAATTGGCATTAGTGCCGTTATGTCTCTGATCCCACTTTGATCTCCTCTTCCTACTCGGAGCTCCGAAATCACCTCTGTGCAAATTCCTCTGCTCAAGTGTCATTGTTAAAAGACAGGATAATTGCTAGGTCTGGGCAGCCTAATCCGACACATTCGCTCCCAGTGCATGAGGGAGGGCAGTCGAAGCCGTTTGAGGAACTATCAAAGAGAGAAACAGTCATTGTAAAACTCAAACCTCTCAGCCTGGGAACAGACCGTGCTTAAATTGCGATTTAAAAAAGAATGTGATTTGTTCACTGGATGTGGGCATTGCTGGCTAGGCCAACACTTATTGCCCATTCCTTGTGGTCATGAGCTGCCATCTTGAACCACAGGAGTTCCAAAACTTTGACCCAGTGAGAGCAAAGGAACACAATATCGTTTCAAATCAGGACTGTTTGTGGTTTGGAGGGGAACTTTCAGGTTGTTCCCATGTATTTGCTGATCTTCTCCTCCCCTTTGGCAGAGGTTGTGTTTGGGAGCTGTTGTCGACGAAGCCTTGGAAATGGGGTACACTGCTGGCACTGCGGTTTTCCCATTTTCACTCGGAGTGCTGGGGGGATTTGAAACGGGGGGGTGTTTCAGAACCAACTTTTAATCCCCCACCCCACCACCAGCACACACACTGCCTACAAAATTTTGGGTGCATCAGATTCGTGCTGCAGACGCTGGTGGGCGGGGGCTTAATGCACCGAAAGCCTGCAGAGGGAGGAAGTGCTCATGCTGCACAGGCCTCCGATGCTGCACGTGTGCATTAGCAGTAGCAGGGGGTCTGACAGGAAAGAGAGAATGTCAGGCCCCTGCTGCTGCAGGAAGCCTGAAGCAGCTCTTCCTCCACTCCGTGATTGTGGGCCCCGCAGCTCGAAATGCAGTCCCTGCTGACATCTCCCCCACCCCTCCCCGCTGTCCAGACTGATCATGAACTCCCCTCTCCCACCAATTGCAGACTCACTGCCCTCCCCCCACTGATCGTGAACCTGCCCTTCCTCCATAGACCTGCTGCCCTCTCTCACTGATCACGGGCATGTCACCCTCCCCCCACTGATCCCTGTAGAGTGGCAGTGGGTCCCCTCTCCTTCCCTTCACCTACCAATTGTGGACCCTCTGCCCTCTTCCTACCAATCACGGACATGTCACTCTCCCCTCACTGATCGCTGCAGGGTGGCAGCGGGCTCCCTCCCTTCCCATTGGCCTCCTCTCCATTGGCCCTGTCCCTTTGGCCCCACCCCAATTGGCCCTTCTCCTGACTGGCCTCTCGCCCGTTAGCCACATCCCCTGATACTGCACTATTGGCATTGCCCAATTGCGAATTGGGGAAACGGAGTGGGTGGCATTGCCCATCCGGAACTGTCTAAGGTGCACCCCCATTACTCTTGGCCTCCTCGGGCAGTCTCAGTGGTTTCTGATTCCACCGGTGAGGCCAAATTGACTGCTCCCCATTCCCATTCCTCATTGGCGAGAACCTTCCATGGCGAGGTAATAAAGTGGTGCTGAACCTGGATAATTGAACACCAGGCTTGCTAAGCAGTTGCAAATATTTATTTCAATAGATTTAAATGTATTAACCTGGTCTCACCCATTTCCGTTAAGAGGCTGACTGCACCGAATATCTGGTGCACATAAAATTGCACCAGCGAGAAAACCAGCGCCGATTATGCTCAGCGCTTTACAGCCCACTTTACCACCTCATTGTGCCTAAAAATGGGTGCGACACGATGGTAAAAGTACCCCTGCATGTCAACAGTGAAGGGAGTGAATGTTTAAGATGGTGGATTTGATACCAATCAAGATATTTCCTGAATATCGTTGGAGCTGCACTTATCCAGGGAAGTGGGAAGTATTCGTTCACACTCCTATCTTGTGCCTTGTAGATGTTGGACAAACTCTGGGGAGTAAGGAGTTATTGAATTCCAGCCTCTGTCTTGGCCTTGAAAGCACAGTAAGCCCTAAGGTATTGATCGTGGGGGTAATGCCATTGAATGTCAAGATAAGATGGTTAGAATCTCTCTTATTGGAGATGGCCATTATCTTGTAATTTTGTGGTGTAGCACAAATGTTATTTGCCACTCATCAGCGCAAGCTTAGATATTGCCCAGGTCTTGCTGCATTCGGCATGGATTACCTCATTATCTGTGGAATAATGAATGGTGTTGAACTTTGAATGATGGACAAACCAAACAGGTCTGTTGGCATTAGGGGAAGCAATGGCCTCATGATATTATCACTAGACTATTTATCCAGAAACTCAGCTGATGTTCTGGGGACCTGGGTTTGAATCCTGCCACGGCAGATGGTAGCAATGAATTCAAAAGAAAGTATCTGGAATTAAAAATCAATTGATGACCATGAAACCATTATCGATTGTTAGAAAAACCCATCTTGTTCACTAATGCCCCTTTAAGGAAGGAAATCTTTACCCGGTCTGGCCTACATGTGATTCCATGTAGCTACAGCAATGTGGTTGACTTTCAAATGCTATTGGGCAACTCGGAATGGGCAATAAATGCTGGCCAGCCAGTGAATCCCACATCCTACAAATGAATTAAGAATTTAAAAAAATTCTGTAGAGAAAGAGTTAATGTTTTGAGTCTGTTTGACTCTTCATCAGTGCGAAAGAGAGAAAGAAAGTCTGGGAGATATTATACAGTAGCTGGAAGAGTTTGCAACAGGAATGTAGTGAACTTAAGAACAAAAGATAAATGACCGGGTGTAAGAGGAATGCTAGGGGAAGGGGAAGGAATGTTTGCGCATTGAGACAAAATGTACAAGGTATTAAAAAAGAGGTTTAAGATGGAGGCGAAAGATCAGTGTCTAAAGTTGGTGACTCTCAGTGTTGATTCCTGAGTGGGGTAGTAACATGCGTAATTGGAAGATAAATGTTCCGGTTTGCCTTGGACTTCAGTGGAACATAGCCACAAGCCAAGAAAGGACAAGTGGGCATGAGAACAAGGTGCTGAGTTACAATGAATTCTACAATTCAGAACTGAGGTGAGGAGGAATTTCTTCACTCAGAGACTGGTGAATGTGTGGAATTCACGACTGCAGAAAGCCAAAACATTGTCTGACTCCAAGAGAAAAAAAATAGATATGGCTCTTAGGCTAAAAGGATTGAGGAATATGGGGGGAAGGGAAGATCAAGATATTGAATTTGATGATCAGCCTTGATCAAAATGAACAGCGGAGCAGGCTTAAAGGGCCGAATGGCCTCCTCTTGCTTTTGGTATCTGTGTTGTTTATATTTAAGCCATTCTTGCACAAGGCCAGAAGAAAATGGGTGAATCAATGTAACAATGATTCAGATTGCTTTTATACATTCTGAACATATTTTATTAGCTGACATTAAAACTTGTTTCAGTAATTATGTGTCAAGGTTGTTTTAACTGAGATGCGAGTTAATTGGAATAATTGACCGCATGTGCCCAGTTTGGAATGTAGGCTATTCTATCTGCCCCGCTGCTAATTTCTCAGGACTCGTTGGATTCTTTACATTAACTAGTCTCATCTGATTACATGTATACGGAGTCTTCGCTTGACGTTTAGCTAACCCAAAATCAGTTTAGAAAGCTATTTAATGCTGTTATGCAGTCATGAATGCCCAAGATAATTACATTGTTTTGTTCTGTTTAAGTATTTGGGTTGAAGCCCAAAGTCTAACTTCCACCTATCCATCAAACAAGGTGCAAGTCAAATTCCATCTGTTTAAGTAGGTAATACTGTCTCCGGGTGAAAAAGCTTTGAAAACAGTTTATTTGTTAATAATTGGGAAAGAAAGACCCCAGCTATATTAAAAGCTCAGTGTCATACTTCATTTTGATGAATGCTTTTTTCACATGGACTTAGGGAAAGCTGGTTTGATTTGAATTTGGTTTGATTTATTATTATCGCATGCATTAGCACACAGTGAAAAGTATTGTTTCCCTGCTCAGTATACAGGCAAAGCATACCGTTCACAGAGAAGGAAAGGACAGAGTGCAGAATTCAGTGTTACAGTCACAGCTAGTTGTAGAGAAAGATCAATTAGTATCAAGTAGGTCCATTCAAAAATCTGACAGCAGCAGGGAAGAAACTGTTCTTGAGTCAGTTGGTGCGTGACCTCAGACTTTTGAATCTTTTTCTTGACGGAAGAAGGTGGAAGAGAGAACGTCCAAGGTATGTGGGATCCTTAATTATGTTGGCTGCTTTTCCGAGGCAGCAGGAAGTATAGACAGATGGGAGGCCGTACGCAAGTCCACATGAAAGCGTTTGACAAGTTGCCACATGGTGGACTAGCCCAAGGACTAAAATCAAATGGGATTCAGGGTGGGTTGGATAGATAGATACTGAGTGGACTGGTTATAGAAGAAAGAGAGGAGTGGAGGAAGGGCATTTTTCAAGATGGAGATCTCTAACTACTGATGTTCCGCAGGGATCAGTGTGGACATTTCTGTTGTTTGTGGTGTATATAAAGAATCTGGAGAAAAACGTGGGTCGTCTGATTCCTAATTTTGCAGATGACTTGATGGAATTGCTGATAGTGCTGAGGATTGTCAGAAGATACAATAGGATATGGCCAGATTGGACACTTGGGCATAGAAATGGCAGTCGGAGTTTAATCCAGATATCATGAAGGAGAAAGTTCTGAGGCTGAGTGAGTGGGCGAGGATCTGGCAGTTGGAATTTAACGTTGGCAAATGTGAGGTTATCCACTTTGAAAGAAATAATTCTAAAATGGAATATTATTTAAATGGTGCAGTTGGAGTTTAATCTGGACGCCATGAAGTTCGGGGGAAACTGAAAAGGTGGATAAATCAGGTGGGCCAGTTGGAATACACCCCAGGATTCTAAAAGAGATAGCTGAGGGAATTGTGAAGGCAGTGGTGGTGATCTTGCAGGAATCATTGGAGGCAGGGAGGGTCCAGAGGACTGCAAAGTAGCTGATATAACACCACCTTTTAAGAAGGGAGGGAGGCAGCAGACAAGAAATTATAGGTCGGTTAACATGACTTTGGAATCGACAGATTTTAAAATCCATTATTAAAGATGAGATTGCAGAGTACTTGGAAATGTATGACAAAAGGAAGATTGAGTCAGCATGGCTTTGTCAAGGGAAGGTCATGTCTAACAGATCTGTTAGAGTTCTTCGAGGAGATAACAAGGAAGTTAGATAAAGGAGAGCTAGTAATTTACTTAGATTTCCAGAAGACCTTTGGCAAGGTATCATATAGGAGACTGTTGACTAAGTTAAGAGTCCATGGTGTTAAGGGTAAGATCCTGGTATGGATAGAGGATTGGCTGACTGGCAGAAGACAGAGAATGGGGTTAAAGGGATCTCCTTCAGGATGGCAGCCAGTGACGAGTGGTGTACCTCGGATTGGTACTGGGACTACAACCTTTTCACAACTTACATTAATAATTTGGAAGAAGGGACTGAAGACACTGTTGCTAAGTTTGAGATGATACAAAGATATGTAGAGGGACAGGTAGCATTGAGGAAGCAGGGGGGTTGCAGAAAGACTTGGACAAGTTAGGAGAGTTGGCAAAGGGGCCTGGGTGTCCTTATGTAGCAGTCACTGAAGGTAAGCAAGCAGACGGTAAAGAAGGCAAATTGTATGTTGACCTTCATTGTAACAGGTTTCAGGTACAGGAGCAGGGATGTGTTGTTGCAATTATACAGGGCTTTGGTGAGGCTACACCTTGGAGTATTGTGTGCAGTTTTGGCCTCCTTTTCTGAGGAGGGATGTTCTTGCTTTTGCTGTGTTAAGAAATCTGCTTGTACATCTCCTTTAAACCTTTCCCTTGGACCTTAAACCTGTGCCCCCTAGTAATTGATTCTTCCATCCTGGGAAAAAGCTTTTGACTATCCACTCTGTCCATGCCTCTCATAATCTTGTAAACTTCTTTCAGATTGCTCCTCAACCTCCATCATTCCAATGAGAACAAACCCAGTTTCTCCAATGTCTCTTCATAGCTAATGCTTTTCATACCAGGCAACATCCTTGTAAATCTTTTCTGTACCCTCTCCAAAGCCTTCACATTCTTCTGGTAGTGTGGCGACCAGAATTGAACACTATATTCCAAGTGTGGCCTAACTAAGGTTCTATAAAGCTGCAACATGACTTGACAATTTTTAAATTCAATACCTCGGCCAATGAAGGTAAGCATGCCGTATGCCTTCTTGACTACCTTCACCACCTGCATTGCCACTTTAATTGACCTGTGTACCTGTATACGCAGATCCCTTTGCCTATCAATACTCTTCAGGATTCTGCCATGTACTGTATATTTCCTATCTGTATTAGATCTTCCAAAATGCATTACCTCACACTTGTCCGGATTAAACTCCATCTGCCATCTCTTCACCCAAGTCTCCAACTGACCTGTATCCTGCTGTATCCTCAGATGGCCCTCATCCCTTTCTGCAAATCCATCAATCTTTGTATCATCCGCAAACTTATTAATCAAACTTACATTTTCCTCCTGATCATTTATATATTATGAACAGCAAAGGTCCCAGCACTGATCCCTCAGAAACCTATACTGGCATCTCCACATCATGAACACCACTTGTTATAGCCCTCCATTTGGAAGTGCACCTATCCACTGCTATCCTCATGTTCTCTGACTGATGTAGAGATGCCGGCATTGAACAGGGGTAAAGACAGTAAGAAGTCTCACAAGACCAGGTTAAAGTCCAACAGTTTTATTTGGTAGCAAACACTACTAGTTTTCAAGGCTTTTCCCCTTTGTCAGATGAATGGGCTGTTCTTTCTTTGTTCTTTGTTCTTATGTATTAGCGTCATTCTGGTGTCCAGGTTAGTGGAATTTAAATTAAATATTCCCTGATAATTAGAATTATACCCCCAGCACTTGATCCTCTCAATGTTGTTGCAAAAGGATGTGCTGAGTGTTAAGGGAATCAAGTGCTGGGGATATAATTCTAATTATCAGGGAATATATAATTTAAATTCCACTAACCTGGAAACCAGAATGACGTTAATACCTAAGAACAAAGAACAAAGAAAGAACAGCCCATTCATCTGACAAAGGGGAAAAGCCTTGAAAACTAGTAGTGTTTGCTACCAAATAAAACTGTTGGACTTTAACCTAGTGTTGTGAGACTTCTTTCTCTGACCGAACCAGTTTTGTATCCACCTTACCAGCTCACCTCTGATCCCAATAGAAACCTGAGTTTATAATGATCAATAAAGGACCCTGTAACTAGGCACATCTTGTTGCTGGAACAAACATTAGAAATCACAGGAAATTGGACATAACGTGGTGAAAGAATCATGAGCTGGCAAATGACTGTGGTTGGAAAACCCCAAAAGAACCAAATCTAGACTGGAATCAACTAATATGGCTCAGAGTGGCAAGTAGATCAGCCCAAAGGTACTCAGAGTTATTTCTTATTTTGTGTAGAGAAATAGTTACTGGAGTGATGTGTTTGTCCCCATTCCACGTGTGATGATGTTGAAATGTGGACGAAGGCTATGCTGCTGGGAAAACTAACTCAGGCGGAAAGTGGTCTTTTCCGGCTGCGTTCCCCCCAAAACCAGAAAACCCCGCCCGAATCAATGGATGGTATAATTTGCCTCCCCCCTCTCCCTCGGTCCGCTACGATTTCCATGGTGGGTGATTAAGGGAGACTCCCCCTGGAGTGTTATAAGGGCAGCGAATAAAATATGTCCTGGCAGTTTTAGCCAAGTTAGGGTGAATTTTATTGATGTAAGGATTAGCCTCCCCCTACGTTCGATTTGCCTTGGTATACATATCTTTGTTCTCGTTTGTTCATGCAACAAAAATAGTGAATGAGTTATTTTTGTTCGCATTTACAGTGTCAACTCATAGAATCATAGCAGCTTACAGCACCGAACAGGCCCTTCGGCCAAACTTGTTCATGCTGGCCATCTTACCCACGTAACTGTCTAAATGTTTTTTTAAAAGACAAAATTATACCTGCCTCTGCTACTACTTCTGGCAGTTCATTCCAGACACTCACCACCCTCTGTGTGAAAAAATTGTCACTTTGGAAAGAGTGCAAAAAAGATTTACTAGCATGCTAACAGGACTTGATGGTTTGAGTTATATGGAGAGGCTGGATAGACTGGGATTTTTATTTCATGGAGCAAATGAGACTTAGGGTGATCTTATAGAGGTCTACAAAATAATGAGAGGTATAGATCAGCTAGATAGTCAATATCTCTTCCTAAAGTTAGGGGAGTCTAAAACTAGAGGGTATAGGTTTAAGGTAAGAGGGGAGAGATACAAAGATGGGTACAGCCAGAAATGGGACAAATGTGGGCAATTGCGACTAACTTAGTAGTAAAAACTGGACGGAATTGACAAGTTGGGCCGAAGAGCCTGTTTCCATTCTGTAAGCCTCTATGCCCCTGTTCTTTTAATAAAGAGCATTATGCACAGCACTCTCAAGTCCGGTCCATTCACAGCCACAGACAAGCTTAATGTAAAAGGCACAAACAGAATGGTAGCCAATCATAAACTGCTTCTTGGTAAATCGAGAATAGGTAGTCTCCCACTAAAGAAAGGAATCATTTCACTCCAAACTACCGTTGAAAATCTTTCAAAGCCATCTCAGGCTCCCCGCTAAGCTGAGCTCCCATTAGATAATTAATTAGCGTACAAATCAGGTCCTCCTATTGCACTAAGTAATTGCTATTCATTTTGAAAATGAGACTATCCAAATCCAATTCTAAGCAAGGTAAGTTTTGCCAATTGCATCTTCAGCTGCCCTCATCACACAAAGTCATTGTGTTTGTATGCAATGAATAAAATCTAAATAGCTTTGTTTGTCAATTGCCCATTAAGCTTTTGTTCCTGATGACAATGGAATTGGACTGAACATCACATTGAACCAAACTATTAGTGTAATGCTTGTTCTATGCATTGGAGTTTGAAATCTAAACTCACCTTGAAAAATCCAGATTAAAATATTTTTAAGAATTTCAATTTCTTTCCAACTCTCCAGCATTCAATGCTTTTCTGGTTTACTTCTGATTTCTTACATTTCTCTCTTCCATCCCCCACCTCATTTCAGCCTTCTGTCTTTGTTGTCACTTTGAAAAAAATATTTTCTCTTTTATTTGTCACTACCAGACATACCTAAAGAGAAGGGCAGTACAATGGTACTGTGGTTAGCACTGTTGCCTCACAGTGCCAAAGGTTTGGGTTTGATCACTGGCTTGGATCACTGTCAGTGTGGAGCTTACACGTTCTCTCTCTGTGTCTGTATGAGTTTCCTTTGGGTGCTCTGGTTTCCTCCCACCATCTAAAGATATGCAGGTTAGGTCAAACCTAAATTGCCTCTTAGTGTTAGGGGGACTAGATAGGGTAAATGCATACAATTATGGGGATAGGGCCTGGGTGTGATTACAGTTGATGCAGGCTCAATGGGCTGAATGACCTCATGTATGATTCTATGAAGCCAGGAAGGTATGTATGGGGGAATGGAATAAAAAGTTGCAGTGACAGGATGAGATGAAGAGGTTTTTGTTTAAATTCTCTCACAGGATGTGGGCATCATTGGCTGGGCTGGAATTTATTGTCCATCTCTTATTGCCCTTGAGAAGGTGGTGGTGAGCTGCCTTCTTGAAACTCTGCATTTGAGAGCGAAATAATAAATTAAAAAAGAAATTCTTGGTATGGTTCCGATTGGCACCAGCAACATGGGATTGGATTCCCGATGACAGCAAGGCTGGTGGATTTGGAATCTTCTTGTTCCACCTTTGGGTTGGGCCTGCCTTTGGGCAGAGAGTGGAGCAAGAAAAAGTGGCCATCTAAGTTGTTAGGGATGAGTTACATCGGCCTGAAAGGACATGGGAGAGTGTGGTATGAGGAGGATTTTAGTGAAAGGACTATCACCCCCGAGGCATTGCCAGCCACACATTCAGTTTAGAATGTGGGTGAGGCTCACTCTAGGGTGGGGCTGGGGCAGGGGGACAGTTGGGATCTTGGGCGGGAGGTGGTTATCCCACTTTACTGAGCATCACCTCACAGTCAGCAATGAATGAACAGCACAGTGGCACAGTGGTTAGTATTCTGCATCACTGCGCCAAGGAACCAGGATCAATTCTGGACTCAGGTCACTGTCTATGTGGAATTTGCACATTCTCACCATGTCTGCGTGGGTTTCCTCTGGGTGCTTTAGTTTCTTTCTACAGTCCAAAGATGTGCAGGTTAGGTTGATTGGCCTTGTTAAAATGTCAGGAGGATTAGCAACGTAAATATTAGGGTTACAGGGATAGGTCCTGGGTGGGATTATGGTCAGTGCAGACTCGATGGGCTGAATGGTCACCTTCTATACTGTAGGGATTCTATGAGTTATACAAATGCTGTTGCTTACAATACAAAGCACTGTCGCAACATGACATCTAACTCTCGGCAAGAGGAAAGGACATGAAGGAAGATAATGGCAAGGAAGTTAATTTGTTCTGAACCTATCAGCAGGATATAATGATGCATTACTTAGCACTGAGTGTACTCCTCCCTGCAGCCTGCCCTCCCCTGTTCAGCTTTAGTCTAAGTTGACTGCTTCTCAGAGCAGTTACACCTCATGCCTTCCGCTTGGGTTAGCCATTGTCTACGCATGTGTCTGTCGTTTAGAATTTCTGTTGCTGCTCCTGGATTATTAAATTATCAGCACCTCCTGGTTATCCCCCCCACCACTGAAGCCAGATGTCTTCATTATCGGGGCTGGCACGGCATAGCAGATGCTGCGGTTGTAAAATGAGCAAACTCAAGTATTTCACAGATTGAACCCAAATATGTGACTGTTACCAATGGAAATAAATGATTACCCGCACTCACAGTTGAATGAATATCATTGGGTGAGAAATAAATTGTGTCACATTCAGCTGAGAGAATATGCAGACCACAAATGTCTTAGTTCATTCAGAGTGTCACTGTCTCGACCAGCATTTATTGCCCATCCCTAACCTTCACCCATGTGGCGTAGGTACACCCACAATGCTGATGGGTGTGGTAGAGGGATGGGCAGAGTTCTAGGATTTGATTTGATTTGACTTATTATTGTCATCTTTTACAATGAAAAGTATTGTTTCTTGCGTGCTCTACAGGCATAGTATACTGTTCATCAAGAAGGAAACGAGATAGTGCAGAATGCGGTATTACAATCATAGCTAGGGTGTAGAGAAAGGGCAATGTAATGCAAGGTAATCCATTCAAAAGTCTGACAGCAGCAGGGAAGAAGCTGCTCTCGAGTCGGTCTTTTATATCTCAGACTTTTGTATCTTCTTCCTGACAGAAATGGGTGAAAGAGAGAATGTCCGGGGTGTATGGGGTCCTTCATTATGCTGGCTGCTTTGCTGAGGCAGCAGGAAGTGTAGACAGAGTCAACGGATGAGAGGCTGGCTTGCGTGATGGATTGGGCTTCATTCGTGGCCCTTGATGTTTCGCAGTCTTGGGCAGAGCAGAAGCCATACCAAGCTGTGATACAATCAGAAAGAATGCTTTCTATGGTGTATCTGTAAAAGTTGGTGAGAGTTGCAACTGACATGCCAAATTTCCTTAGTCTTCTGAGAAAGTAAGGAATCTGCATTTTCTCCCTGTGTCTGCGTGTGTTTCCTCCAGATGCTCTGGTTTCCCCCACAGAAAGAAAGATAAAGTTTAATAAAATTTACAAGTGTCACAATTAAGGTTTACATTAACGCTGCAATGAAATTACTGTTAAAAAAAAAGCAAATTACTGCGGATCTGGAATCGGAAACTAAAAGAGAAAATCAGCATCTGTAAAGAGAGAAGAGAGCTGACATCTTGAGTCTAGATGGCCCTTTGTCGAAGCTCCAGTGCTTATTCAGGCTAATGTACCTAACCAGTACATCTTTCAGACTGTGGGAGGGGACCCATGCAGATATGGGGAGAACATGCAGGCTTCACACAGGTGGTGAGCCAAGCTGGGAATCGAACCTAGATCCAGGCCACTGTGAGGCAGCAGTGCTAACCACTGTGCCAGCATCTGCCCATAAAGATAGATGTGCTGCTTAGGTGCATTGGTTGTGTTAAATTCTCCCTCAGTGTACCCGCACAGGTGCCAGAGTGTGGCGACAAGGGATTTTCACAATAACTTCATTGCATTGTTGATGTAAGTCTTATTTGTGACACTAATAAATAAACTTTAAAAAGCAGTGCATGATTGCTTTGTCGCACATCATCAGCAACAAATGATTGAGGTAGATATGGATTTATCAGTGATTTTCTACAATGTGTGGGTCACCCATCAAGCACTGTGTCCATTGGGAAGTAAACAGAGATCAAAGTGATTTGTGACTTAGGGCTGTGTGGCAGAGTTCTGAAAATGAGCAGGTTCTTTCCTGGTCTGGATGTAAGCAAAATACTGTGGATACTGGAAATCTAAACTAAAACAGAAAATGCTGGAAAAACTCAGCAGGTCTGGCAGCATCTGTGGAGAGAAACAGTTTGTTTCTGGTCCTAATGATCCTTCTGCAGAACGATTGTTGAGATGGAGGGGAATTGGTTTAGCTCAGTTGGTTAGATGGCTGGTTCGAGATGTGGAACAAGACCAACAGCGTGGGTTTAATTCCTGCACTGGCTGAGATCATTCATGACGAATCCTGCCCTCACTTGAGTTGCGGTGGTCTTCAAGTTAACATCACTGCTGGTCAGTTCTCCCACCTCAGCTTATGGTCATCTGAGACTGTGGTGACTTTATTGGTGTGAAGTTTGTTTGCTGATCAGGCTTACAGCTTGGAAGGCACATGGTGTGGTGTAGAGATTTAGGGAGGGATGTGCAGGATCAGAGTTAGTGAGGAGTGCAGTGGGTAGAGTGATTTATACAGCAGTTCGCAATGGATTACAAACACAGAAACATAAGAGCAGGAGGAGGCCATTTGGCCCTTTGAGCTGCTCCATCATTCATTCTGATCATGGCTGATCATCAGCTCAATAGCCTCATCTTGCTTTCTCCCCATAACCTTTGATCCCATTCACCCTAAGTACTATATCTAGCGACCTCTTGAATACATTCAATGTTTTGGCATCAATTACTTTCTATGGTAATGAATTCCTCAGGCTCACCACTCTTTGGGTGAAGAAAAGTCTCCTCACCTCCATCCTAAATGGTCTATTCTGAATCCTCAGACTGATCGCTGGTTCTGGGCACCCCCCACCTCCATCAGGAACACTCTCCCAGAAAGTATGCTGTCAAGTCCTGTTAGAATTTTAAAAGTCTCTGTGAGATCCCCCCTCCAATACCTGTTCAGACTGACTATGGTTTAATACCAGTTTCTGGCTGATGTCTCATGTTTCATAGAATCCCTACACTACAGAAGGAGGTATTTGGCTCATTGAGTCCATACTGACCATAATCTCACCCAGGCCCTATTCCCGTAACCCCACATGTTTACCCTACTAATCCCCCTAACACTAAGAGACACTTTAGCATGGCCAATCAACTTTTGGATTGTGGGAGGAAACTGGAGCATCCAGAGGAAACCCATGCAGGTATGGGGAGAATGTGCAGATTCCACACAGGCAGTGACCTGAGGCTGGAATTGAACTCGGGTTCCTGCCACTGTGAGGCAGCAATGCTAACCATCCTGCCACCGTGAAGTTCAATTTTTGCATTAAGGGAAGAATGAAAATTCTAACATACTAGTTGAAACAGCAAACCAACAAAGCTGAAAGCTTTGCACTCACCAGTGTCACAAGTCTAGAATTGTCCCTGATTATTTTCCATTATAAATTCCCAGTCACACTTCAAAATGCAACACAGACAAACTCCACGTCACCTTTGTGTCTAATTGACTCATATATCGCAATCTCGAAATATCAAGACATGAACTTCGTAAAAGATAATATAATTCAAGGAAAAAAGAGTGAGTTATTCCAAAGTGTAAATTAAACACCTCACTATTTAGATCCTTGGTTTGCACTTTTGATTAACTGTGCTCTTGGGGAAGGAGACACGAAGGAAGGCGGAGGGCTGCTTTAACAATTCTGTTTGCAATGAAGAAAAGTTTCAGCAGTGAGTGTGGCTATCAATATCATCTGATTTGATTTGATTTAATATTATCACATATTGACATACAGTGAAAAATATTGTTTCTTGCGCTCTATTCAGGCAAAGCATACTGTTCATAGAGAAGGAAACGAGAGAGTGCAGAATGTAGTGTTACAGTCATTGTTAGGATACAGAGAAAGATCAACTTAATGCGAGATAGGCCCATTCAAAAGTCTGATGGCAGCAGAGAAGAAACTGTTCTTGAATCGGTTGGGACGAGACTTCAGACTTTTGTATCTTTTTCTTGCAGAAGAAGGTGGAAGAGAGAATGTCCGGGGTGCAAAGGGATCCTTAATTATGCTGGCTGCTTTGCCGAGACAGCGGGAAGTGTAGACCCACTACCTCGGCAAGGAGTAACTGCATAGGGTTATGGGAATGGGGCCTGGGGGTGGGATTGTGGTCAGTGCAGAGTCGATGGGCTGAATGGCCTCCTTCTGCATTGCAAGATTCTACAAATCTATGCAAGCCACACAACATTCAGTATCTGAACTGACTTTCTCCTCACTGCCCTCAGCCGTAACAACTCATAAATTCCAAGTGCTGGGTAATTAACTCATTACATTAGTGTGCATTCCACACATGCTGGATGGAGTACAGACTGCTCTCAGTTCTCTATTGTTTTCTTGTTGTGCACACATTGACTGCTCTGTTTCCCTTAGTGACTTGTACCTCAAAAATACTTCTGCATTGTGCAGTACTTTGGGGGTGTCCTAAGGTAATGTGAGGTATTTTATTGGTACAAGTCTTTTCTTTTTGCTTTGCCGCGTTCACTTCTGAACATCACACCTTTAAGAAAAATACTACTTTCATGAGAAGGAGTGCCGAGAAGCCATTCTCAAGTGGAAAGCAGATGAGCTGTAAAGAAAAATTAAAGAAGTTTAAGACTCATAGTCGACAAAGATGATGGTTAAGTGGGAATCTCATTGAAGGACATAAAATATTAAACAATATATATATAAGGGGCACCCACTGCTCCACATCAAATAGTGCCAGGAGCGACACAAATGGTAATAAGAGAAAGTAAATGTCTTTACACAAAGTAATACACTTTTTGGCAGAATAATGCAAGCTATCTTGCTTTTTGGAATTCTCTTCCTAAATCCCATTTGGCGGAAAGGAATTAAGTATTCATCTGACGAGATGGCTGGTAGCAACTCCTAGCCTTATCAATAAAAGAAGACGTTAAAAACTTGAAGTCGGGGCTTGAAAGCAAAACGAGAATTAAAATTATTTCTCGAGCCTTGGCGACACTCATCCTCGCACTCTGAATCCAATCTGGGTGCATCTACATTTCATCTTATTATAATTAATCTGCCACTCATACAATATACATCGAATCATCTCACTTTGTTGTGTTTTGTTTGCCCCATTGGATTCGGATGCTTCAGACATCATTACCAGGCACTTGTCTGAGAAGTTGTTTTTTTGCGTTGCGTGTGATGATTCTTTAAGGCTTATTCCACATGCTGATGATTTTAAGACCTCCAGGATTCTTCTATGACATGTACAAATTACATTATTAAAACCGTACAGCCGATCTGAGAATAGGTTATGCGCTTCTTGATTAGTTCACAGTTTATTCTGTTTCGTATTCATGCAAAAAGAAATCCGTGCAATGTAAGCGCTGTGTGGCAGCGACTGTTCTGACTCTGAGAAGCTGTGAGCCCTCTAGATTGGCAAGGTCATCCGGATATTCACAAAACAGCAATAAGAGGCACCGGGAAAAGGAGAATTCATGATTAAAATGTGCGGCGCTCCCTCCCTAAGGAGTGCTAATCATAATAGAGTGGAGCCCTGTTATTGTCACTTTGTTTTTCTCGGCTTAACAAATTGTTAGTAATAATCAAAGGGCTTTACGCTTGGACTGAATTCACTTTCTCATAGCCGTCAAAATTAATTTAATCCCTCAACTGGTGATACGTTCCCACACTGAGCTTCATGGATGTAAGATTACATTGGAAGTTTTGAAGGGAAGATTGCACAAGGGAAATCAAATGCAGGTGCGAAGGGATCAAAAGTGAATGGGAATGGAATGCCGGTGAAACTCAGTGAACTTGACTTTAACCCTATCTATAAGATATAGGTGTAGAATTAGGCCATTCAGCCCTTTGATACTGCTCCGCCATTCAATCATGGCTAATAAGTTGCTCAACCCAATTCTGCTTTTCCCTGGTAATCTTTGATTCCCTTACCAATCATCTATCTCTGTCCTAAATACAATCAAAAGCGCGACCTCCATAACCTTAAGATCCCATGGGGAGGTGATGACCTGGTGGTATTACCTTTCGACAATTAATCCAAGAAGTCAGTTAATGTTCTGCGGGGGAGGGGTGGCAGTGTTTGAATCCTACTGCAGCAGATAGTAAAATTTTTATTCAATTAAAATAAATGTAGAATTAAGAATCTACTGTGGACCACATAACCATTGTTAGAAAAAAAGCCCAACTGGCTCACTAATGTTCCTTTAGGGAAGGAAATCTGCTGTCCTCACCTGGTCTGACCTACATGTGATTCCAGAGCCACAGCAATGTGGTTGAATCTCAACTGCATCTTCCCTCGCTCTAAGGCTGATCCTACCCCCCCAGTCCCCGTAGCTTTTTTCCCTCTTCTTTATCCATCCCTAGTCGGGCAACTAGGGATGGATAAATGCTGACCAGCTAGCAATGCCCATAAGAGAGAGGAGCAGAATTCGGCTATTTGGCCCATTGAATCCACTCTGCTATTCAAACATGGCTGATAAGCTTCTCAACTTCACTCTATCACCTTTTCCCCGTAACTTTACTCCCTTTGCCAGTCAAGAACCTATCTATGATAAATGAACAATACCCCAGATGCTCTGACAAAAGGACATCCAGACACAAAACATTGTCTCTATTTTCTCCCCACAGATGCTGTGAGACTTACTGAGACTTTGAAGCATTTCCTGATTTTATTTAAGAACCTATCTATCTCTGTCTTAAATACACTCAATGTCTTGGCCTCCACAGCTTTTGTGACAATGAATTCCAAAGATTCACTCTGGCAGACAAGATTTTTCCTCATCCTGGTTCTAAAAGACCATTCCTTTACCCTGAGGCCGTGATCTCGGATCTCAGTCTCTCCTACAAATGGAATCATCCTCTCCACTGTATTCAGGCCTTTCAAGATTCTGTAAATTTCAGTAAGATCCCCCCTTATTCTTTCTAAAATCCTATTGAATACAGACCCAGAGTCTTCAAACACTCCTCGTATACCCAGCTTTTCTTTCCCGAGACCATTCTTGTGAACCTTCTCTGGACCCTCTCCAGGGCCAGTACATCCCTCTTTAGATAAGGAGTCAAGATTGCTTACAATATTCCAACAGGAATGTGGCAGGTAAGCAACTAAAATTGTGGGAACCCACGTGCTGAACATTTCCTGCCACAAATTGGCCAGTCATGAATTTTGTAGAGAAGATAAAGGTTCACCAGCTGGAAAACTAATGCCTGATGAATGTATTTTAATTGTGCCTTTCTGGTGGGGCCAAGCAGCTTGGCAACAACCAGAGGAGTTGGACTCAGGATTGGAACCACACAACTAGAGCACTGTTTGAAAGGGCCAATTTCCTGCACTCTGAACTCATTTACACTGGGCTATTCCAATGGCTCTAAGACCTTTCAGAATTTGGTTGCCTTTCCTTGATAAGCATTTACGTTTTATTATGGGATGCTTCCTCTTAGCTCATTTCTTTCTATGTTCTGTTCTGTGATGTGGGCATTATTGGCTGTGCCAGAATTTATGGCCTGTTCTTAACTGTCCTCCAAAAGTGCACTCTATCTAAGTGCACAAGCGCACCCCACCCCTCTCATCTCCATAGCCCCACATCGCGCATGACCAATCCCCTTAATCTGCATATCTTTGGACATGAAGGGTTAATTTAACTTGGCCAATCAGCACATCTGTGTGTGTTTGTGTGTGTGTGAGAAAGAGAGAGAAACCCATGCAGAGACGTGGAGGGCATGGGACGGTGAGGGGAAGTGACCAAAGAACAGAAGAGGGAAAAAAGCTACGGGGGCTGGAGGGGAGGATCGGCCTTGGAGCGAGGGAAGATGCAGCCATAGAATGTGAGCAAGCAGTGAGAGAGCATATGTATGAGACAGGGAGGTGAGAGAGAAAGCATGTGTGTGAGAGAGAGAGAGGGTGAGAACATGTATGTGTGTGAGAGTGAAAGAGATAATGGGAGGAATTTTCCTCTCTTGCCTATGTGGGGGGAGAGGCTTGGGGGGTGGGGGTGGGGAGGGTGGGTGGGTGGTCCATGCAAAGGTCCCTGAGCCTTGGGTGAAATTTTTCAGTTTTGGAGCAAGTATGGCTGGAAAATCCCACCTAATGTGTGTGTGTGTGTGTGCATGCGTGTATGTGTATGGGTGTGTGTGTGTGTATGTGGCAGTGTGTGTGTATGTGAGAGTGTGTGTGTGTGTGTGTGTGTGTATGTGAGAGTGTGTGTATGTGAGAGTGTGTGTAGTAGAGTTGTGTGTGTTGTGTTGTATGTGAGAGTGTGTGTGGTGTGTGTGTGTGATGTGAGAGTGGGGTGTGTGTGTGTGTGTGTTGTGTGTGTATGTGAGAGTGTGTGTGTGTATGTGAGAGTGTGTGGTGTGTGTGTGTATGTGAGAGGTGTGTGTGTGTGTGTGTGTGTGTGTGTGTGTGTGTGTATGTGAGAGTGTGTGTGTGTGTGTGTGTGTGTGTGTGCGCACACGTGTGAAGAAATGTACATGTGAGACAGCCCTTTGTGACAACATTTTGACCTCCCAAGTGTCTTGGCTGGACTAACTCCAAAATACTTCACCCCTTGTGCATTTCCAAGCGGTTTAGGGTGGTTTAATATCCAGTAATTTGCATTGTTAATGTTTCTTCTCAGAACACTACGAAAATTTGGCACGCCAGTTTATGAGTCCCACCATCTTTTACAGATGCACCATAGAAAGCATTCTTTCTGGTTGTATCACAGCTTGATATGGCTCCTGCTCTGCCCAAGATTGCAAAAAACCACAAAGGGTTGTGAACGAAGCCCAATCCATCATGCAAATCAGTTTGCCATCCATTGACTATGTTTATGCTTCCCACTGCCTCAGCAAAGCAGCCAGCATAATTAAGGACTGCATGCACCCCGGACACTCCCTCTTACAGATACAAAAGTCTGTGGTCACGTATCAACCGACCGAAGAACAGCTTCTTCCCTGCTGCTGTCAGATTTTTGAATGAGCCTACCTTACATTAAATTGATCTTTTCCTACATCCTAGCTATGACTGTAACACTACATTCTGCACTCCCTCATTTCCTTCTCTAAGAATGGTATGCTTGTCTGTATAGCGTACATGAAACAACACTATATATTAACAATGTGACAATGATGAATCAAATCAAATCAAATCAAAATCAAATCTTCCACAGATGATTACGAGTTTTGATGGGGGTCTGGATTAAAGGAAATGCCTTTCTCATTGCACATTCCCCTTAGGATGATTAGTTGATTTCTCTCCTTCCTTTTGAAAGGTGACCTTGCAGTTGTAAGCAGTTTGCTCTGTTGCAACATTCCCAGTTGAAAAATCGCATCTTGAAAACTGAAGGGGCGTAACCTCGTAACAATAGTCATAGATCATAGAATCATACAGTGCAGAAAGACTCCCTTTGGCCCATCAAGTCTGCAGCGAACACAATCCCACTCCCGTATCCCTTCATATTATATCCGCTAATCCCTCTAACCTACATATCCTTGTACACTAAGTGGCAATTTCTTAGCATGACCAATCAACCTAACCCACACATCTTTGGACTGTGGAAGGAAACCAGAGCACCCAGGGGAAACCCACACAGCCACAAGGAGAATGTGCAGACTCCACACAGGCAGAGACCTGAGCCGGGGATCAAACCCAGGAGCCTGGAGCTGTGAAGCAGCAGTGCTAACCGCTGTGCTACCATATTGCCCACTTGACAACAATGATATTGGTGTTATTGATAAATCATAGCCATCAATCTCTATCATATTATTGATGATGGAGGCATCAGAGGGGGGAGCGAGGATAGAGCCTGTGACGGGAAGGACTGGAAAGTCAGTTCAAAGTCACCTCACCCATTCATCCTTGCTATATTAACATATAGCTGGTCTCAACCCATTTATATATTTCATCCTGAAATATTATTCTCTGAGAGACCCACATCTAACCTGTATGTTGAATTCTCTATCTAACTATAGAAATCCTGTTCCACAGATTTCCTCACATACAGAAATCATTTTCTGTAGATTAGTTTCGATCCTTACCACCTTCAAGCACAGGTTGTTTTCGCTGTTCCTATTATCCTGGACACAATGAAACCAGTCGGCATGGCCGACATTATCTGCTCTCCTTAAAATCCTAAGAACAGCAAGTACATCACCTCTGCTTTTCTGGTGAGAATAAAGAAAATGTGTATAAGTGCCCTGAATTAGCTGGCACAATGATTACACTAGAGACCGGATACAATTCCTGGCTTAGGTCACGGTCTGTGCAGAGTTTGCACGTTCTCCCCATGCCTGAATGGGTTTCCTCCGGGTGGTCCAGTTTCCTCCCACACTCCAAAGATGTGTGGGTTAGATGCATTGGCCGTGCTAAATTGCCTCTTAGTGTCAGGAATTAGTGTCAGTGGAATTTGTTATCACAGGAAGTAGTTGATGCCAAAACTACTTGAACGTATTCAAGAGGTAGCTGGATATCGCACTTGAGGCGATGGGATCAAAGTTATGGGGAGAAAGCAGGATTAGGCTATTGAGTTGGATGATCAGCCATGATCATAATAAGAGGAGGCTGGAAGGGCCAAATGGCCTCCACTTGCTTCTATCTTCTATGTTTTTATTTCCATGACCTAAAGGACCAGTCAGGAGGTTTTCTTAAGAGGCAGGTCTGTCATTTTATTGCTGTGTTTTCATCAGTAGAGCTTGCAGAGGATGATGTTGCCAAGCATCTGCTGCCTTTGACTTCCTTGGTGGCAGAGGTCATAGGTTTAGAGATGATTACTGCCTGGCACTTGTGTAGTGTATAAATTAATTGCAAATCTCAGTCCAATTCTGGATATTGTCTTGCTCTTGCTGCATTTGCCATGGACTGCTTCTGTGTCTGAGGAGTCACAAATGATGCTGAATATTGTGCAACTATCAACAAATATCCCCACTTCTGACCATGTGATGGAAGGAAGAATGTAGATTCATAGGATCCTTACAGTGCAGAAATTGGCTATTCGGCCCAATGGGCCTGCACCAACCACAATCCCAGCCAGGCCCTATTCCCATAATACCGCATATTTAACGTGCTAATCCTCCTGACATTAGGGTCAATTTAGAATGGCCAATCAACCTTCCCTGCACTTCTTTGGCCGGCATTCAACTCTTTTCTCCATATTTGGCCCAAGGCTGTAATGAAGCCAGGAACCGAATTAACCTTAGAGAACACAAACTGAGCTAAGCAAGTGCCTATTTTAGCACTGTTGATGACCTCTTCCATTACATTACCAATGATCAAAGGTAGACTTATGGGTGGTAATTGTCCAGATTGGGTTTGTCCTATTTTTTGTGGATAGAACAATTTTCCACAATGCTGTCTGGATGTTATGGATAATAAGTATTCTCACAACACCAGGTTAACACTATGATGTAGGGATGACAGTGTTGGAGCAGTATTGGAAAAACGTGGATGGAGACACAATAGATTCTGGGTTTGTTTGGAGGGTGAGGATGGCATGAGAGTTGGATGGTTATTGTGTTGTTATTTCTCACTGATGTGTTCCTTTTCAGTAGCCCATCTCTGCATTTAGCAGCTCCAATGGCTACCTTGGCACCTTCTCAGGTTGTCTGTCTCACCTCCAGCATGTACCCAGCCCCCAGAAATAAAGATCCTACTATTATGGACACTCCCTCAGCGGACTGAGCTAGGAATTTTCCTGGTTCCCCCCCTCCCCCCCCACCTCAGAAAGGAAAATCCAGGCCGTGATCTGAGTGAATGTATCAGATTCTCAGGGGTTTTGCAGGGTAGATGTTGACAGGATGTTCCCCCTAGTGGGGAAGGCTCAAACTGGAGGTCTCCCATTTGAGAATGGAGATGAGAAGGGGTTGCTTCTCTCAAAGGGTTATCAACCTTTGGCATTCTCTTCCCCAGAGGCCAGTGGAGGCCGGCTCATTGAATAATTTCAATCTTTAATTAGACAAATTTTGATGTACAAGAGTGTCAAAGGTTATGTGGTTGGGCAAGGGGTTGGTGGAGGTGTGGATTAGGAGAAAGACAAGTCAGAAAAGTTAACTTGAAGCCAAAATCAGATCAGTCATGATCTTATTAGAACAATACACCACAAACAGGCCCTTTGGCCCATGAGTATTGAATGATGATATGGAGATGCCGGCCCTGGACTGGGGTGGGCACTCTAGGAAGTCTCAGAACACCAGGTTAAAATCCAGTAGGTTTATTTGGTAAGCACAAGCTTTCAGAACACTGCTCCTTCAATAAAGTAAATGAGTTTCTTCCTCACCTGATGAAGGAGCAGTACTCTGAAAACTCGTGATTTCAAATAAACCTTTTGGACTTTAACCTGGTGTTGTGAGGTTATTAAATTATAGAGCAAGCTAAGAGTCAAATGGCCTACTCCTGCTCCTTTATCTTCTATTCTTCCTGACCCAATCATTAAAAACCTTTTTTATTTACGGGATGTGGCATCGCTGGCTGGACCCAGCATTCATTACCGATCCCTAACTGCCCTCCATTTCAGAGGGCATTTGAGAGTCAACCACATTGCTGTGGCTCTGGAGTCACATGTAGGCCAGACCAGATAAGGATGGCAGATTTCCTTCCTTAAAGGAGATTAGGGAACCAGATGTGGGCTTTCGTGACAATTAACAAAGGTTTCATGGTCACCGTCAGACATTTTAATTCTAGATTTTTATTGAATTGGAATTTCGTCTGTCATGGTGGGATTTAAACCTGGCTCCCCAGACCTTGTCCTGGATTTCCAAATAACTAGTCCAGTGGCAATACTACGGCATCACTGTCTCCTGCTTAAGAAATGAAGAATAATGGGAGTGAGTCAGTGGTATCTTAGGCAGAATTTTACGGTCTTGCTCATCCTGAATTCGTAAAATCCCACCTGAGGTCGATGAACAAAGAACAAGGAACAAAGGACAACACAGCATGGGAAACAGGCCCTTCGGCCCAACGAGCCCACACCACCACCTCAACGTTCCCACTTCCATCCACGATCCCTATCTATGTTTACATGATGAGTACATGGGATTTAACAGGATTGGAAGTTACAGATAGTTCTATGGCCTGATAGTTATAGATATGATCGGCACAACTTGTGGGCCGAAGGGCCTGTTTGTGCTGTAATGTTCTATTTTCTATGTTCTATAAATCTGCATTGGAACCAAATTAGTGAGACAATTTAGGGAGAATTTATTTTGCCAATCAGCCTAAGAATACATCTTTGGGGTGTGGGAGGAAACTGGAGCACCCACGCAAGCATGGGGAGAATGTTCAAGCTCCCACAGACACAGGCCCAAATCCATGTATCTTCTCAGCACAGTGACAGTCACTGAGCTGACGTGTTGCCCATCATTTGGTCCAGTTCAACCGTACACTAACCTTCCCATGCTCTGCCCCTCGCTTGTTCTGATTCCGATGATGAGCAAGGGACAGTAAATTCTGAGCCATATGTTAATTTGTCAAATCTCATTAGAATTATTGGATTAGAATTATTATGGAATGGTTGGTATAGGAAAATTGAGGCTGGACATTGGTATTTTATTTGATTTATTACTGTCACATGTGTTAGCAGAGAGTAAAAAATAATATTTCTTGTGAGCTAGACAGACAAAACATACCATTCATAGATTACATTGAGGAGAAGGAAAGGAGAGATTGCTGAATGTTGTGGTACGGTCATCGCTAGGGTGTAGAGAAAGATCAGCTTAATGCAAATTAAGTCCATTCAAAAGCCTGATGGCAACAGGGAAGAAGCTGTTCTTGAGTCGGTTGGTATGACTCAGAATTTTTTATCTTTTTCCTAGTGGAAGAAGTTGGAAGAGAAAATGTCTGGGGTGCATGGGGTCCTTAATTATGCTGACTACTTTTTTGAGGTGGCAAAGTGTAGACAGATTCAATTTATGGGTGGCTGGAGACTGGGCTACATTCACAATTCTTTGTAATTTCTTTTGGTCTTGGGTAGAGCAGGAACCATCCCAAGCTGTGATCCAACCAGAAAGAATGCTTTCTTTGGTTCATCTGTAAAAATTTAAAGTTTATTTATTAGTCAGAAATAGGGTTTACACTCACACTGTACTGAAGTTACTGTGAAAATCCCCTAGTTACCACATCTGTTTGGGAGAATTTAACATGGTCAATGCACATTTTCAGACTGTGGGAGGAAACCGGAGCTCCAGAAGGAAAACCACAAACACGGGGAGAATGTGCAAACTCCATATAGACAGTGACCTGAGCCAGGAACCGAACCCAGATCACTGAAGCTGTGAGGCAGCAGTACAAACCACTGTGCTGCCATTGTTCATATTGGACTTTGTTAATCTATTAACCATCTCCCTGCCATCCTATAGTCTCAGCAGCAGTGACATGAGAATCTTCTTTATTTGATCTTCATGTCAGAAGATAAATATAATTGGAAAAAGTTCGACTCTATCCCCAAAACTGATGGTTGGAAATCAGTGCTCCTTATTGCAAATAGTCTTCTCCATTAAGACAATAATGATCTCTTATTCCATTAAGTCTTATTTTGTGTACTAGACGCAGCAACTGTAATGATGATAATTTTGCTACAGATGATTATAATGATAGCACAGCAGTGAGTTTAACAACAGCCCTAACCTCTGCTGAATAGATGATTCGAATACTGGCAACCATCCTATTTCTGCAGATGTCTCTGGTGCTGTTCAACTCTGTTTGGCAATGCATAATTACACTAAAGATTGATAACATGGCACTGACTAAACATTTTGATAAGTGAAAAAAGCATTCACAAATTCAATCTAGGCTGATTGTGCCTCGCTGATAATTGGCCTTTCAGAAAGGTCTCATTTCTCTATCTCCTTTGAGAAAATGCTGAAAGTTTTCATGTCAGATTTCACACGAGGAAGCTTTCCAGATGACAAACTCCTAAAGAATTGTTAAGTGAGAAGTTAATTTGGACACATGCGCTGCTGTAAAGGGCATTTCACGTACAAATGGAGCCATGTAAGTCATAGCTGAAACCTTCCTCTCATTCACGTCCAATTATTAAATCCTCAAACTCCCACGCTCTGCATCACTGATGCTGGGATTAAAAGACCCACATACTCAACGGAAATCAAGCTCGTCGCTTTTGAAGTGAAGGGTTTGTTGAAATCTGTTTCTCTTTGTTGGAAAATGCATTCCTCATCCCTTTTAACAGATTCAAAAAGTGAGAGAGAGAGAGAGAGCAGTGCATCTGACAATTAACTTTATTTATTAATGTTTCAAACTTTAATCTTCAAGCTTCAGACAATGCAATATACATTAGCCTTATGCGTAGAGAATTGATCAGGAATCATGGAGTGGCTGATTTAAGACCAATCACATTATTTCTTCCTATTAAGTAAAACTTTTGTATTTTTTTCACATATTTTTCTTTCGTTGTCTCGTTTTTGATTGCTTTGACTCCACTGGGTATTTTATGACCCTTAGATCATTGAACACATTGCTAGATAATTGCTGGGGTCCTAATGTCCTGTTATCTATGTTTCCTATCTTCGTTATTGCCAAATTAAGGTCTTTACTATGTAAACATTTGACCTCTCTTATCTCTTACAATCTCAATAGCAAAAAGGAACATTGCTTCGAGCACAACTCCCTCTACGCTGATCAAAAAAGCCTGTCCTTTAAAAGCCTTTGTTTTAACCGAATGATACAATTAAATCAATCTTATGTTGTTTGTGTGAACCAGCTTCTTTATTTAATAATCTACATGTGTCAGTCCTCAAAGAGCACAAAAATCTCAAATCTATTTTCCCTGTTGTTATCTGTGTTATTGAAAAGAAATAGTGGTCTTTGCCAGCACGTAGTTCTGTCTACTTTGCTGCACAGCCCTTGTCCTACATTAGAGTAATGTAACAAAGAAATCTATATTCCTGCATTGCTGGCTTTGCAAAAAAAAATCAATACCATCCTCCTGGTTGCAAATTGAGAATTCAGGAAGGGAGGACAATATTTCCTGCTAGAGCTGGTTTGTCAAACAACAAAAGGTGGTGCCCAAAGTTACAAATTTCGCAACAAACTGATGGATTATAGGAAAGGATTTCATCTAATTGGCATATGGAAAAACGTCCTCCCTCAGTCGGGTGAACGGGTATGGTTCACATGAAGAGAAGAATATAGCACTTGGTGACAGTCCGGCATCATTTGAAGCAATAGGTATCCTTGGCACGCGGTTGGTTAAGACATCCGGAATGCCCACGGCAGCTGTGATTTAGCACTCAATGGACAAACAAAGAACAAAGAACAGGCACTGACCACATTGTCCTATCTAGACCAACCACCTGCTCTTCATCTATTCATGTGTCCATCCAGATAAGTCTTAAATGTTGCTAATGTAACTACCCCAACTACCTCACTTGGCAATGTATTCCAAGCCCCCCACCAACCTCTATGTAAAAAACCTCCTCCGCACATCTCCACTGAACCTTTCCCTCCTTGCCTTGAACTTGTGCCTGCTTGCAATTGTCATTTCTGTTGGAAAAGCTTCCAACTATTCACCCTATCTATTCTTCTCATCATGCTATAATATGGAATTGCCAGCATTGGACTGCAGTGAGCACAGTACAAAGTCTCACAACACAAGATTAAGGTCCAACAGATTTATTTGGTAGCACGAGCTTTCTGAGCACTGCCCCTTACCCCCTCAGGTGAGGGGCACTCATGTCTTGAAGGAGCAGTACCCTCAACTCTTGTGCTACCAAGTAAACCTTTTGGACTTTAACCTGGTGTTGTGAGACTTCTGACTGTGCATCATTTCATAAGCTTCTATCAGGTTGTTCCTCAGCCTCCGTCATTCAAGGGAGAACAATCCCAGATTACTCAATCTCTCGATTTCTGTTTGGAAAACTGACAGAGTGATGTTCACGTTTTCCAGTTGACCTGACTATTGACAGACGGAAACTCAGTGAGATTCATCATAGAATCACAGAATCCCTACAATACAGTCTGAACTAACAACAATCCCATCCGGGCACTATTTGCCCTGCTAATTCTCCAGATATTAAGGGGCATTTATTTTTTAGCCAGGCCAATCCACCTAACCTGCACGTCTTTAGAGTATGGGAAAGAAACTGGATCACCCAAAATAAACCCACACAAACATGCAGACTCCGCATAGCCACCCAAGCCCAAATCAAATTGGGGCCCTGGCGCTGTGAGGTTGTAGTGCTAACCATTGTGTCACCGTGCTGCTCCTAAACTGAGGGTGGTTGTAGTCTGGTGGGGTTCTGGGTGTGGAATACCATACAGATCAAACAGGGTCTCGTAAGGTACCTCCACTTGCAACGGCTCAAACCATTTCACCAGTCGTGAGAAGTAATCACAGAATAAGATACCAGGAGATTATATTGAATACTTTGCAAAGGAGGTGGCTTCAACATCATTATTCCCATGAAACTCACCTCCAAACTCTGCGGCCTGGGCCTCGGAACCTCCCTCTGTGACTACATCCTGAACTTCCTAACTCAACGGCCACATTCAGTAAGGATAGGCAGCAACACCTCCTCCACTATCATCCTCAACACTGGTGCCCCACAAGGCTGTGTTCTCACCCCCTATTATACTCCTTGTACACCTATGACAGTGTGGCCAAATTCACCTCCGATTCGATTTTCAAGTTTGCTGACCACACCGCTGCAGTGGGTCAGATCTCAAACAATCACAAGACAGAATACAGGAATGAGATAGAGAATCTGGTGAACAGGGACAGCAACAATAATCTCTCCCTCAATGTCAAACAAAATGAAGGAGATTGTTATCGACTTCAGGAACTCTAAAGGAGAACATGCCCCTGTCTACACCAACGGGGATGAAGTAAAAAAGGTTCAGAGCTTCAAGTTCTTAGGTGTCCAGATTATCAACAACCTGTGCTGCTCCCCCCATGCTGACACTATAGTTAAGAAAGCCCAACAACACCTCTACTTTCTTAGAAGGAAATTTGGCATGTCACCAATTTTACAGATATACCATAGAAAGTATTCTTTCTGGTTGTATCACATCTTAGTATGGGCTCCTGCTCTGCCCAAGACTGCAATAAACTATAAAAGATTGTGAATGTAGCCCAATCCGTCACGCAAACCAGCCTCCCATCCGTTGGCTCTGTCGACACTTCCTGCTGCCTCGGCAAAGCAGCCAGCATAATTCAGGATCCCATGCATCTTGGATATTTTTTCTTCCACCTTCTTCCATCAGGAAAAAGATACAAATGATACAAAAGTTTGAGGATATTAACTGATTCAAGAACAGTTTCTTCTTTGTTGCCGTCAGAATTTTGTATGGACTTATCTTGCATTAAGTTGATCTTTCTCTACACCCTAGCTATGACTGTAACACTACATTCCGCACCATATCATTTTCTTTTCTATGAACGCTATGGTTTGTCTGCATAGCGCGCAAGAAACAATACTTTTCATTGTACGTTAATACATGTGACAATAATAAATCAAATCAAAAGTGGTTATGAAAGAGGAGGATGGAAAATAGTGTAGTTGTTGTATATTTGATATCTTGTTGTATATCAATGCATGTGGCACTGAAGTTAGCACCACTGCCTCACCGAGCCAGGGACCAAGGTTTGATTCCCGACTTGGGTCACTGCCTGTGCAGAGTCTGCACATTATTACCATGTCTGCATGGTTCCCTTCAGGTGCTCTGGTTTCTTCACACAGTTCCAAAGATGTATTGGTTACGTGCATTGGTCGTGCTAAATTCTCCCTCAGTGTACCCAAACAGGCAGCAGAGTGCTGCGACTAGGGGGTTTTCACAGTAACTTCACTGCAGTGTTAATGTAAACCTATGTTGACACAAATAAATACATTAAAAAGAAAGATGTAACACAAATTTCAATGTGTGACAGATTTTACGCATCGTGATTTAAAATGCTTTCAGTACTTTCTGCAGCTTAGTTTACCTTCCTCTGAGTCCACAACAGAGGTTTAACCAATCAAGCACAGTGAGTATCAATAGTAAACAGACACACATAATCTGTCACAGTTGCAGCTGGGGAACACAAGCATTGATCAGTAATGGATAGGATTTCAGCTTTGTCTGCAAGAATCATCATATTTAATTTATCCAGATACATTGGCCCTCCAGTGCATACATCAATATTACAGTCAGAAACAGGACAATTCATAATGGGGAATAAAGAAATGGCTGACACATTAAATTCATACTTTGCTTCAGTTTTCACAAAGGAAAACATGAATAATGTATTAGAAGTTCTTAGAGAGACGTGTTTTAGTGAGGAGCTGAAGGAAATCCACATCAGTAAAGAAATGTTTTTTGGGAAATTGATAGGATTGAAGGTGGATAAATCGCCAAGTCCTGATGATCTTCATCACAGAGCACTTAAGGAAGTAGACCTAGAAATGGTAGATCCATTGGTGATTACTTCCCAAAATTCTTTGGACCCTAGACAACTCCTAAGATTGGAGGGTAGCTAACGTAAGCCAAAAAGGAGGTAGAGAGAAAACAGGGAACTATAGACCAGTGAGCTTAATGTCGGTATAGGAAAATTTGCTGGAGTCCATTATCAAGGATTTCATAGCACAGTATTTGGAAGGCAGTGGTATAATGAGACAAAGTCAGCATAGATTTACAAAAGGGAAATCATGCTTGATGAATCTATTGGAATTGTTTGAGGATGTAACAAGTAGAGTTGATCAAAGATCAGTGGATGTGGTTTACTTAGACTTTCAGAAGATTTTCAATAAGGTTTCACATAACAGGCTACTATGTAAAGTTAAAGCACCTGGGATTACAGGTAATATCTTGAGATGAATAGTAAGCTTGTTAGCAGATAGGAAGCAAAGAGTTGGCATAAATGGGCCTTTTTCTGATTGGCAGTGTGACTAGTGGGGTTCCGCAGGGATCTGTGCTGGGACCCCAAGTGTTCACATTATATGTTAATGATTTGGAAGTGGGAACTGAATGTATTATCTCCAAATTTGCAGATGATACAAAGTTGGGTGAGAAGGTGAACTATGAGGAGGATGCAGAAGTGATTTGGGTAAGCTGAGTGTGTGGGCATTTGCATGACATATGCAGTATAATGTGGATAAAATGTGAGGTTATCAACCTTGATGATAATAATAATAGAAAGACAGATTATTACTTGAATGGGTGTAAATTGAGAGAGGTGAACACTCAGAAAGACCTTGGGGTCCTCATGCATAGTACTTTGGCCTTCATAGTGAGAGGATTTAAGTATAGGGACAGGGATGTTTTGCTGTGATTGTAGAGGGCACTGGTGAGGCCACACTTGGAGTATTGTGTGCAGTTTTAGTATCCTTATCTGAGGAAGGATGTCCTTGCTATTGAAGGAGTACAGCGAAGGTTTACCAGGCTGATTCCTGGGATTGGAGGAATTTCATATGAGGAAAGACTAAGTCAGTTAAGATTATATTCACTGGAGTTTGAAAGTGTGAGAGGGAACCTCATAGAAACTTATAAAATTCTAACAAGGTTAGACAGGGTAGATTCAGAAAGAATGTTCCCAATGGTCGGAAAACTCAGAACTAAGGGTCATAGTTTAAGGATAAGGGGTAGACCTTTTAGAAATGAGATAAGGAGAAATTTCTTCATCCAAATGGTGGTGAATGTGTGGAATTCACTAGCCCAGAAAGTCACTGAGGCCAAAACATTACCTGATTTCACATGAAATTAGATCTAGCTCTAGGAGCTAAAGGGATCAAGGGATATTGCGGGGATGGGTGGATGCGATTAAGGTTTTTGAATTTGATGATCAAACACAATCATAATGAATGGTGAAGTAGGCACAAAGGGCTGAATGGCCTACTCTTGCTTCTAGTTTCTATGTTAATGTAGCCAAAACCGTTTGCCTCCTGCCACAGAATGCCGAAAAAAATTTAGGATCACTTTGAATGAAATTGGAACCGGTTTATCCTCCTCCCAACATTATGCGTTTAATCTATTTCCCTAATTCTTTACGTCAGCCCTTCCTTTTTGTTCATGGGATGTATTTGTCGATGGCAAGGGCAGCATTTGTTGCCCTTTCCTCATCATCCTTGAGAAGGTGGCTGAGAGCTGATTTCTTCATCTGGTGTAGGACACCCAGGATATATTTGTACTGGTATAATCAGCAATACATATACGTTTGTGTATATTGGTATCTGTATGTGTGTGTGTTTGTATCTGTGTGCTTGTGCATATGTGCATGTGTGTGTGTGTTTGTATCTGTGCATGTGTGTGTGTGTGTACATGTACATGTATACTTGTGTGTGTATGTGTGTATGTATGTGTATGCTTGTGTGTGTATGTTTGTATCTGTGTGTGTGAGTGTGTGTGTGCGCGTGTGTGTGCACGTGTGTGTGTTGTGCGTGTGTGTACACGTGTGTGTGTGTGTGTGTGTGCATGCTTGTGTATATGCGTGTGTGTGCGTGTAGGTCTGATAATCTGGATCTAGAGGCCGCTGATTTTCCAATCAATGCTCTCTGCAAGTGCTAATCATCACCAGAAGTGCTTGGTTTACAGCCCCTTTTGGTACCATTCTCGGAATAGTTATAATTCTGCTCTAGATGCCAAAAGTAGTTTCAATATCAGTGGAATCTAATGATTTGCACTTTAAAACAGTCTCTGAAATGACCGCTTCATGTCTGCATCAGCACTTGAGAATGAAACCCTTGTGTGAGTGCAGTGAGGTCACCAGGAACAGTCTCTTCAAATCCTCAACATTCAGAGTGTGTTATTTTAGCTTCTGTTCCTGTGTTTTTTTTTACTAGGATTTAAAAGCGCTTTCTTAAAATTTGAAAACCAGCATTAATTCTCAAGTCAATATCGGGTGAGTCCGTTTAAGGGGAGTTTTATAGGACTCTTGATTGAAGTTATCTTGTGTTTTCCAAAATAATCTGCCAAATCCGTGTGTATGAATAATAGTTTCTCAGTCTCTGCCCGTAAAACATCCTTTAACCCACAGACACAGCCAGGCGCCATTCATCCTATTATTGTTTCTGGGACAACACTGTTCACAAGCTGTGCCTCGACACGGTAAGGGCAGCAGGAGGATGGGAACATCACCCACCTTTGTTTTATCCTTTCATGCTGTCGCTGGCAAAGCCAGGATTTTTTTGCCCGTCCCTAATTGCTTCTGGCACTGTCTTGCATGGTTATTTCAGAGGGCCATTAAGATTCTAAGATGGAAGGGCATGTTAGTAGGGTAGAGAAAAAGGCATATGGGATATTTGTCTTTTGCAATCAAGACATAGATTATAAAAGCAGAAAAGTCATGTTAGAGTTGTAAACGACTTTGGTGAAGTTGGAGTACTGTGTGAAGTTCTGGTGGCCACATTATAGGAAGGATGTGATTGAACTGGAGAGAGGGGCAGAGGAGATTCAGCAGGATGTTGCCTGGGTTGGAATATTTAAGCTATGAAACAAGGTTTGGATTGTTTTTGTTGGAGCAGAGAAGACTGAGGGGCGACTTGATGGAGATGTGAGGGACATGGACAGGGTGCATTGTTTCCCTTTCATTGAAGAGTCAGTCGCAAGGGGGCATAAAGAACAAAGAAGAAGAACAAAGAACAAAATAGCATGGGAAACAGGCCCTTCAGCCCAACAAGCCCGCACTACCACCCTGACGTTCCCACCTCTACCCATGATCCCTATATTTATAGATCTATGCATTGAAACCAAATTTGAGACAATTTAGAGAGAATTTGTTCTGCCAATTAGCCTAAGAGCACATCTTTGGGATGTGGGAGGAAACCAGAGCACCCGGAGAAAACCCACGAAAGCACGGGGAGAATGCGCAAACTCCCACAGACACAGGCCCAAATTCATGTATCTGCATAGCACAGCAACAGTCACTGAGCTGTCGTGTTGCCCATCAAATGGTCCAGGTCAAGCATACACTAACAACGTGAAGCACTAGGATACTCTCAAAAAAAATCCAAGAGCAGCCCTCTCACGACCCATCGCGTGTATGTCCCTTATTAGACAACAAGGCGAACCGAAGTACCTGTAGGATACGAGATGGTAGGATAAAACAAATACATCAATATCATCATCTATTTACACACTTCCCAGGGGACTCCCAAGGCTCATGATCCCTATTTTAAATCAGTTTTCTATATCCCTCCATTCCCATTCTGTTCAGGTCCCCATCTAAGTATCTCTTAAATAACTCCAGAGTGCCTGCCTCCACCACTTTATTTGGCAGCGCGTCCAATACCCCCACCACCCTCTGTGTGAAAAAACTCCCTCTAGCATCCAAATTATACCTTACCCCCCTCACCCTAAGCCCGTGACCCCTCGTGCTATTTCAGTCCATCCTAGGAAAAAGCTTAACTCTGTTTGCTCTATCTATACCCCTCGTAATCTTGTACACCTCTATTAGATCATAGTTTCAAGGTGAGGGGAAGGAGGTTTAGGGGAGATGTGAGGAAAAACATATTAACCCAGAGGGCGGTGACAGTCTGGAGTATATGGCCTGGAAGGGCAAATTGCCTCATAATCTTTAACAAATACCTGGATGAGTATTTGGCACATCATAAGATCCAGGGCTATGGGCCAAATGCTGTTGGAGAGGATTAAGTGGGAGGGCAAATGTTTCTAGTGAGTTGGTGTAGACTCAATGGGCCGATAGGCCTCTGCTGTACTAAATGATTCTATGATTCTATGCTGCATAATGACTGTACTCTTGGTTTCAGAACACTCTCTGATCTTCTACAGCAATGGTTTGCCAATGCTTTCTGGAATATTTCTGAGGCGCTACATTGAGGTGAGTCTTCACTTAGCGAAAGGACCAAAAGAATTGCATTTGTATAACGCCTATCATAACGTCAAGCTGCCCCGCAGTGATTTGTGGTACTTTGTTGACTTGGGAGAAACATGGAAGGATATTTGTGCACAGCAAGCTCCCACAAACAGCAATGTGATAATGACCAAGTAAGCTGTTTTAATGACAATGTTTGAGGGATAAATATTGGCCAGGGTCCTGGGAATTATTCCTCTGCTTTTTGCAATAATCATAGAATCCCGACACTGCAGAAGAGGACCATTCAGCCCATTAAGCCTGCACCGACAACAGCCCCACCCAGGCCCTATCCCCATAACCCTTTTTAAGCTGCTAATTGCCCTGGCACTAAGAGGCAATTTACCAAGGCCAATCAACTTAATCCACACATCTTTGGAGTGTGAGAGGAAACCCATGCAGACACAGAGAGAATGTGCAAACTCTACACAGAAGGTGATCCAGATCCCTGGCGCTGTGAAGGAGCACAATGCTAACCATTGTGCCACTATGCCATGGAATCATATCATCTGAAAGGCAAACACTTCTAACTGTGCAGCACTGCAACAGTAATGCACTGGAATGCCATCCTTAATTGGTATGCTCAGGTCCTAGAAGGGGATCTGAACCCACAACCTTTTGATTTGGAGGCAGGAGCATTCCTACCAGAGGAGTCAAAGGACGGGATTTTCCAGCCCTGCTGTGGCCTGTTCTCCAACAGCTGAGGCTGATCACCATTGGTACCTTCCAGTCCCACTCATGTCCATGACATTTTGTGTGAGTCGTCCAGTGGAGGGAACCTACTGCAGGTGGAGAGGAAATAATCCATGGCGGGACTGGAAGATCCCTCTGGCGTGAAAGGGAAAATTTCACCCAAAGTCATGGATGGATTCTGGAATGTAACTAGGTGAATTGCTAAACATGTGGGATGGTGAAGCTTTAATTCTTTTGGATTCAATTTTGACGTCTTTCCCTTCATTTCTCTCCTGGTGTGGCAAACAAAAGCTAATTATCAAATAGAGGAAAAAATTACTGGGTAAGTGCATGGGAATTTAATTGTTGGATCTTTGTTGCAGCGCTTTTAACCTTTATTTTAAATCTTTCCCATGCTGTGATTTAGCCCGGCAATATACTGCCTTCCGCGCCTGGGCACAGCAAGAATCTTATGACTGTGTAGGATGTTCTCCAGTTCACTCAGTATTTAAGACAAAATCTGATGATGCTTTGTGTTCAAATTACAGTATGTGTGCTGGGGTTAGAGTCTCCGGAGTAATTCTTTAATAGATATCAAAAATTTGCTGGAATTTTTAAAATTATATCCAAATTATATTACCTCCCTTAAGTAACCGACAAGAAATTAATAAGTGAGACACCTTTCCCCTGCTGGGTGCTTTATGGACTCATTGCGGCAGGAATCAATGAATCTTGGCAGGTGATTCATAATCACATCAATTTTGATTTGCTCAGGGTGTTTTAAATGTAACAACAACTTCCAATCGTACGCAGAATTTGTGCACAGCAAAGATACAAAAGGGTGGCACCGAGGCAGATCATCGGCCATGAGCTAATTAACCTAATTATCTTAATGATCTTGTGGAGCAGGCCCCTGGGGCAGAATGGCCTTACCCTCTGATCCTATTTACTATTTCACTAAGTAAAATGCCTTAAGGGCTCTTCATAGAAGCATAATCAGACTAAATTTGAGCCAAGCCACATAGAGGTTTTCCGTTCATGATTCTTTGATGGGATGTGGGCATTCGTAGCAATTAAAGGCCAGCATTTGTTGCCCATTCCTAATTGCCCTTAAGATAGGTAGCTTGCTAGGCCATTTTGGGGACAGGGTCAACTGTGGGTCTTCTTTATTAATTAATTCTACAGGACGTGGGAGTTGCTGACTGGGCCTCGCATTTATTGCCCATCCCTATTTGCCATCCACTTCAGAATCAACCACATTGCTGTCAGTCTGGACTCACATGTGGGCCAAGCTGGAAAAAAAGATGGTGGATTTCCTTCCCTAAAATGCATTAGTGAATCAGACAAATTTTCACGACAATGGTTTCATGGATTTGATTAGACTTCTAACTCCAGATTTTTAATGAATCAAATTTCACCATCTGCCGTGTTGGGATTTGAACTTGGGTCCCCTGAGCATTTACCCTGGGTCCCTGGATTCTAGCCTAGTGACAATACCACTGCACCACTATACCCAGTCACGTATGGGCCTGACTGGGTAAGGATGGCAGATTCTCTTTCTTACAGGACATTAGTGAACTAGATGCTTTGTTTTTATGACAACTGACGATGGTTTCAAGGTCACCATTGACTGGGACGAGTTTTGAATTCCGGATTATTTTCTGAGGAGACTCATTCGGACTTAAGCCGTTGACTTGGCTGAATCTGCTAAGCCTTTTCCAGCACTTTCTGTTTTTATTCTAACGACACAATGATCGCTGTTGTTGCAATACCAACACAATAGATTATGCTGTACATTAATTTTGTTTGTTGTTTTTGGGTCTTCATTGATAGTGCAGCGTTCGCCGGTAAATACCTCAGAGGCCGCATGTTGAAATGAATTTATTGGCCATGCACCATTTTATAGGATGTTCTGCGAACGTGGAAAATGCATGCTAAGCAGCATGTGGAAGACAGGAGTGTTGATTTGATTGAAATCTTAGTGTAACACAGAGGGGAGCTGGCTGAAATGTGTTTGGTTTTGAGATTAAACCTGAGTGATGATCTATTTTACGTGTATCTTAATAAACTGAACTGATGCTCCATGCTTCTCTAATAACTAAGAGAAAATGGGTCAAGGACTGGTGTGAGTTTGGGATATGATGGAGACAGTGCATATTCCTGACCTTTGCTACCAACTGTTTAAATGACCCCCCAGAGAATTGCCTCCAAGCTAACAATGGAAGTGTTGCTCAGCCAGTCTCTATAGACATGAGGGTGATGATTTATTTATTTTCTGTTTTAGCAATGATGCATGGTTTAAAAATAATTTGGCCACAACAAATACATTTATCTTATTGACATTTTTGCATTGGTGCTGGGTTCGGTGGTTCCTCTCTGCAGGTAAAACTGGACAATGAAATTCATCCGCTTTTGATGCTAAAGTCATTTTATTCAAGCCTCCCAGTCACAAATTTAACTCCCTTGCCATTGACTCCATCCCCCATGGCTGGTGAAGGCTGATCCGAGTTGCTTGCAATCTCAGTGTCATATTCAACCCTGAGATGAGGTTCTGACTGTACATCTCTGCCATTGCAAAGATCACCTATCTCTACCTCTGTAACATGGCCTCCTTCTGGACCTGTCTCAGCTCATCTGCTGCTGAAACTCTCCTTCCTGCCTTTGTTTCCTCAAGATTTGACAATTCCAATGTCCTACTGGCTTGTCTCATTTATTAGTCCATGTAAGGCTTACATTAACACTGCAATGAAGTTACTGTGAAATTTCCCTTGTCATCATACTCTGGTACCTGTTCGGGTCAATGTACCTAACCAGCATGGCTTTCAGAAGGTGGGGGGGAGCTGGAGTACCCGGAGGAAATCCATGCAGACATGGGAGAACATGTAAATTCTAAGCCAGGAATCGAGCCAGGTCCTTGGCACTATGAAGAAGGAGTGCTAACCATTGTATCACTGTGCCGTCCCTCCAGATTTACATATCTCTTTGAGCATTTAGGATATGTTGCCTATACTCTAACATGAACTATGTTCCATTCTCGTGCCCACTGCTCAATAGCTCCTACGTAAACAACACCTTGATTTTGAAATTCTCATTCTTGCTTTTAATTCCATCTCTGCTGTTCCCTAAGTTGATAATCTCCTCCAACTCCACTGCCTTCCAAGATATATGTGACTCCCTCTAATTCTAGCCTCTCCGCTACTAGTGGGCGAACTTTCAGCTGCCTGGGCCCCAATCTCTGAAATATCTCCTTTCCATCTCTTCACCCCTCTATCTCCCTCTTCTCATAAACCTGCCTCTGTAGCCAAGTTTTTGATCATTAGCCTGACATGTTTTCAGGTGGCTGTGTGTCAGATTTAGGCCGATGATGCTCCTGTGAAGATCCTTGGGGAATTTTGCTGTATTAGTGATGCAAAATAAATGCAAGCTCCTCCTGACCCTCCAAGGAATGAAAAACGTTTATCTTTAAGTGTGAAGTTATTCACTTCGGAAGCAAACACAAGAAGTCAGATGACTACCTGAATGGCTGTAAACTGGGGGAGGGAGTGTGCAGCGGGACCTGGATGTCCTTGTACACCAGTCACAGAAGGTAAGAATGCGCGTGATAAAGAAGGCAAATGGTATTTTGGCCTTTATTGCAAGAGGCTTTGAATACAGGAGCAGGGAGATGCTGTTGCAATTATACAGGGCCTTGGTGAAACCATACTGAGAGTACATAGAGTACATAGAACATTACAGCGCAGAACAGGCCCTTTGGCCTTCGATGTTGCGCCGACCAATTATGAAAAAGCAATGACCCTCCAAACTAAACCATTCCCTTCCCTTCCATAAACTTATCAACTAACCTCTTAAACGCCACCAAACTTGGCGCATCTACAACTGCTGCAGGCAGGGCATTCCACTCCCGAACCACCCTTTGGGTAAAGAACCTACCTCTGATATCCGTCCTATAACTATCACCCCTTAATTTAAAGCTGTGTCCCCTCGTGCTAGCTTTCTCCATCCTAGGAAAAAGGCTATCACTGTCCACCCTATCTAAACCTCTAATCATCTTATATGTTTCGATAAGGTCCCCTCTTAGCCGCCTCCTTTCTAACGAAAACAACCTCAAATCCCTCAGCCTCTCCTCATAAGACCTGCCCTCCATACCAGGCAACATCCTGGTAAACCTCCTCTGTACCCTCTCCAATGCCTCCACATCTTTCTTATAATGTGGGGACCAGAACTGCACACAATACTCCAAGTGCGGCCGCACTAGAGTTTTGTACAGTTGCAACATGACGTTGCGGCTCCGAAATTCAATCCCCCTACCAATAAAAGCTAAGACTCGTATGCCTTCTTAACAACCTTATCAACTTGACTGCCTACTTTCAGGGATCTATGCACAAATACACCAAGATCCCTCTGTTCATCAACACTATTAAGAATCCTACCATTAGCCCTATACTCTACACATTTATTATTCCTGCCAAAGTGCATTATCTCACACTTTTCCACATTAAACTCCATTTACAACAGTATTGTGTGCAGTTTTGATCTCTTTTCTGAGGAAGGATGTTCAGCGAAGGTTTACCAGGCTGATTTCCAGGGATGATGAGACTGATGTAGAGAAAGATTGACTAGATTAGGATTGTTTTTGCTGGAGTTCAGACGAATGAGGGGAGATCTCATGGAGATTTATAAAATTCTAACAAGACAACAGAGGGTAGATATTCCTGATGGTGGGGATGTCCAGCACCAGGGGTCACAGTTTGATGATTCAGGGTAGATCATTTGGTGTGGAGGCGAGTAGACATTTCATCACACAAAGAGTGGTGAGCCTGTGGAATTTGTCACCACAGGAAATAGTTAATGTCAAAACATTGAATGTATTCAACACGCAGGTGTATATAGCACTTGGGGCGAATAGATCAAAAGAAGTAGAGTTAGGCTGATGAGTTGGATGATCAGCTATGACTGTAATGAATGGCAGGGCAGGCTCAAAGGGTCAGATGACCTCCTCCTGTTCCGACCTTCTAAGTTTCTATGTTTCTGCCAAGAACAATGTTTTTGAGATTGTACTGTCAGTGCAACCAGAACCTGCCTGTGCCACAGTAGGAGGCTCGGAAAATCTCCATGCAATGAACATAGAATATAGGAAATCTTCAGCACAAACAGGCCCTTCGGCCCATTGTTGCACCGATCATATCCATACCTACCAGGCCTATCTATCACCCTCAATCCCATTAAATCTCATGTCTCCATCAAAAGTCTCTTAAAACCCTATTGAATTTGCCTCCACCACCACCGATGGTAGCTGATTCCACTCACCTACCACCCTCTGAGTGAAAAATTTACCTCTGACATCTCCTCTGTACCTAATCCCCAGCACCTTAAACCTGGGTCCCCTCATAGCACACATTTCAGCCCTAGGAAAAATCCTCTGAGAATCCACCCGATCTATACCTCTCAACATTTAAAACATCTCTATCAGGTCATCTCTCATCCTTCATCTCTCCATGGCACAGTGGCACAGTGATTAGCACTGTGGGGAGTTTGTACATTTCCACTGTGCTTGTGTGGGTTTTCTCCGGGTGCTTCAGTTTCCTCCCAAAATCCAAAAACGTGCACGTTAGATGGTTTGTCTGTGCTAAACTGCCCCTTAGTGTCCAAAGATGTATAGGTTAGGTGGATTGGCAATGGGAAATGCACAGGGTTACAGTGATAGGAAAGGGCAGGGGGAAGGAGATAACAGCACCAGCAACTACAGCAGTGGCACCATAGCTCTGTTGTTAAGCATTGAGGGATAAAGAGAACTAGAGCAATAGTTATAGGGGACTCTACAGTTAGGGATGCAGCTGGGGGTCTCTGTGGTTGTGAAAGAATTCCAGGATGGCATATTGCCTCCCTGGTGCCAGGGTGCAGGATACCTCTGAACAGACAGAAAGCATTCTGAAGGAAGAACACAAGCAACCAGAGGTTATGGTACATATTGGTACAAACGACATAGATGAGTGATGAGGTCCTGCAACAGCAGTTTAGAGAGTTAAGTAGAAAGTTAAAAAGTAGGACCTCCAAGGTTGTTATCTTAGGATTACTCCCTGTACCATGTGCCAATAAGGCTAGAAATAGAAAGATAGTATAGCTCAACATATGGCTAAACAGCCGGTGTAGGAAGGACCGTTTCAGATACCTGGACCACTGGGATCTCTTCTGGGGCAGGTGGGTCCTGTGCAAGAAGGATGGGTTGCATCTGGAAGGGCATTTATATTCTGGCTGGGTAGTTTGCTAGTGTCACATGGGAGGATTTAAATTAGTTTGGCAGGGAACTAAAACAAAGGTGAATTAACTGAAAGAGAACCAGAGAGTAGGGCCAGTAAGACTCAGAGAAACAGCAAGAAGAGTGGGGTCGCTGATCAAGGAGCGTCTGGTGGACTGAAGTGCATTTGTCTCAATGGGAGAAGTGTAACAGGTAAAGAATTTAGAGCTTGGATTAGTACTAGTAACTATGACATTCTTGCTATGATAAAGACTTGGTTAAGGGATGAATAGGATTGGCAGCTTAACATTCCAGGATACAGATGTTTCAGGTGGGGTAGAGGGGGATGTAAAAAGGGGTGGGAGAGTTCCACTAATGGAGGATTACACAGCTGTACTACAGGAGGAAATCTCAGAGGGCTCATACAACAAAGCAAAATAGGTAGAGATCAGGAATAGGAAAGTTGTAGTCACAATGTTGGGAGTTTACTGTAGGCGGCACAACAGCTAGCAGGAGATATGTAGGCAGATTTTGGCAAAGTGTAAAAGTAACAGGGTTATTGTGGTAGGAGATTTCTCCTATATTGGCTCACATAGTGTTTGGGACATGGTTGGGACAAAGTTTGTAAGGTGCATCCAGCAGGGCTTTTTAAAACAGTATGTAGATAGTCCAACTTAGGGAAGGGGCCACACTGAACCTGGGATTGGGGAATGAGCCCAGCCAGGAGGTCGATGTTTCAGTGGAGGAGCAGCTTGGGAATAGTGACCACAATTCAATAAGATCTATGGAACTGACAGATAAAGATAAGTGTAGTCCTCAGTTAAGATGCTAAATTGGGGAAAGGCTAATTACAACAATATTAAGCAGGAACTGAAGAATGTAGCTTGGGGGTAGATATTTGAGGGCAAATCAATATCTGACATGTGGAAGGCTTTGAAGTGTAAGTTGACAGGGATTCAGGACCGGCACATTCCTATAAGGATGAAGGATAAGTATAGCAAGTTTTGGAAATCTTAGATAACGAGAGATACCATGAGCCTAATTAAAGAGAAAAAGGAAACATTTGTCAAAGCTAGGAGTCTGGGAACACACGAAGCAGGTGTGGAATACAAGGAAAGTAGAAAGAAACTGAAGCAAGGAGTAAGGAGGGCTAAAAAGTCATTGGCCAGCAGGATTAAGGAAAATCCCAAGGATTTTTATACATATATAAAGAACAAGAGGTAGTGGAGAGGAGGGTTAGCTTGGAGGGACAAAGGGCCTGTTCACCTGCCGTAATTTTCTTTCTTCTTTGAAGACTTGAGTCTGGGTAAGATGCTCTATCGGAAAGAATCAATGGGTCGAGTGGCCTTCTTTTGCACTGTCTGGATTCTGTGGTTTAATTACAGAGGGCTTGAGTCTAATTCATTTTTTACTGGCCTCTCAGCTTCTTCCCTGTTGAAAAAGAAAGATTTGCTGTAAAAACAGTTCTGTTTTGCTGGAACGCCTGTGAAATGCTTCATTTACGTTTCCCCGGGGAAATCATCCAAGGCCCTTTTTTAAAACTTTAAAACTTTAACATTTATATTGTCTGCCACAGGCAGAAAAGGAAAGTATAGGAATTAGCGTGGCAATAAATTAGCATTCATTGCAATCGAGGTGCAGTCATTTCAAGCGCTCATTAACAAGGCGTAGCTCAGCTACAATTCAAATAGAGACCAGTCCCTGGATTGGCGCACCAGTAGGCTGGGCAGATTGGTCTTGAGTGAGGGAAGTAGCCAGTAGAATACAGGCGACTGGAAGTAGAGTGAACTCCAGTGTTTCAGGATGCGAACGTGGCTGCCAATGTTTTGAGACGCGCCAGGCGTTCCGACATGGAACTGAACACCTTAGACTTTGAAGGAATTAATTCAGATTAAAATACCAAGTTTGCAATTAAAGAAACATGTCAAAATACAAAAAGAAAAAATTAGACAAATTACTTCTTGAGACAAAGCGCAGTCCCGGAACTGCGACCTCAGTAAGATCTTAATTATTTTAAGCAAAAATGTACACGGGAAAGAGAAATTGATGTGAGTCGAAATTAAAAGGTAAGTGATGATATAAATATCACCAAATACCATCGGAAAGGTCAACATTTCAAACAGGGAATGAGCAGTGAGGTAGAAAGAGATAACACGAGATCTGTATAACTTGAAGTGCAACTGAAGGGAAAATCTTGGATGAAAAAGTCAACCTGTGTAATGAATTCAGTGAAAGGAATTGAACCCATGTGCACGGAGTCAGGAGAGGAAGTGGGTGGAGCAGTGTGATATTTGTGTTCTGTATCGGTGCTTCGTTTTGTGATATTGGAGAGGTCTGGAAGGAATTCTGATGACAATACAGATAACCGCATCAGCAGAAGGCAACTCATTCAGAAACAATCTCACCCCAATATTTTCCGGTCCGGTTCGCGGCACACCTGTCACCGATTCAGGATGTTGTGGGATCACATTTGGCGCAACGTTCAGGTTCACACACTCCCAGGGCAGCACTGAGGGAGTGCAGCGCTAAGGGAGTGCCCCCATTGAGGGAGGGTGGCATTGAGGGAGTGTGACACTGGGGGAGGGCAGCAGTGGAAGAGTGCAGCACTAAGGGGGAGAACAGCACTCGGGGAGTGCTGCACAGTAAGAAGTCTCACAACACCAGATTAAAATCTGACAAGTTTATTTGATAGTAAACCCACAAGCTTTCAAATAAACTTGTTGGATTTTAATCTGGTGTCGTGAGGCTTCTCACTGTGTTTACCCCAATCCAACGCCAGCATCTCCATATCATGAGTGCTGCACAGTCAGAGGTGCTATCTTCCAGATGATGTATTGCACCAAGACTCTGTCTGTCCCGTCTGTATTTGTAAAGTGTTGTATAATGCTATCTTGAGGAGGAGGGGGCTTCTCATGTCTTGAATGATATTCATTACCATAAACAGGTAACGAATTCTTCGGCCTCACTACTGCTGCCAGCGAGGATGGAAAATTTGCTGCCTTGCCAAATCATTGTTCACTACAGCAGGACTGGAGAATTCCAGTCGTGAGTAAAGTCGGAGAATTGTGGTCAATATTTACATTGCCAGATGGATGTATATGGGAGCTTGCTTTGCACAAATTGACTGCCAGGTTTCCCAAATTATGTATGACTATACTTCCCAAAGGTACATTGGCCAGTGTGGGTTTTTAGAGGTGGGCTGTTCTTGATTTGAATTTTGTTTGAAAGAGGAGACTTACATCATGGACAGAGGAATGTCGATGGATGGTAATTAAATTGACTTTCAGAAGGAATCTGACAAGGATCATCACGAAAAGACTAATAGTTGTCGATTGTCAGAAAAACTCATCACTAATGTCCTTTAGGGAAGGAAATCTCCCATCTTTACTGGGTCTGGCCTACATGTGACTCCTTGGCCACAGTGTTTGACTCTCACCGGTTTTTAGGCAACTAAGGATGGGCAATAAATGGTGGCGACGCCCATGTTCCACGAATGAATGAAAACAAAACCTTCAACGGCTTTGGATTCTCAGGATATTCACCAAGCATTGGATTTTTCACCCACTAATAGGAAATGTGAACGTTGTGAGACAGATTAGTTTTTACCCTACTGCTGATTTTAAGAGAGATTTTAAGAGATTTAATGATAAAAATGTTGTTACAATAGTAATCCTGCTCAGCAAGAGAGGAACTGCAGGTTCAGACATTTGGAGTATTTGATTTGATTTATTATTGTCACATGTATTAACATACAGTGAAAATTATTATTTCTTGATCGCTATACAGACAAAGCATACCGTTCACCGAGAAGGAAAGAAGAGAGTGCAAAATGTAATGTTACAGTCAAAGCTAGGGTATGGAGAAAGATCAACTTAATGCAAGGTAGGTCCATTCAGAAGTCTGACAGCAGCAGGGAGGAAGCTATTCTTGAATCGTTGGTACGTGACCTGAGACTTTTGTATCTTTCCCCTGATGGCTTAAAAGGTGCTATATAAAATAAGTTTTGAAATGTTATAACTGTAATTTGTATAGAGCTGTAAAAAAGTTTTAATTCTGCACTGTTTGCAATTCATAGACATGTAGATTTGCAATGGTTTATTTGAGATTTTTATGAATAAAGTACATTTTTGGGAAAAAAAGGTGCTATATAAATTCACATTCTTGCTTTTACTTTGTCTCCCCCTGCGGCTTTCCATCTTTTCTTTTTTGGTGGTAATGGGGACAAAATTGCCTCAAAATTGGCTTTAATTAATGGCAAATTGGCACAGGATTCATGAGGTGTGATGTGGATGAAAAGCACACAGACTGCTTTGCGGACTGGGTGCTGTAGTGTCACTGAAGTTGAGCTATTGTCGGGCGTTGCTCTGTTTCTAAGCATCGTGACCTGAGAGTGTTGCACACTGAATCAAAATAAGGTGATGGAGCTGAGGACTGTTCTATTCCCACAACACTTACATCCCTCACGTTAATGGGTCCATAAATTCCCATCATAAAGACAAAAAGGAGGCAAAGTTTTAGCACGAAAATGAGGGAGTGAATTAGTGAATGAACAACATTTAAATTACAGAGGCAAATCTGCTAATATAATGTCAATGTAAAGAATTAAATTGAGGACACAAATTAAAACTTGACAAGCCAATGAATTCAACAATTACAGTGCTCCAATTTTAAAATGAAGATACTCTGCAATTGTCCAGCAAATATTAAATCCATAATGTGTTTTCATAATTTTAGCTCCATAATAATAGTTCTTTAGTAGCATTCTGAATATCTAAAACATGGTTGTGAATTGCTGACAAAATAACAATTAGATATGAATAATTAAGAAATGATTTACATCTACAAAACAGCTTTTGTGAGCACCAGCCCAGTAAATTGTCTATTACCTTTTATTAATGTAGCTCTCAAAACAATTGCACTTATTTTGGTAAGTCATTTACATATTGATTTAATATTCACGTCCTGTGAATGAAATGAGTAATTATTTTGTTAACATCTAGCAACTTCATTTTTATAATTGCTAACAAGCCACCTTCATCAACAGTTTGCCAAACTCAGCTAGAGAGTTATGTTTGAAAGCCCTTGAATGTGGACATGGACATCACTCTGTGTCCTGGCCTTTGACTGATCCGTAGGAAGTCAGGTAGGTCCTCCAGATGTGGACTTGTAAGGCAGAAGGGACAGAAAACCCAGGAGGTCAACGCCAGACGTTTAGCCCCACAGGCTTGGATGCAGCGTCACAAGGCACATGTAAGTGTGCACCCACTCGCGCACACACTTGTGCGAGTGGGTGAGGTCAGCGAATGCATCTCCAAATACCAAACCGCATCACGAATTTCAGCCACCAGACATCCGTCACTCACCCACCAACAGTCCCTTCGTAGTCATGACTCAGAGTTAACATTTACAAAGTGGCAATTAAATATGAATAATTAATAAATGATTTACCATTTATAAAAGTGGCCTTTGTGAGCACAGTTCCGCATCTGCAGTATTTTGCTTTTATTTGAGCCTTTAATTCACTGCCATTTATCATAGAATTGTGACAGTGCAGAAGAAGGCCATTTGAGCCTATACCAACCACAATCCCAGGTGCTATCTTTGTAATTCCATGTAACCCCCCGACACTAACGTGCAATCCCACTTAGACTTATTCCCCCTAACCTACATATCTAAGGGGCAATTTAGCATGGCCAATCCACTCTTACTGCACATCCTTGGACTGTGGGAGGAAACTGGAGGACCTGGAGGAAACCCATGCAGACACAGGGAGAACATGCAGACTCTGCACAGACAGACCCAAGCTGGGAATCGAACCTGGGTTCCTGGCGTTGTGAGGCAGCAGTGCTAACCACTGTGCTACCGTGCTGTCCATATCTTCCAGAGATGCCATTCTTGAAGAAGTACTGCTCATCTCTTTGGTGGGATTTCTGATTTTTTTCCTTCGCCATCGCTAATCCCCATCTCTCTTTTGGGGTTTAACAAAATGTTTATCAAAACTCACACCATTAACACTCCGCTTTGTCTTATGTATAATCCTTTTGTTGATTTCTGCTTTGTCCAGACATGGTGGCACAATGGTTAGCGCTGCTGATTCTCAGTGCCAGGGACCCAGATTCAATTCCCAGCTTGGATCACTGTCTGTGCAAAAGTCTGCACATTCTCCCCATGTCTGCGTGGCTCCAGTTTCCTCCCACAGTCCAAGAGACATGCTGGTTAGGTGCATTGACCATGCTAAATTCTCTCTCTGTGTACCCAAACAGGCACCAGAGTTGCCTGAAGTTGAGCTATTGTTGGGCTTTGCTCTGTTTCTAAGCATTGTGACCTGAGAGTGTTGCACACTGAAACAAAATAAGGTGACGGAGCTGAGGACTGTTCTATTCCCACAACACTTACATCTCTCATGTTAAAGGGTACATAAATTTCAATCATAAAGACAAAAAGGAGGCAAAGTTTTAGCACGAAAATGAGGGAGTGAATCAGTCAATCAACAACATTTCATTTGTTGAAATGACGAGGGAAATTTCACAGTAACTTCATTGCAGTGTTAATGTAAGCCTACTTGTGGGGTTATGGGGAGAGGGCGGGAAAATGGTGATGAGGAACATATCAGCCATGATCGAATGGTGGAACAGATTTGATGGGCTGAATGGCCTAATTCCTCTTCCATATCTTATGAACTCGTGAATGACAATGACCCAAGTGTCTCTCCCACTCAGTGCCATCTTATCTTAGGCAATCTGATTAAGAAGGATGCAGTCTAGCTCAGGGTCATGATTTTTGGAAGGGCTTCTGTGTGGTAATCAGTTAGATTAAGTGACCCTTTGCCATCTTGTCCAATGTCGATTACTTAGTCAAAGTCCTGGAAGGTTAACGGCTGATTGACTACCCATGTGATCAGTGTCTGAGGCTGAACCAGATGGTTCACAATCCCAGCATCCAACCTGACCCTGAACTGAGCTGCTGACTCCATCACAAAGACGGTCGGCTTCCACCTTGCTCATCTCTATGACTGGTTCTGAGACTCTCTGTCCTCAGTTTTGCTATTTCCAGACTCCACCACTCCAATGCTCTCCTCGTTGGTCTTCTACCTTCCTGAGCTTCAGTTCATTCACAGTGCTTTCCAAGTCTTGCCCAGCCATCAGCCCTCTCTGCTTGTTGACCTACATTGTCCCCCAGGAGGTAGGCCACTCCTTTAGCACACCAAGACCCCTGTCGTCTTCTGCCTGTCCCACAGCAGAATCTGACAATTCCAGCAAATTATGATGGAAACATTTTTTGTGCAGGGAAAGTCTATCTAACGGCACGCATAATTACCTTCTATGATGGAGCACCATGGGATATTTGAATATGTTAAAGAAGTTATACAAATACAAGTTGTTATTATAAGTGCTGTGAGACATCACTCAGTGTGTAATTATTGGCACTAACCACATGCAGTGAACATTCCTTTGTTGTATCTAACAGAAACATAAAAATTAGAAACAGGAATAGGCTATTCAGCCCTTTGAGCCAGCTCCGCCATTCATTATGATCACAGCTGATCATCAAATTCAATTCCTGATCCTCCTTCCCCTCACCATGCTCTTTATCCCTTTTGCCCCAAGAGCTATATCAAATTTCTTCTTGAAATCAGACATTTTGGCCTCAACTACATTCTGTGGTAGTGAATTCCACACATTCACCACCTTCTGGATGAAAAAATTTCTCCTTACCTCAGTTCTAAAAGGTTTATCCCTTATCCCAAATTATGATTGACTCTCCCACCCCTGGGAGCGTTCTTTCTGAATCCACCCCTGTCTAATCCTGTTGGAATTTTATAAGTTTATTACACTCATTACACTGCTTAAACTAAAGTTTCGGGGTTAGGGTGGGCTAGGAGTAAGCTAGGGGTTTTGACGTCAGTCTCTTCTTCATGAGTTCTGTGTTATGAACAAAAGGAGCATGAGCAACCTGCTGTTTTAAAGTCCTACATAGTTGAGAACATGGAAGTGGGAATGGGATGTGGGAGCGGGGGACACCGCTTCCCAAATTCCGCAGCTGTGCCCATATCAGATGATGGTCTGGAAAGCAGCGTACCTAAGACCATAAGATACAGGAGCTGGATCAGGTAATTTGTCCCATCGAGTCTGCAATGCCATTCAATCATGGTAGGTAAGTTTCTCAATCCTCCTGCCTTTACCTTTGATCCCCTTACCAATTAATTATGTATCTATCTTTGACACAAATACAGTCAATGACCTGACCTCCACAGCTTTCTGCGGTAATGAATATCATAGATTCACCATTCTCTGGCTGAAGAAATTCTTCCTCATCTTATAGAACGCCAAGAGTACAGAAGCAGGCCCATTCGGCCCATTGCACCCACTACACTCCCACCCAGGCCCCGTATTCCCCGATTCCAACATATTCACCTTGCTAATCCCCTAACACTAGGGTCAATTTAGCATAGCCAATCAACGTAACCCGCACATCTCTGGGCTATGGGAGCGCCTGGAGGAAATCCACGCAGACATGGGGAGAATGTGTAAACTCCACACAGATAGTGACCTGGGCACGGAGTTGAACTGGGGTCCCTGGCATTGTGAGGCAGCAGTGATAACTGCTTTGCCACCGTGCCTTGGTTCAAAAGGGTCATCCCTTTATTCTGAGCCTGTGCCCTTGGATCCTAGTATTGCCTACTCATAAAAACATCTTCTCCATGTCCACTCTAACCAGACCTTTCAGTATTTCGTCTGTGTGATATCTGCTCAGACAGCAGTGTCTGGTAGCAGTGATGGGCCCTGGTAACTGTATAGGTGATGACAGGGCAATACTGAGAGTGTATATTGTGAGGGGCGCCCACAGCAGAGCAGGCTAGACTGAATCTATACATCTCAAATCCTTTGCCGAGCACATCTTTGAAATGGCGTGGTTCAGCGTGATAAAAATATGGATAGTTGAAATACTTAGAAAGCACTCAGCCGTTTAAACTTTGCAATGCAAAAAAAAAACTTATGCATTCTAACATGGTCACTCATGAGTAACTCGGAATATATTTTCCGATTAAGTTTAAACAGCTTGAATCATTTTTGCGAGACAGATGCTTCACGAGGCTCCATACAGATGCTGTCATAATAATAATGATATTTCTGACAGATTGAAAATGTAATTTAAGGCAGATCTTTGAAACAATTCCACAAAAAAAAACACATCGTTACTGCAGAAATTACAGCCATATCAAAGCGCCTTTGACAAGTTGGATACACTCAAATTGTTTCAATAAAATGTCTGTGTTGGTGGATTAGTCCACTGGACAATGGAACACCTTCAACATTGTTCAAGTACGTTGCCATGGTATCAGTGAGATCTCAATTCCACTGCGTACCAGGACTGTTCACTTCGTCAATAAAACAAAACTTGTCCCCCTGTAATTAGGAGAAAGCATTAGCAATGTGGATAAAGGAGACTGCACTTCCATTCCTTGTACGTTTCTGTGCCCAGGTATCTGTTGAAACCCTCCCTTCCTTTGACTGTTCCTTTCTCCTCAGATAACTGCCTGCGTGGAGTTTGCACTTTTTCCCCATGCCTGCGGGGGTTCCCTTTGGATGATCTGGTGCCTTCCCACACTCCAAAGGTGTGCATGTCAGGGAGATTAGCCAAGCTAAATTACCCTTAGTGTCACAAGGTGTGGCTGGGAGTGGGATCCAATGCAGTAAGGAGACAGAAGAGAAGGTTGAGACCAGCGCGGAAGTTAAACGGAGCATGTTAAATAGTAAAGGTAGTGTCAATAATCCTGGTACTAGAAAGAACAGGCAAGACCAAGGTAGAAAACAAGGGAGGTTTGCATTTATTTCAATGCAAGAGGCCTGACGGGCAAGGCAGATGAATTCAAGGCATGGGTAGGTACATGAGACTGGGATATTATACATGGCTAAGGAATGGACAGGGCTGGTAGCTCAATGTTCCAGGGTACAGATGTTATAGGAAAGATCAAATAGGAGATAAAAGAGGAGGAGGAGTTGTGTTTTTGATCAGGGAAAACATCACGGCTGTACTGAAGGGGGATATTTCTGAGGGTTTGCCCAAATGGCTAGAATTGAGAAATAAGAAGGGCGAGATCATTTTGATAAGGTTGAATTATAGGCCCTAAAACAGTCAGTGGAAAATTGAGGAGCAAATATATAAAGAGATCACAGATAGATCCAAATAAAATAGAGTGGTAATAGGAAGAGACTCTACGATTCCCAACATTGACTGGGGTAGCCATAGTATTAGGGGCTTGGATGGAGAGAAATTTGTTAAGTGTATTCAGGAGGAATTCCTCATTCAGTATGTGAGTGGCCCAACTAGAGAGGGAGCAAAATTTGACCTTCTCTTGGGAAATAAAGAAGGCCAGTTGAAGAAGTATTAGTGAGGGATCACTTTGGGACCAGTGAACACATTTTCATTTGTTTTAAGAAAGCTATGGAGAATGATATCTCTGGCCCAAAGTTAAAATTCTAAATTGGGGTAAGGTCAATTTTAATGGTATTTGACAGGAACTTTCAAAAGTTAATTGGGGGAGTCTGGGCAGGCAAAGGGACATTTGGTAAGTGGGAGGCTTTCAAAAGTGTGAGAGTTCAGAGTAAGTGCATTCCTTTCAGGCTGAATGGCAAGGCTAGTAGAAGGAGGAACGCTGGATGATTTGAGATATTTAAGACGCTGGTCAAGAAGAACATAGAACATAGAACAATACAGCACAAACAGGCCCTTCGGCCCACGAGTTGCGCCGATCACATCTACCAATCCACAGACCTATCTATAACCCCCTATCCTATTCTTTTCCATATACTCATCCAGAAGTCTCTTAAAAGACCCCAGTGAGTTTGCCTCAACAACCTCCGACGGCAGTCGGTTCCATTCACTCACCACCCTCTGAGTGAAAAACCTACCCCTGACATCTCCTTTGTATTTGCTTCCCTGCACCTTAAATCTATGTCCTCTCGTATTGACCATATCCGCTCGGGGAAATAGTCTCTGAGAGTCCACCCTATCTATTCCTAAGAAGGAGGCATATGACATGCATAGGCAACTGAGATCAAGTAGATCCCTTGACCAGTTGAGAGAGTGTAGGAATTGAGTTAAGAGAGAAATCAGAAAGGCAAAAAGGGGACATAAGGCTGTTTTTGGCAGTTAAGGCAAAGGAAAATCTAAAGAGCTTCTATAAATGCATGAAGGACAAAAAAAGTAATTAAGGAGAGAATAGGGTCTTTTAAGGATCAACGAGAGATGGGTGAGATCCAAAGTGCATATTTCTCATGAGTATTTACTGTTGAGAAAGGTATAGATGTTAGGAAACTTGGGAAATAAATAGTGATAAGGACATAAGAAGTGGGAGCAGGAGTAGGCCATCTGGCCCCTCGAGCCTGCTTTGCCATTCAACAAAGTCATGACTGATCTTTTCGTGGACTCAGCTCCACTTTCCCGTCTGTTCACCATAACTCTTAATTCCTTTATTGTTCAAAAATTGATCTGTCCTTGCCGTAAAAACATTCAATGAGGGAGCCTCAATTGCTTCACTCAACAGGGAATTCCACACACTCACAACCCTTTGTGTGAAGAAGTTCCTTCTTAACTCAGTCCTAAATCTGCTTCCCCTTATTTTGAAGCTACACTCCCTACTTCTAGCTTCACTGCCAGTGGAAACAACTTCCCTGCTTCTGTCTTATCTATTCCCTTCATAATCTTACATGTTTCTATAAGACCTCTCCTCATTTTTCAGAATTCCAATGAGTCTACTCAGTCTCTCCTCATAAAGCAACTCTCTCAGCTCCTGAATCAACCTAGTGAATCTCCTCTGCACCCCCTCCAGTGCCAGTATATCCTTTCCCAAGTAAGGAGACCAAAACTGTACACAGTACTCAGGTGTGGCCTCGCCAGCACCTTATACAGCTGCAAAATAATCTTGTTGTTTTTGAACTCCATCTCTCTAGCAACGAAGGAGAAAATTCCGTTTGCATTCTTAATTACCTGCTGCACCTGCAAACCAACACCTTGAAATTCTTGCACAAGGACACCCAGGTCCCTCTGCATAGCAGCATGCTGCAATTTTTTACCATTTAAATAATAGTCCATTTTGCTGTTATTCCTACCAAAATAGGTGACCTCATATTCACCAAGTTTGTACTCCATCTGCCAGACCCTCACCCACTCATTAGACTCTCTATTTTCTTTTGCAGACTTTCAGCGTCCTCTGGACACTTTGCTTTGCCAATCACTTTCATGTCATCCATGAATTTTGACACACTACACTTGGTCCCCAACTCCAAATCATCTATGTAAGTCATAAACAATTGCAGTCCCAATACTGATATTTGCAGCACACCACTAGTCTCTGATCGCCAACCAGAAGAACACCCATTTATCCCCACTCTTTGCTATCTGTTAGTTAGCCAATTCTCTATCCATGCTAATACATTATTCATAACACTGTGCTAGCCTTGGGACCAGCTTAATGTAAAAACTGGGTGGCATGGATATGTTGAGTCGAAGGAACTGATTCCATGCTGTAAATCTCTATGACTCAATGTGCTAGTTCTGGGGATAGGGTGAAGGGGAGGACCTAGGCTGGATGAATTTTTCGGTAAATCAATGCAGACACCCTGAGCTGCAAGGCTTCAATGGTTCTATGGAAACAGTTAAGCAAGTGGTTAAAATAGCACTGAATCCTGGACTTCAGAAATATTGAATAAATTACAAAGGAAAGGAAATAATGACCATATTGGTTTGGCCTCGTGGAATACTGTGGACAGGGGAGGTGGTATAATCAAAGTTTTAGAAGGACGTGAAGGGGAAAGGTCACCACCTAAGGTCATTCAGCCATGGGATATCAAACAGTTGGAAACTCCACAAAATTTGAGGCAGTTCCATAGCACAGTGGTGAGCACTGCTGTTTCATAACGGCAGGGACCCATGTTCGATTCCCTGCTCGGGTCACTGTCTATCTGGAGTTTGCATGTTCGCCTTGTGTCTGTGGTGGGTTTCTTCTGGGTGTTCTGGTTTCCTCCCACAATCTGAAAGGCATGTTGGTTAGGTGCATTGATCTGAACAGGTACCGACAGTAGTGTGGTGACTAGGGGAATTTCATATTAACTTCATTGCAGTGTTCATGTAAGCCTGCTTGTGACTAATAAATAAATTTTCCATGGGACATACTTGAATGTACATTATAACTACCAAGAATATTGCTACTGTATTGAGGCATCCCAAGCTTGCAGTATGATGTAAAGAGAGAAGTTAAAATTTACTGCACTTTTTGTAATATTCCATTTGAAATAATGAGAAAGGTCGGAAGATTCTAGCCAGACTTTAGGTTTCAAGCCAATAAACAAAGATTTGATGCTAGTCCATCAATCATAGAATGTCTACAGTTAAGAAGGAGGCCATTTGGCCCGTCGCGTCTGCATCAACCACAATCCTACCCAGGCTCTATCCCCACATTCCAATATATTTACCCAAGCCACTCCCTCTGAAACTAAGGAGCAATTTAGCATCGTCAATCCACCTATCCCGTACATCTTTGGACTGTGGGAGGAAACCAGAGCACGTGGAGGAAATCATGCAGACATGGGGAGAATGTGCAGACTCTATGCAGACAGTGACCCAAGCAGGACTTCAATCTCAGGACCCTGGTGCTGCAAGACAGCAGTGCTAACCACTGTGCCACCTTGTTTCCATGTGAAACTTTAAGTGGGATTTTCCTGTTTTGCCGCTATTTCTCATCAAAATCAACGGACTTTTGGCTGTGCTCCAAATTTTCTAAACCTGCCACTATCAATTGCCTCTGTTTCTCACTTCATAGAAGCTGCCTGACCTGCTGAATGTTTCCGGCATTTTGTCTTTTTACATTAGGGAATTAAATAACATTGCCTGGACAATGAACATGCACTATCCAAATGAAGCACAGGCGGAATGGACTGAGAAGATAAATTAGACACGCCTATCCCATAAAAATGTGTTATGTTATGATGTGCAATTAAACCAGCATTAAAGTTAAAGTATTTCAAGGTGTGAAGTAATTGAATCCTGGAAGCGATATCACTGCAATTTATTGACCTATTCAGAAACTTCATGAAAGGTGCAATATTTAATTGAACATCACAAATTGAAAAGAATTGAATATTTAAAAAAGCCAGATTTAAAATTCCTCGTGATTTCTAATTAATATTCAACTCTGTGCTGGAATGTACCACCTGCTAGTGTCTGTACATTGCAATATTTTGAAATAGACATTCCATGATTTATGGTCTTACTGATGGATGTTGGTTCAGGTTAAACACTCAAAGCATTTTATGGAGCCCGCCTGAATCATACATTTTGCATCTTGAATTTGGCTCGATTAAGCATGATGGGCTTCACTTCAGGTTTGATTCAAATGACCCAGCTGGGAGCTTTTATTGAACAAAGTTTGTTTAAGAATATAGTCAACATGTATAGTAAGAAAATTAGCAATAACTTTTATCAATTACAAACAAGAAACAAAACAACCATTGTCATGTATAACCCTTAATGAATATCTGTAATGTGTTAGAATTAAACTAAAACCTTTGACATAGACAAAGCCTTTTAAACAGTTTCAATGAGCAAAGTCTATTGCTCATGTGATAATGGAAGTTTGGTTGAAGTCTACAGTTCTTTGGGTCCCCTCCGAACAGTTTGCAGACAAGACAGTTTCCCAAAACATCAGAGAGAATCTGATCCAGCCCCCAACGACAGCAAAATTTCACCCTTCTGGAAAACAAGTTCTTGTTTTCAGCTAATCAACAGGGAGAGAGGGAAAGCATTTCTCCTTAGCTTGCTGTCCCTTCAGAACTAAAACTCAAACCTGCAGCTCCAAACTGAAACTGAAACTGAATCCCTGACACCTGATCTGTCCAAAGTTTTCTTTTCATCCTCCCAACAATGACATCACCTCAGGCTGTGAGCATTTCAACAAAACTCTTAAAGGTACATTAACACCACAACTACTCCAAAATTAGGTGTTCTGACACAACCTTTTAATTCCTCTCTGTCCACAGGGAAAGTGCCAGAGGACTGGGGGATGCCTAATTTGGTTCCACTCTTCCAGAGATGAACCAGAGCATTTCAGGCTGGTGTGTCTCATGTCAGTGATAAGGAAACTATTTGGAAAAACTTCTGGAGGAGAGAATTAATATCCACTCAGAAAGGCATGAGTTAATTAGGGATAGTCAGCATAGCTTTGTCAAGCCTAATGAACTTGTTAGAATTTTTCAAAACTGCGATCAGATATGTGGAAGTGCAGGTAATGTAATTTATACGGATTTTAGTAAAGCTTTTGACAAGGTCCCCATGTAGGAGATTGCTTGAGAAGATCCCCTCTATGTATTTTCAGAAACTTCCAAAGTGATGGCCATTACAGTAAGCCCCCCTGTGCAAAACTGGAACTCACTTTGCAGCTATGAAACTTAGATCAGGAGGGGCATCTCGCATTGGTTTCTCCTTCCTTCCCCAGGATGACAGTGAGGCCAAATGATTTTCACTGATTTACAGAATAGAACAGCAGCAGAGGACCATCACTGAGCACCGAATCTGCACAGGCTTTATCAGAAGAGCAATCCTGTTAGTTTCACTGTCAAGAACACGTAATTATGATATTATAGATCAGTACAACTTTTTTAAAGATACATTTTTGGTTTCATTGAGTTTAAAAGCCTTTTTCAAAATCAAAATATGGATTGGTAACATGGCACCTTCAGTGTTTGTTCAAACCTTGTTAGGCTCATATCTCCAGAGCTCATAAAATTGCAAAGACTCCTTCAGGGATGTCCATAGAATATTTAAAAAAAACTGAAAATAACCCTTTTACTTTTGAGATTACAGGAGACAGGAAGCGACTTCAAAGAACTATGACTTAAATAATTTCTGTGCCTTGTGAAACAGTGACTCCCTGAAAATTAGCATAGCAGCTATTTGAATGTTTTAATGGCATATAGTCTAGTTGAGAGCAGTCATTTGGTGTGCAAAATCCCTAGGAAAAGCTCTGAGAGAAAACATCAAAGAGGGTTCTTGGCCAAAGGAAGACAAAGGGAAAGTATTAAGAAATCAATTGCTGTTCAGCCACAAGAGTCCAGGCACATGGCATAACCACAGAATTCATGAGGAACAGGAAACTTTGCTTCTCTTCCAGAGTCTACCTGAGAAGGAAAACCTCAGAATATTTAAGCTATCGCAACTTCTGTACTGACTCTCGATTTTCAATGAGTTAATTTCTCCAAGCAAGAATTTCACACAATGACCATAATGTCTCAGAGACTGATTTGAAATCTTATCTTTCAAGAATGATCTTTTCTCTTTACCTGCATTTTAACTTTTGTATCTGTAGTTTACTTAATAACAAGTTAATAATTCATTTACTGATGAAGGAGCAGTGCTCCAAAAGCTCGTGCTGCCAAATAAATCTATTGGACTTTAACCTGGTGTTGTGAGACTTCTTACTGTGACCACTCAGTCCAAAGCCAGCAACTCCATATTTTAGTTAATAAAGTTATCATTTTTACTCAAATAACTTATGTCAATTATCATAGAACCATAGAATCCCTACAATGTTTAAAGCTCATCCAGCCCATCAAGTCTCCACTGACTCCAAAAGAACACTCCTCCCATGCTTTCCCCGCCATCCTATCCCTGTAACCCCTCATATTTACCACAGTTACCTAGCCAATACATCTTGGACAGGAAGGGGCAATTGACCATGGCTAATCCATCTAACAGACACATCTTGGGTCACTGAGGGGCAATATGACAAAGCCAATCCACCTAACCCACACATTTTTGGAACGTGGAAGGAAACCTATAAGTAGAATATGCAAACTCCATACTGTGTGCTGTTTCTGAATAAATTAGATTTTATCCTGTTTAAGGTGAAAGCTTTGCTGAAGGTTAATTTTAAATGGAATCATTCATCAAATAAAAGTGTGTATATTGGTACATGGTATTGTGGCGCAGAGGGTAGCATCTTTTGGTCAGAAATTCCGAGTTCGAGTCCCAACCCAGCACCTGATGGCCAAGGAATATGTGTACGTAATGCAGTCAAACAGGTTGAGTGGCAGCCTGCAAATCTTTCCAAAGACGCCAATGGCTGGTGGTAAGATTGGGAGCGACTCCTGGTCAGCCATATTTGATATGGAGCGATGCTCTTTAAGCTTTAAGCCTCTGGTGACAGACTGCTGATCTGTTCTGGGAATTACTAGTATGGAAACAGATCGAAGTCTACCTTAATGCGCAACTAGTTTTGGGGAAGACAGTTGGAAAACCTACATAATTGCTGACAACTTCTCAGATCATGGGACCATCTTGATGTGATCGTGACTTCCAGTAACTCATTCTATTTCATTATCCCTGCATTTTCTCCGTCTTTTTCAATTCTCTTTTGAAGGCTACTATTAAATTTTTAGCCACTACCCAACTGGATAGCACATCCCAAATACTGATCATCCATTGTGCAAAGAATGTTTTGTCTTTCATTTGATTGTAGTTTTCTTTTGCCGATTACCTGAAACCTGTGCTTTCTGGTTTTTCGCTCTCCCTTCTTTGCAAAGAGTATCAAAACACATCACAGTTTTATAAACGTACGTTTACAAGTGCCTTTCACACCCAAACCACTCTGAAGCCAATCAGTTACTTTGGAAGTATGGTCATGGTTGTAATGGAGGAAAAGTGTTAGCCGATCAATACACAAAGTCCCATAACAAGAACAATGGAGTAACGTCCAGGTAGATAAATATTGGACAAAATCGTAGGGGAGAATTCCTCTTCTGTAAATGTGTGTATTGGGAAATGTTATGCCCATATGAAGAGGCAAAGGGAGCCTTGGTTTAACATCTCCATCCAAAACAAGGCACCTATGATAGCAGAGTGATTAGCACTGCTGCTTCACTGTGCCAGGGACCTGGGTTCAATTCCTGGCTCGGGTCACTGTTTGTATGGAGTTCGCACATTCTCCTTGTGTCTGCGTGGGTTTCCTCTGGTTTCCTCCCACAGTCCAAAGATGTGCGGGTTAAGTTGATTGGCCACGCTAAAATTTCCCCTTAGTGTACTAGGATGCTTAGGTTAGAGGGATTAGCGGATAAAATATGCAGGGATATGGGTAGGCCCTGGGTGGGATTGTGGTCAGTGCAGACTAGATGGGCTGAAGGGCCTGTTTCTGCACTGTAGGGTTTCTATGATTCGAATATGTTCAAGTATTTGGAATAGGACTTGAATTCATGCCCACCTTGCACAGAGCTCGGATTCTGCCATCGAACCTACAGCAGGTATTGAACCAGGTATCTTTAAGTCGATACAATTTCATGCTTGATTAGGGAGTGCCTTTATCAACCTTGCGTAGGCAACTTGCATTTGATTGGGCAAAATTATCATTTTTTTATTTTTTATATTTTTATTATTCATTCATGGGACATCGGTGTTTCTGGCTGGTCAGCATTTATTACCCATCTCTAGTTGCTCTTGAAAAGGGCAAATATAACTGGTTAAGTATGTTGTTAATTATGTTATGTAAGGCTGCAATGTTTGTTTTGAACTGAATTAATGCAGAGTTCTGTTGTTTTGTGCTTACCCTGGGATATATCAGAATGGGGCTTGATTAGGTTGATTCGCTAGTTAGGTCACATGACTGTGTACTGTTAGGCTTGCACAGAGAACTGAAGTTCAGCCTGTTTTGGGATTTTTAGAGAGAATTCCTTTCTCTGTATCTCTTGCTCTGTCTGAAGCGGAGGTTGGAATCTGCTAAGAAACATTTTCCTCTGAGATTCCACTTTTTGGGAGTGGAGCTTTCTCTGGAAATTGCTGCAGGGGAATTAGAAGACTGTTGGAATCATTCTTCAGGAGTGTCAGAAGGCTGGAAATCTAATACCAAGCACCTTTGGTTTCTGTGTTAACCAGTTCTAAAGAAGGGATTTATGTTTGTGTGGGATACTGCTAAACTGGAACAATAAAGACAGGTAGAATTATATTTTGTTATGTTTAAGCATTTTATTAGGTAAAAGTTTGATAAATCTTTTGTTATATCTAACTGTTTTCTTAAATAAAATGTGTTTTGATAAAAGCCTCCTAGTGGGTCACTGGAATTATACCTGGAGTGAAACACCTCATACCTACCCCAACCAAATGTATAAGTTAAGGAATAAAAGCAAAACACTGCAGATGTTAGAAACTGAAAAGGAAATAGAAAATGCTGGAAATTCTCAAGCAGGCCTGACAGCATCTGTATGGAGAGAATAGACCCAACATTCTGAGTCCAGATGACCCTTTGTCAGCTCTGAAATGTTGACTCCATTCTCTCACCACAGATGCTGTCAGATTACTGAGCTTTTCCAACATTTTCTGTTTTTGTGCAAGTTAGGGGCTTGGCTAACTTCATAATATACATTGGAGTTTCTGCTCTGGTCCCTAACACCCTCCATCAGACCTGCTGAGTATTTTCTACATTTTTTTCAGATTTCCAGCATCCACAGTATTCTGCCGTTGTATCAAATTGGAAAGACATCCAAAGACAGGGGCAAAGAACCAGAGAACACCAAAAAAGAGCGACTGGTAGAAAGAGTAGAGAAGGAGAGGGAGAGAGCATGGGTGTCGAGTTCAGTTGTTCGATATTTGACTATGTATATCTGGTATCTGCTCACCGCGCGCGATTAGTTGGGCTTGGGTGTGGTTTCTGAGAAAAATAATTTGAACTGCCAGCAAATTGCTGGAAGCACCAGAGCAGACAATTAAAGTATAAAATTAAACTCCTGTTCACCATGCAACCTGGAATAAGATGGCTTGGTGGCACAGTTGTTAACACTGCTGCCTCACAGTGCTAGGGACCTGGGCTCAATTCCTGGCTTGGATCACTGCATGTTCTCCCCGTGTCTAGGTGAATTTCCACTGGGTGCTCCGGTTTTCTCCCACAGTTCAAAAAATGTGATGGTTAGTTGCATTGACCATGGTAAATTATCCCTTAGTATATCCAAACAACCAATAGAGTGTGGCAACTAGGGGAATTTCACAGTAACATTATGACAAGTGTTAATGTATGTTTACTTGTGACTAATAAATAAAATCTAACTTAACTTTCATAGAATCACAGAAACCCTACAGTGCAGAAGAAGGTCCTTTGGCCCATCAAGTCTGCACCAGGCACAATTCCCCCCAGGCCTTACCCCCATATCCCTACATATTTTACCCACTAATCCCTCTAAACCTATGCATCTCAGGATAAAAAGCGGCAATTTTAGAATGGCCAATCAACCTAACCTGCACATCTTTGGACTGTTGGAGGAAACCGGAGCATCCGGAGGAAATCCACAGAGACACAGGGAGAACGTTCAAACTCCACACAGACAGTGACCCAAGCCGGGAATCGAACCCAAGACCCTAGAGCTGTGAAACAGCAGTGCTAACCACTGTGCTACTGTACCGTCCTTTGTGTATCATCTACTGTTGTTTGTCATTTACATGAACAATTTGGATGAGAATATAGGAGGCATGGTTAGTACATTTGTGGATGACACCAAAATTGGTGATGTAGTGGACAGTGAAGCAAGTTATCTAAGACCTCAGTTGGATCTTGATCAAACGGGCCAGTGGGCTGAGGAATGGCAGACAAATTTTAATTCAGATAGCTGCGAGGTGTTGCATTTTGATTGGACAACCCAGGGCAAGACTTATAAAATCAATGATAGTGTCCTGGCAAGTGGTGTCAAACAGGTACGTAACCTTTTGAAAGTGGCATCACAGGTAGGCAGGGTGGTGAAGAGGGCATTTGGCACATTTGTTTTTATCAGTCAGAGAATTGGGACATATTGTTACAACTGTACAAGAATTGCTAAGGTCACAGTCGGACCACTGCATACAATTCCGATCACCCTGCTACAGCAAGGATGTTATTAAGCTGAAATGGGTGCAAAAAAGATTGATAGAGATGTTAGCAGTACTGGAAGGCTTCAATTATAAGGAGAGGCTGAATAAGAACAGGAGGAATAGGCAGGAATAGGCTGATCTTTTGTGGATTCAGCTTCACTTACCTACCCACTCACCTGGTGGAGGCTAGGGCTTTTTCCCTGGAGCATAGGAGCATGAGGGGTGACCTTATACACGTTTATAAAATCATGAGAGGCATAGATAAGGTGAATTGCCAAGGTCTTTCCCCCAGGGTAGGAGAGTCCAAAACTAGAGGGCATAGGTTTAAGGTGAGAGGGGAAAGATTTAAAAGGGAACTGAAGGGTAACTTTTTTACACAGAGGGTGTTGCATATATGGAATGAGCTGCCAAAGGAGGTGGTAAAGATGAGCACAATTACAACATTTAAAAGATATTTGGACAGATACATGGATGGGAAAGGTTTAAAGGGATATGGACCAAATGCAGGCAAATGGGACTAGTTCAATTTGGGAAGACTGAAGAATTAATTGGGCCAAAGGGCCTGTTTCCGTTCTGATATACCTGTACATATCCTCACCGGCATAAAATACAAAATTGAGGGGCACAGATAGGAACATAGAGAGGGAAGCATATAAACAATCTGAGAGACAAAGGGAAAGAGAAAGAGATGTGGAAAGCAGCAGGAAAAAGAATGGAGCAAAGAAAGAGAGCAGGCGAGAGATAGGTAAAGAGAAATACAAAATGGTAAAAAAAATTGAGAAATTGCAGCAGAGAAGAACAACTGAGAAGAAAAGACAGAAGAGGAAAGAGAATCTGATCGAAAGACAGTGAGAGGGAGGAGCAGAAAAGAGAGGCAGAATAAGAGAGGAAGATTGAGGCAAACATAGAAAAAGAATGGTAGAGAGAAAAGAGCAAAGACAGAATGGTAAGGGGCAGAAAAGGAGGGGAGGACACAGTGAAGGAGACAGAGAGGAAATTCGACAGTGATAGAGAGAAAGTTAACTCTGGAATTCCAGCCCATTATGAAGTGACCTCAGGAGATGGAAAAATCTAAGCTCCCCCTTTACTCCATAGAGGGAACACTGACATCCTCCACTTGTGTGGAAATGAGTTAAATCTTGTTCCACAGGAAAATTGGCTTCTTTTATGAAAATAAACCAGTGTATGTGTTCATGAAGACTCACTTCCTCACATGCTTTTCTTTTCTGTAGGATGGGAGCACTTTAAGAAGAAGTCACTTTAGTTTCGCAATTTCTAAAATCTGGTAATCTCATTGATCTCCTCAGCCCTGAATAGGTAAGAGCTTTATGATAATGTTCAGGTAATTGCAAACTAGTGTAATAAACTCGATCAATTCTACCCAGCGTACTCTATATAAACAAACTCCCTCCTTCATCCGGGAGGGGTCAGTTTATCCTTCAGCCAACACGGTCTGATGTGTAGCAGCACAAGTGGGAAATCAAACTATGGGTGACATAGAAACTAGCGCCACATATCCGCTCTCCATGTGTTTTAAGTTCTCTGCTAGATTATTAAATCTGAAAATCCACTCCAGACGTCTCTTGGTGAAACTCGTACAATCATTAGAACTTGATCGAGAGGTGATAAGGAAAGAACTTTCATTTCTAAGAATCATTTAACCGTGCCACACACAAGGATACCATTTGGCTATGTCAAGACTTGGTGTTTTAAAGACCTTTTCAATCAGTCCCACTGTAAGGAATGGTTATCCAATAACCTTATAAAATTTCTTAGAAAATTGAGTATTACAGAGACAGGTACCCTCTTATTAAGAAAGTTGCTACAGCAAGCAGCTATGCTGACAAGCACAAGATAGGAAAGGCCTCTTAGCCAATAACCTGTCTCTGGTGCAGACTCTTATACAATGCACTCCGAAAACCTGATAAAGTGAGGGCCGATGGCTAACTGCCTGAGTAAACAGGCTGAGCAGGATTTTACAGCCTTGCTCGGGTGAGACATAAGAACATAAGAAATAGGAGCAGGCGTGGGCCATGTAGCCCCTTGAGCCTGCCCTGCCATTTAATAAGATCATGGCTGATCTGAAGTGGATCAGTCGCACTTTCCCGCTTTCTCCCCATAACCCTTAATTCCTTTATCGATCAGAAATCTATCTATCCGTGACTTCAACGTATTCAATGAGGTAGCCTCCACCACTTCAATGGGCAGAGAATTCAGAGATTCACTACCCTCTAAGAGAAGAAGTTCCTTCTCAACTCTGTTCTAAACTAGTCCCCACCCCCCCACCTCCTTCTTTTGAGGCTGTGCCCTCTAGTTCTGGTTTCCTTTCTAAGTGGAAAGAATCTCTCTACCTCTACCCTATCTAGCCCCTTCATTATCTTATAAGTCTCTGTAAGATTCCCCCCTCAGCCTTCTAAACTTCAATGAATACAGGCCCAATCTACTCAACCTCTCCTCATAAGCTAACTGGAGACTGGAGATTTCTGCCAGAGGTCAAAAGAGATTTTCGTTGTCAGACTCTTGTCTGCTCCAATTCCATGGTGGGCGAGGTGATAAAGTTCCGGTCGTTGTCCTGACAAGAAACAAGCCACAAAGCAATTTTTAAAAACTATTCATTTATGGGGTGTGTGCATCACTGGCTAGGCCAGCATTTATTACCCTCCTTTAATTGCTCCTTGAGAAGGTGGTGGTGAGCTGCCACTGCACTATACACGGTGCAGGTGCACCTACTGCGCTGTTAGGGACGGAGGCACTATTAATGGATTTTGACCCAATAATAGTGGAGGTATAGTTCTAGTGACCACATTACAGGAAGGACATAATTGGTCTAGAGAGAGTACAGGGGAGATTTACAGGAATTTTGCCAGGCTTGAAAATTGCACCATGAGGAGAGATTGGATAGGCTGGGGTTGTCTTCCTTAGAACAGAGGGGTGACCTACTTGAGGTGTAAAACATTATGTGTGGCTCACACAGAGCAGAGAGAATAGGCTTCGTTTCCTCCTAGTTGAGAGGTCAGGGGGCAGACATTTAAAGTAATTGGTGGAAGGATTTGAGGGGATATTTGAAAACATTTTTCATCACAGGAGTAGTGGAATGCAGCGGGATGGGAAAATCTCATTGAAGGAGCATGAACAGTTGGAAAATTCCAGTTGTACTCTGTTTCTCTTTCCATTGAGAGTGCTAGACCTGCTGAATATTTCCAACATTTTCTGCTTATATCTCTTCCAACTTTCAGGGCATACTAATAGGTTACATCCCCACCCCTTCCCTCACTGCTGTCTCCACCCCTCCAGCCTCACACCCCAAACCCTCCTCCCCCTGCCCCAACTTCCATTTGCCAGTATTTTGTCTGATTAAGACTCTGTGAAATATTTGGGGCATTCTTTCCACAGTAAAATATGCCATATGAATGCAAGTTGTTGCTGTTGTTGAGAATGGCATTGAGTGACTAACCCAAACATCCATCTACTCAATAATTTTTGGTGTATCCAGATCACCAATAACCTGTCCTTGTCCTCCTCTGCCGAAACTATAGTTAAGGATGCCCGTCAAAGCTTGTATTTTCTCAAAAGACTAAGGAAATTTGATTACAACTCTCACCAACTTTTACACATGCACCATAGAAAACATTCTTTCTGGTTGTATCACCATTTGGTATGGCTCCTGCTTTGAACAAGACTGCAAGAAATTACAATGGGTTGTGAATGTAGCCCAATCCATCACGTAAACCAGCCTCCCATCCACTGATTCTGTCTATGCTTCCTGCTGCCTTGGCAAAGCAGCCGGTACAATTGAGAATGCCACGCACCCTGGACATTCTCTCTTCTACCTTCTTCCACCAGGAAAAAGATACAAAAGTCTGAGGTCATGTATCAACTGATTCAAGAACAGCTTCTTCCCTGCTACCTCAAGCTTTTGAACGGACCTACCTCGCACTAATTTGATCTTTCTCTGCACCCTAGCTACGACTGTAACACTACATTCTGCACCCTCTCCTTTCTTTCTCTATGAATGGTATGTTTGGTCTGTGCAGCGTGCAAGAAACAATACTTTTCATTGTATACTAATATATGTGACAATAATAAATCAAATCAAATCAAAATCACCTTTCCGCAGTGATTTCAAAATCACACATCAACCTTGCGTGGAATTCAATGCTAGTCCTCAAAAAATTAAGACTTACTTCAAATGCTCCATTATTTTAAGGCTTGACTGGTTTGTGAAGTGAAGTTTGCTAATTCATCACATTGACTAATCTCAAAGTTGCCACACTCAGTATAACAAATAGCTGAAAAAAAAACCCAGAACGATCAAATATCTACTGCCACGTTTGCACAATTTCTGAGACAGTTTCTTAATCATTATTGGTTTAAATTAACTCTGATGCCAACTTAGACCTTGCTGTTTTTTAACTTCCAGTAACAGCATGATGTAATTATAATCAGGCATATTGTAAGTATGGTTTTGTTATCATTTATCAAAAGTGACAGGTTAAAAAATTAGATGCGTGTTAAAAAAAAGCTTTTGTTTGTGATGGTAAGGGAGTATTAGCTGCTTATTATCTCTTGTTTTGATCAGAATGCCCCAGCGCAGTCCATGATAAAGTCAGCCTTTGTTCACAATGGAACATTGTGATGTGGGCTATTTCCAGTCCCGGGTCACCATCTTCTTTCGTGCAGATGTGGGTGCGAATTTATTTTGAGGCGGGTTATTTTTACACTGGATCTCTACTTTATTTAGGGTGGCATTATAGCACAGTGGTTAGCACTGCTGCTTCCAGGTTCGATTCTCAGCTTGGGTCACTGTCTGTGTGCAGTCTGCACGTTCTCTCCGTGTCTGCGTGGGTTTCCTCCAGGGGTTGCAGTTTCCTCTCACATTCTGAAAGATGTGCTGGTTAGGGTGCATTGACCCAAACAGGAGTGTGGCGACTAAGGGAATTTCACAGTAACGTCATTGCGGTGATAACATAAGCTTTACTTGCGACGAATAAATAAACTTTATTTGCTAAAGGTGAGTTGACTGCCTGGGATTTTGTTGTGATGAAGGGATTGCTCGTTTGTGGGTAAGGATTGTGAATGTTCTTTGCGCCAAGACTTCCTCATTGTTGTGTTTTATAATGATATAATGACAGCAGTCATTTATAAGAGATTGAATAAACACAACATGGGTTTATTTATTAAAACCAGGCTCATAAACATATCGTATGCTTGAAGACATCGACAGTGGGCTCGTATGTGCTGTGTTCTGCTCACAGGCAAAAATGAAACTGAGACTGGATCACATACCACTTTTCCTTTCTAGTGAAGCCTTGTTACTATGGCTTATAGGCATATTACAACATCCCCCTTCTTTTACAGCTACCTTCCTCCCTTCCACAATCGATGTTTGTGTTTAGTTACTGTTGCATGGGTAAATCGATAGTCGGGATTTTACGACTTCACTCAGGCAAGGCTTGTAAAATCTCGCCTGAGTCCAATGGAGAAATCCGTCCTGAAAACTGCAGTTTTGGTCACCGCATTTGCAGAACGATATATTGGCCTTGGAGGGAGTGTAGCGAAGGTTCACTGGACTGATACCAGAGTTGAGGGGGTTAGCCTATGTGGAGAGATTGAGTAGACTAGGTTTGTATTCGCTGGAGTTTAGAAGGTTGAGGGGGGATCTTATAGAGACGTATAAGATAATGAAGGGGATGGATAGGGTAGAGGTAGAGAGATTCTTCCCGCTTAGAAAGGGTAGCAGAACTAGAGGGCACAGCCTCAAAATAAGGGTGAGGGTTAGATCGGAGTTGAGGAGAAACTTCTTCACTCAAAGAACCTTTGGAATTCTTTGCCAGTTGAAGTGGTGGAGGCTATCTCACTGAATATATTTAAGTCATGGGTAGATAGGTTTCTAATAAGCAAGGGAATTAAGGATTATGGAGATAAAGCGGGGAAGTGAAACTGATCCACTTCAGATCAGCCATGATCTTATTGAATGGCGGGGCAGGCTTGAGGGGCTAGATGGCCTACTCCTGCTCTTTTTTCTTATGTTCTTATGAGCCTAACCCGCACCGATTCTGGGGCAAGTGTGCCAGTAAATTTCCGGCTTGTGAGTCTTTAAAGCAAGAGGTAATCTGGTGGTATGCCGAGGTTATGCAATGGTAACCATGTCTGGTGGTCTCTTTAATTGCCCACCTTAATCTATGGGATTTCCATTCTTTATTATTCCTTGTTGCATTCTGGAAGCAATCAGTCAGTGAGGTGGTTGAGAATCTGGAGTGGATCTAATTTGTGCTCAATTATGCTTCACTATTGTGCCTTTGTGTGTAACAATTTCACAGGACCTTGATTCCGAACAAGACCTTGCTACTGGGGAAGTGATGGCTTTGTGGTATTATTGCTAGACTATTGATCCAGAAACTCAGCGAGCATTATAGAACATAGAACATAGAACATAGAACAATACAGCACAGAACAGGCCCTTCGGCCTTCGATGTTGTGCCGACCAAAATAAAAAGCAATGCCCCTCCAAACTAAACCATTCCCTTCTCTTCCATATACTTATCAACTAACCTCTTAAACGCCACCAAACTTGGCGCATCTACAACAGCTGCAGGCAGGGCATTCCACTCCCTAATCACTCTTTGAGTAAAGAACCTACCTCTGATATCCGTCCTATAACTCATACCCCTTAATTTAAAGTTGTGTCCCCTCGTGCTAGCTTTCTCCATCCTAGGAAAAAGGCTATCACTGTCCACCCTATCCAAACCTCTAATTATCTTATATGTTTCAATAAGATCCCCCCTTAGCCGCCTCCTTTCTAACGAAAACAACCTCAAATCCTTCAACCTCTCTTCATAGGACCTGCCCTCCATACCAGGCAACATCCTGGTAAACCTCCTCTGTACCCTCTCCAATGCCTCCACATCTTTCTTATAATGTGGGGACCAGAACTGCACACAATACTCCAAGTGCGGCCGCACTAGAGTTTTGTACAGTTGCAACATGATGCTGCGGCTCCTAAATTCAATCCCCCTACCAATAAAAGCTAAGACTCCATATGCCTTCTTAACAACTTTATCCACTTGACTGCCTACTTTCAGGGATCTATTGACACATACACCAAGATCCTTCTGTTCCTCAACCCTATTAAGAGCCCTACCATTAGCCCTATACTCTACACATTTATTGTTCCTGCCAAAGTGCATTACCTCACACTTTTCCACATTAAACTCCATTTGCCACCTCTCGGCCCAGCTCTGCAACTTGTCCAAGTCACTCTTAAAAAGTCATTCTTAAAAAGCACATTAATCACAAGTAGGCTTACGTTATAACACTGCAATAAAGTTACTGTGAAATTCCCCTAGACACTAGCGCCTGTTTGCATCAATGCACGTAACCAGCACGTCGTTCGGAATGTGGGAGGTATCTAGAGCACCTGGTGGGAACCTAAGTAGACATGGGGAGAATGTGCAAACTTCACATTAACAGTGATCCAACATGGGAATCGAACCTGGGTCCCTAGCGCTATGAGGCAGCAGTGCTAACCACTGTGCTACTGTGACCTCCTCCCTGAGACCCCAGTTCGAATCCCACTATCGCAGATAGTGGAATTTGAGTTCAATAAAAAAATCTGCAATTAAGAATCTACTGATGACCATGAAACGATTATTGATAGTTGGAAATACCCGTCTGGTTCACCAATGTCCTTTGAGGAAGGAAATCTATCACCCTTACCTGGTCTGGTCTAAATGAGACTCCAGAGCCACAGCAATGTTGACTCTCAACTGATCTCCAAGGGGCAACTAGGAATGGGCAATAAATGCTGGTCTAGCCAGTGATGCCCATGTCCCACAAATTATAAAATGAAATTGGTGTGTATTCCTTGCTACAAATGTGTTTTTCCAGCTGTGAACTTGACAATTCTGTATTTATATTTTTATTATGGAATGTGTCCACCTTCTCTTGCAGCTTAAAAGTTGCTCTATAGTTTCTGAGGCAGTAGAATGGATAAAGAGCAGATAAATTGATACACACTGCTCTGCCAAACATGGGATTTGCTAGTGATAGAATTGTTGCACTTAAATGTTTCCCTTTCAGATGTCACATTGCAATGTGTAGATTTTGCTTGTCCACATTTGAGAATTTGAGATGTCGCCAGTGAAATTATTCATTCAATTAGGCTGTTAGATCTTGGATAATGAAGAGAAGAAGTAGTGTGATCGATATTCCGCTTCTCGCATGCGTCCTGAAATTGTTTAGCAATACGTTTTGGATCATTATTCATAATGATCTATCGAGGCACATCAAATAAGCTGAACTTGGCGCTTAGAGTGGGTGCTTGCCTTATTGTGCAGTTGTCGAATAATATGATTCCTGGTAAACTATTCAAAGATGACAAAGAAGTTAGTGCCACAGACATGCAAAAAGTTGAATGCAATTTTGTACTACAGATGTGTTAGACCTTCATGTGAAATCAGTCCTTCTGTCACCTGACTTGACATGCCATGCACTTAGTGACAAATTCAATGTCATTGCTCTTACCTGGCCAATAGACTAAATCTCTTGTGGGGTTTTCTTGACAACATGTAAGTCCTGAAGTTGTTAAAGATTATCAGGTCACAAAGATTCTGGAATGGTGACCTGCCTCCCTTTAAAAATGATCCTACAGGAGAAGCCTAACTCCCTCCAATAAGGTCAAAATAGCCTCCTGTATCCCTGGATATGCTGTATTGAATTAAGCCATCAGTCGATGATAGTTTTCCACTGTTCTTGTACAATGGAATCTTTCGCTGCTTCTTGATAAAGCTGTTGGCATTTGCATTGTGCAAAATGTAATAGATTCATTCAGAGAACATCTTCAAGTTTGATAGCAATGAAGTCAAATTGTAGATCCGAGGAAATGTGTTCCATTTTCACTGGGTTAGGCAAACTGCTAAATTTATCCAATGTGATTATTGACTTACCTAATCTCATGGTCATAACCTTAAATCTTTAGCAAGTGATATTGCAATCTGGGTGGTGCACTGGCCACATTGTCTCCAGTGGCTTGTAGTTGCTCTGTACCACTGGATCATTTGCTGAATAGATATGCATAAAAATGTAAGCATTAAGCCTAATGTTTCCCAACATTGGAGTACTTTGATTGAATTACAGACACAGATTTTGAAGCAGGTGCAATTGCTTTGCATTTTTGCGCATGCATGGAAGCCCTACTGTACAGAAGGAGACCATTTGGCCCATCAGGACTGCCCCACCAAAAGTCCCACCCGGGCTCTATTCACCTCTATTTACCCTGATATTTACCCTTGATACTAAGGGGCAATTTAGCATGGCCAATGCACCTAACCCACACACCTTTGGACTGTGGAAGGAAACCAGAGCACCCAAAGGAAATCAATGCAGACACGGAAAGGATGCGTAAATTCCACACAGACAGTGATCCAAGGCTGGAATTGAACCCGGGTCCCTGGCGCTCTGAAGCAGCAGTGTTAACCACCGTGCCATTGTGTCACCATGCTCCCATGCATTTCTGTGGGGCAATTGTCCCCAGTAGAGTTGTGTCCTTTGGGTCTTAAAATATCAGTGTTGATGCTATTGAAGAGGCACTAGTGGTCTTTGTGCCATGGGCAAGACATATGCATTCTCAACGTAGAATTCCTACAGTGCAGGAGGAGGCCATTTGGCCCATTTGAACTGACCACAATCTCACCCAACCCCATCCCTATAACTCCTTGTATTTACCCTGATAATCCTCTGACATTAAGGGGCAATTTAGCAATCCACCTAATCTGCACATCTTTGGGTCGTGGGAAGAAACCAGAGCAACTGGTGAAAACCCATGCAGACACAGGGAGAACATGCAAACACTGCACAGACTGTGACCCAAGGCTGGAATCGAACCTGGGTCTCTAGCGTTGTGAGGCAGCAGTGCAGGCCACTGTGCCACTGAGTTGCCCTCGATTTTGGTGATGCACTGGTCAATTCACTTATTGATGATGATTTTTAAGCAAAATGGCTGGGTCTGTAGCTGATCGGTCTAAGTAATCAGAACCTTTAGAGTGCATTAATCTGACTCCAAATTCCTTCCACTGTGTCCTTACATTCTTCACACTGCTGTGCTCCTAGAATGATATCAGGGTTATGTTATGCGGGATGGTTGAATGGGCATGGCTTTCATTCCATGGTGTATTAAAGATTAAGAAGTAATCTAATGGAAGTGTTTAACTGATCACGGAGGTTGAATGGATAAAATATGAAAAGTAATTCCTTTGGTGGGGACTTTAGAAAAGGAGGCAAAATATAAAATATGAAATTTACAATGGTCTGCTTTCAATCATGTCTCTGTGATGATGACCAGATCAGACATACCTATTTCTATCTGAGGTGGCAATTCAGAGAGCAAAGAACAAAACACAAAGAAAATTACAGCACAGGAACAGGCCTTTGGCCCTCCAAGCCTGTACTAACCATGCTGCCCGACTGAACTAAAACTCCTCACTCTTCCGGAGACCATATGTCTCTATTCCCATCCTACTCATGGATTTGTCCTGACACCCCTTAAAACTCATTATCGTATCTGCTTTCACTACCTCCCCTGGAAGTGAGTTTCAGGCACCCACCACCCTCTGTATGAAAAACTTGCCTTGTACATCTCCTCTCACATCTTAAACGTATAAACCTGAATGCTGTAATTCCAAGGGCGGCCGAGCTAAGGTTCTACATAGCTGCAAAATGACTTGCTAATTTTTAAACCCAATGCCCTGGCTGATGAAGGCAACATGCTGTATGCTTTCTTGACTACTTTCTCCACCTGCATTGCCACTTTCAGTGACCTGTGTACCCGTACACCCAGACTCCTTTGTCTATCAATACTTTTAAGGGTTCTGCCATTTATTGTATATTTCCAATCTGTATTAGACCTTTCGAAATACATTACCTCACATTTGTTCAGATTAAGCTCCATCTACCATCTCTCTGTCCAATCTTCCAATGTCTCTGTACTCTGCTGTATCCTCTGATGGGTCCTCATTACTATCTACAAATCCATCAACCTTTGTGTTATCCACAAACTTACTAATCAAACAAGTAACATTTTCCTCCAAATCATTTATATATATTACACACAGCAAAGGTCCCAACACTGATCCCTGAGGAAATCCACTTGCCACAGCCCTCCATTCAGAAATGCACCCTCCTACTGCTACCCTCTGTCTTCTTTGACCGAGCCAGTTCTGTACCTACCTTCCCAGCTCACCTCTGATCCCATGGGACTTCACCTTCGGCACCAGGTGAGACCTTTCAAAGGCCTTACTGAAGTCTGTATAGACAATATCCAATGCCCTATTCTCATCAATCATCTTCATCACTTATTCGAGAAACTCAATCAAGTTAGTGAGGCACGGCTTCCCTATCACAAAATCATGTTGCCTCCCATTAATATGTCCACTTATTTCCAAGTGGGAATAAATCATGTCTCGAAGGATCATCTCCAATAATTTCCCTACTACTGATGTAAGGCTCACTGGCCTGTAATTACCCGGATTATCTTGCTACTCTCTTTAAACAAAGGAACAACATTGGTTATTCTCCAATCATTTAGGGCCTCCCCTGTAACCAGTGAGGATACAAAGATTTGTCTCAGGACCCCAGCAATTTACTGCCTTGCCTTTCGCAGTATTCTGAGCTATATCCCATCAGCCTCTGGGGACTTGTCTACCTTAATGTTTCTCAAGAACCCCGATACCTCCTTCTTTCTGATCTCAACATGACTCAAACTATCTACACATCCTTTCCCAGATTCATCATCCACCAAGTCCTTCTCTATGGTGAACACTGATGCAAAATAATCATTTAATCCCTCACCCATTTCCTCTGGCTCCACGCATAGATTCCCTCCCTTGTCCTTGAGTGGGCCAGCCCTCTCCCTGGCTACCCTTTTGTTCTTTATATAAGTATAAAAAACCTCGGGACTTTTTTAATACTGCTGGCCAATGCTTTCTCGTGACCCCTTTTAGTCCTTCTTATTCCTTGCTTAAGCTTCTTTCTACTTTCCTTGTATTCCATTTTGTTGCCACATTCAGAAAGTTTTTAACTCTTTCTTTCAACCCTTTTTAGGAACAACTTCTTCACAAAATCTGGCCTTTTGTGTACTTCCCACTTGCTTTCCTCCACCAGTGGAAATCTTAGCTCCAGCCCGTTTCTCCAGAACTCTTTTACCAAACCCATTGGTATTTCTATTTCTTTCTCCTCTGACAGGATGCCCTTTGAACCCTCCTTCATTGACCAAGCTTTCGGTCAATTGCATGGATATAGGGTAGAAGGCAGAGTCAGCTGACTGAGTAGCATTGATCATAATAAGCATGCTGGAATAGCCAAATGGCCTCTTCCTGCTCCTATTTTCTATGTTCTTGCTTCTGCGGCTCAATGTCAATCTTTCACCTAATAACAACTTGCGTGTAACACAATTCACTAGCATAACAGTGATACGTAAATGCAAGCTATAACAGTTATCTATTTCATAAGCCAATTTACAGTTCTGGAAGTGTTAAAATGAGCACCATTACATCAATTGATTATGGCTGAATTATGTATGAGCTAAACTGCAAAAATGTTTCACAATAATTACACAATAAGACATCATTGATTTATGTTTAGAATGTAGCCACAGGTCTATTAAGCTATATCAGGACAAACACACTGACCTATTGATTTTTCTCTTTATTCTAACACGTCTTTCTCACATTGTGAGGCAGTGTTAGCCAGTGTGGAGCAAAGGCTGCGTGCACTGTGCTGCTTCTTCCATTAACGAAGATTGAAGTACATAACTTGAGTGGTGAACAGGCGAGGGCTGAGATGGCAGCGAATACACAGCTCAACATGCTGATGAGCAGATACGTGTGCTGTGGCGCTGAACTGGAACGGCGGAAGCTCAGCCTGAGAGTGGCAAAGGAGAACTGCTGCAAAATTACACCACGTAAAGGGCCTCCCTGAGCCACAGGACAGGAAGGCTGTCCATGGACCACAAACTTATAGAAACATAGAGGATAGGAGCAGGAGGAGGCCATTCAGCCCTTCGAGTCTGCTCCATCATTCATAATGATCATGGCTGATGTTGGTGAGGCCTTTTTCTCCAGTTTTTTTGGTTTCAGTCACATTCTATATTTTATTTGCTGTCATTTTCTTCTGATAGATGATGATATTGATGTACTTGTTTTTATCCTAGAGGTGCTTTGGTCCACCTTGTTGTCTAACGAGGGGCATACACACGATGGGTCGTGAGAGAACTGCTCTTGGAATTTTTTCGAGAGTATCCTAGTGCTTCATGTTGTTAGTGTACGCTTGACCTGGACCATTTGATGGGCAACACGACAGCTCAGTGACTGTGCTGTGCAGATACATAGAGTTGGGCCTGTGTCTGTGGGAGTTTGCGCATTCTCCCCGTGCTTGCATGGGTTTTCTCCGGGTGCTCTGGTTTCCTCCCACATCCCAAAGATGTGCTCTTAGGCTAATTGGCAAAACAAATTCTCTCTAATTTGTCTCAAATTTGGTTTTTAATCCATAGATCTATAAACGTAGACCGGGATCACGGGTAGAGGTGGGAACATCGGAGTGGCTGCACGGGCTCGTTGGGTCGAAGGGCCTGTTTCCCGTGCTGTTTTGTTCTTTGCTCTTTGTTCTTTGTTGATAACCTGAACCCCACAACAAACATTCACGTTATCATGCAGAACTAACGACAAAATGACTCCAACTTCTAAGAAAATTGTCATTGATTCTCTTATTTCATGCTCACTTTTTGTATTTCAGATCAGCCATGAGCGACTTCTAAGTTTAAGTTTATTTATTAGTGACACAAGTACATTAACACTGCAATGAAGTTACTATGAAAATTCCCTAGTTGCCACATTCCGGTGCCTATTCATGTAAACTGAGGGAGAATTTAGCACGGCTAATGCATGATTTGATGTTCTTTGTCTTCTCGATGGCCTCCTTGAAGGGGTTAGAAACATAGAAGATTGGAGCAGAAGGAGGCCATTTGGCCCTTCAAGCCTGCGCCACATTCATCATGATCACGGATGATTGTCCAACTCAATAGCTTAAACCTGCTTTCTCCCTGTGACCTTTGATTCAATTCTCCCCAAGTGCTATATCCAGCCACTTCTTGGATAAATTCAATGTTTTGGCATCAACTATTTCCTCTGGTAATTAATTCTACAGGCTCACCACTCTTTGGGTGAAGAAATGTCTCTTCATCTCCATCCTGAATAGTCTACTCTGAATCCTCAGCCTGTGACCCCTGGTTCTGGACTCCCCCACCATCAGGGAACATCCTCACCCTCTACACCCTCCACCCTCAAGAAACAAAAAGCAAAGAAAAGTACAGCTCTGGAATAAGATCATCAACCCTCCGTTGCAGCGTTAATGCGAGCCTACTTGTGACACTAATAAATAAACCGTGCAGAAGGAGGCCATTCAGCCCATCGACTCTATATTAACTACAATCTTACCACACCCTACTCTTTTAAACCTACATATTTACCCTGTTAATTCCCTGACACTAGAGGCAATTTAGCATGGCCAATCCACCTAACTTTCACATTTTCGAATGTGGGAGGAAACCCATGCAGACACAGGGAGAATGTGCAAACTTCACACAGTGACCCAAGGCCGGAATTAAACCTGGGTGCCTGGTATCGTGAGGTGCTGACCACTGAGCCACTGTGCCTCCCTCACTTATTTTTGAAGCCATCCTCAGGTTGCAATAGGAACGAATGACTTTGAGGGTGTTGGGCATGGATCTCTGTGAAGTTCATGGCAGGAAAGCCCCTGGATAGCCTTCCTGTCAGTAGAACAACAATGTGATTGAATAATGATCATAATAAGAGGAAAATGACATTTATAATTGGTATTATACATAAAAAAGTGAAGAGAAAGAGGAGAATAAAAATTACATACATCAAAAAGAGAAGAAAGACAGATTTCTGTTTAAATATAAATAATGACCACAACTTGGTCTCCTTTATGACAGTTCCTCTAAGTTGGTCTACATGTCATCATCCTCTTGGTCCGTGTATTACCAAGTCACTGAGTAATCCCAGTGAATGCACGATAAGGTCAGTCACTCCGCCTTTGGCTCTTTCTCCCATTATTCGTGGTTGACTATTCCACCTAGCACCATGTCTCTGAAGTAATATCCCTGAACTTTTGGTTCCATTCTAGTCTCCGGAAGCCTTCAGCACAGACTTTCCCAAAACCAATTTTGGTACGCATCGTGGGGACCACCAGGGTAAACAGACTTTGCAATGTTCAGGTTACTTCCGTAGCTCTCCCACTCATCAATCAGGTGTTATATCATCAATTAAACCTCATCTTCCAATGGTTCAGGTGACCATATCAGATAGGATCACTCAGCTATCTGGTACGTACTCCAAGGATTACAAGACACAATGGGGTAGTTGCTCTCCATATACGTTAAAAACCTTACTTTAGTATTTGAGTTTGAGATAGTACTAAACAAAATTAGTCCAGTGGGATGGCACAGTGGTTAACACTGCTGTTGGAGTATTGTGCGCAGTTCTGGTCGCCTCATTATAGGAAGGATGTAGAGGCTATTGAGAGAGTTCAGAGGAGATTTACAAGGATGCTGCCTGGATTGGGAAGCAGGCCTTATGAAGATAGGTTGAGGGAGCTGGGACTCTTCTCACTGGAGAGACGTAGGTTGAGAGGTGACCTGATGGAGGTTTATAAAATGTTGAGAGAAATAGATAGGGTGGACTCTCGGAGACTATTTCCCTGAGCGGAAATGATCAATACGAGAGGTGCAGGGAAGCAAATACAAAGGAGATGTCAGGGGTAGGTTTTTCACTCAGAGAGTGGTGAGTGAATGGAACCGACTGCCGTCGGAGATTGTTGAGGCAAACTCACTGGGGTCCTTTAAGACACTTCTGGATGAGTATATGGAAACGAATAGGGTAGGGGGTTATAGATAGGTCTGTGGATTGGTAGATGTGATCGGCGCAACTCATGGGCCGAAGGGCCTGTTTGTGCTGTATTGTTCTATGTTCTATGTCTCTCAATGCCAGGGACTCAGGTTCAACTCCAGTTTCAGGTGACTGTGTGGTGTTAGCACATTCTCCCCACCCATTGCTGTCCATGGAGCAGATTATCCCCATCCCAATTCTCCATCCCATCAGAGACCACGCAGTTTATAATGGAATGTGCACCAACCTCAGATATGCAATGGGTATTATGAGTGGGATCTTTGGATCAGAGGCAAATGGGTGGGGGGGAGTGTTGTTGGATGAGGAGGGGCGTCGTGGGCAGAGCTGGGGGTTAAGAGTAAGGCTGAGCAGAACTAGCGGGTATTAGTAAATGGGCGGGGGGGGGGGGGGGGGGGGTGGGTATGGTGGGTGTGATGCCTACAAGGAATGTCGGAATGCTCTGATACTCTCCGCCTGAGGTAAAGTGCAGCTTTACACTTGCAAGGAACATCCCTAAACAAATGTGTAAATAATAGGGTAGGTAATGTGTAAACAGCCCAGGTTTATGTGCTGAGGGGTCCAAGTGGGACAACCAGCTTACGTCATTAAGTTCTGAGCTCCAGAATAACTGGCCTCCCCGGTGGTGTTACTGTAACCCCCACCGGTTGTGAATATCTCAGTGCTCAGCACCATAGGGACAGGAAAATATCAGCCAATATTTCACAGAGATAAATAAAAGATACCTGAGATTCTCCAGTGAAAAATAATTGGCTGCAGCATAAGACAAGCTGCTAATAGGCTATCAGCATGATGTCTACAACTGGCCAATTTGATTTGGTTTTATTTTTGGATTACAGCGAGGTGTAAGAATGGGAAGGTCACATCGATTAACATTAAGAAAGCAGGTACAGCAATCAAGTAGCAAGGAAAATTTGTAGTTGGCCTTTATTGCAAGGGGTTTTCGTGGTAAAACAATTAAGGAAGTAATTGTACAGAACTTTGATAACAGCGCATCTGCAGTATTATGTAGTTTCGGTCTCCATACCCAAGGAAGTCCCTTCACGGGAGGGCAATAAAATAGTTCCTGAGATGATTCGGGTGAAGAGAAATTGAGTAGAATGAGACAACATGTTGGAGTTTAAAAGAATTAGAATGGATCTCATTGAAATGTATCAAGGTTCACAATTGAGGATACACAGTTGAAGAGAAATGGCTTCACTCAGAGACTGGTGAGCTTGTGGTATTCGCTCGTACAGAAAGTAGTTGCAGCCAAAACATTTTCGAGAAGGAGTTAGCCGTAGCTCTTGGATCTAAAGGAATCAAAGGATATGGGAAGAAGCAGGATCACGCTATTGAGTTGAATGATCAGCCATGATCATAATGAATGGCGGAGCAGGCTAGAAGGATCAAATCATCGAATCCCAACTGTACACTACTAAGGGGTACTTAGCATGGCCAAGCCACCTAACCTGAACATCTTTGGACTGTGGGAGGAAACTGGAGCACCCGGAGGAAACCCATGTAGACATAGGGAGAATGTGCAGATTTCACACAGACAGAGACTCAAGGCCAGAATCGAACCCACATCCCTGGTGTTGTGAGGCAGCAGACTAACCACTGTGCTGTCTCATTTGTGGAATATTGAGAGCATCGAGGGATATAGAGATAGAGCAGGAATGTGACACTCATGATGATCTTATTGGATAGTAGAGCAGGCACAAGGGGCTGGATGGCCTCTTGTTGCTCCTACTCGATATCAATTTACACAGTGCGAATTCTCCTTTGATAGGAATGTGCTACCATTGGCCTGTGCTTTACCCCTAACTGGGTAAGCTTTCCTGCCCCTATCTCATTGTTAACCCTTAACACCCATACACAGTGCACGCGTGTACATGTTGAATGAGGACAGCGGTGCTCTAATCTGTGACGACCCCCATGGTCAAGGAGCCCACAGTGCTCAGACCCAGTCCTGCACACGGAACATAAAAACATAAAAAAAAAGAAGCAAGATTAGGACGCTTGGTCCTTTGAGCTGCTCCGCCATTCATTTTGATCACGGCTGATCATCAAATTCAATATCCTGATTTAGCCTTCTCTCCATATCCCTTGATCCCTTTAGCCCCAAGAGCTATATTTAATTTCTTCTTGAAATCACACAATGCTTCGGCCTCAACTACATGCTGTGATAGTGAATTTCACAGATGCACCACCCTCTGAGTGAAGAAATTCCTCCTCGCCTCAATCCTAGATGGTTTTTACCTCTTATCCTCAAACTATGACCCCTCGTTCTGGATTTGGGATTAGACGGGGCAGTACGTGGAAATTAAACGGTAGCTGCTCTGGAGAGATGCAGAAAAGCAAGGGAAAGAAATGTGACTTTTTTTTGAAAAATTGTATGTAATTCAGGCTGCAATCATGAAATTGTGACAGGCTAATAAGAGGAAACAAAAAGCTTCACCTTTGCTAATCAGCGGGCAAACTTGATTTCTGCTGCAGGTATAAATACAAACAAAACAGCAGGCGCAACCCCATCGAGATGGAAGCCATGTTCCAAGGAACATTATCATCAGTTTTTGGCGCAATAAACCCAAGAAACAAAAGGAGTGATTATGTGCTTGAAAAGCCAGGCGCCCACACAAATTGGGCACGCAACATTCTTGGGAAAGTCAATAAAACTCAACGTAATAAGGGCACTGCAGGAAATGGCTTAATGACCCGTACGCTAGCAGCAAGGAAGAAAGGGGCCTTTAATTAAACATCGGAGACCAAAGGGGAAAACTGAGTCACATGACCCCAAAAATCTTGTGGCTCCCAACTGAACAAGTCTTGACTGTAAAGGTTCTTGTCAATAAAAAGGTGAACTATTCCATTCGACCCGCCTAGTGCTCATTCTATTTTGGATGTAAGTATAAATAAATGGGTGGCCTGTTGATACAATGGTTAACACTGCTACTTCACACCTCCAGGTTCGATTCCTGACTTGGGTCACTGCCTATGTGGAGTTTTGATGTAGAGATGCCTGCGTTGGACTGGGGTAAACATGGTAAGAAGTCTCACAACACCAGGTTAAAGTCCAACCAGTTTATTTGATAGTAATCTCACAAACCTTTAGAAACGGTGTTCCTTCGTCAGGTGTTGTGTTCACCTGGTGTTGTGAGACTTCTTACTGTGGAGTCGGCACATTCTCCCCATGTCTTCGTTTGTTTCCTCCAGGTACTCCAGTTTCCTCCCACAGTCCAAAGATGTGCAGGTTAGGTGCATTAGCCATGCTAAATTGCCCCTTAATACCCCAAGATATATAATTGAGTTAGATCAGCCATAGTGAATGTGTTGGAGTTATGGGACACTGGTTCATACTGCTGCTTCACAACGCCAGGTCAATTCCCAGCTGGGGTCACTATCTGTGTACCGGAATAGACACGGGAGTCTGACGACTAGGGGCACAGTAACTTCATTGCAGTGTTAATGTAAGCCTACTTGTGACACTAACAAATAAACTTTAAACAAGATTAGGGCTGATTAGCAGGGTTGGTGTGCACTGCGTGAGCTCAGATGTCACCCATTGCCTTGGCCCTGAAAGTAACAGTCGCTCCAAACTTCTATTCCAGAGCTGCATGCATGTCCTTTGCATACTTTGGTTAAAGAGGCCGAATTTACGCCAACTTCCATCGCCGATGGCACCAGTGGGATTCTTTCCAGTATCGACACCTTGACAAATAATTGGAAAGTTCCGTCCAGCCAGTGTGCGTATTTGTATATTTTCATAGAAATCATATAATCTGTACACTGCAGATGGAGGCCATTCAGCCCATTGAGTGCCCAATGAAACAATCCCACCCAGGGCCTAATTACCATAACAACACATATTTACCTTGCTAATCTCCCTAGTCTGTGCTTCCTGGGACCCTAAGGGACAATTTAGCATGGTCAATCAATGGCCTTACATCTTTGGACTGTGGGACGAAACTATAGAATTGAACCATAGAATCCCAATAGTGTAGAAGGCCAATTGGCCCATTAAGAATACACCAACTTTCCAGTAGCATCTTATCCAGGACCTATAAATTATTTATTAGTCACAAGTAAGGCTTACATCCACACTGCAATTAAATACTGTGAAATTCCCCAAGTCACCACATTCCAGAGCCTGTTTGGGTCAATGCACCTAGCCAGCACGTGTTTCAGAATGTGGAGGAAACTGGAGCACCAGGAGGAAACCCATGCAGACACGAGGAGAACATGCAAACTCCATACAGACAGTGACCCAAGCCCAGAATTGAACCCGGGTCCCTGGAGGTGTGAGGCAGCAGTGCTGACCATTGTACCACCGTGCCATGTTGGTGTAAAGCTGCATGTTAGGTCAAGTGGAGAGGATCAGGGCATTCCCAGCATGCATCACCCCAACTCACACTAGCCCTCCCTTCCCGTCCACCCATTAGCACCCGTCAGTTCTGCTCAGCCTTACCCTTGACCTCAGGCCAATCCACCTAAGCCACACATTTTTGGACTGTGGGAGGAAACCAGAGCACCCAGAGGACAGCCATGGAGACACAAGGAGAATACCCAAACTCCTCACAGACAGTGAACCAAGCCGGGAATCGAACTGGGGTTCCTGCTGCTTTAAGGCAGGAGTTCTAACCACAGTGCCATGGTGGCCAGTTCCAGGCTCCTTCAGAGCATTTACTCTGTTCAGCCCCCACGGAAACACAGCTATTGCATTAAGGTCAACTCTCATTCTTTTATAAGCACATGTCACATGGTTGGTGTCACACAACATGTAATCCCTACCATTTGCCTGGGCTTGCAAAATCCCACCAGCCGTCCTGGTTGGAGACAATTTCACACCTCTTTAACCTGTGATTATCTCTCTCTCCACTCGTATTCCTTAAAAGAGGCTTTAAAAGAGGCTACTTGTATTGTCTGTACTTGAAAAGACTTGATTACCTGTAAAGATTCCCATTTCAACCATTATCTTGCAATTGTATCTTTGTTTATATGAGCCCTTTTTGTGAAACCTACCTCTCCACTAACCTGAGGAAGGAGCAGTGCTCCAAAAGCTCATGATTCCAAATAAACCTGGTGTTGTGAAGCTTCTTACTATGCCCACCCCAGTCCAACAGAGATATCTCCACATCCTTCTGTAAGGACAGGAAGGCAGAAGAGTTGGAGAAACCCTCTGGTGAAATTCTGCCACATCGCAGTTATTAAGAAGTTAGAATACTCCATTCAAAGTTCCTTCATTTAAATTAGTTGTTACTTCCAAAGCACTGAAGTCCTACTTAGCTGTGTTGTTCGCTTTGCGTAATCAATCAAATCACAACAGTTTCACACAGAGCACATTTATGAGTCTACTTTCAGAGGATGGAAATAAAAATCCAATTTAAATACACCTTAATTGCGTGCAGGTTTAGCAAGCAGAAGGTGAAGTGAAATCACCAGTGGATTTATTTTAATCTTGTTATGCCACCTTCACTGCTCGTTTAATTGGTCATTTTCAGGCTGGGTGGTCAAATTCAATACCTCTGATTTATTCACAGGCCAGGAGATGACTTAATGTTAGCAATAATCAAACTAGCTCCAGTGTCCCCGGCATAATTCTGGCCTGAGCACTAATAACACGTAAATAGTTGCTCCAGATTGGAAAATTTCCAAGCTAAAACCTAAGAACAAGTGTCAATCTCGGCAGGGCACTATCAAGCAATGTAAAATTGAATGTGAGTGGGTGTGGGGTGCTGCAGTGGGATCTCATTGACTGAAGCATGAAGGAAGAAGGGATTCTGGATCCTGATCACTCACCAGTAAAACTTTCACTTGATTTGGTTTATTATTGTCACATGGAGACAGCGAAAAGTATTGTTTCTTGCACGCTATACAGATAAAGCACACTGTACATAGAGAAGGAAAGGAGAGGGTGCGGAATGCAGTGTTGCAGTCATAGCTAGGGTGCAGAGAAAGAGTAACTTAATATAAGGTAGGTCTATTCAGAAGTCTGACAGCAGCAGGGAAGTAGCTATTCTTGACTTAGTTAGTACGTGACCTCAGACTTTTGTACCTTGATTTGATTTGATTTATTATTGTCACATGTATGAGTAGACAGTGAAAAGTGTTGTTTCTAGCACACAATACAGACAAAGCATACCTTTCATTGAGAGGAAACAAGAGAGTACAGAATGTAATGCTACAGTCATAGTTAGGGTGTAGAGAAAGATCAACTTAATGCAAGGTAGGTCCATTCAAAAGTCTGATAGTAGCAGAGAAGAATGCATTTATATTAATGATTTGGATGAGAATACAGGAGGCATGGTTAGTAAGTTTGCAGATGACACCAAGATTGATGGCATAGTGGACAGTGAAGAAAGTTGTCTCGGATTGCAATGGGATCTTGATCAATTGGGCCAAGTGGGCTGATGAATGGCAGATGGAGTATAATTTAGATAAATGCGAGCTGATACATTTTGGTAGATTGAATCAGGGCAGGACTTACTTAATTACTAGTAGGATGTTGGGGAGAGTTACAGAACAAAGAGATTCAGGATACAGGTTCCTAGGTCCTTGAAAGTGAAGTCACAGGTGGACAGAGTGGTGAAGATGACATTCAGCATGCTTGGTTTCATTGGTCAGAATGGGATGTTTTGTTGAAGTTTTGCAAGACATTGGCAAGATCACTCTTGGAACCGTGTGTACAGTTCTGGTCACCCTATTATAGAAAGAATATGGTCTGCAGATTAAGAAGTCCAGGTTCCAGTCGCGGAGGGAGGAGCTGAGTCCCAGGCCACAGGGGTTGAAGGTGATGGCATGGGAATAATGGTGTTGAAGGCTGAGCTGTAATCTATAAATAGGAGTCTGACAGAGGTGTCTTTGTTATCCAGATGTTCCATGGTTGAGTGCAGGGCAAGGAATGAGTGCAGCAAAGATTTACCAAGCTGATTTCTGGGATGGCAGGTATGAGAATAGATTGAGTTAGTTAGGATTAAATTCACTGGAATTCAGAAGAGTGCAAGGGGATTTCAGAGAAATGTATAAAATTCTAACAGGATTAGAAAGGGCAGATTCAGGAAGGATATTCCAGTTTGTGGGGGAGTCCGGAACTAGGGGTCATAATCTAAGGAGACTAGTTAAATAAAGAACAAAGAACAAAAATCAACACAGCACGGGAAACAGGCCCTTCGGCCCAACGAGCCCACGCCGCTATTTTAACATTCCCACTTCCATCCATGACCCTTGTCTATGTTTATGGAAATCTGCATTGGAACCAATTTGGGGAGACAATTTAGGGACAATTTGTTTCGTCAGTCAACCTAAGAACACATCTTTGGGATGTGGGAGGAAACCGGAGCACCCGGAGAAAACCCAGGCAAGCACAGGGAGAATGCGCAAACTCCCACAGACACAGGCCCAAATCCATGTATCTGCACAGCACAGCGATAGTCACTGAGCTGTCGGGTTGTCCATCAACTGGTCCAGTTCAAGCGTACACTAACGACGTGAAGCAATAGGCTATACTCGAAAAATCCAAGAGCAGCCCTCTCACGACCCATCGCGTGTCTGCCACTTGTTGGACAACAAGGCAGACCAAAGTATCTAGACGATAAAAGAGAAATACATCAAGAACATGTACAACTTATGCAATTCCCAGGATAGGTTGGGCATGTTATTCATGTATTAGGAGAAATTTCTTCACCCAGAGGATGGTGAATGTGTGGAATTTACTCCCACAGAAAGTAGACGAGGCCAGAATGTTTTAGATTTTCAAGAAGCAGTCAGACAGAGCACTTTTTAAATTCATTCATGAGACATGGGTGTCTCTGGCTGGCCAGCATTTATTGCCCATCCCTAGTTACCCTTGAGAAGGTGGTGCTGAGCTGCCTTCTTGAACTGTTGCAGTCCATGCTCTGTGGGTTGACAAAATTCCAGGATTTTGACCTACCGACTGCGAAGGAATGGTGATACATTTCAAAGTCAGGATGCTAAGTTGTTTGGAGGGGTTCTTGCAGGTGGTGGTGTCCCCTTTATCTGCTACTTTTGCTCATCTGGATGGAAGTGATTGTGAATTTGGAAGGATTCTGAGGATCTTTGGTGAATCGCTGCATCTTGTAGATAGTGCTCACTGTTGCAACTGAGTATCGGTGGTGTAGGGATTGAATGTTTGTAGATTTGGTGCCAATCAAGCAGGCTGCTTTGTCCTGGATGGTATTAAGCTTCTTGTATGTTTTTGAAGCTGCACCCATCCAGGCATGGGGGGAGTATTCCATCACACTCCTGACTTGTACCTTAGAACATAGAACATAGAACATAGAACATTACAGCACAGTACAGGCCCTTCGGCCCTCGATGTTGCGCCGGCCAGTGGACCCTCTAACCTAAACTATTCCAATATCATCCATATGCCTATCCACCGAACATTTGAATGCCCCCAAAGTAGGCGAGTCCACAACTGCTGCAGGCAGGGCATTCCACGCCCTCACCACCCTCTGTGTGAAGAACCTGCCTCTGACATCCGTCCTATAAATACCACCTCTTAATTTAAAGTTATGTCCCCTCGTGGTGGTCATCACCATCCGAGGAAAAAGGCTCTCACTATCCACCCTATCCAGTCCTTTGATCATCTTATATGCCTCAATTAGGTCACCGCGTAACCTTCTCCCTAATGAAAATAACCTCAGGTCCCCTCAGCCTTTCCTCATAAGGCCGTCCCACCATACCAGGCAACATCCTGGTAAACCTCCTCTGCACCCTTTCCAATGCTTCCACATCTTTCTTATAATGCGGCGACCAGATCTGTATGCAATATTCCAAGTGCGGCCGCACCAGAGTTTTGTACAGTTGTAACATAACCTCACGGCTTCTAAATTCAATCCCTCTACCAATAAAAGCTAATACACCGTATACCTTCTTAACAACTTTATCAACCTGGGTGCCAACTTTCAAAGAGCTATGCACTTGTATCCCAAGATCCCTCTGCTCGACAACGCTATTAAGGGTCCTTCCATTAACCCTATATTTCATATGCCTGTTATTCCTACCAAAGTGAATCACCTCACATTATCCGTATTGAATTCCATTTGCCACCTCACGGCCCAGCTCTGCAACCTATCTATGTCCCTCTGCAAACTGTAACATCCATCTTCGCTGTCTACAACTCCCCCGACTTTGGTATCGTCAGCAAATTTACTAATCCAACCCTCTACACCCTCATCTAGTTCATTTATAAAAATGACAAACAACAGTGGCCCCAAAACAGATCCTTGAGGTACACCACTTGTAACTGCACTCCAGGTTGAATATTTCCCATCAACCACCACCCTCTGTCTTCTATCAGCTAGCCAATTCCTAATCCAAACTGCTAAATCACCTTCACTCCCATGCATCTGCACTTTCTGCAGTAGCCTACCATGGGGAACCTTATCAAACGCTTTGCTAAAATCCATATACACTACATCATCTGCCTTACCCTTATCTACCTCTTTGGTCACCTCCTCAAAAAACTCAATAAGGTTTATGAGGCACGACCTACCCTTCACAAAACTGTGCTGACTATCCCTAATCAATTTATTCCTCTCTAGATGCTTATAAATCCTATCCCTTATAATTCTTTCCAAGACCTTGCCCACAACAGAAGTCAGGCTCACCGGTCTATAATTTCCAGGATGGTCCCTACTCCCCTTTTTGAAAAGAGGGACAACATTTGCCATCCTCCAGTCTTCCGGCACTATACCTGTAGCCAACAACGACATGAAGATCAAAGCCGAAGGCTCTGCAATCTCCTCTCTAGCCTCCCAGAGAATCCTAGGGTAAATCCCATCTGGCCCAGGGGACTTATCAATTTTCATACCCTCAAGATTCGCTAACACCTCCTCCTTATGAACCTCAATCCTACCCATTCTACAACCTGGTATCGCAGTATTCTCCCCGACAACACTGTCTTTCTCCTGCGTGAATACTGACGAAAAATACTCATTCAGTGTCTCTCCTATCTCCTCAGGCTCCACACACAACTTCCCACTGCTATCTCTGACTGGCCCTAATCTTGCCCTAACCAATCTTTTATTATTTATATACCTGTAAAAAGCTTTAGGATTCTCCTTAATCCTATCCGCCAAAGTCTTCTCGTGTCCTCTTCTAGCTCTTCTCAACTCCCTTTTTAGCTCCTTCCTGGCTGATTTATAGCTCTCTATTGCCCTAACTGAGCCTTCACGTCTCATCATTATATAAGCCTCCTTCTTCCTCTTCACCAGAGATTCAACTTCCCTAGTACACCATGGTTCCCTCACTTGACCACTTCCTCCCTGCCTGGCAGGTACATATTCATTAAGGACATGCAGAAGCTGTTCCTTAAATATGCTCCACATTTCAGATGTCCCCAGCCCCTGCAATTTCCTGCTCCACCCTATGCATCCTAAATCTTTCCTAATAGCCTCATAATTACCTTTCCCCCAGCTATAACTACTGTTATTCGGTACGTGCCCATCCCTTTCCATCACTAAGGTAAACGTAACCGAATTGTGGTCATTATCACCAAAGTGCTCACCCACCTCCAAGTCTAACACCTGGTCTGGTTCATTACCCAGTACCAAATCCAATATAGCCTCACCTTGTAGATGGTGGGTAGGCTTTGGGGAATCAGAAGGTGAGTTACTCGCTGCAGTATTCCCAACCTGCTCTTGTAGCCCACTGTGTTTATGTGGTGAGTCCAGTTGAGGTTCTGGTCAATAGTAATTCCAATCATATTGATAGTGGGGGATCCAGTGATGGTTACACCATTAAATGGCAACAAGCAGTGGTTAGAGTTTCTCTTATTGGTGATGGTCATTGCCCGGCATTTATGTGGTGCAAATGTTTTTTGCCACTTGTCATCTCAAGCCCGGATATTTGCACAGATCCTGCTGCATTTGAACATGGTTTGCTTCAGTATCTGAGGAGTTGTGAATGGTACTGAACATTGTGCAATCATCGGCGAACATCCCCGCTTCTGACCTTATGACAGAGGGAAGGTCATTAATGAAGCAGCTGAAGGTTGTAGGGCCTATCATGGCTTTACCATGAGAGTCTCCTACAGAGATACCCTGGAGCTGAGCTGACTGATCCTCCACAACCACAAATCTCCCTACGTACCAGGTATGGCTCCAACCAGCAGAGTGTTTGACCCCCTGGTATCTATTGTTTCCAGTTTCGCTGGGACTCCTTGATACCACACTCAGTAAAATGTAACTTTAATGTCAATGGCTGTCAGTCTCACCATATCTCTGGAATTCAGCCCTTTTGTCCATGTTTGAACCAAGGCTGTAATGGGGTCAGGAGCTGAGTGACCCTGACAAACCCAAACTGAGCGTCACTAAGCAGGTTATTGCTGAGCAGGTGCTGCTTGATAGCACTGTCAGTGACCCCTTCCGTCACGTTACTGATGACCGAGAGTGGACTGATTGGACAGTAATTGACTGGGTTGGAGCTGTCGTGCTTTTTGTGGTAAACACAGTAAGATGTCTCACAACACCAGGTTAAAGTCCAACCAGTTTATTTGATAGTAAACCCACAAGCTTTCGGGGGCTGCCCCTTCGTCAGGTGAGAAATCCAGAGTACCCAGAGTAAACCCACGCAGACATGGGGAGAACATGCAGACTCTGCACAGACAGCGACCCAAGCCGGGAATCGAACCCGGGTCCCAGGTGTTGTGAGGTGAGGCAGCAGTGCTAACCACTGTGCTACTCTATCGCCCCATGAGGAAAGGCAGGATCAGGCCAGCAATCAACCATGGGCATAATGAATGGTGGACCAGGTTCAAAGGGCCAAATAGCCTCCTCCTGCTCCTATTTTCTATGTTTCTGACTTTGGCTGACTGGATGAGTTTTTAAAATGAGAAAGTTCAGAAAGAAAGGAATTATTTATCAAGCCCCTTTCACAATCTCACAGCCTTCAAAGTCAACAAAGTAATTTTGCTCTGTCATAATAAAGGTCAGTGGATCTCAAACATTTTTTGGTTGAAGGATTACTTTTCAAGTGGATTGGTAAAAGCAAGTGTACTCCTATAGTACTTGTTTGTTCTATGCAATGCACACAATATGAAAGTCCTGTATGTAAAGTTATTTAATAATCAGGTAATTATTTGCAGCCAATTGGAAGAATAGTGTGCCGGATTCTCAATCTATCCTTGGTGCGTTCTTTGAGGATGAGGCTTTCCATTTGCCCTCGCCTCCTGGGCGAGACAGGAATCCCCTTCTAGTACGTGGTCCCCCTTCCAGCACACACTAAGTCATCACTCTTCATTTCTTTATCTTTGACCATGTTGCTGCTGCCCGCCGAACTCCCCCCCCCTCCTCCCCCGCCACCTGCCTTAAGTGCCATGGGCAATCTCCCAATCATAAATCTGGCCCTGCACGATCAGCACATTACTTTGCGGACCACCCTTCTCCCCAGACACCCAGGGATCCACTGAATTCCAGTTTGACAATTCACTGATGAAGGACACAGACATTTTGTGTCCAGCAGATTTCACAGAGCTGCGATGGAATAAAAATCCATATTGTCCAGTTTGACGTGTTAAATTCCTACTACATCAGGCATCGGGGAGGCGATTCAGACTTTGGGAACTGATCTGTGATAAGCAATGTGATACAACTCATTCCTTTTGAAGGAAATTGAAAGCAAAATTTAGGATGAATGGAACTAGTGTTGTTCCACAGGGATCAGTGCTGGGATTTCTGCTGTTTGTAATATGATTAAATGACTTGGAAGGAAGCGTAGCTGGTCTGATTAGCAAGTTTGCTGATAACACTAAGATTGGTGCAGTTGTGGATAATGATGAAGATTGCCAGAGAATATGGCAGGATATAAAGAGACTGGAAAATTGGACAAAGAAATGGCAGATGGAATTTAATTCGGACAAATGCGAGGTGATGTATTTTGGCCAATCCAATTCAGGTGGGAGCTATAAAATAAATGACAGAACCATCAGGAGCATAGGTACACAGAGAGATCTGAGAGTACAGCTCCACAGATCCTGAAAAGTGGCAGCACAAATGAAAAAGGTGCTGAAGAAAACATATAGCATGCTTCCTTCATCAGCAGGGGCATCAAGTATAGAAGTTAGCAAATTATGTTACAGTTATACAAAATGTTAGTTTGGCCACATTTGGAATAATGTGTTCAATTCGAGTCACCTCACGACCAGGAGGATGTAGAAGCTTTGGGGAGAGTGCAGAAAATATTTGCCAGGATATTCCCTAGTATGGAGAGTATTAGCTATGAAGAGAGATTGAATAAACTGGGATTGTTCTCCCAAGAAAGAATAAGGCTGAAGGGTGACCTGATAGACGTTGATAAAATGATGAGGGTTATAGATAAGGTGAATAGTTGAGAACTTTTTCCCAGGGCAGAAATGACGATAACAAAAGGGGCAAAGTTCAAGGTAAGGGGGGAAGGTACAGTGGAGATGTGTGGGGGCGGTTTTTTTTACACAAAGGGTGGTGGGGGCCTGAAATGCATTGCCAAGTGAGATGGTTGAGGCAGATACATTAGCGACATTTAAGACTTACCTGGATAGACACACGAACAGCGGGAGTATAGAGGGATACAGGTCTAGATAAGACAATGTGATTGGCGCAGGTTTGGAGGGCCTGTTCCAGTGCTGCACTGTTGTTTGTTCTTTGGTCTTCATTTTTTATTCTTTTTCATTCAATTTCTCTTTTCTTTTGAAGGGAATTGAAGGCAAAATTTAGAGAGGGTATTCTGAAGCAGCTTTTTGATATTCCACGCCACCTTACCTCCCCCGCCTCCGCCGCAGTTTGTAGCATCAACCAAAGTCAAAGGTCACCTTTGGTGCCTTTAAGGGAGAAACGAGGCAGTTAATAAAACCAATCTGACCCAGGGGAGAATGAAATGTCAGCTCCACTGATGCACTCCTTTCCCTCAATTGTCACGTGGAATGTTTCTCTCCATTTGCCGTGTTAATAAGTTCCTTTCTACATGACTTGAATTACATTTATAATATTTTCTAATTTTACAAGTGGCTGCTTCTCATTTGAAGAGTGTTATATTGGAGAATCGGCCCCATTTCGCATCGCCTGAAATTCAAACAAAAAAACACACAGCTCCTACCTCACTCTCAAACACAATCCCATCTTTAATTCACTGCAGGACATCCATTGTTCGCAATATCTGCTAATGACCTTGTAAGTACAGACCCTTTGCAGGTATTGCATTTTAGCTTATTTTTACTTGAACTGGTGGCTCATCAAAGTTGCCTGAGAAATATGTGACAGTCGAGGAATGTTCCTCAAGACACCTGTATCCTTTTCTCTCTCCCCACCTCCCACAACTCCCACACACCCCCACCCCGTTTTCCATTTTATTCAAGGTTAGCATTATATTTTCATATCAGCCATAGTCATCAACTCAATTTCCTGACGAGTTCCCTTGAGACCCACATTCCCAGACCAGCCCTGCGTCTGCATCGTTACTTTAACCCTCTGGTTACCGAGTAGATTTTGTAACATAACCTGCAGGAATACAATGAGTACTTCACACAGAGAAGCAATGATGATGAGACGGGCGATTGGAGCTGCAAGGTTTGGGCACCAGCAGCCGGCTTTCAATTTGTGCAATTTCCATTGTTCAGCTTTTGAGAGAGAGAGAGAAAGAGAGCTAGAGAGAGAACAAAGAAAGACGGAGGAAGAATTACGTTTCAATAGTAATCCCAAAAAACTTTGCATGCCAAGGCGGCACGGTAGCACAGTGGTTGGCACTGCTGCTTCACAGCTTCAGGGTCCTGGGTTCGATTCCCAGCTCAGCTCACGGTTTTGTGAAGTTCGTACATCCTCCTTGTGTCTGTGTGGGTTTCCTCCAGCTACTATGGTTTCCTCCCACAGTCCGAAGATGTATAGGTTAGGTTGACTGGCCATGCTAAGAAATTGCTCCTTAATGTCTCGGGATGTATAGGTTAGAGGGACTAGTGGGTATAATATGCGGGAGTAGGGTCTGGGCGGGATTGTGTTCAATGCAGACTCGATGGGCCAAGGGGCCTCTTTCTGCACTATAGGGTTCTATGGTTCTGAACAAAGAGCTGTACAGTCCAGGAATAGGACCTTCGGCCCTCCTATCCTGCACCGATCATGATGCCGGCCGAAACTAAAACCATATGCACTTACATAGTCCGTGTGCTTCCATTCCCATCCTATTCGTGTATTCATCTGGTTGCCCCTTAAATACCGCTTTCGTACTTGCCCCCACCACCTCCCCGGACAACACATTCCAGATATTCACCACCCTCTGTGTAAAACACTCGCACATCCCCTCCAAACTTTTCCCTACACCTTAAACCTATGCCACCCCATACTTGACCTTTCTACCCTAGGAAAGAACATGGAGTCCTTTCTGAAGCATCCATTATATGTTGGAATATAAAAAAAATGTTTTATTGACTCATGGGACATGGGCATCGTTGGCTGGCCAGCAATTATTGCCCGTTCCTAATCACCCTTGAGAAGATGATGGTGAGCTGCCTTCTTGAAATGCTGATACAACTGAATACCTCGCTCGACTATGTCAGAGGGCAGTTGAGAGTCCACCACATTGCTGTGGCTCTAGAGTTACATCAAGGTCAGACAATGTAAGAACAGCAGATTTCCTTCCCCAAAAAGAAAATTAGTGAGTTTTTCCAACATTTGTTTTGTGGTCATCAGTAGATTTTAAATTCCAGGTTTTTTACTGAATTCAAATTTCACCATCTGCTGTGATGGGATTGGAACCGGAGTCCCCAGAGCATTACCCTGGGTTTCTGGATTACTATCCATTTGACAATACTGCCATGCCACTGCCTATTTGTGTACAGAAAGCAACAATGCAACAACTAAGCAGATTAAAAGCAAATTATTGCAGATGCTGGAATCTGAAACCAAAAAAGAAAATGCTGGAAAAGGTCTAGCAGCATCTGGAAGCCATGATGTGGAGATGCCGGTGTTGGACTGGGGTAAACATAGTAAGAAGTCTCACATCACCAGGTTAAAGTCCAACAGATTTATTTGACAGTAAACCTGTTGGAATTTAACCTGGTATTATAAGGCTTATTACAGCAACTGTAAGGAGAGAAAAGAGCTAATGTTTCGAGTCCGAATAATCCTTTCTCAAAGCTAAAAGATATAGAAAGTGGAAGATAATTTATACTGTAGGGGGAGGGAATGAAAGATGAGTCATAGCCACAGAAGCCAGGGGAAAACACTGCTAATAGCTGCCCTCAGAGAGAATAAAGGGCAGGACAGCCAAATGGCAGAGAAGAGAATTCTAAGCAGATTATTTTTCTTTAGGTGATGTGATTTGAAGGACAACTTTGCGGGCAATGGACAGAATTCTCCTACAGTTCTTCGAAATAGCAGCATAGGAATTTGCATGCCCGCCTGGCGGGGGTGGGGGGGAAGGGGGGTGGTGATGAGACTTCAGTTTAATCCCACATCCAAAACATGGCAACTCCAGCATTGCAGCACTCTCTCAGTATTGCCCCCAAGTTTCAACTTCAATTTTGCACTCAATTCTCTGAGGCAAGAATTTAACGCACAACCCTCTACCACCTCAGCATTGCCTGCAGTTCGCCACAGATCCCTGCAGATCTCTGCAGATCTCTGCAGATCCCCAGAGATCCCCATCGATCCTCACAGATCCCCACAGGTCCCAGCAGATCCCGACAGAACCCCACAGATCCCTGCAGATCCCCACAGGTCTCTGCAGATCCCCACAGATCCCCACATGAGACCAAGAAAAGATTCAGTGTTGTCAGCTGTTGCCATCATGTACCCTCTTATTGACTCAGTGAAGTTTAGTGAGCATTCCTCATAACCTCATAAATAACTCATTCTGCCATCAAAATAATAAATATGTGTGCTTAACAAAGAGAAGAACACTATTTGACTTACGTAGTGGTGTGTATTGGATGGCATGGCAACATAAGACAAATGAACGAGATTACATTTTGCAAATAAGCAAACTCAAAGCTTTCCCATTGCTTCATGCAACAGTTCAATAGATGGTGGTTAGCAAATCTTTACAGAATCATAGAATACTACAGTACAGAAGAGGCCCTTTGGCCCATTGACTTTATGGGCTGATGACCCTTTGGCCCATAAACTTTAAGAACATTCTTTTAAGTTTATTTATTCGTGTCACAAGTAGGCTTACGTTGACACTGCAATGAAGTTGCTGTGAAAATCCCCAAGTTGCCACGTTCTGGCACCTGTTCGGATACACTGAGGGAGAATTTAGCATGGCCAATGCAGCTAACCAGCACGTCTTTAGGATTGTGAGAGGAAACAGGAGGACCCAGAGGAAACTCACACAGACACGGGGAAAATGTGCAGACTCCGCTCAGACAGTGACCCAAGCTGGGAATCGAACCTGTGTCCTTGGCACTCTAAGCAGCAATGCTAACCATTGTACCACCATGCCACCCAGCTTGATCCCCATAACCCAGCAAGTTTATTTCCTTTAAGGGGCCACCTAACTTACTTTTGAAATAATGGCCTCCATTTCCACCCTTTTTGGTAGGCAGCAAGTTCACTACTTTGCCCAGAGAAAGATTCTTCTTTGCACCACTCTTCACCTCTCCACCTCTGAGATTTGTCACTCCTCTTCCTCGTAGATCAACTGGTGGTAACAGTTTATCTTCTTGGTTAGCGAAAGGGACATTTGAGATGTGTCAAAGCTGATGCCTGGAGTTTGACACCTCGACATTTCCATTGGATATGCTTCCAACTCATAGACTACAGCAATGACACTTGACAATTTCAACCTTTGTGCTTCTGTCAAAAGATAAATTTAATTCCCTGGCGGATAGGCATGAACAGGAGAACTGATGGTGCCTAAGATTTGCAACAAAGCAGGGGAAGGATGATTGGAAAGCTGCCCAGTGATGTGTCACCACTCCATTGGTGGAGAAATCCACCTCAGTTTGTTATTGAAATCAAATGGGATGGCTTGAAATCAGTGCCAGGACTCCAAGATACCCAACGCCCGCCTGACACAATTTCCAGGTGGGCCTCCTATAAATGAGTGAGTGTTCAGCCCATCCATTGTAAGGTCCCCGGCCAATAAGTAAATCAGAAGTCCACTACTGTTCATTGCAGCTGGGGAAGGGAAATAGGCCCCTCGAAAGAGGGAAGTGATTGGAAAATGTAAGCATGGTCCTCCGGGTGTGACAAGAATGATATGGGGCCTCTGTCACCCACCCAGTCTCTCCTCTCTGCAATCGGTTTCTGCCCCTCTCTAACCACCCTCTAGCCATCAGCTGACTTGGGCCCTGACCATAAGATAGTGCTGAAAACTGCCAAGATGCATCAGGGTGTCAGTTGGTGCCAACAGCTCACATGGTGATAATGCCCACATGTCCTTATTGGCTCATGCCAGCATCAACAAGTGGGACAAAATGTGTGCATCGCCAACTGTGTGTCCATTTCTCGCAGGGGTCTTTTTGTAGACTCAGCTCCACTTACCCACTCGCTCACCATAACCCTTAATTCCTTTACTTTCAAACATTTATCTATCCTTGCCTTAAAAACATTCTATGAGGTAGTCTCAGTTGCTTTATTCGGCAGGGAATTCCACAGATTCACAACCCTTTATGTGAAGAAACCCCTTCTCAACTCCGTCCTAAATCCACTTCCTTTAGTTTTGAAGCCGTGCCCCCTAGTTCCCGTTTCACCCGCCTGCGGAAACAATTTCTCTGCTTCTATCTTATCTATTCCCTTCATAATCTCGTGTAGAATAGAATCACAGAATCTCTACAGTATAGAGAGAGGCCATTCAGCCCATCAAGTTTGTATCAACCACAATCACACCCAGGCCCTACCCCCATATCTGCCCATTAACCCCTCCAACCTATGCATCTCAGGACACTAAGGGCAATTTTTAGCATGGCCAATCAACCTAACCCGCACATCTTCCAACTGTGGGAGGAAACCCACACAGATACGAGGAGACTGTGCAAATTCCACACACACAGTGACCTAAACCAGGAATCGAACCCCGGTCCCTGGAGCTGTGAAGTAGCAATGCTAACCACTGTGCTATCGTGCTGCCCTATGTTTCTATAAGATCTCTTCTTATTCTTATGAATTCCAATGAGTACAACCCCAGGCTACTCAGTCTCTCCTCATAAACCAAATCAAAGAACAAAGAACAAAACAGCACAGGAAACAGGCGCCGCCACTCCGATGTTCCCACCTCTACCCGTGGTCCCTGTCCATGTTTATAGATCTATGGATTAAAAACCAAATTTGAGACAATTTAGGGAGAATTTGTTTTGCCAATTAGCCTAAGAACACATCTTTGGGATGTGGGAGGAAACCGGAGCGCCCGGAGAAAACCCACACAAGCATGGGGAGAATGCGCAAACTCCCACAGACACAGGCCCAATTCCATGTATCTACACAGCACAGCGATAGTCACTAAGCTGTCATGTTGCCCATCAAATGGTTCAGGTCAAGCATATACTAATGACATGAAGCACTAGGATACTCTCGGAAAAAAAATTCAAGAGCAGCCCTCTCACGACCCATCACGTGTATGCCCCTCATTAGACAACAAGGTGGACCAAAGTACCTGTAGAATAAAAACAAGTACATCAATATCATCATCTATTGACACACTTCCCAAGGACTCCCAAGGCTCATGATCCCTATTTTAAATCAGTTTTCTATGCCCCTCCATTCCCATTCTGTTCATGTGCCCATCTAAGTATTTCTTAAATAACTCCAGAGTACCTGCCTCCACCACTTTACTTGGCAGCGCATTCCATACCCCCACTACCCTCTGTGTGAAAAAACTCCCTCTAGCATCCAAATTATACCTTACCCCCCTCACCCTAAGCCCATGACCCCTCGTGCTATTCAAGTCCATCCTAGGAAAAAGCTTAACCCTGTTTACTCTATCTATACCCCTCATAATCTTGAACACCTCTATTAGATCTCCTCTAAGTCTACGTCTTTCTAAGGAAAACAGTCCCAATTTGCCTAACCTCTCCTCGTAACTCAGACCTTCCATACCAGGCAGCATCCTGGTAAACCTCCTCTGCACCCTCTCCAGAGTCTCCACGTCCTTCCGGTAGTAAGGCGACCAGAACTGGACGCAGTATTCCAAATGAGGTCTAACCAACGTTTTATACAACTGCAACATTAAAGGCCAGCTCTTGTACTCTATACCCCTTCCTATAAAGGCTAGCATACTATATGCTTTCTTCACAACTTTCTCCACTTGCTCTGCCACCTTCAGAGACTTGTCCACCTGCACCCCCAGGTCCCTCTGCGTTTCTATACTTTTAATAGGTCTACCCTTTATCATATACCTCCCCGCTATCCTCTCAACTCTGGAATCAACCTAATGAACCTCTTCAGTATCCCATCCAGTGCCAATATATCCTTTCCCAAGTAAGGAGACTAAAACTATACACAGTACTCCAGATGTGGCCTCACCAATACCTTATACAGCTGCAACATAACCTCACTGTTTTTAAACTCTATCCCCCAGCAATGAAGGAAAAGATTCCATTTGCCTTCTTAATTACCTGCTGTGCCTGCAAACCAACATCTTGAGATTCCTGTTCAAGGACACCCAGGTCCCTCTGCACAGCAACATGCTGCAATTTTCTATCATTTCATTAATAGTCCGTTTTGCTGTTATTTCCACCAAAATGGATCACCTCACATTTACCAACATTGTACTCCATCTGCCAGACCCTCACCCACTCACTTAGATTGAATATATTCCTTTGCAGACTTTCAGCAACCTCTGCACACTTTGCTCTTCCACCCATCTTAGTGTTAGAATTTTGACAACACTACACTTGGTCCCCAACTCCAAATCATCTATGTAAATAGTAAACAATTGCAGTCCCAACACTGATCCCTGAGGGACACCACTAGTCACTGATCACTAACCATTTACCCCCACTCTTTGCTTTCTGTTAGTTAACCAATCCTCTATCCATGTTAATACGTTATCAGTAACACCATCATCTTTATCTTACGTAGCAGGCTTTGGTGCGGCAGGTTGTCAAATGCCTTCTGGAAATCCAGATTCACCACATTCACAGGTTCCCCATTGTTCATTGCACATGTAATGTTCTCAAAGAATTCCATCAAATTAGTCAAACATGGCCTTCCCTTCATGAACTCACGCTGCATCTTACCAACAGGACAACTTATATCCAGATGTCTCGCTATTTCTTCTTTGATGATAGCTTCAAGCATTTTCCCTGTTACAGAAGTTAAGCTAACCGGCTTACCTGCCTTTTGTCTACCTCCTTTTTCAAACAGTGGTGCACATTTTCTGTTTTCCAGTCTGCAGGAACCACCCCAGAGTCCAGCGAATTTTGGTAAATCACCAATGGTACATTTGCAATTTCTCTCACCATCTCTTTTAGTACCCGGGAATGTATTCCATCAGGACCAGGAGTCTTGTCTACTTTTAGCCCCATTAACTTGCCCAACATTACCTCTTTCACGATAATGATAGTTTCTAGGTCCTCACCCGCCTTCCTGTCATCACTTTTTGGTATGTTATTTGTGTTTTCCACTGTGAAGACCGACACTAAATACTAATTCGATGCTTCAGCCATTTTCTCATTTTCAGTTATTACATCCCTCTTCTCATCCTCTAAAGGATCGATGTTTACTGCTGTCACTCTTTTTTGTTTTATATATTTGTAGAAACATTTGCCATCTGTTTTTATATTCTGAGCTCGTTTACTCTCATAATCCATCTTATCTTTCTTCAGAGTTTTTTTCATGGCTTTCTGCTGACCTTCAAAGATTTCCCAATCCTCTCGGTTCTCAATAATCTTTGCCACTTTGTATGCATTTTCTTTCAATTTGATACCCTCCTTTATTTCCCTAGATATCCATGGCTGATTACCTCTTTTTCTACAGTCCTTCTTTATCACTGGTAAACATTTTGCTGAGCATTGTGAAAGATCACTTTGAAGATCCTGCACTGTTTCTCAATTGTCCCACCATAAAGCTTTTGCTCCCAGTCTACCTTAGACAATTCCTCTCTCATCCTCTTATAGTCTCCCTTGTTTAAGCATAAGACACTAGTATTGAATTTTACCTTCTCACGCTCCAACTGTATTTTAAATTCAACCATACTGTGATCACTTCTTCCAAGAGGATCCCTGACTGCAGGATCATTAATTATTTCCGTCTCATTACAGATGACCAGATCTAGGATAGCTTGCTCCTTTGTTGATTCCATTACATACTGTTCAAAGAAGCTATTGTAGATACATTCTATGAATTCCTCCTCAAGTCTGCCTTGACTGACTTAGTTTGATCAATTGATATGTAGATTAGAATCCCCCATGATAGTTGCTGTACTATATTTACATGCATTAGTTTTTTTTTTGTTTATTTCTCGTCCCACCATGATGTATTATTTGGTGGCCTGTCAATGACTTTTTTCTCCTTACCATTTCTAATTCCACCCAAATGGATTCAATCTTTTTTCCATAGAACCTGTATCATCTCTTACTACTGCTCTGATATCATCCTTAAATATCAGAGTTACACCACCTCCCTTACCTTCCTGTCAGTCCCTCTGAACAGTTTGATACCCCTAGATATTCAACTTCCACTTGTGACCATCCTGCAACCAAGCAATGGCCACCAAATCATACTTGTTCGCAATGATTTGTGCTGTCAACTCATGTACCTTGTTTCCAACGTTACAAGCTTTCAGATAAAGTGCCATTATGCTGGTTTTTGTACCTTCTTTTTGAATTCTAACACTTCCAATAATAACATCTCCTAAGCTCTCCGTCTTTTTAACTTTCTTCCTGATTTTTGATGCATTCTCCCCACATTTTGGTCCTTGCTCCCTCCTTCTCAGACTCCTTACGTAGGTTCCCATCTCCCAGCCAAATTAGTTTAAACCTTCCCCAACCTCTCTCACAAACACTCTCCCAAGGACATCAGTTGCAGTCCTGCCCAGATGTAGCCCATCCAATTGATACAAGTCCCACTTCCTCCAGAGCCAGTCCCAATGCCCCAGGAATCTGAAGCCCTTGCCCCAACGCCATCCCTTCAGCCTCTGACACCATCAGTGCTGACTATTTCTGAGTCAATAAATATTGTCCAACGATGGAATTTCTTAGAACAAGAGCTTAAATGAGATTAGTGGCATTTGCTAAGATTACAAGCAATGTCTTAAATATCTGTGCTCTGTGGAGCCACTGACAGATAAGATCAGGCCTGAAGGTTACAAGAACTCTCCAAAAATGTCTCAAACAATCGTCATTAATTAGCTCACATAACCAACTTTCCTTTCTTGCTGGGATTGGCTTATTTTAGCTTACCATCTTCTCCCCCCTGACACCATCTCTTCATTGCTGTGACACCATTTAAATAAAATCCATGATATCTTTTAATGCAGTTTTGCATATTTATTTTTCCACAGCTTACTTTCTTAAATACAATTGTCAGGCCATTTCTCGGTTCCCTGTTTCAGGTTGTCTCTAATCTCTCCCTCTGGTTCAGTCGTCCAATGTAAGGGATCGGTTACCTGGCGCTTACTTACACTACCCCCAGATCCTGGCTCTCTGTCTCGTGTCTCAAAGCTCTGGACTGAACACAATCCCTTCAATGTGCTCCAACTGTGAAAAGAAGTAAAGGGCTAAAAACAAAAAACGAATCCCTTAATGTTCCTTGATGTTTTTACTGTAAAATTACCTCAATAACTGCCAAGGAACTTGACAAAATCTAAATCCAGGAAGTTGAGAAATATTTTACAGCAGTAGAATTCCTTGGAACAAGAGGTTAAATGAGATTAGTGGCAGTTGCTGAGATTAACAAGCAACGTCTTAAATATCCTTCCCTCTTTGTGCTACGTGGAGCCACTGGCAGATAAGATCAGGCCTGAACAACACAGAACTCTCAAAGACAGCCTCAAACAATCGACATTAATTAGCTCACGTTAGCAGCCCACACTTCCATCAAGGCCTGCTTCCCTTCTTTGCTGGGATTGGCTCACTGTAAATGACCCCTGCTGACCTGTATGGCATTCGTAGAAGAATCACAGAATCACTGCAGTGTAGAAGGAGTCCATTTGGCCTATTGAGTCTGTGCTGACCACAATCTCACCCAGACCCTATTTCCATCACCCCACATATTTACCCTGCTGATCCCCCTGACACTAGGGTCAATTTAACACGTCAATCGACTTAACCTGCACATCTTTGTAGAAGGAAAGCAGAGCACCTGGAAGAAACCCATGCAGGCACAGGGAGAATGTGCAGACTCCACGCAGGCAGTGACTCAAGGCAGGAATTGAATCCGAGTCCCTGGCACTATTAGGCATCAGTGCTAACCACTGTACCATCCAATCTATCTGACCAGACCATCTGATAGGTAATCAGCCATTGGTACCAATCCTCTGGTTGACAACATTGTGCTGAGTGCATGCAGATTGCCAGCAATCATTATCCTGCCACCAACAAGGCTCAATTCATGATACAGCACAACAGCACAACACTAAGCACTGCTTCCCCACAGTACCATGGGTTTAATTTAGGCCTTAGGTGACTGTCTTTGTGGATTTGATTTGGTTTATTGTCACATGTATTAGTATACAGTGAGAAGTTTTGTTTCTTGTGCACTATACAGACAAAGCATGCCATTCATAGAGAAGAAAAGGAGAGAGTGCAGAATGTAATGTTACTGCTAGGGTGTAGAGAAAGATCAACTTAATGTGAGGTAGGTCCATTCAAAAGTCTGACAGCAGCAGGGAAGAAGCTGTTCTTGAGTCAGTTGGTACTCAGGCTTTTGAATCTTTTTCCCAACAGAAGAAGGTGGAAGAGAGAATGTCCCAGATGTGTTGGGTCCTTGATTATACTGGCTCTTTGCTGAGGCAGCAGGAAGTGCAGACAGAGTCAATGGATGGGAAGCTGGTTTGAGTGATGGACTGGGCTACATTCATGACGTTTCATAATTCCTTGTGTTCTTGGGCAGAGCAGGAGCCATACCAAGCTCTGATACAACCAGAAAGAATGCTTCCTATAGTGCATCAGTAAAGATTGGTGAGAGTTGCAGTTGACATGTCAAATTTCCTTAGTCTTCTGAGGAAGTAGAGACTTTGGTGGGTTTTCTTAACTATAGTGTTGGCATGGGGGCCCAGGTTGTTGGTGATCTGGACACCTAAAAACTTGAAGATCTCAACCCTTTCTACTTTGCATGTTCTCCCCGCGTCTGCATGGGTTTCCTCTGGGTGCTCCGGTTTCCTCCCCCAATTCAAACATGTGCAAGATAGGTGGATTGGCCATGCTAAATTTCCCCTTAGATAGATGAGCTGTAGGAAAGATGTGGTGTTGCAGGGATAGGGCAGACGAGAGAGCCTGGGTAAAGTATTCTCTTAAAGAATTGGTGTAGACACATTAGGCTAAATGGCCTCTTCTACACCGTCGGGCTATGACCCAGCGACTTGTTCAAGGCATCTGCCAGGGACACCTTAATGAAATCAGGCATATTTCAGACACCCATCAGGATAGATCTTGAAATCGTGCCTTTGACCACCATTCTGTCCTCAAAAATTTGCCAAATGTCCTCATGGCTGTTGTGGCCTATCCTGTAATAATTAAAATTTGCAATGAATTTGGAAAGATTTGTGACTGAACTTCTCTGAAGAAGCCCAGGCTGGAGATTCCAAAATGAAGAAGAAAAGAAAAATCTTGTATTTATGGAGTGCCTTTCACCACTGCAGGAAATCCCAAAGTGCCACACAGCCAACAAAGTGCCGTGTTGATGTTTATCCATTGTTGTAATAATGTAGGAAACTTGGCAGCCAATTTACGCACAGCAAGCTCCCACAGACCACAATGTGATAAAGATGATGTGATAGTCCATTTGGTGTGATAGTAGAAAGTGCTGCAAAAACTCAGCAGATCTGGCAGCATAGTGAAGAACTTGAGTCACATATGGTTCTTTATTTGACCTGCAGAAGAGTTACATTCAACTCAAAATAGTAACTCTTGTTCATTTCTCCGTGGATGCTGCCAGACCTGCTGAGGTTGTTCAGCACTCTCTGTTTTCATTTCAGAGTTCTAGCATCCACAGTGTCTTATTTTTAATCCATTTGAGATATTGCTTCAGAGGTTAATGTTGGTCAGGTTGTAAAATGTTTAACATGCACACAAGGTACTGCTTCCATGATACCTGGGCAAATCCCCAAAGTTATAGCACAAAGTGAATTCCTCAGTCTGAAATGCTAACCTGAAAGTCTTAATGAGATTAAAAAAAAGCCTTCCTAAACCAATTGGAGTCACTTTTAATGCGGGCATCAAAATGGAGCAGAAGGACAGGCAGAGTTTGTACAAAGAGAAAGCAGCTAGCTCCACCAGCCTGGGTTCCAAAGTAGAAAACAATCCCCTGTGGTATCGTGCCAATTTCAGGAAACATGCAAATTTACAAAAGTAACTTTTGCCACCAACCTGTAAATAAGGAACACACTGACAATGCCAGCTAGGTTCAGTAGGTGGCAGTCTTGCCTGTGATTCAAAGGTTATGCTACGGGACTGGTGGACATAACTTGGGCCAATTCTTGTTCAGGGCACCCACCAGGGACACCTTAATATTGCCTGAACCAAAATAATGTCAAGCATATTTCAGACACCTTTTAGGAGTAGATGTTGAAATCGGGCCTTTGACCAACTCCCCTCTCCCCATTAACTCCACAAAGGTTTGCCAAATGTCCAATTTCTCTCCAATAGATCTATCCGAGTGTGGGGGAGTTTCCAGCCATCAAGTGTTTGGATGGGAAGTCAAACTTCACTTTTTTATTTATTCACAGATTGTGACCATTGTTGGCAAGGTCAGAATTTATCAGCCACCTCTTAATTGCCCTTCAGGTGGTGAACAATTTCTTGAATAAGTGCATTCCACGTGGTGTAGGCATGCCCTCCACCCACACCCCGACACTGCTCCCCCCTCCACCCCCATTGTAGGCATGCTGTTTGGGAGGGAAATCCAGAACGTTGGCCCATCGGCAATGATGGAACGGTGATATATTTCCAACTCAGGACGGTGAATGCTTGGAGGAAAATTTGCAGGTGGTGGTGGTGCTCCCATGTATCTGCTGTCCTCTCCCTTCGAGGTGGGAGAGATCATAGGTTTGGAAGGTGCTATGGAAAGAAACGTGGTGAGTTACTGCGGTGGATTTTGTAGATGGTGCACACTGCTGTCACTGTGAATTTGTGTTGGAGAATGTGAGTGTTGAGTGGATAGGGTGCCAATCAAACAGACTGCTTTACCTTAGATGGTCTTGAGTGATTTGTACTTATCCTGTATTTTATGTGGGTGTTAATAATCCCATGGGATTTACCCAATGTTTCTCCATCAGACAACACAATGAAAAGCAGTAGAACTCATTATTCATCTCATTCCTGCCAGTGTACATTTAGCACATGAAATACTGGATTATCGAGAGAGGTGCTATGTTTTTTTTTGCCCTGTTTATCCTTAGAAGCATAAAATCATAGAATCCCAACAGTGCAGAAAGAGGCCATTTGGCCCATCAGGCATGCAATCCCACATAGGCCCTTTCACAGTAACCCTACACATTTACCCTTCTAATCCCCCCGACACTAAGGGGAAAATTAACATGGTCAATCAACCTAACCCGGATGAGTTTGAGCTGTGGGAGTAAGTCTTTTTCCCAGAGTGGAAGAATCAATTACTAGGGAGCATAGATTTAAAGTATGAGAGGCAAGGTTTAGAGGAGATTTGATTTGATTTGATTCAATTTATTATTGTCACATGTATTAACATACCGTGCAAAGTATTGTTTCGTGCACACTATGCAAACAAAGCATACAGTTCATAGGAAAGGAAATGAGAGAGTGCAGAATGTAATGTTACAGTCATAGCTAGGGTGCAGAGAAAGATCAACTTAGTGCAAAGCAAGTCCATTCAAAAGTCTGACAACTGTTGGTGAGTCAGTTGGTACATGACCTCAGACTTTTGTATCTTTTCCCGACAGTGGAAGAGAGAATGTTCGGGGTCTGTGGGGTCCTTAATTATGCCAACTGCTTTGCTGAGGCAACGGAAATGTAGAGTCAATGGACGGGAGACTGGTTTGCATGATGGATTGGGCTACGTTCATTATAGTTTCTTGCAGTCTTGGGCAGAGCAGGAGCCATACCAAGCTGTGGTAGAACCAGAAAGAATGCTTTCTATGGTGCTTTCAACTTTCTAAAAGTTGATAAGGGTTGTAACTGACATGCCAAATTTCCTTAGTCTTCTGAGAAAGTAGAGGCATTGGTGGGCTTTCTTAACTATGGGCTCCGGGTGTACGAGGCAAGTTTTTTACACAGGGGGTGGTGGGTGCCTGGAACTCACTGCCAGAGGAGGTAGTGGAAACATATGCAACCGTGACTTTTAAGGGACATCTTGACAAATGTATGAATAGAAACGGAGGGATAACGTCCCTGGAAGAGTAGGGGGTTTTAGTTCAGTTGGGCAGCATGGTCAGTGCAGGATTGGAGGGCTGAAGGGCCTGTTCCTGTGCTGTAATTTTTTTTGTTCTTTGCTCTTTGAAACCAGTGAACCTGGGGTAAGCCACACTGGTGTAGGGAGAACGGGCAAACTTCACACAGACAGTCACCCAAGGCCAGAATCGAACCCGGGTTCCTTGTGCTGTGTGGCAGCAGTGCCAACGACTGTGCCCCTCATATTATCAGGAGGTTTTGTATAGGCTGATTATCAACCTGTTAGGATGGTTCATGAACAGTCCCTACTGGGGTGGCATTTATCAGCCCTTCCCGTTGACAGTTCTGCTGAAGTGCACGCCCCCGCCCCCCACCCCACCCCAACACAGTGGCTCCCCTGGTAGTGGGGCCTTGCAAATTACCATTGACTTCAGCAGGATCAATGCCTCTACTGTGGGAAAGGCCCAAATTCTGGCCCTGCACCAGGACTTGGTCCTGAAGCGTTTTAGCTGGGAGAGGGGCAATGGCCTAAGTGGTATTATCGTTAGATTATTAATCTAAAAACTCAGTGAATGTTCTGGAGACAAAGAACAAAGAACAAAGAACAAAACAGCACGGGAAACAGGATCCCAAGGCTCATGATCCCTATTTTAAATCAGTTTTCTATACCCCTCCATTCCCATTCTGTTCATGTGCCCATCTAAGTATCTCTTAAATAACTCCAGAGTGCCTGCCTCCACCACTATACTTGGCAGCGCATTCCATACCCCCACCACCCTCTGTGTGAAAAAACTCCCTCTAACATTCAAATTATATCTTACCCCCCTCACCCTAAGCCCGCGACCCCTCGTGCTATTTAAGTCCATCCTAGGAAAAAGCTTAACCCTGTTTACTCTATCTATACCCCTCATAATCTTGTACACCTCTATCAGATCTTCTCTAAGTCTACGTCTTTCTAAGGAAAACAGTCCCAATTTGCCTAACCTCTCCTCGTAACTCAGACCTTCCATACCAGGCAGCATCCTGGTAAACCTCCTCTGCACTCTCTCCAGAGTCTCCACGTCCTTCCAGTAGTAGGGCGACCAGAACTGGACCTGAGTTCAAATCCCGCCGTGGCTGATGGTGGAACTTGAATTCAATTTAAAAAGAAAATCTGGAATTAAGAACTGACTGGTGACCGTGAAACCATTGCTGATTGTTGGAAAAACCCATCTGGTTCACTAATGTCTTTTGGGAGAGGAAATCTGACTTCTTTACCCGGTCTGGCCTACATGCGACTCCGGAGCCACAACAATGTGGTTGACCCTCAGCTACCTCTTAATTGGTCTATGAAGCTATTCAGTTTCAACGGTAGCTGCGGGTGGGCAATAAATGCTAGTGGGACTCATGTCCCAGGAATGAATTCTAGCTGAAGAAACAAGGACACTGCAGACTGAGTCACAACTTCTACACATATCCAGAAAGCGCAGTCACTGGAGCTATGCAAGGTAGCAAATCTTCCTTTCAATGAATGCCGCTTAGAGCACTGGTCCTATCCTGCCAGGGAATGAATTATCCCGTGTTAAGGAGGGCTTTATTTGATCATTTACTGCACTGGTCCTGTCTTTCAGATTATTAATTGCTTAGGTAATAAAAATATCATTCAGCCCCATCAAACAAATAGTCCATTTATTAAAAGGACGCTTTGGACCAATTTAACTGTCTGTTTTCGTAACGCACGCCATATTTTTTAAAATTAAAATTTATTGGAAAACAGAGCAGTTCAGATAGGTCTAATTCATGCAGAAATATATCAGCAGTATAATACAATCATAATTATTCTTGGATAAGTGAGGTTGGATCTCTGCATAGATTAGATCCGCAATGTGCACATGCTCAGCATATTAACTGCGCGATGTAATGTTATCCCGCTCCTGTCCTACTTATTGTGTGGCACACACTGTCTCCCGGCCAGCCAAGGACCTGGCTCTCAATTTGTTTGATTCCTTGGAGGGAACGTTACATTCAATCAAAAATCAGCTGTTACTTGATTGTTTATCGGCGTCCTGGCCAAAATCGGATTGATGCAAAACATCCCTGAGGTAAATCTCTCCCAGCCACCTGCCCAACTTGGCGAGAGCAGCGCTCTTCCAAGCGTGTGCAATCTGTTTAATGCCCGCTTGCAAACCCAGGAGGACCAGGCTGGCTTCCGAGGCTTGGACCACAACAGTGACTGCATTCCCTGAGAGCGTAAAGAGCCAAGTTGCACAATGCACCCTCAGGAAACTCTCAATCCTCATTAACAAAGCTAACACCTTGAGGCATGGCCCACGGAAGATGCACTAATACATTGCGGGAAGATGTTTATTTCTAGTTTTCATTGACTTAACTGGAGTCTGGCGTGTCTTGTGGTCAAATTATTGCTGTGCATATGTGTTGCCATCTGTTCGAGTCGATATCACTCGCACTGTAAGGCTCAGGTTGTGCTGGCTGTTTGCCAAACATTATCTGTCTAGTCAAGGAAAAAACCAGGAACATTAAGAGACAAATTGACCCTTACTTTGATTTATTTCCAAGAATAGATCACATTCGCAAAGCCTATTGTTTGGCATCCATTCGCTTAGCATTTTCACGCATGAGAAATCCAAGTTAATATGCTGGAGGATCTGTTCATTTTTTGGTTTATTTGAGTCTTTTATGCACAAGTTGGGTTGCCAACCCTGGAGGACTTGGTGATTAATCTCCAGGACTTTTGCAGTGAGCGAGCAGAAAGAAAAATCACTGAGGTATTGACAAAAAAATTGTACTTTTGAAAAAATTTTATTTGAACACTTTGGCTTCGAAGTTGTAAAAATGATGACGGGAAGAAAGGGCTGTTTAAGAGACAATCAAAGACCATCCATTTGGTGTCTAAAAGAATGCCTGTTTTTGCTGACTGGCTGCTGATGGAAGGTACTACGAGAAGGAATGTGTTGTGTGGTCAGTGGTGACTGGATGGATCTCACGGTTGTCCTTTAGCAATATACCCAACAACAACTTTTAACTGGAGTTTAATTTCGGCAAATGTGAGGTGATGCATTTTGGTAGATTAAATCACGGCAGGGCTTACTCAGTTAATGGTGGGGTGTTGCGGAGAGTTACAGAACAAAGAGATACAGGGGTACATGCTCATAGCTCCCCTGAAAGTGGAGTCACAGGGTGCTCAAAGTGGTGAAGAAAGCATTTAGCATGCTTGTTTTCATTGGTCCGAGCATTGAATACCGGAGTTGGAACATCTTGTTGAAGTTGTACAAGACATTGGTAAGGCCACACTTGTAATACTGTGTACAGTTCTGGTTACCCTATTATAGAAAGGATATTATTAGACTAGAAAGAGTTGCAGAAAAAACTTGTTGGGATGCAAACAGGATTTGATCCTGGTGTGTGCAAATGGAAGAAATAGTAGTAGGAGGGATTATTATTCAAAGGGTGAAAAATTGCAGCATGCTACAGTGCAGAGGGACCTGGGGGTCCTTGTGCACGAATCGCAAAAACCCAGTCTGCCAGTGCAGAGGGTAATCAAGAAGATAAATTGAATGTTGGCCTTTACAGCGGGGGGGATAGAATATAAAAACAGGGAGATCTTGCTGCAATTGTACTGGGCACTGGTGAGGCCACAACTGGAGTACTGTGTGCAGTTTTGGTCCCCTTATTTGCAAAATGATATATTGGCCTTGGAAGGAATACAGATATGGTTCGCCAGGTTGATACTGGAGATGAGGGGATTAGCTTAGAAAGAGAGATTGAATAGACTGGGTCTGTACTCGTTAGAGCTTAGAAGGCTGAGGGGCGATCTTATAAAGACTTACAAGGTAATGAAGGGGCTAGATAGGGTAGAGGTAGAGAGATTCATCCTGCTTAGAAAGGAAAACAGAACTAGAGGGCGCAATTTCAAAATAAGGGAGGGGGCGGGGGGCAATTTAGAATGGAGTTGAGGAGGAACTTCTTCACTCAAAGGATGGTGAATCTCTGGAATTCTCTGCCCATTGAAGTGGTGGAGGCTGCCTCGTTGAATATATTTAAGTCACGGGTAAATAATTTCTGATAGTCAAGGGAATTAAGGGTTATGGGGAGGAAGTGGGAAAGTGGAACTGATCCACTTCAGATCAGCCATGATCTTGTTGAATGGCACGGCAGGCTCGAGGGGCTGGATGGCCTACTCCTGCTCCTATTTCTTATGTTCTTATGATTTGCTAGGATGCTACCAGCAATTGTTCACCACCACCTCCTGAAGAGCAATGGAGGGGTGGGTTATAAATTCTGACCTTGCCAACCCACAGAACATGGATTGTAGATATTCAAGAAGGCAGCTTGCCACCACCTTCTCAAAGGCATCATGGGTGATAAATATTGGTCACCCAGCAATGCCCATGTCCCACAAATGAATAAAAAGAGGTTTTCAATTTCATTTTGAACTGTCAACTGACAGTGTATGATGGGAAAGGTAAATAAGTGTTTGGAGAATTAATGAGGTCTTGATTAGCAATCTACTTCCTTCTCTGTGATCTTCTGAGTTTGCACCCTACCGCAGCTCATCTGCCATATTCATCTGTGTTTCATTTACTCCCACGTTTGGCTGTTCCAAAGATGCAAGGTGACACACTAGCACAGTGATTAGCACTGCTGCCTCACAGCACTAGGGACCCAGGTTCGATTCCCGGCCTTGGGTCACTGTCTGTTTGGAGTTTGCACATTCTCCCCATGTGTGCTTGGGTTTCTTTTGGGCGCTTCAATTTCCTGCCATTGTCCAAAGATGTGCGGGTTAGTGGATTGGCCGTACTAAATTGACCCTAGTTTCAGGGAGTGATCAACAGGGTAAATATGTAGGGCTACGGGGATAGGGTGGGATTATTGTCGGTCCAGGCTTGATGGGCTGAATGGCCTCCTTCTGTACTGTGAGGATTCTATGCCCTGCTTGGCAAGATCCTCCACAAACCCAGAACTTATCCCAAGCTCTGCAGCCCATAACCAAGCTCACAGCACATTCCATTTCCATCTACCTAAGCTAGGTTCAGTTTAACACCTGAACAGTAGCATCTGCTACTTTACTCTGCTTGAAGTGTCAGCCTAGGTGATAAATGTTCAAGCATATAATGGGGCTTGAGCCCTAACCTTGGATCTTAGAGAACGACCATCGAGGCAAGGGAAACCAAAGCAGGTTGAGATTAGGAAGCCTCATTACTCCAAGGTTGGGGTGTATCCTAGTTTTACTTGTAAGCGGAAATGACTAAAAGCTCATACAGGATAAAATTTATGTTTTTATAACTGCCTTAATAACAATGATAATAGCCTTTAAACATTACAGGCACTCAGTGCATCTCATTATGACAGATACCAATGAAAATAATGATTACTGTATTAGTTATCACAGGGCAAAGATGCACATTATCTCAGTGTATATCAACAGATAAATATTGACTATTTTCCTCTAATCAAAGTGCACTTTATTGTGTGAACTCACAGTCATTAAGTATACTGTTGCAATTCAGCAGTCAAAGAACTGCTAGGGTCAAGATTCATGACTAATGCACTTCAACTCATTTCATCAAATTCCCTATGTCTGCTCTCTGAACAAAGAGGATGGTTTGTAGAATGACACCATGGTTGAGAAAGCATTTTACATTTTGTCAGAGGTTTAAATGAATTTACATGTGGCCAAATCTTTCTTGAATACCCCAGTTGGAGTATTGTGCGCAGTTCTGGTCGCCTCATTATAGGAAGGATGTAGAGGCTATTGAGAGAGTTCAGAGGAGATTTACAAGGATGCTGCCTGGATTGAGAGGCAGGCCTTATGAAGATAGGTTGAGGGAGCTGGGACTCTTCTCACTGGAGAGACGTAGGTTGAGAGGCGACCTGATAGAGGTTTATAAAATGTTGAGAGGAATAGATAGGGTGGACTCTCAGAGACTATTTCCCCGAGCTGAAATGGTCACTACGAGAGGACACAGATTTAAGGTGCAGGGAAGCAAATACAAAGGAGATGTCAGGGGTAGGTTTTTCACTCAGAGGGTGGTGAGTGAATGGAACCGACTGCCGTCGGAGGTTGTTGAGGCAAACTCACTGGGGTCTTTTAAGAGACTTCTGGATGAATATATGGAAACAAATAGGATAGGGGGTTATAGATAGGTCTGTGGATTGGTAGATGTGATCGGTGCAACTCGTGGGCTGAAAGGCCTGTTTGTGCTGTTTTGTTCTATGTTCTATGTTCTATGATCTATGAACTGATGTAAGAGAAGAGGGATCCCCTGTGGCAATGCTGTTGGGTAGGGTTACCATGAGACCATAAGACATACGAGCAGAATTAGGCCACTCAGCCCATCGAGTCTCTCCACCATTCAATCAAGGCTCATATTTTTCTCATCCCCATTTTCCTGCCTTTTCTCCATAACCCCAATCCCTTTATTAATCAAGAACCTATTTCTCTTTGTCTTAAAGATACTCAATGACCTGGCCTCCACAACCTTCTGCAGCAAAGAATTCCACAGATCCACCACTCTGTGGCTGAAGAAATTCCTTCTCGTCTCTGTTGTAAAGGATGGTCCCTTTAGCCTGGTATTGTGCCCGTGATTGTGTACTAAGGGACGTCCTTGTTCAAACTGGATAGTCCCTGCTTGGAGTACACAAAATAGATAAATCTTGAGATCAGTTTGAGGTTACTTGAGCCCGCAATGAACATCTTTGACAGACTGGCAATGAGACACTAAACTGAGGTCTCCCTCCGTGTCTATCTACACCCCACTTCTCAGGTCTCTGGAGTGGAAGAATCAAACGTGTAGCTTCTGGTGCCTAACTTAAGTTCATAAAATCAGCGTAGAATCTCTACAGTGCAGAAGGAGCCATTCGGTTCATCAAACCTATACTGACTATAATCCCACCCACTCCTCAACCCCATCATCCCAAGTATTTACCATGCTAGTCATCCCCTGACACTAAAGTACAAGTTAGCACGGCCAATCCACCTAACTCCCACATTTTTGGACTTTGCACGTGGAGGAAACCCTCACAGACACGGGGAGAATGTGCAAACTCCACACACTCACCTAAGGCTGGAATTGAACCTTAGTGCTGTGAGGCAGCAGCGTTAACCACTGTTTGGGTGGGGTGGAGTGGGGTGTGTCAGGGGGCGGGGGGGTGGGGGGGAGGAGGTGGTGGGGGGCCATGGGCATCACTGGCTGGTCAGCGTTTATTTCCCATCTATGGTTGCCATTGATGGTGAGCTGCCTTCTTGAAATACCAACACAACAGATTGGTTTGTTCAGCCATTTCAGAGGATAGTTGAGAGTCAACCACATTTCTTTGGCTCTGAAGTCACATGTAGGCCAGACCAGAAAAAGGCGTCAGATTTCCTTCCCTAAGAGGCATGAATAGGTTTCTAATAACAATGCTTTCAGAAAATTTTTTATTCCATGTCATAGAATCATACGATCTCTATAGTGCGGAAGGGACCATTCATGAACCAGATGAGTTTTTCCCCAACAATTTGCAATGATTTCATGGTCGTTAGTAAATTCTTAATTCCAGATTTTTTTTATTGAATTCAAATTCCACTAAATACTGTGGTGGGATTCGAACCCAGAATCCCAGGATAGTAGATGAATTTCTTAGATTGGTTGTCCTGCAATAATACCACTAGGCCATCGCCTCCCCCAGCAACAATACCTGATCCAGATGAAGTGTGCTGTTCCCAGTAAACTTCATCCCACAGTAATTAGGGGTGAGAACATTGGGTGGTTCTTTCTTTGCCCAGCTGGGGTTGCCAACTCTGGCTTGATGTTTTCCTGGAGGTTTTTTTCCCTGGATGTAGGGGTGCTACAGTTAAGAAAGTCCGCCAACAACTCTACTTTCTCAGAAGACTAAGGAAAGTTGGTATGTCAGTTCTCATCAACTTTTATAGATGCACCACAGAAAGCATTCTTTCTGGTCGTATCACAGCTTACTATGGCTCCTGCTCTGCTCAAGACTGCAAGAAACTATAAAAGATCGTGAATGTAGTCCAGTCCATCATGCAAACCAGCCTCTCATTCATTGACTGTCCATACTTCCCACTGCCTCAGCGAAGCAGCCAGTATAATTAAAGACCCCACGCAGCCCGGACATTCTCTCTTCCACCTTCTTCCATTGGGAAAAAAATACAAAAGTTTGAGATCACGTATCAACTGACTCAAGAACAGCTTCTTCCCTGCTGCCATCAGACTTTTGAATGGCTTATCTTGCATTAAATTAATCTTTCTCTACAGCCTAGTTGTGACTGTAACACTACATTCTGCACTCTCTTGTTTCCTTCTCTGTGAATGGTGTGCTTTGTCCGTACAGCGCACAAGAAACAACACTTTTCACTGTATGTTAATACATGCGACAATAATAAGTCAAATCAAATCAAATTCACAATCTCAGGACGCTTTTTTCCAAAGATGAGGAAAGCTTTCCTGATGCCACACACTCAAACATTTCCCTGTCGACAAACACCAGTAAACAGACTATTTTACCAATGAGCTCATTTCCTTTACCCTGGGGCCAACGCAGACGCACAGCTACCTCCTTTTCCTGTGAAAAACAACAGGCTGAACTTTTATTTTAACAAAAGAAAAATGTAATTTATTGCCTGTTAAGTGCTCTGGGAGATCTGAAGGATGTGAAAGATGCTATTAAATATTAAACCAAGAGTGATTTCATCTGTAATCTCTGCTCAGGGTTTGATATCGCTGACTTCACTGCTGCAGTTTATATTAGTTTCTCTCTCTGTTTTGGGCCCAAGACAGTATCAAGTTGTTTCTTAAATGGTCTCAACTACCCTTTCTGACAGCTGGCTGCTGTCATCCTCTGTGTAATTATGTTCCACTCAGAAAGAGGACAAGCGTTGAGAGGTTGGCGTTTAATGAAAGAAGCACAGAGTCAAAAAAAAGCCCCCAGAAGGAACCATCATATTAAATGATGCTTTTCTCCTATTCATTCGTAGGACACGGGCATTGCTGGCTGGCCAGCATTTATTGCCATTCCTAGTTGCCCGAGGGCAGTTGAGAATTAACCGGATTGTTGTGGCTCTGGAGTCCCACGTGGACCAGACCAATTAGGCACGGCAGATTTCCTTCCTTAGAGGACATTAGTGAACGAAAAGAGAAAATGCTGGAAAATCTCAGCAGGTCTGGTAGCGTCTGTAAGGAGAGAAAAGAGCTGATGTTTTGAGTCCAGAATGACCTCCCCACCATCACCTCCCCACCCTCCTGCCCATCTCAGAACTTACCAGGAGGGGCCGAAACCTCTGGCCCTGTCTGCACCATTAACTCCTTTAAGATTATATTTCCAAATTCAGCACTATCTTTGTCAACGATCATTCATTTGTCAGTGAAATGTCAGTTTTAATTTCCAGTCAATTCTCGGTCAGCGATAGGTCAGTGAAAACTGTACTTTATGTTGCTTTGACTTCTAACAAAGATGTGCCTATTTAAAACTACTCCTGATGGGCGGGTGAGGAATACTGAGTCCTGTTGATAAGGGCGTAGGATCAGAGATGAATGTTTATGTACATGCCCCTAAAACCAGCAAAGCTGATCAGCAACGCTGTCAATAAAGTAGGAGGGATCCCAGGCTTTATAAATCAATGCATAGAGGACAGCAGCCATAACAGCCCATAAGATATAGGAACGGAATTAGACCATTGAATCTGCTCCGTCATTCAATCATGGCTGATATTTTTCTCATCCCCGTTCTCCTGCTTTTTCCCCATAACCCCTGATCCATTTATCTATCTTGTTGGGTTGTGAGAGGACTGCTCTTGGATCTTTTTCGAGAGTATCCTAGTGCTTCACATCGTTAGTGTACATCTGACCTGGACCATCTGATGGGCAACACGACAGCTCAGTGACTATCGCTGTGCTGTGCACATACATGGATTTGGGCCTGTGTCTGTGGGAGTTTGCGCATTCTCCCCGTGCTTGCGTGGGTTTTTTCCAGGCGCTCCGGTTTCCTCCCACATCCCAAAGATGTGCTCTTAGGCTAAATGGCAAAACAAATTCTCCCTAAATTGTTTCAAATTTGGTTTGTAATCCAAAGATCTATAAACATGGACAGGGATCGCGGGTAGTGGTGGGAACATCGGGGTGGCGGCGCGGGCTTGTTGGGCCGAAAGGCCTGTTTCCCATGCTGTTTTGTTCTTTGTTCTTTGTTCTATCTATCTCTGTCTTCTGTGGCAAAGAATTCCACTGATTCATCACTCTCTGGCTGAAGAAGTTCCTCCTCATTTCTGTTTTAAAGGATCGCCCTTTTAGCCTGAGGTTGTGCCCCGTGGTTCTAGTTTTTCCTTCTGATGAAAACATCCTCTCCACATTCACTCCATCCAGGCCTTGCAATATCCTGTAAGTTTCAATAAGATCCCCTCATTCTTTTAAACTTCAATGAATATGGACCCAGAGTCCTCAACTCTTCCTCATACAACAAGCTCCTCATTCCAGGGATGTTCTTGTGAACCTCCTTTGGAACTTATCCAAGACCAGCACATCCTTCCTTAGATATAATGACAAAGTTCGTAAGCAATTTTCTATCACTGGCTTGAGTATTGTGTCCAATTCTTAAGGAGGGGTGGGTATGGGGGTCGGGCGTGGGGGGGGGAGATATTTGAGGACTTCAGAAAAGGAACAAAATAAAGTTTATTTATTAGTCACAAGTACACTTACATGAAAACTGCAATGAAGTTACTGTGAAAATCCCCTAGTCACTATATGCCGGCATCCTGCTTGGGTACACTGAGAGAAAATTTGCACCGAACCATCTTTAGGATTGTGGGAAGAAACTGGAGCACCCGGATGAAGCCCAGCAGACACGGGGAGAATGTGCAGACTCTACATAAACAGTGACCCAAGCTGGGAATCGAACCTGGGTCCCTGGCCCTGTGAGGCAGCAGTGCTAACCCGCTCTGCCAGCCAGAGAGTATGAGGAGTTACAAAGTCATGAATAGACAGGAGGTGCCAGGATTGTTCTCTTGGAATGAACAGGAGATCTGTGAAAAGGCATTTAAAATCCTCCAAGGTTAAGATTGAATAAATAGAAGGAAGCAATTTCCATTGTCTAGAAGGTGGAAGGCACAGATTGATAAAAGAACCAAGGGCAAGCTGAGAATTTTGGTTTTTAACACAGTGAGGGATTAGTATTTGGAATGCACTGCCTGGTAAGTGGATTGAAGGGTAACCTGCAAAGAGGATAATTATTCAAAGGTGAAAACATTGCAGGGATATAGGGGAAAGCAAGGAAGGACTGATTAATATTGATCCTGTGAGCCACATCGCCTCGTCCTATGCATTACTGGACAGAGCTCTTACTCTGGATGGAGACAAGGGAGTTATATTTAATATATTAAAGTTCTTAAGGGGCAATCAGGGATGGGTAACGAATGTGATGTTACCAGTCACACCCACAGCTGCTTAATAAATGTTAAATGTCTTTCATTTTCAGTTGCACCTAAGTGGATAACAGGATCAATTCTGTCCTGAAATGCTGCGGGTTCTTGCATTCTCTGGCTTGCTGGTACTTTGGCAAAACAGAGTACCAGCAAGCCTTATTATAGACAATGTATTACGCAAACTGCTCAAGTTCATTGTGTTTCAAACCAAAGTAAGCAGGATAATCTTGAACTGCAATGCCAGAGAATCAAAATGAATTTTTTTAAAATATTCATTCATGGGATACAGGCATCGCTGGCTGGCTAGCATTTATTGCCCATCCCTAATTGCCCGAGGACATTTGAGAGTCAACCACATTGCTGTGGCTGTGGAGTCACATGTAGGCCAGACCAGATAAGGACAGCAGATTTCCTTCCCTAAAGGACATTAGTGAACCAGATGGGTTTTTCCCGACAATTGACAATGGTTTCATGGGTGACCCCTTAACTCTAAGACTATGTCCTCTGGCCTTAAACCCTCTCACAAGAGGAAACATCCTCTCAGAACCTACCCTGTTAAGCCTCTTGAGAATTCTAGATGTCTCAATAAGGTCACTTCTCATTCTTCTAGATTCCAACGAGTACAGACCCAATCCACCCTCATAAAAAAAATCCATCCCTACCTGGGATCAAACATGGTCACCAGTACATTCTTAATTTCAGATTTTTTTTTAATATCGAATTCAAATTCCATTATCTGCTGTGGCAAGTTTTCAACCCAGGTCCCCAGAACATTAGCTGAGTTTCTGAATTAATGGTCAATGGATAAGACACTGGGCAATTGTCTCTCATTAATTATTCCTGGGCATCAATTTCTGTTGCTGTCCAACAGTAAAATCATGCGTCACAATGGTGCTCTGTACAGATGTTCCAAAAAGTGTTGCATCTGATAATCTTTGTCAGGTTACACCAGATAGGTAACATAAAATAAAGTTTATTTATTAGTTACAAGCAAGAAATTACATTCGTTACATGAACACTGCGATGAAGTTACTGTGAAATTCCCCTAGTCGCCACACTTTGATGCCTGTTTGCATCAATGCACCTAATCGGTACATATTTCAGTCTGTGGGAGGAAACTAGAACACCTGAAGGAAACCCACGCAGACATGAGGAGAACATACAAACTTCGCGCAGACAGTGGCACAAGCAGGGAATCAAACCCAGGTCACTGGCGCTGTGAAGCAGCAGCACTAATCACTGTACCACTGTGCCACCCATTTGTTTTCAATGCAATGATTAAAAGGGCAATGATTCCTTCATATGGAATGGTGTGGGAGGACTTTTCTCCCTTCACCTGCTCACTACTGAAAGCTCATCATGTTTAACTAGTGAGAGCCTGAGCCAGAATTAATCCTTGTCCTTTGTTTGCTCAGCTGATCTCAGCAACTTGCAGGAACTGTTTATGTCTGAGTCAGTTTTTTAACATTCAAGAATAAATGAGTGCCATTGAAAAGTGTGGCGGGCGTCGAGATGGGATAAGGGATGGAGAATCAAAAGGTGAGAGCCAAATTGCTCCAGCAGGGAGCTGGGATGGACAGAATGGGCTGAATGGCCTCACGCTGAGCTGTAACCATTCCTTAATAAGACACAGGAAAATATGCAAAGCTCTAACCGCTGTCCTATTTTGAGCTCGGCTGTTGATTGGAAGTCTAATCTGTACTTGAGATGGAAAGAGAATAAATGGGTTGACACTAGTGCCAAATATCGAGTGCAGCCATAGGTTTTGTCAAAGCCTCGGAGCTGCCTTGATAGAAATCTAGCTGATACATTACTATCATAGTCTATTTCTGTTGACTCAGATATCATTGTCAGCAAAACCAAACACTCTGGCATCCAGCCCAGCAGCTAAATTGTCTATAGAGGATATGTTTCTTTACCTTCACCTACCATGACAGTAATGAGGAAGTGGTAATATTCCTATTTGCATAATGATATGTTTCCAGCATGCCTCTATGGCAGTGAGAGACAACCTATTGTGATGATATCTGCGTGCATTACCTATTCTATGCGATCAGCACTTATATATGTAAATTTGATCATTACACGGGGTCATGTTCCAACCTCATACCATAAAATCACTCTTTCTGCCACGGTACAATTAGACGATGCGACGGGAAATGCTTTCACGTTGAAGATTTATTGTTAAAAAAAAAGAGCCTCAAAGTTGCTTTTTTAACATGGATGTCCGTGAAGACTGACAGATATGATGATATACTCAAAATTGGCTGCTCTAACTGGCAGTGTGGAACATCTGCTTTGCAAAGTTCTCGAGTCAAAACATTGTGGAAGAGATAATCAAATGTTCCTTTGTGTGAGGAAGTTTTAATGAGATTTGTCGTTTTGTTGCCTTTGAGCGTTGACTGTAGCAGTGCTGCTGAGTGCTGCTTCATTCACTCAGTAATAAGCCTCTGTAAGTTGGAATGATTAAAATATTTAATTAAGACACCACATTAGTTCAGGAGACCCCCACGCAAGATTAAGAAAAAATAAACAGTTTGGAGACCCTTGCTGGGAGATTTGCTTGGAAGATTGAGAAACAAAACCTTTTTTCAGATGGAACCTGAAGCTAAAACCTTGTATATTTGCTTGTGCGTCATTTAAATAAAGACACCAATGAATTTACTCTTCATATCGTCTGATACAATGTAATTCAGCTGGTCAGCATTTGGAGGTTTGTGTTAACAGGAAGCCTGGAAAAATGGTCAAAGCTCGACCTTATGGGATACAGTCAAGGATCTGAAAAAAAAGAGGTAAATGAGCGTTTGCTAGTTGTGAAGAATATTCAAATTTTTACCAATCTTTATGACCTAGAAATTAATTAATGACTCCGTCTGCACTTTCCACCACGTCAAAAAAGTAGAATCATAAAATCCCTATAGTGTTGAAGGAGGCTATTCAGCCCATTGTATCTGCACTGACAATGATCCCATCCAGATCTTATCTCTGTAAACCCACGTATTTACCCTGCTAATCCCTCTGACACTTGGGGGCAATTTATCATGGCCAATCCACTTAGTGCGCTTCCCTTTGGACGGTGGGAGGGAACTGGAGCACCCGGAGGAAATGCACGCTGACACGGGGAGAATGTGCAAATTCCACACGCACATTAAGAAATCTCACAACACGAGGTTAAGGTTCAACAGGCTTATTTGGTAGCACAAGCTTTTGGGGTACCGCTTTCTAAAGGCTTTAACCTGGTGTTCTGAGACTTGTTATTGCGTCTACACCTGTCCAACACCAGCATCTCCGCATCGTGGCTATCACACAGACAGTCACCCCAGTCAGAATGGAACCAGGGTTCCTGGTACTGTGAAGCAGCAGTGCTAATCAACGTGCCATCCTGCCACAGCCGACATAATCAGGGACCCCACGCGCCTTAGACAGTCTCTTGTCCAACTTCTGCTGTCAGGAAAAAAATACAAAAGTCATGTACAAACTGACTAAAGAGCAGCTCCTTACCTGCTGCCATCAGACATTTGAACAGATCTATCTCGCATTCAATTGATCTTTCTCTACACCCTAGCTATGACTGTATCACTGCATTCTGCACTCTCTCCTTTCCTTCTCTATGAATGGTATGCTTTGTCTGTATAGCACGCAACAAGCAATACTTTTCATTCTATTCCAGTACATGTAACAATAATTCAAATTAAACTACTTTGTGCCATTTTCAAACAAAGTACAAAATTGTGAACTAAAAAGACATTTTGAACTTTGGATGTTAATTTCCCACACAACGATTTCCAAGCGTAAATCCTCTTATCAAATCAGTAATATTAATCATTTAGGAAAACTATTAATTGAAGCCAATAAAGCATATTGTCATCAATAAGGATTGGATCTCAGAAAGCTAAGGAGCAGAAGGTTAGATCATTCAGTCCATCATACCAGCGTTGGCTATGCAAAAACCTGCCTAATTAGCCTCACTCTTTGTGCATGGCCCTGCAAATTTATTTCCTGTCCAGGTATTTACTGTATCTACTTTCCTTTTATTAATGAAACAGCTTCCAATATTTTTTAATTCCATAATAATTTCAACTCTCTTCCTGCACCTTAGCATGGTGGCACAGTAGGGCGGCACAGTGACAGAATGGTTAACAGTACTGCTTCACAGCGCCGGAGACCCTGTTCAATTCCAGCCTCACGTCATGTCTGTGTGGGGTTTGCACATTCTCACCGTATCTACGTGGATGTCCTCCGGATGCTCCGGTTTCTTCCCATATTCCAAAGATGTGTGCATTAGGTTCATTAGCCATGCTAAATCATTCCTAGTGTTAGGGTGACTAATAGGGCAAATATTTGAGGTTATGGGAATGGGACCCTGGTGATATTGTACTTGGGGCAGACTTGATGGGCCAAATGGCTTCCTTTTGCACTATAAGGTTCTATGATTCCATGATTCATCTCGTTCTGCATTAATGAAAACTCTCTCTGTTTCCATAGCTAGTTATTTCTGGAACAGGTCTCTAATCTGGATGGATTAGGATGTCAGAGGCAGTTTCTTTACACAGAGGGTGGTGAGGGCGTGGAATGCCCTGCCTGCAGCAGTTGTGGACTCGCCTACTTTGGGGGAATTCAAACGGTCGGTGGATAGGCATATGGATGATATTGGAATAGTTTAGGTTAGAGGGTCCACTGGCCGGCGCAACATCGAGGGCTGAAGGGCCTGTACTACGCTGTAATGTTCTATATTCTATGTTCTATGTAATCTGTTGCCGGGTGCTTATAGCTTGAAGGGTACCACTCCACATCAAACGTGGTGGACAGGGGTCTCTCCTGCTCTTACTGCCAGCCATTGGCACGTTGCAAGAATTTGAATGCTGACACTCAACCTGTTTGACACATTATGAATCCTTGGTGGTCGGACCCTGGAGTTGGATTCCAACCCTGAGCTTCTGGCTCAGTGGCAGGAATGCTACCCTCTGCATCACAGGACCTCCATTCCATAATCAACCACAGTGTAAAAAAGATCCTCATCTGCCCCCCTGGCACTTTGGCAATCGTTTGGGATTTGTCCTGTACGATTCCAGATCCTCCTGCCAGTTGATACAGATGCTGATTCAGACAAAATATTGAGTTGCTGAGACATTACTGATGATAAAATATGAGAAATAAGCAATGTGGAAACTGGAAACTGCTCCCACACTTCATCATCATTTTTAGGTCAAGGCTTCCTCCTATTTACCAGCAATAAAGCTTCAGGGAAAGGTGTCCAGTTGTTATCAAAGTCTCTTGCGTGTTGTGAACTGTGCACATGGTGTGTTAGACACTTCCCTCAATAGGAAAACTGTGTGTCCTCTGTAATGATTTCAAGAGCAGTGACTTTGAAGAGTTGACGGGGCATAATCTCAAGCACTAACCTTTATTTGAACGAAATATTGTTTGCACTCTGTTCACTTCTGAAATGATTACTGCGAAGTTCACTCTCACATCGAGTGTCAAGTGTTTGTAGCCTAGCCTGGGATCTGATCTTTAATTCCTGAGCTCTGTTGAATCCAGCACATGCTGTGTGGCCTTAGGTACGTGCAGCACAATAATGCCCGTACAGAATTACACATAACCGAATCAGCCCACTGACTGGAATCACTTTCACGCAGATACGCATATGGCTCACTCACACATATACACAAGTGCTCACACACATGCATGCACACACATGTACACATGCACACATGCATGCACACACATGAGCACAGACACTTGCATATGCACACACATGAGCACACACACATGTACACACATACACACACGTGCGTGCACACGCACAGACACACACTTCAGTTTTCAGACTGACTGATGCAATACAATGAATAATCAAATGCAAGTCGTGTAGGCTTAAAGGACATAATTTATAAAGGCGCTATTAATTCAAAATGTAATTGCTATATTGCAGATCTAACAAACAGCATCTTCATGCATTATTTAATGGCTAACATTTATCCAATTTGTGCATGTTGAATTTTTTGCATTATGTTATTAATTTATTAATTTGTTTCTGAGAAATGGGCATTGCTGGCAAGTCCAGTGTTCATCACCTGTTTCTAATTGACAAAGAGGTCAATGAGTTGCCTTCCTGAACTGCTCCATCTGGTAAAGGTATTCTCAAATAGTTGCTAAAAAGAGAGTTCTAGACGGAAGAAGTTTTTTTCTTTAAATTGTTCACTAGCCAACTGATTAAATGTGTTATATACTCATAAATCCATGAAATTAGATATTTGTAGAAAGAATCTGATGCATATTTATGTTATGCTACATCTGCCACTTACAGCATTGATGTAATGGTGATTTATTAATATTCCTGCCATTGCAGTGATGTATCATGCAGATGGACACTTTTAGCTCCAGAATATCTAAGGAACCTTTCATTCGTACTCATAAATGGTAATCTAATGGAATACTTGAATACATGGAGAACCTTGGAGAAACTTGGTTTGTTCTCACTGGAATGATGGAAGTTGTGGGGTGACCTGATAGAAGTTCACAAGGTTATAAGGGGCATGGATAGAGTGGATAGTCAGAAGCTATTTCCCAGGGTGGGAATACTAGGGGGCACAGGTTTAAGATTCAAAGGGCAAGGTTTAAATGAGATGTACGAGGTAAGTTTTTTACACAGAGGGTGGTGGGTGCCTGGAACACAATGTCAGGGTGGTAGTGGAAGCAGATACGATAGTGACTTTGAAGTGGCATCTTGACAAATGCATGAATAGGACGCAAGCAGAAGGATACAGTCCCTGGAGGAATAGAGGGTTTTAGTTCTGTTGGGCAGCATGGTTGGTGCAAGCTTAGAGGGCCAAAGGACCTGTTCCTGCATTGTAATTTTCTTTGTCCATATAGTTATTGATGTATCAACACATAGTTTCTAAAGGAAGGTAGTCTCTATCAAGGTTTAAAGGAGGTGTACGATTTCACTCTGAGACCTGTCTCGTCTAGTATTAACTTCAGCTGACATCATAACGGAGTGGCGGCATGGTGGTACAACGGTTAGCAGTGCTGCCTCACAGCACCAGGGACCTGGGTTCAATTCTGGCCTTGGGTGACTGTCTGTGCAGGTTAGATAGATTGGCCATGCTGAATTACCCCTTAGTGACCCATGGTGTGTAGATTAGGTGGATCGTCCATGCTAAATTGCCCCTTAGTGACCCATGATGTGTAGATTAGGTGGATTGGTCATGCTAAATTGCCCCTTAGTGACCCACAATGTGTAGGTTAGTGGATTGGCCATGGTCAAAGCATGGGTTTGTGAAGCTAGAGTGGGCGATTGGGCCTTGGGGGGAGGTGGGGGGTGGGGGGAGACACTCTTTCAGTGGGTCAGTGCAAACTTGATGGGCTGAATGACATAATCTGTACTGTAGGGGTTCTATGATTCATAAAGAAGGGTCAGTTTGCCATTCTTAACCTCTGAAAGAGCCAAGCAAGCTGTTCAGTCCGAGGGCCATGGGGATGGACAGCAGAAGCTACCCTTGGCAGTGATGGTCATGTCCTTTGAAAGAATAAATCAAGTAAAATAATTTACATTCTCCCCCCCCCTTCCAGGAAAGGTCACTTTTCTCAAACTTTTACACAAGGAAAATGTTAGCAATGTCTAAAGTATAACAGCTTACAGGATTGACTTTGGTTTGATTTGAGTTGATCTATTATTAGAACATAGAACATAGAACATTACAGCGCAGAACAGGCCCTTCGGCCCTCGATGTTGTGCCAACCAATTAGGAACAAGCAATGACCCTCTAACCTAAACCATTCCCTTTTCATCCATAAACTTATCTACTAACCTCTTAAACGCCACCAAACTTGGCGCATCTACAACTGACGCAGGCAAGGCATTCCATACCCTTACCACCCTCTGGGTAAAGAACCTACCTCTGACATCCGTCCTAAAACCACCACATTATTGTCACATGCATCAGGATACCGTGAAAAGTATTGTTTCTTGTGCATTATACAAACAAAGCATTCTGTTCTTAGAGAAGGAAACGAGAGTGTGCAGAATGTAGTGTTACAGTCATAGGTAAGATATAGAGAAAGATCAACTTAATGCAAGATAAATCCATTCAAAAGTCTGACTTTTGTAGTCTTTTGGAAGACTTTTGTATCTTTTTGGAAGCGAGAATGTCCAAGATGTGTGGGGTCCTTAATTATGCTGGCTGCTTTTCCGAGGCAGCTGGAAATGTAGGCAGAGTCAATGGATTGGAGGCTGGTTTGCGTGATGGATTGAGCTACATTCACAAACTTTTGTAGTTCCTTGTGGTCTTGGGCAGATCAGAAGCCACACCAAGCTGTGATACAACCAGAAAGAATGCTTTCTATGGTGCACTGTAAATGGTAACATAGCACATAGAACATTACAGCGCAGAACAGGCGCTTCGGCCTTCAATGTTGCGCCGACCAATTAGGAAAAAGCAATGACCCTCTAACCTAAACCATTCCCTTTTCGTCCATAAACTTATCCACTAACCTCTTAAACGCCACCAAACTTGGCGCATCTACAACTGCAGCAGGCAGGGCATTCCATACCCTTACCACCCTCTGGGTAACGAACCTACCTCTGACATCCGTCCTATAACTACCACCCCTTAATTTAAAGCTATGTCCCCTCGTGCTAGCTTTCTCCATCCTAGGAAAAAGGCTATCACTGTCCACCCTATCTAAACCTCTAATCATCTTATATGTTTCAATAAGGTCTCCTCTTAGCCGCCTTCTTTCTAACGAAAACAACCTCAAATCCCTCAGCCTCTCTTCATAAGACCTGCCCTCCATACCAGGCAACATCCTGGTAAACCTCCTCTGTACCCTCTCCAATGCCTCCACATCTTTCTTATAATGCGGGGACCAGAACTGTACACAATACTCCAAGTGCGGCCGCACTAAAGTTTTGTACAGTTGCAACATGACGTTGCGGCTCCGAAATTCAATCCCCCTACCAATAAAAGCTAAGACTCCGTATGCCTTCTTAACAACCTTATCGACTTGATTGCCAAGTTTCAGGGATCTATGCACATATATACCAAGATTCCTCTGTTCTTCGACACTATTAAGAGTCCTACCATTAGCCCTATACTCTACACATTTGTTATTCCTGCCAAAGTGAATTACCTCACACTTTTCCGCATTAAACTCCATTTGCCACCTCTTGGCTCAGCTCTGCAACTTGTCCAAGTCTCTCTGCAAACTATAATACCCCTCTTCACTATCTACCACTCCTCCGACTTTGGTGTCATCCGCAAATTTACTAATCCATCCTTCAATACCCTCATCCAGATCATTTATAAAAATTACAAATAGCAGGGGCTCCAAAACAGATCCCTGAGGTATTATAACCGTTGGTGAATCATAACAGAAATGCCAAATTTCCTTAGTCTTCTGAGAAAGTAGAGACATTGACAGACTTTCTTAACTAAAGTGTCTGTGTGGGGGGACCAGGACAGGTGATCTGGACACCTAAAAGCTTGAAATTCTTGACCATTTCTACTTCATCCCCATTGATATAGGCAGAGGCATGTCCTCCACTACAGTTCCTGGAGTTGATGACTATCTCCTTTGGTTGTTGACATTGGGGGAGAGATTATTGTCACTGTACCAGTTCACCAGGTTCTCTATCTCTTTCCTGTACTTTGTCTCATCATTGTTTGAGATGTGACCCACCATGGTGGTGTCATCAGCAAACTTGAAAGTCGAATTGGAGGGGAATTTGGCAACACAGTCATGAGTGTATAAAGAGTATAGTAAGGGATTAAGAACACAATCTTGTGGGGCACCAGTGTTGAAGACGATCGTGGAGAAAGTGTTGTTGCATATCCTTACTGATTTCCGGCACAATAAGAATTCTCGTAATATCAGGTTGAAGTTCCAACAAGTTTATTTGTTATCACTGGCTTTCTGAGCACTGCTCCTTCATCATGTGAGTCACTTAATGAAGGAACAATGCTCTGAAAACTCATCATAGCAAATTTTATCTGTTGGACTTTAGTCTGGTGTATGAGACTTTTTATTGTGCCCACCCCAGTTTAATGCCAGCATCTCCACATCATGGCTTACTGATTGTGGTCTGTGAGTTAGGAAGTTCATGATTCAGTTGCAGAGAATCATAGAACCCTACATTGCAGAAAGAGGCCATTCACCCATCGAGTCTGCACAGGCCACAATCCCACCAAGTCCCTACTCCATATCCCGACATATTTTACCCACTAATCCCTCTAATCTATGCATCTCAGGACAAAAAGGGGCAATTTTAGCATGGCCAATCGAACTATACTGCACATCTTTGGACTATGGGAGGAAACCGAGACACCCGAAGGAAATCCACACATGAAGAGAAGGTCCAAACTCCACACAGACAGTGACCTGAGGTGGGAATCAAACCCAGGTCCTTGGAGCTGTGAAGTAGCAATGCTAACCAATGTGTGCTGCTGTGTTGCACAGGAGGGAGGAGCTCCACGCAGTTTGGACATGAGTTTTGTCGGAATAATGGTGTTGAAAGCTGGTCAATAAATAGGAGTCCAATATAGGTGTTATCTAGGGGTTCCAGGGAGGGCAGGGAGATGGCGCCTGGCCAATGAATTTCCGATTGCCATGAATACAAAAAAGACATATTATCTTGAAGGAGCTTCAGAAAACACTGAATCCATATTTCCAGATATGCAAAATAGCGAAACAGCATAAAAACATTGTCACATTCACTACGCAAATGAGAAAGGATTGTTTTCATTACCACAACCTTTGACCGAGCATTGTAATGAATTGCGCATTGCAATACTTGCAGACGAATGTTATTGGCAGTTTTACTCCCACTCTTGCAGAATATATTTTTTTCCTTGAGATATACAAGTGTTTCAATGGTCAACATGTGGTTGCACATTTACAAAAACAGCAGAAGATATTTCTAATAGCTTTCTTTCCCGTGCATATGTCCCTCTGTAATATGAACACGATGACAATTGACACGAGGAAGAGACCATTTCAGTCCACTGACCTCTCTGCCAGCGCAGGATGTATTTGGCATGCAAAGCACAAGCACAAGCAACGAGGAAGGTTTGAAGCTTTCAAATTATATGCTCAGAGGGATGCGAAAATGTAAGTTTCCCTGCATCAGAATTTGTAGCTTTGGATATCTGGTCCTGTACTCACGATGCTGTTTACAAATGAGGAGAGTTGAACTTGGTTGCTTTATGAACACCTTTAGATTTGACACGTCAGTGAGGTATTCAACGATTCAACACAGGAATTGTAGATCATCCGGACGGAGCAATAATTAAATGCTCTAATCGGTTGAACAGTCACTTTTTAAAAACTTAACCCACAGGTTCTTGCAATGCACCTGTACATCCACAATGTACAATCTCTTTACAGTGACATGCAATTATCCCTTTGATGTTTAAATTGGGTTCTCTGAATACTGGGAATTAATATTCACTAGTCAGGAAAATTGCATAGCTCCACGTTAATTAATTATCAGCTAATAAAGAAATAATATGGAAGGCGAAGGCAGTGTAATGCCTGTGGGGCGGCACAGTGGTTAGCTGCCTCACAGTGCCTGGGAGCCGGCTTCAATTCCACCCTTGGATGACTGCGTGGAGTTTGCACATTCTCTCTGCATCTGTGTAGGTTTCCTCCGGCTGCTCCGGTTTCCTCCCACAGCCCAAAGACGTGTTGGCTAGGTGAATTGGCCATGCTAAGAAATTGCCCCTTAGTGTCCAGGGATGTATAGGTTAGAGAGATTAGTGGATATAATACGTAGGAATATGAGGGTAGGGCCTGAGTGGGATTGTGGTCAGTGCAGACTTGATGGGCCAAAGGGCCTCTTTCTGCACTGTAGAGTTTTATGGTTCTAAAATTGTCCCTCACTGTCCATCAGACCATATGATGTAGGAGCAGAATTAGGCCATTCTGCCCATCAAGTCTGCTCTGCCATTCAATCATGAACCATAGAACCATAGAAAATTATAGCTCAGAAACAGGGCCTTTTGAATCTCTCGTCTGTGCTGAACCATTTTTTGCCTAGTTCCACTGACCTGCACTTGAACCATATCCCTCCACACACCTCTCATCCATGAACCCGTTCAAGTTTTTCTTAAGTGTTAAAAGTGGATGATATGATTCTCATTCCTCTTCTTCTGTCTTCTCCCCATAACCCCTGATTCCCTTATTAAACCTATTTATTTCTCTGTCTTAAAGACACACAGCGATTTGACCTTCACACCCTTCTGTGGCAGTAACTTCAACCCTGTGATGGAAGAAATTCCTGCTCCTTAAAGGAGTGTCCCTTTGCTTTGAGAATGTCAGGGGGCTTAGCAGGGTAAATATCTGGGGTTATGGGGTTAGGGCTTGGGTGGGACAGTTGTCACTGCTATTGGGATGGGATGCATGACCCCCTTCTGTATTGTCGTGATCCTATGATTGTATCTTGTAAGGCAGTGAGAATATATCAGATATTACAGTGAGGGAGTGCTTGGAGGCCAGCACTGCTTGAAGCTTGCGAGTCTGTTACTCAAATTTCAAGGCTTGCTGTGCCTTCAAATGATAAACATTTCGAACACTACCAATATATCCTCATATGGAAGGTTAGATTCAATTCAGCATGTTGCAGCAGAACCCCCAACCTGTTTACCCGATGTAAATAGTCAGGTATTTCCAGAGGGTACAAGTCACCAGTGGAAGGATGAGAGGTGAAGCGTCACGCACTTAATGAACATGGGAAAAAGGAGCAGAGTGACATGAGGGGAAAAAAAACATTTGTGCAACAAGTTTTTGTGATCTGGAAGGATGGGGAGGTGGAGGGGAGGAAACAGATTCAATTGTAACGCCCAGAAGGGAAATGGAAAAATAATTGAAAGGAATATACTGTAAGGGTTGTGGGGAAACAGCAGGGAAGTGCAACTAATTGGTTAGCTCTTTCTAAGAACCTTCACAGACGCGACGGGCTGGATGACCTCTTCCTGTGCTCTGTCTTCCCAGGAATCAGTTACTGTCGCAATGCCCTCATTCAGCTGGAAAAATGTACAGGATGCAACACAACGAATCGCCCAGTCTCCTTCAAACTCATGACTCCTACCAGCAAGATGAATAAGAAAGATTTGGACGCATGGAAACATTACCATATTCCTCCCCAGGTCATCCCACCATCCTGATTTGGAATGATATCGCCATTCTGTCACTGTCAAATCCTGGAACTCCTTCTCCAACAGCACTGTGGGTGTACCTGCACCACGCGACTTCAGTGGTTCAAGAAGATGGCTCATCATCATCTCTCATGGGCATTTGGAGATGGGCAATCAATGTCTGATCTCCCAGTGACGTTCAAATCTCATAATAACAAAACAGAGCAGGCACTAGTGTTACATCCTGATATATCTAAGCATTATTAATACATTGAACGATGTTTCACCTTCCCGCTAAAGAAAACAGGAATATTTAACAAATATTTCAGTGTTCAATCCTTTCATAGAATCGTAGAAACCCTAAAGTACTGAAAGAGACCATTCAACCCATCGAATCTGCACCGACCACAATCCCATCCAGGCCCAACCCCCATTTTCCTACATATTTACCCGTTAATCCGTCTAACCTACGCATCACAGGATACTTTTTTTTTAGCATGGCCAATCAATCTAACCCAGACATCTTTGGACTGTGGGAGGAAACCAGAGCACCCGAAGGAAACCCACGCAGACACGAGGAGAAATTCCACACAGACTTTTAATTAACAAGATCTTCATTCTGGAGGTGCTTCCATGGTCCCGTGGATAGATTTTCCATGACATTACCCACCTAATGCTAATTTACTGCTTGACAAAGATAGAACTGCACCACACGCAATGGCCAGAACTTTCCAGCTATTGCAAATTGGAAGTTCCTCCTAGGTGAGGCCGCTGAGGCATTGAAATCCCCATTGAACTGCAGCAAAATCGGAAGATCCTGCTGATGGGAGAGGCCAGAAAATTTCACCCAATGTCTCAACTTGACATCAGAAGATTGCATGTTTGAGTTCCACGCCATGTGTTTGAGCACAAGACCTAGGCTGACACTCCGGTACTGTACTGAGAGAGTGCTGCACTGTCAGAGGGCCTGGTCAGGATTCTCCGATCTCCTTTGGCCTGCCCACCGCTGCCAGCGAGAACAAAGAATTTGGTGCTCGGTCCAAATCCCATTCACTGTTGCGGGACTGGTGAATCCCATCCACGGGCAAGTTGGAGAATTCTGGCCTCTGTTTTTTTGGACACAAAGTTTGCCCTCTCAGTTGGGCATGAAAAATCCCATTGCAGTAATTTGAAACAGAGCTGAAGGGTTCTCTGTGGTGTGCTGACAAACATTAATTCCTCACCAAACCAGAAAAAAAATCCCAGATGATGTACTCACGAGCACATGTGATAGAATTTGTTATTTCCCTACATCTGTCTATACTTCACTCGATGTTATGATGTGGAGATGCTGGCATTGGACTGGGGTAAACACAGTAAGAAGGTTGTTAAGAAGGCATACGGAGTCTTAGCTTTTATTGGTAGGGGGATTGAATTTCGGAGCCGCAACGTCACGTTGCAACTGTACAAAACTCTAGTGCGACCGCACTTGGAGTATTGTGTGCAGTTCTGGTCCCCGCATTATAAGAAAGATGTGGAGGCATTGGAGAGGGTACAGAGGAGGTTTACCAGGATGTTGCCTGGTATGGAGGGCAGGTCTTATGAGGAGAGGCTGAGGGATTTGAGGTTGTTTTCGTTAGAAAGGAGGCGGCTAAGAGGAGACCTTATCGAAACATATAAGATGATTAGAGGTTTAGATAGGGTGGACAGTGATAGCCTTTTTCCTAGGATGGAGAAAGCTAGCACGAGGGGACACAGCTTTAAATTAAGGGGTGATAGTTATAGGACGGATATCAGAGGTAGGTTCTTTACCCAGAGGGTGGTTAGGGAATGGAATGCCCTGCCTGCGGCAGTTGTAGATGCGCCAAGTTTGGTGGCGTTTAAGAGGTTAGTTGATAAGTTTATGGAAGAGAAGGGAATGGTTTAGTTTGGAGGGTCATTGCTTTTTTCATAATTGGTCGGCGCAACATCAAAGGCCGAAGAGCCTGTTCTGCGCTGTAATGTTCTATGTTCTACTAAGTTTCACAACACAGGCTAAAGTCCAACAGGTTTATTTAGTAGCAAACACCTGTATCACAGACATTTGCCACCAAATAAACCTGTTGGACTTTAACCTATGTTGTGAGACTTCTTCCTGTGTTCAGTAGATGCTCAGCATTTAGAGATTTCCTGAAAGATGCAATATTAATCATAAAACAAAATCATAAGATAAGTTTTCATGGTCTCGCTTGTCCTGAAACCGTAAAATCCCACTCAAAGCCACCAAACCTTTCCATAGTCCATCCTTTCCTGCTCCAATTCCCATACAAAGAATAGTAAGTACAGGAACAGGCCCTTTGGCCCACCAAGACTGCACCAATCTCATTGTCCAATCTAGAACATAGAACCCTACAGTGCAGAAAAAGGCCCTTCAGCCCATCGAGTCTGCACCGACCAAATCCCACCCCCTACCTACCGCCATGTCCCTCCATATTTTACCCGCTAATCCCTCTAATCTAAGCATCCTAGTACACTAAGGGACAATTTTAGCATGGCCAATCCCGCTCATCTTTGGAGTGTGGGAGGAAACCAGAGCACCCGGAGGAAACCCACGCAGACACGGGGAGAACGTGCAAATTCCACACAGACAGCGACCCGAACTGGGAATCGAACCCAGTTCCCTGGAGCTAATGAAGCAGAGTGCTACCGTGCTGTCTAGACCACCTGTCCCTTTACTTCCTGTCAGCCATGTATCTATCCAGATAAGCCGTAAGTGTCACTCATATATATCTGCCATAACCACCTCCCTTGGCAGTGCATTCCAGGCCCCCAACACCCTCTGTGAAAAATCTCCCTCACACATCTCCACTGAACCTTTCCCCTCCTTATCTTGAACTGATGCCCATTGTAATTGTCATGTACTGTACTGGTAAAACTCTGTCCATAGAATTCATACGGTGCGGAAGGAGGCCATTCGGCCCATCAAATCTGCACCGACAACAATCCCATCCAGGGCCTATCCCCATAATCCCATATATTTATCCTGCTAACCAGCCTGGCACTAGGGACAATTTGCCAATCAACCTAGCCTGCACATCTTTGGAATAGGTAAATGTTAGAATTTTTCCCTTCTAGGTAAGAATGGAGATTACTTTAAAACCGAATTCATGAGCTTTGCATAGTGAGACATAGAATCCATAGAATCATAATATCCTGCAGTGCAGAAGGAGGCCATTCAGTCCATCGAGCCTGCACTGACCACAATCCCACCGAGGCTCTATCCCCATAATCCCAACCATTTACCCTAACTAGTCTCTTGACACTAAGGGGCAATTTAGCACGGCCAATCCACCTAACAGGCACATTTTTGGACGTGACAGGTGTTATTTTTTTCTCTCAATTATATTTTAATTTGGGATGATTCTGTTACCATCGGGATAAAGGGAGAGACAGACGGGAATGTATTAAAGAGGCCAGATACTTCTCCTTTTCTCACACCCTGTGCTGGTAAAGGATTAGCAGATTTGAGTTCCCATCAGCTTTGCAAATTTTTACAAGATACTTCACGCTACACGGCTTCTGCACACGAGAGTGATAGCGGAGGTGAGGAACTCATGTTTTCGAACATGTTTCAACAAGGCGGAACACAGTGTGCACGGAAGCTGTGAACATCGCGAAACAAGCCGCAGATTTGCCATTCATTTTGCTTATTCACCTGTGATCAAGCCTCTTAAACCGGTGATTGCTGGTGACAAAACACATTACTGGGTGTTTATGTTACTATATTCCGAGCCATGTTTCAGTCAGTCAGTTTGTCTCCAGCAATCAGGTGCCTGTGAAGTGTAGCTGAAATGTGTGCCTTCAGTTGAATGCAAAAGTCCTTCTCAATTCCTACACCCCGGGGAGCTTGTACAATAACATCAGCAAGCCTGACTAACTGGGAACCAAATATGCTGACAGCCTCTTGCCTTCGGGGGCAGTGGGAGATAAGCATGACATGCTGACAAATACTGTACTTGACTTCTTCTTTTCCTGGTGTGATAGGACAAGTGTTGCTCATGGGATTACAAAGTCAATGGCTGCTTCCCTATTTAAATACCACACGTAGTAAAAACAGGTCCCCGTGCAGCATGATCAATCATCTATTAATTTCTCACGACCCATTCATGCGCAGCGACATGAGGGAAAGCTCCGGATTCCAGGAGGTGGATGACATAAAAATGCAAAAGTTGCCATTAGATATGCAGAAGCGACTGAGGAATAGTTTGCAGGCATTAATTGTTTTCTAAGCCAGTTGCCGCGGCAAAGGCTTAGAGAGTCCTTTGTTTTTTTCTAATCGCCCGGCTGAAGTTTCAGACACGCCGAAATTGGCTCATGCACAATGGCCTCGCTCTGCCTGCTCTCCCCCGATCACTGAGAGCCCCGGGACACCCGCCTCGTTGCCCTTATGCCTCCCCCGCCACCCCTCCTGATTACTGGAGACCAAGACGGGCCAGAGTGGGAGGAGAATTGGCCCCGAGATGCATAGTACAAGAGGCCATGCACTAAAGTTGAGAGGGGAAAATTTGTAAGGAGAGGTGAGGGGTAGGTTTTTTTTCAGACAGAGAGTGGTAAGTGTCTGGAATGTGCTGCCGGGATGGGGTGGTGGAGGCAGATACAATACAGATACAATATTGGCATTTAATTGGCATTTAAGGGGCTATTAGATTAGCACATCAGTATGTGAGGGATAGAGGGATAAGGACAAGGGCAGGCAGGAGGGAATAAGTTAATTTGGCGAAATGTTCGGCACAACATTGTGAGCCGAAGGGCCCTGTTTCTGTGCTATACTCTTCTATATTTTATCAATTTTGTATTGATTTATGAATAACCGTTGTATTTTTATGATCCTGATGTTTAAATAAATGGATACATCAAACCTATTCAGAATTTTAAAGATTTCTATTCGGTCACACAATTTCTTTTAGGCCTTCATTTTTCCAAAAAACAAGAATTCCAGCTTTTTCATAAGCACAGTTTATTTATTAGCCGCAAGTTGAGTTTTTTGAGAAAGTGACCAGAGAGGTGGATGGGGGTAAGGCGGTTGATGTAGTATATATGGACTTTAGTAAGGCTTTTGATAAGGTGGCCCATGGAAGACTTCTACAGAAAATGCAGATGTGTGGAATAGAGGTGATTTAGTAATTGGATTAGAATTGGCTGGCAGATAGAAGACAGAGGGTGGTGGTTGATGGGAGATATTCATCGTGGAGTTCGGTGACGAGTGGTGTGCCTCAGGGGTCTGTTTTGGGCCCCTGCTGTTTGTAATTTTTAAAATGATCTGGATGAGGGTATTGAGGGATGGATCAGTAAATTTGCAGATGATACTAAAGTTGGGGTGGGTAGATAGTGAAGGGGGTGTTTTAGTTTACAGAGTGACTTGGACAAGTTGCAGAGCTGGGCGAGAGGTGGCAAATGGAGTTTAATGTGGAAAAGTGTGAGGTAATGCACTTTGGCAGGAACAATAAATGTGTAGAGTATAGGGCTAATGGTAGGCTCTTAATAGTGTTGAGGAACAGAAGGATCTTGGTGTATGTGTCAATAGATCCCTGAAAGTAGGCAGTCAAGTGGATAAAGTTGTTAAGAAGGCATATGGAGTCTTAGCTTTTATTGGTAGGGGATTGAATTTAGGAGCCCAGCATCATGTTGCAACTGTACAAAACTCTAGTGCGGCCGCATTGGAGTATTGTGTGCAGTTCTGGTCCCCACATTATAAGAAAGATGTGGAGGCATTGGAGAGGGTACAGAGGAGTTTACCAGGATGTTGCCTGGTATGGAGGGCAGGTCTATGAAGAGAGGTGAGGATTTGAGGTTGTTTTGTTAGAAAGAGGCGGCTAAGAGGGGACTTATGAACATATAAGATGATTAGAGGTTTAGATAGGGTGGACAGTGATAGCCTTTTTCCTAGGATGGAGAAAGCTAGCACGAGGGGACACAGCTTTAAATTAAGGGTATGAGTTATAGGACGGATATCAGAGGTAGGTTCTTTACTCAAAGAGGATTAGGGAGTGGAATGCCCTGCCTGCAGCTGTTGTAGATGCGCCAAGTTTGTGGCGTTTAAGAGGTTATTGATAGTATATGGAGAGAAGGGAATGGTTTAGTTGGAGGGGCATTGCTTTTTATTTTGGTCGGCACAACATCGAAGGCCGAAGGGCCTGTTCTGTGCTGTATTGTTCTATGTTCTATGTTCTAAGTAGGCTTACATTAACACTGCAGTGGAGTGACTGTGAAATTCCCCCACTCGCCACACTCTGAAACCTGTTCAGGTCAATGCACTCTAACTTGCACGTCTTCAGGATTCTGGGAGGAAACCAGAGCACCTGGAGAAAACCCACACAGACACAGGGAGAATGTGCAGACTCCACACAGACAGTGACCCAAGTTGGGAATTGAACCCGGGTCCTTGGTGCTGTGAGGTAGCCGTGCTAACAACTATGCCGCCCCAGCTTGTTCAGTCTCATGTCCCAGCTTTTGGTATAATTTTTGTAAATCTTACATTAGTCTTCCTATTTTGCATCTTTCTGCATTGTCTCAAAATCAATGTTTATAGTATAAGCTAGGATTTTCTGACCTCACTCCGCAGCTGGGATTTTCCAGTCCTGCTGGGGTTTTGACTAAGCACCAAATTCACCAGTCTTGCTGACAGTGGTGGCTGGGAAAGGGAGATTGGAGAATCCCGATTGTAAAGTCTGGAGCAGAACACCGTACTGTAAATGTGGCTCCCCTGCATTGTTATGTGCCTGTTCCCTTCCCCCTGACGGTGCTTTGTTTGCTGATGAATTCAGTTTCTATTAATGTTGCTTGTGGTCTTACGAAGAAGTCGCCGAAGGAATGTGGCTCAGCACTGGTAAAGGAGCACACAAACCCTCAACTCAATAACGAACAGCACCTTTGCGAAGATACCTGGAGCTCACGTCTTCACATAGAGCTGCAGATGCAGTATGTCATCAACGCCCATTAAAAATAGCAGCACAGCTGGCCTCTGCTTAATATTCAAATTAGCAAAAGATTTGGAAGTCAATAATGTGCCTGAAACCACATTCCCTCAGACAGAGCTGGCTACAAGCTGATTGTGTATTGACGGTTTGAACCAACCAGGCTGTCCCAGGTGGATGTAATATAGAGGAACTATGATCACATTTTTGACATGTTTCCCTGTGCACTTTACCGAAAATCATTCGGGTATGATATCCCCACGAACAGAAATATAACTTGATACACACACACACACACACACACACACACACACACACTCACACTCACAGCACACACACACTCAGTCATACACTCACACACACACACGTGCACATGCACACACACACGATGCACACACAGACATGCACATATACATACATACATGCATGCCTACATGCACAGGCACACTCACACACACGCACACACGCACACACACACACGCACACACACACACGCATAGACACACACACATGCATACACACGCAAGCACACACATACACACACATGCACACACACAGACACAGATATGTACAGGGAGGCAATGGCCTAGTGTTATTATCCCTAGACTATTAATCCAGAGACTTAGCCAATGTTCTGGGGACCAGGTTTGAATCTCACCAGGGCAGACAGGAAAATTTGAATTGAATAAAAAATATCTGGAATTCAGAATCTGCTGATGACATGAAACCATTGTCAGAAAAACCCATGAGGTTCACTAATATCCTTTAGGGAAGGAAATCTGCCATCCTTACCTGATCTGGCCTACTTGTGATTCCAAAGCCACAGCAATGTCAACTGCCCTCAGGAAACTAGGGATGGGTAATACATTCTGGCCCAGCCAACAATGCCCATGCCCCACGAATAATAAAAAAAAACACACACACACATGCCAGGTGACTCTAACAAATGCTCAGAAATAGGGAGAAATTAAAATGGTCAGACAATTGCATTGGTCACAGTCTGTGAGACAGGCACAATAAGATAATGAGCAAAAGATAAGAGGGAATGTGAGGAGGATTTCTTTTGTGCAGAGATCTGTTACAACTGGCCTGCCTGAAAGGATGGGTGGAAACTGATTGTCTAAACTTGGATACTTCAATAAAGGAAATTTGATAATAGTTGAAGAAGCAACATTAGCTGGGAAATGAGGAGAGACCAGGGTAAATGGAGCCAGGTCCAAGACCTCAAGAAACTACAAAGGATCGTTAATGTAGCCCAGTACCTCACTCAAACCAGTCTCCTATCCATTGAATCTGTCTACACTTCTGAAGAGAGGTTGAAGGAGTTGAGGTTGTTTTCGTTAGAAAGGAGGCGGCTAAGAGGGGACCTTATCGAAACATATAAGATGATTAGAGGTTTAGATAGGGTGGACAGTGATAGCCTTTTTCCTAGGATGGAGAAAGCTAGCACGAGGGGACACAGCTTTAAATTAAGGGGTGATAGTTATAGGACGGATATCAGAGGTAAGTTCTTTACCCAAAGGGTGGTTCGGGAGCAGAATGCCCTGCCTGCAGCAGTTGTAGATGCGCCAAGTTTGGTGGCGTTTAAGAGGTTAGTTGATAAGTATATGGAAGAGAAGGGAATGGTTTAGTTTGGAGGGGCATTACTTTTTATATTGGTCGGCGCAACATCGAAGGCCGAAGGCCCTGTTCTGTGCTGTAATGTTCTATGTTCTATGTTCAATGTTCTATGTTCTCGCTGCCTCGGAAAAGCAGCCAACACAATTGAGGGCTCCACACACCCTAAGCATTCTCTCTTCCATCTTCTTTCTTCAAGAAAAAGGTATAAAAGTCTGAGGCCATGAAACAGCCCACTCAAGAACAGCTTCTTAAAGTTAAAGCTTATTTATTAGTCACAAGTAAGATATACATTAATAATACAATGAAGTTAGTGTGAAATTCTCCTAGTCATCACACTCTGGTGCCTTCATCAATGCCATCAGACTTTTGAATGGGCCTACCTCGCATTAAATTGATCTTTCTCTACACCCTAGCTATGACTGTAACACTACATTCTTCACTCTCTCCTTTCCTTTTCTGTGAAGAGTATGCTTTGTCTGTGTAGTGCACAAGAAACAATATTTTTAATTGTATACTAATATATGTGACAATAATGAATCAAATAAATAAATCAAATAAATGAATCAAATGTGGGCAGTTTTTTCCAAAATCACAGATTTGGTGGGTCAAATGGCCTCCCAGAGTTTAACATAACTGGCCACTAATGGACTACCCATATAATGTAGCAACTCACACTGTTTTTACAGAACTTTCAATTCATTTACTCAGCCAGTACAAAAATTGAGACACTTCAAAAACTCTACTGTTCATGATGAACCTATGTCTGTAATGTAGAATGTATACACGTGGGCCCCATTTACCCATCATGGAGTCTCAACAAGCTGCCTTCACATTGATAAAAGAGAATCTGTGATCTAGGTGTGCACATCATCATTGACATACTTCTGTTGGCATAGTGGCACAGTGGTTAGCACAGCTGCTTTACAGCTCCAGGGACCTGGGTTCAAATCTGGCCTCGAGTCGTTGTCTGTATGGAGTTTGCACATTCTCCCCACGTCTGCGTGGGTTTCTTCTGGGTGTTCCGGTTTCCTCCCTCAGTCTAAAAATGTGCAGGTTAGGTTGATTGACCATGTTAAGTTGACCCTTGTGTCTGGGGGATTAGTAGGGTAAATATATAGGATTATGAGAATAGGGCCAGGATAGGATTGTGACCAGTGCAGACCCAATGGGCCAAATAGCCTTCTTCTGCACTACAGGGATTCCCATTGAAACTGAAACCTCAGTGATAGGGGAACAAATATTACCTCTTGTCTTTGAGGTAAGTTGATTAAACCCCAAATGAAGAACCCAGTCCATTTGTCCATTATCCGGGATCTTTTCTTCATTTGATCAATTTATGAGACAAGGCAAACTATCTGTCTGAAACATTACCTACTTGCTTTGGGATCAAATTTCTTCAGTAGTCAAATGGGTGAATCCTGTACCTTTGCAAATATTAAGAGGTTAGGCGTCCTGAGCATGTTTTTATTTTTTGCCAAATACATTTTTGATTTGTGAAGTAAGAATACCTATAAAGATGGCAATAATACATTATCCAACAAACATTACCATGGCAGTTTTCCATAGAATAATGCAGAAAGAGGCCATCCAACCCATTGAGTCTTACTATCTCCTTAGCCTTACCCAAGCCAATCCCACTCCAGCCTTTCCCTGTAATCCTGTACATTTACCACATCCAATCCACCTAACATCTACATCTTTGGACTGTGGGAGGAAAATGTCACCCAAGGCCAGAATTGAACCTGGGTCCCTGGTACTGCGAGGCAACAGTGCTAACCACTGTGCCACCGTGCCACCCTATTCAATATTTTTAATTACCCAAGGAGGGAAGGCCCATGACATCTTCAGGAGGAGGTCTGTGTGCCAATTTGTAACAAGCCATAAAATGTGAGATAATGCCTCCCCCCCCGACTTGTCACTTCTTGCTGATCTATTCAGCCCACCCAAGCTATGAATCCCATGAAGAAGGCCAATCTGGAAAATCCCTCCCACACAGGACTTCAATGCAAATTCCACCTGGACAAATGATTGGGAATCATTGGACATGACAAACAAGTACCTGATCTCAAACCCAACCCACCAACTGCCTGGTTTCCACCTCCAAGTGGAGAATGATCCACCCTCAACAGGTTCATGACCTGCCATGACCTCTGATTGGCCAACCTCCACAGATGGGGCACCAGTGCCAGCCTCCTATGTGCCTGTGGGAGAGAACAATCCATGTGCCACATCATGGCTGAGAGTCCAATCCACAGACTCAACAGAGGCCTATCCGCACTCAACACATGAGGACCCAGAAGAAACTGCTTGGCTTAGGGACTTTGTGGTCTCTGAATAAATATATTTCAGTGCACCGGCAGATATCTCTGTGCATTTTATACGGCAGTGGCAACTGGAAAGGCAAAGAAGCAAAAAGGAGGGAGAACAGGAATGTGTAAAAAATGATCAAAAGGGAGGATTCTTGAAGATATGCTGAGGTAGAGATGGTCAGGGATGAGGTTAAAGGCAATTTTAAAGGGATGTACTTCAATTCTTGAAGAGAGAAATGGTTGGTGGTAAGAAGGTCAGTAGGTGAGAGGGGACTTATCAGTATGGTGCCAATTATATCAAACACCCTTTTTCGGTTCCCACATTACAACAGCGACCACACTTCAAAACATTATTCATTAGTCCGAAGGTACTTAGAGACATCCTTAGGTCATGACAGATGCTGTCTGAATACGAGTCTTTCTTATACCGTTTTGTAACATTTGCTATGTTGTTATATAAGATCAGTTCTCTGGGAAATTCTGAGAGGAGAGGGATTGCTGTCAAAGTTGCTGTCAAACAATCTGGAGAAATTTGATGAATCAGCTTCGAGTCTCCTTCACGTCTGCCCAGTGCTGATGGCAGGATCACTCACCTCTCTTCAGAAAGAGAAGCAAATACTGCCCAATGTCTTATCACTGACAAACTCAACATGTGGAGATGCCAACGTTGGACTGGGGTAAACACAGCAAGAAGTCTGACAGCACCAGTTTTAAATCCAACCGATTTATTTGATAGTAAACTCACAAGCAACTCAACACCTCGTCAGGTGAATGAGGTGTTCTGGTCTCCAATAGCACACATACTAGCGCAGACAGTTTACAGATTACTGATTAGAATGAGAATCCTTACACCTAACCTGCTATTCAAGTCTTAAAGTGGCTAACAATGTGAGTGAGAGGAGCAAGTTGATAGCCAAGTTCTGCACACACGAGGATGGTCTTAACAGGGATCTTGGCTTCATGTCACACTATCTGTAACCCCCATGACTTGCCTGGGTTAACAAAAAAACTCACTTAACTGTGCTGTCTGGAGACAATACACATCACTTTAACCTGTGCTCAGTGATCCTTCCACCCACATTGTCGGCCACTTTAAGACTTGAATAGCAGGTTAGGTGTAAGGATTCGCATTCTAATCAGCAATCTGTAAACTGCCTGTGCTGATATGTATGTTACTAGAGACCAGAACACCTCATTCGCCTGACGAAGGCCATAGAGCCGAAAGCTTACGAGTTTACTATCAAATAAATAGGTTGGATTTAAAACTGGTGCTATCAGATTCAACATGGCCAGCAATAGCTTCACTGCCTTTTAGCACAGGCAAGAGTTTTTATAGAGTTCCCAGGCAAATTAGCTGGGGGCTGAGGTACATTTCTACCTCCAAGATTTATGAAATGCAGAAATATCCACACACCACAGAGAACAGGGCAGTATGATGATGAATTATGAATTCAAATACCTATTTCTGCTTGGCATCTCTGAAGCAACATACCAGAAAGGTTAGTTGTGTAGGAAGTGGAAGAAAGTATCCACCGACCCAGAAAGGTCGCTAAATCCTACAAAATCGGTGTGACATTTTAACAGAGATACTATGATCCCTGATTTTATAGCATGGTGAAAATAACTGTGTCAAGTGCACTGTCCTATAGCAGGGACATGGCTACAAGCTGGCCATGATTGGGATCTAAGTCATGTGGTTAACACTGCTGTCTCACAGCTCCAGGCTCCTGAGTTTGATTCCCAGCCACTGTCTGTGTGGAGTTTGCACATACCCCCCATGTCTGCGTGGGTTTCCTCTAGGTCCTCCCACAGCCAAAAATGTGCCAGTTAGGTTGATTAGCTGTGCTAAATTTCTCTCAGTGTACCCAAACAAGCGCCGGAGTGTGGCAACTCAGGGATTTTCACAGTAACTTCATTGCAGTGTAAATGTGAGCCTACTTCTCAGTAATAAAAAAAAATCAATTGTTTCTTAGTGAACGGGGATGTGTGTGTGAGAGGGATTAGCAGAGTATTATGTGGGGTTTCAGGGGTAGAGCCTGGGTGGGATTCTTGTGGATGCAGAGTTGATGTGCCAAATGGCCTGCTTCTACACTGTAGTGTTTCTATGATTCTATGAATACAGGTGATAATATGCTGAAGAGGAGCGGTAGTGTCGATAAAAGGCATAATTACAGTAGCGGGAAGAAAGGATTTGAGCAAAGGTCATCAGATATTGGAAACACTCGGATCGAAATGAAAAATGATGCAAGGCTGCAGTGGGAATTTTTTGCATAGCTCTTGACAGGAGGTGGGGGATATAGAAATGCGGAAAGCAGGGAAGCATGGAAAAGAACCAATGTAGTTATAGAACATAGAACATAGAACATAGAACACTACAGCACAAACAGGCCATTCGGCCCACAAGTTGTGCTGAACACATCAATACCTACCCAGCCATAGACCTATCTATAACCCCCAATCCCATTGGATCCCATATACTCATCCAGAAGTCTTTTAAAGACCCCAGCGAGTTCGCCTCGACCACCACCGACGGCAGCCGATTCCATTCACTCACCACCCTCTGAGTGAAAAACTTTCCCCTAGCATCCCCTCTGTACTTGCTTCCCTGCACCTTAAATCTGTGCCCTCTCATCGCGACCATTTCAGCCCTGGGAAATAGTCTCTGAGAGTCCACCCTATCTATTCCTCTCAACATCTTGTAAACCTCCATCAGGTCGCCTCTCAACCTTCGTCTCTCCAGGGAGAACAGTCCCAGCTCCCTCAACCTGTCTTCATAAGGCATGCCTCCCAATCCAGGCAACATCCTTGTAAATCTCCTCTGCACCCTTTCAATAGCTTCCACGTCCTTCCTATAGTGAGGCGACCAGAACTGCGCACAGTACTCCAAGTGTGGTCTGACAAGGGTCCTATAAAGCTGCAGCATTACCTCCTGCTCCTGAACTCAATCCCTCAATGAATGAAGGCCAGTACACCGTAATCTTTCTTAACCACATCCTCCACCTGGGAGGCCGATTTGAGAGTCTTATGGACCCGGACCCCAAGATCCCTCTGCTCTTCCACACAGCTAAGACTCCTACCTTTGATAGTGTACTCATTCATCCCGTTGGATATGCCAAAATGGACCACAACACATTTATCCGCGTTGAAGTCCATCTGCCACTTCTCCGCCCAGTCTTGCATCCTGTCGATGTCATTCTGCAACTTCTGACATCCCTCCAGACCATCCACAACACCACCGACCTTCGTGTCATCGGCGAACTTACTCATCCATCCCTCCACTTCCTCATCCAGGTCATTAATGAAAATGACAAACAGCAAGGGTCCTAGAACAGATCCCTGGGGCACTCCACTGGTGACCGACCTCCATGCAGAAAAAGAGCCATCAACAACCACCCTCTGCCTTCTGCAGGCAAGCCAGTTCTGGATCCACAAGGCCAAAGCCCCTTGGATCCCATAGCCTCTCACCTTCTCAAGAAGTCTTGCATGTGGGACCTTGTCAAATGCCTTGCTGAAGTCCATGTACACCACATCCCCTGCTCTTCCTTCGTCAATGTGTTCAGTCACATTTTCGAAGAACTCAATTAAGCTCGTAAGGCACGACCTGCCTTTTACAAAACCATGCAGACTATTTCTAATCAACCTAAACTTCTCCAAATGCTCGTAAATCTTGTCCCTCAGAAGCCTCGCCATCAGCTTACCAACCACTGAGGTCAGACTCACCGGTCGGTAATTTCCAGGACTATCCCTGTTCCCTTTCTTGAAAATAGGGACCACATCCGCAATCCTCCAATCCTCCAGAACCTCTCCCATCTCCATCGATGATGCAAAGATCATCGCCAGGGGCTCTGCAATGACATCCCTCACCTCCCACAATAACCTGGGGTACATCCCATCTGGTCCCGGAGACTTGTCTATCTTGATAGCATTTAAAAGTTCTAACACATCCGCTTCCTTAACATCTACATACTCAATCTTTTCAGTCAGCCGCAAACTTGTAGTGCATCCTCCCAGATCACTTTCCACCTTGAATACTGAGGCAAAGTATTCATTAAGCACCTCTGCCATTTCTTCCCGTTCCATACAGACTTTTCCCCCTTCACCTTTTATAGGTCCTATCCCTTCTCTTCTCATCCTTTTACTTTTCACATATTTGTAGAAGGCCTTGGGATTCTCCCTAATCCTACCAGCCAAGGCCTTCTCATGGCCCCTTCTGGCTCTCCTAATTTCCTTTTTAAGCTCTCTTCTATAAGCCTTATACTTCTCTAGATCCCCAACATCTCCTAGCTCTTTGAACCTTTTATACACCTTTCTTTTCTTCCTGACTATGGTCACCACAGCCTTCGTGCACCACGGTTCCCGCGTCCTACCAAAACCTCCTTGTCTCACCGGAACGTTGTCGTGCAAAGCTCCAGACAAGCATTCCTTGAATATCTGCCATCTTTCTTCTGTGCTTTTCCCCAAGAACACCTCCTTCCAGTTTATTCGCCCCAACATCTGCCTGATGTCTTCATATTTCCCCTTATTCCAAACAAACACCTTCCTAGCCTGCCTGATCCTATCCTTTTCCAATGCAAGGGTGAAGGAGATAGAATTATGATCTCCATCCCCAAGATGCTCTCCTACCGTGAGACCCATCACCTGTCCTGGTTCATTAGCTAGTAGCAGGTCCAGTACAGCCTCTCCTCTCGTAGGCTTGTCCACGTGCTGTGTCAGGAAACCCACCTGAACACACCTAACAAACTCCTCCCCATCCAAACCCCTTACCCTTGGGATATTCCAGTCGATGTTTGAGAAATTGAAGTCTCCCATCGCAACAACTCTGTTATTTCCACATCTCTCCAGTACCTGTTTCCCTATCTGCACCTCAACTTCCCTGTCACTATTGGGCGGCCTATAGAATACACCCAGCAACGTCACCGACCCTTTGCTGTTCCTAACTTCCACCCACAGAGACTCCGTAGACATTCCTTCCTCGGTATCCACCTTCTCTGCAGCCATGACACTGTCCCTGATCAACAGTGCCACTCCACCACCTCTTTTGCCTCCCTCCCTGTCCTTCCTGAAAGATCTGAATCCCGGGACCTGTAGTACCCAGTCCTGTCCCTGAGACATCCAAGTCTCTGTAATGGCCACCACATCACAATCCCAAGCAGCAATCCACGCCCTAAGTTCATCCACCTTATTTACTACACTGCTGGCATTAAAATAGACACAGCTCAGTCCCTCAGACTGGACATTTCCCTTCTCCCCCACTCATCTAACCTGCCTCTTATCCTGCCTAGAGTCCTTCCCTACCTGGGAGCTAACTTCCTTGCTCCCAGTCTCCACATCACTATTCCCTCCCCCTAACCTTTCTAGTTTAAAGTCCCCCCAGTAGCCCTAGCCAGTCTTCCCACCAAGGTATTAGTCCCCCTGGGATTCAGGTGCCACCTGTCTTTGCTGTACAGGTCACACCTGCCCCTAAAGAGGTCCCAATGATCCAGGAACCGGAATCCCTGCCCCCTGCTCCAGTCCCTCAGCCACGTATTCAACCTCCACCTCATACTATGCCTGCTCTCACTCTCCCGAGGCGCAGGCAGCAATCCTGAGATTACTACCTTCGCTTTCCTCTCTCTCAGCTGCCTACCCAGTTCCCTATAATCCCTTTTCATGTCCATTTCCCTCTTCCTGCCTATGTCAGTAGTACCTATATGTACTACAACTTCCAGTTCCTCACCCTCCCCTTTCAGGATGTCCAGGACGCGTCCAAGAGACATCCCGAATCCCAGCTCCAGGGAGACATACCACCATCCGCGACTCCCGTCTGTGTCCACAAAAATGCCTGTCCGCCCCCCTCACTAGGGAGTCCCCTATAAGCACTGCCTTTTTGCTCTGTTTTTTAGGTATTTGTTTTTGTTCAGCTCCAGGGAGCTGGCCACTGCTGCCTTCCTTGGATGAGCTGTCCCCCACAGTAGTACTCAGGCAAGAGTACTTATTTTGAAGGGGGACATCCACCGGTGTACTAATAATGGGAGATTTTAATTTTCACACAAATGGGGAGATACAAAACACCACAAGCATTAAGGACAGCAAGTTTCAAGGGGCTTAGCCATATGTGATTTAGTGATAAGTAATGTTAGTATAATGTTAGTAATATTAGTGCAGATACAGATTGACAGCCACACCCTGCAGATAGCAGCATTTAACTAGATTCGATATTTGGTTCAAGAGGAAGAAGCAAGAGTCACAAATCACTGTTTTAAATTTTATTTTGAAAGGTGAGAAATACCTCTGTACAGTGGACTGTGGTTAGCACTGCTGCCTCACAGCACCAGGGGACCCGGGTTCGATTGATTAGCCATGCTAACTTCTCCCTCAGTGTACCGAACACCCAGCTTGGGTGACTGCCTGTGTGGAGTTTGTACATTCTCCCCCGTGTCTGTATAGGTTTCCTATGGGTGCTCCGGTTTCCTCCTACAGTCCAAAGTTATGCAGGTTAGGTTGATTAATCAGTCAGCATAATTAAGGTTGAAAACACTGTAATGAAGTTACAGTGAAAATCCCCTAGTCACCACACTCCAGCATCTGTTCGGGTACACTCAGGAAAATTTAGCATGGCCAATGCATCTAACCAGCACGTCTTTCAGACTGTGGGAGGAAACCGGAGCACCCGGAGGAATCCCACACAGACCCACACGCAGAATATGCAGACTCCACACAGAGAGGAGTGTAAGCCGGGAATCGAACCTGGGTCCCTGGGGCTGTGAGGCAGCAGTGCTAACTGCTAAGCCACATGTAAAAAATACATTTTACAGCAGTGGGATTTGAACCCACACCTCTGCAGAGATTGGAGCCTTAATCCAGCACCTTAGACCATTTGGCCAAACTACTGCGTGTGCAAGGCACAATATTTTTCATTTGCGCACGTGAAATGCATGTGATAATAATAAATAAAATTGAATCAAATCAAATCAAATCTCCAACCTATGGCTCATTTTTCATTCCCTCACCCTAGACTATCATTATTGCTTATTTTCTTTGTCTTTTAGTTTTGACAAAGGATCATCTGGACTCAAAGCGTCAGCTCTTTTCTCTCCTTACAGATGCTGCCAGACCTGCTGAGATTTTCCAGCATTTTCTGTTTTGTAACCATCACGCAAACCATCCTCCCATCCATTGACTCTGTCTACACTTCCCTCTTCTTCAGAAAGCAGTCAGCATAATTAAGGACTGCACGCAACCGGACGTTTCCTCTTCCATCATCTCCCGTTGGGAAAAAGATACAAAAGACTGCACTCACATTCCAACTAATTCAAAAACAGCTTTTACTCTGCTGCTGTCAAACTTTTGAATGGACCTACCTCGCATTAAGTTGATCTTTCTCCACAACCTAGCCATGGCTGTAACACTACATTCTGCACTCTCTCGTTTCCTTTACTATGAACAGTGTGCTTTGTCTGTGTAGCGTGCAAGAAACAATTCTTTTCATTGTATGTTAGCATCTGTGACAATAATAAATCAAATCAAATCAAATCAAATCAAATTCAATTCAGAATTCAACATTTGCAGTAATTTGCTTTTATCAGGATGAGTTGAAAGTTGCGAGTTCAAAGTCAAACCCAGCACAGAATGAAATCAGAAACATTTGCACTTTCACGACCGCTGGATATCCCAAAGCACAGTAAGAAGTCCCACAATACCAGGTTAAAGTCCAATAGGTTGATTTGGTAGCAAAAGCCTCAAGCTTTTGGGTCTCTGACTCTTCGTCAAGTGAGTGGAACGGAGTGGGAGTTTATCCCAGTCCAACGCCAGCATCTCCATATCATGTCATTCTAAAGCATCACAGCTAACGGAGAGCTTTTTGAAATGTAGGCTGCCATTCTCCAAGCTGCCCAGGGGCAGGGATTCTCCAGTCCTGCTGCTGTGAATGGAGATTTAGCTGAGTGTTCCAGAAAGTCCACCTGTTTCCTCAGGAGTGTCACCTTCTGGTTTCAGCTTGCTCCGCGACACCCAGCTTCCTTTTCAGGATGTACGCCTTCTCTCTTCAGTCATGGGGCCATGATGTTGGGTACATTTTCAACATGGCACCCAGATACAATGGCGCCATCCTGGCGCAGCCCACTGCGGAACACAGCACAAAGCACTGGTTGCAAAATAAGGTTGGGGGCTGGATAAAATTGTATGTTTTCCTACATGTTTTCACACTGTGAGACAGAGACCCAGAATGGGAGAATTCCACTCACAGAAAGGGAGAGAAAAAATTGGATTAAGAGATTAAAGAAAAATACAATAAATAAAAGTAATTTAAAATGTTGTAAAATTCAAAACTTGTCACTAAAAACTCAGTGAATGACTGAGATTTCATATTTATAAAACCTAATATTGAAAAGCAAGGAGGTTGAATTAAATTATTTAATGGCATCAGGCTGTTAAATTGGTTCCTAAACTTGTAGTGGGAAGACTTAATTTTCTGTGGCAAATTTAATAGGTTCCGTGATTCCATTGACAAAAATATTGCATCTATTTGTGTATTGCTCAACAAAAAGTCATGCTGTCGAAACTTTTCATCTTCCACTTATAAGGACAGATTCACAAGAATATGGCACAAGAAGAGAGATGACAAATCAGAGAACTGCAGGCAAAATTAGGTACTGTTCATTTAGTGTGCTTTGTCCATAAAAATCATAGAATGAGACCATTCAGCCCATCATAGCCATGCTTCTCCCTCACCAAGCAACTTTAAAGAATCTACCCAATTTCCTTCTGAAAGGTACGATTGCCATCTGCCTCCACCACGGCCTCAGGCAATGTATTCCACACCTAACCATTCACAGAATACAAATCTTCATAGTGTAGAAGGAGGCCATTTAGCCCATTGAGTCTGCACTGGCTCTCTGAAACAGCATTTCATCTAATCCCACTCCCCTGTCTTATCCCCGTAAACTTGCATATTTCTCTTTTCAGAAAGCAATCTTACTCCCTTTTGAATATCTTAATTAAACCTGCCTCCAACATCTTCTCAGTAAGTTTGTTCCTGATTCCACTCACTCCCAGGGTGAAAATAGTTCTTATTTTGAATCTGTCCTCTGGTTTTTGATCCTCTCTTGAATGGGAAAAGTTTCTCACTGTTTATCCTGTCCATACCCATCAGCAATTTGGATATCTCTATCAACTCTCCTTCCGGTCTTCAGTCCCATCTCTCCAATCTATCCTCATGGCTACAGTTCTTCATCCCTGGAATCACTCTCATGGCTCTCATCTGCACTCTCTCCAATGTCTTCATATCCTTCCTCATGCATGGTGCCAGAACTGAACATAGCACTTCAGATGAGGATTAACTGGTGTCTTATGTAAGTTCAGTGTGACATCCTATTGAAAAACCGTAAAACGCAATGGGGGCAATCTTACCAAAAACATCCTAAGTGAATGTGAAATGCATGTGAAAATGGGAGAAAATCATGCCTTTTTTTGGGCAATGTTATGGCACTTAAGGCAAAATTTGATTCTTGCTAGTTAAACAGTAGGTTGAGTCTACTCATTCAGGAAGACGGCTACAGAGCTGTCGGATCAATATAGCTTATGTGCCCTGATCTCCAAGTGCATTGTGTGCAAGAGTACACAGTGCACCGAGAGATCTGTCACTCCTTCAATTGTCTAGATATCACCCCATACCCTCCCGTCCCCAACTGTTCCCGATTGCCACCTCAATCGCTGCTCCCACCTGGTCATGAGCTGGTAAGATCGCCCCTTATATTAACTGTTCTCTCAACATGCCCTGCCACTTTCAACAACTTATGTACATTAAAACTAAAATCCCTCTGTTCCTGCATCTTCTTAAGAGTTTCTTCCTTTATTTTGTACTACCTCTTCATAGTTTCCCTGCCAAAATGAATCACCTTGCACTTCATTGAATTGCGTCTTAATGTCTCAATTTATAAAAATAATTCTTTCTTATGTCATTGCTGCTTCTTTTGCAAATCACCTTCAACATATGTTCCCTGGTTCTTCATCTCACTGCCAGTAGCTTCTCCTTATCTACACTCTCAAGCCCGCTGCTAAATTTAGATTTTTATCAAAGCTTCCTTCAATCCTCTCTTTTCCAACAAGAAGAGCCCCATCTCCTCCAATCTTTCCACCACAGTTAAATTCTGTCACCCTGAAAACATTCCAGTAAACCTTTCCCTACATCATCTTTTAAAGCCTTCGCATCTTCTCCAACAGCTTCACTCATTATATTACTGTTAGTGGATGGCATGGTGGCACAGAGGCTAGCACTACTGCCGCACAGTTCCAGGGACCTTCTGTGAAAGCCCTGTTTAAAACTATAAATGAGGTTTCCACTGAAATTCAGCAGAAGCCCGAATGATTTTCTGAGGAGTGTTTATCGGTTTTTAAAATAGTGGCTGGAATTCTCTGGTCTCACAAATTCTGCTGTTGTTACCGGCCAGAATGGAGAATTTGACACTCAGCCAAATCTCCACTCACAGCATCAGGGCCGGATAATTCCAGTTATGGGTGAAGTCGCAGAATTCCAACTTCATCTAGATTTCAAGTATCAAGTCACAATGTTTTTTTTTAAGTTTGAAGTTCATTTCATTAGCCTGACAAGTAGACTTACACTAACAGTGCAATGAAGTTATTATGAAAATCTCCTAGTTGTCACACTCTGGCATCTGTTCGGGTGCACTAAGGGGGAATTTAGCACGGCCAATGCACCTAACCTGCACATTTTTCAGACTGTGGAGGAAAGGATGTTCAAATGGTCATTGGATAGGCATATGGATAATAATGGAATAGTTTAGGTTAGACGGTCATTAGATTGGTTACACTGGTTGGCACAACATCGAGGAATGAAGGGCATGTACTGTGCTGTAATGTTCTATGTTCTATGAAACTGGAGCACTGGCAGGAAACCTATGCAGACATGGGGACAACATGTAGACTCTGCACAGACAGTTGGGAATTGGACCAGGCTCCCTGGTGCTATGAGGCATCAGTGCTAACCATTGTGCCACTATGCAGATACTAGATCTGTGTTTCCCAGCATTTAGTAGATTAAAGATTGATTTATGCAAAATCATTCAAGCTACTAGATTGGTAGGAACTAATTTTGCAGGTTGGAGAGTCACCGCCTGGGGACTGAGTCTAAGAATTAGAGGATAGAAAGATTTCAGTAGTGGAATGTTAGGAGGCTTCTAATCAGGTTACCTGTGAATAAGGTCCCCTCCCTTCCCTTCCTGCCCAATGTCTTCACAGGTTAACCTGCTGAACAGCCCATGCTTCCTTATCTCCCCTTGCTGCTCTTGTAATTACATCCCGGCAGGAAGCAATGCATAAGTAGGCATTAGAGGTTCAAATTAGGTGAGAATTGGTGAACCATTATTAGCTACATCCAGAGCCCTCTTCTCCCCCACCAAAGAATTGCAGTCAAGTTTGGGGTAAGCAAGTGGTAGGAGCCCATAAACCATGCCCCATGTTTCAATAAATCTTCCATTTTTAGTTTCTATGTGGATGGCACAGTGTTTAGCACTGCTATTTCACAGCACCAGGAGCCCATGTTCAATTCTGGCCTTGGGTGACTGTCTGTGTGGAGTTTGCACATTCTCCTTGTGTCTGTGTGGGTTTTCTCCAGGTAATGAGGTTTTCTCCCACACTCCTAAAATGTGAAGGTTATGTGCATTTGCCGTGCTAAATTTCCCCTTAGTGTTCCAAGATGTGTAAGTTAGGTGGATTGACCGTGGTAAATTGCCATTTAGTGCCCGAAGATATATAGGTTAGGTGGATTGTCCATGGTGAATTTCTCCTTAGTGTCCCAAGATATGTAGTTTAGATGGATTGTCCATGATAAATTGCCTCTTAGTGTCCCAAGATGTGTAGGTTAGCTGGATTAGCCATGGTAACTGTGTGTGGTTATGGAGATAGGACTTGGGTAAGATATTCAGTTAAAAAGTCATGCAGACTTGATGGGCTGAATGGCCTCCTTCTGCATTGCAAAGATTCTATGGATCCTGAGCAGAATTTCCACCTTGAATAGTTCATGTGAGGAAATACTCACAAATACCAGCCAAGTGCCAACACAGATTCCCATCATTTGTTTGCACCTTAATCTGGGAAATGTAGCCATCCAAATTCATTGGCTTTTAGTGAGATTATTTTAAGAAGCTTCTCGAAGTAGAAGAGGCGGCACCAGATTATCAGCTACTGTATTGACCTGCATATCAGTCACCTTGCATCTACATTTCACACACCAAGACCGGAATTTTACTGCTTCACGGAACGCAAATCTCCATCTGCCTCGGGCAGGATTTTACAATTTCGCCCAAGTGAGGTTGTAAAATCCTGCCCCAAGTGTTTGTTCAGAAATGTAAATTCACTTATGCACTGGCTGCTTGTCAAACTCAATCCTTTTGTTTTTGTTTTCAAAATGTACTTCAATCAGGCAGCGATATCATCCAATCTGTGTATTTTTATCCCAGAATGATGAAGCAAAAACTTCACAAATGCTGGAGTTAGTCATCGGAAAGCTTCTTCCCTGCTGCTGTCAGACTTTTGAAAGGACCTACTTTGCATTAAGTTGACCTTTCTCTACAACCTAGCTATACTGTAACGCTACATTCTGCACTCTTGCGTTTCCTTCTTTATGAACGGTATGCTTTGTCTGTATAGTGCACAAGAAACAATACTTTTCACTATATGTTAATACATGTAACAACAATAAATCGAATCAAATAGGTGACAAACTGGCCAATTTTGACACAACCTAGAAAGTAAGGGCTACATTGGTAAAACATAAGCAAGCACTTTAACCAAGACAGACAGAACATTGGCAAGGAGAATATCACATTGAACTGCCAAGCACAGGGAGGTAAACGCACTCATAAATTTTCCATGAACGTCATTCAAGCATATTCTTAGCTAACACGTGGAATTCATTGCACGCTGTTCAGGCAGCAGGGCATGACATACTGTCACAGGACATGCCAACTTCACTTTTCTGGGACAGACTTCAGAGGCCTCAACTGGAAATTTGTCAGAGAAAACCTGTGAACTGCAGTGTGGAAAAACACAAATGACATACAGTTGACCTTGTAACCATGAAGCGATGAATGGCAAAGCAACTTCAGGCAAAGCAGGATATCGAAGCAAGGTTGGCACGGTCGATTGGGTGTAATTTTTGCAGCCTTTTGCGTTGGGAGATTCGTGATGCCAATGGCAATCTGCTCCAACAGCAGTGCAGCCGAGATGAGCATTGGCTTTACAGCCGGTGGCATGACTGAGTTTGTGCGGGCACGTCTCTGGAACTGAGAGCAGAGGCTCGTGTGCCGTCCTGTGAGAAGCCATTATCTCACCAAACTTGCTTCAGAGGCTGCGAACACTCCACTAAGGGTGACCTTCATGATGAACATCGTAGAGTGAGTCTGTCAAGGAAGTAAAATTAGGCTAACTTCAAGATTGTTCTCAGAAATGCTTCTGTGGCTTGACTTTGCCGGAAGTCAGGCAGAAATCCCGACTCCATGTGGAAAGAGTTTAAAGTTATTGTGGAAACCCCCTAGTTGCCACACTCCGGTGCCTGTTCGGGTACACAGAGAGAGAATTTAGCACGACCAATGCACCTAACCAGCAAGTCTTTCAGACTGTGGGAGGAAACTGGAGCACCCGGAGGAAATGGGGAGAACATGTAAATTCCACACAGACAATGATCCAAGCCCAAGAATTGGCTGAGCGCAAATTTTACGTTCTCACTAACACCGGGGCAGGGTGAATGAAATCGGAGAACCGCAGCTGCTATCTTGTGCCACAACCACACATAAGTAAGAACAGAGAAAATGTTGCTAATGTGCCTGCTTCCATCACATTCTCTAGCAGCGTCTTCCAGGCAGCCACCAATCTCTATGTAAAATATGTCCCCCATACGTCTCTGTGTGGTGTGATGTGTCATAAGGTTAAGGAGAAAAAACACAACAAGATATAGAATGGCTAGATTACGAGGCAATCCCCATTCCCTACAAATATCACTGGACTATTAATCCAAAAATCCAATTAATGCTTTGGGGACTGGATTCAAATCCCGCCATGGCAGATGGTGGAATTTGAACTCGATAAGAGATATTTAGAATTAAGAATCTACTGATGACCGTGAAACCATTGTTGATTGTCAGAAAAAAGCCCACCAGATTCACTAATCCCTTTAGAGAAGGAAATCTGCCATCCTTACCTGGTCTGGCAGACATGTGACTCCAGAGTCACAGCAATGTGGTTGACTCTCAACTGCCCTCCAAGGGCAACTAGGGATAGGCAATAAATGCTGGCAAGTCAGCGATGCCCATTTCCCACAAATGAATTCAATAAAACTCAAAATTGATAAATAAAATGATGGAGAATTTAATAACTTGACAATACATGAGCAATGGACTTTAACACAGATTGCAGAGTTTAGTAAATCTTTCATTCTTCCTTTGTCAATTAAGGAGACCTAGTTGCAATGTATGGTAATTATTTGTGTACTGTAATGCTCCTAATTGTCCATTTCTTTTATTATATACTTCATTTTTATTTTAACGATCGTCAATAACTATGTCACGAATTATGATTACCTGTTTCATTTGCATCTTCATTTGCATTATTCAACACCTGGCATTATGATGACTTTTCATTAAATCCATTGCCTGCTAAATGAAGCCATGGGATCATTAGACATTGCCCGAATCTCCAGGGCAGACAGCTGAGTGTTTGTTTTGGCATCTGACCCAAAATACCATCATACCATCACTGTCGCTGGGTCACAATCCTGGAGCTCCATCTCTCACAGCACTGTGGCTATTCCTACATCACATGGACTGCAGCGGTTCAAGAAGGCAGCTTACCCCCCTACCACTGCCAGGAGACAGAAGTAGTTTTAAGTGATTTATATTTGTACTGCTGGGTGTTAGAAACAAACTATAGATTTAAGTGGGTTTAATTTAATGTTCCTTTGTAAGAAAGTGTACAACTTCTTTTCATTCTCTTGTTTCCTTAACAAAACATTATTTAAATTTCTAGAACTTGGTTCTTTGCCCCTTATTACATTGTATGGCTTTTCTTCTAGCAAAACTGCAAGAGGTGTTCCTTTCCTCTCTCACTTTGAAGCTAGTTATATTCATAGTGAGAAGCCTTACAATACCATATTAAAGTCCAACAGGTTTATTTGTAATCAGAAGCTTTTGGAGCCCTGCTCCTTCATCAGGTGAATATAGATAGGTTCATAAACACCGCATACATTGGCAAAGACACAATTGCAAGATAATTGTCTTTGTTTATATTTGCAATATTTGTTAACCTACTTTCACTCACCTGATGAAGGAGCAGCACTCTGAAAACTCCTGATTCCAATTAAACCTGTTGGAGTTTAACCTGGTGTTGTGAGACATTTTACTGTGCCTATCCCATCTAATGCTGGCATCTCCACAACACCATAATATCCATGTTTGACAAGGGTGTTTGGATGTATGGGACGTTTTGGTTTCAGTTCAACCGTTCCTATTTTGTTAAGAGTATATGATGAAAAATATAAACACAAGGTTGGAGAAAGAATGAACTGTTGCTTAGCAACCAGGGTCCTCCTATGAACAAAACTTTTTTGAGTGTGTTTAACTGCCTCGCAATGAAAGAAGACTCTCATAGCTTTGCTTGAAGAAAAGCCATACAATGGAGGAAGAAGCAAGGAACTAAGTTCAAGAAACCTAAATACTGTTCATTGAGGTTACAGAGAGATTGGAAGAGGATTTGGTTAGTGTAAAACCAGAGAAAGTTGAAGTACTTGTAATGTTTGTGAAATCTTATATAGCTCATTATTACCTTCTCAGGGCAAGTTAAGGATGGGCAATAAAAATGATAGCCCTGTTTGTGATGCTTATATCCTGTGTTAGAATAAAAAGAAAAAAAAATCAACTATTCATTACTCCCCTATAGTGTCTTCCTGGTTCATGCGCCCAAGCTGTGACATGGTGGTACAACGGTTAGAACTGATGCCTCATGGCTCCAGCAGCTTGGGTTCAATTCCAGCCTTGGGTCACTGTCTGTGTGCAGTCTGCACACTCTCCCCTGTGGTTGCATGGGTTTCCTACAGGTGTGCCACAGACCATACATGTGCAGGTTAGGTCGATTGGCCAGGCTAAATTGCCCCTTAGTGTCCAAAGATGTGAGGTTAGGTGGATGCCAAGTTGCCCCTTACTGTCAGGGGGTTTAGCAGGGTAAACACGTGGGATTATGGGGTTAGGATAAGGAATTGTTGTTGGTACAGGCTCGATGGACTGAATAGCCTGTTTCTGCATTATAAGGATTCGATAGTTCTCTGTTTCTGAGTGTGGTGAGCTTGAACTCAAGTCTCTGATTCCAATTGACCCCGGGTGACATTTGTAGATTGGGATCTCCTTTTGAAATAATAAAGGACATTAATGAACCAGTTGCCTACACTCCACTAGTCGATTGCCATTCCATGCTCTGGGGTACCAGCCCTGCATCCACCGCAGCCACATCCACTGCAGACTTGCTCCATCCATAGCAAGCAGAGGGACACATTTTGCAGGGAAATTAAGGAAGGATTTAATATACCTGTTTTGCGGTGGATCATTTGATCCATCCAGACAATGCAGAAGTACAATTCAATATGCAAAGTGCTCTTTCAGTAAATGGATGCTAAACTTCACTCACCTCATTATCTGTGTCCTGTAGGATTTGGTGAGTTATGTAGTGGAGTCATTAGCCACAATTTAATTCCTGGTGCTTATCTGCCAGCAGCCACCCATCTCTCTCAAACGTGCTGAACTCAGAGGACTGAGACAGAATGAAGGAATCATGCTATGGGCTCCGAGACTGCACATAAATAAAGTAATGACATACTGAGGATTACAAGCCAATTGCATATTCATGAATTAAATTGTTTCGCTGCCATCCATTTCATGTTGTTGGATGCAGGTAATTCACTGGTGCCCTGTTACGAGGGAAACGTTCCGCTGTTTTAATTCACAGGGCCTCCAGACTCGAGACTAAAACTATAGCGCAAAGTGACTCCTGATAGTGTAGAATTGGATCTCCAGCAATATTCAGGGATAATTAACCATGAGATGGATTTGCATTTGATTTGATTGGATTTATTATTGTCATATGTATTAACATACAGTGAAAAGTATTTTTTCTATACAGACAAAGCACACCGTTCATAGAGAAGGAAAGGAGAGAGTGCAGAATGTAGTGTTACAGCCATAGCCAGGGTGTAGAGAAAGATCAGCTTGGTACAAGCTAGGTCCATTCAAAAGTCTGACGGCACCAGGGAAGAAGTTGTCCTTGAGTCGGTGAGTGTGTGACCTCAGGCTTTTATATCTTTTTCCTGATGGGAGAAGATGAAAGAGAGAGCACCCGGGGTGCGTGGAGTCCCTAATTATGCTGACTGTTTTGCCGAGACATCGGGAAGTGTAGACAGAGTCAATGGGTGGGAGGCTGGTTTGTGTGGTGTAGGAGCAGAAGTAACATAGAAATATAGAAACCAGAAGCCGGAGGAGGATATCCAGCCCTTTCAGCCTGCTCCATTATTCATTTTGATGATGGCTGATCATCAAAATCAACATCCTGATCCCCCCCTTCTCCCCATATCCCTTGATCCCTTTAGCCCTGAGAGTTATATCTAATTTCTTCTTGAAATCAGACAACATTATGCCCTCAACTACTCTGTGGTGGTGAATTCCACATATTCACCATCCTCTGGGTGAAGAAATTTCTTCTTATCTCTGATCTAAAAGGTTTACTCCTTATCCTCAATCTAGTTCTGGACTCCCTCAACACTGGGGACATTTTTTCTGAATCTACCCTGTCTAACACTGTTAGAATTTTATAAGTTTCAGTGAGATCCCCTCTCACTCTTATAAACTCCAGTGAGTACAATCCTAACCGACATAATCTCTCCTGGCGTGACAGACTTGCCTTCCCAGGAATCAGCCATTTGGCCCATCAGGTCTGCTGTCCCATTCGATGAGATTGTGACTGATCTGATATCATAATCTTCAACTGCACTTTGCGTCATTTCCCCATAATCCTTGATTCCCTTACTCATTAAAAATCCATCTATCTCAGCATTACACGTATTTAACAAACCAGGCTTTATAGCCCTCTGCAGCAAAGAATTCCACACATTCACCATTTCCCTGAGAGAAGAAATTCCTCCACATCTTTACCTTGAATGGCAACTCCTTTCTTTAAAATTATACCCTCCCAAAATATGAAGTAACATCCCAACATCTATCTTTTCAAGCCCCTTGAGAATCCCGTATGTCTCAGTAAGGTCACCTCTTACTCTTCTTGTATAACTACTTCTACAAGGACACCCAATCCCAATTACTTAGAATCACAGAATCCTTGCTGAGCAGAAGGAAGCCATTCAGTCCATCAAACCTGCACTGACAATGATTGAACCCCGGCTTTACCCCTGTAACCCGTAAATCCCCCGATACTAAGCATCAATTTAGCATGGCCAATCCACCTAACCTGCACATATTTGCACTGTGGGAGGAAACTGGAGAACCACGAGGAAACCCACGCAGACACGGGGAGAATGTGCAAACTGAAACGCAGGTACCCAAGGCCGGAATTAAACCTGGGACCCTGGCGCTATGAGCTGACCATTCTGCCTTTACTTATACCAGTGATTGTTGGAGGATTACTCCAAACCTATTCCTTCTGATTGAGTTTGTGGTGTCACAAAAATCAGCCACAAAAGACTGCATACCATCATCGCGGGCTCTCTCTTGACTCATGGGTTGTGAGTTTCTGTCATGAATCTTCAAATGATTGGTCTGCCCCCACAAAGTAGTGGGATCCCGATTTTAGCATTTTCCTCCTTTTTCTTTCCTTCTCTGCCACCGCTCTGCTTCATCATTGAGACATTAAGGCAGCTTGATGGACAAGCTGTCTCCAATTTGAATAGTTGCTAACAAACTCTCTCCCACTCATTAATTCCTACGCTGCACTTCAAGGAGAACCTCAAGTGTCTTTGAAGAATTTTCTTTGTTCTATCTTGCTATGCTGTCCATTTGAGAGTTAAGACATCAGAACCCGGTAGAGGAGATGGTTTGTGACTATCCAGTCATTGTGTCCATCCCATCAAATTCAGTTTTGCCTGAATGTTTGTGGAGTTGGCTTCAAGAAGTGTTTGATGACAGTTTTCCTATTGAATGCAGTGGATGGAGGTATTCATAAAATCCCTGCAATATAGGAGGAGGCTTTTCAGCCACCAAACCTATATTGACTACAATACCACACAGGCCCTACTCCTGTAAGTTCACACGTTTACCCTGCTAATCCCCCTGACACTAGGGTCAATTTAGTATGGTCAATCAACCTAACCTGCACATCTTTGGATTGTGGGAGGAAACTGGAGCACCCAGAGGTGTCACCCATATAGTCCAGATTTCACTGAGGCCACTGGAAAAAGTACAGAAAATATTCACGGGAATGATTCCAGAGTTGAGGAACTTCCATTACAAAAACAGATGGAGACGTTGGAATTGCTGTCCTTGAGGTTGAGGGGAGATTTGATAGAGAAATACAAAATCATCAGGTTGTAATAGATAGGGTGATATTGTTCCCATTGGTGTAAGGATCGAGAACCAGTGGGCACAGATTTAAGCTAATTGGCAAAGGAAGAAACGAAGAGACATGGGTAGGGGGGAATCCTTTTTTATATTGCCAAGTGGATCAGGAATGTACTTCCTGACAATGTGATAAGCAGGTAGGTTCAATCGAGGCATTCAAGAGAGAGGTGGATTATTATCCGTAAAGGAAAAACGTATAGAGCAATGGGGAGATGGCAGGTGGAGTGGTACGAGGCAAGTTGCTCCTTCAGAGAACTGACACAGTCATAGTGGGGATGGGGTGGGGTGGGGGGGTGGTACTGGGGGGAGTGGAGGTTGCTGCGTTGCGTCCTTCTGTGTTCTACAAATTTTTTGATCTGTGCTTTGTTATATGTGTATGGTGATAACAAATGCCTAGGACTTTTGTTAACTGGCAGAGGTCCTTGTTGACAAAATGTTGCTGCCCTACTTTGTAGCAGACATTGGTTGGGCAATAGCAATGAGTCATGCAGAAGTCATTGCTCTTGTAACCCAAATGAATGTTATCTTTTGATTTGATTTACTATTGTCACATGCATTGGGATACAGTGAAAAGCATTGTTTCTTGCGTGCTACACAGACAAAGCATACTATTTATAGAGTACATAGGGGAGAAGGAAAGGAGAGGGTGCAGAATGTAATGTTACAGTCATAGGTAGGGTGGCAAGAAAGAGCAACTTAATGCGAGGTAAGTCCATTCAAATGTCTTACGGCAGCAGGGAAAAAGCTGTTCTTGAGTCGGTTAGTACATGACCTCAGTTTTTTGTATATTTTTCCTGACCGAAGAAGATGGAAGAGAGAATTTCTGGGGTACATGGGGTCTTCCATTATGCTGGCTGCTTTTCCGAGGCAGCAGGAAGTGTGGACAGAGTCAATGGATGGGAGATTGGTTTGCGCGATGGGCTCACAATTCTTTGCAGACATATAACTGAAATCTGCCTCCTTTAAATTAGTTGATAGTATGGGGCCCGAAACTGCAAACAGGAGGAGTTTTGAATGATGCTTTTACAGAGACATACGCACACTCTGCAGGCACAATTAACTGCTCAGTGACAGTGTGGTGCTGCAAGATTGTTTCTCGAGTAAATGATATCACTGAGCTACCTGTGCCCAGAATTACACGTGCCTAACACCAAATGGCTGGCTTTCCATACCTCAATAAGAAGTAATTTTATCCATGAATATGCAGCTGTAATCCTCAGCATGCCATGACTTATTTATATGCAAATTACCTGAGCTAAGGGCATGACTCTTTCATTGTGTCTCAATCCTCTGTGTCCAGACTGTACGTGTTTGTTGGAAGATAAACTCTAAGAATTAAGTCGCTGCTAATGACTCCGCTGGCTAATTCATTGGGCCCTACTAAACACATATAATTAACCTCATGACACCACAGATCCTAGGCAGTACATGTTGGAGATTCCCTCCTCAAAACTCTTAGCTTCACTATTTCTCTAAAAGGTTTTGTCAAACTGACTGATTTGATCTAGCTTTTAATTATGAATTTATGGATGACCATGACGAAACCATTGCCGATTGTTGGAAAAACCCATCGGGTTCACTTTTAGGGATGGAAATCTGCTGTCCTTACCTGGTCTGGTCTACATATGACTCCAGACTCACAACAATATGGTTGACATCCAACTGCCCTCAGGCAACTGGGTATGGGCAATAAATGCTGTAAGAAGTCTCACAACACCAGTTTAAAGACCAGCAGGTTTACTTGGTAGCCAAAGCCACTAATTTTCAAAGCGCTGCTCCTTCATTAGATGAGAGGGATTTCAGCTCACAAACAGGGCATTTAAAGACACAAACTCAATTTACAAAATAATGGTTCCAATAATGGTTTGCCAGAATGCAAACCTCTTCTAGGTGTGCTGTTGTGTTAGTGTGTGTGCGTGTGTGTGTGTGTGTGTGTGTGTATGTGTGTGTGCATGCATGTGTGTATGTATGTGAATGTGCGTGAGTGTGCATGCATGTGTGTGTGTGTGCATGCATGTGTGTGTGAGTGTGCGTGAGTGTGCATATGAGTGTGTGCGTGTGAGTGTGTGTGTCAGTGTGTATGTGTGTGTGTGTGTGTGTGTTTGTGTCTGTGTGTCTGTGCATGTACTTGCTGTGGATTGAAGAAAATTCAACGAAAAACACACACTAAAGAAAATTGGACAGTTCTGCAGTGAGCTTGCTGAGTCCAGTATCTCCAAACCATTGATCATTTGCCAAAGTTAGCTTTACTGGAATCACTCAACTTGACTGCGGCATTGTACTACCATGGAGAAGTCAATATATTTTTTCATTTTAATCTGGACTATTCTCACCTGATCAGTGGGTGAATGTGTGAATTGTATTCTTTATCATTTTCTCAAAGTCTTTGAGGAAGTAACAAACTCACTCTTTTTCTGACATAAGAAAGCCTGGTTAACTTGTTCCTATAAAAATATTAAATACATTTGGATTGGGAAAAGGAACTCACGGCTGGGGAGGATTCATTTTAAATTATTCTTGTTGCTACTTACTGAGAGTGGGAAGGGAATTGAATAAAAAAGGAAGCATTCTCACTCGGAGGCATGACAAAATTGGGACCTTGTTCAGAAAGTTAACACATTCGGGGGCTTCCCCCGGAGATGGGTCAGAATATCACACCATACGTGAATATACATACATGCAATTTAAAGTACATTTATTAGTGTCACAAGTAAGCTTTTGTTAACACTGCAATGAAATTACTGTGAAAATGCCCTAGTTGCCTCACTCCGGCGCCTGTTCGGATACACTGAGGGAAAATTTACCATGGTCAATGCGCCTAACCAGCATGTTTTTCAGACTATGGGAGGAAACCAGAGCATCCGGATGAAACCCACGCAGAGAAAGTGTAGAACTCCACACAGACAGTGACCCAAGCCAGGAATCGAATCTGGGTCCCTGACGCTGTGAGGCACCAATATTAACTACTGTGCCACACAGAGACAAACACACACAGTTATGTGGATCTCTTATGGAGTCACCTGCTGGACAATAAATACACAGGACAGGAAACATAAAGCACAGGAAATGCTGGAAACGCTCAGCAAGTCTGCTTTTCCCTCAGATTTCCAGCATCTGCTGCCTTTCGTCTTCTGCTTTAAAGCCCATTGCTGGATGTTTTAATAAAACCGTATGCTTCAATGAGATAAGTAATGAATCTGAGTCAGAGTGGCACTTGTTGAAAGTCACACAGCAGGATTTTCCAGCTGCATTCGCCCCGAGTTCGGAAAATCCTATCCGAGGTCTACGGACCCTTGCACGATTCCTATGGTGGGGGCAGACAGTAAAATCTCGCCCACAATGTCTAAGTGCTGTTGAGTAAAGAGAAAGTCAGGTCAATTGAAGTTTAATTGTTTGGTGGGGGAGCTTTGCGGATCAGAATGCCTTCAGCTAAAGGCATTTTAAGATTGTTTTGGCCTCTGTAACAAAGTGCGGTGTCGCGAAAGGGGCCGTTGAAGTGTCGCATTCGCTTTGTGCCCACATACAATTTTAATATGTTAATGGAAGTTGGTAGGTAGCAGCTGTAATCTTTGAAACTGGAGGCTGCGGCAGTGATTTAATAACTGTTGCTGGTGAAAAGTGCTGGGCTCACGCAGCTTGACTGTGAAGTTGCTGTAATTAGTATGACTACGTGCATGCCACGCAATATACTGAACAATTTCAGGAGTCAAGAAGGTGCAAGTTTAAGAAATAATCCAGTGAAACTCCATAGAATGTGGCACAAATTGGTTTAATGTACTCCACCAAGCACTGAGATCTATGGAATAATGCGGAGGAGCTGGCGTGCCGTGTCTAATGATTTCCAACATAACATCTCTCAGCAAAATCATTCCTCATTAAAGGAATAAGCCATTAATTTATCAGATCTTTCGATGTTTCCGAGTTATCTCTGTAACAATTGACAGAGTTTGATTCCACGCTCAGCTCCTCGGGGAAACAGGTTGTCCAACGCCTAATTGTTAGATAGTAGAAAGGTGACTGAAAGGGTTATGATAATTAAACTATGTCTCGGAAATTATTCGGTTTACTCAATGAAACTCAGGCTTTCTGCATTGAGTAGGTCATAGACCTCATGTACATCTTACACCACTAATGAGAGCACTGCTTGGTAGCAAGTGCAGCACAACATCCTAATATCATTTATCTACCTCCCGCTTCCTATGTACATGACATCAACTACTTAGACATGTTCAGAGGCCTTTTGAGGAATCTAATTTTAGGATCAAAGCTCTGTAATCTCAGACTATCCAATCATTCAGCTGCAGGAACTTAATTTGTATGTTGTATTTGTCACTGGATTTTACATCTGATACATAATGAAAGAATTTCTACCTTACTCGTGCCTGTTCTGAGTTTTTCTTTTCAACTTGGATGCCACAGTGGCACAGTAATTAGCACTGCTGCCTCACAACGTCAGAGTCCCAGGTTCGATTCCCGGCTTGGGTCACTATCCGTGCGGAGTCTGCATGTTCTCCCCAGAGTGCTCCGGTTTCCTCCAACGCTCCGAAGGATGTTCCGGGTGCATCGGCTATGCTAAATTCCCTTAGCGTACCCAAACGGGTGCTGGAATGGATTTTCACAATAAGTTCATTGCATTGTTAATGTAAGCATAAGATCAAAGCAAAATACCGTTTCGAGTCTTGAATATCCTCTGTCCCATTCTGATGAAGGGCCACCCAGATTCAGAATGTTGGGTCTATTCTCTCTCTACAGATGCTGTCAGACCTGCTGAGATTTCATGTTTTTATTGTTAATGTAAGCCTACTTGTGACACTAATAATAAATAAATGTTTCTTTGGCATTATTTGGGAAATATTTGGTGGAAGGACAGACTTTGATTTTACAGGCAAGCCCAATTTTAGACTTTGCATTTATACAGCACCTCTCATGGTCTCAGGACACCACATTGTTCTTTAGTGCAAAGGAACTAATCTTTCAAACATTGTCACTTTTCGAATGTATGAAAGGCAGCAGCCTTGTTGTGTATAGCAATTTCCTATAAGCTGCAATGTGATAGTGATTGTGTAAGCTTTTTTTGATGAGTTTTTTAAAAATATTTATACGAGGTGGCATCACTGACTTGTTACCCATTCCTGCACAGTTGCACTGTGATTAGTACTGCTGCCTCACAACTCCAGGGGCCCAGGTTCAGTTTCCGGTTTGCCTGACTGTCTGTGTAAAATCTGAACGTTCTCCCCATGTCTGCCTGGGTTTCTTCCAGTTGTTCTGGTTCCTCTCACAGGCCAAAGATGTGTGGTTTAGGTGCATTGGCCATGCTAAATTGCCTCCTTAGTGTTAGGGGGACTGGCTAGGATAAATACATAGGGTTATGGGGATAGGGCCTGGATTGGATTGGGTGCAGACTTGATGGGCTGAATGGCCTCCTTCTGCACTGTAGAATTCTAACTGCCCTCCATTTCAGAGGCATTTGCAAGCCAACCACATTTCTGTGGACCTGGAATCATACGTTGGTCTGACCACATCATGGGTCTAAAGGGCATTAGTGATCCAAATGGATTATCAGACAACCGTCTCATGATCATTATTAGACTTTCCATTCCAGATTTTTATTGACTTCAAATTTCACCATCTGTTGTGCTGGGATTCGAACCTGGCTCCCCAGAACTTGCCCTGGATCCCCAGATTTCTTGTCCAGTCAAAATGTCACTACACCACTGCTTCTTGTCTCGGACAGAGGAATATCTTGTTCATAATGCTGGAGATAGCGTCCCCCATCCTTCTTCTAAACTGTGCTCTGAGATCTGTGCAGCCACCTGCAAGAGCTCTATCTGAAAGCTGGCACCTACGGCAGTGCAGCATTCCTTCAATACTCCACAGGAGTATCACTCCATACTTTACACTCAAACCTTAAAGTGGAAGTTGAACACACATGATTGATAATGAGTTGCTAGCTATTGAGATATGCATGATACATAGGGCCATTCCAGTTCTGAGGAAGGGCCTGAATTGATAATCATCCTTTTCTCATTCAGATGCTGATGCAGCTACTGTGTAGTTTTAGCATTGTCAGCTTTTGATTGGATAATTATTAAGTCAAATATGTTGGTAGAAGACTGGAGTTTTCTCTCTCTGCCTTGGAGGCAGCTGAAAATCCCAAGATCTTTGAACTTTTCTGAAAGAATCAAATAAAATGGATGAGACAAATTTTAAAGTTTAAAGTTTACTTATTAGTGTCACAAGTAAGCTTCCATTAACACTGCAATGAAGTTGCTGTAAAAATTCCCTAGTCGCTACACTCCAACGCCTATTTGGGTACACTGATGGAAAATTTAGTGTGGCCAATGCCCCTAACCAGCACATCCTTTGATCTGTGGGAAGGAACCCAAGATTCCAGAGGAAACCCACGCAGACACGGGGAGAACGTGCAGACTCCACACAGGCAGTGACCCAAGCTGGAAATCGAACGCCGGTCTCTGGTGCATTGGTCAACTCTACCTTGACGCTTTATCTCTCAATTCTCTCAGTATCTCTGTCTTGAATATAAAGGATTCTGAAGATTTGAGCAAAGAAATTTCTCCTCACCTCTGTCTTAAATGGCCATTCCCAGGGCAAGTAGCATTAGTTGGAAAGCCTCTACCAAAGAGTCTGAGCAACCGTTAAGTGTGAAATTGTCTCTTTCTTGTTGTATTAGTCGTGAACACTGCAGATGTTGAAAACCTGAAATAAAAAGAGGAAATTCTGGAAATATGTCAGGCTTGGCAGCATCAGTGGAAAGAGAGACAGAGTTAATGTGCTGAGTTTTCTAAGGAAATGCAGGACGGGAACATATTACTCAAGTCTCATTATACATTCTTGACTGGGCCCAGATAATTCTAACCTGCTGAAATTACTGCATCCCCATGTAAATATTTCCTGATTTTTTGATCTTTCTCTGTGATTTATTCTATCCGGCAGCAAAGTCACACAGTGGCTAGTACTGCTGCCTCATAGCTCCAGAAATCCAGGTTCGATTCCTGGCTTGGGTCACTGTCTGTGTGGAGTTTGCATGTTCTCCCCGTGTCTGCGTGGGTTTCCTCCGGATGCTCCGGTTTCCTCCCACATTCCAAAAATGTATAGGTTAGGTTGAATGGCCATGCTAAATTGCCCCTTAGTGTCCTGGAATGTATAGGATGGAGGGATTAGTGGGATAAAAGCGTGGAATTGTGGGGATAGATTCTGGGATGGAATTGTTGTTGGTGCAAATTGATGGGCCACCATAAGATTCTATGGTCTATCTATTGCATCTTGTTTTCTTGATGAAGATAAAGAGGTCTTGACTGATTACAGTTGATACTTTAAAGTGTTTAGATAATTGACACTTTTACAGGGCTGCATTAAAGCATTTTTTATCAAGAAGGTAGAAAACTATAAATGAATGAATTGAAAGAAAAAACTTTTTCATACTTGCTACTGTTACTATCAGATTAAATGGTTCTGTACAAATTGTGCATTGGATTAATGGGCATAGAAGTGGCATAGGTTGTTTTGGAGAGTATGAGGAGACAATGGGGGCTGAGTGAAGCTGCACATGCAACCATAGAGGTTGGGAGGGACATAGGTTGGCATGGAGGATTGAGGGAAGATGGGGTATGGATGGAGGGACAGTGATAGGAAAGGGAGCATAGGTAAAACCCTTTGAACTTACCTTTCAATGATTCCCTCACCCAAACGGTGGTTTACAACTTGTCTCAAGGGTTGTGAACCATGACTTTTTCACCTTTACACCATGGCTATGTACAGAAGGAAGGTAAAGAGAGAGAGGAGAATGTAGTGTTATAGTCATAGCTAGAGTGTAGAGAAAGATCAACTTAATGTGAGTTAGGTCCATTGAAAAGTTTGACAGCAGCAGGGAAGAAGCTGTTCTTGGGTCGGTTGATAAATGACCTCAGACTTTTGTATCTTTTTCTCCAAGGAGGAAGGTGGAACAGAGGGTGCATTGGGTCCTTCATTTTGCCGGCTGCTTTGATGAGGCAGCGGGAAGTGTCGAGAGAGTTAATGGAGGGAGGCTGGTTTGTGGGATGGATTCCATGAAATGGACAGTGGAATTGGAGATGTCCAGAGTGGAACTGGTCAGATTGGGAATGTACAGTATGGATTCATGATCTGCAGCAGCCTGCCTGCATCTTGACCCTATGCTGGTGAAAATTGGTTGGGGGAGGGCAGGGAGGAATGTGGTGGGGGGGAATCCCGGAATCAGATCCTCAGAGCCACATTTAAATGGAGCCTTAGTAACTCTGTGAAAATCCAACCCATTAACTCTGTGTCTCACTCTTGCTCTCCTGCTCTGACCAAGATCGCAAGAAACTACAAAAGGTTGTGAATGTAGCCCAATCCATCACACAAATCAGCCTCCTGTCCATTAACTCTGTCTACACTTCCCGCTGCCTCAGCAAAACAGCCAGTATAATTAAGGACCCCACACACCCCGGACATTCTCTGTTCCACCTTCAGCTGAGAAAAAGATACAAAAGTCTGAGGACCAGCTGACTCAAGAACAGCTTCTTCCCTGCCGCTGTCAGACTTTTGAATGGACAGACCTTGCATTAAGTCGATCTTTCTCTGTACCCTAGCTATGACTGCAACACTATATTCTGCTCTCTGTCTTTACCTTCCCTCTGTACGTAGCTATGGTCTGAAGATGACAGTGTGGGACTGAGATGGGCACAGCCTAGTGTAAGAGGAGATGACCTGAGGAAGGAGCTTGGACTTCAAACTTGTATTGTGAGGCTCTTTACTGTTCTCTCTCTACGGTATGCTCTGTGTGCACAGCACCAAGAATCAATATTTTTCACTGTATACTAATACATGTGGCAATAATAAATCAAATCAAAATCCACAGATGTTGCTAGACCTGTTTCCGGCAGTCTGTTTCGGATTTTGGAAATAGCACCGGAGATTGATGGAACACCCAACAGAAAATCATGTCCTTTGTGACATCAGCCTCAATTTGTTTTATTTGGGATTGTTTCAGAGGTATAAATAAAGTGATTACTGACAGGTTTAGACACTAAGCCTAACAAAACAAGACACTTTCAGTGCCCATTGGAACAGCAGACACACTGCTGTAAGTAATAACTGAACGTGCAGTAGCAGTGGACAATTGGGACTCATAACAAGGTAGTAATCCGATGGTAGCAACGTAATCCACAGAGGAAAGCTGAAAGAGATTATATCATTAACCCCCCCACCATGCTGCAGCCTTAAAACCACTCCCGAGGATTATCCTGAAGAAATATAAGTCCTGACAAAGTTTAGTTTCTACTCAAATTGTGTTGCAAGTAGGCTTATATTAACACTACAGTGAGTTATCGTGAAAATCCCTTAGTCGCCACACTCGCGTCTGTTCGGGTACTCTGAGTACCTAAGTATGTACCTATGCACTTAGCCAGCACATCTTTCAGACTGTGGGAGGAAACTGGAGCACCCAAAGGAAATCCCCCCCCATGCTGACATGGGGAGGTTTCCTTCCAATGGTGCTCTAGTTTAGCTGATCTGCAGTTTTGATTTTTTTCACAGTTCTTCCTCCTTTTCTTCTTTGTTTGTGTGTAGAACCATTTTCTGAAGGCATCAAAATGGACAAATCACAAATGTATGGTCCTTTTCCTGGTCAACTCAGAAGTCCTGAGATCTTACTGGGAACTGTAGTTCCCAAACTTCCCAATCTACATTCAAGGTAAATGTTTAGAAAAATACATCCAACGTAAATTAAGGGTCATTAATGAGAAAGTCATACGGAGTTCCGGGCAGCGCATGTCAGCGAGGATGTGTATTATTAGAGTGATAGGGAATGGGGGAGAGTTACAAAATAAAAAAAATCTAGGGGTACATGTTCATAGCTCCTTGAAAGTGGAGTCACAGGTGGACAGAGTGGTGAAGAAGGCATTCAGCATGCTTGGTTTCATTAGTCAGAATATTGAGTACAAGAGTTGGGATTTGTTGTTGACGTTGTACAAAACATTGGTAAGGCCACACTTGGAATGCTGTGTACAGTTCTAGTCACCCTATTTTAGGAAGGATATTATTAAACTAAAAAGAGTGTGGATTTACCAGGATGCTACTGGGTCTCGATGGTTTGAGTTATAGGGAGATGCTGGATAGACTGGGACTTCTTTCTCTGGAACGTAGAAGGCTGAGGGGTGATCTCATAGAGGTCACGCAGAGAGTAGTGGGAGTGTGGAATGAGCTGCTGGATAAAGTGTTAAATGTGGGGTTACTTTTAACATTTAAGAAAAACTTGGACGGGTGTGAGGGGTGTGGAGGGATATGGTTCAAGTGCAGGTCAGTGGGACTAGGCAAAAATGGGTCGGCACAGACAAAGGCCAAAAGGCTGTTTCTGACCAGTAATTTCCAATGGTTCTATGGTAAATGAGGGGCATAGATCAGCTAGATAGTCAATATCTTTTCCCAAAGACAAGGGAGTATAAGGTAGGTTTAAGGTGAGAGGAGGGAAATACAAAAATGTCCAGAGGGGCAATTTTTTCATACAGAGAATGGTGAGCATCTGGAACACGCAGCCAGAGGTAGTCATAGAAGCGGGCACAATTAGATGAATACTTTCTCAGCAAGCTAAGGAAAGCTAAGGAAATTTCTCATGTCAGCTACGACTCTTACCAACTTTCATAGATGTACCGTAGAAAGCATTCTTTCTGGTTGTATCACAGCTTGGTATGACTCTGCCCAATTCCGCAAGGAATTACAAAAGGTTGTGAATGTAGCCCAATCCATCATACAAACAGCCTCCCATTCATTGACTCTGTCTGCGCTTCCAGCTGCCTCAGAAAAATAGCCAGCATAATAAAGGACCCCATACACCCTGGACATTCTCTCTTCTGTTGGAAAAATGGTAAAAAGTCTGAAATCACATACCAACCAGCTCAAGAACAGCTTCTTCCCTGCTGCTGTCAGATTTTGAATGGACTTACCTCGCATTAAGTTGATCTTTCTCTACACCCTGGCTATGACTATAACACTACATTCTGCACTCTCTCATTCCCTTCTCTATGAACGGTATGTTTTGTCTGTGTAGCACGCAAGAAGCAGTACTTTTCACTGTGTGTTAATACATGTGACAATAATAAATCAAATCAAAGCAAAGCAAATGAATAAGATGGGAATGAAAGGATATGGTCCCTGATAGGGAGGGGGAGGTTTTAGTTCAGATGGTCAGCATGGTCATTGGAGGCTGGGAGGCCCAAAGGATTTGTTCCTGCATGATAATTTTCTTTGTTTTTTTAACTTCCTTTTCCCATACACTGAAGTCGCCTGAAACATTGTAGCTGGAATTCTATGACCTTGCCCATGGCTGAGATTCTCCAGCCCCGCTGCTGTGAACAGAGATTTGGCGGTGTGCCGGATTCTCCATTCTCACTGGCAACGATAGCGTGTGCTGTGCCAAACCGGAGAAATCCGGCCTGTACCTTTGGGTACCATCGTCCCAGATCTCCTCAGCAATGTCTAGCATCAAGTGCATGAGTGCTTCATTTTCTAGACCTTTCAATTAGTTCTGAAATTGGATAACAATGATTTCATTTTGAGTTTATTCAGGAGCAGGGACTAGCAGTTTGCCATCCTTGTATAGAATGTATGACATGTGTTCTATTTGTCTGCCCTCAGTCAAACGGATGCTTTATTTTCAGGCACAATGGTGTGTGTAATCAGAGCAAAGTGAACAGGTACAGCTCATTCATGAAAGCCCAATCGCAACACAGGGGAACATCCTGATAAGCTTCAAGACACGGTCATTGTTGAGTGACAAAATCACAATGGGACGACTGTTGAGGATCTGTGGCTTGCCTTTGATTAAGTTGGCATTTTCTGATCCCTCTTGGCTTGAAAGCTCTCCGTGCCACTGAAGGCAATGACATCGAGGAGCTTATCTATGGCAACAGGAAGGCTGAACATGGGAGATGTGCTCAGTCTTTGCTTTCACCACCAATGGATACAATTGAATAATGCCTGGAGGAGAGGTTAGCCCATTGTGGGGAACTCACTTGTGCCCATGTCAATTATGTCACCCTGAACAATCCTGAGACCATGAAAAGAGTGAGTGACAGACTGTAACTCATTGCAAATTAATTTTACAATGCAACTCTGCTGAAGCTATACACAAGTGTATCCCAAAACCCAACATGATAACTTGCAATGCTGGATCTTAGTGGTGTATATTTTTAGTTTCATATACTGTGAGAAAAGATAGATGCACCAGGGAGGAATAATAGTTATTGGGTGATCAATAAATAAAGAATATTTATTATCGTGAAAGAAAAACATGCAATAAAAAGGACTGTAGTATACTACAACAGGACACTTAGCTACATTGATGGTTAAACGTACACAGTATTAGATGATGTTATCCTTTTATTCCCAATGTCTATGTGTCCTGAACTCTGAAACACCCCCAAAAAACATCCAATATTATACAACTCAAGGAGATAAATTCAGCAGATAGTTACCGCACACTGGTTATTTGTCCACATTTTGGAAAAATGTCTTCAGTTTCAGCACAGACAAAATTTTCTAAGTTTGAATTTTGGATCTTAACCAGCCACCCGTTTAGCAATAATTTGTTTTCAGGAAACTGCTTTTTTTTTGTTATATCCAATTCAGTCCAATCAAAGTTCAATTCAAAGTCTCAACAATTAAAACATTCCAGATCCGAGCTGACAAGACAGGTAAGCTGCTTCCTGTCTTGGACTTAATCTACATGGTCCAAGCTGATTGGAGCAGGCATTGCACCCCCTCCAGTGCTTGGTCTCATTGACTTGCATCAAGTGCAGAATGTCAATACTACACTTGATCTTAGCCAAAAGGCTGAGAAGCGATTCTGCAGTTGGTTGCAATGTTTGCTAACACTGTGTCCCTTCCCCCAGTCATTGTGCTCAGGATATGGCATTCTTTCCCTTTGATGTTACCCACTCTGTGGATCAGGGTTTTTGCATAAAAGTGGCAATTCCTTCATCTCATCACTTTGAAGTTACCTCTTCTATATCTCATTGTGTTCCCCCAGCACAGAGGTAAACACTTGCTTTCTCAATAATATGCTAATTTGTCTATCAAAATCCCTTTAGACAGCTTTCCTTATCAATTTCTCCTTTTTATTTTATTCCAGTTTCATTATTTAATCTTAAACTTCCACAATTAGAACATAGAACATAGAACATTACAGCACAGAACAGGCCCTTCAGCCTTCGATGTTGCGCCGACCAATATAAAAAGCAATGCCCCTCCAAACTAAACCATTCCCTTCTCTTCCATATACTTATCAACTAACCTCTTAAACGCCACCAAACTTGGCGCATCTACAACTGCTGCAGGCAGGGCATTCCACTCCCGAACCACCCTTTGGGTAAAGAACCTACCTCTGATATCCGTCCTATAACTATCACCCCTTAATTTAAAGCTGTGTCCCCTCGTGCTAGCTTTTTCCATCCTAGGAAAAAGGCTATCACTATCCACCCTATCTATACCTCTAATCATCTTATATGTTTCCATTAGGTAATTCTTAGCAGGAAAGGAAGAATTTCTATTTTTACATAACTTTTCAAAACCTCAGGAAAGTGCGCAGTTGGTGAAGTGTTTTCTGAAGTTTAGTCATGGAACCAAAGGTCAAGATGTTTATGAGAAGATGGTTTGGTCATAGTTGCTAACAGGTGTGATGTTAGTGTAGCTTTAAGAAAAGTTTTTTTTAGATCATGATTTCTGCAGTTCTCATAGCTTTAGTCATGACTGGAGCTCTCCTCTTATTGCTAATTAAGTGACTTAAACGCGGTTATTTGTGTTTACTCTGGGATTAATTTAACAACTCTGCATTGTTAGGAGGATGGTCATGTGCTTTTGGACACAATGTGTTTACTTTCTGTTTGGCTGTAATTAGAGTTGAGTTTTAGAAGGGACAACAAACTAAAAAATTATTGTTTTCCCTCTCTCTCTCTGTCTGTTGTTTTGGAAATTCTGCTGGTTAGCTGAAAGTAAGGTCTTAATTTCCTGCAGTATAGGTTCTACAGTTGATAGCTTGACCAGAGAATCTCTCTCTGGGGTTCTTAGAAGCTGTTTTGTCTTCAACTTGTTGTGAGTGAATCTAAAGGACTGCAAACTTCAAACATAGGACTCAATTTCCAGTGTCACATGAACATTAGTCTTTGCGGCATTGGACTTGTTTAAACTGTTTTGTCTGTGGAAAGTTTAGTTTTTGAATAGAGCGCATGAAATATATTTGTTAAGGCTCATCATTATCGTGGTTGTTCTGTTTGTAATTGAAAAAAATTATTGTTAATTTTCTTACCAGACCTGTTAATTATATTCTTAAATAAATTTTGTTTGATAAAATCTCCTTAGTGGGTCATTTGAACCATACCTGAGATGAAGCAGCTCATGCTTATCCTAGCCAAATTCAAGATGCAAAACTTATGATCCATAAAACACTTTGGAGTTTTTGACCTGAACCACCGTGGACAGCAGTGATATCGGGGAGTGGGGAGGAAGGAGGAAGAAAGATGGAGAGACATTGTGAGATCAGAGAGGAGAGTAGGGTTTGTCACGGGCCTTGAAGCCAGTTTTTAATTGATCACAACTTTACCCTTCAAGTAACCAACCCAAGTCACAGAGTTCCTTTAAACAGTTGTTTTAATCAGACTACAGCAGGGACACTGGAAAGTTCACAACTCTGTAGCTAGACAGAGTGCTGTATTTCAAGATACATAAGTAATTACAGTTTTCAAATTTGATTATAAATAATTAGCATATACCAATCACAATCAATTCTTGCTTGCTTCATTATAATATACAATCAGTATGAAGTGTTAATACATCATTGTAAATATATAACTTTTTTACAAGTTATCATGGTACAGCTCATTTCTGTATCTGTGGATCACTCCCTTTTCTCTAGTTACTTTGGATGGTTGCTTCAATGAGCTTTACCAGACTAATGGCCTTGGTTCCTGTCTGTGAAGGCTCTTATAAAGAAGACCTTGGTTTTTCACAGCAGCTTGTGTGATATTTAAGCTTCTGTGATTATTCCCCTTGCAGGGTTGGAGTAGAGAGAGCTGGAGAAGACAACATGGAGGAATGGAGAGGTATGACTAGTGTAATAACAATGTGCGGGTCAAAGAAACGGTCAGGCACTGGGAGTCAGTATTCCACTAGTATTCAAGTCACATGTTCTGTCTGAATAATTAGCATTCATGGTCTATTGGTGCTTCTCCCTGCGCCCCTTTGTTCACAGTTTCTGTCCCTGTTGGTTTGTCATTGCCTCCCACTCAGAGGGACAGGGTAGCGAGGCAGGTTCCAAGCCTATGCCAACCAGAGCAGGTATCAAACCCCTGCTATTTCCACTATTCAGAGCCACACACAAGTCTCCCTGTCAAATGAGCTAACTGCCCCCCCATCCTTCCATTAGTACATGGACCCAAATTATTCGCATTATATTCGACTCTGCATTATAGTGTAGCACATGATATTAAATGGTTCATTTGAGGGATGGCACTGTGGCACAGAGGTTAGCATGACCTCCTTTCATATCTATATCCCATTCATATCTACACTGCACTATAGAGACATTGAGGTTTACAGCATGGAAACAGGCTCTTTAACTCAACTTGTCCATGCTTCTTTTTTTAAACCCCAGCTAGTCCTAATTGTCTGTGATTGGCTCATTTCCCTCAATACCCATCTTCCTCATGTAACTGTCTAAATGCTTTTTAAAAGACAACATTGTACCCACCTCTACTATGCCCTCTGGCAGCTTGTTCCAGAAACTTGCCACCCTCTATATGAAAATATTGCCCCTCTGGACCCTTTTGTATCTGTCCCCTTTCACCTTAAACATATGTCCTTGAGTTTTAAACTCCCCTATCTTTGCGAAAAGATATTGATTATCTTGCTGATCGATGCCCCTCATTATTTTATAGACCTCTATTAGATTACCCCTCAGCCTCCTATACTCCAGAGGGAAAAAGTCCCAGTCTATCCAGTTACTCCTTATAACTCAAACCATCAAATCCCCGTAGCATCCTGGTAAATCTTTTCTGCACTCTTTCTAGTTTAATAATATTGTGATGATCATGATGATGTTTATGAAATGTTTACCGGCAAATGAAGTGGCAGTTAGAAAAGAAGGATGATTTCTATGAGATATCTACAAAAGGAACAGCAAGTGAAGAATGTGGCCCAATTCTTCCACTTTTGATTTGCTGCTGCTGCTCTCGTGGACCTTCCAGTGTTCTCATTAATCCGTAAATACACTGCAGCTACAACATGTAGCCTGACATTTGATGTTGACAGGAGAAATAGTAAGTTTGTCAGCAAAAATCTCCTGAACTTCTATTTTCATCAAAATTCTATTAACTACAAAAGAAATGCATTGATGCGATCATGACACAAGCTGCAAAGAGTAAACAACCCCATTACTTCTCTTTAACTAAATATGTACCAGTTTTTCAATGGTTTGACCAGTTAAGGCAGCACTCCGCACACATAAGATTCAATTGCCAGCCATCGTTGAATGAATTACCTTGAAACAGGAGTGTTGCAGTTGGCTTTAACACCTCTAAGCTGGGAAGGGGGAGAAACTGACCAAGGATCCTGCATCAGATTATTATCGAAATAGGAGTAGGCCATTTAGCAGATCATCCAGACTCCTTCCACAGCATCTTCTCAACTAACAACTGTGATGTATGTATTTATTTTTAATATATTCATTCATGCGGGCATCAGTAGCTGAGTCAACATTTATCACCCAATCCTGAGGGCATTTAAGAGTCAACCATATTGCCTTTGGCTCTGGAGTCACACATGGGCCAGACCAGATAAGGACGGCAGGTTTCCTTCCCTAAAGGACATTAGTGAACCAGACTGTTTTTTTCTTTACAACAGTCATGGAGTAATAGAGGTTTACAGCATGGAAACAGGTCCTTTGGCCCAACTTCTGCGTGCCACCCAGTTTTTACCACTAAACTAGTCCGAATTGCCCACATTTGGCCCATAGCCCTCTAGATCCATCTTACCCATGGGACTTTTTAAAGATAAAATTGTACCCGCGTCTATGACTGCCTCTGGCAACTCATTCCAGACCCTCACCACTTTCTGAGTGAAAAAATTGCCCATTTGAATCTCTCCCCTCTCAACTTAAGCCTATGCCTTCTAATTTTAGACTCCCCTACCTTTGGGAAAAGATATTAACTATCTAGCTGATCTATGCCTCTCATTATTTTATGGACATCTGTAACATCATCCCTAAGTCTCCTACAGTCCAAGGAAAAAGTCCCAGTTTATTCAGCCTCTTCTTCATACTCAAACTATCAAATCTCAATACCATTTTTTCTGTATTTTCTGTATTCCTTCTAGTTTAATAGTATTCTTTCTATAATAGGGAGATAACAACAGTATTCCAAATCGGCAATGATTTCATGGTCATCAGTAGATTTTTCATTACAGTTTTTATTTATCGAGTTCAAATTTCACCATCTGCCATGGCAGGTTCCCATTGCCCTGGGTCTCTGGATTACTAGTCAAATGACATAACACTGACTCCTTTAATATATGAGGCCAGGTGGTTTGGCCGCACTCGCCCTGAAACCGCAAAATCCTACCCAAAGTTAACGGAGATTTCCATGGTCTGGCCCTTTGTCCGCTCTGATTCCGTGATGGGCCCATAGTATATATTGGGGTTTGGTGTGCATAATGCCCGCTTAAAATTGTGATCTGGGGGAATTAGCTCTTCCCAGTATAGAACCAGTTAAATAGTGTTAGAACTGCCTGTGGAACAGTGCACACTTATATTTACAAGGATGTTGTTAGGACTCAAGCGACTGGGCTACAGAGAGAGATTGGACAGGCTAGGTCTTTTTTCTCTGGAGTGTAGGAAACTAAGGGGAGATTTCATAGAGGTGAAACCAAAAGAGAAAATGCTGGTAAATCTCAGCAGGTCTGGTAGCGTCAGTAAGGAGAGAAAAGAATTGATGTTTCATAGAACATAGAACATAGAACATTACAGCACAGAACAGGCCCTTCGGCCTTCGATGTTGCGCCGACCAATATAAAAAGCAATGCCCCTCCAAACTAAATCATTCCCTTCTCTTCCATATCCTTATCAACTAACCTCTTAAACGCCACCAAACTTGGCGCATCTACAACTGCTGCAGGCAGGGCAGTCCACTCCCGAACCACCCTTTGGGTAAAGAACCTACCTCTGATATCCGTCCTATAACTATCACCCCTTAATTTAAAGCTGTGTGCCCTCGTGCTAGCTTTCTCCATCCCAGGAAAAAGGCTATCACTGTCCACCCTATCTAAACCTCTAATCATCTTATATGTTTCAATAAGGTCCCCTCTTAGCCGCCTCCTTTCTAACGAAAACAACCTCAAATCCCTCAGCCTCTCTTCATAAGACCTTCATAAGACCTATTTCGAGTCCAGATGACCCTTTATCAAAGCAGAAGTGTAGGAGATCGTGAGAGACATGGATAGGGTGAATGCACTTGGTCTTTTTTCCAGCATTGGGGAATCGAGAATTGGAAGGTATAGGTTTAAGTTAAGAGAGGAAAGAATTAATGGGAACCTGAGGAGCAACTTTTTTACACTGAGGGTGATACGTATGTGGAATGAGCTACAGGAGGAAGAGGTTGAAGCAGGGACGTTGACAACATTTAAAAGCCATTTGGACAGATACATAGATAGGAAAGGTTTAGGGGGATATGGGCTAAATGGGTTAGCTTAGATGGGCTTTTTGGTAGGTGTAGACCAGTTTGGGCCAAAGGTCCTGTCTCTGTGCCATCTATGATGTGGAGATGTCGGCATTGGACTGGGGTGTGCACAGTAAGAAGTCTCACAACACCAGGTTAAAGTTCAACAGGATTATTTGGAATCACGAGCTTTTGGAGCAGTGCTCCTTCATCAGGTGAGTGGAGAGGTAAGTTCCCAAACACGGCATATATAGACAAAGAATAGACACGAGAAGATGTTGGCTGATAGGATTAAGGAGAATCCTAAAGCTTTCTTTCGATATGTTAAGAATAGAAGATTGGTTGGGGCAAGATTAGGGCCAGTCATAGACAGCAGTGGGAAGTTGTGCGTGGAGCCTGAAGAGATTGGTGAGGCACTGAATAAATATTTCTCTTCGGTATTCACGCAGAGGGCTGGAAATGTAGCTGTGGAGAGCACTGAGGTACAGGGTTGCAAATTGGGGAGTATTGTAGTAGATAGGGAGGATGTGTTAGAAATTCTCGAGGGTTTGAAGTTGGATAAGTTCCCTGGGCCGGACGGGATTTACCCTAGGATTCTCTGGGAGGCAAGAGAGGAGATTGCAGAGCCTCTGGCTCTGATCTTCAGGTCCTCGTTGGTTACGGGTGTGGTTCCGGAGGACTGGAGGATAGCGAATGTGGTCCCATTGTTTAAGAAGGGGAAGAGAGACCTTCCTGGGAATTATAGGCCAGTGATTCTTACTTCTGTTGTGGGCAAGGTATTGGAGAGAATTATTAGGGATAGGATTTATAGTTATTTAGATAGAAATGAATTGATTGGGGATAGTCAGCATGGTTTCGTGAAGGGTAGGTCATGCCTTACTAACCTCATTGAGTTTTTTGAGAAAGTGACCAGAGAGGTGGATGGGGGTAAGGCGGTTGATGTAGTATATATGGACTTTAGTAAGGCTTTTGATAAGGTGGCCCATGGATGACTTCTACAGAAAATGCAGATGTGTGGAATAGAGGGTGATTTAGCTAATTGGATTAGGAATTGGCTGTCAGATAGAAGACAGAGGGTGGTGGTTGATGGGAGATATTCATCGTGGAGTTCGGTGACGAGTGGTGTGCCTCAGGGTCTGTTTTGGGGCCCCTGCTGTTTGTAATTTTTATAAATGATCTGGATGAGGGTATTGAGGGATGGATCAGTAATTTTGCAGATGATACTAAAGTTGGTGGTGTGGTAGATAGTGAAGAGGGGTGTTTTAGTTTACAGAGTGACTTGGACAAGTTGCAGAGCTGGGCCGAGAGGTGGCAAATGGAGTTTAATGTGAAAAGTGTGAGGTAATTCACTTTGGCAGGAATAACAAATGTGTAGAGTATAGGGCAAATGGTAGGACTCTCAATAGTGTTGATGAACAGAGGGATCTTGGTGTATATGTTAATAGATCCCTGAAAGTTGGCAATCAAGTCGATAAGGTTGTTAAGAAGGCATATGGAGTCTTAGCTTTTATTGGTAGGGGATTGAATTTCGGAGCCGCAACGTCATGTTGCAACTGTACAAAACTCTAGTGCGCCCGCACTTGGAGTATTGTGTGCAGTTCTGGTCCCCACATTATAGAAAGATGTGGAGGCATTGGAGAGGGTACAGAGGAGGTTTACCAGGATGTTGCCTGGTATGGAGGGCAGGTCTTATGAAGAGAGGCTGAGGGATTTGAGGTTGTTTTCATTAGAAAGGAGGCGGCTAAGATGGGACCTAATTGAAACATATAAGATGATGAGGTTTAGATAGGGTGGACAGTGATAGCCTTTTTCCTAGGATGGAGAAAGCTAGCACGAGGGGACACAGCTTTAAATTAAGGGGTATGAGTTATAGGACGGATATCAGAGGTAGGTTCTTTACTCCAAGAGTGATTAGGGAGTGGAATGCCCTGCCTGCAGCTGTTGTAGATGCGCCAAGTTTGGTGTCGTTTAAGAGGTTAGTTGATAAGTATATGGATGAGAAGGGAATGGTTTAGTTAGGAGGGGCATTGCTTTTATTTTGGTCGGCACAACATCGAAGGCCGAAGGGCCTGTTCTGTGCTGTATTGTTCTATGTTCTATGTTCTATGTTCTAAAGACACAGGCTCTATGATTCTATATTAAAGAGTTCTCCATATCCCCCGCTAAACCTCCCGCCCCTCACCTTTAACTTGTGCGCCCTTGTAACTTAATCTTCAACTAAAGGGAACAGCTGCTCCATGTCTATTCTGTCCATGCCCTTCATAAACTTGTACACCTCGATCAGGTTGCTCCTTCCCCCCATCCACCCTCCCACTCCCCCCATATCCCCCCTCCACCCACCAGTCTTCTCTACTGCAATGAAAATAACACAAACCTATCCAACATTTCTTCATAATTTAAGTGTTCCATAATTTAAGCTTATAAGTTCCAGCCTCCCAAAATACACAGCCCTTTTGGGGCAGGGAACTAAAGATTTCTACTGCCCTTCACATGCGAAAGTATTTTCTGATTTTATTGGTGATGCAGGAACAAAGAAACTCAGGCTGTTTCTACAAATTTGTAAAGAGGGACAGAATAAGTGGAGGAAGCTTTGATTAAAAAACAGGTACAGTCCTCGGTTATATAAATGGGCATTTAGGCTCTAGGAGTTCTGCTAAACCTTTATACATCACCAGTTGGTCAACAGAAGGAAAACTGAATCCAATCCTCTGAACTGTACCTTAGAAGGAATGCCAAGGTCGTGGAGAGGGTTTAGAGGAGGTTTGCTGGAATTGGACCAGGGATATAAGACTACGGTTACACAGAGAGGCAAGAGAAGCCAGGGCTGTTTCTTTTTACAGCAACGAGATCAAGGGGAAATTCGATAGTGTTCAAAACCATACCAGGTTCTGATGCAGTAAACCAGGCAAAAGTGTTCCCAGAAGTAGTCGGGTCAGCAACCAAAGGATCCCAGATTTAAGATAATCGGCAAATGACCAGAGACAAGACAGAGCAAAGAACAAGGAAAATTACAGCACATGAACAGGCCCTTTGGCCTTACAAACCTGTACTGACCATGCTACCCGATTTAATAAAACCCCCTATCCTTCTGGGGATCATATCCCTCTATTCCCATCCTATTCATGCATTTGTCAGGACGCTCCTTAACAATCACTATAATATCTGCTTCTACTACTCCCCTGACAGCGAGAAATCTACCATCCTCTGTGCAAAAAACTTGCCTCTTACATCTCCTTTAAACCTTGCCCTTTGCACCTCAAACTGAAGATGAACCTTTTATGCAAAGAATTTGGGATTCACTGCCTGAAAGGGTGGAGTAAACAGATTCAATACAAATTTTGAAAAGGAAACTGGATGAATCCTTGAAAGGGGGAGAATGACAGAGATATCGGGAGAGAGGGAGGGGGAAGGGGCTAGTTACATATTTTTCAAAGTCAAAAATAATGGCTTCTTTCTATGATTTTAAGATTGCTTTCATCAATAAACACAAAATATTGGATCAAAAACAGAAAAATGCTTGGAAATCTCAGCAGGTCTGACAGCACCTGTGGAGAGAGAATAAAGCCAGTGTTTCAAGTCTAGGTGACCCTTTGTCAAAGCTTTGGCAGAAGGGTCATCTAGACGTGAAATGTTGACTCTACTTTCTCCCCACAGATTTTGTCAGACCTGCAGAGATTTTCCAGCATTTTTCAGTTTTTGTTTCAAATTCCAGCTTCTTCAGTATTTTGATTTTAACAAAATATTGGATCCTGCCTCCAAGTCCTTGATTTTCTTCCTGGAGGAGGTAGTTTCCATGGGGGGATTGTCTGCCCTCCCAGCCGTGTGTGTTTCCCACCAGCGGGAGATGGTGCATTGTTTGCTAGTGGTGGGATTCTCTGGTCCCACTGCTGTCAATGGGAATTCCCACTGATGTCACCCCATGTGGTGGGAAATTTGCAGGTGGGACTGGAGAATCCCACCAGCCTGCAGGGCTGAAGAATTCTAGCCTTTATTTCTACCTACCTGGTGTTATCAGGAACTTGCTTGAGCCAGTGATATCAGAGAAGATCAAACATTTATGGGGAAGTGATGGCCTATTGGGCATTCAAATGTTCGGTGGATAGGCATATGGATGATATTGGAATAGTTTAGGTTAGAGGGTCCACTGGCCGCGCAACATCGAGGGCCGAAGGGCCTGTACTGCACTGTAATGTTCTATGTTCTATGTTCTATTGATATTATCACTACACTATTAATCCAGAAACCCAGCTAATGTTCTGGGGACCCAGATTCGAAACTACGGATGGAATAAACTTGGGTGAGATGGTGGAATTTGAATTCAATAAAAATATCTGGAATTAACAATCTACTGGTGGCCATGAAATCATTGACGATTGTTGGAAAAACCCATCTGGTTCACTAATGTCTTTTAGGGGAGGAAATCTGCCATCCTTACCCAGTCTAGCCTGTATGTGACTCCAGAGCCACAGCAATGTGGTCAACTCTTCACTGCCTTCCAAGAGCACTTAGGGAAGGGCAATAAATGCTGACCAGTCATAGATGCCCATGTCCCATGAACATAGAACATAGAACACTACAACACAAACAGACCCTTCAGCCCACAAGTTGTACCGATCATATCCATACCTACCAGGCCATAGAACTATCTATAACTCCCAATCCCATTAAATTCCATGTACTTATCCAAAAATCTCTTAAAAGACCCCAGTGAATTTGACTCTACCACCACCAATGGCAGCCGATCCCACTCACCCACCACCCCCTGAGTGAAAAACTTATCCCTGACATCTCCCCAGGACCTTAAACCTGTGTTGTCTCGTAGCAACTATTTCAGCCCCGGGAAGTAGCCTTCAAGAATCCACCCTATCTATTCCTCTCAACACTTTATAAACCTATCTATACCTCTCAACGTTTTATAAACCTTATCTTTAAAAAGTACCTGAATGAACAATTGGCACATGACAACATTCAGAGCTATGGGCTAGGTGCTGGTAAATGGGATTAGGGGGGAGGGTGTGGTGTTTCCAATGTGTCAGTGGGGGTTTGATGGCCTCTTCCGCACTGTCTGATTCCATGATTCTATGAGATGAAACACATGGGAAGTAGGCAGAGGCAGCCCCAAGATGGCCATGGTGGATAATATCAGAACGTAGATTGGCCTCTGCAAAGGATGGGCAGTGAGGACAGCGGGGAATATAAACCAGCACTTCATAGTGAATTCAGCCCGTGGACTGAGGGCGATGAAAGACAAGGGAAGACATTGATAGAAAATGTCTGACATTTTAAGTTCATGAATCAAATCACCCCTCAATCTTCTGACTTGAGCAGAATATGATGTAGAGATGCCGGCGTTGGACTAGGGTGAACACAGTAAGAAGTCTGACAACACCAGGTTTAAGTCCAACCAATTTATTTGATAGTAAACTCACACAAGCTTTCGAGGCTCTGCTCTTTGTCAGGTGAACGAAGACTTCGCCTGATGAAGAGCAGAGCCTTGAAAGCTTGTGTGAGTTTACTATCAAATAAATCGGTTGGACTTAAACCTGGTGTTGTCAGACTTCTTATTGAGCAGAATATACAGCATGTTTATCCAACCTATCCTCACTATTCAACCTATCTCCAATTTTCTCAAGATGGCACTCCAGCGAGTAACTTCTTACGAGCTGTATTCCCCCCCTGCATTCCTTCTAATTCTGTCTTTTGTAATTGTTCTATGCTCCTTTATCATATATATATATGTCTATATAGTGCAAAAGAAACAACACTTTTCATTGCATATTAATATCTGTGAAAATAATAAATCAAATCAAGTCAAATCAATATCCAACTTATTCCCAATATTCAGCATGCCAATCTTTGATATTGTTCTGGTAAAGCTGCGTTACCGGTAATGAAAGGGCAATATATTCTTCCTAGAATGTAATTTCCAAAACTGATTTAGCATTCCAATGATTTATCCTGGAATTGTTAGATCTTCGATGCGGAGTGAGTTACGTTTAATGAAGTAACATTCCAATACATATTGCTAAGGCTTGATAATGTTTCATAATAAAAACATGGAATGCTGGAAGGACTCAGCAGATCTGGCAGCATCTGTGTAGAGATAATAATAGAGTTAATGGGTGTAATCATAGATTCATAGAACCTTACAGTACAGAAAGAGGCCCTTCGGCCCATCGAGTCTGCACCGACCACAGTCCCACCCAGGCCCCACACCTATATCCCTCACATTTTAGCCACTAATCCACCTAACCTAGACAGCAGTGGGAAGTTGTGCGTGGAGCCTGAAGAGATTGGTGAGGCACTGAATAAATATTTCTCTTCGGTATTCACGCAGAGTGCTGGAAATGTAGCTATGGAGAACACTGAGGTACAGGGTTGCAAATTGGGAAGTATTGTAGTAGATAGGGAGGATGTGCTAGAACTTCTCGAGGGTTTGAAGTTGGATAAGTCCCCTGCGCCGGACGGGATTTACCCTAGGATTCTCTGGGAGGCAAGAGAGGAGATTGCAGAGCCTCTGGCTCTGATCTTCAGGTCCTCGTTGGTTAGGGTGTGGTTCCGGAGGACTGGAGGATAGCGAATGTGGTCCCATTGTTTAAGAAGGGGAAGAGAGACCTTCCAGGGAATTATAGGCCAGTGAGTCTTACTTCTGTTGTGGGCAAGGTATTGGAGAGAAGTATTAGGGATAGGATTTATAGTTATTTAGAGAGAAATGAATTGATTGGGGATAGTCAGCATGGTTTCGTGAAGGGTAGGTCATGCCTTACTAACCGCATTGAGTTTTTTGAGAAAGTGACCAGAGAGGTGGATGGGGGTAAGGCGGTTGATGTAGTATATATGGAATTTAGTAAGGCTTTTGATAAGGTGGCCCATGGAAGACTTCTACAGAAAATGCAGATGTGTGGAATAGAGGGTGATTTAGCTAATTGGATTAGAACTTGGCTGGCAGATAGAAGACAGAGGGTGGTGGTTGATGGGAGATTTTCATCGTGGAGTTCGGTGACGAGTGGTGTGCCTCAGGGGTCTGTTTTGGGGCCCCTGCTGTTTGTAATTTTTATAAATGATCTGGATGAGGGTATTGAGGGATGGATCAGTAAATTTGCAGATGACACTAAAGTCGGTGGAGGGGTAGATAGTGAAGAGGGGTGTTATAGTTTACAGAGTGACTTGGACAAGTTGCAGAGCTGGGCCGAGAGGTGGCAAATGGAGGTTAATGTGGAAAAGTGTGAGGTAATGCACTTTGGCAGGAACAATAAATGTGTAGAGTATAGGGATAATGGTAGGGCTCTTAATAGTGTTGAGGAACAGAAGGATCTTGGTGTATGTGTCAATAGATCCCTGAAAGTAGGCAGTCAAGTGGATAAAGTTGTTAAGAAGGCATATGGAGTATTAGCTTTTATTGGTAGGGGGATTGAATTTCGGAGCCGCAACGTCATGTTGCAACTGTACAAAACTCTAGTGCGGCCGCACTTGGAGTATTGTGTGCAGTTCGGTCCCCACATTATAAGAAAGATGTGGAGGCATTGGAGAGGGTACAGAGGAGGTTTACCAGGATGTTGCCTGGTATGGAGGGCAGGTCCTATGAAGAGAGGTTGAAGGATTTGAGGTTGTTTTCGTTAGACAGGAGGCGGCTAAGAGGGGATCTTATTGAAGCATATAAGATGATTAGGGGTTTAGATAGGGTGGACAGTGATAGCCTTTTTCCTAGGATGGAGAAAGCTAGCACGAGGGGACACAGCTTTAAATTAAGGGGTATGAGTGATAGGACGGATATCAGAGGTAGATTCTTTACTCAAAGAGTGATTAGGGAGTGGAATGCCCTGCCTGCAGCTGTTGTAGATGCGCCAAGTTTGGTGGCGTTTAAGAGGTTAATTGATAAGTATATGGAAGAGAAGGGAATGGTATGGTTTGGAGGGGCATTGCTTTTTATTTTGGTCGGCACAACATCGAAGGCCGAAGGGCCTGTTCTGTGCTGTAATGTTCTATGTTCTATGTTCTAACCTGAACATCTTAGGACATGAGGGGCAATTTTAGCATGGCCAATCAACCTAACCTGCACATCTTTGGACTGTGGGAGGAAATCGGAGTACCCAGAGGAAACCCACGCAGACATGAGGAGAACGTGCAAAATCTACACAGATAGTGACCCGAGCCAGGAATCAAACCCAGGTCCATGGAGCTGTGAAGCAGCCGTGTTAACAATTGTGCTACTGTGCCTCTCCTGTCTTGCAGGGGTAGGCTTGAGTCATAGAACATAGAACAAACAGGTCCTTCGGCCCACAAGTTGTGCTGATCATATCCTTACCTACTGGACCTACCTATAACCCTTAATCCCATTAAATCCCATATACTCATCCAGAAGTCTCTTAAAAGGCCCCAACGAATTCGCCTCCATCACCACCGATGGCAGCCAGTTCCACTTATCCACTGCCTCTGAATCATGGGCCAGGATTTTTCAGATGGTACCTTGCCAATAAGAAAATCACACTGTCCTCTCATTCTCATACTAGGTGTGGGTCATTGTGTGTGTGGAGTTTGCACATTCTCTCCATGTCTGCATGGGTTTCTTCCAGGTGCACTGGTTTTCTCCCACAGTCCAAAGATGTGTGGGTTTGGTGAATTGTGCATGCTAAATTGCTGCTTGGTGTCAGGGGGCAAGCTATGGTAAATGCATTGGGTTACGGGGATAGGACCTGGGTGGGATTGTGGTCGATGCATGCTTGATGGGCCAAGTAGCCTCCTTTACACTGTAAGGTTCTTTGATTCGATGATTCATAATAGTTACACTCAGTCCCAGAGAAAAGAGCTGGGATCATGGAATCATTGTATCCCTACTGTGCAAAAGGAGGCCTCTTGGCCCATCGAGTCCACATGGAATAACCCAGTCAGCTCCACTCTACTGTGCTGAGGAACACAAATGGTTCAAATGGTTAGGATTATATTTGATGGAGGTTAGAAGAGTGAGAGGGGAACCTCATACAAAATGATAAAATTCCAACATGGTTAGACAGGGCTGCATTGAGAAAGAGTCCAGAGCTAGAGTTCATAGTTTGAGCGATAGACCTTTTAGAACTGAGATGAGGAGGAATGTCTTCACCCAGAGGATGGTGAATGTGTAGAATTCACTACCACAGAATGTAGTTGAGGCCAAAACATTGTCTGATTTCAAGATGAAATTAGATATAATTCTTGGTCTTGGGATATGGGGAGGGAGGAGGGATCAGGATATTGAATTTGATGATCAAAGTGAATGGCAGAGCAGGCTCAAAAGGCCAAATGGCCTCCCGCTGCTTCTAGTTTCTATGTTTCTATGTCCTGCCTCGTGCTTGATCGCTGCTTGAGGGAGATTGCTGTGCACAAATTTGTTGCTGCCTTTCCTACATCACAACAGTGACTGCACCTCAGATATAGTTCATTGTCTGCAAAGCAATCCAGAGGTAATGAAAGATACCAGAGAAAGTGCAAGTCTCCCTTTGTTTAAAATGGATAATGCGTCATTCACTGACAAGCTACATTTACTGAAATGTGCATCTGGTGAATAGCTGGACAACTTCGCTTTTGTCTCAGGTTCATTAAGTATTATTACACTCACCATCTGTAGGGCTTCAATTAATGTGACTGCTATTCTTGTTTCATGTTATTTACTGCCTCATTTAGCAACTTATTACCATACTGCCACATTCATTTTTTTTAATTTGGCAAACATCTCTTAATTTCATTTTTGAGTAAGTTCCAGCAACTGCTGAGACCTGTTGAACGACGCACATGTGCCCGCCAGTTTTTACGTAAAACATTTCATTTGCCTCTGCACAGGAATTATATGGTAATTTTTAATTTGCTTTCATCCACGTTTTTCCGGCAATTTCCTTCTCGGATGCAGCTGCTTTGGTCGGGCGATGCACCTAAGATTGCCGACTGCCTTCAGTGACTTAGTGGTGTGAGCCTCTGTGCTATAGTCAGTGCCAATAGAATCTCTGTTGGAGGCAGCCCAGTACAGACAATTTCTGGATGTATATAGTTCCTGCAAAGATCACTAGACAGAATCATATATAGGAACTAAGAGCAGGAGTAGGCCTTTTCAAGCCTGCTCCACCATTCATTCTGATCATCGAATTCAATATAGAACATAGAACATAGAACATTACAGCACAGAACAGGCCCTTCGGCCTTCGATGTTGTGCCGACCAAAATAAAAAGCAATGCCCCTCCAAACTAAACCATTCCCTTCTCTTCCATATCAAGAGTTACTGTTATAGGGGGATAACCTGATATCAATATCCTGATCCCCCTTCCCCCCATATCTGTTGACCCCTTTAGCCCCAAGAACTATATCTGATTTCTTCTTGAAATCACACAATCTTTGAGCTTTCTGTGATAATGAATTCCACACATTCATCTCTCCTCAGTTTTAAAAGGTTCATCTCTTATCCTCAAACTATGACCCCTAGTTCTGGACTCCCCCACCTTTGGGAACATTCTTCCTGAATCAACTCTGTCTAACCCTGGTAGAATTTTATTAGTTTCTATGAGATCCCCTCTCACTCTTCTAAATTTCAATAAATATAATCCTAACCAATTTAGTCTGTCCTCATATGACAGACCTGCTATCCCGGGAATCAACATGGTAAATCTTCACTGTTCCCCCTCTATAGCAAGGACATCCTTCTTCATACAAGGATACCAAAACTGCACACAATATACCAGGATGGTTTCAGCAAAGCTCTACACAATTGCAACAAACATCCCTGTCACTATTCTCAAATCCTCTCGCTATGAAGGCCAAAATACCATTTGCCTCCTTTACTGCCTGCTTTACCTGCACACTTATTTTCTGTGATTGATGCATGAGGATACCAAGGTCTCGCTGAGAATTCGCTTCTCTCAATTTACATCTATTCAAATAATAATTTATCTTCCTCTTATTGAGACTGAAATAGAAATCTCACATTTATTATGTACAGATTAGATGGATTGACCATGCTAAATTAGAACATAGAACGTAGAACATTACAGCGCAGTACAGGCCCTTCGGCCCTCGATGTTGCACCGACCAATGGAACCACTTTTATAACCCTCTATCTTAAACTATTCCAGTGCTATCCATATGCCTATCCACTGACCATTTAAACACCCGTAAACTTGGCGAGTCCACAACTGCTGCAGGCAGGGCATTCCACACCCTTACTACCCTCTGAGTAAAGAACCCACCTCTAACATCCGTCGTGTAACTACCACCCCTTAATTTAAGGCTATGTCCCCTCATGTTATCCATTCCCTTCCGAGGAAAAAGGCTTCTCAGTGTCCCAGGATGTGCAGACTAGCTGGATTAGTGGGGTAAAAATGTGAGATTATGGGAATGTGACAGAACAACGGGACAGTGTAAGATATCTTATCAAATAGTTGGTGCACAATTGATGTGCTGAATGGTTCCTTCAGCACTATGAAGAATATTATGATTGTATGATTAGCCACTGATTGGGAGTTAGGTTTGATTTGTGAACTAGTTTTAAAGTAAGGCAAGAAACCAAGTTACTTCCTGTCCCCATCCCCAAATACATAAAGGATTCCCTGTAAAAATACAGCGACATTCAGCAAAATACTGCTGATGTTGGAAATCTGAAATAAAAGTAGAAAATGCTGGAAAAATCCAGGTCCAGCAGTATCTATAGTGAGAGAAACGGAGGCCCTAATTTTATCGGAGTGGGTGAGGCTCGCATTCCCCATTGGCCTCGGGTGTGATCTTAAGAGGCTCGGGCAGCTGTGCCGGTAAAATCAGGGCTAGAGTTAGCATTTCAAGTTCATATGGCTCATCCTAGGAGCGAAAGAGAGGGAGAAATGTGATGGGTTTTATACAGATCAAGACATTTAATGGACCAGGTGGAATAAAATAGAAAGTCAATGATTGCTGAGATCTCAGGAGAGATTTGACAAAGATGTCATGGACATGAGAAAAGACTCAAGACAGTGTAAAGATGAAAGAATGTGCTAATAAGGAGCCTAAAGTTCTAAAAGCAGCATGTGTTAATAGCAGAGTAATAGCACTTTGTGAAAGCAAAACTTAAAAATAAGTTAGAGATGTCCTTGCGGGGTTGAAATATTTTTAATTATCAAAATGGAGGACAGAGTTCATGGTCTGGAGTTATTAAACTCAATATTAAGTCCAAAAGGTGCCCAATTGGAAGATGAGGTGATTTCTGTTACAGGCGGTTCAATAACACTCAAGTAATTACTCACTCAGTGCTTTACTTGATTGGTTTCGCCGAGAAGCATGCAGGATCAGTTGGTCAATCTGTCCTTGTCCCCTCTTTGTTCAGGTTATCCCTTTTCTTTAACTGGCTGCAGAGGCAGTCTCGAGTTTAATGAACACTATCCTTAAATAGATCTCCGCTTCCCGCCCTGCCATGGAGAATACACTTCCTGATTGGCTCCTTTCTCTGATGGCAACATTTCATCATTGACTCTTTCTCTGATAGCAACAGTCCATAATTGATCCATTTTCATCCCTGGCAATCATCCTTGAGGAGGAAAGTCCGAACCGCAAAGTTGGCCAATCAGCTCATTGGTTTGCTTGCTCCTGGGCATCATGTACAAAATGCAGCAACTCACCGAGGCTTTTTTTTAAGTAGCAGCTCTCAACTCCACTTCCACAAAAGGTGTGAATGAAGCCCAGTCCATCACTCAAACCAGCCTCCCATCCATTGACTCTGTCTACACTTCCCACTGCATCGGCAAAGCAATCAGCGTAATTAAGAACGCCACACACTCCACACATTCTCTCTTCCACCTTCTTCTACCTGGAGAAAGATAAGAAAGTCTGAGATCACATTCCAACTGACTCAAGTTTCTTCTCTGTTGCCATCAGACTTTTGAATGGATCTACCTTATATTAAGCTGTGGTGGCACGGTGTTAGCACTGCTGCTTTACAGCGCCAGAGACCTAGGTTCGACTCCCACCTTGGGTCACTATCTATGGAATTTGCGCATTCTCCCCAGGTCTGCATGGGTTTCTTCCCAGTGCTCTAATTTCCTCCTACAGCCTGAAAGACATGTTGATTGGGTGCATTGACTTGAACAGATGTTGGAGTGCAGCGACTAGTAGAATTTCACAGTAACTTCATTACAGTGTTAATCTAAGCTTTACTTGTTATTAAATAAAACACTTTATTTTTCTCTACATCCTAGCTATGACCGTAATATGACTATATTCTGCATTCTCTCTTTTCCTTCTCTATGAATAGTACGCTTTGTCTGCATAGCGCACAAGAAGTATGTATAAAAATACATGTGATAATAATTAAATCAAATCAAACCCATTATCTAGAAGAATAAAGGCAGCAGACACAAGGAAAAGCCATCACCTCTGGATTCATGCCTCACCCTTAAAATATCACAGTTCCTTTACAATTGCTGGATCAAAATCTTAGAACTGCCTTTGTATAAGAAAGTACCTACATCACACAGGACACAGTGATTCAAGAAAGTGGCTCACCACCACCTTCTCAAGAATATCTGGGGATGGTCAACAAATATTGGCCTTAACAACATCCTAAGACTGAAAATAAAAGATCATTTAAAAATTTGCAAAGCTTCTGCTGTGGTAAAGTTGAAAGCAATATCTTATCGGTTTAGCTATAACAGTTCATGTAGATGTAACTCCTATTAGCTAATACTAGTGAATACACCCTCCATTTCATTTACCAAAGGCATAAGGGGCAGGGAGAGTTGAGATCTGCGCTGACAGGACACATAAACCAAACACTGAGTTAACACCAACTGCAAATTGAAACAGTGCAAATTGTCCATAAGCTGCACTGTGAGACAGCAAGTCAATCTCAGCGATCGAAGTGGGTGATTCTAAACTCTTTGTGATTTGCCAGATGCTTCATGAATTCATGTGAACACAATTAAGATTTCTTCCTTGTAATGAATCTTAAATATCTTTTATTCGCCATAAAATTTCTCACAGTACTGGAAGAACAAAGAACAAAGAACAAAAACAGCACAGGAAACAGGCCCTTCGGCCCAACGAGCCTGCGCTGCCACCCCGATGTTCCCACCTCTACCCATGATCCCTGTCCATGTTTATAGGTTTATGGATTAAAAAACCAAATTTGAGACAATTTAGGGAGAATTTGTTTTGCCAATTAGCCTAAGAGCACATCTTTGGGATGTGAGAGGAAACTGGAGAGCCCGGAGAAAACCCATGCAAGCACGGGGAGAATGCGCAAACTCCCACAGACACAGGCCCAAATCCATGTATCTGCACAGCACAGCGATAGACACTGAGCTGTCGTGTTGCCCATCAAATGGTCCAGGTCAAGCGCACACTAACGACTTGAAACTCTAGGATACTCTCGAAAAAAATCCAAGAGCAGCCCTCTCATGATCTATTGCGCGTATGCCCCTTGTTAGACAACAAAGCACCTGTAGGATAAAAACAAGTACATCAATATTATCATCTATTTACATACTTCCCAGGGACTCCCAAGGCTTATGATCCCTATTTTAAATCAGTTTTCTATACCCCTTCATTCCCATTCTGTTCATGTGCCCATCTAAGTATTTCTTAAATAACCCCAGAGTGCCTGCCTCCACCAATTCACAAAGAACAAAGAACAAAACAGCACGGGAAACAGGCCCTTCGGCCCAACAAGCCTGCGCCGCCACCCCGATGTTCCCATCTCTACCCGCAATCCCTGTCCATGTTTATAGATCTATGGATTAAAAACCAAATTTGAGACAATTTAGGGAGAATTTGTTTTGCCAATTAGCCTAAGAGCACATCTTTGGGATGTGGGAGGAAACCGGAGCTCCCGGAGAAAACTCACACAAGCATGGGGAGAATGCGCAAACTCCCACAGACACAGGCCCAAATCCATGTATCTGCACAGCACAGAGATACTCACTGAGCTATCGTGTTGCCCATCAGATGGTCCAGGTCAAGCATACACTAACAACGTGAAGCACTAGGATACTCTCGAAAAAGATCCAAGAGCAGCCCCCTCATGACCCATCGCGTGTATGCCCCTCGTTAGACAACAAGGTGGACCAAAGCACCTGTAGGATAAAAACAAGTACATCTATTTACACACTTTCCAGGGATTCCCAAGGCTCACGATCCCTATTTTAAATCAGTTTTCTATACCCTCCATTCCCATTCTGTTCATGTGCCCATCTAAGTATTTCTTAAATAACTCCAGAGTACCTGCCTCCACCACTTTACTTGACAGCACACTCCATATCCCCACCACCCCCTGTGTGAAAAAACTCCCTCTAGCATCCAAATTATACCTTACCCCCTCACTCTAAGCCCGTGACCCCTGGTGCTATTTCAGTCCATCCTAGGAAAAAGCTTAATCCCGTTTACTCTATCTGTACCCCTCATAATCTTGTACACCTCTATTAGATTTCCTCAAAGTCTACGTCTTTCTAAGGAAAACAGAAACAGAAACTAAGAGAAACTACATCTTTCTTTCCACCTCTGGGCTCTCCCACAAAACACGAACAATGTAGAATTATTATTCCCCAGGGTTAATAGAACATAGAACATAGAACATTACAGTGCAGTACAGGCCCTTCGGCCCTCGATGTTGCGCCGACCAGTGGAACCAATCCAATGGCCCTCTAACCTAAACTATTCCAATGCTATCCATATGCCTACCCACTGACCATTTGAACACCTTCAAAGTTGGCGAGTCCACAACTGCCGCAGGCAGAGCACTCCACCCCTTGCCACCCTCTGAGTAAAGAACCTACCTCTGACATCCATCCTATAACTACCACTCCTTAATTTAAAGCTATGTCTCCTCGTGTTAGCCATCACCATCCGAGGAAAAAGGCTCTCACTGTCCACCCTATCTAACCCTCTGATCATCTTGTATGCCTCAGTTAGGTCACCTCTTAACCTTCTTCTCTCTAATGAAAATAATCTCAAGTCCCTCAGCCTTTCCTCATAAGACTTTCCCAGGCAACATCCTGGAAAACCTCCTCTGCACCCTCTCCAATGCCTCCACATCTTTCTTATAATGTGGCGAAGTGGAACTGTGTTATCCCCATCAAATACGTCACAGGATGTATGCACTGTGACAATTAGATTGTCCAAAGTGCACTCAATATGAGAAGCTGAAATGCGAGGTTTTCCAGCTGCACTCGCCCCAAGACCGAAAAGTCTTATCAAAGGTCAATGGACATTTGTGTCCTCTTCGATTACTGTGGCGGGCAGGATGGGAAAATTCCACCTTATCGCATTAGTAATCACAAGTGTGAAACTGTCTCTACCATGGCCTCATGCAGATGGTCACACCCTTGTGCTTCCAGCCAGAATTGAATTGAGACAGCTAACATCCAATGCAGAACAGTACTGCAGGAATGCTGCTTTGTCAGAGATGCCATTCTTTGGAAAGGATACTGGACAAATGTTGCCTCTGCACTGTCAGACATCCCAAGTAATCATTGAATCATCAAACCCCTGCAATGCAGAAAGAGGCCATTCAGCCCATCAAGCCCACACCAACCACAATCCTACCCAGGCCCCATCCCCATAACCTGATGCACGTATCCAGCTAGTCCCCCTGAGACTAAGGAGAAATTTATAAGGCCAATCTACCTAATCTGCACATCTTTGGAGTGTGGGAGGAAACCGGAGCACCTGGAGAAAATCCATGCAGACATGGGGAGAATGTGCAAACTTCACATAGACAGTGACCCAAAGCCAGGAATTGAACCTGTGTCCCTGGCGCTGTGAGGTTGCAATGCTAACCATTGTGCCACTGTGCTGCCCAATATTAATGGAAATAATCAAAGCAGAAAAAAATATATTTGTGAGTGCCGTTCACAACTGGCACATTTCCTGAAGTTCCTTACAGTTAATGAATTACTTTTCAGTAAAGTCACTGCTGCAATTTAAGAATCTGGGCGATGAATTTACACTGAGCAAGCTCTGACCAACAGTGAGATTTTAATCATGTTGATTGAGTGATAAATATTGGTTAGGCTACAAGAGGGAAACTCCCTGCTCTTTGTTCGCATACTTCTGCAGGATTCATTATAGAGGGTAGACAGGATGTGGCTCACTGCCTCATCCGATAGACAATAGTGCAACATTCCCCTCAGTAGTGTCAGCCGAGATTTTGTACTTAGGTCTTTGGATGCCGACTTGTAGCGAAAGCCTTCTCGAGGAGGTGGTATTGTGGTGTTGTCACTGGGCTAGTAATCCAGAGACTGAGGGAAATGTTCTGGGGACCCTGGTTCAAGCCCCAATACGGCAGATGGGGAAATATAACTTCAACAACATCTTGAATTAAAAGTCCAATGATGACCATAAAAATCCTGGAAGCTCAGAAAAAAAGTAAAAAGGAATATTACCATAAGAAGTAAAGTAAGAGTAAAGTTTATTTATTAGTCACAAGCAAGGCTTACATTCACGCTGCAATGAAGTTACTGTGAAATTCTCCCAGTTGTCCGGCCCCTGATCGGGTCAATGCAACCTAACCAGCACGTCTTTCAGAATGTGGGAGGAAACTAGAGCACTCGGAGGAAACCCACACAGACACAGAGAGAACATGCAGTTTCCACACAGTCAGTGACCAAGCTGGGAATCAAATCCAGTTCCCTGGTGCTGCAAAGCATTAGTGCTTTACCACAATGGAAATTGGGGCGGATCATGGAAAGGTCTGTTGACCTCAAGTGGGGTTTTGTGGTTTTAGGATGAGCAAAGTCGCACAGTGGAACTGCTGCCTCACAGTGCCAGGGACCTGGGTTCAATTCCCGGCTTAGTCACTGTCTGTGTTGAGTTTGCACTTTCTCCCTGTGTCTGCACGTGTTCCCTCTGGGTGCTCTGGTTTCCTCCCACAGTCTGTTTAGATGGATTGGCCGTGCTAAATTCTTCCTCAATGCACCCGAACAGGTGCCAGAGTATGGTGACTAGAAGAATTTCACAGTAACTTTATTGCGGTAAGAATGCAAGGCTTACTTGTGACTAATAAATAAACTTTAAGAAAATGACCAAAAAATCTCATCCAAAGCATTAGCTCAAGTTCTCTCTCCACAGATGTTGCCAGACAGACTGAGTTTTTCTGTTCTTAGTTCAGATCTTCAGCATCTACAGTGCTGGGCTTTTATTGCAGAACAATTAACCGCTATATATTTGAATGGTAGAGTGAGTTAGATGGGCAAGAAATCTACTCCGCCTATTACTCTATATTTTCCCAAGCTTTTGAGACCGTGGGAAAGATGAAGGTAAGGATGGGGATGATACACAGAGAGTGAGCAGAGGGAAGGAAAGGAGTGTGTTAGCTGGAAACTGCTGCAGCTCAAGTGAACAGGGAGCTGCTGGATTTAATCTACGTCCAATATTTTTAGACAGAACTGGCTTTAGGCAATGGATTTAAATTAATTAGGAGTCTTCTGACTGGAAAAAATCAGATGAAGCTAAGAAATGGTCCCCAGGTTCTTCAGTGCAAAGGGATACAAGATGCTGAGATTAGTGATGTTCGCTGCCTAGTAAGTGGTTGGTGGGAATGTTATTTACAAAAAACCTTTTGTAACTACAAGCTGCAAAAAACATCTTCCAATTTCCCCTCAGCAATGTGCTCCCCACACACACATCCACACATCCACACCCATCCACACACACACACACCCATACACACACCCACATCCACACATACATACACACACACACACACACACACACACACACACACACACACACACACACACACACACACACACAGAAATCCACAACCCTACCCCCAACACAGACACCCATACACCCCCACACACAGCCCCAAAAACACACACAAACTCCACCACCCCACACACACACTCTCACTCACACATTCTCATAACACACACACACACGCACGCACATACACACACTCACACATGCACACAACCACAAACACACCCACACACCCCCCATGCAGCCCAAAAACACACACACACATACGTGCACACTCATACTCACCACCCCCACTCATGCACCTTCATACACACATACACACACCACCACACACACACACACACACACACACACACCACCACACACACCACACCACACACACACACACACACACCCACACCCACACCCACACCCACACACACCCACACACACACACTTAACAAGAACAAGAGTCAAGAGTTCAAACAGTTAAGGTCCATAAGCACCAGCACTCAGCATTAAGTGCTCAAGAGGCACTTTATATCAGAGAATGATAGAATCTTTACAGTCCACAACATGTGCACAACAGACAACACCTGCAAAAGATGCTTCCAGCTGCAGCTGTTAGCCAAGCGTGTTCGGGAACTGGAGAAGGAGCTTAGTGGCCTCCGTCTAATTCTGGAGAATGAGAAGTTTATAGATAGTAGTTTTAGGAAGATAGTTACACCGAAGCAGCAGAGCACAGGAAATTGGGTTACTGTAAGGAGAGGAAATGGAAATGTGGAAGGACAGGCAGAGCAAAGTTCCACTGTGGATATTCCCCTCCACAACAGGTATACTGAATTCAATACTGTTGTAGGGGATGCTTTACCCGGGACAAGCTGCAACAGCTGGAACGCTGATACTGAGCCTGGTTCTGCAGTGCAAAAGGGTGGAGGAAGAAGAAGAGAGCAGTAGTGATGGGGGACTCAATAGTCAGAGGTACGGACAGGAGGTTCTGTGGTCGGAATTGAGGCAAATCAGAATGGATAAATCCCCAGGATCGGATAGGGTATTCCCACAGAACTTGAGGGAGGCTAGTGTTGAACTTGAGGGGGCCTTGGCAGACATATTTAAAATGTCAGTATTCACAGGGGAGGTGCCAAATGATTGGAGGGTGGCTCAAGTTGTTCTATTGTTTAAAAAAGGTTCCAAAAGAAATCTGGGAAATTGTAGGCCAGTAAGTTTGACGTTGGTGGTGGGCAAGTTATTGGAAGGTATGATAAGGGATAGGATCTACAAATATTTGGATAGACAGGGACTTATTCGGGAAATTCAACATGGCTTTGTGCGTGATACGTCATGTTTGAACAATCTGTTACACTTTTTTGAGGAAGTTACCAGGAAAGTGGATGAAGAGAATGCGGTTGATGTTGTCTACCTGAATTTCAGCAAGGCCTTTGATAAAGTCCTTTATGGGAGGTTAGTTAGGAAGGTTCAGTTGCTAGGTACACATGGGGAGGTAGTAAATTGGATTAGTACTGGCTTAATGAAAGAAACCAGAGACTGGTTGTGGAGGATTGATTCTCTGAGTGGAGGCCTGTGACAAGTGGTGTGCCACAGGGATCGGTGTTGGGTCCATTGTTGTTTGTCATCTATATCAATGATCTGGATGATAATGTGGTAAATTGGATCAACAAATTTGCTGATGATACAAAGATCAGAAGTGTAGTGGATAGTGAGGAAGGTTTTCAAACCTTGCAGAGGGACTTGGACCAACTAGAAAAATGGGCTGAAAAACGGCAAATGGAAGTTAATGCAGACAAGCGTGAGGTATTGCACTTTGGAAGGACAAACCAAAGTAGAATGTACAGGGTAAATGGTAGGACTCTGAAGAATGCAGTTGAACAGAGGGATCTGGGAATACAGGTACAGAATTCCCTAAAAGTGACATCACGGGTGGATAGGGTCGTAACGAGTGCTTTTGGTGCATTGGCCTTTATAAATCAGAGTATTGCTTATAAAAGTTGGAGTATTATGGCAAGGTTGTACAAGGCATTAGTGAGGCTGAATTTGGAGTCTCGTGTACAGTGTTGGTCACCTAGTTACAGGAAGGATGTAAATAAGGTTGAAAGAGTGCAGAGAAGATTCACAAGGATGTTGCCGGGACTTGAGAAACTGAGTTACAGAGAGAAATTGAATAGGTTAGGACTTTATTCCCTGGAGTGTAGAAGAATGAGGGGAGATTTGATGGAGGTGTATAAGGTATAGATAGAATGAATGCAAGCAGGTTTTTTCCACTGAGGCTAGGGAAGAAAAAAAACAGAGGGCATCGGTTAAGGGTGAAAGGAGAAAAGATTAAAGGGAATATTAGGGGAGGATTCTTCACACACACAGTGGTGGGAGTGTGGAATGAGCTGTTAGATAAAGTGGTAAATGCGGGGTCACTTTTAACATTTAAGAAAAACTTGGATGGGTTCATGGATGAGAAGGGTGTGGAGGGATATGGTTCAGGTCAATGGGACAAGGCAAAAAATGGTTTGGCACATACAAAGGTCTGTTTCTGAGTTGTAATTTCTATGATTCTATGCAGAAGGAGGCTATTTGACCCATTGAGTCTGCACTGACTCTCTGAAAGAGTATCTTATTCAAGCCCAACCCCGCCTCCCGCCACCCCATCACACCATGCCCTATCTCTATAACCCTGCATATTTCCTATGGCTAATTCCCCTAACGTACACATTTTTTGACAGTAAATTCAGCATGCCTAATCTATCTAATCTGCACATCTTTGGACTGTGGAAGGTGTGATGTTGGCTTACCTTGAAGAAATATTTTTATTTTAATCATGATCTCTGCAGCTCTCGCAGACAGCGTATATCATGCTCACAGTCTTTTAGTGATATCAGTGTTGAAGGAGAAGAAAAAACTGAGGGCAGATCAGATGCCAGGGATTCATTTTCCGTTTCAGTTTGGAGCTGAAGGCTTGAGTTTTAGTTTTAGAAGGGACAGCAAGCTAAAAAAGTAATGTTTTTCCTCACTCCCTATTTTTTTAATTGTCTTTTTTATCTTGAAAGATGAAAATCTGTTGTTGTTGGGGCTGGACTAGAGTTTCTCTCCACTGCTTTGGGAAGTTGTCTTGTTTTCAAATTGATAGGACTGCATCTAGAGAAATGAAGACTTCATCCAAAGTCCCATGTCCAGTACCACGTGAGCATTAGTCTATGCCGTGTTAAACCTGTGAAAAGAGTCTTTTGTCTTCAAGATTGGTTTGATTGGAACATATTAGATATATTTGTTATACATTACTGTGGTTATTTTGTTTCTTGTTCGTAATTGATAGAAGTTACTGTTAATTGTCTTACTATATATGTTAACTATATTCTAAAATAAGCTTTGTTTGATAAAATCTCCCCGGTGGGTCCCTTGAATCATACCTTGAAGTATGAAATGAAACATCTCATACTTGTTCTAGCCAAATTCAAGATGCAAAACTATGGTTCAGGCAGGTTTCATAAAACACTTTGGAGTTCCCGACCTGAATCAGAACAAAGGAAACCAGAGCACCCGAAGGAAACCCACACAAAGGTGGGGGGAAATGTGTAAACTCAACACAGCCAGTGACCCAAAGGCTGAAGTGAACCCGGGTCCCTGGTGCTGTGAGGCAGCAGCGCTAACCAATGTGCCTTATTTTTATTGAGTGATGGAGCAAGTTCAAGGGCTGAGTGGCTTATTCCAGCTCTTATCGCTGTATGTTATGTTCTGTGAGCACTGAGGCAATGCTGCTGTACCCCTCCTCCCCCCACACAGGGAACTCAGTATGTACTGATGGTGTGGGGTGATGAGGTACGAGGAAATCAAGCTTGGAAGCTTCTTAGTTTGTACACTCAGCCACTCACTTAACCAGCAAAAACATCAGAGGAGGGCGGGTTAGAGTCTTTTTCTAACAGCCAGACACTAAATTATTACTCTTGGATATCTAATCTAAGTAGTGATGGATGTATAGCGCTGACAGTTACACAATTGAGGGAATTCAAATGATATAAATTATGAAAGTGAAGCTGGAGAGGATTCTGTGCCTCATCAGTTTTCATAACCACTCTGTGATTCTCTTAGGTACCGATCTATTTTTTACATAAAAACAATGTTTGACTTTATGACTAGTGAATTAAAACACATGCATTGACTTGCTTGAATGAGCCAGCTCCCCACAACTGAGCCCACCAATGGGTAGGATTTGCTACGTGATGTCAGGAGGTTTAAAACACTAGGCTTTTAACTCAAGTGCTTGGTTAAGACATTGAGGCAATGGGTAATTTTCTGGAGCAGGCATCCTATCCTTCAGACAGAGACAGAGTATGTGTGCATCTGTGTATGTATGTGTCAGTGTATGTATGTGTGTGTGTGTGTGTGTGTGTATCTGTCTGTGTGTGTATGTGGCTGTCTGTACGTGTGCGAATGTGTGCACATCTGTGTATGTGAATATGTGACTGTCTGTGTCAGTGTGTGCGTATGTTTGTCTGTGAGTGCGCTTATGCGTGTCAGCGTGTGTGTTTGTCTATATGTTGCATCTCTGTTTGTATGTGTGTCAGTGTGCCTGCCTGGGTGTGTGTATATGTATGTGTATATGTGCACATTTGTGTTTGTATGCATGCTTGTAAATGTGCATGCTCATTCATGTGTGTTTATACATACATATGTTCATATTTGTGTACGTGTTCAATTTGCGCTTGTATTAATATTTGTTTGTGTTTATGTTTATGTGTTTAGACTCAGAGTCATGGAAGTTTACAGCATGAAAACAGGCCCTTTGGTCCAACTTGGCCATGCCACTCCTTTTTTAACCACCATGCTAATCTCAATTGCCTACATTTAGCCCATATCCCTCTATACCCATCTTATTGTAGATAGAATTCATGGTATCCTACATGGCAAAAAGAGTCCATTCAACCCATTGAATGTACACTGACCACAATCCCATCTTGGCTCTATCCCCATATCCACCTACTAATTTCTCTAACCTACGCATCCGGGAACACTGAGGGATAATTTAGAATGGTGAATCAACCTAACCCACACATCTTTGGACTGTGGGAGGAAATCGGAGCACTCGGAGAAAACCCATGCAGAGACCGGGAGAATGTGCAAACTCCAAGCAGACAGCGATCCGAGCCGAGAATCGACCCCAAGTCCCTGGAGCTGTGAAGCAGCAGTGTTAACTGCTGTGCTACCATGCTGCCCTTGTCTAAATGCTTTGTAAAAAACAAAATTGTTCCTGCCCCTACTACTACCTCTGGCAGCTTGTTCCAGATACTCACCACCTTCTGTATGAAAAAATTGCCCCGCTGGGCACTTTTGTACATCTCCCCTCTCAGCTTATATGTGTATGATCTTGAGTTTGTGTGTGTGTGTGTGTGCATTTGTCTGTGCATATGTGTTCTTTTGGTGTGTGTTCATCCGTTTGTGAGAGAGTGTTTGTGTGCTCATGGGTGTATTGTTTGTATTCACGGATGTGTGTGTGTACATGATGCCATTTGAGAGAGTGTTTGTGTTTGATTGTGTTTGTATCTTTGTGTGTTATGTGTCTGCATGTGTTCACTGTGTGCATTTTGTGTGTATGTTCATGTAGGCAGTGTGTTCTAGTGTTTATGTTTGTATGTGTGTTCATGTCTGTATATTTGGATACTACAGAATGGGTTGTCAAGTGACTAGGGGATGATGTGGTCATGCCAGGCATCACACAATAGAGGTACGCCAGGTTTCCCTGCGAACTTGGGTAAAGCACAAGTGTTTCTCTCAGCGGGAGAATTAGCCAAATAAATTTATTGTTACCACAGTGCTTGCTGCAGTTAGTGTTATAGCAAACTGCAGAAAACTATAGATATGTTCACAATTGTGCGCGTGTGTGTATATGTGTGTGGGAGTATTCATCTGTGTATATGTTCTCATGTGTGTTTGAATCTGTGAGTGTGTGTATGTGTTTGTGAGTGTGTTCATGTGTGTTTGCGAGTCTGTGTGATAAATTGACCAAGCTGATCTAAACCGTGTTGTTTCCCTGCACCACGTTAATCAGGACATGGGCTGAAGGGCCATTTCTGTGCTGTATGTCTCAATGAACCTATTCATTGAAAAGGGTGAATGCCCCAGATTACATGACAAAGGGACGTTATGTAAACCAACTAAACTGCCATCCACTAATATTGTCCCTGATTTTGGGAGTGCATTTTACAATGTAACACTTGCAGAGCTTTGCTCAGGAGCTTGGCAAACAGGTTACGGAATAGGAATTTAACTTTGCTAAAATATATGCTTCCGATGCCATCCGCTATCCATCTCAACACTCTTGCCTCACTTGCAGCTCTGTAGCACCCACCATTATCTCCACCTCAACCCACCTGCGGCTGAACCTCATGCCCAGGCCTTTGTAACCACCATCCGAACTGTTCCAAGTTGTGGGTTCCTGTTCCAAGGAGCACGATGGCACAGTGGTTAGTGCTGCTGCCTCACAGCGCCAGGGACTTGGGTTTGATTCCCGATTTGGTTTGCTGTCTACACTGAGTCTGTATGTTCTTCCTGTGCCTATGTGAGTTTCCTCCAGATGCTCTGGTTTCATCTCATAGTCCGAAAGGCATGCCACTTAGGAGCATTGGCCATGCTAAATTCTCCCTCAGTGTACCCGAACGGATGCCAGAATGTGGCGAGTAGGGAATTTTCACAGTAACTTAGACTATAAGACATAGGGGCAGAATTAAGCCACTCAGTCCATCGAGTCTGCTCTGCCATTCAATCATGGTTGATTTCTTTTTCATCCCCATTCTCCTGGCTTTTTATAATTATATTCCCTTCAGATCCCACACAATCCCACAAGCGAGTCAAAGAAAGTGTCGTGAATGTAGCCCAATTCATTACGCAAACCAGCCTCCCATCCATTGACTCTATCTACACTTCCCGCTGCTTTGGAAAAGCAGCCAGCATAATTAAGGTCCCCACGCAACACAGACAGTCTCTCTTCCACATTCTTCCTTCATAGAATCCCTACAGGGCAGACATTAGCCATTTGGCCCATTGATTCTCCACAGACTCTCTGACGGGGTATCGTAGGCGGCATGATGGCACAGTGGTTAGCACTGCTGCTTCACAGCACCAGGGACCCAGGTTCCATTCCAACCTTGGGTCACAGGTTGCACATTCTCCCTGTGCCTGCATGGGTTTCCTCCGGGTGCTCCGGTTTCCTCCTACAGTCCATAGGTGTGCTGGTTAGGTTGATTGACCATGCTAAATTGACCCTAGTGTCAGGGGAATAACAGGGTAAATATGTAGACTCCAGGATTAGGGCCTGAGTGAGACTGTGATCAGTGCAGACTCGATGGGCCGAATGGCCTCCTTTTGCAGTGTAGGGATTCTATAATCTCACTGAGGTGCTCTATCCCCAATACTCCTCACTTTTGCCATGGCCAATTCACCTAACCTGCACATCTTTGGACCATGGGAAGAAACCCACGCAGACCCTGGCAGAACACGCAGACTCCACACAGATAGTCACCCAAGCTGGAAATTGAACCCGGATCATTGACATTGTGAGGCAGCAATGTTAGCCACTGTGCCACCCATGGTGTGGATGGGAAACAACAGCTAGGCTTGCCAGGAATGTCCACATTGCATTAAATAAGCAGAAGAAGCAGGCAGAGAAACTTTCTACCAACGTGCTCAGAATTTTGTTGCTCGTATCACATTGCATGATTTTAATCCATATAGGTTGCAAATATGATATGCAACAATTACGAATTACATGCATATGTAAATATTAGTCTATTTTATAGATGCATTAATGCTTTGATCTATTTTTGGACCGAATCATTGAATTCATTTTTCTGTGGGACTGCTCATAACCAACCAGGAAAACGTGTTTCAGTTTAGATGTACTTGTTATTTAACACAGGATTTCGACTTACTAGAGGCAACAATTCCAAGGCTGGACTTCAAAGCAAAATACTTGACATCGCTGAAGGATAATCTTCTGCTGAGGACTTTGTACTTAATGCACATATCCATGAGGGATGAGCACTGAAACTCTTTTGGAAAACTAGTAGGAATAGGGGGAGATTGGAGTCATTTTGTAAATGATCTGACTGGATAATGGATTGAGGAGTAATTTCTTCACTCAAAGGGCTGTAAATTTTCAGGACTCTCTACCCCGGAGTGTTGTACGTGCTCTGTTGTTGAATATATTTAAGGCTGGGATGGATAAATTTTTGGTTCCTCAGGGAATTAAAGGATATTGGCAGCAGGCAGGAAAGTGGAGCTAAATTTCAAAATCAGTCATGATTGTATTGGAGTAATTTCAACATAGAAACATCGAGGATAGGAGCAGCAGGAGGCCATTTGGCCCTTCGAGCCTACTCCGCCATTCATTACAATCATGACTGATCGTCCAACTCAATCACCTTCTGATTTTTCCCCATAACCTTTGATCCCATTCGCCCTAAGTGCTGTATCCATAAGAACATAAGAAATAGGAGCAGGAGTAGGCCATCTAGCCCCTTGAGCCTGCCCCACCATTCAATAAGATCATGGCTGATCTGAAGTGGATCAGTTCCACTTTCCTGCTTTCTCCCAATAACCCTTAATTCCCTTGTCTATCAGAAACCTATCTACCCGTGACTTAAATATACTCAATGAAATCGCCTCTACCGCTTCAATGGGCAGAGAATTCCAGAGATTCACCACCATCTGAGTGCCTCCTCTTGGCACCAACTACTTCATGTGGTAATGAATTCCACAGACTCACCACTCTTTGGGTGAACAAATGTCTCCTCACCTCTGTCCTCAATGATTTACCCTGAATCCTCAGGCTGTGACCCCTGGTTCTGGACTCCCCCACCCATTGGGAATATCCTCCTTGCATCCACCCTGTCTAGTCCTGCTTGAATTTTATAAGTGTCTATAAGATTCCCCCTCATTGATCTGAACTCTAGTGAAAACAATGCTAACCTAGTCAATCACTGCTCTACATCAATTCCACCATCCCCAGAAACAGCCTGGTAAACTTTTGCTGCACTCCTTCGAGAACAAGAACATGCTTTATCAGAAAAGGAGACCAAAACTGCACACAATATTCTAGATGGGCCCTCACCAAGACCCTGTATCATTGCAACAACACATCTCTACTCTTGTACTTGAAACCTCCCACAATGAAAGCCAACATGCCATTTGCCTTCTTTACCGCCTGCTGGATCTGCATGCTTACCTTCAGCGACTACTGTATAAGGACACCTAGGTCCTGATGGACAGTGCATTGTACTTCGATTTTTAATTTTTATGTTCCGATATAGATGGCTCACCCCTCACAGCATCTGCCTTCTGGTAATCAGATTATGTTGACTTTGACACTGGGGTGTACCTTATTGCCTCTGATCTCCACGACAATTTTTTAAATTCAAACTCATGACATGTGTATCAGCAGCAGGGTCATAAGCTCCTGCCCACTCTCCATTACCTTTTCTTCTCTTGTTGAAGGTGGCAGTGAGACAATCCCTGAGCCACTGCAGTCCGTGTGGGAATGTTACACTCACAGTGCTGTTGGATTTAGACGTAGTCACAGAGGGGAAAATAATGTCCATGCCATGATGGTTTGCAACTCGCGGGAGGACCTGGAGATGGTGGTGTTCCTTAGTATCATCAGCCCCTGACCTTCTAGGTAGTGTCACTATCTCCCGATCCTTGATAGTTTTAATAGGCAGAAGATGATTGACATCAGTCTTGCAGATCCAGACACTTTAACGTCTCAGGCTCCACCATCACCTTGGGCAGTGAATTCCACACAACAACAACCCTCTGTGTAAAAGAAGCTATTTCTTGGTCTTCAGGTTTGCGGTGTGAAGGCTGAAGAATGCCATGCTGCAAGGCGGCACAATCAGGCAGATGGATCATTGCTATCATCACATTTCCACTGGGACTGGCATCAGTGGACCAGTGAGGTGATTGGTCAGGTGGCTGTCAATAGATCTCAAAAGCCCTGACTATTTCATGGGCAGGCTGGGGGTGGGGGAAGGGGGAGTGTGGTGGGTGGGGTGTTGGGGAATGAGGGGGGTCAGGACAGAGTGGTGGATGTGGTGGGGATTTCATCTGGCTGAAATAAAATAAAAATAATAATAAAGTTTACTAGTGTCAGAAGTAGGCTCACATTAACACTGCAATGAAAATCCCCTCATTGCCACACTCCTGCGCCTGTTCGGGTACACCGAGGGAGAACTCAGCATGGCCAATGCACCCTAACCAGCACGTCTTTCGGACTGTGGGAGGAAAGTGGAGCACCCAGAAGAAACCCACACAGACACGGGGAGAACGTGCAAACTCTGCATGGACAATGACCCAAGCTGAGAATCGAACCCCTGTCCCTGGTGCTATGAGCTAGTGATGCTTAAGCACTGTGTTACTATGCCAGCCCAAGCATGTGCCACTGTGCCACCCTGATTCCACTAAACCAAAATATCCGATATTCATGACCAAAGAGAACAAACTTTTCCAATGTTGCTAAAAACGATGGTTGCATTTAAATGGCACCTTTATCAGAGTAAAATATAAGGACTAAGAAATAAGAGCAAAAGTAGGCCATTCAGCACTTTGAGGCCACTCCATCATCCGATGACGTGGCTGATCCACTTCAACACCATCTTCCTGCACTATCTCCCGATCCTTGATGGTTTTAATAGGCAGAAGATGATTGACATCCATCTTGCAGATCCAGGCACTTTAACGTCTCAGGCTCCACCTTCACCTTGGGCAGTGAATTCCACACAACAACAACCCTCTGTGTAAAAGAAGCTATTTCTTGGGAATGGAATTAGACTCCGGAAGAGGAAAGATGTACGGTATTACAGGGGAAATGGCACTCGGCGAATTGGAGCACTGGTTCAGACACAATGGGCTGAAGGGCCTCCTTCTGTGCTGATTGTTCTGATCAATAAGGGAATTAAGGGTTAACAAAGAACAAAACAGCACGGGAAACAGGCCCTTCAACCCAACGAGCCCACGCCTCCAACTCGATGTTCCCACTTCTACCCATGATCCCTGTCTATGTTTATAGATCTATGCATTGAAACCAAATTTGCGAGACAATTTAGGGAGAATTTGTTTTGCCAATCAGTCTAACAGCACATCTTTGGGGTGTGGGAGGAAACTGGAGCACCTGGAGAAAACCCACGCAAGCACGGGGAGAATGCGCAAACTCCCACAGACACAGGCCCAAATCCATGTATCTGCACAGCACAGCGATAGTCACTGACCTGTCGTGTTGCCCAACAACAGTCCAGTTCAAGCGTACACTAACGACGTGAAGCACTAGGCTACTCTCGAAAAATCCATGAGCAGCCCTCTCACAACCCATCGCGTGTATGCCCCTCGTTAGACAACAAGGCAGACCGAAGTACCTGTAGATCATGGGGAACAGGCAGGTAAATGGAACTGAACCACTATCAGATCAGCCATGATCTTATTGAATGGCAGGGCAGGCTCGAAGGGCTAGATGTCCTAGCCCTGCTCCTATTTCTTATGTTCATTTGTAACAGTTTTGTAATTCTGAGAAGATAAATGCTGAAAATTACTCCCCTTGACATTAGAGAACAGGGAAGGGGACGGGAGCTTTTAGCTGCTGAGTTTATCATCATGGTGCCATGGGAGCGACATGTCCTTCACCTGGCCGTTCCCCATGGCCAGAGCAGAGTGCCTCCCCGTAGGCTCAGTGATCTTCTCCCTGTGAGGTGCTTCAAGTTGGCGCTCTCCCAGTTTCCTTTTCCGTTGTGTGCAGCATTTTGTTTAGCCTGCGAGAGCGAATTAAAATTAGCAATTTTATGTATGAGGAATTTTATGTCATGGGGAATACGTATCATGGGGCACGAGAGAACCAAAGATGTGGTTCATCACTGTTCAAGGAGAGAAAAGCATTTTATGGCTTTGCAAACGAGTAAATGATGTTCGGGAAAATGTGAAGGCATTCTCTTCGATACGGAGGACATTGTGAAGGATTTGCTGCACGGTTACGACTTCTAGAGGGTGATAATGATGCTGGATCACAGGGTACACGAGGAAGAGAAATGAAACTTATCTACTTTGCCTAGGTCATTGAGTTTCGTGCGGCGCTGGTCTTCAGTCCCTGGGTGTGGATCGTTGGCACTCGGTGACATTGCTGCCTCGCACCATGTGGATTGAATGACAGTGGGTCCACTGCTGAGGGATTGTGGCATCTTCTCCAGCTCTGTGCCATGCTCTGGTTGCTCGCTTGGCTGCCTGCGCCAGCTGCTGCTGTGTTTGACATTCTTGAAAAGTGGCACAAGAACAGCAGAGGTGTGCACTCAAGCAGACTGCTAGTCAATAACGGCAGGAGGATAATAAACACACAGCTCCTTATTAATCTCCTGCTTTCCCAACTTCCTCCTGCAGTCGTCAGCCTGAAGTGACTCTTTAAATAACTCCCCATTTCTTCTTAGCCCATTGTGTCTGCTCCGCCATTCAATCATGGCTGATATTTTTCTCATCCCCATTCTCCTGTCTTTTCCCCATAACCTCGATCCCCTTATTAATCAAGAACCTATCCTTCTCTATCCTAAAGAACTCAATGACCTGACCTCCATACCCTTCTGCGGCAAAGAGTTCCACAGATTCACCACTCTCTGGCTGAAGAAATTCTTCTCATCTTTGTTTTAAAGGATCGTCTCATGAGGTTATGCCCTTGACTGGTCGCTAAGGGATGTCCCTGTTTAAACCAGATGGAGTTTAGAAGGCTGAGGGGAGATCTTACAAGATAATGAAGGGGGTTGATAGGGTAGAGGTAGAGAGATTCTTCCCACTTAGAAAGGAAAACAGAACTAGGGGGGCACAGTCTCAGAATAAGGGGGAGGGGGCAGTTTAGAACAGAGTTGAGGAGGAACTTCTTCACTTGAAGGGTGGTAATTCTCTGGAATTTTCTGCCCATTGAAGTGGTGGAGGCTACCTCGTTGAACATATTTAAGTCATGGATAGATAGATTTCTGATAGACAACAGAATTAAGAGTTATGGGGAAAAGCGGGAAAGTGGAATTGATCCACTTCAGATCAGCTATGATCTTATTGAATGGCGGGGCAGGCTCGAGGAGCTAGATGGCCTACTCCTGCTCTTATTTCTTATGTTCTTACAGTCCCTTTAAGATTACTGCTCGGTCACTCACTGCCTGGAATATAACAATCTCTTCATTGATGTGCAGGAAGTGGTAATGAATCACTTGGATACTGGGGGCACTGTTTTCAAACTACTACCTTCTCTATAACCAGACCATTACATTAGCCTGGGTGGTCTGAAGCTTCAATTATCATCAGTATGTTTCATTTGCACCTCATTCCTCATTCAGGTGAAATAATCCACATCAACCCATGACAAGTTTCCGCAGGCAATTCGGTCCACCTTGTTGACCAACAAGGGGCATGCATGCGGCATGTCGTGCAAGAGCTGCTCTTGGAGGTTGCTTCAGGAGTTGCTTAGTGCTTCACGTCGTCAGTGTATGCTTAAACTGGACCATCTGATGGGCAACATGACAGCTCAGAGACTATCGCTGTTGCTGTGCAGACACATGGATTTGGGCCTGTGTCTGCGGGAGTTTGCACGTTCTCCCCGTGGTTGCGTGGGTTTCCTCCCACATCCCAAAAATGTGTTCTTAGGCTGATTGGGTAACAAATTGTCCCTATATTGGTCCCTATATTGGAATCTTCAACAATAGGCATAGCCTAAGGACAAGGATATGTCATTAGGACGTTAGGACGGCGGCGTGGGCTCGTTGGGCCGAAGGGCGTGTTTCCCGTGATATGTTGCTCTTTGTTCTTTGTTCTTTGTAAATCCCATTTTTCCAATGGCCTGAAATAGAACATAGAACAACATAGAACATCACAGCGCAGTACAGGCCCTTCGGCCCTCGATGTTGCGCTGACAGAGGAACCAATCTAATACTCTCTAACCTAAACTATTCCATAAGAAATGCCCCCACTCTGGATAGGTAATACCTTCAAAAGGGTTAATCACTCACTCTGTCAGCCTGGGCAACTGATGTCAAAATCATATCTTAATAATAAAAATGGAATCAAGCTGAACTTAATGAACTAGTGGCAACAGAGCACAAATTCAGATAATCCCAGCATTTAAAGGACTTAACTTGAAATATTGGCCAAGACTGTTGACAATAAAATAGACTGACAGATTTCACAGGCTCGTAAAGAGCAGTGCTACATTAATCCTTCAATGCTTGTTCCCAGTTACGTTGGATCAGCTCAGTGTTAAAACTGTATGTCACTTTGAGTTTTCTCTTCAATTTTAAATTCCAGGATTATTTGCAATCTCAAAGGAAATGGAGGATGGACACCTGTGAATCAGCCATCAGTTAAAAGCCCTCATCCCCTCTCACCAAATCAAGGTATTACCATCAGTTTATACCCCTCACCGACCCCCAACCAACACCACCCCATTCCCCTCCGCCCACACCCTGCCAAAGCTATCAATCAGCCTTCTTCTTTGGAAATTTTAGGCTTGCGTTTATCCAGCATCTGTCATGAGCTCAAACATCCCAAAGCACCTCACAGCCAATGGACTACCTTTGAGTGTAGCCACTTTTTCAAAAGGTAATGAACTGCAACAGCCAATTTGCCCGCAGGAAGCTCTGTCGCAGTCAGCAGAAGTTTTTGTGAAGATGATTGAGGGATAAATATCGACCAGGATCGACAAGGTCAGGGGAACTCCCATGATGATCTTTGTTGACTGGTTTTAAGCTAATACTGCACCGCACAGCACCGAGGATCCCAGTTCAATTCTGGTTTGGAGTTTGTACATTCTCTCCTTGTCTGTTTGTTTGTTCTTTGTACTTAGGTTTCCTCCAAAATCCAAAGATAGATTGGCCTGTGAAATTGCCCCTTAGTGTCCCAGTGTGTACAGGTAAGGGAGATTAGTGGGAGAGTCACTGCAGGCTCAATGAGCCGAATGGCTCCTTTCTGCTCTGTAGTGACTCTCTGCAGTTTCTTTACTCTGTCATAGAATCATAGAATCTCTGCAATGCAGAAAGAGGCCATTCGGCACATCAAGTTTGCACCAGCCAATATCCCACTCAGGCCCTATTTCTGTAACCTTATGTATTTACTTCTCTAATCCCTTGACACTATTTAGCATAGCCAATCAACCTAACCTGCACAATTTTGGACTGTGGGAGGGAACCAGAGCATCCAGAGGAAACCATGTGTAAACTCCACACAGACCGTGGGAATGTTTGGCTCCACCTGCATGAACAGATTTGGCCTTGGTTTTTAGGTCTCGCTCTGAAAGCACGTATCGTGTCCAGACAAGACACAGCTGTTTGTTGCCTGAATTACTGGCTGCCTCTGCTTTGCTTTCTAAGCATACTATTGATATGCAATCCCCAAAGGGCTTGGGTCTCATACCTCATTTCAATGTCAATCCCTATCATCTCTGTGGTTTAATATTAATCCCATGCAAGGCAGTGCTAATTCTGCTTCATTCAACAAGTTGACTTGACAAAGTTTTTGAACAACTCTCTTTTCCCCGGCAAACAACTGAGCAATACTTTGTCAACAAAAGCAACTTTCATTCATGCCAAACCTTTGTATAGTAAAAGATCACGAGGCACATCTTAGGAATGATTATCAAACCGAAACCTGACAGTGAGCCATTTAAGGAGATATTAGGGTGAAAATTTGTTGGGATTTATTGGACAGATTTTTGATTGGGAAGGACATTGAGGGTTATGACAAGACAAGAACCGACTCAAGAAAAGCTTTTTCCCTGCTGCCATCAGGCTTTTGAATGGACCTACCTTGCACTAAGTTGACCTTTCTCTACACCCTAGCTGTGACTGTAACACTACATTCTCCACTCCCCCATTTCCTTTACTATGAACAGTACGTAGTGTCCGTGCAGCATACAAGAAGCGATACTTTTCACTGTATGTTAATACGTGTGACAATAATAAATCAAATCAAATTAAATCAGACAGCAGTATGGAACTGAGGCTACAATCAGATCAGTAGACTCAATGGGCTGAATGGCCTACTCATAGAAACATAGAACATAGAACAAAGAACAATACAGCACAAACAGGCCCTTCGGCCCACGAGTTGCGCCAATCACATCTACCAATCCACAGACCTATCTATAACCCCCATCCTATTCTTTTCCATATACTCATCCAGAAGTCTTTTAAAAGACCCCAGTGAGTTTGCCTCAACAACCTCCAACGGCAGTCGGTTCCATTCACTCACCACCCTCTGAGTGAAAAACCTACCCCTGACATCTCCTTTGTATTTGCTTCCCTGCACCTTAAATCTGTGTCCTCTCGTAGTGACCATTTCAGGTCGGGGAAATAGTCTCTGAGAGTCCACCCTATCTATTCCTCTCAACATTTTATAAACCTCTATCAGGTCGCCTCTCAACCTACGTCTCTCCAGTGAGAAGAGTCCCAGCTCCCTCAACCTATCTTCATAAGGCCTGCCTCCCAATCCAGGCAGCATCCTTATAAATCTCCTCTGAACTCTCTCAATAGCCTCTACATCCTTCCTATAATGAGGCGACCAGAACTGTGCACAATACTCCAACAGGGGTCTGACAAGAGTCTTATAGAGCTGCATCATTACCTCCTGACTCCTAAACTCTATTCCTCGATTAATAAAGGCCATTACACCGTACGCCTTCTTGACCACTTCCTCCACCTGCGAGGCCGATTGAAGTCCATCTGCCACTTCTCCGCCCAGTCTTGCATCCTGTCTATGTCCCGCTGCAACTTTTGGCATCCCTCCAGACCATCCACAACACCACCGACCTTTGTATTGTCAGCGAACTTACTAACCCATCCCTCCACTTCCTCATCCAGGTCATTTATGAAAATGACAAACAGCAGGGGTCCCAGAACAGATCCCTGGGGCGCTCCACTGGTTACCGACCTCCATGCAGAACAAGACCCATCCACAACCACTCTCTGCCTTCTGCCAGCAAGCCAATTCTGGATCCACGAGGCCAAAGCCCCTTGGATCCCATGCCCTCTCACCTTCTCCAGAAGCCTTGCATGTGGGACCTTATCAAATGTCTTACTAAAGTCCATGTACACTACGTCCACCGCCCTTCCTTCGTCAATGTATTCAGTCACATTTTCGAAGAACTCAACTAGGCTCGTAAGGCATGACCTGCCCTTGACAAAACCATGCTGACTATTTCTAATCAGTCCAAACTTCTCCAAATGTTCATATATCTTATCCCTCAGAAGCCTCTCCATCAGCTTATCAACCACTGAAGTCAAACTCACCAGTCGGTAATTTCCTGGACTGTCCCTGTTCCCTTTCTTAAAGATAGGAACCATATCCGCAATCCTCCAATCCTCCGGAACCTCTCCCGTTTCCATGGACGGCACAAAGATCATCGCCAGGGGCTCTGCAACCACTTCCCTCACCTCCCACAATAACCTGGGGTACATCCCATCCGGTCCCGGCGACTTGTCTGTCTTGATAGAATTTAACAGGTCTAACACATCCTCTTTCCTAACATCCACATACTCAATCTTTTCCGTATGCCGCAAACCTGCAGTGCAATCTCCCAGTTCACTTTCCACCGTGAATACCGAGGCAAAGTACTTGTTAAGCACCTCTGCCATTTCTTCCGGATTCACACAGACTTTTCCCCCTTCACTTTTTATAGGCCCTATCCCTTCTCTTCTCATCCTTTTACTTTTCACATATTTGTAGAAGGCCTTGGGATTCTCCTTAATCTTACCTGCCAAGGCCTTCTCATGACCCCTTCTGGCTCTCATAATTTCCTTTTTAAGTTCCCTTCTACACACCTTATACTCCTCTAGATCCCTAACATCCCCTAGCTCTCTGAACCTTTTATATACCATTTTTTTCTTCCTAACTAGGTTCACCACTACCTTCGTGCACCACGGTTCCCGCGTCCTACCAGAACCTCCTTGACTCCTCGGAACGTTGTCTTGCAGTGCCCCAGACAAACATTCCTTGAAAAACCGCCACTTTCCTTCTGTACTCTTCCCCAAGAACACCTCCTTCCAGTTTATGCGTCCAATTACCTGCCTAATGTTTTCATATTTCCCCTTACTCCAGACATACACCTTCCTAGCCTGCCTGATCCTATCTCTTTCCATCGCTATCGTGAAAGAGATAGAATTATGATCTCCATTCCCAAGATGCTCACCTACCGTGAGATCCGACACCTGCCCTGGCTTATTAGCAAGCACCAGGTCAAGTACAGCCTCTCCTCTCGTAGGCTTTTCCACGTACTGTGTCAGGAAACCTTCCTGAACACACCTAACAAACTCCACACCATCCAAACCCCTTACCTTTGGGATATTCCAGTCGATGTCTGGAAAATTGAAATCTCCCATCACGACAACCCTGTTATTTCTACATCTGTCTAGGATCTGTTTCCCTATCTGCACCTCAAGTTCCCTGTCGCTATTGGGCGGCCTATAGAATACACCCAGCAAAGTTATCGAGCCTTTGCTGTTCCTAACTTCCACCCACAGAGACTCCGTAGACATCCCCTCCACATCTTCCACCTTCTTTACAGCCATGACACTGTCCTTGATCAACAGTGCCACACCACCTCCTCTTTTGCCCCCAATCCTGTCCCTCCTGAAGCATCTGAATCCCGGCACCTGAAGTACCCAGTCCTGTCCCTGAGACAACCAAGTCTCTGTAATGGCCACTCCTATGTCTTATGATCTTCTATCTTAAAGGCGGCATGGTAGCACGGTGGTGAACACTGCTGCCTCTCAGCTCCAGGGAGCCGGGTTCAATTCCGGCCTTGGATTATATAGGAGTTAGGAGCAGAAGTCAGCAAATTTGAGCCTGATCCGCCATTCAATCAGTTCTCTCCTTGGTCTCAAATCCACCTCCCCACTTGTTCCCCATATCTCTTTTCCTAAATCAGAAATATATCTATCTCCTTCTTGAAACCATTCAATGATTCAGACTCCACCGTGCTATGGGGCGGCGAGTTCTACAAACTCACCACTGTCTGCGAGGAGTAGTTCCTCCTCATCTTAGTTTTAAATCTATCGTCTCCCAACCTATACCTGTGACCTCTTGTTCTAGTTGCCCCATCAGGTGAGACATTTGGTGTTTGTTTATTTTATCAACTCCTTTTAAAACTCCCTGTGTCTGCAAGGATTTCCTCTAGGTCGTCCAGTTTCCTCTCACAGCTCAAAGATATACAAGTTAGGTAGATTGGCCATGATAAAGTTGCTCCTTAGTGTCTCAGTTTGTATAAGTGAGATGGTTTGGCCATGTTAAAATTGCAAGATAGCGTCTCAACATGTATAGGTTCAATGAATTGGCCATGGTAAATGTGTTGGATTACAGCAATAGAGTCAGGGAGGCGGCCCGGTTAGGAACATCTACCAGAGAGTCAGTGCAGACTTGATGGGCTGAATGGCCTCTTCTGCACTGTGGAAATTCTATTTATGGTAATGGGGAAAGCACTTTTACGTCAGTGAGGCAGAGTTGGAGAAGCAGAACCGTTTAGAGAGGGAATTCCAGAGCTTACATCCTAGGCAGGTGAAGGCCTGGATCCCACAAATATATCTCATGAACATTTCATCAATGGGGCAAAAGAACGTGAAACATTCTCTTGAGAATTGTCCCATTATTGTCCTGTGAGGCCAGCATGTTGGCACAGTGGTGATCAGGGATCCAAGGATCGTCACACAAACCAGCCTCCCATCCATTGACTCTGTCTACACTTCCCGCTGCCTTGGTAAAGCAGCCAGCATAATTAAGGATACCACACATTCTCTCTTCCGTTTTCTTCCATTGGGGAAAAAGATACAAAAGTCTATAGTCATGTACCAACCGATTCAAAAACAGCTCCTTCCCTGCTTCTGTTAGACTTTTGAATGGACTTACCTTATATTAAGTTGATCTTTCTCTATACCAAGCTATGACTGTAACACTGCATTCTGCAGCCTCTTGTTTCCTTCTCTATGAACAGTAAGCTTTTTCTTACAGCACACCAGAAACAACATTTTTCACAGTGTGTTAATACATGGGATAATAATAAATCAAATCAAATCAAATTAAACCTGGGTTCGATTCCCAGCATGGGTCATTATCTGTGTTGTGTTTGCATGTTCTCCCGTATCTGCGTGGGCTTCCTCTGGGTGCTCCAGTTTCCTCCCACAGCCTGAAAAATGTGCTGGTTAGGTGCATTGGCCATGCTAAATTCCCCCTCAGTGTATGCAAACAGGTGCAACTCGGTATTTTCACAGTCACTTCATTGCGGTGTTAATGTAAGCATTACTTGTGACAAATAAACTTTTACTATTGACTGCATGGTTTTATTTTTGATTTAGAAGCTGAATAATAATACACTTTATGCAGTTTTAAATTTAATACGTGTTGAACACTTAGGTAGACTTTGATTTTTGATTGAGTTTGCCGCTAATTATGCCCAAATTTGCATGTGTTCTGCCTCCTCGTACATATTCAAATATATGCTAATTTTAACATCATTTCCTGGATTTACAGGTCAATGGAAGCAGCTGCACGGTTCTCATTAGGGGCAAGTTTCCTTTGGTGGTTTTAGTGTATTTAATAAACATTAGTCCGTTTGTGAGCGGCGGCATGGCTACTAATTCATTCATGGGAACAGATGCAAGTGATTCGGTTTTTTTTTGAAGTTTTTGAACACTCCTTTGATAACGGAGCAACTTAATGGAATGAGTAGCCAAGGCAACCAGACCCAACACATTCTCAGGTTGAGTGAATTGATCTCAGCCACCGTGGTGATTCAGAACGAACTGGTGTTTAAATGGCACATCTCACCACCTCAGCAGGAGGTCTCATGGCACACTGGGTACTGCCCCCTACCCCTAAACCGGGCGCTCTGGATTTGAGTCCAACGCCAGGACTTGTTGACCGCGGAAGGAGCGTTCAAAAATCGGTCTAATGGGCTGATAGTCAACTTGGAATCATTCCCCCGCGATTAGCCCAATGGGGACAACAGCGAGGCTGGAGGTTTCTGGCCATTCTTGCCAGGGGGATCCTCCTGTGCTGCTGATGGCAAATCCTCGCCCAGTACATGAAATGGGTAACCCCATTGACAACAGCAGGATCAGAAAACCCTGCTGGCACTGCAGGGAGGGGGTGCGTGTGTTGGAATTGTGTGTTTGTGTGTGTGTATGTGTGTGCTTGTGTGTATCTGTGACTGAATGTGCATGTGAGTGTGTGTGTGCATGTGTGTGTGTATGTGTGTGCGTGTGTGTTCATGTGTGTGTGTGCATGCGTGTGTGTTTATGTGTGAGTGAGTGTGTGTGTGTTTCTGTGTGAGTATGTGTGTGAGTGAGTGTGTGAGTATGTGTGGGTGAGTGAATGTGTAAGTGAGAGTGTGTGTGTTTGTGTGTGTATTTGTGGCAGGGGTGTGTGTGTTGTGTGTGTGTGTGTGTGTGTGTGTGTGTGTGTGTGTGTGTGTGTGTGTGTGTGTGTGTGTGTGTGTGCAGATATGCTGAACAAAATCTACCTCGGGAGAAGGAGTTTTACACGAAAATAGCTACTTTTGAAATGTAGACATTGTTCTAAAATAGGAAACCCAGCTGCCAACTTTTGCTTAACAAACTCCCACAAACAGCTACATGATAAACAATCAAATAATTCAATCACTGAACTAAATCAAATACTGTGGAACCTGAAAAAAGAACAGAGGAAACCAGAAAAATTCAGCAGGTCTGACAGTATCTATCGGAGAGAAACAGAGCTAACATCTTGAGTCCTTTGACACTTTGTCCATCATATCTTTAGAACATAGAACATAGAACACTATAGCACAAACAGGCCCTTCGGCCCACAAGTTGTGCTGACCATATCCATACCTACCAGACCATAGAATTATCTATAACTCCCAATCCTGTTAAATCCCATGTACTCATCCAGAAGTCTCTTAAAAGACCCCAGCAAGTTTGCAGCCTTACTCACCATCCTCTGACATCTCCTCTGTATCTACCCCCGAGCACCTCAAACCTGTGTCCTCTTGTAACGACCATTTCAGCCCTGGGAAATAGCCTCCGAGAATCCACCCTAATTATACCTCTCAACATCTTATAAACCTTTACCAGGTCACCTCTCAACCTTTGTCTCTCCAGGGAGAAGAGACCTAGCTCCCTCAACCTATCCTCATAAGGCATGCCTCCCAATCCAGGCAACATCTTTGTAAATTTCCTCTGCATCCTCTCAATAGCTTCCACAACCTTCTTGAGTGAGGCAACCAGAACTATGCACAGTACTCCAAGGGGGATCTGACAAGGGTGTTATAAAGGGTCTTTCTTGTGTTTGCTAAGAATGAGATTCTAGCCAGCCCATTGAAGCATTCAGACCCGATTTTGTGCTTTGGTCGCTGAAATTGGGCTTGGATGCATTATTTTGTGTTTCAGAGGGAGCAGAGCAATCCATGGAGACATCAGCAATATAACTAAGCCGCGGCATGGCTATTAATTCATTTATGGGAACAGATGCAAGTGATTCATTTTTTTTGAAGTTTTTGAACACTCCTTTGATAACGGAGCAATTTAATGGGCTGAGTAGCCAAGGCAACCAGACCCAACACATTCTCAGGTTGAGTGAATTGATCTCAGCCACCGTGGTGATTCAGAATGAACTGGTGTTTAAATGGCACATCTCACCACCTTAGCAGGAGGTCTCATGGCACACTGGGTACTGCCCCCTACCCCTGAACCGGGTGCTCTGGGTTTGAGTCCAACGCCAGGACTTGTTGACCGCAGAAGGAGCATTCAAAAATTGGTCTAATGGGCTGATAGTCAACTTGGAGTCATTCCCCCACGATTAGCCCAATGGGGACAACAGTGAGGCTGGAGGTTTCTGGCCATTCTCGCCAGGGGGGTCCTCCTGTGCTGCTGATGACAAATCCTTCCCGGTATATGAAATGGGTAACCCCATTAACAACAGAAAACGCTGCTGACACTGCAAGGAGGGTGTGTGCGTGTGAGTTCTGTGTTTGTATGTGTAAGTGTGTGTTTGTGTGTGCGTGTTTGTGTGTGGGTGTGAGTGTGCATATGTGCACATGTGCGTATGAATATGTGTTTCTGTGTTAGTGTGTGTATGTGAGTGTGCATTTGTGCGTGTTTGTGTGTGAGAGACTGTGCATGTGTTTTTCTGTGTGAGTGTATGTGTGTGTGTATGTGTGTGAGTGAGAATAAGTGTGTGTTTGAGAGAGTGTTCATGTGTGTGTGTGTGTGTGTGTATGTGTGTGAGTGAGAGTCAGTGAGTGTTTGAGAGAGTGTTCGTGTGTGTGTGTGTGAGCGAGTGTGTGAGAGTTTGTGCGTGTGTGTGTGAGAGTTTGTGTGTGAGCGAGTGTGTGTGTGTGCATGTGTGTGAGTGATAGTGAGTGTGTGTGAGAGGCTTGTGTGTGACTATGTGCACTTGTGTGAGTATTTGTGTTTGTGTGTGTTTGTGTGGATGATAGTGAGTGTGTGTGTGAGAGTTTGTGTGTGCGAGTGTGTGTGTGTGTGAGTGTGAGTGTGTGTGTGTTTGTGTGTGTGAGTGTTTGTGTGTGTATGTGTGTGTGTATGTGTGTGTGTGTGTTTATGTGTGTGAGTGTCTGTGTGTGTGTGTGTATGTGTGTGTCTGTGCGAGTGTGTGGGTGTTTGTGTCTGTGTGTGTTTGTATATGTGTGTGTGTGTGTGTAGTTGTGTACGTGAGTGTATGTGTGTGTGTTTGTGTGTGTGTGCGTGTATTTGTGTGTGTGTGTATTTGTGTGTGTATGGGTGTGTGTCTGTGTGTGTATGGGTGTGTGTCTGTGAGTGTGTGGGTGGGTGTTTGTGTGTTTGTATCTGTGTGTTTGTGTCTGTGTGTGTGCTTGTATATGTGTGTGTATGTGTACTTGTGTATGTGTGAGTGTGTGTGTGTGTTTGTCTGTGTGTGTGTTTGTGTGTGAGTGTGTGTGTGTGTGTGTGTGCCTGTGTTTGTGTGTGAGTGTGTGTGAGTGTGTTTGTGTGTGTGTGTGTAGATATGCTCCACAAAATCTACCTGGGCGGGAATAAGAAGGAGCTTTACAACAAAATAGCTACTTTGGAAATGTAGACATTATTCTAAAATAGGAAATCCAGCTGCCAACGTTTGCTTAACAAACTCCCACAAACAGCTACATGATAAACAATCAGATAATTCAATCACTGAAATAAATAAAATACTGTGGAACCTGAAACAAGAACAGAGGAAACCAGAAAAATTCAGCAGGTTTGACAGTATCTATCGGAGAGAAACAGAATTAACATCTCAAGTCCTTTGACACTTTGTCCATCATATCTTTCTTGTGCTTGTTGAGGATGATATACTAGCCAGCCCACTGAAGTGTTCAGACCCAATTTTATTCTTAGGCTTGGATGCACTACTTTGTGTTTCAGAGGGAGCAGAGCAATCCATGGAGCCACCAGCAACATAACTAACCTCAGTCTCTCTGGATTAGAGAAAGCAAAGCACATTAGGGATTGTGTGACTGCCTTAAGTGCTCTATAGTTGGAAGTGCATTGATACAGAAGATAAACTCAAATGCAATCAGAAATAAGGTACTGGCGTGAGTTTTCCCATTCTGCCCACCAGGGGAATCATAGCAGGCAAGGGGTGGACCAGTGGAAGGTTCGTTGATCTCGGCTGGGATTTTCTGGTTTTGGGGCGAGCATAGCCTGAAAATCCTGCCCACTGTCTGGTCAAAGGTCTTGCCAGCACTCACAATCAGAGCTTACTCCTGCAAAAGGTTAATGTCACAGAGTAATAGAGTGACAGACCGGAATTCTATCACCCTGCTCGCTAGGGGAATCGGAGTGGGTGAGCGATGGAGTATAGCTGTAAATTGGGAGAGAGGCGTATGCAGTGGGACCTGGGTGTCCTCGTGCATCAGGCACTATAGGTAAGCATGCAGATGCAGCAGGCGGTAAAGAACGCAAATGGAATGTTGGGCTTCATTGCGAGAGGTTTCGCGTACGTGGAAATGTAGAAGATAGGAGCAGGAGAAAGGAGGCTATTTGGCTCTTTGAGCCTGCTCTGCTATTCATCACAATTATGGCTGATCATGCAACTTAATAGCCTAATTCTGCTTTCTCCCCACATCTTTTGATCCCATTCGCCCCAAGTACTATATTTAGCTGCCTCTTGAATACATTCAAGAGGAGTACACGAACAGGGATTTGTTGTTGCAATTATACAGGCCATGTATAATTGCCTGTATAACTGCAATTATACAGGCTATTCTTAACATATCTTTCGATATGTTAAGAATAGAAGATTGGTTAGGGCAAGATTAGGGCCAGTCATAGATAGCAGTGGGAAGTTGGGCGTGGAGCCTGAAGAGATTGGCGAGGCACTGAATAAATATTTCTCTTCGGTATTCACGCAGAGTGCTGGAAATGTAGCTGTGGAGAGCACTGAGGTACAGGGTTGCAAATTGGGGAGTATGGTAGTAGATAGGGAGGGTGTGTTAGAAATTCTCGAGGGTTTGAAGTTGGATAAGTCCCCTGGGCCGGACGGGATTTACCCTAGGATTCTCTGGGAGGCAAGAGAGGAGATTGCAGAGCCTCTGGCTCTGATCTTCAGGTCCTCGTTGGTTACGTGTGTGGTTCCGGAGGACTGGAGGATAGCGAATGTGGTCCCATTGTTTAAGAAGGGGAAGAGAGACCTTCCTGGGAATTATAGGCCATTGAGTCTTACTTCTGTTGTGGGCAAGGTATTGGAGAGAATTATTAGGGATAGGATTTATAGTTATTTAGAGAGAAATGAATTGATTGGGGATAGTCAGCATGGTTTCGTGAAGGGTAGGTCATGCCTTACTAACCTCAGTGAGTTTTTTGAGAAAGTGACCAGAGAGGTGGATGGGGGTAAGGCGGTTGATGTAGTATATATGGACTTTAGTAAGGCTTTTGATAAGGTGGCCCATGGAAGACTTCTACAGACAATGCAGATGTGTGGAATAGAGGGTGATTTAGCTAATTGGATTAGAAATTGGCTGGCAGATAGAAGACAGAGGGTGGTGGTTGATGGGAGATTTTCATCGTGGAGTTCGGTGACGAGTGGTGTGCCTCAGGGGTCTGTTTTTGGGGCCCCTGCTGTTTGTAATTTTTATAAATGATCTGGATGAGGGTATTGAGGGATGGATCAGTAAATTTGCAGATGACACTAAAGTTGGTGGAGTGGTAGATAGTGAAGAGTGGTGTTATAGTTTACAGAGTGACTTGGACAAGTTGCAGAGCTGGGCCGAGAGGTGGCAAATGGAGTTTAATGTGGAAAAGTGTGAGGTAATGCACTTTGGCAGGAACAATAAATGTGTAGAGTATAGGGCTAATGGTAGGGCTCTTAATAGTGTTGAGGAACAGAAGGATCTTGGTGTAGGTGTCAATAGATCCCTGAAAGTAGGCAGTCAAGTGGATAAAGTTGTTAAGAAGGCTTATTGAGTCTTAGCTTTTATTGGTAGGGGGATTGAATTTAGGAGCCGCAGCATCATGTTGCAGCTGTACAAAACTCTAGTGCGGCCGCACTTGGAGTATTGTGTGCAGTTCTGGTCCCCGCATTATAAGAAAGATGTGGAGGCATTGGAGAGGGTACAAGAGGAGGTTTACCAGGATGTTGCCTGGTATGGAGGGCAGGTCTTATGAAGAGAGGCTGAGGGATTTGAGGTTGTTTTTCGTTAGAAAGGAGGCGGCTAAGAGGGGACCTAATCGAAACATATAAGATGATTAGAGGTTTAGATAGGGTGGACAGTGATAGCCTTTTTCCTAGGATGGAGAAAGCTAGCACGAGGGGACGCAGCTTTAAATTAAGGGGTATGAGTTATAGGACGGATATCAGAGGTAGTTCTTTACTCAAAGAGTGATTAGGGAGTGGAATGCCCTGCCTGCAGCTGTTGTAGATGCGCCAAGTTTGGTGGCGTTTAAGAGGGTAGTTGATAAGTATATGGATGAGAAGGGAATGGTTTAGTTAGGAGGGGCATTGCTTTTTATTTTGGTCGGCACAACATCGAAGGCCGAAGGGCCTGTTCTGTGCTGTATTGTTCTATGTTCTATGTTCTATGTTCTATGTCTAGAATATTATGTGCAGTTTTTGTTTCCTTTTCTGAGGAAGGATGTTCTTGCTCTCAAGGAAGTGTGGCAGAGGTTTACTAAGCTGATTCTGGGGATGGTGGAACTGATGTATAAGGAGACATTGACTGGGTTGTTTTTGCTGGAGTTTAGACAAATGAGGGGGGAATCTCATACAGACTTATAAAATTCTAACAGGGTAGATTCAGGGAGGATATTCCTGATGATGGGAGAGTCCAGAACCAGGGGTCACAGCCTGAGGATTTGGGGTAGACTATTTAGGATGGAGATGAGGCAACATTTCTTCACCCAAAGAGTGATGAGCCTGTGGAATTCATTACCACACAAAGTAGTTGATGCCGAAACACTAAATGTTTCTGTGGAAGTCTGTTGATCTTGGATGGGATTTTGCAGTGTCGGGACAAGTGAGACTGTAGGGCAATGTTCATAGAATCATACTGCACATAAAAGTTCCTTCGACCCATCGAGTCTGCACCAATAATATCTACCACTAAAGGCATGCTAATCCCATTTTCCTGCACTTGTGCCATATCCTTGAAAACTGTTAAACCTCAAATGCTTATCCAAATATTGCAAGGTTCCCTGGTCAGCTACCTGCATTCAGCAAATATTTTCAAAAAAGACCCAGGAAGGGAGTTACCAGGAGAAAATAAATTGGACGAATTTGGATCGTTAATATCTGGTTTTAATAATGGCTGTGCCGTATGTCTTTCATATTGTAACAGTAAAGGGCCAATCATTTGGTTACCAAAGTAACAAAGATGGCCTCTATATCTAAAGCACGGTGAAAAACACCCAAGCGGTTACTAAATGGGAAATTTTAAACTTGATTTTTGTATCTGAAGTGTAGCGTGCATTTACTGAATAATTAGTTTCTTCCATCAGCGTCAATAAGGTCACAGTAAAGTATTTCTTAACATGGAAAATAAAGCCAATCTTTTGTTGGTACAGCTCATTCCTTCAAGTTAGCTTCAACCAATCATAAAATGCAAGAATCTGCTTTTAGTAAAGCACTCGAAGTTTCTTACTTCCTTTAGTTCTTGCCAAAATAAACATAACTCAAAAGCATGACTCCATACGGTACTGTTTATGGGTGACTTTACAAGGATCTTCACAATGCAGCAATATTGCAAACAGCATGTGCAATAATTATGTGGCTTTAATGATTAATTAACTGCCAACATGAAGGCAGTGAACCATCACAGAATCGTCAAAATAACATCTGTCAAAATCCCAACAATTATCTTTTCTTTATTACCATCAGCCTCCAATGAGATCCATCATTTTTCCTATTTGGAATGACTGCGTCTATAAACGATGTGCAGGCTGGGAGGACCTGGAGCCACAACAGTGATGGAGTTCAGGAATGAGTGGACTAATGGCATCTTGTACATCCCCCTCCCACCGCCATGGGACACTGCAGCTTACAGTGTGTTTTACACCCGGACAGATAGCTCTCAGCTTGGCGGGGAGAGGTCGCACTCGCATCTTGGGTTGTGAGTTCATAGATCATAGAACATTACAGCGCAGAACAGGGTCTTCGGCCTTCGATGTTGCGCCGACCAATTAGGAACAAGCAGTGACCTTCTAACCTAGAACATTCCCTTTTCATCCATAAACTTATCTACTAACCTCTTAAACGCCACCAAACTTGGCACATCTACAACTGCCGCAGGCAGGGCATTCCACACCCTTACCACCCTTTGGGTAAAGAACCTACCTCTGACATCCGTCCTAAAACCACCACCCCTTAATTTAAAGCTATGTCGCCTCGTGCTAGCTTTCTCCATCCTAGGAAAAAGGCTATCACTGTCCACCCTATCTAAACCTCTAATCATCTTATATGCTTCAATAAGATCTCCTCTTAGCCGCCTTCTTTCTAACGAAAACAACCTCAAATCCTTCAGCCTCTCTTCATAGGACCTGCCCTCCATACCAGGCAACATCCTGGTAAACCTCCTCTTACCCTCTCCAATGCCTCCACATCTTTCTTATAATGTGGGGACCAGAACTGCACACAATACTCCAAGTGCGGCCGCACTAGAGTTTTGTAAAGTTGCAACATGATGTTGCGGCTCCGAAATTCAATCCCCCTACCAATAAAAGCTAAGACTCCATATGCCTTCTTAACAACCTTATCGATTTGATTGCCAACTTTCAGGGATCTATGCACACATACACCAAGATCCCTCTGTTCATCAAGACTATTAAGAGTCCTACCATTAGCCCTATACTCTACACATTTGTTATTCCTGCCAAAGTGAATTACCTCACACTTTTCCACATTAAACTCCATTTGCCACCTCTCGGCCCAGCTCTGCAACTTGTCTAAGTCTCTCTGCAAACTATAACACCCCTCTTCACTATCTACCACTCCACCGACTTTAGTGTCATCTGCAAATTTACTAATCCATCCTTCAATACCCTCATCCAGATCATTTATTAAAATTACAAACAGCAGGGGCCCCAAAACAGACCCCTGAGGTACACCACTTGTCACCGAACTCCACGATGAATATCTCCCATCAACCACCACCCTCTGTCTTCTATCTGCTAGCCAATTCCTAATCCAATTAGCTAAATTACCCTCAATCCCATACATCTGCATTTTCTGCAGAAGCCTTCTATGGGCCACCTTATCGAACGCCTCACTAAAGTCCATATATACCACATCAACCGCCTTACCCCCATCCACCTCTTTGGTCACTTTTTCAAAAAACTTAATAAGGTTAGTAAGGCACGGCCTACCCTTCACAAAACCATGCTGACTATCCCCAATCAATTCATTTCTCTCTAAATAACTATAAATCCTATCCCTAATAATTCTCTCCAATACTTTGCCCACAACAGAATTAAGACTCACTGGCCTATAATTCCCTGGAAGGTCTCTCTTCCCCTTCTTGAACAATGGGACCACATTCGCTATCCTCCAGTCCTCCGGAACCACACCCGTAACCAACGACGACCTGAAGATCAGAGCCAGAGGCTCTGCAATCTCCTCTCTTGCCTCCCAGAGAATCCTAGGGTAAATCCCGTCCGGCCCAGGGGACTTATCTAACTTCAAACCCTCAAGAATATCTAGCACATCCTCCTTATCTACTTCAATACTTTCCAGTTTGCAACCCTGTATCCCAGTGTTCTCCACAACTACATTTACATCTCCCTGCGTGAATACCGAAGAGAAATATTTGTTCAGTGCCTCTCCAATCTCTTCAGGCTCCACGCACAACTTCCCACTGCTGTCCATGACTGGCCCTAACCTTGCCCTAACCAATCTTCTACTCTTAACATATCTAAAGAAAGCTTTAGGATTCTCCTTAATCCTATCAGCCAAAGTCTTCTCCTGTCCCCTTTTTGCTCTCCTTAACTCACTCTTTAGCTCACTCCTGGCTAATCTATAGCTATCCATTGCACGAACTGAGCCTTCAAGCCTCATCCTGACATAAGCCTCTTTTTTCCTTTTAACCAGCGAATTAACTTTTTTAGTACACCATGGTTCCCTTACTCAACCATTTCCTCCTTGCCTGACAGGGACATACTTATCGAGGACTCGCAGTAGCTGCTCCTTGAATAAGCTCCACATTTCAGATGTTCCCAATCCCTGTAGTTTCCTAGTCCAACCTATGCACCCTAATTCCCTCCTTATGGCCTCATAATTATCATTCCCCCAACTATAACTACTGCCCCCAGCTTCATGCCTATCCCTATCCATCACTAAGATGAACGTAACCGAATTGTGGTCACTGTTTGGGCCGAATTGGGCTCGCTGTTGGAAGCGCTGCACTTTCAGATGCAAATTTACACATGCTACAAAGTTAAGTGGGAGGGTGAACTGTGACGAGGATACAGAGATCCTTCAGAATGATCTATACCAGGCTGGATGATTGGGCAAATCAATGGCAGATGCAGTGTAATTTGGATCAATGTGAGGTTATTCACCTTGGAAGCAAAAACAAGAAGGCAGATTACTACATGAATGGCTGTAAATTAGGAGAGGGGAGTGTGCAGAGGGACCTGGGTGTCTTTGTGCACCAGTCACTGAAGGTAAGCATGCAGGTGTAGCAGGCGGCAAAAAGGCAAATGGTACGTTGGCCTTCATTGCGAGAATTTTCGAGTACAGGAGCAGGGATGTGTTGTTGCAATTGTACAGGGCTTTGATGAGGCCATACCTAAAGTATTGTATGAAGTTTTAGTCTCCTTATCTGAGGAAGAATGTTCTTGCTAATTAGGGAGTGCAACAAAGGTTTACCAGGCTAATTCCAGGAATGGTGGGACTGATGTATAAAGACAGATTGACTAGATTAGGAGGATTTTCGCTGGAATTCAGACAAATGAAGTGGGATCTCTCATAGAGATTTATAAAATTCTAACAGGGCTAGACAGGATAGATCAGGAAGGATGTTCTCGAAGAGTGGGGGGGGAGTCCAGAACAGGGGTCACGTCCTGAGGATTCGGGGCAAACCATTTAGGATGGAGATGAGAAGATATTCCTTTACCTAGTGAGCCTGTGGAATTTGTTACTATAGGAAGTAGTTGCTGCCAAAACATTGAATGTATTTGAGAGGCAGCTGGATATAGCACTTGGGACGAAATGAGTCAACGGTTACAGGGAAAAAGCAGGATTAAGCTATTGAGTTGGATGATCAGTCATGATTGTGATGAACGGCAGAGCAAGCTTGAAGGGCTGAATGGCCTCATCCTGCTCCTATCTTCTATGTTTCTTTGTTTCTACAAGACCTTAAACCATGGCTGTGTCTGACCGTTCAATCAGACGTATGTAATGCCTTAACTCATTGTTCAAAAAGGGGAAGAGAGACTTTCCGGGGAATTATAGGCCGGTGAGTCTTACTTCTGTTGTGGGCAAAGTATTGGAGAGAATTATTAGGGATAGAATTTATAGTTATTTAGAGAGAAATGAATTGATTGGGGATAGTCAGCATGGTTTTGTGAAGGGTAGGTCGTGCCTTACTAACCTTATTGTGTTTTTTGAAAAAGTGACCAAAGAGGTGGATGGGGGTAAGGCAGTTGATGTGGTATATATGGACTTTAGTAAGGCGTTCGATAAGGTGCCCATGGAAGGCTTCTGCAGAAAATGCAGATGTATGGGATTGAGGGTGATTTAGCTAATTGGATTAGGAATTGGCTAGCAGATAGAAGACAGAGGGTGGTGGTTGATGGGAGATATTCATCGTGGAGTTCGGTGACGAGTGGTGTGCCTCAGGGGTCTGTTTTGGGGCCCCTGCTGTTTGTAATTTTTATAAATGATCTGGATGAGGGTATTGAAGGATGGATTAGTAAATTTGCAGATGACACTAAAGTCGGTGGAGTGGTAGATAGTGAAGAGGGGTGTTATAGTTTGCAGAGGGACTTGGACAAGTTGCAGAGCTGGGCCGAGAGGTGGCAAATGGAGTTTAATGTGGAAAAGTGTGAGGTAATGCACTTTGGCAGGAATAATAAATGTGTAGAGTATAGGGCTAATGGTAGGTCTTATAGTGTTGATGAACAGAGGGATCTTGGTGTATTTGTGCATAGATCCCTGAAAGTAGGCAGTCAAGTCGATAAGGTTGTTAAGAAGGCATATGGAGTCTTAGCTTTTATTGGTAGGGGGATTGAATTTCGGAGCCGCAACGTCATGTTGCAACTGTACAAAACTCTAGTGCGGCCACACTTGGAGTATTGTGTACAGTTCTGGTCCCCGCATTATAAGAAAGATGTGGAGGCATTGGAGAGTTACAGAGGAGGTTTACCAGGATGTTGCCTGGTATGGAGGGCAGGTCTTATGAGGAGAGGCTGAGGGATTTGAGGTTGTTTTCGTTAGAAAGGAGGCGGCTAAGAGGGGACCTTATTGAAACATATAAGATGATTAGAGGTTTAGATAGGGTGGACAGTGATAGCCTTTTTCCTAGGATGGAGAAAGCTAGCACGAGGCGACATAGCTTTAAATTAAGGGGTGGTGGTTTTAGGACAGATGTCAGAGGTAGGTTCTTTACCCAAAGGGCGGTAAGGGTATGGAGTGCCTTGCTTGCGTCAGTTGTAGATGCACCAAGTTTGGTGGCGTTTAAGAGGTTAGTAGATAAGTTTATGGATGAAAAGGGAATTGTTTAGGTTAGAGGGTCATTGCTTGTTCCTAATTGGTTGGCACAACATCGAGGGCCGAAGGGCCTGTTCTGCGCTGTAATGTTCTATGTTCTATGTTCTGTGTTCTATTAACTATATTAGGGGTTGTGTGTTTTAACAGCAAGAAAATGATCTGGTTTGTATCCGTAGATTTAAATTAACAGCAACAGATTTATTAAAAGGACTTCTTGCCTGTACAGAGGACAAAATGAAAATAAACAGCAGTGCATGCAACACCTTAATGACATCACGAGCAAATCATGTGATTAGCTCTGCAAGCAATCTGCAAACAATTAAACAGGTAGCAATATAAAAGATTCAATGGCACTGTTTTAGTATCTGTTATCCTGACCATTATTCATCCCACAATCAATGCCCATGAAGCAGAGTATTTGGTCATTATGACATTGCTGTTGTGGGATCTTGCTGTGTGTGAATTGGCTACAATGTTTTCTTACATAGCCCACAGTCCCTGGATTGCAAGAGTACTTGATTGGCATTGAATGTCCTTCACAATATTCCCAAATTTGGGAAAGATGTTCTATAAATTAAGTAGCTTTCTTTTTCTGTGTCTCAATACAGATTTTGAAGTTTCTACCAGTTGTTTGAGCTGGAACACTGAGGGAAAAAGATAAGCAATAAACATAGGCACTTCTGGGTTAACTTCCAAGTCACATGCCACCTTAACTTCAAAATGTTAGCTTCCCTTCACAGTCACTAGACCAAAATGCTGTGATTCCCTCCCTGACAGAGATTTCTTGACAGTCCCATCATCAAAGAGATCAAAGAAACCCTACATGACAGCAATAGGCCATTTTGCCCATTGAATCTGCACCAACTTTCTGAAAGAACATCCTACCTAGGTCTACCACTGGCCCTAACTCCACAACCCTGTGCAATTATCCTGCTAATCCCCCAACTACTCACCTTGGACACTAAGGGTCAATATAGCATGCCCAATCCACCTAACTTGCACCTCTTTATACTATGAGAGGAAACTGGAGCACTTGGAGGAAACCACTGCAGACATGGGGAGAATGTGCAGACTCCACACAGACAGCCAACCCACGGCAGAATTGAACCGGGATCCCCAGCACTGCGAGGCAGCAGTGCTAATCACCGTGCTATCCCGGTAGTTGGGATGGTAACTGGTTGGCGCAACATCGAAGGCCGAAGGGCCTGTTCTGTGCTGTAATGTTCTATGTTCTATGTTCTATGACCTTCTCAGGTGTCGTAGGATAGGGTAATAATTGCAACCACCAAGAATAAAATCAAACACCGATTTCACCTGTGAACTGTCCTCTCACAATCCCACCTTTTCAACACCCTGTCGTTTAAGGGGTGTAGAGATTGGAATCTTACCTTGTTTACCTTGGCGATGTAATGCTCTAGAAGCCAGATGCAGTAGGCCAAAGCTTGAACCTGGAGTGGCTGCAACAAACTGTAAATTTCTTGACGAATTTAGTTTTACTTTAAGTGAAATCTGCGGTTGAGATCCGTGAGACTATTAAATCCTGAGGGACATTGATAGTTCAGATAAAAGGCCAAGTACTTTTTGCTTTAACCAATTGTCATGCTGTTTTTTTTTGTCCGCAGATAAACAGAACTGCTGGACCGAAATAGAAAACAACAACTTCAGGCCAACGGTGTTTCTGGCTAAAAGGGTTCAAAGGTCATAACAGCAGCGTGAAACCAACGAATGGCCATACTTCAAAGCTGTGTTTTGTTTCTGATGCAAAGTTTGAACCTTAATGAAGCTTTACGTTTTAATAATTCAATGCGAAATGCAAGTGAACACAGAGTACCTGGAGCCACGATGTCTGTTTCAGGGGCATTATTAAACTGAACCGGAGAGATTTCGCTAATTTAAGTGGTGTACACTTTACCTGGAAGCAGCAAGAAACTGACACGAGGTGGCATTGACTGATGATCTCAGCATATATTGTCTTTTGAAATGCAGGACAACTGACTCCGCACGAAGCGATGTTGCTTCACGCGCATTATCAGTTCGACTTTTCCCTTTAATTCACCGAGTGACAGCTTGAAAGCAGTCGGTAATTTGAGGGATTCTGGCTGTTCAGTTATCTGAGGAATTCTGAAATGTGTGATCAGGAAAAGGATTTGAAGAGCACTGTACAAACAACATCAAAGAGGGTTCTAACACCATGGATTGAACAAAGAATCAGATGCCCCATGGATTCATTGTAACTTTAGGTAGATTTTTATAGGACAACTCTGTCAACGGAACATCCTTCCCGTCTTGAAGAGAAGAGTACTGAAGATTGTAACCTTGATCAGACTATGATGTCCAATTATCTGGGGCTGCACGGTAGCACAGTAGTTAGCACTACTGCTTCACAGCTCCAGGGACCTGGGTTCAATTCCCGGCTTGGGTCTGTGTGGAGTTTGCATATTCTCCTTGTGTCTGCATGGTTTTCCTCTGGTTTCTTCTCACTGTCCAAAGATGTGCAGGTTAGGTTGATTGGCCATGCTAAATTGATCATAAGTGCATAGGTTAGAGGATTAGCGGATAAAATATGTACAGATATGGGGGTAGGGCCTGGGTGGGTTTGTGGCCGGAGTGGGCTTGATGGGCCAAATGGCCTCTTTCTGTACCATAGGGTTTCTATAATGATTACTGGGGCGCCATGGTAGCATAGTGGTTAACACGACTGCCTCACAGCACCAGAGACCTAAGTTCAATTCTGGACTCGATTGAATGACTATCGATGTGGAGTTTGCACATTCTCCCCTTGTCTGCATGGGTTTCCTTAGGTGTTGTCTTTTCCTTCCAAAGTCCAAAGATCTGCAAGTTAGGCCATGCTAAATTGCCCATTAGTGTCAGGAAGATTAGCAGGGTAAATATATGGAGTTATGGGGATAGGAGCTGGGTGGGAAAAGTCAAGTTTAAATTTATTTATTAGTCACAAGTAGACTGCCCAAGATCACAAGGAACTATGAAAGGTTGTGAATGTAGCCCAATCCATCAGGCAAACCAGCCTCCTATCCATTGACACTGTCTACACTTCCCACTACCTCGGCAAAGCAGCCACCATAATTAAGGATCCTATACACCCCGGATTCTCTCCTCCACCTTCTCCCTTTGAGAAAAAGATAGAAAAGTCTAAGGTCATGTACAAACTGACTCAATAACAGCTTCTTCCCTGATACTGTCAGACTTTTGAATGGACCTAACTTGCATTAAGTAGATGTTTCGCTGCACCCTAGCTATGACTGGAACACTACATTCTGCACTGCCTTGTTTCCTTCTCTATGAATGGTATGCTTTGTCTGTCTAGCATGCAAAAAAATACTTTTCACTGTATGCAAAATAATAAATCAAATTAAATCAAAGCTTACATTAACATTGCAATGAAGTAACTGTAAAATTCCACTAGTCACCACATTCCAGTGCCTGTTTGGGTCAATGTCCAGCACATCTTTTAGACTGTGGGAGGAAATTGGAGCATCTGGAAGAAACCCACACAGACATGGGGAGAACGTGCAGTCTTTACACAGACAGTGACAGACGTGACCTGTGCCGCCCAATCTTGGAATCTTACCAAGTTCACCTCAGCAAGGTTTTGCTTTAGAAGCTGGGTGCAACTGACCAAAGCCTAAATTGGGAGTGCCTGAAACAGACTATAAATTTCTTGACCAATATAATGCTACTTTAAGTGAAATCTATGGTTGAAATCTGCAAAGTTATTAAATCCAGAGGGACACTGATAGTTCATATAAAAGCCAAGTGTTTTTGCTTTAGCCAGTTGTCAGGCTGTTTTTTATCCATTGATAATCAGAATTACTGGACTGTAATAGAAAGTGATACTTTCAGGCCACGGTGTATGTGTAAGATTGTTGATGGTGCAGGCTTGATGATATGAATTGTCTTCTTTTGCACTGTAGGCATTCTATAATTCCATATATGTCCTCTAGTAATGTAAGTGTTAACTGGTGTATTGCTAACTGGTATTCCTTCTAAATCTGGTAATGACATTTGGTGAGATTTTCCCACCACAGGTTTCCTTCCCTAAAGGGCATTAATGAACAAGTTGGATTTCTAATGACAATCGATAATGGTTATGTGGTCATCATTAGATATCCAATTTCAGATTTTTCATTGAATTCCAATTTCACCATCTGCCGTGATGGGATTTGAACCCAGGTCATGAGAGCTTTACTCTAGATCACTGATCCAGTGACAATGCCACTGCCTCTCCTTTACTGTGCACAGGTCTCTCTTTCCCTCAGAGTCTGATACTCTCCTTGAAGGACTGTTGCGAATGAGTGTCCATGTGTATCTTCTTCACAAGTCTATCTAGCTGGGACAGCTGGATTTATCAATAAGGCTGTTCCAGCGCTGGACATGATTTCACCCAGGAAGGTCATCAACTTATTTTACATATAAATAAAATCATAGAAACCCTTTAGTGCTGGAAAAGACCCATCAAGTCTGCAATCCCACCGGACCCTATCTTTGAAAGCCAATATATTTCTCTTACTAATCCCTCTAACACAGCCTGGGACATCAAGGAGCATTTTTGCATGGCCAGTCAACCTAACCCGCACATCCCTGTAGTGTGAGTGGAAATCGAAGCTCCCGGAGGAAACCCACGTAGACACAGGGAGAACTTGCAAACTCCGGAGGCAGTGGCCCGAGGCCAGAATTGAACCCAGGTCTCTGGCACCACGAGGCAGCAGTGCTAACCACTGTACCACTGTGCAGTCTTTTCATGGGGTAGTGCACAGAATCCCGACAGTACAGAAGGAGGCTATGCAGCCCATCAAGTCTGTACTGATCACAATCCCGCTCAGGCCTTATTTCCATAACCCTGCATATATACCCTGCTTATCCCTCTGACACTAATGGTCAATTTAGCATGGCCAATGAACCTAACCTACACATAGAACATAGAACAACACAGCACAGAACAGGCCCTTCGGCCTTCGATGTTGTGCCGACCAAAATAAAAAGCAATGCCCCTCCAAACTAAACCATTCCCTTCTCTTCCATATACTTATCAATTAACCTCTTAAACGCCACCAAACTTGGCGCATCTACAACAGCTGCAGGCAGGGCATTCCACTCCCTAATCACTCTTTGAGTAAAGAACCTACCTCTGATATCCGTCCTATAACTCATACCCCTTAATTTAAAGCTGTGTCCCCTCGTGCTAGCTTTCTCCATCCTAGGAAAAAGGCTATCACTGTCCACCCTATCTAAACCTCTAATCATCTTATATGCTTCAATAAGATCCCCTCTTAGCCGCCTCCTTTCTAACGAAAAACAACCTCAAATCCTTCAACCTCTCTTCATAAGACCTGCCCTCCATACCAGGCAACATCCTGGTAAACCTCCTCTGTACCCTCTCCAATGCCTCCACATCTTTCTTATAATGTGGGGACCAGAACTGCACACAATACTCCAAGTGCGGCCGCACTAGAGTTTTGTACAGTTGCAACATGATGCTGCGGCTCCTAAATTCAATCCCCCTACCAATAAAAGCTAAGACTCCATATGCCTTCTTAACAACTTTATCCACTTGACTGCCTACTTTCAGGGATCTATTGACACATACACCAAGATCCTTCTGTTCCTCAACACTATTAAGAGCCCTACCATTAGCCCTATACTCTACACATTTATTGTTCCTGCCAAAGTGCATTACCTCACACTTTTCCACATTAAACTCCATTTGCCACCTCTCGGCCCAGCTCTGCAACTTGTCCAAGTCACTCTGTAAACTATAACACCCCTCTTCACTATCTACCACTCCACCGACTTTGAACTGTGGGAGAAAACCGGAGCACGTGGAGGAAATCCACGCAGACACAGAGAGAATGTGCAAACTCCACAGAGACATCTGAGATTGGAATGGAACCCAGGTCCCTGGTGCTGTGAGGTATTAGTGCCAATCACTGCGCCACCGTGCCAGAATCATAATTTTAACATTTCCAGCTTAAAGTATTCTTAAAATTGCTGCTGCAAATATTTCCAGTTGGCTTTCCCTGACTCTTGCAGATCTCAGTGCTAAATATGAATCTCTTGTAATTTATACAACGGTGTAGAGTTATTAAAATTCAATCTGGTGGAATTTGAGAAGAATGGTAGGATATTTAAAATCATGCATGGTATTTTTAATCCATCAATTGCAATTAAGTTGTGCTGCAAGGTTGAGTTTAAGAAACAATAACAGTTTGACATTGATGAAAATTATATTCTTGTGTAATATTTTGAAAAAAACTACTCGGCACTAAGGCCTTCTGCCTGCATAAATTAAAGAAATGAGTCTCCAAAGGGAAAAAATAAACAGCATATCCTGACACTGAGAGGGCTGGACAGAGGGTCACCTTGGCAAGGAACACTTTGTTGTTTTAAAAATAATATATACTTTGAAATGGTAATCTGTTTACAAGCGTCAAGGGTAAAGGAGCTGGACACACAATATGATAACTGATAATGAGAGAATATACGACAAGTTCGTCAACACAGAGAGATAGTGGCCTAATGGTGTTATTACTAGATTCTTAATCCAGAAATTCAGCAAATATTCTGGAGACCCGGGTTCGAATTTCACCATGGTATATGGTAGAATTTGAACTCAGTTAAAAATATCTGGAATTACAAATCTATTAACGACCATAAAGCCATTGTTGTTGTCAGGAAAAACCCATCTCGTTCACTAATGTCCTTCATTGAAACAAATCTACCATCCTTACCTTGCCTGGTCTACACATGACTCCAGACCACAGCAATGTGATTGACCCTTAACCACCCTCTGAACAAGAGCAACTAGGAATGGACAATAAATACTGGCCTAACCAGTGACACTCATGACCATGAATGAATTAAAAAATACACCTGAACAGAGAAATGACTGATCCACACTGCAGATTGTGAACAGGAATTTGGGAGGTAAGCAAGACAGAACCATGCTGAACAGAATTGACTCTTTGCGATCAAAGTCAACCAGAAACAAAAGAATTTCCAGCACAGGAAATAGCCTCCAGGTGAGAGCAATTCATAATTCAGGTTGGTAAATCGGGTCTCAAGGTAAGGAGTTTGATTAATTTGGACTGAGTCAAGAGAAATCACTTCACTGAGTCTTGTGAATCTTTGGAACTCTCCATTCGGAGGGTTATGGACGCTCCATCGTTGAATAGGTTTGTTTTTGGTTTTTCAGGGAATTGAAGGACATGAAGAACAAGCAGGGAATTGGAGTTGAAGCCTAAGATCATCCATGATCATATTTCTATAATTCTTGGGGCTAAAGCATTCAAAGGATTTTGGGGGGAAGGCAGGATCCCCATGATTAGAGCTGCACAGTGGCACAGTGATTAGCACTGCAGCCTCACAGCTCCAGGCACCTGAGTTCGATTCCCAGCTTGGGTCATTGTCTGTGATGAGTCTGCATGTTCTCCCCATGTCTGCGTGGGTTTTCTCTGGGTGCTTCGGTTTCCTTCCAAAGTTTTGCTTGTTAGGTGCATTGGCTGTGTTGAATTTCCTTTAATGTTCTAGGATGTACAGATTAGCAGGATAAATATGTGGCGTTACGGGGAGAGGGCCTAAGTGGGATTGTTGTCAGTGCAAGCTTGATGGGCCTAATGGCCTCCTTCTCCACTGTAGGGTTTTTATGATTCAATGATCATATATTGAATTTAATGCTCAATAATAATCATCATGAATGGCAGAGCAGCCTCAAAGGGCCAAATAGCCTTCTATTTTCTGTTTCTGTACCTCTCTGGGAGGGTTGGTAGAGGCAGGTTGCCTTACATCCTTTAAAAAGTATCTGGATGAGCACTTGGCACATCATAACATTCAAGGCTACGGGCTAAGTGCTGTCAGATGTGATTAGGTGGGAGTTCAAGTGTTTCTAATGTATCAATGCAGTCTCGATGGGCAGAAGGGCCTCTTCCACGCTGTATGATTCTCTAATTGGCAATGGGCTCGATGGGCTGAATGGCCTAACTCTGTCCCTATTTCCTGTGTTCCAAATTAGAAATAGATGGCTGATTGAAGAAGAGGACAATGGAGAGAAGGAGTCAAAGGAATAGCCCAGATGGAGCAAAAATACCAGTGCAAAACTGAGTAGGCTAAATGTCCTGTTTCTCTAGGGGTGCGTACTGTAATTTTAGCTGCACCCTTGCTTCCTACCATCTGTTACACTTGAACTGTTATTCTATTCAGACTTGAACAGAATAAGCAATTGCACTAGCAAAGTTATAAGATTATTAAATTCTGGAACAAGTTTTACCGAACAATGTTATAAATAGCATGCTGATAGTTGAAGGACAGGGAAATAATATCATACAAGACTCATCAATGAAAAGTAAAACTCATAAACTGATCTTTTCCAATACAGTTGCATCCTCATGTTATCAAAATATCCATTGACGTGACCAGCGTTGGACTGGGGTAAACACAGTAAGAAGTCTCACAACACCAGGTTAAAGTCCAAAGCGTTCATTTGGTAGCAAAAGCCACTGGCTTTCAGAACGCTCCGAAAGCTATTGATTTGTGCAATCAAATAAACCTGTTGGACTTTAACTTGGTGTTGTGAGACTTCTTACTATCAAAATATCTCACAGGAAACTCAATCCTTCCAATTCAGTTTGTGTCTTATCATTGTTGTACGAGGAGTGGTTGAGGACTTCCTGCATGTATTCCTTGGAGTTTAGAAGCTGAGAGGGAATCTTATTGAAACTTACAGGATACTGCGAGGCCTGGATAGAGTGGACAAGGATAGGATGTTTCCCCCAGCCCAACCTCAGGTTAAAGGGACAATCCTTTAAAACAGAGATGGGGAGGAATTTCTTCAGCCAGAGAGTGATGAATCTGTGGAACTCTTTGCCATACAAGGTTGTGGAGCCAGCTCATTGATGTCTTTAAGACAGAGATAGATAGGTCTTGCTTAATAAGGGGATCAGGGGTAATAGGGAAAAGGTGGAAGAATGGAGATAAGAGAAATATCAGCCATGATTGAATGACAAAGCAGATTCAATGGGCTGAATGGCCTAATTCTGTTCCTTTGCTCAGAATCTTATAGTCTTATTGTCTTATAAATGACATCGAGCTTCATTCCTTACTTTGAACTATGAGATCAAAGGTTTACGGATCTAGTTTTCTAGATGATATTTAATTTGATTTATTATTGTCACAGATATTGGAATACAGTGAAAAGTATTGTTTCTTACACACTATAGGGACAAAACATACCATTCAGGAGTACATAGGGAAGAAGAAAAGTAGAGGGTGTAGAATGTAGTGCTACAGTCATAGCTTGGGTGTAGAAAAGAGCAAATTAATATGTAAGATAAAATCATAACACTGCAGATGCTAACATTTGAAACAAAAACAGAAAAATGCTGGAAAATGTCAGCAGGTCTGGCAGCATCTGTGGAGGGAAAATGCAGCTAATGTTTTGAGTCTAGATGACCCTTTGTTAGTGTAAGATCTTCACAGATGCTGTCAGACCTACTGAGGTTTTCCAAATTTTTTCTGTTTTTATTTCAGTTTGATATATGGTAGGTCCATTCAAAAATCTGACAGCAGCAGAGAAGAAGCTGTTCTTGAATCGGTTGGTCTGTGATCTCAGACTTCTGTATCTTTTTCATGATAAATGAAGGTGGGGGAGAGAACGTGGGGGTGCACGGGATCTTTAATTATGTTGGCTATTTTGCCGAGGTAATGGGAAGTGTAGACAGAGTCAATGGATGGGAATTGAATTTTTTACATCATCCCCAACCTTGCGCTCTCAATCTCTTTCTCTACTTATTCGACCCGAGAAAGACTATCCTTCTCTTTCACCCAGACAGGTTCATCCAGGAGACTAAAGGTTATACATTCCCTGAAAAATAGACACAATGTTCTAGTCCCTGCTCATACCTTGAGCGCTGATCAGAAATTTGAAGTTCTCAACCATTTCCACTTCATCCACATTGATGTAGAAAGGGGTAGGTTCTCCACTATGCTTCCTGAAGTCAATGATATTTCTTCTATTTTACTGACATTGAGGGAAAGATTATTGTTGTTGCACCAGTTCATCAGATTTTCTCCCTCTAGTTTCAAGTTTTTATTTATTAGTACGCTTACACTCACACTGCAAATGAAGTTACTTGAAAATCCCCGAGTCGCCACATTCTGGTGCTTTCTCAGGGACATTGAGGGAGAATTTAGCATGGCCAATTCATCTAACCTGCGCATCTTTTAGACTGTGGCAGGAAACCGGAGCACCTGGAGGAAACCCATGCAGGGAGAATGTGTAAACTCTATACAGACAGTGACCCAAACTGGGAAACGAACGTGGGTCCTCGGCGCTTGAGGGAGCAGTGCTGACCACTGTGCCACTGTGCCGCCCTTTTACTTGTACTCCATCTCATCATTGTTTGAGATCCAACCCACTACAGTGGTGTCACCAGCAAACTTGAAAATGGAGCTGGAGGAGAATTTGACCAGACAGTCATTGACGTATAAGTGATTTTTCACACTGTTTCAAGGCTTTAATGGTGACTCCTTGACATTAGAAGTTTCAAGATTCCCTTAATGAGATTCTTCCTATGAATCTCTCGATAATCATTGGTACTATTGAAATATTAGCAATAAAAACTGATCATGGACGGATGAACTTATGCCTGTAATGCAGTGCATAATGTATATAAGAATGTACATACAATAATATACATTCTCTCTTCCACCTTACAAAAGTCTAAGAGTCCACCTTACAAAAGTCTAAAAGTCCACCTTACAAAAGATACAAAAGTCTAAGGTCAACCGACTCAAGAATAGTTTCTTCCCTGCTGCTGTCAGATTTTTGAATGGACCTACCTCGCACTAAGTTAATCTTTCTCTACACCCTAGCTATGACTGTAACACTACATTCTGTGCTCTCTCCTTTCCTTTTCTATGAACAGTATGTTCAATTCGTATAACATGCAAGAAACAATTCTTTCCACTGTAATACATGTGATAATAATAAATCAAATTAAATTTATAATGATAGGCTCTGGGTTATTTGATATCCTATATCCTGCTTTGTGAACACACTTCTGCTTAAGTGCTTACCTGCACAGGTGAACTGAACAAGATTATATTCACTCACTTAACCCTTATGTTCCTACAATGATCAAACTGGCAAATTCAACAGTGGCCAATCAGATTTAGTCTCTGTGTGCCTTGTGTACATTTGCACCACATTATAGGCATAACTGTAATCACAAAATGCAACAAAAATTAATCTACTACACTGTCAATGGTGGCTTTGCAGTTCATTCACACATCTTTGATTTTGATGAATTGTACTAAAATTTGTTAAATGCTCCTATCTGATACAGTAGAAAATCCTGGGATAGAATATTTGTATATAGCACTGCCCATTCTCACACTCTGACACAGGGATATAGGAATTGCTAGACAAGAAAGCACCAAAGTCTATCTATTTTGACTATCGTGATATTCCCGTGGTAACAATAATGGGTCATTAATTAATCATAGTGACCAATTAGCCAATCATATATCAGTGCTTAGGCAGGAAAACACACGAAGTTATAGGGATAGGGCAGAGGGGAGGGACTGAGTGGGATGCTCTTTCAGAGAGTCAGTGCAAACATGATGGACCAAATGGCTTCTTGCTGCACTGTAGGATTTCCATGGTTCTATGGTTCAAAGTATACAGGTTGTAGAGATGCCGGTGTTGGGCTGGGGTAAACGCAGTAAGAAGTCTCTCAACACCAGGTTAAATCCAACCATTTTATTTGATAGTAATCCCACAAACTTTTGGGAGTGGTTTTCCTTCTTCAGGTATGTGGGAGGTTCTGATCAGAGGAGGGCATACAAAGTCACACACAGTTTACAGAATACTGGTTAAAATGCAAGTCTTTACAGCTAACCTGCTATTCAAGCCCATGTAAACCAATTGATGGCCTGAGGTCAGGGATAGTGCACTCTAAAAACAAAGGACAAATGCCACCCCAAACAACTCCTGTGGATATTTTATCAGCTCCCTCCCTTCTCCCTCCCCAAATGCTTGTCACACTGAAAAGGTTTACCAGGATGTTGCCTGGTATGGAGGGTGTTAGCTATGAAATGAGAATGAGTAGACTAGAGTTGTTCTCCCTGGAAAGACAGAGGTTGAGGGGCGACCTAATAGAAGTTTATAAAATTATGAAAGGCATAGATAGGGGAAGCTTTTTTCCAGGTGGGAAATGACAAACACAATGGGTCACAGGTTTATGGTAAGGAGGGGGCAAGGTTCAATACAGATATGCAGAGGACGTTTTTTTACTCAAAGGATGATGGGGGCCTGGAATACATATCAAGAAAGGTGGTTGAGACAGACACGCTAAGTTCATTTAAGACTTATCTAGATAGCCACGTGAACAGTCTGGGAATAGAGGGATACAAACAGATGGTCTGGTTAGGAGCACATGATCGGTCAAGGTTTGTTGGGCCAAAGGGCCTGTTTCCCATGCTGTTTTGTTCTTTGTTCAGGCTTAGAGGCCCAAAAGGCCTATTACTGTGCTGTATTGTTCTTTGTTCTTTATTCACGGGTCTCACAGAAGGTCTATCTTTTAACTTGGCTTTCCAATCTCAACTCTCAAAGAACTTGCCTTAGAATCCCATTTCAATCAACTCTTTTACTAGGGCAACTTCAACAAGGATCCATCCTCAGGATTTCAGTCTCTCCCTCTGAAGTTTCTCTCTCCTGGATCACCAAGTGTACTCAAGTTTCATCTTCCACACACTCCTTCATCTATTTACCTGCATCGGTAGAATGTCATTAGATAGAAAATAGATAGAAAAGGTGAAGGCGCATGGTATACAGGGCCAGGTATGTAGATGGGTTGAGAACTGGCTTGGGAGGAGGAGACAGCGGGTCGCAGTGGAAGGCTCTTTTTCCAACTGGAGGTCTGTCACTAGTGGTGTGCTACAGGGCTCTGTACTAGGACCCCTTCTATTTGTGGTTTATATAAATGACTTGGAAGAGGGGGTAGGTGGTGTGATCAGTAAATTTGCTGATGACACTAAGATGATTGGATTGGCAGGTACAGGAGCAGTGCCTGGCAATACAACATTACATAGATAGGCTGGTAGACTGGGCAGATAGATAGCAAATGGAATTTAATCTGGATAAATGCGAGGTGATGCATTTTGGCCGGAATAATGTAGAGGGGAGTTATAGGATAAAAGGTAAAACTATCCGGAGTATAGAGACGCAGAGAGACCTGGGGGTGCAAGTTCACAAGTTTCTGAAGGTGTCAGTACAGGTGGAGAATGTGGTAAAATAAGTGTATGGTATGTTAGCCTTCATAGGAAGGGGTATAGAATACAAGAGTAGGAGTCTGATGTTGGAGGTGTATAGAATGTTGGTTAGTCCTCATCTGGAGTACTGCGTCCAGTTCTGGTCGCCGTACTACAGGAAGGATGTAGAGGCCCTGGAGAGAGTGCAGAGGAGATTTACCAGGATGCTGCCCGGTACGGAAGGGCTGTCTTACGAGGAAAGATTGAAAACACTGGGGTTGTTTTCCCTTGAAAGACGTCGGCTGAGAGGGGATCTTTTAGAGGTATATAAGATTATGAGGGGTATAGATAGAGTAACTGGTGGTAAGCTTTTTCCACCATTAGAAATGGATAGAACGAGGGGTCACGGGCTCAGGGTGAGGGGGGGCTATGTATAAGACGAATATTAGAGGCCAGTTTTTCACACAAAGGGTAGTGGGGGTGTGGAATGCACTGCCGAGTAAGGTGGTGGGAGCAGGCACGCTACAGTTGTTTAAGGGTCTCTCGGACAGCCACACGAGCGGTCTGCAGATAAAGGGATATAGCAGGACGGTTTGAATATCGGGAGGAGCAAATAGTAGTAGACTATCTTTTAGTTTCGTCTCAGGAATGTCTTAGTTTTTTTTAGCATGTTTAATTAAGTCTTATTTGTTTCCGCAGGCAATTCGGTCCACCTTGTTGACCAACAAGGGGCATGCATGCGACATGTCGTGCGAGAGCTGCTCTTGGAGGTTGCTTCAGGAGTTGCCTAGTGCTTCACGTCGTCAGTGTATGCTTAAACTGGACCATCTGTTGGGCAACATGACAGCTCAGAGACTATCGCTGTTGCTGTGCTGACACATGGATTTGGGCCTGTGTCTGTGGGAGTTTGCGCGTTCTCCCCGTGGTTGCGTGGTTTCCTCCGGGTGCTCCGGTTTCCTCCCACATCCCAAAAATGTGCTCTTAGGCTGATTGGGTAACAAATTGTCCCTATATTGGTCCCTATATGGGAATCTTCCACAATAGGCATAGCCTAAAGTCAAGGATATGTCATTAAGATGTTAGGACGGCGGCGTGGGCTCGTTTGGCTGAAGGATCTGTTTCCCGTGCTGTGTTGCTCTTTGTTCTTTGTTCTTGTTCTTTGTCACTGCTTCACAGGCTCATGGTAAGGAGTTACGGATTTTTGGCTGTCTTCATGGAATCCAGTTTTTCTTTGGCCTTATTTGATTTAAGTCTGATTGCTGCATTTTCTCAGTTAAACAAGGGGTCTCCCTTGACTCCTCAGCCTTAATTTCGCTGAACAGGATCTGTTCACAATCCCTGATCTTGCTCCTTGATGCAGTTGTTGCCTTGTCGTACAGGATGGTCTTGGACAGCGTCCCTGCCTCTGAGCCAGAAGCTTCAGATTTGAGCCCAACCCCAGGAGTTGATGCCCAAGGAAGGTGCGTTCATAACCATGGCCAACAGGCTTAGTACCAATCAATTATATCCTTCCAACGCACATCATTGGTAGGCTATAAGAGAGAGATTCCTGTATGTTTGATGTGGAGTGACAACCCCTCAAGCTTTAAGCCTTTGACCACAAGCTAACGACCTGTTACAAGGAAAAGAAAAATGCCATGGCAACAGATGGAAGTCTTCCTTGTGCCCCACTAGATGTGGGAAGAGAAATAACAACAAATAAGTAAAATAGCATCACTGGTCCCACAAGAAACATAGCATTGGACCATTCAAGCCTGGAGGTTTGTTCTAAAACTTGATTAGATTGCACTGATCTATATTTGTCACTGAAAGTGTAGCAGGCAGCAAAGAAGGGAAATGATATGTTAGCCTTCATAGTGAGAGGATTTGAGTACAGGAGCAAGGATGTCTTGCTGCAATTGTACAGGGTCTTGGGAAGTCTATACTGGATTATTGTGTGCAGCTTTGATCCCCTTATCTGAGAAAGGATGTTCTTGCTCTAGAGGGACTTGATATCTAGATAAATATATTGTAAATGGCTGTCACATCAGCACCCACTGTTTGCTTCAATGCAAACAGTATAACATATGAAACAGATGAACTGAGAGCCTGAATGACTGTATGGATTTATGATGTCATTGCAACTACAAAGACATGGTTAAAGGAGGGACAAGACTGGTAGCTTAACATTCCAGGATATCATTGTTTTAGATAGCGTGGAAACAAAAGGAGTAAGGGAGAGGTTGCATTGCTGATTAGGGAGCAGATCACAGCTCTATGGAGGAAGGACACACTGGAGGGATCTTGCAGTAAGGCATTAGGACTGAGCTCAGGAATAGGAAGGTTGAAATCACAATCTTGTGAATGTTCTGTAGACTTCCCAACAGCCCACAGGAGACAGAGGAACAGTTGGGTAATCAGATACTGAACATCAGTGAAAAAAGCAGAGTTGCTGTGTTGAGTGACTTTAACTTCCCCTAAATTGACTGGGATTCCATTACAGAAAGGAGCTCAGATGGAGAGCAATCTGTTAGATCTGTCCAGGAGGACTTTTTGATACAGTCTTTTTAACAACCAAGAAGGGGGCCATATTAGACTTAGTACTGGGGAATGAGCTGGCCAGGTGATCAGTGTTTCATTGGGGGATTATTTTGGGCTTAGCGAACATAATTGTATGAGTGGTCCTAAGGTGAGGGTTCTTTTACTGGGCGAGAGTCAATTACATCCAAATTAGACAGGAACTGGGGAATGTGGACTGGGAATGGCTATTTGAGGGAAAATTCACACTTGACGTGTAGCTGCTAAAAGCCAGTTGATTGAAGTGTGGGGCAGATATGTCCCAGCAAAAATGATGGATAGAAATAGGAGGATTTGGGAACCATGGATGACAAGGAAAATTGCAAGCTTAGTCAGAAGGGAAAAGGAAGTACGATAGGTCCAGGCATTAAAAACTGACAAAGCCCTTGAGGATAGAACATAGAACATAGAACATAGAACATTACAGCACAAACAGGCCCTTCGGCCCACAAGTTGTGCCAAACACATCAAAACCTACCCAGCCATAGACCTATCTATAACCCCCAATTCCATTGGATCCCATATACTCATCCAGAAGTCTTTTAAAAGACCCCAGCAAGTTCGCCTTGACCACCACCGACGGCAGCCGATTCCATTCACTCACCACCCTCTGAGTGAAAAACTTTCCCCTAGCATCCCCTCTGTACTTGCTTCCCTGCACCTTAAATCTGTGCCCTCTCGTAGCGACCATTTCAGCCCTGGGAAATAGTCTCTGAGAGTCCACCCTATCTATTCCTCTCAACATCTTGTAAACCTCTATCAGGTCACCTCTCAACCTTCGTCTCTCCAGGGAGAACAGTCCCAGCTCCCTCAACCGTCTTCATAAGGCATGCCTCCCAATCCAGGCAACATCCTTGTAAATCTCCTCTGCACCCTTTCAATAGCTTCCACATCCTTCCTAAAGTGAGGCGACCAGAACTGCGCACAGTACTCCAAGTGTGGTCTGACAAGGGTCCTATAAAGCTGCAACATTACCTCCTGACCCCTGAACTCAATCCCTCGATGAATGAAGGCCAGTACACCATAAGCTTTCTTAACCACATCCTCCACCTGGGAGGCCGATTTGAGAGTCTTATGGACCTGGACCTCAAGATCCCTCTGCTCTTCCACACAGCTAAGACCCCTACCTTTGATAGTGTACTCATTCATCCCGTTGGATCTGCCAAAATGGACCACAACACATTTATCCGCGTTGAAATCCATCTGCCACTTCTCCGCCCAGTCTTGCATTCTGTCGATGTCATGCTGCAACTTCTGACATCCCTCCAGACCATCCACAACACCACCGACCTTCGTGTCATCGGCGAACTTACTCACCCATCCCTCCACTTCCTCATCCAGGTCATTTATGAAAATGACAAACAGCAAGCGTCCTAGAACTGATCCCTGGGACACTCCACTGGTGACCGACCTCCAAGCAGAAAAAGAGCCATCCACAACCACCCTCTGCCTTCTGCAGGCAAGCCAGTTCTGGATCCACAAGGCCAAAGCCCCTTGGATCCCATGCCCTCTCACCTTCTCAAGAAGTCTTGCATGTGGGACCTTGTCAAATGCCTTGCTGAAGTCCACGTACACCACGTCCTCTGCTCTTCCTTCGTCAATGTGTTCAGTCACATTTTCGAAGAACTCAATTAAGCTCATAAGGCACGACCTGCCTTTTACAAAACCATGCTGACTATTTCTAATCAACCTAAACTTCTCCAAATGCTCGTAAATCTTGTCCCTCAGTAGTCTCTCCATCAGCTTACCAACCACTGAGGTCAGACTCACCGGAAGGAATAGGAAGGAATTTAAACACGGAATTAGGAGGGCTGAAAGGGGCCATGAAATATCTTTAGCAAACAGGATCAAGAAGGATCCCAAATCTTTTTATGCATATATTAGGAGCAAGAAGAAAGCAAGAAAAAGACTCAAGGACAATGGAGGGTAATTATGCATGAAGCTACAGGAAGTGGATGTGATCCTTAGTGAGTACTTTGCATCAATATTCACCAAAGACAAGCACATGACTGATGTTGCGGTCAGGGATAGATATGCGACTGCTCAAGAGAATGTCAATATATCGAAAGAAGTGTTGAGTATGCTAAATTGCAGGAAGGTAGGCAAATCCCCAGGGCCGGATGGGATCTGTCCCAGGTTATTGTGGGAGGCAAAGGGAGTAATAGTTAGGGCATTAACAGATATCTTCACATCCTTTTTGACCACAGGTGAGGTTCTAAAAGACTGGAAAAGGGCCAATGTTGTTCCTTTGTTTCAGAAATGAAGCAGGGGTAATCCAGGAAATTATAGGCTGGTGAGCCTGATGTTAGTAGTGGGGAAGCTTTTGGAGAAGACGCTGAGGGACAGGATATATGCACGTTTGGAAGAAAATGGACTGGTTAGTGACAGGCAGCATGGTTTTTATACAGGGAAGATCACGTCTCACCAATTTGATCGAGATTTTTGAAGAGGTGACAAAGATAATTGATGAGGGGAGGGCTGTGGATGTAGTTTATATGGACTTTAGTAAGGTGTTTGACAAGGTCCCACATGGCAGACTGGTCCAAAAACTAAAATCACATGGAATTTGGGGTGGGCTGGCCAGATGGATACAGAATTGGTTTGACAGAGAGTAGCGGTGGAAGGGTATTTTCAGAATGGAGGTCTGTAGCTAGTGGTGTTCGGCAAGAATCAGGCTGGGACTTCTGTTGTTTGCAATTGTAATAAATACATATGATCTGGAGAAAAATGTAATGGTCTGATTAATAAGTTTGCAGATGGCACGGAGATTGGTGGTGTTGCTGAAAGGGGATTGTGACAGAATACAACAGGATACAGATAGATTGGAGACTTGGGCACAGAAATGGCAGATGGAGTTTAATCCAGCCAAATGCAATGTGGATCAAATTTAAATGTGAATTATACTGTAACTGGCAGAACTGTTAGGAATATTAATATACAGAGGGATTTGGGCGTGCAGGATCATAATTTCTTATAAGTAGCAACACAGGTGGCCAAGATGATTAAAATGGTATCACAGAATCAGCAAATTCCTACAGTGCAGAAGGAGGCCATTTGGTCAATTGAGTCTGCACTGATCACAACCCCACCAAGACCCTATTCCCCACATATTTACCCTGCTAATACCCCTGACATTAGAGTCATTTTTGCATGGCCAACCAACCTCACATGCACATCTTTGGACTGTGGGAAGAAACCAAAGCATCTGGAGGAAACCCACGCAGGCATTTTGCAAACTCCACCTAGACAATGCCCAAGGCTGGAATTGAACCTGGATCTCTGGTGCTGTGAAACAGCAGTGCTAACCACTGTGCCACCATGCTGCCCTATGGCATTTGGCATACTTGCCTTCATTAGCTGAGACACTGAATGCAAGAGCTGAGAAATCATGCTGCAGCCATATAAAATCTTGATTAGGCTGCATTTGGAGTATCGTGTGTAGTTCTGTTCACCACACTACCACAGGCTTTGTAGAGAGTGCAAAGAAGGTTCATCAGGATGTTGCCTGATCTCGAAGGTGTTGGCTATAGAGGAGCAGTTGAGTAAACTAGGATTGTTCTCATATGAAAGATAGGGGTTGAGGAAAGACCTGATAGAGGTCTACAGAATTATAAGAGGCAGGGTGGAAAGTCAAAGGCTTTTTTGTAGGGTGGAAGCATCAGTTACAAGGGGGACAGATTCAAGGCGAGAAGGGAAAAGTATGAGGGAAATGTGTGGGGGAGATTTTCATGCAGAGAGTGGTGGGTATCTGGCATGCGCTGCCAGAGGAGGTGGTAGAAGCAGGCATATTAGCATCATTGAAGAGGCATCTGGATGGTTGCACGAATAGAGAGGAAATAGAAGGATATGGACTGAGTAAGGGCAGAAGGTTTTATTTTAATTTAGTTATGGCATCATGATCGGCATGGGTTTGGAGGGGCCAGAGGGCCTGTTCCTGTACTGAACTTTACTGTGTTCTTTGTTCTTTGTCTATCCGCTGTGGGGGAATGTCTTGGAGAATTTGCTCACTAATTGCATGTTAATTATTAAAATGAGGTTTCTACAGTCATGCAATGTGTTTCACTCCACTCGGCTGGCGAGGGGCCCAGAAGATTGGAGCTTAGAAACTCACTGGTGTGAATCCCATTCTCCAGACTTTGAGGGCATGCCGCTATTTCCATAGATAGAGATTGCAGGCTCAGAGTTATCCAAATGGGACGGCTTTTCCTCCTTGAGGAGTGAAAGTTTGAGGAAATTCTCGACTCTGCCTGCCTCAGAGGAAAGTGTCCGCAGGGGCAGAATTTTCAGTGTTTTAGGGAGGGGCAGGTCTTTGGGAGGAGAGGTGTTTGGCATTTGGACGTGAGCCAGAGTGGGAGTTGGACTCAGGTGAATCAACCAGGGAAAAGGTTCAGAGACTTTCTCAGGAGGCTAATGGGGAATAGAAGGATATCAATGGTTGGTTTAGATAGGTAAATGTGATCGGTGCAGGCTTGGAGGGCTGAAAGGCCTGTTTCTAAGTTCTATTGTTCTTTATTCTTTGATGAAGAAAATTTGGCATGTCAACTACGACACTCATCAACTTTTATAGATGCACTATAGAAAGCATTCTTTCTCGTTGTATCACAGCTTGGTATGGGCTCCTGCTCTGCCCAAGACCGCAAGGGACTATAAAGGATTGAGAATGTAGCCCAATCTATCACTCAAACCAGCCTCCCATCCATTGACTCCGTCTACATTTCCTGCTGCCTCAGAAAAGCAGCAGCATAATTAAGAATCCATGTACCTCAGATATTCTCTCTTCCACTTCTTCGTCGGGAAAAAAATCTGAGAATATGTACCAACTGACTCAAGAACAGCTTCTTCCCAGCTGCTGTCAGACTTTTTAATGGACATACCTCGCATTAAGTTGATCTTTCTTGACACCTTAGCTGTGACTGTAACACTACATTCTGCACGCTCTCCTTTCCTTCTTATGTATGGTATGCTTTGTCTATATAATACGCAAGAAACTGTACTTTCCACTGTAAACTAATACATGTGACAATAATAAATCAAATCAAAAAATCACATATAAGGTGCAGATTTGGACTGTTGAAAATGTTAGCCCTGGTGTTGCGGGTTTTGTTGCAATTAAAATAGAAAATGAAATATCTTCCAGTTCCTACCGCACACACCCTCTCATCCCCTCCGCACACAGCCCATGCCACTCTCATACACTCAGACTCCTATAGCCCCTTTGTGTCAAGCCATGCCCCCTACCTGATCCTGATGGCCCTCTCGATGTAGGTGATGCCAAGATGTGCGTGCCCTCCAAAAGACTCCACATGGCAACTTTCAATCCCTCTCCTGCCACGAAATTGACCGCTGTGTCAGGGAGATTTAGTAGGGTAAATTTGCTGGGTTATAGGAACAGGGCCTGGATGGGATTGTGGTCAGTGCAGATTCGATGGGCCGAATGACCTCTTTCTGCACTGTCGGGATCCTAAGATTCTATGAATCTATGAAATCTGCATCTTTACCTGGTTTGACTGACATGTGAGTCCGGAGCCATCGCAATGTGATTGACTCTCAACTGTTTTTTAGAATACAGGGCAGTTAGGGACAGACAATAATTGCAATAAGTGCAGATAGTTTGCAAGAAGGGCTTGCATTTATGCAACTACCTTCCCAAGGAGTAGCTCATAAGCCGTTACCACACAACTCATTATTTCTGAAACGTGGTGACAGTACTTGTCTGCACACTTTGCACACGTCAAGGTCCCACTCTCAGCAATTGAGGGAAACAGTGACTTACACCGCATTGCCCGCTGATGGAGTGAGCTCCCCCTCCCGTCCCCCCGCAATTCTTTCATCGACACTTACACGCGAATCTCCAATGGTTGCCCCCACTAGCGAAGTGTCTATGAAATTTAGTGTGTAACCCAGAGGATGATACCTCTATGTTCTCCGCGTTCGAGCAGGCTGCTCTTTTGAACCTTGCACTGTAATTTGGGAATAATTAAAGTCAGAGACTGGAATTTTTGAGAGGCAGTCTTGCCCAAGAGGCACGTACTTATTAAAAATTTATGTTAAGCCCTACCCAGACTCTACATGAAGCCTCGTGTCGTTAGCCCGGGATGCGGGGAGAGCGGCAAAGTGGATTGATTGGGAGCCTGAAACGCATTGTGGAGGTTATACTGCGAGATACCATCAAGTTACTCTGTTTGTTAAACCTCTGCAGTTGGGGTTGAATTATTTGTGTTTTCCTGAATTGAATCCATTAAGTTAGAACAATTGTAAAATGTTTGAGGGGGAGGTTATTTTTTTTACACACACTGACACATCCCAAATCCTTTGCAGCTGGGGGAAATGAATCTACATCTAAATTCTCAAAATTAAAACCATGTAGACAGCCATGGGACAAAATGAAAGAAATTGATTTAGTCTTGGGTGATAATAAGTGCATCAGAAACCAGCCTTCACTGCTGGTTATCACTGTGGTTTTGTAGGCTGTCTCTCTTACTGCACTCTGCCCTGAAGACAGCTGCATTCTCACTGAAGAGCGAAGCTTCTATTTTTGAACTGCGCTAGTCATAGAAGTTACTTATCAGTGGACAAGCTTGTTTAGCTCAGAGCACTGAATGGTCTGGGTCATTGTCACTGCCAGCGCTGAGAATACCAATGGGACGTAAAGCAACTGCAGGCTGAGCTAAATCCGTTTACACCATAACCTTCACTTACGCAGCTACCTGTGCTGCATCCTGCCCTAGTACGTAGCACAGTAAGAAGTCTCACAACACCAGGTTAAAGTCTAACAAGTTTATTTGATAGTAAACCCAGAAGTTTTCAGAATGCTGTTCCTTCATCAGATGAGTGGAAAGTTCTGATCAGAGAAGGACATATAAAGGCACACATAGTTTACAGAATACAGTTTACAGAATGCGTGTATATGCCTTTCTGTGATCAGAGCTCCCCACTCACCTGACGAAGGAACAGCGTTCCAAAAGCTTGTGGGTTTACTATCAAATAAACTTGTTACACTTTAACCTGGTGTTGTTAGACTTCTTACTGTGTTTACCCCAGCCCAATGCCAGCATCTCCACATTGTGACTTGTGTGTAGCAGCCAGTTCCCACATCTGATACCAGTCAGTTTAGGAAAACTCTTGGCATCCCTTTGGTCTGGAGAATGGAACACTCCCATTAGCCAAGAGCACTGCTACGGTGGTGTAGTGAGTACGTTGCTGAACTCAAAACCTGGTGTGGGTGAGTTCAAATCCCACAACACCTGAGAATTCAATTTTTTTTCCAAAGCCTGGAACTAAAAAAGTTGCTATCGATTAACTTGGACATGAAAACAGTCAGCTTGCTATAGATGTCCAGATGTTTCACTCATGTCCCTTTTACAACAGCGCTAATGTGCATTTATATAGCACCTTTAACAGTGTACAAGACCCCAAAATGCTGCTCACTGGTGCTGTTTTAAACAAAAAAAAATCATTAATTTCACGGGGCATTAGCATCACTGACTGGGTCAGCAATTATTGTCTGTCCCTAACTGCCCTGTTTTCCAAAAAACAGTTGAGAGTCAATCACATTGCGATGGCTCCGGACTCACATGTCAGCCAAACCAGGTAAGGACAGCAGATTTCTTAGATTCATAGAATCTTAGAATCCCGACAATGCAGAAGGAGGCCATTCGGCCCATCGAGTCTGCACCGACTGCAATCCCATCCAGGCCCTATTCCTATAACCCAGCAAATTTACCCTACTAAATCTCCCTGACACAGGGGTCAATTTAGCACGGCCAATCAACCCAACCCGCACATCTTTGTGGACTGTGGGAGGAAACTGGAGCACCCGGAGGAAGCCCATGCAGACATGGGAAGAATGTGCAAACCCTACACAGACAGTGACCGGAAGGTAGAATTGAACCCAGATCCCTGGCACTGTGAGGCAGCAGTGCTAAGCATTGTGCTTCCATGCCATCCATGTGCCACTGTGCTGTCCTTTCCTCAAGGACATTAGTGAACTAGATGGGTCATTATGACAATCAACAATGGTTTCATGGTCATTTGTAATTTCGGATTTTTCAAATTTCACCATCTACCTTGGCAGGATTTTAATCCAGATCCCCAGTTCTGAATCTCTGGATTACTAGTCCAATGACAATACCACTGTGCCTTCCCCAGATGATTAAATTAGCAAACAAAATGTGTTACCAGTCTGCATTAGGAGCTATTAAAGTAGACCATCAAAAGCTTGATAGAGGTGGGATTTTATGCAGGGGTGGGGGGGGGGGGGGTGGGTGGTTAAACATTGCTGAATCCAATGGATGATGGAGGCGGTTTGGGGTGGGTGAGTGCTGTAATGCTTGACCCTTGGTTTCAAAGGTGAGTCTTAAAGGAGAGGTAGGTGCAGAGGTTTAGGGAGAGAATACTAAGGTAGTTGAAAGCACAGACATCAATGGCACAGGGTTGAAGTATAAAAGGACTGTGGGGGAAGGGGGTATTGTGGAGGGAGAGGCAGGGGAGAGACAGAGTGGGAGGGATCAAACTGTGGGATCCACAAGAGACCAGAATGAGATAAGTTGAGTTCTCGGGAGGTTGTAATATTGGAGGATATTACAGAAACAACAAGGAATGAGGCCAGGGTGGGATAAGAATTTTGAAATTAAGATACTGCATGACCGGAAAACAATGTGAGTCAGCGACTAGAGGGATAATTGGGCGACTGGGCCTTCGTGCGAGTTATGATTTAGGCAACAGAATTTGAAATGATTAAATTTTGCAGAGGATGGAATGAGGGGAAGACAGCCAGAGAAACATCAGAATAGTCAAGCCTACAAATCCCAAAGGCTCAGGAGAAGGTTTCCAATTCCAGATGAGTTCAAGTAGTGGAAAAGTCAGGAGGGTTTACAGCGATGGAAGTAAGTGGTCTTGATGAACAGGATAGATATGTGATTGAGACTGATGCTGGAGTTAAACAGGACTGAATTCTTGCTTTGGATTTCCACATTGTCACGGGGGATGCTAAGGATGAGTGATAATGATGGCCAGGATTCAATTCCAGGATTTCCAATTTTCACTCGGGCCTTTTTAAGGGTATGGAATGCTCCAGGTTCTGAGATGGCATCCTGCGCTCCCAGCCTGCCACTCTCCATTGCTGAAATGGGAGATTCAAATTCTTTGCAATTTGTGTAGATTCAGGCCAGCGAAGAGTCATAAAGATTATGGCCACCCACTTCCTACTCACCTTGTCCATACCTCTCATATTATGCCTCTTGCATATCCCTCCTCAGCCTTCCCTGCCCTAAAGAAAACAATACGAAGTCTCACAACACCAAGTTAAAGTCCAACACATTTATTTGGTGGTAAAACCTACAAGCTTTTGGAGCACTGGCCCTTCATCAGGTGAATAGAGAGTTCTGCTCACAAACAGGGCATATAAAGGCACCTTTATATGTGTATATGTGTGCCCTTATATGCCCTGTTTATGAGCAGAACTCTACTCACTTGACTAAGGAAAAGCATTCCGAAAGCTTGTGGGTTTTACTGCCAAATAAACCAGTTGAACTTTAACTTGGTGTTGTGAGACTTCTTACTGTGTTTACCCCAGTCCAACGCTGGTATCTTCACATCTAAAGAAAACAATCCAATCCTATCCAGTTCAAATGCTCCATCCCAGGCATCTTAACTGCCTCAAGAATGGCCTAACCTCAAAGGGCTGAATGGTCTACTCCTGTTCCTATTTGTTATGATCTTCAGTTCCTATTTCTAACGTTCTTATGGGCTGGAACCTTATGGGCCCCCTGGAATTGGTGCAGCCAAGGCTCACAGAGCAGAATTCTCGGCAAGGATATTTTCAACATCGCCCAAGTGAAATGGTAAAATCGTCTCAGCAAGCCACTCAGTGGCACTGAATCTGAGTACAACCCGGGATGGGCTATAAATTGAGGGGAAGCAATGGCCTAGTGGTATTATCGCTGGACTATTAATCCAGAAACTCAACCAATGCTCTGGGGGCATTGGTTCGAATCTCACCACAACAGATGGTGGAATTTGAATTCAATAAAAAAAATCTGGAATTAAAAACCCACTGATGGCCATGAAATCATTGATGGAAAAACCCATCTGGTTCACTAATGTCCTTTAAAGAACAGCACCTGAACAGGCTTTTCGGCCCTCTAACCCTGCACTAATCGTGCTGCCTGACTGAATTAAACCCCTTACCCTTCCAGGGACTATTCCAATCCTATTCGTGTATTTGACAAGACACCCCTTAAAAGCCATTACCATATCCACTTCCACTACCTCTCCCGGCAATGAGTTCCAGGCACCCACCACTCTCTGTGTAAAAGATCTGCCATCCTTACCTGGTGTGGCCTACATGTGACTCGAGGCCCACAGAAATCATACAGTGCAGAAGGAGACCATTCGGCCCATCGAGACTGCACTGACAACAATTTCACCTAGGCCTTTTCCTCGTGCATTTATCCTAGCATGACCGACCCCCCCCCACAATAAAAGGCAATTTAGCATAGCCAACCAACCTAACATGCACATCTGTGGAATGTCGGAGGAAACCGGAGCACCTGGAGGAAACCCATGCAGATACGGGGAGAATGTGTGAACTCCAGTGACCCAAGCCAGGATGTCAATGTGGTTGACTCTCAGCTGCCCTCTCAAGGGTAACTAGGGATGGGCAATAAACGTTGGCCCAGCCAGCAACGCCCATGTTCACAACTGCATAAAAAATTTACTAGGCTCATGTACCGAGAGTGGATTATATAAAAAACAAGCATCTGATGACCTTTTTTCTTTCCATCCCTGGGAAAGGAGAAAAACAGCAAGCAGTGTGAGGCCCTGATGACTGATGAGGCTCATACTGGATGCGCTCGGCGTTGCGTCTATTGTATCATTCATCATAGTAATTCTTTACTTAACTCATTTTACTTTAAGTTATTTTTATTGAGTGTTGTCACACACAATATCAGTCGGCTGTCTACAACTGAAGCTAAGCGAACATCAGATTAATGATGGGGACAAATTGTACAGAAACTCATCTGTCACAAATTTGATTACAGCCATTACTAATGCACCAAGTCGTTTACCAAAGATAAACTGAATTTAGTCAACAGTGAGTTACAGAGCCGCACAATAAATATATCTTTAAGCAGTTAAGCTCATTTTGGAGACAGAGGCACATCATGGTGATCTATACAGAATGTAATGCTGAAAATGATGTGTACTGTTGGTTAATACAATGTGTAACCCAACGGTGCAGAGGTACAACTCTCGCCTAATGTATCATCCGAGCTCAAATCTCAGGAGGCTTCACATTTGAGATGCAGCTGTACTTATGCGGGTGACTCCAATGTCAGTTCTAACCCATTACCACTCAGCAGAATAAAACCCACAGTTGGTAAACTGACAAGTCAGTCCTGACTTATTAAATGAAGGACAGCAAGTAATCATCCTGACTTGTTTATACTGCTTTAAAGTCGTGTTGTCAGTGGAGATCGATTTGGAAAGGGTTTGCTTGTAAATTCTGGGGCGAAATTCATTGCTGAAGTGGGTGAGCAAACTGCCCAGCTGACGTGAAGGCGAGTGAATTGCGGCCGCTGAGGCTTTCCGCGTGGCGGATTTGCAAATGTTTCAGTTGGTTTCGCTTCTAATCTTTTATTATACTTGTTGACTCGAGGGCTTCTCACGTGGTACTGTGTCTGTAAAATAGAACATGTCGGACCTGAGGTTGTTTCAGATGAGGTTGCAAGCTATTCAGTGTCCCTCCAGCCATGAGCATTAAATTCTTCCTGCAATTTTTGAAAGTCATAGAATCCCTACAGTGCAGAAGGAGGCCATTCGGCCCATCGAGTCTGCACACAACCGCAATCCGACCCAGGCCCTATCCCCATAACCACTCCCCCTCCCCCCCCTCCCACGTACTTATCCTTAGCTAGTCACCCTGACACTAACGGGCAATCTGACCTGGCCAATCCACCTAACTCGCATGTCTTTGGATCATGGGAGGAAACTGGAGCACCCAGAAGAAACTCTGCAGACATGGTGAGAGTGTGCAAACTCCACACAGACAGTGACCGAAGCCAAGAATCAAACCTGAATCCTTGACGCTATGAGGCAGCAGTGCCAGCCAGTAATGATGGGAACAGCATGAACAAGAGTGTTTGTAAGCCCAGTCAAAATGCCTACAAGTCACACAATGAAGGGAAACAGTCGGTTTTCTGAAATGTGATAATTTTGAGGTAAAGATAATTCCTTGACACTATCCGTAGGAGGCTTTTATTTTTGTTTTATTTGTTTCTGGGACATGGGCATCACTGTCAATTATTGTTCCCCTATGACCACCTTCAACTTATGGAACATATGGACTCGGGAGCTAGAGTAGGTGATTTGGCCCATCAAGATAGCTGCTGGAGACCCACCTGACTGACCACTGAGGCCTGGGAGGAGGATGTCACAGCGGTCAGTGCCCATGGGCTAGAGAGGAAGACAACAGTGCAATGCAGGAGATGAGTTCATGATCTAATCTCCACCGAGGGACTGAATTAATCTTCACTTTTTCCAATTTACATTGTATTTCTCTAAAGGGACTTTGGTATTATTGGCAAGTTGAAATTTCTAGAGGAACATAAGAATTAGGAGCAAGAGAAGGCAATTCAGCCCTTGGAGGCTGCTCCACCATTCAATATGATCATAGCTGATCTTAGAACATAGAACATAGAACAATACAGCACAAACAGGCCCTTCGGCCTACGAGTTGCGCCGATCACATCTACCAATCCACAGACCTATCTATAACCCCCTATCCTATTCTTTTCCATATACTCATCCAGAAGTCTCTTAAAAGACCCCAGTGAGTTTGCCTCAGCAACCTCCGACGGCTGTCGGTTCCATTCACTCACCACCCTCTGAGTGAAAAACTTACCCCTGACCCCTTTGTCAGGGGTAAAAACTTACCCCTTTGTATTTGCTTCCCTGCACCTTAAATCTGTGTCCTCTCGTAGTGACCATTTCAGCTCGGGGAAATAGTCTCTGAGAGTCCACCCTATCTATTCCTCTCAACATTTTATAAACCTCTATCAGGTCGCCTCTCAACCTACGTCTCTCCAGTGAGAAGAGTCCCAGCTCCCTCAACCTATCTTCATAAGGCCTGCCTCCCAATCCAGGCAGCATCCTTGTAAATCTCCTCTGAACTCTCTCAATAGCCTCTACATCCTTCCTATAATGAGGCGACCAGAACTGCGCACAATACTCCAACTGGGGTCTGACAAGAGTCTTATAGAGCTGCATCATTACCTCCTGACTCCTAAACTCTATTCCTCGATTAATGAAGGCCAGTACACCGTACGCCTTCTTGACCACTTCCTCCACCTGCGAGGCCGATTTAAGAGTCCTATGGACCCGGACCCCGAGATCCTCCTGCTCTACAACACAGCTAAGACTCCTACCCCTTATATTGTACTCCTTCATCCCATTATTCCTGCCAAAATGGACCACTACAACGCTTTATCTGCGTTGAAGTCCATCTGCCACTTCTCCGCCCAGTCTTGCATCAGTCTTACTCTGATCTCAACTCCTTTTGCCTCCCAGCTCCCTATTGTCCTTTATCCCGCTTCTCATCTGAAACGTATCTATCTCTTTCTTGAACCTGTTGATTGATTCTGCTTGACTGCACTCTGCGGCGATGAGTTTCATAGATTCACAGATTTTCCTCATGGAAAAGTCGTTTCTCTTCATCTCAGATTTGAACCTATCTCTTTTTGCTCTATATCAATGATCTCTTGTTCTAGACTGTCCCACAAGGTGAAACATCTGTTCAACATTTATCATATCAATCCCCTCTAGCAGTCATTGCCCCATCCCTAATTGCCCTTGACAAGGTGCCAAGTTGTTGCCTTATTGAACCTCTGCAGTGCTGTGCCGTCCTAGCGAGGGAATGGTGGGGTTTTCACTCAGTCACAGTGAGGGCACAGCTACAGGGTGGGCTGCAGGGCAACCTGCGGATACTGCTACTCCTGTGCATCTGCTGCCTTAGTCCTTTTAGCTGCCAGAGTTTGCAGGGTTGGAGGGTAAAGTGCACTTTGTATACAATATATGCATTACTACAATTCTGCATGGGTGCTGGATGAAGTGCCAATCAAGAGGGTTGTGTCCTGGATGATCCTCATTTTCCTGAGTGTTCTGGGAGTTGTGCTCATTCAAGCAAGTGAGAGATATTCCACCTGACTCTTGACAGATGACCAGGTTTTGGGGATGGATCCCTCTCTCCAATCACATTGTTTGTACCTGGAAAGACTTTCATTTCAACCATTCTTCCTATTCCAACCCGTAATGGGATTGAAGGTTATAGATAGGCCTAGGAGGTAGGGATATAATCAGTGCAATTTGTGGGCCAAAGGGCCTATTTGTGTTGTATGTTCTATGTTCTATATAATTATTTTGCAGTTGTGTCTTTGTTTATATGTGCCGTGTTCGTGAACTAACCTCCGCTCACCTGATGAAGGAGCAGCACTCTGCAAGTTCGTGATTCCATATAAACCTGTTGGACTTTAACCTGGTGTTGTGAGTCTTCTTATTAAGTTTTGGGGAGTCAGGCGGGTAGTTAGCTGTCACAGAATTAGCAGCCTGCGACCTGCTCTTCTGTTCGACATGTTTGCAATCCATCTGTCTGTCTTTGCTCGGGAGGAGGTGACCTGTAACAGCAGGGGGAGGAAGGAGGCAGGTGAGAGACTGGCAGAGCTCAGGCCTCTCGCTGAATTCAAACAGCCAGCTGCTGAGCTGAGTCAAGGTGATTAATGAGTGCCCGTGTTGAGCGAATCTCGGCACTCACTCATTCTCTCTTCTCTCTATTCTAGGTGCTGGCAGGAAGAGGACTAGGCTAGGCCAGACAGCTCCTAGTCAGCCCCATTAGCAGTATCAAGCACCTTCAGTTGTTTCTTCATCAAGATGACCATCATGGCATCAGAGGGTAGGGGGTTTTAGTTCAGTCGGGCAGCATGGTCAGTGCAGGCTTGGAGGGCTGAAGGGCCTGTTCCTGTGCTGTAATTTCCTTCGTTCTTTGTTTTTCTCTTTCCAGCTGAAGATTGTTGCAAATGCCTCTGATGTGCTTGAATGCACTTGAGGTCGAGGATATTTGTGTAGCCTCCACCTCCAGTGAGTTGCATAAAGACGCACCTCGATTAATGGTTGAATGTAGCAGGTCTGCAGAGCCTGGGTCTAATTCATTGCTTGCTTCTACCTAGCACTTGCTCTTCCTGTTACTTTGCACCTTCACGATGATGTGGAGATAGACGGGGATGGGCATGGGAAAAAGCCTCACAACACCACGCTAAAGTCCAACAGGTTTATTTAGAATCACAATTTCAGAGCGCTGTGAAAGTTCATGATTTCAAATAAGCTTGTGGCGCTTTGATTTGGTGATGCAAGACTTTGTACTGTACCTTCACTAGGATGGCACCTCACGTTAGGTATAAGAACATAAGAAATAGGAGCAGGAGTAGGTCATCTGGAGCATCCGGAGGAAACCCATGCAGTGACGGGGAGAACATGCAAATTCCACACAGGCAGTGACCGGAGGCTGGAATTGAACCCAGGTCCCTGTTGCTGTGAGGCAGCGCTGCTAACCATTGTGCCATCTTGACCTTTTGTCAGAGAAATTAATTTCCCAATCAGAGATTCTTAACTGGTTGATCAAGAAGTAAGCCAATTCTTGATCACTATTAGTTGACTTCAGTTGGTAGAAATCTCCCTTCTGAGGCAGAAAGTGATAGGTTCAAGTCTCGCTCTAGGAGTTAAGTACTTGTACTCAGTGTAATACCGAGGGACTGTAGCACTGCCACTTTTCAGCTTTCATTATTCACTTGTGGGACATGGGCGTTGCTGGCTGGCCAGCATTTATTGCCCATCCCTAGTTGCTCTAGAGCAGGTCAGAGTCAATCATATTACTGTGGTTCTGGAGTCACACATGGGCCAGACTGGGTATGGATGGCACGTTTCCTTCCCTAAAGAACATTAGTGAACTAGATGAGTTTTTCTGACAATAGGCAATGGTTTCATGGTCATCAGTAGATTCCTAATTCCAGATACCTTTTATTGAATTCTAATGTCACCATCTGCTGTGGTGGGATCCGAACCGGGTCCACAGAACGTTAGCTGAGACTCTGGATTAATTGTCTATAGACAATACCACTTGACCATCGCCTCCTCACATGAGGCAATAAATTATCTGGTGGATGTAAAACATTCCACAATGCTGTTTCAAAGTAAAGCAAAGGTGTTATCCCTGGTGTCTTGGCCAGTAATTATCCCTCAATCATCATCACAAATTATCAGGTCATTATCGCACTGTTGCTTGTGGAACCGTGCTGTGCACAAATTGGCTGCTGTGTTTCCAACATTCCAACAGAAATTACATCTGCAAAGTTCTTGATTGGTTGTAAGTCAGTTTGGGAGATGCTGAGGTCACAGTAATCCTGAGAAATGCAAGATTTTTTTCATTCTCTGGTGCATTAAGCTGCATAAAAATGGAGAGCAGAGGGTCGGCATGGTGGCACAATGGTTAGCACTGCTGCCTCACAGCAATAGGGACCCAGGTTCAATTCACAACTTGAGTCACTGTCTGTGCAGAGTCTGCACGTTCTCCTTGCTGTTATAGTACAGGTGAGGAACTCCAGAACATTCTATAGAGCCTGCCTGGACTTTTGCATCTTGAATTTGGCTCGAATAAGCATGAGATGTTTCTCTTCAGATATGATTCAGGTGACCCACTAGGGAGCTTTTATCAAACAAAATTTATTTAAGAATATAGTTGACAAGTATAATAAGAAAATTAGCAAGAACTTTTATCAATTACAAACAAGAAACAAAACAACCAATATAATGTACAACCCTTAATGAATACCTCTAAAGAGTTCCAATTAAAACCAAAATCCATAGGCAATGATTAAAAACCCTTCTTTGAGTTAAACATAGCACAGGCTAATACTAATTTGGTCCTTAGTTGAATTCTGCAATGCTCAAAACAGTCTGAACAATCTCAAAGACAGCTTTCCAAAGCACCAGGAAGACTCTCTGGTCCAGTCCCCAGCAACAGATATTCTATTCCAGGAAGGCTTTTAGCTAAACAGCAGAATTTCCCAAAACCAGGGAGAGAGAGAGAGAGTCTGATGTCCTCTCCTTTCTAAAACTAAAACTCAAATCTGCAGCTCAGAACTGAAAATGGAAAAAGTACCTTCTTGTCACCTTTCCTGCCAACCAGCTTTTTTCTTCTAACAATGCAGAGTTATAAAAATACCCAAAGTAAAAACAAACAACTACATTGAAGGAGCAATAAAAGGATATTTAGGAGCCAAGCCGGCAATAATGACATTATAGAAGCTGTGAGTTGCAGAAAACATATTTTCAAGAAAAATCTTTCTTAAAGATATACTGACGTCACACCATGTCTGTATTGGGTTTCCTCTGGGTGCTCTGGCTTCCTCCCACAGTCTGAAAGACCTGCTGGTTGGATGCATTAGCCACTCTAAATTCTCCCTCAGTGTACCTGAACAAGTGCTGGACTGTGGCAACTCGGGGATTTTTGCAGTAACTTCATTGCGGTGTTAATGTAAGCCTACTTGTGACACTAATAATTGAACTTTAAACATAGAATGTTGACCAGATGCCACTACCTTATCTTGGTTTGAAGTACAATGTGCACTTGGAAACCCAGAAGAGTTGTCACAAATTTAGAAAAGATACAGAGGAGAGCTACTAATATGATAATGTGGCTGGAGAATGGAACATGTATTATGGGTTGAATTTCTATGCTTAGAGCAGATACTGGGGTACTTGTGTGCAGCAGGTAGTGACCCTGGTCGAAGCTCCATTTTTCAAGTTCCACTTGAAGGCTAGAGTTCTGTGAAGCTAGAGTGAGTGACTACCTGACCTGAACTCATGTGGAATCACACGAGAAGGGAAAGAATAAAAAAAAGTAAGAATATAGCACAGGAACAGGCCCTTTGGCCCATGAAGACTGTGCTGACAGATGGCACCTTTCTAGCTAAGCACCTTTTACCTTTATCTGTATCCCTCTATTCGCTGCCTATTCATGTATCTGTCAAGATGCCTCTCAAATGTTGCTATTGTATCTGCTTCTAGCACCTCCTCTGACAGCACATTTCAGACATTTTCTACCCTCTGTGTATAAAAAGTCCTGACATTATGGGGCACTCGCGCAATATTACAGGTGATGGATGCACTTGCGACTCAAGCAATTAAAAGTCCATTAAACATGCAATTGTCCAAAGTTTTGTGTAGCCCATTTGCTTTTATGCCTGGTGCACATGCCAAGCAGATTCTTCCTGGTTGTAAGACAGCTTGGTATGACTCCTGCTTTATCCAGGATTGCAAGAAGCTGCAAGGGATTGTGAATGAAGCCCAGTCCATTACTCAAACCAGCCTCCCATTCATTGACATTGTCTACACTTCCCACTGCCTTGGAAAAGCAACCAGCATCATCAAGGACTCCACGCATCCCAGACATACTCTCTTCCACCTTCTTCCGTTGAGATAAAGATAAAAAGACTGAGATCACGTATCAACTGGCTCAAGAACAGCTTCTTCCTTGCTGCCATCAGATGTTTGAATGGCCCTACCTGGCATTAAGTTGACCTTGCTCTCCACCTTAGCTGTAACACTACATTCTACACTGTCTCCTTTCCTCCTCTATGAAGGGTATGCTTTGTCCGTACAGCGTGCAAGAAACAATACTTTTCACTGTATACTAATATATGTGGCAATAATAAATCAAATCAAATCGAGTCTTTTCACCATTTCCAATCTAGGGCAAGTTTTAAGATTTGTACTTGCAACAAAGAGCCTCAATTCATTATGCAGTATTGGTTAAAATGATTTTGACATGACTCTCAGCCAACTGCTGTGTGTTCAGCTATGTCAATATTATCCTTTACAACCTCAGAATGCTTTCTTTTTAACTCATATATCTGTGGCAACCCATGATAAGGACACCTCAGCTTTTTTCATATTACTAGTAGGATAGGTCTGTGTCTGTTCTGTGTCGATAAAGCCACACCACCGCGTCCTGCAAGGTTGACTGTTGTCAGCATCAAGGTTTTGAATGTCTAAGCTGACTTAACAAGATGAAAGTAAAGAGAGAAGGTCAAGAAGAAGAATTGATTCGGTAGCAGATGTCAAAACTAAAGAATCAGCACTGAATCCAAATTGAATATAGTCTGCAATGTCCTGCTTGGATAATAACTCTGTAAACCTCATCACAACAATGAGACTTTGTAATTAACTTTGTCCTTTTCCCCAGAAGTATAGGGGGTTTTAGTTCAGTTTGGCAGCTTGGTTGGTGCAGGACTGGGGGGTCGATGGGGCCTGTTCTTGTGTTGTCACTTTTTTTGTTCTTTGAGATCATCACATTCAGATTGTTTTCCGAAAGTATGTTTTACACTGGTCAATCCTTCATTGGTCAGCTAATCTAAAATCATATTTTCCTAGCACCAATGGATAGTGTGATCACCGTGACTGCTCCTGTCCCCAGCTGGGCACAGTGGTTAGCACTGCTGCCACTGCCTGCGTAGGTCACCTCCAGGTGTTCCAGTTTCCTCCGACACACCAAAAATGTGCGGGTTATGTGGATTGGCGTACTTAATTGCCCCTTTGTGTCAGGGGGACTAATTAGGGTAAATGCATGAGACTATGGGCATAGAGCCTGGGTGGGATTGTTGTCAGTGCAGACTCAATGGGCTGAATGACCTCTTTCTGCACTGAAAGATTCTTTTGATTCTATGATTGGTCATTCTTGCTGACTGAAAGGTTCCAGATTCAGAACTGGATGACCACAGAAGGTGCATTAATAATGGGCCAAACAGACTGATGGTCAATCTGCAGAACTGAATTCCACTACTCTACTGTAGTACTGATTTGTGAGGTAATATATCAAAATCTCTTATTTGAATAATTATACAGAGCTGCCGATGCAAACAATAGTATCTCTTTGTGGATGTTGCTTCTGACTAATGCCTATTGCTGAATGGATTGGTTAGGTTGATGGCCATACTAAATTGCCCTTTAATGTCAAGTGCTGAAGCGAGGATAATTGCATGGATTATGGGGATAGGGCTGAGGTGTGTTTATTGTCAGTGCAGACTCGATGGGTCGAATGGCCTTCTTTTGCACTGTAGGATTCTATGATTCTTCCGTTTCACTTATGGCAGTGATAAGAGTGGGAGAGTCTTCTCGTTTAGCCAGAACTGCGTAGCGGGAATCCCCACTTTTAAAGGCACCACGTACAGGTGCACGTGGTGGGCTGGAGAGTGCACTCTGTGGCATATGTCCTTCCTGTTTCAAATGGCTACCAGAGGAAGAAGAGAGGAAGATTAGATTTCAGAAGATTGGAGTCTGTTAACAAGTCAGCTTGGAGTAAGATCAATAGACCATAAGACGTAGAAGCAAAAATAGGCCATTTGGCCCATCGAGTTTGCTCTGCCATTCAATGAGATCACAACTGATTGGATGTGATAACCCTCCACTCCATTTTCCTGCCTTATCCCTTGATTCCCTTCCTGGTTAACAATCTGTCTATATCAGCCTGTACAGGGTGGCATGGTGCCACAGTGGATAGCACTGCTGCCTCACAGCACCAGGGTCCCAGGTTCGATTCCTACCACTGGGTCACTGTATCTGCAGAGTCGGCACATTCTCCCCATGCTAGAATGTGGCGACAAGGGGATTTTCACAGTAACTTCATTGCAGTGTTAACGTAAGCACACTTGTAATGAATAAATAAACTTAACGACACAGCACCAAGTCAGGCTCCTGTACAACACTGGGAGAGCCATAAACCCTGAATAAATGACTATAAATTTTTACCTCTTGGTGTGAAGAATCACAATTAGTGGTGCAATTGTCAAGAGATGCCCCAGAACCAGGAATCTGACCTGTGTGACTCTGAGTAGTTTAAACATCTTTCTCAAGCAGCTTTTCTGCCTGTGGAGACAATCGAAGGATTCCCTTCTTGTGTCTGGCTTATTTGCACATTATGGACAACTCATTCGATCTCATTAGAAATACCAGCCAGCACTCTGATTAACAAAAACTGACAGGTTTAGTTTCCACTCCACGAAGGCTGTACCTAAGCCTAGCGATTAAAACAAAAGGATATTGCACTCATCAAATGTCTTGCTTGTTTTTTTTCCCTTTAACCCTCTCCATGTTTCCAATCTCCCATTCCCTTTCTCTGGCTTATTTCAGTTTCATTCCTTCATCTCCCTGTCTCTTTCCCCACCCTCACAGCAGAGTCCAACATCGTTCTGTGAGTAGGTACCTCCATTTAACCTGGAATACAACTTCTTTCCTTCTCAAATGAAACCATGATAGAAACACAGAAACTAGAAGCAGGAGAAGACTAGCACGAGGGGACATAGCTTTAAATTAAGGGGTGGTAGTTATAGGACGGATGTCAGAGGTAGGTTCTTTACCCAGAGGGTGGTGAGGGCGTGGAATGTCCTGCCTGCGTCAGTTGTAGATGCGCCAAGTTTGGGGGCGTTTAAGTGGTCAGTGGATAGGTTTATGGATGAAAATGGAATGATTTAGGTTAGGGGGTCATTGCTTTTTTCTCCATTGGTCGGCGCAACATCGAGGGCCGAAGGACCTGTACTGCGCTGTAATGTTCTGTGTTCTATTTGGCCCTTCTAGCCTGCTCCGCCATTCATTTTGATCATCAAATTCAATCCGTCCTTTCCTTCCATATCCCTTGATCTCTTTAGCCCAAGGGTTATATCTAATTTCTTCTTGAAATCAGACAATATTTTGGCCTCAACTATTTTCTGCGGTAGTGAATTCCACACATTCATTACCGCTGGGTGAAGAAATTTCTCCTTGCCTCAGTTCTAAAAGGTTTATCCCTTATCCTCAAACTATGATCCTAAGTTCTGGACTCCCCCCACCATCGGGAACATTTTTTTCTGAATCTACCCTGTCTAACCCTGTTAGAATTTTATAAATTTCTATGAGATCCCCTCTCACTCTTCTGAACTCCTGTGAATATCCCGGACATTCTCCCTTCCATCATCTTCCGTTGAGAAAAAGATGCAAAAGTCTGAGGTCGTGTATCAACTGAAACAAGAACAGCTTCTTCCCTGCTGCTGTCAGACTTTTGAGTGGACCTACCCTGCATTAGGTGCTGATCTTTCTCTACACCCTAGCTATGACTGTAACACTACATTCTGGACTCTCTTGTTTCCTTCTTTATGATCGGTATGCTTTGTCTGTATAGTACGCAAGAAACAATATTTTTCATTGCATGTTAATACATGTGACAATAAGAAATCAAATTAAATCAAATCAAATATAATTCTAGAAGATTTTGTCTCTCCTCATATGATAGACCTGACATTCCAGCATCAACCTTTGCTATACTCTCTTGATAGCAAATACATCATTCCTCAGATAAGGAAACTGCACACAATACTCCAGATGTGGCCTCAACACCATGCTGTAAAATTGCAGCAAAAATATCTCTTTCTTATAATTAAATAAAAGCCATTGTTAACATCAATTAGCTTTATATATTCACACAACGCAATGGGCTTAGTGATTTCTATCGAGGCCAAAGTTTTCTGGCTATTTCTGCCAGTGGGATCTCCTGTGCCCCACCGTGGCGACACACTCCATTGTGCGTTCCGCATCAGCAGAGATCCCACTCCGCATTCAATACCTACCACTGGGTCACTGTTTCTGCGGAGTCTGCACATTCTCCCGTGCCGGAATGCGGCGACAAGGAGATTCTTCACACCAAGAGCTAGAAACATCAAAACCCTGCAGACCTTGGCAGGACTGGAAGATCCCATTGCCTGCTAATGACAGGCAGCCTCTGCCATTGGGAAACATGTTGTGAAGGGGAGACGTGGGGAATGGGTGTGGGGTTTGGATGGGCCGGAGGTTGCTAGGTATTGGGGGGGTGGCGTTGGTAGGAGTGGATGTGGGGTATGGGCACGTTGCAGATCCTGCATTGTTGGTGTGAGGGGCCGCGGAAAATCCCTTCCAGAATTTCCCAGAACACGCAATGCGGGAGCAGATCATTCAGCCCTATCTGTCCATGTCCCTCAGGTACCTCCTCCATCCCTTTTCACCCTGCCTCATCAACACAACTTTCTGTTATTCTCTCCTTCACATGTTTGCCTAACTTTCCCTTAACTGTGTCAAGGTTATGCACCTCAACCAATCCGCTGTGTTGAGCTTCTCATTCTGACCACTCTGTGATTAGAGAAGCTTTTTCGGAATTTCCTCATTGATTTGTTACTGAGCCTTTCGTATTTGTGGCCATTACTTTTTGCAGCTGCTGTCCTCAGCTTGATCCTGTCAAGATTCACTCAGCCTGTCCAAGGTAACTGTCTTGAGGATGCTGAGAGGAAATATCCAGCAAACAAAGTCAAGGTTAAGTTTAAGCTTATTTATTAGTATCACAAGTAGACTTACATTAACACTGCAATGAAGTTACTCTGAAAATCCCATAATCACCTGTTCAGGTAAACTGAGGGTGAATTTAGCGTGGCCAATGCACTTTTCAGACTGTGGGAAGAAACTACAGCACTCGGAGGAAACCCAAGCAGGCATGGGGAGAATGTGTAATTCTGCACAGACCCAAGCCAGGAATTGATCTCAGGTTCCTGGTGCTGTGCTAACCGCTGTACCACCGTGCCAACCTTGATGTGACCCTAACAAAGGCCAAGCAACCCTTGTATACATTTATATCCCTCTAGCATAACCTTTGCCACCTTGCTTTTGATTGTATAAATTCTGGTGGATAAATTATTTACAAAAGGGATAGGCACCCATGAACTGAAATGTTTGCAACGTGTCGGCTTATCCTGAATATGTTCGCTACTTCCAAAGAGAGAGGCGTCAGGATATTTTATGGATTCTTGTCAATCCTGCAGGAAAAGATATCACCCCACACCCCTCACTACTAGCCCACCTCCCCCACCTCCAGAAAACAAGAAAACAAGCTAAATGACAGGAGGATGAAAATATCAGCAAAATGCAGCAGATTGATCAGTGATCACAATACTTTTCAGCTTTTTATAACTGATTGATTGTTGTGGTAGAGTTTCAAAGGTTGTTAAACCATTTCAGGTCTTATTCAGGCTGCTATTATTAAAGACGATGCATTGAATTGCAAAATACAGAACACACAAGGGTTGAAAATGCAGGCTGGATGGGGAATGATTCACCCAGTGTGGGAAATTGTTACTCTTATTTTATAAACATTCAGCTGCCATTCAGTTTGCAGTGTTCTTGCCTCTTGAATCATAGGGGTTGTGGGTTCAAACTCCATTCCCAGTGGGAAGTCTACATTTCCTGCTGCCTTGGCAAAGCAGCCAGCATAATGAAGGATCCCACGTATCCCGGATATAGTCCAGGATTTTACGCTGTCGCTCAGATCAAAGGAGAATTCTGTACTGTGAGCCTCGCGCAAGCTTGCTGGTAAAATTCCGGCCATACTCCCTTCCACCTTCTTCCATTAGGAAAAAGATACAAAAGTCTGAGGTCACGTACCAACCACTTGAAGAACAGTTTCTTCCCAGCCGCTGTCAGACTTTTGAATGGACCTACCTCGCATTAAGTTGATCTTTCTCTACATCCTAGTTGTAACTGTAACATCACATTCTGCTCTCTCTCTCTCCTTCCCTTCTCCTGAACAATATGCTTTGTCTGTATAGCATGCAAGAAGTAGTGCTTTTCACTGTAGTCTACCTTCTCGCTGCCTTGACAAAACAGCCAGCATAATTAAGGACCCCACACACCGCGGAAATTCTCTCTTCCATCTTCTTCCATTGAGAAAAAGATACAAAAGTTTGAGGTCAGGTACCAACTGACTCAAGAACATTTTCTTCCCTGCTGGCATCAGACTTTTGAAAGGACCTATCTTGCACTTAGTTGATCTTTCTCTACACCCTAACTGTAACTGTAATGCCACATACTCTCTCCTTTCCTTCTCAATGAATGGTATGCTTGGTCTGTATAGCACGCAAGAAACATTCTTTTGCACTGTGTACTAATATATCTGACAATAATAAATCAAATCACAATTAATTTAAATCATTCCAGGAATTGGGTACAAAGTCTACGTTGGCATTCTGCATGACTGAGGGAGGCCATAAAGTCAAAGGTACAATCTGAACTCTCAGCTAGCCACAAAAAAATCCCACAACAGTATCCGTGATCATAAGAGGGATGGAAGTGGATGCTGATATGGAAGGGTTGCGTTTAAGAGATTATCTCAGAGTGTAGCGAACCTGTGGAATTCTTCACTGCAGAGAGCTGTAGAGATTGGGTCATTAAGTTCAAGACTGAGCTCAGGCTGACCTAGACAGATTCTTAATCAGTAAGGGAATCAAGTGCTCTGGGGGTAAGGTGGGAAAGTGGAGTTGAGAATTATATCAGATCAGTACAATGTCATTGAATGGGGGGGGGAACAGACTCAATGGGCCGAATGGCCTACTTATGAAAATTGGGAAGGGTTCAGACTTTGCTGCCCACCCTGCGACTGATGAAGTGCAACCTCTGAAGTGCGACACTCCTGTTGCTTCCCGCTGCTTAAGCGTCTCTTAATAGGAATAGAGGAATAGATAGGGTGGACTCTCAGAGACTATTTCCCAGGGCTGAAATGGTCGCGACGAGAGGGCACAGATTTAAGGTGCAGGGAAGCAAGTACAGAGGGGATGCTAGGGGAAAGTTTTTCACTCAGAGGGTGGTGAGTGAATGGAATCGGCTGCCGTCGGTGGTGGTCGAGGCGAACTCGCTGGGGTCTTTTAAAAGACTTCTGGATGAGTATATGGGATCCAATGGGATTGGGGGTTATAGATAGGTCTATGGCTGGGTAGGTTTTGATGTGTTCGGCACAACTTGTGGGCCGAAGGGCCTGTTTGTGCTGTAGTGTTCTATGTTCTATGTTCTATGTTCTCTGGTAACAAAGATCACCCTCTCTCATCATCCGCACATGCCAAGTGTTTTATAGCATAGGCACCTCAGTATCATAGCCAGCTGGCTTAAAAATAATTGACTCTAAGCACTTATTTAAATATGGCGGGCTGGCTGCCAATTTTTTTCCACCCTTTGTAACTTGGGGGTGAGTTCAGGGATGAACAGGAAAGTGGTCGGGTGGGTACCCAAACTTGTACCTCCCTCCCCCCACAGATGCCCATGAAAAATACACTTAACTGGGACATGTCGGCCTGTTCATCTTGCAGGAGAGTTTTCCCTGATATTCGGTATCTTTTTCACCTAAAACGGATGATCAAGTTCTGATCCTATTGCTGCCCATGGGTGATTGCACAGCACAGATTGGCTGTTCCACATGCTACACTATGACAGTGACTCAAAAATGGCTGCACAAAAATAATGACCTGAAGTTGGGAAAGGCGCTAAAGAAATGCAAGTCTTTCTTTCCGTCTAATATCCCTTTTCCATACCACAGCATTGCTTTAGACTAATTCTCATCAACAATTAGCTGCAGACAACCACTTTCCGTCCCCTGTGGGGGTTTGGTCTTCATTGAAAGGGGAATATATGTGCGGCGATTATCTACTGACTGATGTCTCGAAATGGTTTTCTGTTTTTGCAGTGCATCTGCAGCTTACGAGCCAACCACACAGTTTCCATCAGTAATTCATCAGCCCAAGACATGTCTGTCCAAGTGCTTTGCGGGGAACAGATTTCTTCGGACTGACCTAACCAAGCAAATGGAGAGAATAACCTTATTAATAATGTGCATATGTTAAAGCCTGGGATGAACTCCCTGCTGGCGTTTTGGAGAGGCTTTCAATCTGCTCCAGCTCTTCAGTCTAAGTGGGCGCCCCCAAGCAGAGCTGATGTATCTGTGGGAACAGATGCTTAATTACCAAAAATACAAGGACCAGATTTTTTTTTGTTAAAAGTGGTACGATGAAATGAAATAAAATTTTGGCCTTTATTTTTGGCAGTCCAAACAGTTAAATTAAATTTGTTCAGTAGACACTGTTTGGCACACTGGCGTCTGCCTTACCCGCCTTAGCCCAGTGAGCTGACAGCAGCAACAGTGGGTAGGTATCTCCCAATACACAATTGCAATAAGTCCTCAGAGGCAGAAGTCCCTTCACCAAAATCCCTTTATTTACAAGTCTGATAACAGGATACAGATTTCGCAGTCGACACTCAGCGTCCCAGAGGAACTGACACGCCTGGTTAACCACAAAGCAAGAAGCTTCCTGATTGGTCCATCAGTTTGGCCCTTAACATAGAACGTAGAACACTACAGCAAAAACAGGCCCTTTGGCCCACAAGTTGCGCCGATCATACTGATACCTACCAGGCCATAGAACTATCTGTAACTCCCAATCCCACGTAATCCCATGTACTCATCCAGAAGTCTTTTAAAAGATCCCAGCAAGTTCACCTCCACCACCACTGACGGCAGCTAATTCCATTCGTTCACCAACCTCTGAGTGAAAAACTTACCCCTAACATCTCCTCTGTACTTGCTTCCCTGCACCTTAAACCTGTGTCCTCTCGTAGCAACCATTTCAGCTCGGGGAAATAGCGTCCGAGAATCCACCCCATCTATGCCTCTCAACATTTTATAAACCTCTATCAGGTTGCCTCTCAACCTTCGTCTCTCCAGGGAGAAGAGACCTAGCTCTCTCAACCTATCTTCATAGGGCATGCCACCCAATCCAGGCAACATCCTTGTAAATCTCCTCTGCACCCTCTCAATAGCTTCCACATCCTTCCTATAGTGAGGTGACCAGAACTGCGCACAGTACTTCAAGTGGGGTCTGACAAGGGTCTTATAAAGTTGCAGCATTACCTCCCGACTTCTAAATTCAATTCCTCAATTAATGAAGGCCAGTACACCATACTTGACCACATCTTCCACCTGCGATTTAATCTGGAGTTCATATTCTTGCCGGCCCACCCTCAATCACCTGATTAAAGTCATTATGACAATTCAGGCCAAATCAACACCTGATCCCCTCAAAGGCTGCAATCCTCTGCCTCCTGCAGGGAGGAGAGTTAGGAGGCAGGCAAGCCGGAAACTTTATTGAGTTGGTATCAGAACCAACATCCCGACACCTCTCTGCTCCCTCTGGAAGTACGATCTGGGAAGAAAGGTTTATGGTCAACCCGCCCATCTCCCTCTATGCTTGCATCCCTAAAATGGCCAATTCACAACCACTCTCCCCACTTCCGCTACAATCTTACCAGCTACAGGTGGGTCAGCTAATGTAGAGCTGGCATGGCTGGCACAACTGTGTGGGCTCTGTCAGGGGGAGGGGATGCATTCATCATAAAACCCTAAGACCAAAAAAAAATAGAAGCAGGAATAGGCCATTCAGTCCTTTGAGCCTGCTCCACCATTTATTAAGATCTAACACTCATTAACTCCACCTTCCTGCCTTATCGGTGTAATCCTAAATTCCCTTATTGATTAAAAATCTATCAATCTCACCCTTGGCAATGTTCAAGGACTCTGCTCCTTGCGGTAAATAATTCCAAAGACTTATCACTCTTTGAGAGAAGAAATTCTTCTTCAAATCTCTCTTAAGTGAGTGCCTCTTTATTCTGTGACTATGGAAATGCTAAGGAAATTTGACAAGTCAGCTACAACTCACACCAGCTTTTATAGATGCACCATAGAAAACATTCTTTCTGGTTATATCACAGCTTGGTATAGCTTCTGATCTGCCCAAGATTGCATGGAACTACAAAGGGTACTGGATGCAGCCCAATCCATCACACAAACCAGCCTCCTATCCATTAACTCTGTCTACATTGCCGTTGCCTCGGCAAATCAGCCAGCATAATTAAGAACGCCACATACCCTGGTGATTCTCTCTTCCACCTTCTTCCATTGAGAAAAAGATACAAAAGTATTGAGTATAAAGGTTGGAGTGTTATGGTAAGGTTGTGTAAGGCATTGGTGAGGCTGAATTTCGGGTTTTGTGTACGGTTTTGGTCACCTAGTTACAGGAAGGATATTAATAAGGTTGAAAGAATGCAGAGAAGGTTCACAAGGATGTTGCCGAAACTTAAGAAGCTGAGACACAGAGAGAGATTGAATACATTCGGACTTTAATCCCTGGAGCATAGAAGAATGAGGGAAGGTTTGATAGAGATGTACAAGATTTTGATGGATATAGATAGAATGAATGCAAGCAGGTTTTTTCCACTGAGGCTAAAGGAAAAAAAAACCAGAGGGCATCGGTTAAGGAGAAAAGTTTTAAGTGAATATTAGGAGAGGTTTCTTCACATAGAGAGTGGTGGGAGTGTGGAATTGGCTGCCGGATAAAGTGGTAAATGTGCGGTCACTTTTAACATTTAAGAAAAACTTGGACGGGTTCATGGATGAGAGGGGTGTGGAGGGATATGGTCCAAGTGCAGGTCAGTGGGACTAGGCAAAAAATGGTTTAGCACAGACAAGAAGGGCCAAAAGGCCTGTTTCTGAGCAATTTTCTATGGTTCTATGATGATGGGGGAATCCAGAACTTAGGGGTCATAGTTTGAGGATATGGGATAAAACTTTTAGAACAGAGGTGAGGAGAAATTTCTTCACCCAGAGGCTGGTGAATGTGTGGAATCCACTACCACAAAATGTATTTGAGACCAGGATGTTGCCTGATTTCAAGAAGAGTTTGGATATAGTTCTTAGAGCTAAAGGGATCGAGAGATATGGGAGAAAAAGGGAATCAGGATATTGAATTTGATGATGAGCAGGCTCGAAGGGACTAATGGCCTACTGCTTCTTTTAGCTTCTATGATATGGAGCTGCCAGCGTTGGATTGAGGTAGGCACAGTAAATAGCCTCACAACACCAGGTTTATTTGGAAACTCATGCTACCAAATAAATCTGATGGACTTTAACCTCATGTTTGAGAGTACTTAGTGAACAGATTCTATGCTTCAATGTCCACTCTAATCAAGCCCCATTTTATTTGTTTCAAGGAGTACGCCTCTCACTGTTCTAACAGTAAGGTAATGACCTTGGCATGACCCCACTGAAGATATGTTTCTGAGCTCGGCAAGTTAATTTTGCACGATCATCGCGGAATTGACAAATGTCAGACAGTCTGCCCAGGATTTAATGAAAAAAACATGGAAATCCAAAGCTGTGTCTCTTATTAATTCTCTTGGGCAGTCCCCCCGGTACAGCTACTAGGATTAAAATAGCAATTTTAACATCAGATCACACTGAAAGCCACATTTGAATATAATATTAATGCAGTCCTGCTGCCACTCGCCATTCAATATGACAGGAAAACCTTAACTTTGGGCAGAAGTGCAGTGTCAGCACCAAGATTACACCTGGACTGTTCAACATGCAAGACCAGGCCCAATGGAGCACTCAGTGGATTAGACATCAATCTACCTCCCAAACACAGAAAGATAATCATATCAGCACAATGCATCAAGATTTATTACAAGTTAACAACCCACCTGTAAGTTCATCCCCACTCTAAGGATTCAACGCTGTTCAGTGTTGCTCTGCACTTCCCCCTCTTACCCTGGAGCGCCATCCCCCCTCGTCACAACCATTTATCAATATTTGTCTTCTCCTCAGCCGGGAAGGCAGCTGTACAGCTGAGAGAGCGGCTGGTGTCGATTCCGTTCCAACTTCAGGTGCCTGATGATAAAAAAAAAATACACACACTTGAAATTCGATAGTGCAATAGGAAGGTTTCCTCTGTATCGGAGAGACCAAGTGTAGGATGGTCGATGGCTTTGGTGAGCGCCTTCGGTCTGAGCACAACCAGGACCCTGACCTTCCCATCGCTCGCCATTTTAACACACGATCCTGCTCCCGTGCCCACATGTCTGTCCTTGGCCTGCTGCAATGTTCCAGTGAAGCTCAACTCAAACCGGAGGAACAGCATTACATCTTCCGGCTGGGCACTTTACAGCCTTCCGGTCTCAACATCGAATTCAACAGCTTCAAATGATCAACTCTATCCTATTCTGACCCCTTTGTTTTCATTTTATTTAAAAAAACACTGTTCTCTATTTTAAATTTCTTTATTGTCTTTCTTCATTTTTCCTTCCCCCTATTCTTTCCCCTCTTTTTATCCTCCCTTTTTATATCTTTTCTCTCTTTCACCTCCCTTTCCCCCCTTTTTCTCATTTTATCTCTCTCTCACTCATCTCCTCCAAACCTCTACATTTTTATCTATCACAGTTCACCCTCTGATTCCTGCTTCTCTGCCGTTTGATCATTCACACCTTACAATCTCACTCATCCGATGACGGAGCAGCGTTCTGAAAGCTTGTGATTCCAAATAAACTTGTTGGACTTTAACCTGGTGTTGTGAGACATTCGCTCTATGAACCACCATTGGCACTTTTCTAATATTTCCCCTTGACCCACCTTGCATTCCCTCACCCTATAGTATAAATATCTGTCACTTTCTAAGACTTTTAGCTTTGATAAAGGGTATCTAGACTCGAAATGTCAGTTCTTTTCTCTCCTTCAGATTATGTCCAACCTGCTGAGATTTTCCAACATTTTCTCTTTTGGTTTCAGGAAATCCCAAAGAACAGAGTTGAGGAAGAACTTCTTCTCTCCGAGAGTAGTGAATCTCTGGAATTCTCTGCCCATTGAAGCAGTGGAGGATTCCTCGTTAAATATGTTTAAGTCACAGGTAGATATATTTCTGATTGATAAGGAGACCAAGGGTTAGGAGGAATAGGCGGGTAAGTGGAACTGATCCACTTCAGATCAACCACGATCTTTTTTTTAAGCAACACAGCACGGGAAACAGGCCCTTTGGCCCAATGAGCCCGCACCGCCGTCATACTATATAGTAGCAAATACATTATCCTATTTTAATATTCCTATATAATAATATATATATTATTCCTAATATGGAAAATTTTCACCATAGGGACAATTTGTTTCCCAATCAGCCTAAGAGCGAATTTTTGGGTTGTGGGAGGAAACCGGAGTGCCCGGAGAAAACCCACGCAACCACGGGGAGAACGCGCAAACTCCCGCAGACACCGGCCCAATTCCAAGTGTCTGCACAGCCACATCGATAGTCTCTGAGCTGTCATGGTGCCCTTCAGATGGTCCACATAAAGCACTCATTTACGACATTGAATGGTGGGACAGACTCGAGGGGTTAGTTGGCCTACTCCTGTTCCTATTTCTTATGTTCTTATGTTTTGCGGCTGATGAGGTAATTCTGAGAAGTAGCCACTGTTCCTAAATACCACTATCAATTAAAACACAGCAAACTCCCACAAACAACAATTGGATAAATAAGCTAGCAATCTATTTTCGTGATGTTGGTTTAGGGATGAATGTTGGCCAAGAGACCAGTGGAGAGAGGTTGCAGTAGATCCTTCCAAGCATAGTCCTGTTACCTTTTGTCACATATTAGTCAAACAGAAGCACCAATACCGAATGAGATGCTTCATTCTCTGGACATCTATCCAGTCTCTTTACATCATCATTATCATCATCATCATTTTCTCCTTCACCATTCTAGAAGTCGAAGAACTTTCTTTTGGAAATCCATTTCCCTAATATCAGACATCACTTTCTCAGTTTCTCACAAAACAGGGGAGGCAGTGACATTGAGTCGTTAGTCATGGAGGTGCATAGCATGGAAAAAGGCCCTTTGGCCCATCACATCTCTGCTGGTCAAAGACAAACCACTCAACAATTCTAATCACAGGGCTTTTATCACTGGATTAGTAATCCTATCCAGATCATGATCTGGGGATCACTTTTGAGTCCTGCCATGGTAGACGGATAAATTTGAATTCAATAAAAAAAATCTGGAATTAAATCCTAATGATGACCATTGTTAATTATCATAAAAATCCATCTTGTTCACAAATGTCCTTTAGGGAAGGAAATTTGCATCCTTATCTGGTCTGGCCTACACATGACTCCAGGTCCCCAGCAGTGTGTACTATCTACAAGATGCCCTGCAGCAATTCACCAAAGATCCTTAGGCAGCACCTTCCAAACCCACGATACTTCCATCTAAAAGGACAAGGGCAGCAGATACATGGGAATGCCACCACCTGCAGGTTCCCCTCCAAGCCACTCACTGTCCTGATTGGAAAGATAGTGCCATTTCTTCACAATCACTGGGTTAAAATCTTGGAATTCCTTCCCAAATGGCATTGTGGGTCAACACACAGCCCATGGACTGCAGAGATTCAAGAAGGAGTTCACCACCACCTTCTCAAGGGGGCAGCTAGGGTAAGTAGCAAATGCTGGCCAGCCAGTGATGTCCAAGTCCCACGAATGAATAAATACAAAATGTGGTTGACTCTCAATTGCCCTCTCAAAGGGGGGAGAGAGTTAGAGGAGGGCAATAAATGCTGGCCCAGCCACTGGTGACCACATCCCGTTCAACGAATGAAAAGGGAAACAATTAGGGCTAGCTTGGGATTGAAGCAGGAAGTCAGGATAACTCTGCCCCACTTTCAGATGCAGACTGATGCTGTTTGCCTGTTGCACTGCTTCAGGTGGCTGTCAAAGGCATAATTATCTGCCAATAGTTGGAAAATGATCAAAAAAAAAATCACACCAGGAAGATGTCCAAATCTGCTATTTGGATCCTGATGGGTACAATTCCTGGCTGAAGTTATAACTGACTCATCATGAAGGCTGGTTGGCAACGTAATTCTCTCTCAGTTTTGCTCTGGAGCATTTGCCCAGACTCAAATAGCTTTGATCTTTCACCCCAGTGGCTCTTGACGTAAGCTGAGATGGCGAAAGTTAACAGACACCGCAGCCAATCTCCATTCCAAGATGTGTTCCAATCGGGTCACTGTACAACAGGTGGTGGCAATCCTGGCTATCATTGCCTTTCCATCATCTGGAATCTCCGAGGATAACTGTGGCGCACCAACTGGTATCTTGGCTGAGGTGAGCTGATAGAAAATAACATCATGCACATTGACTTAACACAGGGTGTGAATTGAATCTGCAAAGTTCCTCATTTGCAATGGTTTCAGACTAGATCACATTGCCCATTCTTAAACTGGAAAGTGATTATTAATACATTTGCCTTGACACGCTGAGCGAGTGGTCACATTCAGTGGGCAGCAGAATGGAAACAATAAACTTCTGCCCCATTTCAAAATAATATGATTCATTGTTGGCGGGTAATCAGTTGTAGTTTAATGCATTCCCTCTTACTCTTAATCACTCTTAATACAGCATTATCATGTTGATTAGTTGAACATAATGCAGTCTGCGGAGTCTGCACGTCCTCCCTGTGTCTGTGTTGGTTTCCTCCAGTTGCTTTGGTTTCCACTCACACTCCAAAGATGTGTGGGTTAGATGCATTGGCCATGATAAATTGCCCCTTATTGTGCTGGGAGGCATAGAACATAGAACATTACAGCGCAGAACAGGCCCTTCGGCCCTCGATGTTGCGACCAATTAGGAACAAGCAGTGGCCCTCTAACCTAAACCATTCCCTTTTCATCCACACTATTAAGATTCCTACCATTAGCCCTATACTCTACACATTTGTTATTCCTGCCAAAGTGAATTCCCTCACACTTTTCCACATTAAACTCCATTTGCCACCTCTCGGCCCACCTCTGCAACTTGTTCAAGTCTCTCTGCAAACTAGAACACCCCTCTTCACTATCTACCACTCCTCTGACTTTGGTGTCATCCGCAAATTTACTAATCCATCCTTCAATACCCTCATCCAGATCATTTATAAAAATTACAAACAGCAGGGGCCCCCAAACAGATCCCTGAGGTACACCACTTGTAACCGAACTCCACGATGAATAATTTCCATCAACCACCACCCTCTGTCTTCTATCAGCTATCCAATTCCTAATCCAATTAGCTAAATTACCCTCAATCCCATACATCTGCATTTTCTGCAGAAGCCTTCCATGGGGCACCTTATCAAACGCCTTACTAATGTCTATATATACCACATCAACTGCCTTACCCCCATCCACCTCTTTGGTCACTTTTTCAAAAAACTCAATAAGGTTAGTAAGGCACGACCTACCCTTCACAAAACCATGCTGACTATTCCCAATCAATTCATTTCTCTCTAAATAACTATAAATCCTATCCTTAATAATTCTCTCCAATACTTTGCCCACAACAGAAGTAAGACTCACCGGCCTATAATTCCTCGGAAAGTCTCTCTTCCCCTTCTTGAACAATGGGACCACATTCGCTATCCTCCAGTCTTCCGGCACTATACCCGTAACCAACGACGACCTGAAGATCAGAGCCAGAGGCATTGCAATCTCCTCTCTCGCCTCCCAGAGAATCCATAGGTTAAGGCCATAAGTCCATCAGATATCGGAACAGAATTAGGCCATTCAGCCCATCGAGTCTGGTCCACCATTCAATCATGGATATGATTACTATCCCCATTCGCCTGCCTTCTCCCTTGATCCCTTTATTGATTAATGGTGCAAATATATGGGGTTACGGGGATAAGGCTTGGGTGGGATTGTGGTCGGTGCAGACTCGATGGATTGAAGGGTCTATTACAGGGTTTCTATCATTCAGTGTGATTTATGTCACCATTTATTTGCTGTGTTTAATTCCAACTTCTTGGTTTAGAAATAAATGGGTCAATTTTGTCCATCGGATGATCAAGTGATCACTGAGCAAGGATCAATTCCCAAAGGGTTCCTGCAAACAGAATAATGCCTTTATTTTGGGCAGTAAGACCTGTTCCTGCACTTATCATCTGATGGTTCAATTTCAATGATCTTGACAATCATGCTGAAGCATTAACCAGTTGGTTTTACGTTGCATTGTATCCTGGGTTTAGCAACAGGTGGTGGCAATCCTGGCTATCATTGCCTTTCCATCATCTGGAATCTCCGAGGATAACTGTGGCGCACCAACTGGTATCAATAATCTGGCCCGATGTTAAGTCCCAGAATTGCCATCTGCAGAGGGTGAAGATCCACCAACCTCCCAAGATTGGCTATGATTCTTTCTTTATGTGTTAGAGTCACAAGTAGACTTACATTAACACTGCAATGAAATTACTGTGAAAATCACTGGTTGCCACGCTCTGGCACCTGTTTGGCTACACTGAGGGAGATTTTAGCATGGCCAATGCATCTAAAGGCAAAAACCAACACACCACGGGAAACAGGCCCGTCGGCCCAATGAGCCCGTGCCACCATCTCGTCGTTCCCATTTCCATCCATGACCCCTGTGTATGTTTATAGAAGTCTGCATTGGAACCAAATTAGCGAGACAATTTAGAGAGAATTTGTTTTGCCAATCAACCTAAGAGCACATCTTTGGAGTATGGGAGAAAATCGGAGCACCCGGAGAAAATCCACACAAGCACAGGGAGAATGCGCAAATTCCCACAGATACTGGCCTAAATCCATGTATCTGCACAGCACAGCGATAGTCACTGAGCTGTCGTGTTGTCCATCAAATGGTCCAGTTCAAGCGTACACTAATGACATGAAGCAATAGGCTACTCTTGAAAAATCCAAGAGCAGCCCTCTCACTACTCATCACATGTTTGTCCCTTGTTGGACAACAAGGTGGACCGAAGTACCTGGATGATAAAAGAAAAATACATCAATATCATGCACAACTTACCCAATTCCCAGAGACGTCCGAAGGCTCATGATCCCTATTTTAAATCAGTCTTCTCTATCTCTCCATCCCTATTCTGATCATGTGCCCATCTAAGTATCTCTTAAATAACTCCAGAGTGCCTGCCTCCACCACCTTGTTTGACAGTGTGTTCCATACCCCCACAACCCTCTGTGTAAAAAAACTCCCTCTAGCATCCAAATTATACCTTACTTCCCACTATAAGCCCGTGATATTTGATTCCAACCTAGGAAAAAGCTTATCACTGTTTACTCCATCTTTCATAATCTTGTACACCTCTATTAGATCTCCTCTCAGTCTATGTCTTTCTAAAGAAAACAGCCTCAATTTGCCTAACCTCTCCTCGTAACTCAGACCTTCCATACCAGGCAGCATCCTGGTAAACCTCCTCTGCACTCTCTCCAGAGTCTCCACGTCCTTCTGGTAGTAAGGTGACCAGAACAGGACACAGTTTTCAAATGAGGTCTAACCAACGTTCTATACAACTACAACATTAAACGTCAGCTCTTGTACTCTATACCCCTTCCTATAAAGGCTAGCATACCATAAGCTTTCTTCACAACCTTCTCCACCTGTTCTGCCACCTTCAAAGACTTGTGCACGTGCACTCTCAGATCCCTCTGTGTTTCTACACTCTTAATAGGCCTACTCTTTATCATATACCTCCCCCCTACATTCTTTCTCCCGAAATGCATCATCTCGCATTTATCAGGATTGAATTCCATCTGCCATCTATCTGCCAATCTACTAGCCTATCTATGTCCTGCTGTATCGCCTGACAGTGTTCCTCACTATTCGCAAGTCCAGCCATCTTTGTGTCGTCTGTCTTTTCTAACCAGCCTTTTGGACTGTGGGAAGAAACCGGAGCATCTGGAAGAATTGGAAGCAGATGCAGGGAAAATATGTAGGCTCCACGCAGGCAGTGACCCAAACTAGGAACCACACTGGATTCCTGGTGCTGTGAGGCAGCAATGCTCACCACTGTGCCACTGTCCCACCTGTCCGTTCTTCATTTGATCTTCTTTTTGGCTACTATGCAGCTGTGTCATTGAGAAAAAGTCCGTAGCTTTCCGTGACAAGGAACAGGCACATCATGCGATCGATGGGTGATGTGCATCACTGTTCCATTTACTTCACAAAAACCAGGATCTCACTCACCTCGTCACGAATTGGATTTCTGTAGAATAGAGTTGTAGAATAGTTCCACCACAGAAGGCAGCTACGAGAGTAGATCAGAGGCTAGGAAGCCCACTGTAATTAACTCACTTCCTGACTTCCCAAAGTCTGGGCCTTGGTCCTCCCTTTGTGATTGGATCCTGAACTTCCGAACTCACACACCACAATCAGTAAGAATAGGCAACAACTCCACGATCATCCTCAATGCCCACAAGGCTGTGTCCTCAGGCCCCTACTATACTCTTTATACACCTATGAATGTGTGACCAAATTCCCCTCCAATCGATTTTCAAGTTTGCTGACAACACCATCGTTGTGAATCGGATCTCAAACAATGACGAGACAGACTACAGGAATGAGATAGGAAATCTGGTGAACTGGTGTGGCAACAATATTCTCTCCCTCGATATCAACAAAACATAAGAGATTGTCATTGACTTCAGGAAGTGGAAAGGGGAACGTGCCCTGTCTATTCAACAGGGACAAAGTAGAAAGGATCGAGATCTTCAAGTTTTTACGTGTCCAAATCACCAATAATCTATCCTGATTTCCAACCATTGACACTGTCTACACTTCTTTGCTCTGCCCAAGACCACAAGGAGCTACAAAGGGTTGTAAATGTAGCCCAATCCATCACACAAAACAGCCTTCCATCCATTAATTCCATCTACATTTCCCACCTCAGAAAAGTAGCCAGAATAATCAAGGATCCTATACACCCTGGAAATATTAACTCCCATCTTCTTTTGTCAGGAAAAAGATAAAAAGTCTGAGGTCACATACCAACTGACTCAAGAACAGCTTCTTTGCTGCCATCAGACTTTTAAATGGACCTACCTTACATTAAGTTGATCATTCTCTACACCTTAGTGATGACTGTAACACTACATTCTTCACTCTCTTGTTTCCTTCTCTGTGAACGGTATGACTTCTCTGTGTAGCACGCAAGAAGCAATTGTTTCTGACAATAATAAATCAAATCAGATCAAAAACCAGAGTCAAAAATCAAAACGTATCCACCATTTATAAGAAACAAGTCGGAATGTGATGGAACACTCTCCACTTGCCTGGATGAGTGCAGTTCCAACAACTTGACGCCATCCAGGGCAATGCAATCTGCTTGATTGCCACATCTTCCACAAACATTTACCCCTTTCCCTATCGACGAACAATGGCAGCAATGTGTACCATCTACAAGATGCACTGTAGGAATTCACTGACCAGAACTTCACCTGCATATCCGATTCCGATAGTGGGCGAAGCTGGGAGAATGGCATTCTCCATTGGTTTCAGGCAGGATCATATGAACCTTGGATGGATGAGTTGGTGAAGTTCCGTTCACTGAGTGTCCTTAGGAGGTGCCTTCTAACCCACAATTGCAACCATCTGGGAGGTCAGAGGCAGCAGATACATGGAAACATCACCAGAGGTTCCCCTCCAAGTCACTTGACTTGAAAATATGTCAGCGCCATTTTATTTTCAGTGGCTCAAAGTCATGGAACTTCCTCCCTAACAGCACAGTGGGTGTATCTACATGACAGGAACTGCAGTCGTTCAAGAAGGCAGCTCACCAGCACCTTCTCAAGGACAATGAGGGGATGGACAATAAATGTTGGCCAGCCACTGATGCCCAATCCCATAAAATGAATTAAGATGAATTTTGATTATCCTCTCTTTAAAAAAAAAATCACAACTAGAAATTTACCACCCTATCTGCCACAGGAATCGGAGAGAACAAGGGGCGGACAATGGAAAGGTCCATTGACCTTGGGTGGGGTTTTACACCTTGGGGATGAGCGCGGTTGTAAAATCCCGCTCCACATATTTTTTCCTCTACTTATTAAGCATTTCTCAAATTCTGGTTGAACTATTGGAAACATTTGGTACTGTCCTGACTCATGCCTAATGTTTTTTCATTCAGTATTTTTGGAGAATGGAAATCTGGACTAGGCACTTTCATCACCTCAAGCCCTTTTAGATTTAGCTTCCAGCATTACCCTGGAGATGTACAGGCAACTCATTTGAGTTTCAGTTTGATCTCTCATGCAGAGGGACAGATGCAACATGCAGATGGTATCATCAAAAGCAAATACCAAATATCTGTTCAACTCTTCTGCCAAACCTTTGTTGTCACCTATAAATTTGTGGGGAAAAAATACTCACTGCAATGGTCTTATCTGTCACCTGATTGCCACCAGCAAAAATGAAATCTTTTCTATTCTTTGGGTTGTGTTCCATTATTTTATTTTTGCATATTTATTTAAGCTTGTGCAATACTTATTTTTATTCAAACCAATTGTTTTGCATGGTGACCCCTGTCTGAAAGATGATTATACGTTTAAAGCTTCTCAAAATATCTCCTCTTGAAACAAATCTCCTCCATTCGAACAGTGATTACACTTGATTTGATTTATTTATTGTCACATGTACTGGTATACAATGGAAAATATTGATTCTTGCACGCTATACTGACAAAGCATAACACTCGTAGAGTACATGGGGAGAAGGAGAGGTTGCAGAATGTAGTTACCGTCACCACTAAGCTACAGAGAAATATCAACTTAATCTCTGGTAGGTCCATTCAGAAATTTGATGGTAGTAGTGAAGAAGTTGCTCTTGAGTTGGTTGGTATGTGACCTTATTTCCCCGATGGAAGAAGTTGAAAGAGAATAAGCCCGGGATGTCTGGGATACTTAATTAATCTGTCCACTTTTCCAAGGCAGCGGGAAGTTGGAGTCAATTGGTGGGAGGCTGGTTTGCGCGATGGACTGGACTGTGTTCACGACCTTTGCAGTCATAGTTGGAGCCATGCCAAGCTATGATACAACCAGAAAGAATGCTTTCTATGGTGCATCTGTAAAAGGATGGACTTCAATGAATTTAGGATGTCTGGTGGTCAGTTCAGGCACTACATAAATGCAAGTCCTTCTTTCTTTAAAAATGAATGCATTATAGCTTTATCTCATTTCACAGGCTGCAGGATATCAGAACCCTTCATGATTTAAAAAAAGTGAAACAATCCATTTTTGTTACATGTTGCAATCATTCTCAATCTTTCCTCATTAAATACCATATGCCCAATCTTTTCGTTAAGCTGTCTCAATGTGTGAGAAAAGTTTATTATTATTCAAAGCTTATTACAGTGTAGAATATTATCAGGAATGATAATGTGCTCCCTTAATTCTACATCTTATTTTCATCTGTGTCCCATTTTTGAAAGTAAAAATTAGAAGCAGAGGGTACAATCTCAGGCTCAGAGGACGCTCCTTTAAAACAGAGATGAGAAGGCATTTCTTCAGCCAGAGAGCGGTGAATCTGTGGAACTCTTTGCTGCAGAAGGCTGTGGAGGCCAGGTCATTGAGTGTCTTTAAGACAGAGATATATAGATTCTTGATTAATAAGAGGATCGGGGGTTGTAGGGAAAAGACAGGAGAATGGGGATGAGAAAAATATCAGCCGTGATTAAATGACAGAGCAGACTTGATGGGCCGAGTGGCCTAATTCTGCTTCTGTCACTTATGGTCTGATGGTAAAGACTGAAATATTAACTCCGTTAATGAAAGTTGTTAGGAGGTCAGTGGATATTGTCCCTGTATTTCAGCAGAATCCCCAGAATTTGATGGCCAAAGAAGGTTCATACATTATATAGTCAAACAGGCTGATTATCAAGCTGTGATACATCCTGAAAGGATGTTTTTGATGGTGTATCTGTAGAAGACTGTGTCACACCCTGTAAGAAGTAAGTTTCAATGAGATCACCTCTCAATTTTCAAAGCTCTAGAGAGCTCTGGCCCAGATTCCTCAACCTCTGCACACTGGACAATCCCATCATCCCAGGGATTAATCTGGTGAATCTTTGTTGCCCTCTCTTTATGGAAAGTATATCTTCCTAAGATAAGGAGAGCAAAACTGTGCATAATACTCCAGAAGAAATGCCACCAAGACTCAATACAATGACAGAAGAAGCTTGAAAGTATCCAAGACAAAGCAGTCTACTTGATTGCTATAGTTTCCACAAAAATTCAATCCCCACATCACCAATGAATGGCAGTTCCCCTCTAAGCCACTCACCATTCTGACTTGGAAATACAGCATAATTCCTTCACTGTCGCTGGGTCAAAATCCTGGAACTCCCTCACAGGTGTACCCATAGAATGCAACGGTTCAAGAAGGCAAGATCACCACTATCTTCTCCAGGGCAATTAGCAGCAATTCATGCTGATCTGGTCAGCGACGCCCATGTAGTTACATCCTTAATGATGTAGGAAGTTGATGTAATTAGTCCAAAGCCAATTTATCTAAAGTGACCCTTTTATAAAGGAACAAAAATAATAATAAAATCAGAATATAGGAGAAAGAGTAGCCCATTGAACATGCCTTACCCTTCAATTAGACCATGGCTGATCACCTTCCTCAGCACCACTTTCCTGCACTATTCCCTTAGCCCTTTATGTCATTAGTATCCAGAAATCTACTGATCTCTGCTTTGAACAAGCTCAATTATTGAGGTACCACAGCCCTCTGGGATAGGGAATTCTAAAGATTTGCTATCCCCTGAGTGAAGAAATTCCTCTTCATCTCAATCCTAAATGATCTGCCTCTAACTCTGAGACTGTGTCCCCTGATACTAGAGCCACCCAGGTAGGGGAAACATTCTGTCCAGATTGATTGCTGTGATTTGAAAGGGATTAACCTGGTGAATCTCTGTTGCTCTCCCGCATGGATAGCTTATCCTTTCTATGATAAGAAGACCAAAACTGGACACAACATTCCAGGTGAGTTGCCACCAATGGCTCAATACAATGGAGAAGAAGCTTGGAAGCATCCAGGACAAATCACCGGCTTGATTGCTATACGTTCCACAAAAATTTAATCTTACCCATCACCAATTCATTCTGGTCTGGTCAGCGACACCCATGTAGTTATAGCCTAAAGGATATAAGACAATGGTGCAATTCATCAAAAGCCGGTTTAGCCAAAGTCACCCTTTATAAAGGAACATCAATAATAAAGTCAGAATATGGGAGCAAGAGCAGGCCATTTGGTCCATCAGACCTGTTTCACCCTTCAATTAGATCCTAAAGAATATAACTGCTAGACTGGGCGGTGAAGGAACCAACAAGAGGAAATAATGACCTTATCCTTACCAATTTTGCCAGCTGCAGATGCATCTGTTCATGATAATATTGGTAAACATGACCATCACATAGTCCTTATGGAGATGAAATCCAGCTTTTGGCACTATCACTGTGCTAGCAACCCAAGACTGGACATCCATGAGATGCTGTGGGCCATCAATAATGGTGGATCTGTACTCTAGTATAATCTGCAACCTCATGGCCTGGCATATCCACGATTCAACCATTACCATTAAGCCAGGAAACCAACCCTGGTTCAATGGAGAGTTCAGGAAGCATGCCAGGAGAAGGACTAGGCATACCGAAAAATGAGGTGTCAATCTGATGAAGCTACTGAAAAGGACTGCTTGCATCCAAGTGGCAAAAACAATGAGTGATGGACAGAGCTAAGCAATCACACAACCAACAGGTCAGATCTAAGCCCGGAATCTTTCCACAAGCAGCCAAGAATGCTGGTGGACAATTAAACAACTCAATGATGGAGGAACCCAACACATGCGTGCAAAAGGTAAGGCTGAAGTATTCGCAACAATCTTCAGCCAGAAGTGTCGAGTGGATGATCCATGTTTGCCTCCTCCACTGCTCCCCAGGCTGTCAGTCTCCAGCCAGTTTGATTCGCTCCATGTGATATCAAGAAATGGTTGGAAACACTGGATGCTGCAAAGGCAATAGGTCTTGAAAGCATTCCGGCAATAGTACTGAGATTCTGTGCTCCAGAATTTGCCGCTCCTCTAGCCAAGTTCTTCCAGTACAGTTACAACACTGGCATTTACCCGACAATGTGGAAAATTGCCCTGGTATGTCCTGCGTGCACAAAAGCAGGACAAATCCAACTCGGCCAATTACCGTCCAATCAGTCTACTCTCGATCATCAGGGGTCTTTTAAGAAACTCCTGGATGAGTATATGGGATTTAATGGGATTGGGAGTTACAGATAGTTCTATGGCCTGGTAGGTATAGATATGATCGGCACAACTTGTGGACTGAAGGGCCTGTTTGTGCTGTAGTGTCCTATGTTCTATGTTCCAACAACACTCAGGAAGCTTGACACCATCCAGGACAAAGCAGTCCGCTTGATTGGCACTGCATCTACAAGCATTCAACTCCCTCCACCACTGGTGCTCAATAGCAGCAGTGTGAACTATCTACAAGACGCACTGCAGCAATTCATCAAAGACCCTTAGACAGTACCTTCCAAACCCACAATCACTTCCAACTAGAAGGACAATGGCAGCAGATCCATGAGAAAATCTGCAACTTCCCCTCCAAGCCACTCACCCTTCTGACTTGGAAATATATCACCATTCCTTCGCAGTCGCTGGGTCAAAATCCTTAAACTCCCTCCCGAGCACCATTGTGGATCAATCCACAGTATGTGGACTGCAGCGATTCAAGAAGGCAGCTCACCACAACCCTCTCAAGAGCAATTAAGAACAGGCAATAAATGCTGGCCAGACAGCAACACCCGCGTCCCATGAATGAATAAAAAAAAGTCCCGTGAATGAACTAAAGCCATTGTCTGTCCACAGTAAAAGCACTTTTAGTGGGCAGAATTTCCCATTTTTGTCTTTTACATGCTGGTGAGAAAATCGCCGTGCCGTTCCACGGCTACAAAGTTGTCTTTGCTCACAATACTGCCCAGCACTTAGAGGAAAATAATCTCAGTGATGTGCACCACGTTGCTATGCTGACGGAGTGGGTCCATGAAGAGCCAGTAATGTCAGCTTTCCACTGATTGCGGCACCCTTTACAAAAGGTAAAAGAACAAATAAAAACTGCACACCATTGACAAGGGAATGCTCTCCCCCGATAGGGCGGCATGGTTGCACACTTGTTAGCACTGCTGTCTCACAGTTTCAGGGACCTGGGTTCAATTCCTGGTTTGGGTGACTGTCTGTGTGGAGTCTGCATGCTCCCCCTGTGTTTCCATGGGTTTCCTCCGGGTACTCTGGTTTGCTCCCATAGTTCAAAGATGTGCAGCTTAGGTGCATTGACCTTGCTAAACTGACCCTTTGTATCCCAGGAAGTGTAGGCCAGAGGGATTAGCAGGGTAAATGTGGGATTGTGAGGAAAGGGACTAGAGGGGGATTGTTGTCAGTGCTGGCTCAAATGGGCCAAATGGCCTCCTTTTGTACTATAGGGGTTCTATGATTCTATGATATATGGAGACAGCTGACCCTCTGCCAGAAGAATGTCTCGCAGCTGCTCTGTGACATCCGTGACCAGAGCATCGTGGAGTTAATGTAACATCCTGAAATCATATCTAAAATTACAGAAGTACCTATCTGTTCCCCTGCCTAACTAATCCCCTGTCACAATTGTTCTTCCAATCTCCTTTCTCCCCTCCTGTGCAGCTTAATCACCCATGGTGTCATAGGCTTTTGTTGTTGCTGCATTTCTCTGGGGAACAACTGCTCTCAACACACATCCAAAGCAGAATGAGATCGACTCAGAGAGATTCAGCATTACTTATCTAGTTTCCTCAGATTGCCTCTCAGTCAATCATTCCTTCCTTGCTGTGTGCTGCCAACCAGCAGTGCGACCACCTCTCTAAACATGCTTTGCACACAGTTCTCTACCTCACGGATGCAAAACAGTGACTCCAGCCGCCAGCTGAGTTCTGAAACCCGGAGATCAAACTTGTGCAGCACACATGGTGCATCCGTGACTTCCCACATTCTGCAGGATGCACATTCTACTTGATTGAGCTATTCTACCATACCTTAACTTTTACGAACTATTTATAAGTCGAATAACTTACCAGTTACTCACTAATCTGCTTCTTCTTTTATATTAAAGAAAGAAGCAAATAACATAACCAAAAGAGAAAATGCTGGAAAACCTCTTCAGGTCTGGCAACATCTGTAAAGAGAGGAAAAAGCTAATGTTTTGCAAAGTCATCTAGACTCAAAATGTCAGCTCTTTTCTCTCCTTATGGATGCTGCCAGACTTGCTGACGTTTTCCAACATGTTCTCTTTTGGTTTCAGATTCTAGCATCCAAAGTAATTTGCTTTTATTCCGTGCTTAACTCACTGCCACTTCTCTTTCAGGAATGCCTATCTTGAAGAAGCATTGCTCTCCTCTCCAACAGGATTTCCATATGTCCCTGTCCACTTTCACAATCTCATCTCTCTCTTAGTGTTGTGCTAGGTATTTAACAAAAGAGTTTTGACAAAGAGTCATTTGGACTCAAAGCATCAGCTCTTTTCTCTCCTTACAGATGCTGCCAAATCTGCTGAGATTTTCCATCATTTTCTCTCTTGGTTTCAGATTTTAGCATCCGCAGTAATTTGCTTTTAAGCAAATACTGGGGGCTGATAAACGTAGAAAAATACAAGACTGCTGAGTTGCCTTCTTTCCTACACTCCCTCACTCACTAGACTCCCAGCTGCTCATTCTGTTAAGTCAGACTCAGTGTAAGTCACACGGAAAGCCCTGCATTATACTAGCTGAGACTTAGATGTTTCAGCTCTGCTAGGAACTAAATTAAGCTAGCTCCCTAATTAACTCAATACAGCTGCTCTTAGTGTGCTTCTTTATCACTGCTTAAGAGTGGATTTAAAAATTTAAACTTATACTGTAACTTTTCATAAAATGTTAAATGCGAACAAATAAGACATCTTCACTTACCAAACCCCCAGCTGTTCATTGTGTAAAGATATAAGCAAAAGAAAATAAACTTATCAAACTAAATCGTAAAGTTGTTACACCAATTGATGACACGGTGGTTGTGTGACACCTCAGGCAAACAGCACGCACTGTGAGACCCTTCTACTAATTCAGAGGTGTGGATGTAACTGTGAAAGTGAGACAGGCAGCAAGTACTTCTCACAGGCACCTCAATTTGCTGGTCTACAACATAGTAAGAGGTCTCACAACATCAGGTTAAAGTCCAACAGGTTTATTTGATAGTAAACTCACAAGCTTTCGGGGTTTGCCTCTTCATCAGGTGAGTGGAGAGTTCTGGTCTCAAACAGAACAAACAGCAGCACACACAGTTTACAGAATACTGATTAGAATGCGAGTCTTTAATCAATTCTTAAAAGTGCAGACAATGTGAGTGAAAGGAGCATTAAGCATAGGTTAAAGAGATGTGTATTGTCTCCAGATAGGACAGTAAGTGGGATGTTGCAAACCCAGGCAAATCATGGGGGTTACAGATAGTGTGACATGAACCCATGATCCAGGTTGAGGCTGTCCTCATGTGTGCAGAACTTGGTTATCAGTTTCTGCTCAGCGACTCTGCGCCATCATATGTCGTGAAGGCCACCTTGGAGAATGTTTACCCGAAGATCAGTGGTTGAATGCTCGTGACCACTGAAGTGTTCGCCAACAAGAAGGGAATAGTCTTGCCTGGTGATTATTGAGCGGTATTCATTCATCTGTTGTTGTGGTGTCTGTATGGTCTCCCCGATGTACCATGCCTCGGAACGTCCTTTCTTGCAGCGTATCAGGTAGCCCAAGTTTCAACTTTTCCAACTCCAACATATAGCCCAGGTGCCAACTCATGCCATCCCATACAAATTCATCCCTCTACCCATCCTCATGGCCCCTTAAAGCCCCTTATGGATAACTCAATCAGTACTATCTCAGGCAGACCTAATGGGACATGCTGAGATGAAATAAAATTAACTTCTAAATATTGATTATGAATTTCTACCTCTTTGGAATTCACCATTAAAAAAGTGATATATTTAATGAATGCCCATTTATACATTTATATCTTCATGTAGTTAATTCCATATAAATACAAAACATTGCATTTGTGAACTCACATCAAAGACGGCTAATCCTTTAATAATCTCTTTGAGCTATTAGTTAAACTATGAACTGCAGCACTCCCACACTTCTACTGTAATAATGATGCATGATACAAAGAAATCAAGAATTAATGATGCCAAGATAAAAACACTTAGAGTCACGTCAACAAAAGGTTATTGAAATTGCTTGGACAGGTTTAGTTTTAACTCTCACAGTCATGGGCATTACTTTAATTTTTAAAGGGCTGGCCATTTAAACAAACTGACAGATTAATAGTTTCACACACCTGACTTGTCTTTCAGAGCATTTTTTTTTAATTGATCCGTGGATCATTGGCATTGTTGGCTGTTCAACATTTGTTGACCATCCTTAGTTGCCCTTGAGAAGGTGGTGAGCTTCCTTCTTGTCTTGCTGCAGTCTATTTTTTATGGGTTGACCCACAATGCCATTAGAGAGGGAATTCCAGGATTTTGACCCAGCAACTGCGAAGGAATGATGATATATTTCCAATTCAGGATGGTGAGTTGCTTGGACGGGAACTTGCAGGTGGTGGTGTTCCCATGTATCTGTTGCACACGTCCTTCTAAATGGAAGTGGTCATTGGAAGGTGCTGTTTAAGGATCTCTGGTGAATTTATGACTTATGGTTTGCAAATCTCACACCACAGGATAAGGCCCTTGCTGCAGTGAAAGTGGGGTCTATTTGACATCAACAGCCATGATCAAAATGAATGTTGGAGCAGGCTCAAAGGGCCAAATGACCTCTTCCTGCTTCTAGTCTCTATGTTTCTGTGTCATGGGGAATGAGTAGAAGGGCGTGGAACCCTGAAGTGGGACTTTAAAGTTTACAAAAACACAGGGAGGGAGCATGGCAGCCCCTGGTAGCCACCTATGATCTGGATGGAGGGTTGGTAGGTCTGACTGCACCTTGTATCCAAATTCCTGGAGCAAAGTTCCTGCGGTTGGGGAACTCTTTCCCCAAGCGAGTCAGGAAATTTCCCAGCTCTGCACACCCACCGCGGGAGAGCGAAAATCCAGGCTACAGTGCCTGGAGTGAGTTGTGAGCCCAAACCCTCTGTGACTCGGAGATAAGAGCATTAACGTTGAGTGATGTCTTGGTTTTAAAAATCACTCTAAATTTCTCAATTCTGTTTAAAAAAGGATTGAATGGGTGAGATGGGACTGCGGCGGAAGTCATTCAGAAAGGAGGAATGGTATTGAACTTAGATGCTATCACACACATGAAATATGGAGAAGGAGCTTTCTGGCTCCCGCGGCACTTCATTAGAAATAAGGTAGAAGAAAAGATGGAGTTTAGTTTAGCTCAATTTACTGACTGGTTAATGATGTAGAAAGACGCCAACAGCTTGGGTTCATTCATGAAGGCCCCACCTTCTCAATTTCTCCTCATCTCAATTCTAAATGGCCGATACTTTATCCCAAAATGATGACCCGAAGATCTTTTCTAAATTTCCTGTCACTAACTCTTAAACAACTGTTCCCAAATGATCACCCTCCTGTCATCAAGGAGGATGCGGGTGAATACTGAGGCAATTAAATTACTTTGTGTGGCTTGCCTTTAATACACTTGTGCGTGTGTGCAAAAACATATATAATATTATACATATGTAGGTTACTGGGCAATTCTCAACGTAATGAATGATTTATTGAACCGACTCACTGCCGCAATGAAAAATTCAATTCTATGCAAAATTGCAACATTGAAGGAGGTAAATAAAAAAACTAAATAAAGATAAAGACTGTCAAAGTGTAGATGTTCGAGGAGGCACTTGGCCCCAAACTCTTGAGATCAAGTGAAAAGGATTTTTCTTTTAGTCAAGCTCTGCGACTTGGGGAGAGTTATAAATATTCATGACCTGTAATTTAATTTGAATGTTTTTAATAGTAGGCGCGTTGAAATGCAGGGACGCAGCCAAGAAGTGTTGTTTGAAGTGTAATTATTAATTTATTTATCGAGATGAGGGGAAAATAATAATTGCATGATTAAAATAAGACCGTATTTTTTGATGGATAGTTCTGCATTGCAATTACGGCACAGATTTAATATTTTTCCAAATTACATTTAGTGATGATATTAGCAGCCAGTACAAGCATAAACAATTAAGGAAGGGCTGCAATAAATAAAATCACACTGAAACCTGCATTGTGAAATACAATGACATTAATTTCTGGAGCGATTAGCGTGACATTTCCTGAAGAGCGATGGTTCACATCATGTTCAAAAGGCAGAGGGTCGTTAGCAACTAAAATACAGCTTCTTGTCCAACCATTGCAATAAGCCTGTTTGGTTAGGTGCCTAAAATGTCCTTCTCTCAACCCATCCTGCCCCCCATCCCTTCCAAAGAACCCAGACCCCTTCCTCCTTCCTTCATTTGAGGAAAGACATGTTGGCCTTGGAGGGGTTGCAGAGAAGGTTCACTAGGCTGATACCGGAGATGAGGGCATTGGATTATGAGGTGAGACTAAATTGGCTAGGTTTGTACTTGTTAGAGCTCAGAAGGCTGAGAGGGTATCTTATACAGACATATAAGATAATGAAGGATGGATAGGGTAGAGGTTGAGAGACTCTTCCCGCTTAGCAAAGATAGCAGGATTAGAGGGCACAGCCTCAAAATAAGAGGGGAGGGGGGAAGCGGTCCAGATCAGAGTTGGGGAAGAATTTCTTTATGCAAAGGATGGTGAATCTTTGGAATTCTCTGTCTGTTGAAGTGGTGGAGGCTTCCTCGTTGAACATATTTAAGTCAAGAGTGGATAGGTTTTTGATTGACAAGGGAATTAAGGGTTACGGGGAGAAAGCGGGAAAGTGGAACTGAACCACTGCAGATCAGCCATGATCTTATTGAATGGCGGGGCAGGCTCGAGGGGCTGGATGGCCTACTCCTGCTCCTATTTCTTATGTTCTTATTTCTTATTACCCCCGAATAAAATGATTGAACCTTTGGGGTTTGATAGACCTTTTGTTGAAGAATACCTGAGACTCAATAAAGTGTGGACAAAAACATAATCCATGCCCTATTTCGATTTGACTTATTACTGTCACATTTATAAGTATGCAGTGAAAAGTATTGTTGCTTACACGCTATATGGACGAAGCATTCCATTCATTGAATACCTAGGGCAGAAGAAAAGGACAGAGTGTAGATTATAGTGTTGCAGTTATAGGTAGGGTGTAGGGAAAGGTCAGCTTAATAATTGGTAGGTCCAGTCAAAAATCTCATAGCAGTAGGGGAGAAGCTGTTCTTGAGTCAGTTGGTCTGTGACTTTGTATCTTTTTCCAGATGGAAGAAGGTGGAAGAAAGAATGTCTGGTGCTCATGGGATCCTTAATTATGCTGGCTGCTTTTCAGAGGCAATGGAAAGTATAGACAGAATCAATGGATAGAGGCTGGTTTGTGTGATGGACTGGGATATGTTCACAACATAGAACATAGAACATAGAACATAGAACATAGAACAATACAGCACAGAACAGGCCCTTCGGCCTTCGATGTTGTGCCGACCAAAATAAAAAGCAATGCCCCTCCAAACTAAACCATTCCCTTCTCTTCCATATACTTATCAACTAACCTCTTAAACGCCACCAAACTTGGCGCATCTACAACAGCTGCAGGCAGGGCATTCCACTCCCTAATCACTCTTTGAGTAAAGAACCTACCTCTGATATCCGTCCTATAACTCACACCCCTTAATTTAAAGCTGTGTCCCCTCGTGCTAGCTTTCTCCATCCTAGGAAAAAGGCTATCACTGTCCACCCTATCTAAACCTCTAATCATCTTATATGCTTCAATAAGATAAACCTTTGATGTTTCCTGCGGTCTTGGTCAGAGCAGGAGCTGAGAGTAAATAATTTGAGGATGTAACTTAACTCCCCTGGAAAAATACAAATTGCTCCATGGTCTCACTATTCCTAACCCTGCAAACTCCTTCCACTCCACCGCCTTCCGAGATATTTTATTTTGAATTCTGACCAATTGGACATCTGCAATTTTCATCATTCTGTTGCTGGCAGATTGTGACTTTGGCTGCCTAAAGCTTGTGTTCTGGAAATCTCCATCCCCCCCCCCCCCCCCCCCCCCCCACCCCCCCCACCCCACCCCCCCCACCACAAATCTCTCCATCTACCCCTCACTTTATCTCTCTTCTTCACTCTTTAAAACCTACCTTCTTGACAAATGTGTGCCGCTGTGTCAAATTGTTCCTTATCTAAGAAAACATATACGAGCGTTGGAGACAGTCAAAAAGATGGTTCATTAAATTTATGATGTGGAGATGCCGGCGTTGGACTGGGGTAAACACAGTAAGAAGTCTCACAACAATCAGACTTTAACCTGGTGTTGTGAGACTTCTTACTGTGTCACTAAATTTATCCCAGGAATGGAAGGATTTTCTTGGTGAGATTCATTTGGATCTCTACTTACTGGAGTTTAGAAGAATGAGAAGCGACCTTACAAAGACAGGTAAGATTCTCAGGAGGATCGATATTGAAAGGTTGTTTCCCCTTTGGGACAGTCTGGAACCAGAGGGTATAGTCAACGTGGAACAGTTCAGATTCCACCAAAGGAATCAAACGAAAGGCAAAAGCATCATTCAGTTTGTAACAATCTGAAAAATGCTAGCACCATACTGCGTGTATTTAATGAGGTGTTAGAAAATACTCCTTAGGATTGTCTAGTTTGTTATCTCCAAAATGAGGCCACCCAAAGGAGATTGCCCTAAGTTAACCGGCCTGTAGTTTGCTACTTTCTGTCTCCCTCCTTTCTTGTGGAGTTAGATTCACTACGGCCAAAGTTTTCAGTCTGTTTCCGACACTGAGTAGTCATCTATTCCCGTTGATGATGACCACGCGCTGTGCGTTCTCTGATGGCGGAATGCGCAAACAATGGGAAAATCCCTTGACAGCGGCGGGACTGGAAGATATTGCTGCCGGCCAACGTGGGGCAATCTCTGAAACCTACTTTAGAGAATAACAGGAAGTGAAGGGAAGGGTGTGCAAATGGTGGGGGTGGGTGGGGCGGTAGAGGGGGGTTTGCAGTGTGGGATGGGAAAGGTTAAATCCTGCCCTCTATTCCAACCTGATGGGATATTTTCAGAACCTAGGGAATTTTGGAAAGACTCAGACATTAGCTCTCCACAGCCATATATTTTAAGATACTACGATGAAGCTCATCAAAATTAGGAACTTGTTCTCTTTTAGTTCCAAAGGTGTTCTCTGTACCCCTTCTCTGGTGTTTGTAACCATTTTAAATTCCTCCCTTTTTAACTTATAAGTATTTTTTTGGATGCTATTAGCATCTTGTTACAGTCAAGATTGACACAAAATATCTGTTTAACTCTTGAATTATTTCCTTACTTCTCATTTTCAATTCCCCCCGACCATCTCTTCAGAGAAACCGCCCTCATATCATTTGCTCTTTTCCTTTCTAAAATACCCGTGAAAACAATTACTATCTGTTTCTATATTTCCAGCTATCTTTCTCTCATACTCCAATATCTGTCCTCTGTTTTAATCATTGATTGCTGGTTTCTAAATTCTGTTCACAACTAAATTCACAGAATGATACGCTTTCCCTTTCAATTTGAGACAGCCTTTAACTTCATAAGTTATAAGTTCAAAGATTGATAAGATATAGGAGCAAAATTAGGCCATTCAGCCCATCAAGTCCTCTCTGCCATTCGATGTTCCTCATTCACATTTTCCACACCTTCTCTCTATAATCCTTCAACCCATTATCAATTAAAAATCTGCCACACTCCTATTTAAATTTTCACTCACTTTTCCAGCGTCCACTGTACTTTGGGGTCGCAAATTCCACAGATGGTTATCCATGGATCGTGTTTCCCCAAGAAACTTTGAGAATTAAAATCATGTTTAAGTTGTGATTGCATGACAATGAGTTCTGGCACTTAACTTCAAGTGTGCTAGTTGGTTGTCAATATGGCAAATGAATGTGTTTGTTACAAATTTAATATGCGATTGTCAAATACTAATTAAATAGTGCGTATCAAACATTATTCGAGCAAGTATTTTGTTTTGAGGATGTCACGAGAAAGTATCTGACAATAATGCAATGAAGACATTGTCATTCCTTTTTAATGGGTTGTGTGATGGGCATAAAGATAATAACAAGCACTTAATTACTAATGCAACAGAATTAGCAACTCAATATTAAAAAAGGTAACCTTATATATTTATTAGTCAAGCATTTGTCAAAGTTGGAAACAGGTCACTCTGGGACAAAGTCTCCAAATTGTTTGTGTTCTGGGGATGAGGCTGGTGACTGCTGGTTGCCACAGTTGGGTTATGGGATTGACCTTTTACCTTTTGGATTTGTATTCAAATCCCAACGCAGACTGATAGAATAAAGTCTTATGAAGAAACCTATGTAGCTCCATTTCAATAATGCCCATGAATCTGACAGTGAATAATTTATTTTTAATTCTTCATAGGATGTGGCTGAGCCAGCACTTGTTGTCCAACCCTAATTGGCTTTGAACTGATTAGCTTGCTTGACACTGAGTACGTTAGGGGATATTAGGGCACATGACCAAAGACTTGGTCAGGGATATAGGTTTTAAGGAACATCATCCTTCAAGTTCGCTCCTTAATACCACCTTCTTTGACCACCTGATATAATGGAAAGAAACTTGTGCCTTCTCTCACAGTGGCTCTGGTGGTGAAACAGTTACTTAATAGGACAGGACGATGATGGTGGACCTTCCTGTCTTTCCATCTCCACTCCCATTAAGTCTGTGGTGGGAAGACCTTTGAATGGATTTCACTGCTCCACCAATGGAGGCCCTTACTTAGACAATTGATGCCCACATAACGGACTGTAAAAACTTCTAGAAGTATGTAAAGAGGAAGAGAGTATCTGAAGTGAATGTTGGTCCCTTAGAAGGATGAGACTGGGGTGTTAACAATGGGAAAGACTGAAATTTCTACATCAAGAGGTGGAGAAGCCAGCATTGGACTGGTGTGGGCACAGTAAGAAGTCTCACAACATCATGTTAAAATCCAACAGTGGTTTATTTGGGATCGCGAGCTTTCGGAGTGCTGTCCCTTCATCAGATGAGTCACATTGATGAAGGAGCAGCACCTTGAAAGCTCATGATTCCAAATAAACTGTCAGACTAAATCAATATTGTGTCTCAGTTTTCATAGAGAAGAACAGGTGTACCAACCCATCTTGTTTGTCTTGCTTGTGGGAATCATGAATTGGTTTCAATTTGAATTTGGTTTTTGGAGCAAACAAGGCAATGGATTTGGGTTTTCTGATGCACTTTGGCTTTGTAACTTGAAGAATGAAGTAAAATATATATTTTTAAAGACCTGTTCTTATCGGTCTACGATCTGATATGTCCCTTACTTAGATATCCCGTACTAAGTTGATTTTTGGAGCAGGGAGATGGAATAGGCAATGATGGGTGAGAGGGGCAACACCTGAACCAAAAAGAGCAGTTAACAATATTGGTTAACATGGGAGCCAGGAGATAGAGTTCCTTAAAGGATTGGAGTTATACTTCATGTAGTGTCAAATGTGAACGATCGTGGGCGGGGAGAGGGTCACATTCCATGGAAATTGGGCAACACTTGGCAGCAGAAATGCAGAACAAATATGGCACTGCTGTGAGTGGTGTCAAGCTAACATCTCAAAGCCAAGCCTGCTCGGGTACAAATACCCTGTACATCTTGGGTGAAGCCTCTCTTGCAGCAGATCAGATGCGTTTGTCTACCTGCCCTGTTAATGTTCCGCCCCAGTGGCAAAACCAATTTACACTGGCTTCTTTGATCTAAACACGCTCAATCCTAAATAAACCCAAAGCAGGGGATTATGTAACAAGAGTGACACGCTGAAAAGAATTGAAGTGCCTCATCGATTTTTTTTTCTCTCTGTTAAATCCATTGAGAAAAAAAAATAAAACCGAACCTTTCCATTGAGCGAATCTGGGTGGGTAAATGGAAAACAGAAGAATGAACCTTTCAATCTTAGCCCTAATGCAGCCTAAAACCTCAGACTATCCCCGCTCTTTGTTACATAAGCCGCTTATTTTAAACTGTTGCCATTATAATATCTAAAAATTACCGGAGTTGCTCTTATGATTTATTCTGCTTAAAAGGGCTGATGAAAGGGAGGATTAAAGAGATGTATTTTGCATTAAAGTGATTTAGGCTTTAACCCCATCTTGCATTACTCTGACACCAACACGCTGGGTGCTTATCTGATGTGCAGAGTGCCGCCTGACTCTGTCTTGACTTCTGTTAAATTGCTGAGATAACAAGAAGCACAGTTTCAGGACATTTCACGATCTCGTTCGGACGAGGCACATAAAACCCTGCCTGAGGCTGATTCTGCAAGCCTTGCTCCTCCCCCATAAAATTCTGGCCATTGCATCAATCACTTACAACAACCTGGGGCTGAAGTTTTAAAGTTTCAGTTTATTTATTAATGAGCTTACATTAACACTGCAGTGAAGTTACTGTGAAAATCCCCTCATCGCTATACTCCGGTGCCTGTTTGGGCGCACTGAGGGAGAATTTAGCACAGCATAACATAGGATTTACCATGAATTTTGGTACCTCATCCTGACCCAGCCATCAGGATGCAACTTGTGTCACAAATGCACAAATGTCAAAGGCAGGGTTTCCACAAAGGACAATTTTGCAGTTCCTGACAGGTTAAGGACAATGGACAGATTGATGAGTATGTGGGATTTAATGGGACTGAGGGTTATAGATAGGCCTGGTAGGTAGGGATATGATCGGTGCAACTCGTGGGCCGAAGGGCCTGTTTGTGCTGTATTGTTCTATGTTCTATGAGTTGGGCAATTGGCCGGCATACAGGAACCTGACACATTTTCCAAAATTGTTGGGGTGTGAACCAACAGTGTAACGCCACTCTGTCGCTCAAGGGCATGAATTTGCAGCCTGGCACTACTCTGACCCTATCTTATAAGCCATAGCATCATAGTGGGAGATAGAGGAACAGGTATAAAGGCAGATTTTGGCAAGGTGTAAAAGTAATCAGAGTTGTTGTGCTTTGTCCTTTGGGGAAACCCTGCCTTTGACATTTGTGCATATTTGTGACACAAGTTGCATCCTAATGGCTGGCTCGGGATGACGTACCAAAAGTCATGGTAAATTTGATGCTATGCTGTGCTAAATTCTCCCTCAGTGAATGCAAACAGGAATCGAGAGTGTGGCGACTAGTTCACAGTAACTTCATTGCAATGTTAATGTAAACCTACATGTCACACTAATAAATAAACTGAAGCAGATGTGTTTTTACAATAATTCAATAATTTCATCACTACTAATTTTGGTTTCCAAATTTAATTAACTGGATCTGAATTCCCCAGCTGCTGGAGAATGTGGTTTACGTCATCTGGATTTATTGATTACAATGGTATAGTTATCCCACCACAGTGCGAGAATACCTGTTATTATTGACTTCAAAAGACAAATAGAAACATAGAAATGGCCAAGTTCCAATCCCAGCCCCCTGACGAAGGAACAATGTGTTCCAAAAGCTTTGGACATTTACTACAAATAAACTTATTGGACTTTATCGGTGTTGTGAGATTTCTTTCTGTTAAAGTCCTAACTTGCACATTTTCAGGGTGAGAGAGGAAACCAGAGGACCTGAAGGAAACCCACCCAGACACAGGGAGAACTTACAAACTCCACACAGACAGTATGATTTGATTTGATTTATTATTGTCACGTATATTAACGTACAATGAAAACAGCATTGTTTCTTGGGTGCTATGGAGACAAAGCGTACCGTTCATACAGAAGGAGATGAGAGAGTGCAGAATGTAGTGTTACAATCATAGTTAGGGTGTAGAGAAAGATCAGCTTAATGCAAGATAAGTCCATTCATAAGCCTGTAGCAGCAGGGAGGAAGCTGTTCTTGAGTCTGTTGGTACGTGTTTTCAGACTTTTGTATCTTTTTCCCAACGGAAGAAAGTGGAAAAGAGAATGTCTGGGATGTGTGATGTTCTTAATTATGCTGGCTGCTTTGCCAAGGCAACGAAAAGTGTAGACAGAGTCAATGGATGGGAGGCTGGTTTGTGTGATGGATTGGCTATATGCATGACCTTTTGAAACTTTCTTGTGATCTTGGGCAAACAGAAGTCATACCAAGCTGTGATACAATCAGAAAGATGGTTACCATTTAATATTTGTAAGTAGGCATAAATTTTGTTTATTATTTTAAAGAAAGGCTTAAATCTGCACTGTGTTATCATGTAACCTTACATGTTTGCAGTTGCAGTGCTATCAGGATGCAGGAGGTGACGTCTCATGGACCAGGAAGAGTCCCAGAGGAGGATTTAAGGTCCCTCTCTCCTTCCAATACTGTCACTTCTATCTCAACAACTTTCTCTTACGCATACTCCTCTTTATTAATTGTCCTGCGTTGATAGCTACCCACATAGGAGCGTAGAAACTAAGAGGAGGAAGAGGTGATTCAGCCCTTGAAGCCTGCTTCACCAGTCATTCTAATCATGGCTGATCCTGCCTTTCCCCCATATCCTTTGATTCACTTTGCCTCGAGTGCTGTATCTAACTGCTTCTTCAAAACATTCTGGCTGGAACCTTACCACGCAGAGTGCTGGAAATGTAGCTGTGGAGAGCACTGAGGTACAGGGTTGCAAATTGGGGAGTATTGTAGTAGATAGGGAGGATGTGTTAGAAATTCTCGAGGGTTTGAAGTTGGATAAGTCCCCTGGGCCGGACGGGATTTACCCTAGGATTCTCTGGGAGGCAAGAGAGGAGATTGCAGAGCCTCTGGCTCTGATCTTCAGGTCCTCGTTGGTTACGGGTGTGGTTCCGGAGGACTGGAGGATGGCGAATGTGGTCCCATTGTTTAAGAAGGGGAAGAGAGACCTTCCTGGGAATTATAGGCCAGTGAGTCTTACTTCTGTGGTGGGCAATGTATTGGAGAGAATTATTAGGGATAGGATTTATAGTTATTTAGAGAGAAATGAATTGATTGGGGATAGTCAGCATGGTTTTGTGAAGGGTAGGTCATGCCTTACTAACCTCATTGAGTTTTTTGAGAAGGTGACCAGAGAGGTGGATGGGGGTAAGGCGGTTGATGTAGTATATATGGACTTTAGTAAGGCTTTTGATAAGGTGGCCCATGGAAGACTTCTACAGAAAATGCAGATGTGTGGAATAGAGGGTGATTTAGCTAATTGGATTAGGAATTGGCTGGCAGATAGAAGACAGAGGGTGGTGGTTGATGGGAGATATTCATCGTGGAGTTCGGTGACGTGGTGTGCCTCAGGGGTCTGTTTTGGGGCCCCTGCTGTTTGTAATTTTTATAAATGATCTGGATGAGGGTATTGAGGGATGGATCAGTAAATTTGCAGATGATACTAAAGTTGGTGGTGTGGTAGATAGTGAAGAGGGGTGTTTTAGTTTACAGAGTGACTTGGACAAGTTGCAGAGCTGGGCCGAGAGGTGGCAAATGGAGTTTAATGTGGAAAAGTGTGAGGTAATGCACTTTGGCAGGAACAATAAATGTGTAGAGTATAGGGCTAATGGTAGGGCTCTTAATAGTGTTGAGGAACAGAAGGATCTTGGTGTATGTGTCAATAGATCCCTGAAAGTAGGCAGTCAAGTGGATAAAGTTGTTAAGAAGGCTTATGGAGTCTTAGCTTTTATTGGTAGGGGGATTGAATTTAGGAGCCGCAGCATCATGTTGCAGCTGTACAAAACTCTAGTGCGGCCGCACTTGGAGTATTGTGTGCAGTTCTGGTCCCCACATTATAAGAAAGATGTGGAGGCATTGGAGAGGGTACAGAGGAGGTTTACCAGGATGTTGCCTGGTATGGAGGGCAGGTCCTATGAAGAGAGGTTGAAGGATTTGAGGTTGTTTTCGTTAGAAAGGAGGCGGCTAAGGGGGGATCTTATTGAAACATATAAGATAATTAGAGGTTTGGATAGGGTGGACAGTGATAGCCTTTTTCCTAGGATGGAAAAAGCTAGCACGAGGGGACACAACTTTAAATTAAGGGGTATGAGTTATAGGACGGATATCAGAGGTAGGTTCTTTACTCAAAGAGTGATTAGGGAGTGGAATGCCCTGCCTGCAGCTGTTGTAGATGCGCCAAGTTTGGTGGCGTTTAAGAGGTTAGTTGATAAGTATATGGATGAGAAGGGAATGGTTTAGTTAGGAGGGGCATTGCTTTTTATTTTGGTCGGCACAACATCGAAGGCCGAAGGGCCTGTTCTGTGCTGTATTGTTCTATGTTCTATGTTCTATGTTCTATTACCATTGTCCACACTAGCGGGATTTTCCCATCCTGCCGCAATGAATGGAAATTTGGTTTGCAACCAAATTCTCTGAGCTCGCTGCAGTGGGAATGTGATGTGAACCGCTGGTAAGACCATGACCTCGATGTTTTGACCTTAACTACTTTTCTGGTAACAAATTTGGAAGCTGACCACTCTCTGGATAAAGAAATGTTTCCTCATCACTGTCCTAAACAGCGTCCTTAGACTGTGACCCATTGTTCTGGACTCCTCCATCTTTGGGAGCATCCTTTTTGCATCTACCATGTCTATTGCTGTTAGAATTTTATAGGTTTCTATGAGAGATCCCCCCTCAGTCTTTAGGATTCAGGCGAATACCATCCTAAGCAACTCAATCTACGTTAGTTCCTCTGTCCCAGGAATCAGTCTATAAATCTTTTCTGCACTCCCCCTAGAGCAAGAACATGTTTCCTCAGATAAGGAGAAATCAACTAATGTTCTAGGTTCATTAGTTGGGTTCAAAACCCACCATGGCAGACAGTGGAATTTGAATTCAATAACAAATATCTGGAATTAAAAATCGACTGATGACCATGAAACCATTGTTGATGGTCATAGAAACCCATCTGATTCGCTATTTTTCTTTCGGAAAGGAAATCTGCCATCCTTACCTGGTCTGGCCTATATGTGACTCCAGAGCCACAACAAAGTGGTTGACTCCAACTGCTCTCAGGCAACTAGGGATGGGCAATAAATGCTGGCCAATCAGTGATGCCCATGTCCCATGAATGAACAAAAGAAAATAAGGAGACCAAAACTGCACAAAATATTCCAGGTTTGGCCTCACCAAGGCCCTGTATTATTGCAGTAAGACATCCCTAGCCTTGTACTCGAATTCCCTTCCTCTGACGGTCAACATACCATTTTCCTTCTTTACTGGCTGCTACATGATTATGTTGAATATCCTGGATACAAACAACATCAAGCACTAAGAGTATTCCAACTTCCAAGCTTTAATTACATATGCACAACTGCAATATAATTCAGTGTTATTGATTCAGCCAGAAAATCTAACTGTTATAGTTCACCATATCTTGCTCTTTGGAGTTCTGTTATTGAAAGGTTTTATTTTCATCCTGTGGCCAAAACTGGAACACAAAATTTATGGAACTAACGCAAGATTTAGATTAGTCGCTTATCCTGAGTACTCAAGCGCTGGCCTCACTGAAGGCCTTGTTTGAACAAAGAACAAAGAGCAAAACAGCACGGGATACAGGCCCTTCGGCCCAATGAGCCTGTGCCGCCACCCCAATGTTCCTACCTCTAACCGTGATCCCTGTCTATGTTTATAGATCTATGGATTAAAAACCAAATTTGAGACAATTTAGGGAGAATTTGTTTTGCCAATTAGCCTAAGAGCACATCTTTGGGATGTGGGAGGAAACCGGAGCACCCGGAGAAAACCCACGCAAGCACGGGGAGAATGCGCAAACTCCCACAGACACAGGCCCAAATCCATGTATCTGCACAGCACAGCGATAGTCACTGAGCTGTCGTGTTGCCCAAGAAATGGTCCAGGTCAAGCGTACACTAACAACGTGAAGCACAAGGATACTCTCGAAAAAAAAATCCAAGAGCAGCCCTCTCACGACCCATCGCGTGTATGCCCCTTGTTAGACAACACGGTGGATCAAAGCACCTGTAGGATAAAGACAAGTATATCAATATCATCATCTATTTGCTAATAAACATTTTCCATTACTTGACGGAGATGTTTTTCACAACTTAATCTCCACAACTATTGTAATTTAAGAGCTGGAATTACAACTTAACTTTCCACACTTACTTCAGTGAGATGATAAAGTGGCAGGAGAAGCGGGTGTGGCAGGGTGAGCCCAGAACTCAAAAAGAGCAGGAGAAGAGAACTCAGAGGAACACAATAAGACTGATAAAGTAGAGCAGCACAAGAAAAGCTGTGATTGGGGGAAAGTTTGGAGATTGGCAGTGCAAGAGGAACAAGCCATTCAAGACAAAGTGGGATCAATCCCATGAGATTTCCTGCACATCATCTTTCTTTCCACTGAATACAGAAACTATAGCGATTTAACTTCAGGTTTGTTAAAAGTCCCAATGCCAAATCCACTGCAATTTTGCTGAACTCTTCCAGATGTTTTTTTTGTCAAAATATTGAGCCAGATTTGGTTTTTGACAGTTCTAAGCTAAATCCTAGTGGGTGGGCTGTGTAAAAAACAAAGGATTCTGACATTTCAATTAATAATGAAAAAAAAAATCCATCGATAAGTTACAGTGCTTTACAGACATTTCCATGTAAAATCTTAAGTAAATATTCGCATACATAAGCCCCCTCTGTTATACCTCACAAACAAATTAAACTCACCAGGAAAGAGTGCTAATTCTGCAGAACACATTTTATTTCTTTTGCGGTTTGCCTTTTTTTTAACATTTTATAGAAGGATGGCAAATGAGAAATTCCCTATGTTAGTGGAGGGTCTGCTGTTGTGTTTCCATGAGGCCTCAAATTCATGAGCTTTTTGATTTAATTTGATTTTGATTGGATTTATTATTGTGATATGTATTAGTATATAGTGGAAAGTATTGTTTCTTGCTATACAGACAAAGCATACTGTTTATAGAAAAGGAAGGTTGAGAGTATAGAATGTAGTGTTACAGTCATAGCTAGGGGATAGACAAAGATCAACTCAATGCAAGATAGGTCCATTCAAAAGTGTGATGACACCGGAGAAGAAACTGTTCTTGAGTCAGCTGTTCAGTGACCTCAGACTTTTGTATCTTTTTCCCAGTGGAAGAAGGTGGAAGCAAGGTTGTCTGGGGTGCGTGAGGTCCTTTATTTGCTGGCTGCTTTTCTAAGGCAGTAGGATGAGTATACAGAGTCAATGGAGGGGGGCAGCTTTGCGTGATGAACTGGGCTTCATTTATGACCCTTTATAGTTTATTACTGTCTTGGTCAGAGCAGGGACCATTCCAAGCTATAATACAACCAGAAAGAATGATTTTTAGGGTGCATCTATAAAAGTTGGTGACAGTCATAGTTGACATGCCAAATTTTGGGAAGGGATGGAAGAGGCATAGAAACCAGAAGTAGGTCATTTGGCTCTTCGAGCCTGTTCTGCCATTCATCTTGATCATGGCTGATCATTGAATTCAATATCCTGGTCCACCTCTTCCTCTCCATATCCTTTGATCCCTTTAGCCTCAAGAGCTTTATATAATTTCTTCTTGAAATCAGACTATGTTTTGGCTTCGATTACAGGGTGGACAGTGGCACAGCAGTTAGCACATGCAGACTCCATGGACAGTGAATCAAGACTGGGAATCAAACTCGGGTCCCTGGCACTGTGAGGCAGTAGTGTTAATCACTGTGCCACATTCCACACCCCATCATCATCTGAGGAAAAAGGAGCAGCATTTGGAAGAATTGATACCAAATTTAAATGTTGTTCTCATCAAACTGATGATTGATGAAGCTCGGTTTTAAATTACACAGTACAAAACGAAAAATATGTTCTGCAACCTCCCACACACACATGCACACACACAAACACACACACACACACACACGCACAAACACACGCACAAACTCATGCACACACTCACACACACACAGGCACACATGCACACACACACACATGCACACACACACAAACACATACGCATATACACATACACAAACATACACACACGTGCACATACACACACATACATGTGCGCATACACAAACACACACACATGAACACACACACTCACACATACACACACACAAACATACACACACACACACAAAATGCCACCATTCTCCATTTGATTATTGGGAGAAAAATGTCATTAAATATAAAAAAAGCTCATTCATTTTCCAAAATGGCAAATTGAGAATGATTCACAAAAGAATTGAGGCCAAAGGCTTCTTTCAAAGTCCTTGTAGATTTGAAAATTGTTGGGGAATTTATCAAATAAAAGCCCATTTCTGACGTAAATACTTTACAATCATCATCTGGGGATTTCTATCTAAATTGAAGCTATTACGGTATGTCACTGTCCTATCAACGAAGATTTTATATTTACAGCAGATAGGGGGAGAGTGCTGGGAGGAGGCTCACAGTTTGAAATATCCCAAGACTGTTCTGGTGGGTATTTTGGTGTGTGGACGACAGAGGTTTCACTGTATGGAAAGTTATATTGGGTAGTGAAGAAATGTGGAATAGCATGAACAAACATAAAAATGCTACCTTTAAGCTTCAACATCTCTATTTAAAGTTTATTTACTATTTGTGTCACCAGTTGGTTTACGTTAACACTGCAGGGAAGTTACTGTGAAAATTCCCTAGTCGCCACACTCCGGCACCTTTTTAGACACACTGAGGGAGAATTTAGCAGGGCTAATTCATCCAACCATCATGTCTTTTGGACTGTGGGAGGAAACCCACGCAGATATAGGAAGGAACATGCAGATTCCACCAGACAGTGCCCAAGTTGTGATTCAAACCGAGATCCCTGCGAGGTAGCAGCGCTAACCATTGTGTCACTAATGAGGAGAGAGAGAAACCGCAAGTTAATGCTTTGAGTGCAATATGACTCTTTATTTCCAAAGCATCGGCTCAGAACATCAAATCTGGCCAGGATTTTCCCTTTCCCTCCCACCATGGGTAGGACTGGAAACTTCCTATCAAAAATCAATGCCTTTTGACTGCCTCACCAGATTTTCCAATGGGTCTGGCTGAAGGTAGAACAGCAAAATCCCTGTCTTAGTTTTTCTCTCTCCACAGATGCTGTCAGGCCTATTGAGTTTTTATTTCAGGGCACCTGAATTTACAGTCTTTTGCTTTGTTCTTTTCCTTCTTTCCTTGTCAATTTTGGAAAGGTGATGGTTAAAGAAGGGTGTCTCATCAAGAAGTCATCATAGCTTTAGTAGGTTAACCGTAAATCTTTATTCATAAGTGAGCTATTCACTATGTTCAGTAAAGAATGCAGAGTCGGAGTTGACTCCATGCTTGGGATTTTACCCGCCCCTGCTCAACACCAGCCTGCACCTGAGTCATGTGCCTTCTTACATCACTATGGTTTGTACTATGTTTGTACATGCCGGAGCCTCACGTTACAGTCACCAGATAACCTGCCCCTGCGTAAGACTGAACCAGGAATATTTTGGGTGGCATGGTGGCACAGTGGTTAGCACTGTTGCCTCACCGTGCCAGGAGCACAAGTTTGATTCTTAACGTGGATGACTGTCTGTGTGAAATTTGCACATTCTCCCTGTGTCTGCGAGGGTTTCCCCCGGGTCCTCTGGTTTCCTCCCACATTCCAAAGATATGCAGGTTAGCTGGATTGGCCATGCTAAATTTTCCCCTAGTATCCCAAGATGTGAAGGTTAAGGGATAATTAATGGGGTAAATATATGGGGTTATTAGGTTAAGGCCTGCGTAGGGTTCTCTGTTGGAGATTCAATACAAACCCGATGAGCTGAACGGTTTTCTGTATTGTATGATCTCTATTCCCTTTCTTCTAGATTGAATGCGCACTGGTTGGAAATGCATACTTCACCTCTTTCTCTCTCTGCCCCTCTGCACCTCGCTGGGTTCCATTGTAAATGTATTACAGCCCATAACCTTGACAAAGTCTGATAGAACTTACACCCCTCAGGCCCAGTGATGGGAAACTCTAGCACTTTGAAAAAGACGGAAGGCAACAATCCCTTACCGCTGCTCGCAGCACATTCTTGTGATGAGGGGCCCTTAATCATAAACATAAGACCAGAGGATCATGAGGAATAGGGGCATGAGTAGGCCATTTGGCCCCTCGAGCCTGCTCTGCCAATCAATAAAATCAAGCTTCAGTTGATTGTGACCTTAACTCCATCTTCCTATTTGCTCTTAACTCTTGCGTCGCTCATTAATCTCTCCAACTCCAACTAAGTCTCAGTGACCTGGCCTCCACTGTACACTGGGGGAAAGAATCGCAAGATTCCAAAGAGATGAGTCATCACTGCTGTGAGGTAAAAATAATAATCGAGATTCTCCCAAAAAAAAAACAATGGGACGGGAAAATGGGAGTATTTCCTGCCTGTTTTTTTACTGTACTTATCAGAACAAATCCCCGACACTCTGTGTAATGCAAAATGCCTCAGCGTAGTTCACGCTGTTAAGTAAGGTGGGTGGGCCTATCCATTGGGACTGGCAGCATAGTGCTGTGTGGGTCACTGTACAGGCGGCAATCTGGCAATGCGGAGATTGACGCATGAGAGTGGGCCCTCTGTCTCCATCTTCCTGACCGTTGGCCTACCAGGCCCTCCCGGGCCAGACCCGATCTCTCTACCAGCCCTCCAACCCCTGAACAGCCCTGACACCCCACCCCAGTTTGATAGCCAGCCCCATTCACCTTCTCCCTCCCTCTCCCAGTGATCCCGATTAGCAGTAGGTCTCTACCCACCACCATCGATCACTCCTCCAATAGACCTGTCCTCCAGTATGCCTGTCCTCTCTAGCCATGTCCCTTTAATACTGCCTAATGCCCGGTGGGGAGTGCCAAGGTGCCAGGCTGGAAATGCCCAAGGAGGACCTCCACCTTGTCTCCGACCTCCCGGGTGGTCTACATTGCCCATCCCTCATTTGCCAAAATCTTAAATATTCTAAACAGGGAACAACACAACCCTGTAAAATTTGAACTCACTATTTCTGTACATTCTCACCCTGAATATCTCTGTTACCTCCCTGGAGAAGCTTTACACAGAAATCATAGACAGTTATACAAAGATTGTTGGTGTCACTGGCAAGACCAATAATTCATTGCCTATCCATGATGTAGAGATACCAGCATTGGATTGACTTCCTGTCCATAATTGTTCTTAACCAATTTTGGGCAGTAAAGAGTCAACTGCATCACTGTGGATCCAGAGTCACATGTAGATCAGACCAGGGAAGGATGACAGATTTCCTTTTCTAAAGGGTATCAGGTTGGTTACTACTAAGGCACCATGAGGTGCTTAAGCCCCCATCTATATCAATAATTTGGATGTCGGAATTGAATTTACATTTTTCAAATTTGCAGATGACGTGAACTAGAAGAGGGGATCAGGATATTAAATTTGATGGTCAGCCATGATCAATATGAATGGCAGAGCAGACTTGAAGGGCCTAATGGCCTTTTCCTGCTTCTAGTTTCTATGGTTCTAGATGGAAGTTTGAGTTGTGGGGAAGATGTAAGAATATTTCAAGGAGGTTTGAAGAGGGTGAGTGAGTGGGAAAACATTTGGCTAATAGAGCCAGAGAGTTTTCAACAAATAAAATGTGCCAGTTAGGTTGATTTTCCATGCTAACTTGCCCTTCGGTGTCAAGTGCTTAGTACAATGAATAAGTGGTGTTATGGGGATAGGGCTTAGGTGGAATTGTGATGGTGCAGATTCGATGGGTCAAATAGCCTACTTTTACACTAAAAGGATTCTATGGATGAAGAGGAGTTTCTTCAATCAGGGAGCGGAACATCTTTGGAATTCTTTATTCCAGAAGACTACGGAGGCTCAATAATTGAGCATGTTCAAAGCAGAGATTGGAATGTAGTGGTTCAAGAAGGCAACTCACCACCACCTTCTCAAGCGCAACTAGGGATGGACAATAAAAGCTGGCCAACCAGTGAAGCCCACGTCTCATAAATGAAGCTTTAAAAGAGAGATACTAAAGGGAAATGGTGTTGGATTGAAGGTCAGCAATGGTCACACTGAATGGTAGAACAGACTCGAAGGGCTGAATGGTCTACTGTTCCTATTTCTTCTTTTTTATTAGTGAATCAGATTGTTATGCCAAACCTGTAGTATTGTCACCAATAATTTTTTATTCCAGAATTATTTCATGTACTAGATTTTGTTCAGGTGAAAAGCACAGTTATGTGCACAGTTTGAGGCAGTTTTCAAGTCATTACATCAGTCTCAGAGTGTATCAATCGTTTTAGCATGCCCCCTCGGCTCACTGCCCTCTGCAGACTGAGACCATGGTGAGGGATAGTCCTCATTATTTTGCATATGGTGTTGTAAAGTTCACGAGCTGGTGGCTGTGATTTCGGGTCACCTTTCAAACCGGGCCCACGGCAAAAAACATTCCAAGTGCAGATCTGTTCGCCTGCATGGCCTCTCAGAATGTGAAGCCTTAGATGGGTACCACTGGTGTCTATTCTCACGGAACAAGCTGTTCCAACATATGTAATAAGATTACACTGAAGAGTACAGCTTCCCCCAGGTTCTTGTGAGTGAGACAGCGAGAATCCTCCTCAACTTGGGCAGCGAGGTAGGTGTGACAGGTTGAAGTCATTGCTGCTCCTGACCAGGCAGCCAAGCACAGCACTGGGAACATATGGAGCTTTTCCAGGCTTTTATCTGGAATGGTAAGCAAAGGGAATGCTCCCAAGATTTTTCCCTTAGGTTCACACCTGCTGATTGGTAGTCAAAGTGACCCCTGTCTTGGCTAAATCCTGGGCCCCTCAGCAGCAGGGAGTTGACAGCCTCTAATTCTACATGAACTAAGATGATGATCTAATTAAATTATTGAAAGATGTATGGTTCAGAATAGCCAGCATGACTTCTTAAATATTGGAGCGTCTGGGCTAAGTCCAAACCATCCAAACAAAGTAAACATCAAGGAATAGGAGTTCAAGGTATCCATTTGATCAAGCTTTTGCTTTCTCTTTCACATCTGATGCTATTACAGAATAAAAGGGAATTAGTTAAATTGCATCTTGATAAAATCATTCATCCCATGGTGTGAGTTAATGGCTGCTAAATATACTTTTATTTACTATGTCTCGTTTTTCAATTCTCAACATTTTCTCCACAGCTTGGAGTGCAATCATTTTTATGTGCAGTATAGTATATTTATGTTTGCCCCGATGGACTAAGGATGCATAAAGAATCACGAGGAAAGCCTGGTAACGTGGACAATAGGAGCTCTTTACTTGAGGTATGCATCATTCACATTCAGGTCTAAGACTGATTAGCAAGGATCCACACTGGAAGGAGTCAACTGGGGCAGTCTGAACCCCAAACCCAACATACTATATATACATCACATTATGGTTCCTCAAAATGAAGTTCCACATCCATCAACATTTGGCGACGTGATGGCACAATGATTAGCACTGTTGCCTCAACAGCTCCAGAGACCCAAGTACAAATCCAGCTCGGGCCACTGCCTGTGTGGCGTCTGAACGTTCTCCCTGCATGGGTTTCCTCCGGGTGCTCCGATTTCCTTCCACTGTGCAAAGACTTGCGGGTTAGAAAGATTGGCCACAATAATTTGACACTAATATCAGGGAGATTGGCAGGGTGGGGGTATGAAAATAGTGCCTGGGAGGGATTGTGGTCAGTGCAGTCTCGATGGGCTGAATGGCCTCCATTTTCTTCAATGGTGGCACAATGGTCAGCACTGCTGCCTCACAGCTGCAGGGACCCGGGTTCAATTCCAGCTTGGGCCACCGTCTGTATGGAGTCTTCGTGTTCTCCCTGTGTCTATGTACGTTTCCTCTGGGTGCTCCAGTTTCCTCCCACAGGGTTAGGAAGATTGGCCACAATAATTTGACTTCAATATCAAGGGGATTGGTAGGGTAAATATGTGGGAGTACGGAAATAGGGCCTGGATGGGATCGTGGTCAGTACAGACTCGATGGGCTAAATGGCCTCCTCCTGTACTGCAGGGATTCTATAGTTCAGAAGGTAACACCCCTACGACAAGCAAGGGAATTTCTCTCTCTTTGGAGGCATATTAATGTGGAATATCTTGGCAGTGACAATGGTGGTGGTGTGGGAGGGGGAGGGTGGCGGCGGGTGCTGATGTCTTCATTTTTCACATTGGCCCAGATTGTTAGTGGGTTCCACCAGAATGACATTGTTTGACCTACCACTAGGATTTTTCTTTAGTGTATAAAAATTTGGCAGGAAATGTTGGCTACACATTACTTTTTTTGTGCAAGTTGACCCTGGAAAAAAAGAGAAATATCCACCTGACATTGTTAGAAGCACTTCAATGGAAATAATATGCTTGGAGTGTGAAAAATGCTGTCTATCTTTAAACTATAAATGGGGCAAACTGCCTACAAAGGTGATGTAACAGGAGATGATGAATGATTTCAAAAGGAAATTGGATGTGTGTCTGAGAGAAACAGGGTTACAAAGATAGAGGGGGTAAAATTATATTGCTCAATGAAGATCCAGCAGAGGCTCAATGAGTCAAATAGCCTCTTCTGTGCTATATTAACTCTATGACCATAAGAATAAAGAAGAGCAAAGAAAATTACAGCACAGGAGCAGGCCCTTTGGCCCTCCAAGCCTGCACCGACCATGCTGCCCAACTTAACTAAAATCTCCTACCGTTCCGGGGGACCATACCCCTCTATTCCCATCCTATTGATGTACTTGTCAAGATGCCCCTTAAAAGTCACTATCGTATCTGCTTTTGCTATCTCCCCCAGCAGTGAGTTCCACACACTCACCACACTTTGTGTAAGAAACTTGCCTCATACATCTCCCTTAAACAGTGCTCCTTGCACCTTAATTCTGTGCCCCCTGATTAATTGATTCTTCCACCCTGGGAAAAAGCTTCTCACTATCCACTTTGTCCATTTCCCTCAAAATTGTGTAGATTTCTATCAGGTCACCCCCACACCCCCATCCCTCATCAACCTCCGTCATTCCAGTGAGAACAAACCAAATCTCTCCAATCTCATCTCATAGTTTTATTTTTATCTTTCAAATAGAACTACCATGTAAAGAGTGACCATCTCCTCCTGTTCTACTCTGTACGCACATTACAATAGCGACTGCCCTTCAAAGTGATCACCTGAAGGACATTTTAAAATGACACAAGCTGCTATGGAAATGCAAGTCTCTCAATCTCCCTCTCTCTCCCTCTCTCTCTCCCTCTCTCTCTTTCTCTCTCAGTTGTTTCACCTAGACAGAATTGATTATACGTGAAGCCATTTGAGATGTTTTATAGAGGGATGTTAAACCTCAATCGATGCAAGTTGCTCTTCTTTGTAATAAACAACAGAAATATCCGATGGAATAATTCTAAAAATTCTGACCATTTGTGAAGGAACCCAAAGCTTTCAAGAATATTTTGGAATTATGGTAATTTAAAAAAAAAATCTCACTGCAGGAATCTAAGAGATAACAAATGTCAGCTGCTTGCTGTAACTAATTATTGTCCAAATAGTATAATTATTGAATCACCATTGAAGACATTTATCCTCTTTATATTTTAACATGCTCAATCTGTCTTGTGATGCAGTTAAGAGGGGCAATTAACCGATTTTCCAAATTAACAGGCTTCAAGTGAACTGGTCTTAATGGTCAAACATTTTCTCTGTCTTGAGTGATAGAATCATCCTGTGACATTGGCCAAAACCCTAATGCCCACCACCTTGTCCGATTCTGGGGCGAACAGAGTTCCCATAACAGAAATCTCTATTGGCTTCAGGCTGGATTTTACACTCTCCCCTGAGCAAGGCTGTAAAGTTCAGCCCATCATTTTTTATATATAAATAGCGATTTAATGTGATTAAAAGACGCAATTTGGATTAGTCAACAGCATTCCTGCATCCAAGTCTGCATTTAAAGTAGAAATCCGCATTTTGGGATTTTGTATGCATTCTAAGTGATATTCCCAATGGAGTAATGGAAGAAAGTAGCATTGACAAAGTATGATGACAGTGTGCCTTTTGGAAATGTATTCATATCATGTTTCTTGTGAGGGGTGTGTTTAAAATTCAGCTCTGTTTCACATGGTGCCAATTTGTCTGGACACAAAGCAGCTCACACGCTGAATATGCAGGATTGATTTTAGCTCGGGATTTGTTTGTTTTAATCTGAGTTATGGCTTTTTTTAGTTCATTTAGTATTTTTCCCCTGGGGTTTCTGAGCAGCGTTTTGTTTACATTAATTGGCAGAATCATTTGCTCAAGGGGTGGAATTAAACTTAGAGTGAAAAGCAGGCAGCTACTGCTAGATTCTGAAAGTAAGAGGTCTCTCTCTCTCTCTCTGTCTGGAGACTGCTGTTTGGGAACTGCTAGGAGAAATATGTCTCTCTCTTTTTGTCTTTCTCTCCAGCGGTGTTCTGGAGGCTCACGGACTGGCAATCTAACTACAACTATGTGTGTTGCGAACTGATTTTGAAAAGGAGTTTAAGGTTATGAGGAACATTGCTTAAATTGGAACCAATAGAGTTAGGTTAAGAATTGTCTCTTGTCATGTTCGAATATTTCAATTGATAAAAGTTAAGCTAATTCATTTTATTACAGTTAAATTGTATTGTTAAATTGTATTTGTTTTGATAAAAACTTCCTAGTGTTAATGGAATTACACCTTGCGTGGAACCTTATCCTCACACTAATGCCAATATAGAAAAGCCATTGGGATCTAGTCAGGCTTTATAACATGCTTTGGGATTTCTGATCTGGCAGCCTAACACAAGGCGTGAGTGCTGATGGGTGATCTTAAAGGATTTCTCTGTCACCCAACCTCCCTGGCATCTCCTGATTTCACATTTACTCCTTATTATAAGCTAAAACCAAATGCCAAAAGATTGGGGAGAGCATCAGGCTTTTCGATTTCAATGGGAAAACAAAATGGATGGAAATGTACATCATAGCATAGCTTGGAACTTCAGAAATTCTTCCATTTCAATGCACCTCTCTGTTGTGTGGGCCAACGGTCCTCACCTGAATCTAAGCATCTAATTCAGGTTAGCAGCCCATTATAGGAATGCTGTATTGTTGGAAGCTCCTTGCTTCAATTGAAATGCAAGGCCCCCAGCTCCATATATTCTATGGCATAATTCACTGAAAGGCAGCGTCTCTGGATCAGCATTCACCAGCTATCAAACTCCACAAGGTCCAGGTTAAACCCACCATTAATCTAAAGGTTAAGATTTAACATTTATTTATTAGTCACAAATAGGCTTACATTAACACTGCAATGAGGTTACTGTGAAATTCCTCTAGTCGCCACGCTCTGGCACCTGTTTGGGTAAGCTGAGGGACAATTTAGCATGACCACTGCATCTAACTGGTACATCTTTCAGACTGTGGGAGTAAACTGAAGCACCCGGAAGGAACCCACGCAGACATGGGGAGAACATGAAGACTGTGACCCAAGCTGGGGACTAAAGCCGGGAATTGAACGCGGGTCCTTGGCACTGCAAGGCAGCGGTACTAGCCACTGTGCCACTGTGCTGCCCTTGTGGGATATTACTGGAGAAGTATTACCACAGTCTTCAGCTATACAATAATGGTTACATGACTTCAACAAATCACATTGAGACTAGAAGAGAAAGATCGGTATTTGTAAGGTGCTTTCTCATGATCCCAGGTGTACTAAAATTCTTTATAACCAATATAATGCCCTTTGTGAAGTCACTATGCAATATGGGAAACTGGGTACCAGTTGATGCCTTTGGCCAAGAGAACTGCAGCTCCATTTCAGCTTGTCTCCGAGCTGCATGTGGAACTTCATAAATTCAATTCATCAGCTCCAACTTAGCTCGATGCTAATTTTTAGTGAGATCCATAAATGCACTTCCATCTGTAATAATTAGTTGTAGCAGTTTAGGGCACATATTACCAAGAGAGCATGAATTATTGAGGTTCAGTGATTATACTGGGAGTTTTACAATGTGGTGATAATCAATTACAGAATTGACATTGATCTCAGTGTAAATTATTGATCACCTCTGTTGTGTTTTTCTCTGTTATTGGTCACTGTGGATCTTATTTGCTGCATGTTGAGCGCAATGTGCCATAAATTAGCATAAAAATGTAACAACCCTTAAATGTGACTGAAGTTTGGTTTTAAAATTTGCATCCTTGCTCAGAAATCTCCCTTCATTCCTTCCCTGTCACTGTATTCGCCCCCTGCTCAGTTGCCCTTTTTAGATCACTGTCCTCCTCCACGGCCTCTTCTTCCTCAGGAGGATAAAAAATTCACCATGTCCTCTATGACTCTCGCCAATTTTTGATAGATGCACCACAGAAAGATCAAAAGACATAAGATCAAAAGCAGAATTAGGCCATCTGACCCATCGAGTCTGCTCATAGCTAATATGGTTCACATCTCCATTCTTCTGCTTTCCCCCTTGATCCTCTTGTTGATCAGGAACCTATCTATCTCTTGACATTTATCTGGTGCTTTTTCATGATCCCAGACTGTACCAAAATTCTTTATATCCAATAAAATGCCCTTTTTGAAGTCACTGTGCAATGTAGGAAATTGAGAAATCGATACATCCTTTCGGGCTGTATCACTGCTTTGTATGGCTTCTGCTCTGACCAAGACCGCAAGAAACTACAAGAGGTTGTGAATAAGTGCAATCCATCACACAAGCCAGCCTGGATCCATTGACTCCATTGCTGCCTGTTCGGGACTACACGTACCCTGGACCTACTCTCTTCCACCTTCTTCCATCGGGAAAGAGATATAAAAGTCTGACGACTCATACCAACCAACTCAAGAACAGTTTCAGTCTTTTAAATGGACCTACTTCACATCAAGTTGATCTTTCTCTATGCCCTAGCTCTGACTGTAACACTACATTATGCATCCCTCCTTTCCTTCTCCATGAATGGTTTGTTTTGTCTGTATAGCGCATAACAAACAATACTTTTCATTGTATGCTAATACATGTGACAATAATAAATCAAATCAACATCTATTCTCATGTCCACTCCCAATTTTCCATGGTCTGCCATTGGCGAACATGCCTTCAGCAGCTGAGGTCTGAAAGTCCTAAGTTTCCTTCCTCAACCCTGCAACATCCCTACCATTCGCATGGGTTGCACAGTGTCACAGTCGTTTGCACTGCTGCCTGACAGCACCAGGGACCCGGGTTTGATTCTTTTCTTGGGTCACTGTCTGTGCGGAGTTTGCACGTTCTCCCCGTGCCTGTGTGGGTTTCCTCCAGATGATCCGGTTTCCTCCCACAATCCAAAGATGTGCAGGTTAGGTTGATTGGCCATGCTAAAATTGCCCCTTACTGTGCTGAGGTGTGTAGGTTAGAGGGATAAGTGGGTAAAATATGTAGGTATATGGGGGTAAGGCCTGGGTGGGATTATGGTAGATGCAGACTTGATGGGCCGAAGGGCCTCTTTCTACACTGTAAGGTTCTTTGGTTCTATGTGCACATTAGGTAAATTGGCCATGCAAAATTGTTCCTTAGTGTCAGTGGAACTAGCTAGAGTAAATGTATGGGGTTCTGTTGATAGGGTCTGGGTGGGATTGTGATCGGTGCTGACTGGATGGACCGAATGGCCTCTTTCTGCACCGTAGGAGTCTATGATTCTCTCTTTCTCTCTCCTGCTCAGTGTTTTTAATGGGTTCCGTAAAAACCGCAGAGATGTACTCTCAGTTGTAGCACACTGGCAAGTGCTCCCCAACTCTGAGTCAGAAACCTGTGGATTCAAAGTCCCACGGGAAATTCAAAGTGGCAGAAAACTGATGTCTCCCACTGTACCCGCTGCTGAACTCGCCAGTGGAGAAAATTCTACCCGGTATCTGTGACAATCTCACACTCTCTCAATACTGCACTCATCAGTTGATATTTTGTGTTCACTCCATACTTTCCGGCTTCCCAGTGCCATCTATTTTGACTTGTTTTGATTTATTATTGTCACGTGTATTAGTAGATAATGGAAAGTATTGTTTCCAATGCACGATACAGACAAAGCATACTGTTCACAGAGAAGGAAAGCAGAGAGTGCAGAGTGTAGTGTCACAATCAAAGCTCGGATGCAGAAAAAGATCAACTTAATGCGAGGAAGGTCCATTCAAAAGTCTGACAGCAGCAGGGAAGAAGCTGTTCTTGAGTCGGTTGGTACGTGACCTTAGACTTTTGTGAATTTTTCCCAATGGAAGAAGGTGGAAGACAATATGTCCAGGATGCATGGATTCCTTAATTATGTTGGCTGCTTTATTTATTTATTTATTATTAGTCACAAGTAGGTTTACATTAACACTGTAATGAAGTTATTGTGAAAATGTCCTAGTTGCTAGAGCAAATTTAGCATGGCCAACGCAGTTAACCCGCACATCTTTGGAGTGAAACCGGAGGAAACCCTTGCAGACATGGGGTGAATATGCAGACTCTGCACAGACAGTGACCCGAGCCGGGAATCATACTGAGGTTCCTAGTGCTGAGCTAACCACTGTGTCACCATACATTTCCAAGGTAGCCAGAAGTGCAGCAGAGCCAATAGATAGGAGGCTGAATTATGTGATGGACTGGGCTTTGTTCACGACCGTTTGTAGTTTCTTGCGGTATTGGGCAGAGCAGGAGCCATACCAAGCTGTGATACAATCAAAAAGAATGCTTTCTATCGTGCATCCGTAAGAGAGTAGTAGCTGACATGTCAAATTTCCTTCGTCTGCTGAGAAAATAGAGGCATTGGTGAGCTTTCTTAACTATAGTGTCAATATGGGGGGGACCAGGACAATTTGTTGGTGTCCTGGACAGCTAAAAACTTGAAGCTCTCAACCCTTTTTACCTTGTCCCCATTGATGTTATCAACGACATCACCATGAAATTATGTAGCTGGCTCTTAAAGAAATAATACAGCCACTCAGCTATAGCTTTGGCATGGAGGAACTTACAGGTGATACTCAATTTGTTGGATAGAAGGGTGTTGTGGATTTTGGGGTTGCATTTAGTCTGACTACTAAATAATCTCTATTGTTTCTTGTAAAAGGAATTAAGTTTTTTAAAGAATACTGTAGCAAGCCTTGGCTTAGTGCTGAAAAACAGAATTTCCAATCTGTGGCTTGCAGACAATCTCTGGACTCAGGCGTGAGTGTTTACAATGGAGCTGAGATTCTATCTGAAGCTGTAAACATCATCAATGTCACAAGTAAAGCAAAGGACAAACAACCAACTGAGGCCCTGAAGTGGGAAGTTAATGTCTGGTGAAAGGCCTTATCTTGCCTCCATTGATATTAGAGGTCTAAGTGCTGGTAAATTGGATTAGGTGGGGGGGGGGGGGGGGGGGGTCAGATGTCTTGCATATGTTAATACAGACTTATGGGCTGAAGGGCCTCATCTGCAATTTACGACTTTATGATTCGAATGAAGTTTTGGATTTGGAACTGACTTCAGCGTCCAAGTACTCAAAAGTGTTAGCTGAAAGAGGACTATATAAACCTAAGAAAAGGTGTAGGCATTTCAAGCCAAAATTTTTGTTCAAACCTTATATCCCTTAATTTCCTTAAAGTCCAGTCAGCTATCAACCTCTGTCTTGAATGCACTTGTAGACCAAACACTTCATAGAATCCCTACAGTACAGAAAGAGGTCAATTGGCTCATTGAGTCAGCACCAACAACAATCCCACCCAGATCCTATCCCTATAATCCCACATGTTTACCCTCCCCATCCCCCTGACACTAAGCAGTAAGTTAACATGGCCAATCCACCTAATCTGCACATCTTTGGAATGTGGGAGGAAACCTGAGCACCTGGGGGAAACCCACATAGACACGGGGAGAATGTGCAAACTTCACACAGACAGTGATCCAGGCCGGGAATCGAACCTGGATCCCTAGCACTGTGAGGCAGCAGTGCTAACCTCTGTGCCATCATGCTGCCCTCTAGGGTGGGCAATTATTACCCCGTAGAGTAGAGAATTCCAAAGATCACCACAGTGCTCTGAGGAAAATAACTTCCTCATCTCAGTCCAAAACGAGACAGTTCAACAGTTAGAGCTGATAGCAAAATCCCTCTGACAGCAGCAAAATTTGAAGATGAGAAGATATATCCAGAAAGAGTGATGTTTAATCTCTGAGTTAGACTACCTACAGGGTGTAGCTGAATTGTCAATTGAATTGCAAAATTGTGGTGATGTTGGTGTGTAGGGGGGTAACAACAGGGACCACTAGTAGCTGTTTGGACTGGCTATTTTTAAAGTTTATTTATTAGTACTAGTAGCATTAAGTTAACACTCCAATGAAATTACTGCGAAGGTCTGTGTGAAGTTTACACATTCTCCTCGTGTCTGCATGGGTTTCCTCTGGGTGGTCCAGTTTCCTCCCACAGTTCAAAGATGTGCAAGTTAGGTTGATTGGCCATACTAAAATTGACCTTTAGTGATTTGAGATGCTTAGGTTAGAGGGATTAGTGGTTAAAATATGTAGGGATAGCGGGGTAGAGCCTGTGTGGGATTGTGGTTGGTGCAGACTCGATGGGCTGAATGGCCTCTTTCTGTACTGTAGTGTTCTATGATTCTATCTCTGAGTCCCCACACTCCAGTGCCTGTTTGGGTACGTTGAGGGAGAATTTAGCATGGCCAATGCACCTAACCAGCACGATGGGAGGAAACCGGAGCATCAGAGGAAACCCATGCAGACACGGGGAGAATGTGCAATCTCCAGACAGGCAGTGATCCAGGTCGGAAATAAAAAACAAGGTCCCTGATGGTGTGAGGTAGCAATGCTAACCACTGCGCCCCCGTGTCACCTGTGTCTGGAAAAGATGGCGGATTGTAGGAAGTTACAGAGAATAGTTGCTTCGAAGAGGTAGCACAGGGCCAATAGGTCATAAGGCCATAAGATATATGATCAGAAGTGGGCCAATCAGCGCATCAAGTCTGCTCTGCCGTTCAACGAAATGAGGACAATGGCCTCCTTCTTTGCTGTGAATTCCTATGATTTCTACCATAATTTCTTGCTCTATATCTGCAGCACTTGTTATTTCAAATTTTCAGCTCCTCAAACATTTTGCTTCCAATATGCAATTTCTCAGAGCGTGATGGATGCCAGGACTTTGTGTAAGTTTAGGGAAGAAGTGGACAGATATTTGATGAGTGAGGTTTTGGAAGGTTATGGCGAAGGGAACAGAAAAATAGAGAGGAGGCCGTGCCGAGATCAGCTATGATTACATTGAATGTGGGGGTTTCTTAAGGGAATGACTTGCCTACTCCTTCTCTATTGATTAACAGTCTTCTGATAGATAACCGGAGTAGTTGTCATACTATCAGCTTCTTTACAACAATGGACTCAAGACTGAACTGCAATAAATGATCCATAGGTTGAACTTCCCCTCCAACTCGATTTTCAAGTTTGCTGATGGCATCACAGTTGTGGGTTGGATCTCAAACAGTGACGGGACAGAGTACAAGAATGAGATACAGAATCCAGTGAATCGGTGTGGTGATAATAATCTCTCCCTCATTGTCAACATAGAACATAGAACATTACAGAGCAGAACAGGCCCTTCGGCCCTCGATGTTGCGCCAACCAATTAAGAAAAAGCAATGACCCTCTAACCTAAACCTTTCCTTTTTCATCCATAAACCTATCCACGGACCTCTTAAATGCCACCAAACTTGGTGCATCTACAACTGCAGCAGGCAGGGCATTCCATACCCTTACCACCCTCTGGGTAAAGAACCTACCTCTGACATCCATCCTATAACTACCACCCTTAATTTAAAGCTATGTCCCCTCGTGCTAGCTTTCTCCATCCGAGGAAAAAGGCTATCACTGTCCACCCTATCTAAACCTCTAATCATCTTGTATGTTTCAATAAGGTATGTTTTGTATGTTTCAACAAAACGAAGGAGATTGTCATCGACTTCAGGAAGCATAAAGGAGAACAGACTCCTGTCTACATCAATTGGGATGAAATAGGAGAGGTCGAGAGCTTCAAGCTTTTAGGTGTCCAGATCGCCAACAATCTGTCCTGGTCCCTCCATGCTACCACTATAGTTAAGAAAGCTCACCAATACCTCTACTTTCTCAGAAGACAAAGGAAATTTGGCATGTCTGCTACAACTCTCATCAACTTTTATAGATGCACCACAGAAAGCATTTTTTCTGGTTATATCACAGCTTGGTACGGCTCCTGCTCTGCCCAAGACTGCAAGAAACTATAGAAGGTTGTGAATGTAGACTAATCCATCATCCAAACTAGCCTTCCACTCACTGATTCTGTTACACTTCCCACTGCCTCAGCAAAGCAGCCGGCATAATTAAGGACGCCACGCACCCTGTACACTTCTCTTCCACCTTCTTCCATCAGGAAAAAGATACAAAGTCTAAGGTCGCATACCAACAGACTCAAGAATAGCTTCTTCTCTGCTGCTGTCAGACTTTTGAATGGACCTACCTCATACTATGTTGATCTTTCTCTACATCCTAGCTACGACTGCAACACTACATTCTGAACTGTCTCATTTCCTTCTCTATGAACGGTATGATTTGTATTGCACACGAGAAACAATACTTTTCACTATATACTAATACATGTATATAATAATACATCAGTGGCACAGTGGTTAGCACTGCTGACTCCCAGTGCTTGGGACGTGAGTTCAGTTCTGGCCTCAGGTCACTGTCTGTGTGGAGTTTGCACGTTCTCCTGTGTATGTGTGGGTTTCCGCTGGATGCTCCAGTTTCCTCCCACAATCAAAGTGTGCTGGTTAGATTGACTGGCCATGATAAATTGACCCTAGTACGAGGGGATTAGCAGAATAAATATGTGGAGTTACGGGAGTAAGGTCTGGGTGGGATTGTGGTCAGTGTTCACTTGATGGGCCAAATGACCTCTTTCTGCACTGTATGGATTCTATAAATTCTATGAATGTGACAATAATAAATCAAATCAAAATAAATTCACAGATTCCTTACACATAAAATATTCCCTCAAAGGACAAGCACCTGAACCCACCTTTTCAGATGTTAGTGCACCTGCATTTTGTAAGTTTTATTTGCAATTTTCAAAATCAGCTGGGATCTTTCAAGCAAGCTGTACGCCCTGGAGGCACAGCTAAACAAGTCATGGAACAATAAAGCTCCTGTACTTTACCTGCCTGAGACTCAGATTACCTCACAGTCGGCACACTCTGCTGTTCCCCAGCCCAGCAAATGTTTATCCCCCACGCTTAGTTTGAAGAGCCTCCAATTCTCTAAGGGCAACATGGTTGAACGTGAGTGAAAACCCAGCTGCAATTCAATAGCCTTGTTTGCCTGTTGTAAACCAAGCCGAGAGAAGCTTATAATTCACAACAGACCCCTGGAACTACTAGGCAACCTACCTAGATTTTTTAAGAAATATGTATCACTTAATGTAATACACTGTTTCAATAAAACAAAATTCGAAGTAGCTTTTAAATTCACCGGAGACTCACAAAGTTAATATGCCATCATTGCTGCAGATTGGCAATCTCTACATATTTTAAAGCATTGTAAGGTCTGTAATTTGCTGATTAGAGGGAAAAAGGATTGTTTACTGAGATTATATGTAGACCCATCCAATCATAAGTCAACAGTCAGATGCTGAGGATTGTCATGGGGGAGTTGAACCCACAAAATCTAGACTGCACATTTAGCACCCTAAGGGATAATCTAATGGATCCCCAGAACTATTATAGAGCAAGACACCCATTGTCCCGCACCAGCTCTTCGTAATAGCAATTAACTTCATGGTGGCACTGTGGTTAGCACAGCTGTCTCACAGCACCAGGCACCGGGGTTCAATTCTGACCTTGGGTAACTGACTGTGTGGAGTCTGCACATTCTGCCCCATATCTGAGTGAGTTTCCTTCAGGCACTCTGGTTTCCACCCACACTCTGGAGATGTGTAAATTAAAACCAAAACTACCCTGCTGTTCAATTGTCAAGACTACCCTGCTGTTCAATTGTCAAGACTACTCTGCTGTTCGATTGTGGCTGATAAGTTTCTCAGCCCCATTTTCCCGTAACCCTTGATCCCTTTACCAATCAGGAACCTATCTATCTCTGTCTTAAATGGTTACGTGGATTGGCCATGATCTATTCTCCGTTAAGATCTCAAGATGTGTAGGTTTGGGGGATTACCGGGGTAAATGCATGGGGTTATAGGCTTCGGTAAGATAGTCTGTCAGAGAGCCAATGCAGACTCAATGGGCCAAACGACCTCGTTCTGCACTGCAGGGATTTTATGTTCACTTAGTACCACTCCCCTGCCTTCTCTCTATGAACCCTGTACATTCTTCCTTGTTAAATAATAATTCAATTCCCTCTTAAATGGCTGAATTGACTCTACCTCCAACACATTTTCAGGCAGTGGATTCCAAAGCCCAATTCCTCACTACATGAGAAAGGATTTTCCTTGTGTTTACTTTATGCTTTCTCATTCTCTATCCTTTCATGAGGATGAACAGTTTTTCCCTTTCAGTTTGTCTAGATACTCCTTCCCCTCTACCACCAACGATTTTGAATACCTCCATCAGTTCTCCTCTTGGCCTTCTCCTCTCCAAGGAAAACTGTCCGAACTTCTCTATCTTCTTGAGATGTACAGAATGTCAACAGTTGTTTTTCAGGGTAAACAGAAAGAAGGTATTTCCTGTAGAGTGCCCAAAAAAAGGATTAAAACCTTCAAGTTAAAACTTGGCCATTCAGAGGATAGGAAGCATGCAAAAAGAATTTCAAGAAGAAATTAGAAATAACTTTTGAGGGCTAAAAGAATCAAGAGACATGGGGAGAAGGCAGGATCGAGATATTGAATTTGATCAACCATGATCAAAATGAATGGCGGAGCAGGCTCAAAGGGCCAAATGGCCTCCTTTGGCTTCTAATTTCTGTGTTTCTACACAGCTTCTTTGGAACTAAGATTCCCAATTTCCATAGGTATGATTTTAAAACATATATGCCGATATTTTAATGTATTTCAAATGTATTGTCCACTTTGCTCAAGCTAAGGCATGATGGTAAAAGTTTTTGCTTTAAAGCCAAAGGTCTGGGAACCTGTTAGTCAGCAGCAATCTTATCGGGTGGCATTCTTGAGAGGGTATATATTAGACAACATTTGTAAATAAGTGCATTCATTGCCCAGACACTGAATAGATGTGAACCTGGACACAAAACATGTGTCTATTCAACTTGACAGTGAGCAGGTGGGAACATCCACTTTGACCTTGTGGTAGAGTTTTACAGTTACCAGGCGTTGGTGCCAAAAGGGGAGACTGCATCCAGAATCAGTTGGACAAATAAGATATCACCATGCTATTAAGCATTGAATGGTTGGATGAGGTATTGACAGAGATTTATATTGATGTATAGCTGTTAAATGGAATTGATTTTAAGCTAATGAGAGGCAGAATTATTGATTATGAAGAAGCATAATTGATCTGTATTTGGCTCTGTAATCCAGTTCTTTTGGACAGGTTCTGCCACTCTGTCTATAGAGCTATTTAACCCTTCCTGAGACTCCGGTCAGCTGTATATTTGTATTGTCCTGTCTTGTGTTTCATGTTAAATAAATTAGTTATGTTTTTGCACAGAGATATTTGCCTTGGGAGTTTTGAATGATCTTAGCTTATGATGCAGTTGGTGTAATGACTTTAATCAGATAATTGAGGTTGGCCTGGTAGAGTATGAACTCCCTGATTAAGGGCCAAATTGATGGGCCAATCAGGGAGCTCTTGCTTTGTACTTAATCAGGCATGTCAGTTCCTCTGGGACTCTGAGTGTAAACTGTGAATCCTTGCTATATTGCTGCTAGACTTGTAAAGAAACAGAATTTGGTGAAGGGACTTCTGCCTCCGAGGACTTATTACAATTGGCCACTTTTTGAATTTTCCCCACTACAGCTCCCTATACGTCTCTGCCTCTCTAACACCCACTCTGCTCTCACTATTCTGCTTAAAACCTCTCTCTTTGTTCAGTCACCTGTCCTTATGTGACTTGGTGATTAACATCTTGGGATGCTTTGTCACATTAAAGGAATTTGTCACATTGATAGAGGTTTATAAGATGTTGAGAGGAATAGATAGGGTGGATTCTCAGAGACTATTTCCCCGAGCTGAAATGGTCACTACGAGAGGACACAGATTTAGGGTGCAGGGAAGCAAATACAGAGGGGATGTTCGGGATAAGTTTTTCACTCAGAAGGTGGTGAGTGAATGGAATCGGCTGCTGTCGGAGGTGATAGAGGCAAACTCGCTGGGGTCTTTTAAAAGACTTCTGGATGAGTATATGGAAACAAATGGGATAGGGGGTTATAGATAGGTCTGTGGATTGGTAGATAAAGATGTGATCGGCGCAACTCGTGGGCCAAAGGGCCTGTTTGTGCTGTAGTGTTCTATGTTCTATGAAAACCAAGTTGCTGTTGTTTAGTTCATCTGGGGACTACACTTGGTCTTGACTATGTACAATGCCGTGAGAAATCAGTGAGTAATCCGCACTGGTAGACATTCTGTAACATTACTCACTGCAAGTTCTATGTTTCCTAATTTCAGATCACAACATTAGCCATCTTTACCGTCACTCTGACAAGAGGTGAGCTTGGATCTCAGTCCAGCAGTTGGAAGTATAGAAACTCTACAGTGCAGAAGGAGGCCATTTGGCCCATCGAGTCTGCACCGACAACAATCCCACCCAGGACCTAACTTCACATATTTACCCTGCTAGTCCCTCTACTTTACACATCCTGGGGCAGTAAGGGACAATTTAGCATGGCCAATTCATTTAACCCACACATCTTTGAACTGTAAGAGGAATGTGGAGCACCTGGAGGAAACCCACGCAGACATGGGGAGAATGTGCAAACTCCACACAGACAGTGACCCAAGCCACAAATCGAACCCAAGTCCCTGGCACACCTGAAGAAGGAGCGACACCTTGAAAGCTTGTGCTACCAAATAAATTTGTTGGACTTTAACTGTTGTGAGACTTTTCTCTACGCTTATCCTTATCCAACGCTGGCATTTCCACATCATGGCCGTGTGGCAGCAGTGCTAACCACACTGCCACCATACTGCTTGTTTCTTAACAAGTTAAAAAAAACACTAAAGCAGGATCAATTTGTGTACTTTTGTGTGGCTTGCGTCTTTGTGTTCTGCGGCGCGAGGGTGGACAGGGTTAGGAGTTGCCATGACACCTTTGGGGATGAAATGTGGGGGGAGTGGGGGGCAGAAATGAAAGTGAGTACAAGGTCCCACAAAGTGTAAATTCGCCATTACCGCCTCCCCACCCCCCCAGAAACAGAAATGGAGAATGTCACCCTTTTATTCATGTTTATCCGCATCACGGGTCCCTCCACTGCAGCAGGAGGCTACAAAATTTAAATGTGGTTGACCTTTAAACCCACCCCCCTCTGAAATGCCCTAACGAGCTAAGGTAATTAGGGCTCTCCAACAAATATTTTCCCAGTGGCGTCCACATACCGGGAAAAGATAAAAAAAAGTATAAAATCAAATTCAGATCATGAGCTGAACATTACTGACTACTGACGCCCCTGAATAGCAGGGGGTAACTCTTTTCTGTCTTATTCATGAATCAAAACGCTTCCACTTTTAAGTTAACTGCTTTCCAAAATGCACATCAAAGCCACACATTAGGCAGCACATGCCTTGTCGAGCAGCAGGGTATCGTAAATACATTTTATCTACAAAACTAGCAGCTGACTTGAGAAAATGTTCGCCTGATCACGCAGGTGTTGCAATGCCAGGCTAATTACAATTTGGTGTTCGCTGAGTTTGAAATAGTTGCCTTGCACCGGCCATTCTTTCTGGTCCACATTTTTTTGGACAAGAGCCTTCAGCTCTGCTGCCAAGGTGGAAGACGGGTTACAAGGATGATTCGCCACAAGTGGGAGAAAGGGGGCTTTTGATTTTAACAAACCGTACGCAGCTTCTGCAGGTGTAGATCTTCACTCACCTTGTTTTATAGATCCCAGAGACTGATGGTCAACTTCTACTCCAGCCGCTAAACAAAATGTGGCTGAGGAAATACTCATGGTTTAGCTGATTCCCAATTCAGGAATGCTTGAAGTGATAAGAATGTGGAACCTGCTGCCTCATGAAGCCATTGAGGCGAATAACTTGGGGAAATCCAATGGGAATCTAGGGAGTCACACGAGAGAGAAAGGGATACTGACAGGCTAAGATGAAGAGGTCAGGGATAAGGCTTGTGTGGGTCAGAAACCATGATGTGGAGATGCTGGCGCTGGGCACAGTAAGAAGTCTCACAACACCAAGTTAAAGTCCAACATTTGGGATCACGAGCTTTCAGAGCCCTGGTCTGCTTGACTCACCTGATGAAGGAACAACGCTCCGAAAGCTCCTGATTCCAAGTAAACCTGTTGGACTTTAACCTGGTGCTGTGAAACTTCTTATTGGGGCAAAAAACACAGCATAGGCAATTTGGGCTCAATCATAGAATCCCCACTGTGCAGAAGGAGGCCATTCTGCTCATCGAGCCTATACCAACAACAATCCCACCAAAGCCCTAACCCCATAACCCCATGTATTTATCCTGCTCATTCCCCCTGATATTAAGGGGTAATTTATCATGGAAAGAAACTGGAGCACTCGGAGAATGTGCAAACTCCACGCAGACAGCAACCCAAGCTGGGAATTGAACCTGGGCCTGTGGCGCTGTGAGGCAGCTGTGTTACCGTGCCACCCACGGTGATCTTTCTGGGCTATGACTTGATATACTTTTATGTGAAAAAGAATCATAGGATCACCTGGTGCAGAAGAGGCCCTTTGGCCCATTGAATCTGCACCAATGCACAAAAAACACCTGCCCTCCCATCTAATCCCATCTACCAGCTCTTGGCCCAGAGCCTGGAATGTTATGATATGCCAAGTGTTCATCCAGGTACTTGGGGATCCCGCCTCTACCCCGTTTCCAGGCACCGCGTTCCAGATAGTCACTGCCTTCCGGGTAAAAAGGTTTTTCTTCACATCCCTCTTAAATATCCTGCCCCTCACCTTCAACTTATGTCCCCTTGTGACTGATCCTTCAGCTAAGGGGACTAGCTGCTCCTGTCCCTGTCCCTCAATGATAACAGGGAAAGATAAATAATCAAAAGAATGAGAAAGAAGGTAAAGAAAATCTAGAAAATTTTGATGACCTTTACAAAGATGCAAATTTCGCAAAATGACTGAACATGCAAAGCAGCACAGCCATTTCACAGAATGTTCTTTCTGAATCCACCCTGTTTAACCGTGTTAGAGTTTTACAAGTTTCTATGAGATTCCCCCCTCACTTTTCTAAACTCCAATGAAAATAATCCTAACTGACATAATCTCTCCTCATATGTCAGACTTGCCATCTCAGGAATCAGCCTGTCCTTCCTCCACAGCAAGGACATCCTTCCTCGGATAAGGACACCAAAACTGCACACAATACTCCAGGTGTGGCCTCACCGATGCCCTGTACAGTTGCAGCGTCCAGACTTGGCCATCCAACCTTCAATCCTTTTCTGAGCCATCAGCCAATTGTTTTAACTAAGCTACCTGATCCACCCATTGGAACTGCGGACGTGACGATTAGCTGTTTATGTGGCCTGTCCCTTTAAGATCACTTAAGGCATCCCCCGTGGAGAAGCTCCTAAGGTCAGTTAGAGAATAATTGTCGCTGCTGGAATGTTCTCTAGTTTGCTGGTTGCTTTGATGTTCTCTTCGGGGAGAGACCAGGCTCCAGATGAGCAGCAAGAAAGTGGCTAAGATTCTTTCGCTTTAAGATTGCTCATTTGTAGGTGACATCTGGAGTGTGGCATTTGGAAGGTGATGAATGCTCTCGAAACCTTTATATAATTGGATTACCCTCTGAGAGAGATACCCTCCCTCGAATTTGCAAATGCTCTGAAGAGCAGACAAGCGCTGTGGAACTGTACTAATTACCACACCACATAGCCTTTTCATTTCCATCCTTAACTTCTCTATTCCACTGTGAAGCCAATTTTCAGACAGCTAATTTGCCATTAATTCCATTAGACTGGTTCTTTGTTGAGAGGCGGACATGCAGAACTTTCTCAAACTGTTGGAGATTATATCCTCCAGATGATCCTTGTCTACTAATTCAGTGACATTGTCAGAAGACTCTTGTAGTTTTGTGAGGCGTGACATATTGCTTCTTAAACCAGGCTGCCTAATCCTTATAGCTTCTATACTCTTTAGATCAAAATTGATTACACCTTGTAAAATGGTCTCAAGCATTTCCTGCGTGATCAATGTTAAACTAACCACTCTATAATTCAACAATTTCTGGCTAAATCCGTCCTTTTGATTATCGGGATCTCATTCCCACTCCTCAGTTACGACTCCTGGAAATAAAATATTAAGTAGGGTTTCAGTTTTTTTTTCTCCCAAATGCATTTCCAAGTGATGCGCAGCAACATATATCTTGCCCTTCGGAAAATATACATTAATAGATTCTGAGATCAACAAGAGACCAATAGCTCTTATTGTTGTTACTGGAAGTTTCTGGATGAAAGACAGGAAAGGTGATGGCCGAACATAAATACATATGAACTAGGAGCAGGATTAGGCTATTTGGCCCCTTGAGCTGATCTTTTCATGGACGCAGCTCCACTTACCCATCCACTCACCATAACGCTTAATTCCCTTACGGTTCAAAGAAGTGGTATTAGCCTAGTGATACTAAAGCCTAGTGGTATCCTTGCTAGGTCATTAATCCAGAGACTCAGGTAATGTTCTGGGGACCCTGGTTTGAATCCTGCAATGGCAGCTGGTCGAATTCAAAATCAAAAAAAAATCTGGAATTAAGAATCTACTGATGACCATGGAACCATTGTCAATTGTCAGAAAAACTCATCTGGTTCACTAATGTCCTTTAGAGAAAGAAATCTGTTGTCCTTACTGGGTCTGGCCTACATGTGACTCCAAAACCACAGCAATGTGGTTGACTCTCAGTTGCCCTCCAAGGGCAACTAGAGGATTGGTAATAAATGGTGGCCAGCTAGCGGCACCCATGTTCCACAAATGAACAAACAAACGATTCTGAGATCAACAAGAGACAATAGTTCTTATTGGAAGCTGCTAGAACCCTACAGTGCAGAAAGAGGCCCTTCGGCCCGTCAAGTCTGCACCGAACACAATCCCACCCAGGCCCTACCCCTACATATTGTACCCACTAATACCTCTAACCTACACATCCCTAGACACTAAGGGACAATCTCTTAGCATGGCCAATTAACCTAACCTGCACATCTTTGGACTGTGGAAGAAACCAGAGTACCCGGAGGAAACCCACGCAGACATGAGGAGAATGTGCAAACTCCACACAGACAGTGACCTGAGCCGGGAATCGAACCCAGGACCCTGGAGCTGTGAAACAGCAGTGCTAACCACTGTGCTATTGTGCCAGCCTAATAGAATCATAGAATCCTACAGTGCAGAATAGATAAGGGACAGGAGATACCTCATGATACAAGTTAAAATGGTTTAAAGCAGCTATTTGTCTTGGATCTCAACGTTCCAGAACCCATCTGATTAGATTGGGAGTTTTTCATAGCTTTCATCTTTGAATACTGTCACAGAAAAATCATCCAATGTTCCTTGTTACCTTTGCAAAGCTTTCACCAACCCTGATTCATTTAACAACTTCATGTTTGTTAATAGAAACATGAAAACTGGAGAGCTGTGGGGCTGGAGAAGGTCACAGCTCCAAATGCAACCTAGAAAGAATTCTTGCTAATTGTATCACCAGTTGGTATGGCTCCTGCTTTGCCCAAGACTGCAAGAAACTACAAAGTGTCATGAATGTAGCCCATTCCGTCACTCAAACTAACCTTCCATCCATTGTTTCTATCTACATTGCCAATGTGACAATAATAGATCAAATCAAATTTTAAAAAAGCTATAGGGAGGAACAAGACCATAGACGGATTTTGAAAATAGGGCAGAGAATTTCATAATCAAGACATTGCTTGACTTGGAGCCAATGTTGGTCAACAAATGCAGGGATAATAGGAAATGAGATCCATTGTGAGTTAAAACATGGGCAACAGAGCGATGGGTGATCTCAAGTTTATAGAAGATAGAATTTGAGAGACAAACTTCATGTATATTGGAGTACACCTGGAGTCAGTTTCAGTCCAGATGTATTTGGGAAGAAATCCCTCCTTTGAGCGTGGATAGATTTTGAATAACAGAGAAATCAGTTCTTGATTGCAACACAGGATCTAAAATTTCAGCTCAAAAATGAAGAGTTAATCCAAGCATGTACCTTAATGTAACCATTTCCCAAATGAAAATAATTCACTTCGAATAGCCTGCAGTTAGAGAACATCTGCTCCCCACCACCATCCTTAACCAGTTCAGGAGAAAGGGGCTTTTCCTTAAAAAAATAACTGCAGTCAGGAAATATAGCTGCTGTAAAGATGAAGGACTTCATAGTTATTGGACAATAAGAGCGCTTGGATGCTTTGAACTAGCCAGGGCCTGTCAATCAAATGGGTTGTGAAATTTAATGGAACATGAAGTGATTCTATGAGCAAACAGAGCTAATTGCTGCTTTTAAATGGACTGGAACCGTCAAACCAAAGCTTTTTCGATGTTCGTGGGACACAAACATTCATTTGGTTTAAGGACCTTAAAGCTATAGAGAGGTCAAACAGAAACTGCTTGAAGTTCAAACGTTGAGGATTTTCAAGCCTATACGGAGATGCAAAACCCCCCCCGGGGCAGCGGGGGGGGGGAACCACTGATATTAAACCCTTCCCTCCTAGCCAAGACCCCCACCACAAAAGTTATTTTTGCGTCACAATGGTTAACACTGCTGTCTCACAGCACCAGGGTTCAATTCCGAGCTTGGGTCCCTGTGTGGAATCCGCACATTCTCCTCATGTCTGTGTGGGTTTCCTCCAGATGCTCTGGTTTCCTCCCACAGCCCAAATACACGCTAGTTAGATGCATTGTCCATGCCAAATTCTCCCTGGGTGTACCTGAACAGGCGCTGGAGAGTGGCGACTAGGGGATTTTCACAGCAACTTCATTGCACTGTTAATATAAGCCTATGAAGCTGATAAATAAACTAAATTAAAAAAAAAACTAAACTGAACTACCCGCCCTTTAGCTGACCTTTCCATCATTCCTTGCCAATTGTACCTGTCCATCTCAGTTTTGTACATCTTGTCTTCCAAATTATTTAACCCACTCTTAGCGAGATGTCTTGTCTTCAGACTCCATAATTCCTCTGAAACAGTTTCTTAATGATGTCAAATAAAAAATCTACAAACACTGATTATTAAATATCAATAAATCATTCATTGCTGAGACCAGCCTATAAAAATTTCAGCATTTCCAAATCATTGTGAACTCCAATATTATGCATTAATAATTTTATATCATGCACAAAGAGGTATTGTACTAAATGCAATCTCGATACGCAAAGAACATTCATTAATTCTTATGTAACAAAATGATAAGTAAAACACTTTGTGTACAGGTGTAAAGTAAATAGCAGGAACAATACAAACATCCGTGAAATAGTGTGATTGAAAGGTCTGAATCTGTTGAGTTTTACTTCAATTTGTCTTCTGTCTATTGTTAAAACCCAGTTGGTCTTTTAGTTCTTAATGCTCATTTAATTATCGAGGTTCATTTACCACTCCATGCGTCACAGATTTTGGCGCCTTGTAAAGTTCCTATTCCAATCTCACAAAAATGCTTCATACTCACCAAATGAAAAATACTTTATTTTGCCCTGATGCTCAGCTGCCGTTCTCTGTACATCCAAGATTAGAAACTTGATGCTGAATGTGTACATCCTAACCAGCAGAATTGAAGCTGTTTTATACAAGTTAGTGGCTGAATGAAAGAGGCATGTCGAAGCTTTTTGTCTTGCACTCGTCAGGATTTTGTCAGAATACACGTAAAACTGCGCATACTTGTGAGAAGAAAATGCTGATTGGTTGGCAAGTGGACTCTGATTGGTAGAGGCGTTGCCATGGAGAATGCACCAGCTAATGTTGACCGATCCATAATCGCCAGGCGTTGCTTGAAATCTAAACTCGACAGCTTGATTCTAATTAGCCAAGACATTGTCCTGGAGAATGAATCTGTGAATATGTCCTTTTGTTTAGCTGAAACAGGCACAATGTGTGTACCTGTTCTTTCTGTCTTCAAAGAGCAGGGACTTGTATAATAATTTATGTAGCTTCCAATACACACCAAACTACAAATCTGCCTGACAATATTGCAATGGTTGTCAGCATAATTCTTAACACACTGAGGAATATTTAGCAAATGTTGTCCAATCGTAGGTTCTCATCTAAGTTTTGAGTTATTTAAGCATGGGCCTGTTGGGTATGATCTGTACCTTGTCCATTGAGAACTGCGGCTGGGAGATGCTGTTTGATACAATCCGCCAATCTTTGAGACGTAGGGCCAACATACCTGGCGTCACACTGGCACTGAAATTCATGCACCACATTACTCATTCATATGTGTGAGAGACAGAATGTCTTTCCGGTTTGATGGCAGCATCCTGTTAGTGGTGAATACCACTCATACTACTACTGCATATTAGTGGCATGAAAAACGTAGTTTCACCCGTTGCCTAATTTGTGGAGTTTTTTTTGTCTTTCCAGGGTAATCATAGATTGTCACGCAGGCTCGCAGTGAGGTTTGTATTGCTTGTTCTCTGTCAACTCTTTGGATGGTAAGAAGTCTCACAACACCAGATTAAAGTCCAACAGGTTCATTTGGTGGTAAACACCACTAGCTTTCGGATCACTGGTCTTTCGTCAGGTGAGTGGAGAATTCAGAGGTGAATTGTGACTCGAATAGCAGATTAGCTGTAAAGACTCACATTTTAATCAGTTTTCTGTTAACTGTGTGTGCCTTTACATGCCCTGTTTGTGAGCAGAACTCTCCACTCAACTGATGAAGGAGCAGCATTCCGAAAGCTAGTGGCGTTTGCTACCAAATAAACCTGTTGGACTTTAACCTGGTGTTGTGAGACTTCTTACTGTCTTTGCCCCAGTCCAACACTGACATCTCCACATCAACTATTTGGATAGCCATAGCTCAGTTCCCGTGATCCTATAAATTTAAATCCATAAATCTATATGGGTTGGGTAATCTGCTGGTATGGTCAAATCTTGGAAAGGTAACAGTGCCTGGAGGTAACTTTAATTTCTCACAATGATCTGTGGGATTGTCATTCCATAGAAAGCATTCTTTCTGGTTGTATCACAGTTTGGTATAGCTTCTGCTCTGCCCAAGACCACAGGGAACTGCAAAAGGTCGTGAATGTTTTTTGTTATCCAGTCCATCACACAAACCAATTTCTATTCATTGACACTGCCTACACTTCCTACTGTCTCGGGAAAGCAGCCAGCATAATTCAGGGCCCCCATGCAGCCTAGACATTCTCTCTTCCACCTTCTTCATTGGGAAAAAGATACAAAAACCTGAGTTCACATACTGACTGACTCAAGAACAATTCCCTGCTGTCATCAGACTTTTGAATGGACTTACTTTGCACTAAGTTGATCTTTCTCTACAGCCTAACTGTGACTGTAACATTAAATCCTACACTCTCTCCTTTCCTTCTCTATGAATGGTATGCTTTGTCTGTATAGTGTGCAAGAAGCAAATACTTTTTCATGTATGTTAATATATGTGATAACAATAAATCAAATCAAAAGTCATTCATCAATATTGTTCTTGGTTGCATTTCAGATCAGTGCAATGGGACTGTACAGCGATTAAGGAGCTGGATGGACCAAACTTGTCCTTGATGAAACCTCCCCATTGCACCTTTCTGAGAAATGCTACATTGGACTTATGTTGTGAAAAAGTCCTCAATATTTTGGCTGTTTGCCACGGACTTTCTGTGGGATACTGGAAAGACACTCAACTGTAAGTTTGGCCATTCTATTACACAGGCTGACCATCTGCTCTTGTAGTTCTAAAAGTTGTCCTCTCCTTTCTGAGGGACTAAAATGAATAAGAGTAGGTAGGTTGGTATGTACTGGACTGCCAAACGTGAGTTATATCCGTGCTGAGGAATAGTTACACTTAATAGAGTCTTTGTCAGATGTAACATTGCAAAGCGTAGATTTGCTTGGTTTCCCTATGTTTGAGAATTAGGGATTTCACCGTGTGAATCATTTGTTCAGCTAGGCCATTAGACCCTGGGTAATGAGGAGAAGGGTAAGTGTGATTGACATTCCACTTCACACACATATCCTGAAATGGCATACAAATAAATTGCAGGCTGTTATCCCTAATGAACTCTCTGGACACACCAAATACACTGCAAATAGCACAATAGCACTCGGAGTGTGTGTGACAGTTGTACTTGACGTACTGTGCAATTGTCCAATAATGGGGTACTTAGTAAAGTAGTCAACATCGATGATGGTGAAGTCAATTCTGTGGACATAAAAGATGTCAGATCTGATTTGGACCAAGGATGGGTGGAGATTTCTTGCGAAATCAATGATTCTTTGTACTGACTTTGAACTTGGCCTTGACATGCCTCACTCTTTTCCTGATGATGATTAAATGCCATTTCTCAAACCCAGCTAAGAGATTGTCTCTTTTGCGAGGCCTCTTATCTGATCTTCTTGCTGTTGAACAATATCAGGACACAAACTGGTATGATAACATGTCTGCCTTGAAAAAAATGACTCCCCAGGAGATGCTTGACTCTTCCCCAGAGGACCAAAATGGTCTCCCATGTTTGTAAGACTTGCTGAGTTGAATCAGGCCATCCTTTGATGATAGTTTCTGTAATGTTTCATTGTTTCTTCTAGTAGCTGTTGCGATTTAGACAGACTGAGTGTGTGGGCATCTGCATGGCAGGTGCTATATAATATGGATAAATGTGAGATTATCCTCTTTGGTAGCAGTAATAGGAAGACATTATTATTTGAACGTATGTGAACTGAGAGAGGTGGATACTGAGTAACATCTTGGAATCCTTGTTCATCAGCCTCTGAAAATGAGCAGCAGGCAGTAAATAAGGCAAATGGTATGTTGGCCTTCACAGCAAGAGGATTTGAGTTTAGGGAAAGAGATGTTTTTCTGCAATTGTTGGTAAAGATACATGTGGAGCATTGCGTGCAGTTTTGGTGTCCTTATCTGAGGAACACACTGGGGGCATTGCTGTTGCAAAAAACCTTACAATTCAAAGAAGAACGGGGAAGTTCTTCCCAGTTCCCTGATTGGTATTTATCTCTCAAGCAACATCCCAAATTGCCTGTTTATTACTCCATTGTTCTTTTTGGGAGCTTGCTGTGTACAATCTTGGCCACATTCCTGGATTACAATGCTTTGAAAATTTTACATTTGCTGTCAAGCAGATGGGACATCCTACGGTTTGTGAAAGACTTGATATGAATGAAAGTCTTCCTGTTTCTCTGTTCAAAAATTTGGACAGAAGGAATACCAAGAGTTACATTTGCACTTTGTTTCCCCTTGAGGATTTCATATTGAGCGGCACGGTGCCACTGTGGTTAGCACTGCTGCCTCACAACTTCAGAAACCTGGGTTTGATTCCCTGCTTGGGTCACTGTTTTTGGGCAGTTTGTACGTTGTCTGTGTGGGTTTCCTCTGGGCCCTCAGGTTTTCTCCCACAGTCCAAAGGTGTGCAGATTAGGAGGATTGCCCATGCTAAATTGCTCCTTAGTGTCAGGGAGATTAACTAGGCTAAATGCATGGCGTTATGGGATTAGGGCCTGGGATTTTTTTCTTGGTTGGTGTAGATTTGATGGGCTGAATGGCCTCCTTCTACACTCTTGGATTCTATAGTTCTTTTACCTGCATTAGTCATCTTTCTTGATTTGACTTTTTATTGTCACATGTGGGAGTATACAGTGAAAAATGTTATTTTGCATGTTATGCAGGCAAAGCATACCATTCATAGAGAAGGAAAGGAGAGAGTGCAGAATGTAGTGTTACAGTCATACCCAGGGTGTAGAGAAAGATCAACTTAGCGTGATGTAGGTCCATTCAAAAGTCTGATTGCAGCAGGGGAGAAGCTGTTGCCACACATTGAGTATATTTGGCTGATGGAGATATTTGCTAGTTGTCTAACCATTCTCAAAGGAACCACTCTGTGTGGTGTGATTTCTGATGCCTGGAGCTAAACTTGCTGTGTAAAACAACCTGCATTTTTACTAACTAACCATTAACTGCATTCCTTATAATTCTCTCAAGCGTTTCCCCACAGTGAAATCAAGCTTATTGACACTTGCTAGCAAGGTCACATTTCAGGCTTTATTAAAAATAAGTTATTCCCCTTTAGGCATTGATACTAACACTTTGGAACACCACTCACGGGCCCAAATGAGGGTGGAAAGAAAACCACTGGAATGTCTGAGAACCATCTCCTGATCCTCTCGTTTGTGTGGGAGTGTCTAGCAGGTGGCTGGGGATGGAATTTTTAACCCAAAGCAACAGCCAGCTTTAAGTTCATAAAATCACGGAATCTATGACATGGAGACAGGCCCTTCGGCCCAAATTGGCCCATGCCCAAATACCCATCCGAGCTAACCCCGTTTGGCCCATATTCCTCTCAATCGTTCCGACTCTATATCTGTCCAAATGCCTTATAAATGTGTTAATATGGCTCAGCAACCTTTTTTCCCTTAATTCTTTCCCCTTTTAACTTAAACCTATGCTCTTGAGTTCTCGGTTCCCCAATCCCAACCCTGGAGTGCATCCACCCTATCCATGCCTCTTATTATGAACATATGAAATAGGAGCAGAAGTAGGCCATTCGGCCCTTCAAGCCTGCTCCACCATTCAATGAGATCATAGCTGATCTGTTTGCATTTCAACTTCCACGTTCCCAGTTACCCCCTATACTCTTTGATTTCTCTGTCTAACAAGAATCTATTTACCTTTGTTTCAAAAACATTGAAATGATCTCCACCTCTGCCACATTCTGAGGCAGAGAGTTCCAAAGTTGCACAACCCTCTCAGAGAAGACAATTGCCCTCATCTCTGTTCTAAAAGGGTGGCCCCTAATTTTAAAAAGGAGATCCCGAGTTCTGGACTCACCCACAGGAGGAAACATCCTTTCCATAGCAAAGGTACATTTGCCAACATGACCATTCACGATTGGGGAGGATTGGAGCTAAGAGGGGTTTGGGAGGGGGGGCTGAGGAGTTGGAGTGGGTGGATACTGAAGGTACTAGGGTAAAGAGGTGAGAGAATTTGGTTGTTTCTGCGCCCCTGTTAATCTTTAACACTAACACTCCTGCTAATCCCCTCGACACTAAGGGGCAATTTAACATGGCCAATCCACCTGACCCACAAATAATCATAAAATCCCTACAGTACAGGAGGCCATTTGGCACATCAAGCCTTCCCATCTGGGTTCTATCCCCTTAATCCACGTATTTACCCTGCTAATCCCTCTGACACAAAGGGTTATTTAACATGGCCAATCCACCTGACCTGCACATAGTCATAGAATCTCTACAGAGGTGAAGGAGGCCACTTAGCCCATTGAGCCTGCACCAACAATCCCACCCCGATCCTACCCACACAATGCTCCTGTATTTACCCTGCCAACCTGTCTGTAAGATCTATAGATCATCTCTCAGTCTCCTACGCTCCAAAGAAAAAATGTCCTAGCCTGTCCAATCTCTCCCTATAACTCGGTCCCTGAGTCTTGGCAATATCCTTATAAATCTCTTCTGCATTCTCTCTGGTTTAATAATATCTTTCCTATAGCAAGGTGACCAAAACTGAACACAATACTCCAGTGCAGCCCCACCAATGTTCTGTACAACTGCAACATAACTTCCAAACTTTGATACATAATGTGGGCAGCATGGACAAGTGCAGGTTTGGAGGGCCAAACAGTTTGTTTCTGGGCTGTAATTTTCTTTGTTCTTTGTAATCAACATTTTGGATATTGCCACTGATAGAAGCTGATCTGTGCCCGTCATATAATTACCTTGGCTGTGACAGCAGGTCATCAGGTCAGAGAGGTCAGGGGCAGCATGGTAGCACAGTGGTTAGCACTGTGCTTCACAGCTCCAGGGTCCTGTGTTCGATTCCCAGCTCGGATCACTGTCTGTGTGGAGTTTCACATTCTCCTCGTGTCTGCTTGGGTTTCCTACGGATGCCCCAGTTTCCTCCCACAGTCCAAAGATGTGAGGTTAGATTGATTGGCCATGCTAATAAATTATTCCTTATTATCCAGGATTGTGCAGGTTAGGGGATTAGTGAGTAAAATATGTAGGAATATGGGGGTTGGGCCTGGGTGGAATTGTGTTCAGTGCAGATTCGATGGGCCGAAGGGCCTCTTTCTGCACTGTAGAATTCTATGATTTTATGAGATTGGATATTCTGCTGTCTATCATCTACCTAGCTTTAAATTAAGGGGTGGTAGTTATAGGACGGATGTTAGAGGTGGGTTCTTTACTCAGAGGATAGTAAGGGCGTGGAATGCCCTGCCTGCAGCAGTTGTGGGCTCGCCAAGTTTAAAGGCATTCAAATGGTCAGTGGATAGGCATATGGATAGCATTGGAATAGTTTAGATTAGAGGGTCATAAAATTGGTTCCATTGGTTGGCGCAACATCGATGGCCGAAGGGCCTGTACTGTGCTGTAATGTTCTATGTTCTATGTTCTACATGACACAAGTCAAGGGATTGATGGAGTTCTCTCTGTTTGCATGAATGAGTGCAACTTTAGTGTACATGAAACTTAACATCATCTCAGAAAAAGTAGGCAAATTGATTGGCACTCCATCCCTCATCTCAAACATTCACTCCTTCCATCGCCAGCCCACAGAGAGAGCAGTGTACATCATCGACAAGATGCACTGGAGCAACTCACCAACCACGCCTCACAAATCTGTCACCTCGAAGGACAAGGGCAGTAAACACGTGGGACATTACTCATGGTGGCACAGTGGTTAGTACTGCTGCCTCACAGAACCAAGGACCCAAGTTTGATTCCGGCCTTGGGTCACTGTCTTCATGTAGTTTGTACATTCTCCCTTTGTCTCTGTGGGTTTCCTCCAGGTGCTCCAGTTTCTTCCCTCACTCCAAAGATTTGCAGTTTAGGTGGATTAGCTATACTAAATTATCCTTGATTTCAGGAGGATTATACAGTAAGAAGTCTCACAATATCAAGTTAAAGTCCAACAGGTTTATTTGGTAGCAAATGCCATTAGCTTTCGAAGTGCTGCTCCTTCATTAGGTGAGAGGGTGACAAAGGAACAGCAGTCCAAAAACTAGTGGTATTTGCTACTAAATAAACCTGTTGGACTTGAACCTGGTGTTGTGAGACTTCTTACTGTGTTTACCCCAGTCCAATGCCAGCACCTCCACTTCAGAGAGGTTGGCAGGGTAAATACAGGGGGGGTTGTGTGGGTAGGGTCGGGATGGGATTGTTGGTGCAGGCTCAATAGGCTAAATAGCCTCCTCCACCAGTGTAGAGATTTTATGATTATGTGCAGCTCAGGTGGATTGGCCATGTTAAATTGCCCCTTAGTGTTGAGGGGATTAGCAAGTAAACACATGGGGTTACAGGGATAGTACCTGGACAGGATTGTTGTCAGTGCAGACTCAATGGATCAGATGGTCTTGTTCTCCACTGTAGGGATTCTTTGATTCACCACCACCTTGGAGTCACAAGCCCTCCTTGGAACAATGGCACAATTCCTTTACTATCACTGGGTCAGAAACCTATAACTCCCTCCCAAAAAAGAAGGGAGTTCCAGACACCACATGGACAGGGTTTATGAAGCCAACTGGCCACCACTTTCCCATGTGCCTTGCTGGTGATATCCACAACCCTTGATGAAAAGATGTTAAAACATTACAATGGGAAAAGCCGGCCCTCACAGATAAAATAAAGAAACGGCTCAGCGCTAAGGCTGGAATCCCATAAACACTGAGTGATAATCTACACACTGAACACAGCTGGCCGAGTGCAATGCCATCGGCGATTCATTATGTGGAACCAACAGGAATCGCATCTAGGATAACTGAAAAAGTTACAGGGAAGAACACGAGGAGGCTCCTGCAAGAAAACACTTGCCCCAAATTCACGGGAGGTGCAGTTATAATCTTACTTCCAGCTATTCTGTGCACAAGTTTGGAGAAAAGGCAACACAGGTGCAGATTTGTGAGGCTATAACAGCTGTGAGAAGTAATTTCGTGGATTCCTTGTTAGTGATTTTGTACCACTGGGAGAGTGAATCAGTACTGATTGCTTTTTCTTGGGGAGCCATTACGGGGAGATTATTGCTGTAAGCTATAAGGTTCCTGCTTTATTGCTCAGCAGTTACTTACTGAACTCTTCTCTTAATTGCACAGTTTGTGCTCATCAAGGTGACAAGAGTGGAATATCCTCTGACACCGAACACACCTGTGTTTTATTTTTCCTCTGCAATTTCCAGGGATATTGGTGTCACTGGCAGGATCAATACTTGCTTGCTCATCCCTAATTGCCCCTGGACTGAGTAACTGGCTAGGTCATTGCTGTGGTCCAGAGTCACATGTAGGCCAGGTTGGGTAAGGACAGCAGATTTTCTTCCCAATGGGACATTAGTGAACAAAATAGGTTTATTGGGAATCCATGGTTACAATTGCTCAGACCAATTGAACACCCTAGATTTATGAATTGAATTGAAATTCTCACCAGCTACTAGAATGGGATTTGAATTCACTTGCCCTACACATTTGCTTGAGTTAACAGGCCATTTGGCTCAACAATTACTCCCATGTTGTAATTTATGTTCCGTATGAGTGTCTTCTGACATTCATTCATCTAACCCCCATCACTCTTCTTTAAGGAAGGAAATTTGCCATCCTTACCCATTCTAGCCTACATGTGACTCCAGAGCCACAGTAATGTGATTGACTCTCAACTATCCTTGGGCAACTAGGGATGGGTAATACATGCTGGTCACCCAGAGACTCCCATGTCCCACCATCAAATTAAGAAAAACAAGTCCTGGTTTGCAACTTGAACCTGAGACTTCTGGTTCAGCGGTAAGGATGCCACCATGAGGCACCTTAAATAGAGGTTAAAGATAGTTGTCTGAACCAGAGATGAGTTTCAATATTGGACTCTAACCATGTGTTCAGTTCAAAGTGTGGTATTGGAACTTCAGCTATCCAACTCAGAGCCTTCCATCAGTTTGAGCCAAACAAAAGTAATACTTTTGGCAACAGGTTTACACAAGTGTTTCCAGTATTCTACCATCCTCTATAAACTTTAACTCATTGAAGATTTGCTGCCTGTATTTTATCAAACATTGTGTGCCACTCAGAATATCCATACTGCAAAGGATCAATAATGCAATACAAAATAGTTACAACACAGAAACAAGCTATTTGGCTCAACAGTTTAAGTTTATTTATTAGAGTCACAAGTAAGCTTACACTAACACTGCAATGAAGTTATTCTGAAACTCCCCTAGCCACCACTCTCCAGCATCTGTTCAGGTGCACTGAGTGAGAATTTAGCATGACCAATGCATTAGCCAGCATGTCTTTTGGACTGTGGGAGGAAACCAGAGCACCTGAAGGAAACCCACACAGACAAGGGAAGAATGAGCAGACTCTGCACAGACAGTGACCCAAGCCGGGAATTGAATCCAGTACCTGGTGATGTGAAGCAGCAGTGCTAACCACAGTTAGCCTGATATTGGAGTTTATGTTCCACATGAGCATCTTCCCACATTTACTCACCGAACCCCATCATCATCTGTCTGTTCTTTACTTACTTGTGTGCTTATCTTCCTTCCTCCCATATGTATCAATGATTGTTGCCTTAAGCACTCTCTGAGATTGTGAGCTCCACATTCTCACTGCTCTCTGGGTGAAAAAGTGTTCTCTGAACCCTTTTTAATTAGGGACTGTCTTACATTTATGGCCCTTAGTCCCACTCTTGCCCATCAATGGAAACATCAAACTTTTTTCATAACAGATCACCCTTCATCCTTCCCTTTTCTGGAAGAGAGACCCAGGGTGGATTTTATAGCCTTGCTCCATTCAGCAGAAGGAATTCCTCTTCTCTTTCAGAAGCTGCATGTGTGGAAAGACCCCTTTGAAGTCCTCAAACTGACACAGGTCAGTCTCTTTTACTAAGGAGCTGGTGGGGTGAGGTGGCGGGGAGGGTGGCTTAATTCTCTAGTTCATAACTGCTCACCCAGTCCCATTCTTTTAACACAGCATTTGTTTCAAGTCTCTAAATCTCCATCGAATACTCCCTTCAAACCCTTTTGAAAGCCTTGTCTCCATTCAATTACAGCCCAGACTTTTTGACTCTAGTTTGATTGACAGCTGAGTGTTTTTTAGCAAGTATGCAGTCAGCTTAGTTTGTTGATCTTTCCCTTTACAGTTGAATGCATCTCAAGTACCCCCAAATTGTTTGTGAGCACAATGTTTAATGCAAAATGTTTACACATTTAGTTGCTTTTGATATTGCCTACTGAGTGATAGAGATCTTATGGAAGAGATTGCTAGGGTACTCATCAAGAAGATGTTTCCATTGATGGGCAAAACAAAACTAGGGGCCTTAAATATAAGTCAGTTACCAATAAAATCCGAAAGGGAATTCAGGAGAATGATTATTTTTAAAACTTGTCACTGCCTTACCCCTCAACCTCTGGATCTTCCTCAATAACTTTTGAACTAGAGGGATGGTGATGGCCCAATGATGTTATCACTAGACTATTAATCCAGAAATGAACTAATGTTCCAATGCCTGGGTTCGCATCCCACCACATCAGATGGTGGAATTTGAATTCAAGAAAAGATAGCTGGAATTACGAATCTACTGATGACCATGAAACCATTGTCAATTGTTGGAAAAAACCCCATCTGATTCACAAATGCCCCTTAAGGAAGGGCTATCATTATCCAATCTGGCTTTCATGTGACCCCACAGCTACAGCAATATTGTTGACTCACAACTGCCCTTGGGCTACAGGGATGGGCAATAAATGTTGGCCAGCCAGTAATGCCCATGTCCCAAGAATGAGTAAAAGAAAATCCTTGATTCTGACTTCCTAAGCATTAATTTCTTTTTGTCCAGCAACAGCGCAGTGGTTAACACTGCTACTTCACAGTGAGCACCTAGATTAGAATCCTGGCTTGAGTCACTGTCTGTGCAGGGTCTGCACATCCTCCCCGTATCTGCACGGGTTTCCTCTGGATGCTTCAGTTTCCTTCCACAGACAGAAAGATGTGCTGGTTAGGCATATTGGCCGTGCTAAATTCTCCCTCAGTGTGGCCGAAAAGGAGTGTGGTGACGAGGGGATTTTCATAGTAGTTTTATTACAGTGTTAATGTAAGCCCACTTGTGATATTAACTAATTACTTGTCACAGTTATTGCTGCTAAAATCCCCACTTTTTGGAATCCTTTCCAAAAATTCCTCCACTTTCCATTCTTTCTGGGAAGACTCACCTTCAAAACTCATTGCTTCGCCCAAATTTCTCCCTTCCAAATACCCCGCTCCTTATCCCATTCCCTCCCATCCCTCTTCCCCCCAACCAACATCCCAGTCATCATGGCTCCTGTGTTACTGGCAGTCATTGGATTAGATCCCTGTGAATCATGTTGTGACATTTTTATTCCCTGCTATTGAAGGCACTCTGTAAAGGCAAGCTACTGGTGCTTTTGTTAGAATTTTGGCCTTCGGCTGAAAGAGAAAGAGCTGGGATTGAGTAAACTCTGAGGGCTCTTGTCTCTGACGTTCAGCCCCTTATGGTCCTTCTTATGGATCCTGTTCTGATTGAAGTGCCGGAGCTCTTGGCTGGATTCCTCGTCTCTGGCATCAGGCAATTGCCGAGTTACAGAAAGAAAGACGGGCAGACATGCCAGATCCAGCTTCTCGGGGCTCCAAGCAACATAACTTCAGTGTTACAGTTCCAAGTGGGGTTTTATCTTTGCCAATTGCTTTCTGCAGCTGTCTACACTTTGCAGATGCTGCACAGATTGAGATGAATCATTAACAGATTGCAGCAGATACTTTTCCAAAATAATCACAATGCTTCTTATTGATGTGAATGGAGGGGGGGAGCTTCCCTCGAAGGAAGCCGCGTTGAGCTGAAATGTAACAGCTGACGGATTTTTGGCTGGACTCCTGGCCTGAGGAGAATTTGCCTGCTTTGCTGTACTCTCGGTTATGGTGATCGTGAAACTGCCATTGACTGTTGCAGAAACCCAGCTGATTCCCTGCTGTCCTCTTACAGCAGTGTGATAGCGCTAGGAGCAAGCTCTCGGAAGGTCATTTGACCCATTTGGCCAAACAGGCCGGAGCATGCAAATTCCAGAGTTGCCCATGGATTCTCCTTGCCAGCTGGGAGTTTGGAGTCATGGAAGATGGTCACCTTTATGTCATTCTTACCTCTCCAACGATGGATGGTTAAGGTGGATTGACCGTGCTAAGTTGCCCCTTGCTGCCCCAGGATGTGTCAGTTAGGAGGTACATGTGAGGTTACAGGGATAGGGTCTGCTGTGTTGGAGAATCAGCACAGAACGAATAGGCTAAATAGCCTCCTTCTGCCCCATAGAAATTAATGATTTTATCTTAATAAACCATTCATTAGTTAATCTACTTGGTAGTCACCCGATCTTCCAAGGTACTAGAGGAAGGAAAGTTGCAATCCTAACCTGGCAAACAGACTGACATCGGATCTGCATTGACGTAGCTGACTCATAACTACTCTCTGAAATGTCCTGGTAAAGGGAAGCCATCCCTTCAAGGGCAAATAGGGATGAGCAACAATGAAGGACCTTAACTGCCCATAAAACCCACATCCCATGAAGTTTTAAAGTTTAAAGTTTATTTGTTAGTGTCACAAGTATGGGTGGCACGGTAGCATAGTGGTTAGCACTGCTGCTTCACAGCTCTAGGGTCCTGGGTTTGATTCCGGGCTCAAGTAACTATCTGTGGAGTTTGCACATTCTCCATGTGTCTGTGTGGGTTTCCTCCAGGTGCTCCGGTTTCCTCCCACAGTCCAAAGATGTGAAGGTTAGGTTGATTGGCTATGCTAAGAAATTGCCCCTTAGTGTCTAGGCATGCATAGTTGGAGGGATTAGCGGGTATAGTATGTAGGGATATGGGGATAGAGCCTGGATGGGGTTGAGTTCGGTGCAGACTCGATGGGCCAAAGGGACTCTTTCTGCACTGTAGGGTTTTATGATTCTATGATAAGCAGGCTTACATTAACACTGCAAGGAAGTTACTATGAAAATCCCCTAGTTGGCACACTCCAGCGCCTGCTTGGGTACACCGAGTGAGAATTTAGCACCCAACCAGGATGCCTTTCAAACTGCGGGAGGAAACCAGAGCACCAGGTTATTATAAATATTAATGCAAATCATTCTTGCGTGAAAAGCTTCATAAAATGCCAAAAATAAATGTGAATGGGAGGCAGAAGTGAGACCTCTTGTAAATAACAAGATGTTCTTTCCTGCAGTAAGAACTCCAGTGAGCAGCTACTACGTAAAAGGCGCTGAATAAGTGCAAAATAGTGTTGTTGTTGACTTGCAGGATCTTAAGGTGTGACACATGCAAACACACATCTATTTTTGACCAGAAAGATGGACTGGTGTGCATTTTTCATCTGTTTACTCACGTACTCCACCAAGTCCAATGGTAGCACTTTGATTTCTACGGAGGATAGCCTCATCGTACAGCTGGATAGTTAGACTTCATAAAATAGTCATGTCTGCCTTCAACCAAACCACATCAGTGCCTATAAAATATGCAGCCGCTCTAGGAAGTAAGCGCCTGGGAAGCCAGCAATACTGTTTAAAATATTTCTACCAACATTTTTAATTACTAGCATGGCGAAATCTCAGACTGCATTGTCGTGGAATTTTTTTCACAGTGTTACAAAGTGATCAGAACTTTTAAACCTGAAAACTTTTCAAATTGTAGCTTGACTGTTGGAATCATATGTGACAGAAGGAGGGCGTTCAGCCTGTTGAGCCTGTGATAGCTCTTTGAAGCAGTTTTCCAACTCATCCCATTCCATTACACTTTTTGATCTTCCTGCGATATTTTTGTTTCCTTTATGGATAGCCTGTCTTTGTGGAGCATCAGATGCACTTTCCTAAGGTTAAAAAATCAAGGACGAGGGGTCAGAGGTTTAAAGTGTACGGGGAAAAGTTTAGAGGCGGGGTAAGTTTTTTATAGAAAGGGTGATGAATGTCTGGGACGCACTGCCAGGGAAAGTGATGGGAGACAGGTACAATAGCAGCTTATAAGGGACAGCTAGACAAATACATGAATAGGATGGGAAATGGAAGGATACAGACTCTATAAATGCATACGGTTTTAGTTTAGGCAGGCATCATAATCAGTGCAGGCTTGGAGGGCCGAAGGGCCTGTTCCTGCACTGTACTGTTTTTGTTCTTTGTTCTATTCACGTGTTTATCCAATTCATTTTTGCAAGATGTTGTTGAATCTGCGACCATTCTTCTCTCAGACGGTATAGAACATAGAACACTACAGCGCAGTACAGGCCCTTCGGCCCTCGATGTTGCACCGACCAATGTAACCAATTTTATGACCCTCTATCCTAAACTATTCCAATGCTATCCATATGCCTATCCACTGCCCATCTGAACGCCCTTAAACTTGACGAGTCCACAACTGCTGCAGGCAGGGCATTCCACGCCCTTACTACCTTCTGAGTAAAGAACCCACCTCTAGCATCTGTCCTATAACCACCATCCCTTAATTTAAAGCTATGTCCCCTCGTGCTATCCACCTCCATCTGAGGAAAAAGGCTCTCACTATCCATCCTATCCAACCCTCTGATCATCTTATATGTCTCAGTTAAGTCACCTCTTAGCCTTCTTCTCTCTAATGAAAATAACTTCAAGTCCCTTAGCCTTTCCTCATAGGTATGGGCCCTATTTTACCATTTTGATTCTAAGCATTGTCCAGACTTGAAACTGGGAGTGTTTCAGATCCAAGTTTTAGACCGTTCTCAGGGCCCCACCGTGCTCATTCTGCCTGCAAAAATATCAGTGATTCCGAATCACACTGCACAAGCCTGTGGGCAGGGCTTAATGTGCTCGAAATCCTGCAGCTCCGATTGGCACCTCCAACTGAGCAAGTACAAAATCAAATGATAGAGTGTGGCTCCTCTGTCGCATCTCTCCGGGGCCAGATAATGCCTCCTCCTGGTCCCCACAGACATTGACATAAGAAATAGGAGCAGGAGTAGGCCATCTAGCCCCTCGAGCCTGCCCCGCCATTCAATAAGATCATGGCTGATCTGAAGTGGATCCCACTTTCTCCCCACAACCCTTAATTCCCTTGTCTATCAGAACTTTATCTACCTGTGACTTAAATATATTCAGTGAGGAAGCCTCCATCACTTCAATGGGCAGAGAATTCCAGAGATTCACCACCCTTTGAGTGAAGAAGTTCCTCCGCAACTCCGTTCTAAACTGCCCTCCCCTTATTTTGAGGCTGTGCCCTCTAGTTCTGCTATCCTTTCTAAGCGGAAGAATCTCTCTACCTCTATTCTATGTAGCGTCTTCATTATCTTGTACGTTTCTATAAGATCTCCCCCCCTCAGCCCCACTTGAACAACATTATTGACCCCCTTATCCCCCAAACCCCCACCCAGCCCAATCGTGAGGCCCGCTTTCCCCCCACCAATCTCAGGCAGAGTGGCAGTGGACCCCCCCTTCTCCACTACCTTCACTCTCCCGTGCTCACCCCTCCAACCCATCCCCACCACAGATCTCCAGCAGAGAACCGTCGGACACTCGGACACTTACCGCCTCTCTAACCGAAACGGACTTTTGTGGAGCGTGTCTGTTTCATGCTGATACCAGATGGGCGAGTGTGGTGGTAAAGGGGGAAGTGCTGGTAAGGTTGGGTGTGCAGCCTATTAAGTCAATTTAAATGCATGTAGACACATTTAAATGCCTATTGCACCCATTTTGGACCTGGATAAAGGGGGAACCGGCACAGAGGAGGGTGTGGAATCACACTATCACCTCACACCAAGTTTTGGTGCCTGAAAATGCGTGCCATTCAATGGTAAAGTTGGGCCCTACATTCCTGATCATGACAATTTACTGCATAAATTCTCCTCATCCTACCCCAAAGGCTGTTTTGCCAAAAATCTTTTCTGCTCCAAGCAGAATAATCACTATTTCCCTAATCCGTCAGCTGAAAATTACAGTAATCACAATAACAGCAACAAAGGAACTATACTTACATTAGGGGTAGGATTTATCCATTCCCCACACACACCATGTTTTGCAATGGCACCATTGGCTGATCTTCCAGTCCCGCCACTATCAAGAGAGCTTCCCTTTCTACTGAGAAGTTTTGATCTGATTTATTATTGTCGCATGTATTAATATTCAGTAAAAGTATTATTTCTTGGGCAGTATACAGACAAAGCATAATGTTCACAGAGTAGGAAAGGATAGAGTGTGGAATATAATGTTACATTCATAGCTAGGGTGCAGAGAAAGATCAACTTAATGCAAGGTAAGTTGATTCAAAAGTCTGACAGCAGCAGGGAAGAAGCCATCCTTGAGTTATTTGGTATTTAACCTCAGACTTCTGTATCTTTTTCCTGATGTAATAAGGTGGAAGAGAAAATGGCCAGAGTGTGTGGGGTCCTTAATTATGCTGGCTGCTTTGCCAGAGCAGCAGGAAGTGTGAACAGAGTCAATGGATGGGAGGCTGGTTTGCATGGTGGATTGAGCTATATTCACGACCTTTTGTAGTTCCTTGTGATCTTGGTCAGAGCAGGAGCCATACCAAGCTGCGATATAACCAGAAAGAATGCTTTTCTGGTGCATCTGTAAAAGTCGGTGAGATTCGGAGCTGACATGGTAAATTTCCTTAGTGTAGTGAGAAAAGAGAGGCGTTGGTGAGCTTTCTTAAGTTCGGCCAGACCAGGCTGTTGGCAATCTTGAAACTTTCGACTCTTTCTACTTTGTCCCCATTGATGTATGCAGGGGCATGTTCTCCTTAATGCTTTCTGAAGTTGATGACAATATGCTTCGTTTTGCTGACAATAATTTGCTGATTATTGTTGCCACATCAGTCCTGATGATAATAACAACCCCCCCCCCCCACCCCCCGACCCCCTCCCCCCGACACCGGCCCTTTCCCACCACAGGCTCCCCAGCAACAGAGGGTGTGAGTAACAGGAAACCCCGTTGACTTTATTGCTGTTAATGTAAGCCTACTTGTGACGCTAATAAAATAAAATACAGGACTGGAAGACTCTGCCAATAGCTAATGGCAGACTGCTGCACAGAATGAGCTGGGGAGGGGGATAGAAAATCCCGTCCTTTGCATTGGGCACATTTTCCAGAGTTGTTGGCACAACGTTTAGCTCTGTGTTTCACTTCAATTCTAATGCCTCCAAGTGAAGAAATATTGGACGCTAACCGCATTGGGTTGGTTACAGATTAAATGTTTTCCATCAGCATTATACTTAAGCACAAAAGGCTTATGCCTTTCAAAGTCTGCCACTTAAAATATTGTTACAAATATAATTAAAATAATGATATGATTAGTGTGGGAGCTGCACAACACAATGGTCAGCACGCTTGTTACACGCTGGAGGCATTTAAATATACTCCAGTAATAACGGACTCCTCTTCAGCCCAATTTGATGAGAGAGTGGAATGCAGATGATAAATGCCTTCTCTGGGAGGCATGTCATTACTTAGCACCAGTTCGTGAGGAATAAAAGGGAGGACTTATTGTATCAGAAGGAAGAGCATCTTCCCTTTTCACAGCTACAACAGGCAAATCTCGTTTTAAAATAAAAAAAAAAATCAGAAAACGAGGAATAGTGGTTGAGTAATTACTGCTGGCTGCCAAAAAAAAGTAAGAGGTCTGACAACACCAATTTTAAATCCAACCGATTTATTTGATAGTAAACTTGCCAGCTTTTGGCCTTTGTAGCCATCGTCAGGTGAAACCAGAACACCTCATTCGCCTGAGGAAGGCTACAAAGGCCAAAACCTTGCAAGTTTACTATCAAATAAATCAGTTGGATTTAAAATTGGTGTTGTCAGACCTTTTACTGCCAAAAAAAAAAAAACAGGAATGTTGTTTCAGCAGGATGTAAAAGGACAAGGAATGGATAGACCACACATTTATCAGCAAAATATTGATCCGTTAGAGGCTTGGGTGGAGAGATGGCAGATGGAGTTTAATCTGGACAAATGTGAGGTAATGCATTTTGGAAGGTCTAAAACAGATTAGAAATATACTGAAAATGGCAGAACCTTTAAGAGTATTAATAGGCAAAGAATTCTGGATGGACAGGTACACAGGTCACTGAAAGTGGTAATGCAGGTGGAGAAGGTAGTCAAGAAGGCATACGGCATGGTTGCCTTCATCGGCTGGGGCATTGAGTTTAAAAATTGGCAAGTCATGTTGCAGCTTTATAGAATACTTAGGCCACACTTGGAATATAGTGTTCAATTCTGATCGCCACAATAATAGAAAGATGTGGAAGCTTTGGAGAGGGTGCAGAAAAGATTTACCAGGATGTTGCGTGGTATAGAGGGCATTACCTATGAGGAAATGTTGGGGAAACTTGGTTTGTTCTCACTGGAACAACGGAGGTTGAAGGGCGATATGATAGAAGCCTACAAGATTATGAGGGGCGTGGACAGAGTGGTAGTCAGAAGCTTTTTCCCAGGGTGGGGGAGTCAATTACTGGGGGGCATAAGTTTAAGGTGCAAGGGGCAAGGTTTAATGGAGATGTACAAGGCAAGTTATTTTGCACAGAGGGTAGTGGGTGCCTGGAACTCACTGCCAGGAGAAGTAGTGAAAGCAGATACGATAGTGACTTTTAAGAGATGTCTTGACTACATGAATAGGATGGGAATAGAGGGTCAGTGCAAGCTTGGAGGGCTGAAGGGCCTGTTCCCGTGCTGTAGTTTTCTTTGTTGTTTGCCCTTATAAAAATAATCTGGGTCTCTCTCTTGCACCATTGTTGACTTTGTTCTCCTGAATGGTTAGCTGAAAGGACTGAACAAAAATGTCAGAGATGTTTCATATTTGGTCAGTAGCTCAATTCGTCTGGAGAGAATTTTTCTGAATGTTCTGTAAAATACAATGGTAAATCATTGACATGTTTGTTGCTTCTCGCTGACAGGCAGAGAGAGAGCATCTGTCTGTAAAATTGAGCTTTTTTTTTTGTTGACGTCTCCAGAGACGACACAACTACATTTCACCACCGTGATGTGTCAGATACAAATTGGAGATACTTTAATACAAAATAGATCTTTCTATATATTATCCACATATAGAAAGATCAGATAAGGTTTCGAATTTCTGCCACCCGCTTGCTGCGGTGATTATTTTGTTCTTTTAGGTTGTCAAGAAGCAGAACGATTTTAAACAACAAACGTCCGGCTCCAGGTAAACGCGACGGGATTCAACTCGCAATATTACACAAAGGGAACAGTACAAAGAGTTTTGTAAAAGTCAGTGCAGTGTGCTTTAAATATGCCCCTCATATCTCGCAAAGGCCAAATGCCGTGGATGCTGGAAATCTGAAGTGAAGAAGGAGACAGTACTGGGATATCTCAGCACGTCAAACAGCATCCGCGGGAAAAAGAAATAGGGGCAAATATTCCCGTTCTGCCTGCTACGTGAATTGTATTGGCGAAGGGCAGACCATGGAAAGGTCCGTTGACTTCAGGTAGGATTTGCTGGCTGTCCTTCTAATTACTCTAATATAGAATCATCGAACCCTACAGTGCAGAAAGAGGACCTTCAGTCCATCGATTCTCCACCGAACACAATCCCACCCAAGCCCTCCCCCATATCCCTATATATTACCCCCACTAATCCCTCTAACCTATGCATTCCTGGACAATAATGGGCAATTTCTTAGCATGGCCAATCAACCTAACCCACACATCTTTGGACTGTGGGAGGACCCAAGGGAAACCCACACACACGAGGAGAACATGCAAATTCCACACAGACAGTGACCCGAGCAGGGATTTGAACCCAGGATCCTGGAGCTGTGAAGCAGCAGTGCTAACCACTGTGCTACCGTGCCACTCAGTAATATCTCACAACTTGTTGAAAAATTTCATGAAATCTTCATCGGAGTTTTATTGTTTGAATTACAGTTCTTGATAGGGTTGTTAGTCATTTCAATAGAGACTAATTGCAACCTTTCCAATTCTGCAAGTATGCTTAATGTTGTTTAAAAATGTTCATTAACAATTTAAATTCAGGAATCAAATGGTTAATTCCAAAGTCTCGGCAAGAAAGCTGCACGCGCGCGCACACACACACAGACACGCACACACACACAGACACGCACACACACACAGACACGCACACACACACAGACACGCACACACACACAGACACGCACACACACACAGACACGCACACACACACAGACACGCAACCACACAGACACGCACACACACAGACACGCACACACACAGACACGCACACACACAGACACGCACACACACAGACACGCGGTAGGTTTTTTAAAACTCTCAATTATTTTCCTCTCCTCCATATCTTTTAAAGTCCGACTCCCTGTTGCATATTTTCTCTTTTAACAAACCTCAGTGGATTGTGATTTTGATACAGTCCCACATGAGGTTGGTGCGCAACATTAAACCACATGGGATTGGGCTAATATATTGGCATGGACTTAGAAGTGGTTAGCAGACAGGATGCAGAAAGCAGGAAGAATTGGGTCTTTTTCAAAGTGACAGGTGGTGATGAGTAGGGTCCCACAGGGATCAGTGCTTGGATCCCAACAATGCAGAACATGCATCAATTATTTGGATGAGGGAACTAAATGTAACATTTGAAAGTTTGCTATAAACATAAAACTGGGTGGGAATGTGAGTGGTGAGGAGGAAATAAAAAGGCTTCAAAGTGATTTGGGCAAGTGATCAGGCAAATACATGGCAGAGGTAGTATAACATAGATAAATGTGAAGTTTAAGTGGCAATAGTTTGGGAAATGTTGATGTGCAAAAGGAACATTGCAAGACATAGAAGCATAAAAACATAGAAGTTAGAAGTATGAATAGGCCATTCGGCCCTTCTAGCCTGCTTTGCTATTCACCTTGATCATCGCTGATCATCAGATTCAATATTCTGATTCCCTCCTTCCCCCCATATCCCTTTATCACCAAGAACTATATATAATTCCTTCTTAAAATCACACGATGTTTTGGCCTTAACTACATTCCGTGGTAGTGAATTCCACACATTCACCACCCTCTCCTCATCTCCGCTGAATATAATCCAAACTGACTTAGTCTCTCCTCAAACAACAGACCTGCCATCCCTCATACAAGGACATCCTTCCTCAAAAAAAGAACACCAAAACTGCACGCAATACTCCAGGTGTAGCCTCATCATTGCCCTATACAATTGCAGCAGAACATCACTATCCCTAAACTCAAACCCTCATGTAATGAAGGCTTCTTCACTGTTTGCTGTACCTAAAGTAAAAGTTTATTTATTAGTCACAAGTAAGGCTTACTTAATACTATGGTGAAGTTACCTATATGTTTATTTTCAGTGACTGACGCACAAGGGCTCCAAGGTCTCATTGAGTGTTTACCTCTCTCAATTTACACCCAAAGTAATAATCTGTCTTCCTATTATCCAAAATGGATAACTTCACTTTTATCCACATTGTGCGGCATGGCAGATGCAGCACAATCTATGTGTCCTCCTCACAGCTCACTCTTCCACCCAACTTTCTATCGTCTGCAAATTTGGAGATAATACATTCAGTTTCCCCTTACAAATCATTAATATACAATGTGAACAGTTGGGGCCTAGCACAGATCCCTTTGGAACCTCACTAGCCACTAACTGCCAATCTGAAAAAAAGCAACTCTTTGCTTCCTAATCTGCTTTCTGTCCATCTCAAGACATTACCTGCAATCCCATGTGCTCTAACTTTACATTGAATCCTGTTATGTGAGACCTTGTTGAAAGCCTTCTGAAAGCCTAGATAAATCGCATCCACTGGTCAACTAGTTACATCCTCAAAGAATTCCAATAGATTCTTCAAGCATAATTTCACTTTTGTAAATCCATGCTGATTTTGTCTGACTACAGCACTGCCTTCTAAATGCAAGTTATGAGATCCTTGATAATAGACTTAAGCAATTTCCCAGGAACCGACATTAGGCTCACTGGTGGTTCCCTGTTTTTCTCTGTCTCCCTTTTTGAATAGCGGACTTATATTAGCTACACTCCAATAGGAACTATTCCAGACTCCAAAGAGTTTTGGTACGTAACCACTAATGGATCTATTATTTCCAGACAACTTCCTTAAGTATTCTGGGATGAAGTTTATCAGGACTAAAGATTTATCTACCTTTGATCTCATCAATTTCCTCAGGACTTTTTCTCTGACTTCCTTCAGCTCCCCACTAAAACATGTTTCCTCAGCACTTCTGGCATGTTAATCATGTCTTCATTTGTTAAGATTGAAGCATGGTACAAACTTAATTTCTCAACCCTTTCATTACTCCCCATTATAAATTCTCCCATTTCTGACTGGAAGGGGCCTACGTTTATTTTTGTCAATCTTTTTCTCTTTACATATCGATAGTACAAGAGCAAGGCTGTCTTACCGCAGCGTACAGTGCCTTGGTGAGACCATACCTGGAGTATTGTGTGCAGTTTTAGATAGAATGCAGCTCCTCTGCCACATCACTCCTGGGCTGGATAATGCCTCCCCAGGTCCCATCCCCATATCATTATGGACCCTCTCATCTCGCCACAGTCCCCTGCCACCCAGGCTGATCACGACCGCCTCCACCCACCGCCCTCACTAATAACAGGCAGAGTGACAGCAGACTCTCCACCACCCCCCACCTCCCCATCTCAAACAGAGAGATGTTGGATGCTCGACACTTACCTTCTCATTAACTGGAGCGCTCAAATCAGACTTTTGTGGAGCACATCTGTTTTGCGGAGGTGCTGGTAAGCTCATTCATGGAGATGCATTTAAATAGCTGTCATGCTCGTTCCATGCGTCCAATTTTTGGACTTTCGTAAAAGGAGAAATGACACGGAGGCAAGGTGAGGATTGTGCTACTTGTCTCACATCTGTCTTTACCAAGTTTTCCTACCTGAAGACGGACACAGCTTGACAGTAAAATGGCACCCTATGATTCTACCTCTCCTGAACGATTTGACTCTAATGTTTAGATTATGGCCCCTGCACCGAGAGCCTTCAATTAATGGAAACAGTTTTTCCTTATCCACCCTGTCCTTCCTTATAAATATTTTGTAGGCTTCTGTCAGATCATCCTTCTTCACTCAGAGGATGGTGAACCTTTGGAATTCTCAACCACAAATGACCGTGGAGGCCAAGTCTCTGAATATATTTAAGAAGGAAATAGATTGATTTCTAGATTCTAAAGGTATCAATTGGACGGGGAGAGTGTTGGAGTATGTTGTGGAGATGGCGGATCAGCCAAGATCATGTCGAAAGGCAGTGCAGGCTCGAAGAGCTGGCTGACCTATTGCTGCTCCAATTTACAATGTTTCTATGTTTTGACAGCATGTTGCAATACTTCTCTGTATATTTTAGCTTAAAACAAAGTCAACACACTCAAAGACTGGCTGCTTGAATGACAGGTGGTGTGAGCTAATGCATGTCAGTGCTAAGCTTAACATTATGTCATGATTCAATGTACGTAAACACAGGGCAATGTGGAAAAGATTTCAATCAAAGCCTTTGTGGAAAGCTCTTACACTGACACGACTGTATCAACTTTGCGAATGGATGTCGTATTAATTAAGGTTGAGAGAGACATTCAAACTCCCTCAGGTGACAACAACAAGAAGATCTTACATTTATAGACCACCTTTAATGCAGTTGAATGTTCTAGGGTAATTCACAGGAGCGTTATTGAACAAAGGTATGCAGGTTAGGTGGATTGGCCATGCTAAATTTTCCCTTGGTGTCCCAAGATCTGTAAGTTAGATAATGTGTGGGGTTATGGGCATAGAGCGGAGGAGATCAGGCTTGGATAAGACCCTCTATCAGAGAGTCAGTGCAGACGCGATGGACTGAATAGCCTCTTCTGTAATGCAGTGATTCTATGATTCTAAAACTTCACTGATTCACATGAGAAGAAATTAGGTCAGATTATCCAAGAGGTATCAACTGACTCAAGAATAGCTCCTTCCCTGCTGCCATCAGACTTTTGAATTACCTTGCACGAAGTTGATCTTTCCCTACACCCTAACTATGGCTGTACCATTACATTCTGCACGCTCTCCTTTCCTTCCCTATGAACAGTATGCTTTGTCTGTGCAGCATGCAAGAAACAATACTTTTCACTGTGTGTCAATACATGTGACAATAATAATAAATCAATTAACCAAATCGATCAAATTAAAGAGCATCATAAGAGGGAAGAGAGAGGAAGTGACTTAGCGAAAAATAGGAGAGCAATTCCAGATGTTAGGATCCAGGTGGCTAAATGCTGGAGTGATGGAAATCGGTGGAGCCAGAAGTGGAGGAGGACAGGGAGTCTGGATGCTCTTCAGACTGGAGGAGGTGACTGAGATAGGGAGCAGAGAGGCTACGGAGCAATTAGTAATGAAGAATGAAAATTTGACAGGTGGGGAAAAGATAGAGTGGCCTCCAAGCTACACTTCGAAAAATCAATACAACATTAACAACATCAGATAAAGTTGACCACCTCCCATCAACCACAACTGATTTTGATATGCTTATTGCTCCCAGCAAACAACGTTTTAGACAAAGATATAGCCAAGACATTCTAAACATGCTCAATAAATGATTGCTGCTGGAAATCTGGTTGAAAATATCTTGTGATCTCAAGACAGTCTGGAAAATGCCAATGGCTTCACTCACACAAGTATAAAAACACTTTGCCTCTTGCACTGATAAGTGGAAGCAGGAGATTGGCTGGAATAACCTTGATAATTGAAATCAGCCTTTATCTGCAGTAGCACAGAACTACTAGTGACTTTTAAGAGGAGTCTGGATAAATACACAAACAAGGATGGGAATATAGGGATATGATCCCCAGAAGTGGTTTTAGTTCAGACAGGCAGCATTGCTGGTGTAGGCTTGGAGGGCATTGCTGAAAAGAAATGACTTATTTTGTTGAAGCTTTTCATCTTGCACTCATCAGGACCATTCACAAGATTACCAATGTCAGGGGAAAATCTGTACTGTATGAGAAGAGAGTGGTGATTGGTTGGCAAGTGGAGTCCAATTGAACAAAGAACAAAGAAAATTATAGCACAGGAACAGGCCCTTCAGCCCTGCAATCCTATACTGACAATGTTGCCTGTTTGAACTAAAATCCCTTCTGGGGACCATATAGAACATAGAACAATACAGCACAGAACAGGCCCTTCGGCCTTCGATGTTGTGCCGACCAAAATAAAAAGCAATGCCCCTCCTAACTAAACCATTCCCTTCTCATCCATATACTTATCAACTAACCTCTTAAACACCACCAAACTTGGCGCATCTACAACAGCTGCAGGCAGGGCATTCCACTCCCTAATCACTCTTTGAGTAAAGAACCTACCTCTGATATCCGTCCTATATGTGTGCTTCTTGGTTCAAATTCCTTCCCTTCTGTTGCCGGTATAGTCTCTGTTTGGCGATTGTCTATGATTGTCATCATAGTTCCTACAAAAGAGTCAAATGTTTATCATTAATCATTTGTGTCAGCAACTTCATGAAACTCTGAGCAAGTACACAAATTTTAAATCCAACCGATTTATTTTATTTATTATCAAATAAATCGGTTGGATTTAAAATTGGTGTTGTCAGACCTCTTACCAAGTACACAAACCCCAAGCTTGAATGAATGGTTGATCTTGCAAGATGTTTATAGATATCTCTGTCTACTTGTCTGTCAGTCATAATCAAACCCTCCTTTTCCATTCCAGATATTGTGCTTGGGATCCGAGTAACTCAAACCAATGAACCAAGTAATGAACACTTGAGCTAACAATGTGAGGCCTGATTCCATCCAATCAACAAAGATGTATCAATATCCATTGCATCACGTGAGTTCCCTTATGAATGTTTAGAATTGTAGAAGGACCTCCTATAATGGTTCAGTTAATTGTGTCGCTATGCAAGAACTTTTTTTAAAAAAATGCCCATGGGATGTGGACATTTATTGCCCATCACTAAGGGCATTTAAATCATCCACATTGCTGTGGATTTGGAGTCACAAGTAGGCTGGACCAGATAAGGATGATATATTCATAGAACATAGAACATAAAACATTACAACACAGAACAGGCCCTTCGGCCTTGATATTGCGCCGACCAATATAAAAAGCAATGCCCCTCCAAACTAAACCATTCCCTTCTCTTCCATATACTTATCAACTAACCTCTTAAACGCAACCAAACTTGGCGCATCTACAACTGCTGCAGGCAGGGCATTCCACTCCCGAACCACTCTTTGGGTAAAGAACCTACCTCTGATATCCGTCCTATAACTATCACCCCTTAATTTAAAGCTGTGTCCCCTCGTGCTAGCTTTCTCCATCCTAGGAAAAAGGCTATCACTGTCCACCCTATCTAAACCTCTAATCATCTTATATGCTTCAATAAGATCCCCTCTTAGCCGCCTCCTTTCTAACGAAAACAACCTCAAATCCTTCAACCTCTCTTCATAGGACCTGCCCTCCATACCAGGCAACATCCTGGTAAACCTCCTCTGTACCCTCTCCAATGCCTCCACATCTTTCTTATAATGTGGCGACCAGAACTGCACACAATACTCCAAGTGCGGCCGCACTAGAGTTTTGTACAGTTGCAACATGATGCTGCGGCTCCTAAATTCAATCCCCCTACCAATAAAAGCTAAGACTCCATATGCCTTCTTAACAACTTTATCCACTTGACTGCCTACTTTCAGGGATCTATTGACACATACACCAAGATCCTTCTGTTCCTCAACACTATTAAGAGCCCTACCATTAGCCCTATACTCTACACATTTATTGTTCCTGCCAAAGTGCATTACCTCATATCCTTCCATTCCCATCCTTATTCATGTATTTGTCAGATGCCCCTTAAAAGTCACTATCATATCTGCTTTCACTATCTCCAGGTTGGATAAAAACCTTGCCTCATACATTTCCTTTAAACTTTGCCCCTTATAACTTAAACCTATACCCTGGTAATTGACTCTTCCACACTGGCAAAAAGCTTCTGACTATCCACTCTTTCCGTGTTCCTCATAATCTTGTAGACTTCTATCAGGTCGCACCTCAACCTCCAGTGAAAACAAACCAAGTTTCTTGAACCTCTCCTCATAGCTAATGTCCTCCATACCAGGCAATATCCTGGTAAATCTTTTCTGTACCCTCCATATCCTTCTGGTAGTGTGGTGACCAGAATTGAACACTATATTCCAAATGGGGCCTAACTAAGGTTCTATAAAGCTGCAAATTGGTAGAGATGATAGCCATGATGCATGGATGCATCTGTTGATGGTGATTACCATACACTGTTTGAAATTTAAACCAGGCTTCCTGACTGGTCAAGACATTGCCTTGAGGAATGAGCCAGCGAATGGCTGTCACTTATTTTGTTTAGCTGAAACAAGAACAGTGGGCAGGACTTTCCACATCCCCCCTCACGTGGTGTGAGAGTGGCTGCCATTGGCCAATGGCACGATCTTTCGACCCACTGTTACCAGGGAGTTTCTCATTATATTCATACCCTGTTACTGGGGAATCCGTGTCAGAGGTTAATTGTCAGCGGGATTGGAAGACGGTGATGGTGGGAAAGGCTGGAAAATTCCAACCAATATATGTACATGTTCCTTTCATCTGTGAAGAACAAGGCCCTTTGTATTAGTATATGTCCCTTTATCTGAAATGTTATTTACAGCCTATCTTTAGGCTTAAGAAACAGCAAGTAGTCAAACAATCTTCCTTTGCAACAAAAGTGTACAGAGAGGCAAACTCTTCATTGATCCATTGGATAAGTAAGTTTCAAACCATATCTTATGCAAAGGCCTGGAGGGCTTCAGTTTGTGATATTATTTTAGCCTCTGCTTCTCCTATAATACTATTTGTTTCTATGAGATGAAACCTTTAGACATACAGTACAGAACCACTATCAGAGTGCCAGACAAGGCTCCAAAGAGCCCTGAATGGTGTTCACATGGAGCAGTACTGGGCCGTCAGAGCACAGGGGCAGGGAGGGGGTGGGGGGGATGGTAGCTGAATGCAAATGAAGAGCAGAATTTTCCTTGAGTGTGAAAATCCTTTGGGTCTGGATGGGGCAGAGGTCAGAAAAGACTCAGGATGAAACCTGAGCAAAGGAAGAAGCTTCGGCTTGAAGGTGGACTCTGTATACAAGATATCTTACATAGTTTAGGTAGGAGAGAGAGAGTCAAATGATTAGGAGAAAGAGGGCAGAAGTGTTACCCGCAATAGTCCCAAAATAATTGATTGAAACAAAAACACAAATTTCCCAATACAGAGTTGATATTGTGCTATGCTGTCCAGTGCTGAACATTGAGAAATCAAGTCATAACCTGTTTCAATCCATTTAGGGGATGGCAAGGTGACACAGTAGTTAGCATTGCTCTCTCACAGCACCAAGGACCCAGTTTGAGTCCTGTGATAGCTCGGATCACTATCTGTATGGAGTTTGCACATTCTCCCCTTGTCTGCGTGGGTTTCCTCTAGGTGCTCCAGTTTCCCCCCTCAGTCTGAAAACTAGTTGGTTAGATGTATTGACCATGTTAAATTCTTCCTCAGTATACCCAAACAGGCGCCGGAGTGTGGCGACGAATGTATTTTCACAGTAACTTGCAGTGTTAATATAAGCCTACTTGTGACTAATCAATCAACATATATCTTCTAATAAAGGATCTCTATGCTATCCCTTCTTTCTCTAAGGCAACTTCTCAGGGTGGAGGACAACTTGCTTTTGCACTAACAATGAGTCCTCAGGTGACTGGTATGGCACAGTGGCACAATGGTTAGCACTGCTGCCTCACAGCACCAGGGAACCAGATTCAATTCTTGCCTTGGATGGCTGTGAGGAGTTTGCACGTTCTTCCTGTGTCTGTGCGGGTTATCTCTGGGCACTCTGGTTTCCTCCCAATCTCCAAAGATGTGCAGTTTAGGTTGAATGGCTAAATTACCCCTTCATATGTAAAGATGTGTAAGCTAGGGGGAGTAGCCATCCTAAAAATGTGGGGTTATGAGGCTGGAGGAGGAGAGAGGGCTTGAGTAACATGTCAGAAAATAGGTGCAAACTCAATGGGCTGAATGGCCTCCTTCAACACTGTAAGAATTCTATGATTCGATGACTGAGGAATCCAATGCGTGATCTATAGTCACTGTCCTGGATGGGGCAGGTGCTGGTTCGAGGAACGTGTGAGTGGGATTCTGGTTCAGAAAGAATGGTTCTGAACCATTCTTTTCGTCGCATCACTTGGCTACAGTTTGCTTGCCAGGTATCCGCAGAAACTGCCTGTCAGAGCGGAAGAACTTTGAGGTTAATTGACGGAGAATTTCTTGCAATATGGGGTTTCTGTTTCCTCATTCAGAGCCCAAAAAGAACTGAAGCACAAGTTGGCTGGACTGAGAGTCAGGCTGTTATGTTTCGGCATCTAACAATGGGATTCACCATACCAAAAAAACTGAGGGCTGTGGATGGCACAGTGATTAGCACTACTGCCTCACAATTCCAGCCTTGGTTGACAGCCTGCGTGGAGCCTGCATGTTCTCCTCCAATTTCCTCCTACGTTCCAAAGGCGTGTGGGTTAGCGTGATTGGCCATGGTTAATTGCCCCTTATTATTCAAAAACATGCAGGTTAGTATGATTGACCATGCTAAATTGCCCTTTAGTATTAAGGAGATTAGTAGGTAAACATATGGGGATAGGGCCTGTGTGGGATTTTAGGTTGGTGCAAGCTTGATGGGCAGAATGGCCTCCTTCTGAGTTTCTATCATTCTATTGCCCTTCCAGCATATTAAACCAGAACTAATATTAATCAGATTCCTTCATCAATTTGTGTAATGGTATAAAAACTGAGGATAAAAATTGGCAAATTATGTTAGTTATATAAAACATAGGTTTGGCCACATTTGGAATATTGGGTCCAATTCTAGTCACCACACTACCAAAAGGACATGATAGCTTTGGAGAGAGTGCAGAAAAAGTTTACCAGGATGATGCCTTGTATAGAGGGTATCAGCTTTGAGAAGAGATTGAATAAACTGGGATTGTTCTCCTTGGGAAGACAAAGGCTGAAGGGTGACCTGATAGAAGTTTATAAAATTATGAAGGGTATAGATAAGGTGAACAGTTGGAAGCTTTTTCCCAGGGCAAAAATGACAATTACAAGGGGGCACAAGTTCAAGATAAGGGGGGAAAGTACTGTGGAGATGTGTGGGGCAAGTTTTTTTTTTTACACGGAGGGTAGTGGGGGCCTGGAATATGCAGTCAAGAGAGGTGGTTGAGACAGAAATGTTAGTAACATTTAAGACTTATCTGGATAGACACATCAACAGGGGGTATAGAGGGATAAAGGTCTAAGTAAGATGTGATCAGTGTAGGCTTGATGGGCTGAAGGGCCTGTTCCTGTGCTGTACTGTTCTTTGTTCTTTGAAGCATTTATTAGAATCCATATTTGCATTTGCAGAAAGGCAAGCCCTTGTTTCGGGCTCGAGTCCCTGATGCTTACGTAGGAGCCATTACCAAGATGGGACACTACGTCAACCGTTTGTGAAGAGGGAGCGTGTTAGCGATTTGCTGGGCCTCAATCTGGATTTACAAAATAGGTAAAACTGTCGTAGCACATTCAAGAGCTTCCTGTCACAGAAGAGAAACAAAAAACCCAAAGAATGCTTTATTCTTTCACCGTCTCAACAGATCCGAAAGATCGGCGCCCAAGCTCAAGTTGGCACCGAACAAGCCATTATGACTAATGAAGTGGAATTGGTAATTTGGATCTGCTCTTTAGGGTTATCAGATTACAGGAATTGACTACAGAATCCAGGTGTGCAGCAGGGTATTGCAACTTGAGAGGAATCAAGATGTGAATGAAATGAAAGGCTGGAGAAACTGCAAAGTAATTCCCAGCAAGCAAATTAGATGATATGGAAGAAATAGAAACTGCAGACTTAGCTAAAATAATGAAAAATGCTGACATTGACTTTGCTCTCTGCAACTGATTGGCCGAGAGAGAAAATGAGACAAATCCTTGACGTAAAGTTGCACTCTAACACCTGTTCATCAATGCTTCCAGTTACAAAACAACATAAGAATATAAGAGCATAAGAGCTAGGAGCAGGAGTAGGCTATCTAGCCCTTCGAGCCTGCCCCGCCATTCAATAAGATCATGGCTGATGTGAAGTGAATCAGTTCCACTTTCCTGCTTTCTCCCCATAACCTTTAATTCCCTTGTCTATCAGGAACAAGGTATCACAGAGTTCAAAGGAGGTTTGTCATAAATTCCTGATTTTTCAAATCTACCCCTCCAGCAGCAAAGTGTTTGGCTGGCTTTTTTTCATGGCCTTCCTAAACTATTGAACATTCCAGAGAATCCCTGCAGCGCAGAAGAAGGCTGTTCAGCCCATCAAGTATGCACCAATTCTTCAACAGAGCATCTCACTCAGCCCCTGCCCCTGCCCAAATCCACCTAACCTACACTTCTTTGGAGTGTGGGAGGGAACCACAGCAACTGGAGGAAACTCACGCAGACACGAGTCGAACATGCAGACCCAATACAGTCACCCGAGGGCTAGAATTGAACCTGGGTCTCGGGCACTGTGAAGCAGCAGTGCTAACCATATCCTTCAGTAATTGGTGTGTTTGTACTCTGAGATCACCTTGCGCCCCAGCTCAAACTTGAAATTCCAAGTCAAAAGCAACCTCTCTGTTTTTCTGATCACCTCACCTTTCCTCCATCACAACAACAACCACACTTCAAAACAGTTCTCTGCAGATTGTAAAGAGCTTTGGGATATTTGACGGTCCCAAGTATTTTGTTTCTTTGTTTGAATGGTCTGCAGTGGTTCAAGAAGGAGCTCACCAACACCCCAAGGGTAATTAAGGAGGCACATTGAATTCTGACCTAGCCAGTAAAGCTCACATCCCACGAATAAATAAAAAAGAATTTTTGTTCTTCAGTTAATGGCCCATCTGATAGTGGAAACAATGTCTCCACAGATGATCAAAACCCTGCAAGATTTTGAACACCTCTATCAGATATAGAATCATAGAATCCCTACAGTACAGAGGGAGCCCATTTCGCCCATTGAGTCTGCACCAACTCTCTGACAGTGTCTTACCCAGGCACTTTTCCCCAGCCCTATCCCCATAACCCCACACATTTACCATGGCCAACCCATCTAACCTAAGCATCTTTGGATGCTGAGGGGCAATTTAGCATGGCCATTCTATCTAACCTGATGCCAGCATTACTGTGCCCATCTAATCTGCACATCTTTGAATGGTTGGAGGAAACGAGAGCACCGGAAAGAAACCTATGTAGACATGGGGAGAACATGCAAACTCCACACAGACAGACACCAAAAACTTGATGCAACCCCAGTTCCCTGGCACAATGAGACAACAGTGCTAACCACTGCATCACCGAGACACTCCTTTATCTTCCCCACTCTAGGCCTAGTTTAAGTAATAGCTAATAGCAGTAATTAATACGGTCCCTTAAACCTGCTCTGTCATTCATAAGACTGATTTTCCACCCCAGACTTAATTTCACAATATATTCCAATATCCCCTCATTCCATTAATGTTCAAGAATCCATCAAGTTCAGATTTGAGTTAATCTCAAATGCAGGTACGCTCGATAATAAAGAAAGTGAGTGGTGACTTAGCATTTATAGCTAAAGGAACAGAATATAAAGGTAAGGAATTATTGTTGCAACTATACAAGGCATTGGTGAGGCTGCACCTGAAGTACTGTGCACAGTTTTGGTCCACGTATTTGAGGAAAAATGTAGTGACATTGAAGGCAGTTCAGAGGAGGTTCACTAGATTGATTCCAGAGATGAGGGGGTTTGTTGTACGAAGAGAGATTGAACAGTTTAAGCTGATACTCTCTGGAATTTAGAAGAATGACAGGAGATCAAATTAAAGTATGCAAGGTGATAAAAGGCATGGATAAAATAGATGTGGAGCAGATGCTTCCACTGGTGGGACATTCTAGGTCGAGAGGTCTTTGGATAAAGGGTAGCAAATTTAAAACAGTTGAGGAAAAACTATTTGTCCCAAAGGCCTGTTAATCTGTGGAATTTGCTACCCCAAAGTGCAGTGGATGCTGGGACAGTGAATAAATTTAAGCAGGAGTTAGATTTTTAATTGGTAATGGGTTGAATGGTTATGGGGAGAAGGCAGGAAAATGGGGATGAGGAGATTGAAAGCCATGATTGAATGGCGGAGCAGAATTGATGAGCTGAATGGTCTAATTCTGCTCCTGTACCTTATGAACATCTGAGCATCCAGTGCACAGCATGTTAATTTCTCCAGTCTCTCCACGTAACTGCTGGATCAGAAATATTTATGCTCCACCTCAGAGGTTTGCGGGCTTAATCTAAGCAGATACTTCAGTGCAGCACAGAAGGAGTGCTGCACAGTTGGAGGGTGGTGTCTTTTGAATACAATAAGCAAAACTTGTCCTGCAAAAAGCCAGAAGATTATTTGATTTCAACAAAGCCCGATATCGGTTGGGAAATGGGGTCCACCAATGAGGATAGCTGGCGAAAGTGGTAGGGAACGATCATGTCACGATTTTGTTCAAATTAAAATGTAACTTTGGATTTCTCCTGTTTGTTTTTATTTATTCCTGGGACATGGGCGTAGCTGGTTGGCCAGCATTTATAGCCCATTCCTTTGAGGAGGTGGTGGTAAATTGCCTCTTAAAATGCTGAGTGGCTTTGGAAAATAGGAACGTAGGAATTAGAAGCAGAGCTCAGCAAATTCCACCCTTTAAGCCTGCTCCGCCGTTCAATCAGATCATTGCTGACCCCTCCCTGGTCTCAAATTCACCTCCTCACCTGTCGCCCATATCCCTGTGTCACTTTTTTTTATTAGAAATATATCTATCTCATTCTTGAAACCTTCAACGATTCAGACTCCACTGTGCTATGGGGCAGCGAATTCCACAAATTCACCATCCTCTGTGAGAAGTAATCCCTCCTCATCTGAGTTTTAAATCTACTACATATCAACCAGTACGTGTGACTTCTTGTTCTGGATCGTCCATAAGGGGTAACATTTGGTCTGTATTGTCTTTATTAATACCTCTTAAAATTTTATATACCTCAATCAGATCCACTCTCATCCTAAATCCAGCAATTATAAGCCCAAACTGTTTAATCCCTCCTCATACGTTAACAGTTTCGTTCCCCGGAATCAATCTGACTTGCCTGGCCATTTCAGAGGGTAGTTGAGAGTCAACCACATTATTCTGGCTCTGGAGTCACATATAGGCTAGACCAATGAAAACAGCAAGTTTCCTTCCGAGATGAACCAGATGGGTTGTTCTGACAGTGGTTTGATGGTCATCAGTAGATCCTTAATTCCAGACTGTTTTTATTATCCCACCATTTGGCGTGGCGGGATTTGAACCCAAGTCCACAGATCATTAGCTGAGTGTCTGCATTAATAGATGAGCGATAATACCCCTCGTTCCCACTCCCACTCCTGCCACTGTCAAACCTGCATGATGCAAACGGAAGCAGGAAGTCCCGACCACTATCTGAGGAAGTCTAAGAGAAATCTTTTGGATGCCAGACTAATACTTGTCCTGTCAATCAACAGCACTGAAAAAAATTACGTCTTCGGCATTTTACTTCATTTCAGTTTATGGGATCTTGCTGCTCCCTAAATGGTTGCTGTCTTCCTTGGCAGTAAATTAAAGATCCTATTTCTAAATTAATTCTGGGGCTGCAAAGTGCTTTGGGATGTCCTCAGGTCATGAAAGTTGCTTTTTTATTGTAGGAGTTTTTTTCTTCCCATATCTACCGAAGAAATTGTGCATCGTGTAGACTAACTGAACAGCGGGTAAGAGCTGGATTTTACTGATAGGGAAGTAACTGAGACAGCTGGACATTTATTAATGCCTAATTTCTGGAATGGAGTGACAATGGGCCCTTGAACTATCTGAACAGAGAAAGCTCCCCGTTGACTGAGCTGGGATGCTTTGCTCTCGAAAACAACACATCTGCTTTGTTAGGCTTCTCTGAGATGGCGGAACCTGCAGAGTTCTTCCGCAGCTGTAGCCATGGTGGACCAATGACAAGATGAGTAACAGCAGCAATAACTCTGCTTCCTTTTGATTACCAGATGCAAGATCGCCGGTGATGTCTGAAGTGAAAGAAGCTACTTTGAGATAGAACTCTCTCAAGATACTAAATAAGATTCTAAATACCTACTGCACAGATCCAAGGTTGGCTTCTGGGGGTCAAGGGATATTTGATTTGATTTGATTTATTATTGTCACATGTATTGGTACAATTGAAAAGTATTGTTTCTTGTGCACCATACAGATAAAGCATATTGTTCATAGAGAAGGAAAGGAGGCAGTGCAGAATGTAGAGTTACACTCATTGCTTGAGTGTAGAGAAAGATCAACTTAATACAAGATAGGTCCATTCAGAGGCCTGACAGCAACAGAGAAGAAACTGTTCTTGAGTCAGTTGGTATGTGACCTCAGACTTTTGTATTTTTTTCCCGGCTGAAGAACTTGGAAAAGAGAACGTTGGATGTACATATGGTCCTTGCTGGTGCTTTTCTGAGGCAGCGGGAAATGTAGACAGTGTCAACAGATGGGAGGCCGCTTTGAGTGATGGATTGGACTACATTCACAGACTTTTGTAATTCTTTGTGGTCTTGGGCAGAGCAGGAGCCATACCAAGCTTTGACACAACCAGAAACAAATGCTTTCTATGGTGTAAGACCTTGTCCTTAAGGACATGGCTAATGATCCTGTTTAGGTGGCTGCAAATCAAGCTCTAATGAGACTATAGCAACAGAACTACTGCCTCATAACATCCACTACCCACACACATCACTGTCCCTCTTATTTATCCCCAACTACTCACACATATTATTGTCCCCCTTATCTACACCCCACAATCCACACATGTCACTGTCCCCCTTATCCACCCCCTCACTATCCGCACACATCACTGTCCCCTTTATCATCACCCCCACATTACTGAGACCGATCACTATTGCTACCCCTCCCTTCCAATGATCATCCACAGATTGGCAGCGGACCCCTCTTTACCCTCCCCCCACCAGAGATCCATCTGACTTGCCTCCTCCTTTCTCTCCACCAGAGATACGTCTGACCCTCGTCCTCATCCCCCTCCAAACCAGGCAACAATCTGTCCTCACTCCCTTACTGCCCCAACCAGAGAATGATCTGATCCATCTCTATCCCTCCCCCCACCATTGAGCTGAATCAGGGAGCTGTTGGAAGCTCTGAAGTCGCTCTTCAGCAGCTGGAGTGCTGATTCAGACTTTTATTCAGCAGGTCCATCACGGTGCGATTCCAGAAATGCTGATAAAGCTGGGTGGGTAGTTCATTAATTCAATTTAAATACATGCAAATGCATTTAAGTCGCCGTTGCACCTATTTTGGGTGTGAATCGAATCGCCACCATTATGGGTTTCGGTAAAATGGCAATTTACACAGAGTCATGATGTAGAGATGCCGGCGTTGGACTGGGGTAAACTCAGTAAAGTTTTTGGTGTTGCAAAACTTTACTGAATTTACACAGACGCAGGCACAGATTGTGTTAATGGCTTCACACCCAATTTTACCACATTTTCGTGCCTGAAGATGGACGCAAGGCAATGTAAAATTGGGTTCGAAGAGTCAATTTGGCGTGACACCTAATTCGTACGTCATTAGATTGTGAGGGGAAACCAGAACACCTGGAGGAAACCCACGCAGACATGAGGAAAATGTGTAAACTCCACACAGACAGTGACCCAAGCTGGAAATCGATCTATTGTATGTTTGTAAACTGAGTCCCCCAACTTCCCTTGGGCCTAACTTACTTCCCCATGGAATCAAAGGGCTTGATTCTCATTGCAACCTGTGTCCCCAGGCTGAAACATTGACTACCTGGGACACTTCTTCAAAAGCCGGGTTCACGCACTGGGGAGTCCAAACCAACCCCGACGCCTGACCCCTATCCCCAATGCCCCACCCGCAAAATCCTATCCATTTACCAGTTCTGATGAAGGGTCATCCTGACTTGAAATGTTGCCCCTATTCTCTCTCCACAGATGCTGTCAGACCAGCTGAGATTTTCCAGCATTTTCTGTTTTTGTTTCAGATTCCAACATCTGCAGTAATTTTGATTTTATTCCACTTGCTACTTCCCTCGCCTCCTTCCCAGACAAGGATCTTTAAACTTTAACTTAATAACAGCTAATGCTGTAAAAAAAAAAAAAAAAAAAATGGCCTCCTTGTATCTGACAGAACTGTTTGGGTCTAGCCCTGTCTGAGTCGGAAGGATCGAGAAAATCTTTGGATAAGAAACAAGGAACGGAATGATGATCCATCTCCGATCGCCACTCCGAGGAAGTTTAGACCCAAGCTCAAATCTGTCCCTCTGAGTCCTTGTGCCGTTATGGGTGCCACCTTATAGTCTGGGGTCCAAGGAACATTTTACCCAATTGCACGTACTGATATTGCACGTAGGTTACATTTACTCTTACCCACATTCAGGAGGGCAGCATGGAACTACAATGAGATAATTGTCAATTAAAAGGTTCCAATGATGTGTAGGGTAAGTGGATTGGCCATGTTAAATTGACCCTAGCATCAGGGGGCTTCGCCAGGGTAAATATTGTGGGGCTAAGGAAATGGGTGCTGGATGGTTGGCCTCCTTCTGCACTGTAGAATTCTATGATTCTACGATTTCCTCCACCAGGAACTTTCAAATTAAACTGGCAAAAGCAGAGCTGAACGGATAAACTAAAGAGCAACTGTTGTTGTTTGACTTCAAGGAAGCTAAAAGCTTGTGGTGTTTGTGGAATTGGATCCTTAGGGAACAATATCTATGGAATAGCCCCTTCACTGAGTTGCCTGCATTATCTCATCTTCGGAGCTCTGGAGTTAGAACACTGCAAGATTCCAAGTAGAGCAGATTCCAATAGTCCACAGCTAAGTTGCTTTTAACTTATTAAACTTCCTCCGGGAGATTATTAGCCACAAGCACAACCTCCAGGATAAAAAGATTTTGTAAAATGCATTCCCTGTATCCAAAGAAATCCAAGCTGTTATGCCAAATATTAACTCAACATTACAATTTTTCAAAAATTAAACTTTTGCTCTTTCCCATTTCTCTAGTGTTTTCACAATTTATCTCAAATTTGTGCCAATAATGTCAGCAGGGATCAGGTTGAAATAATCGAATGTTTCAGGTTTCTAGGTATCCAGATCAACAACAAGCTGTCCTGGTTCCCCCCATGCCGACACTGTAATTAAGAAAGTCCACCAATACCTCTACCTTCTCAGAAGACTAAGGAAATTTGGCACGTCAGCTACAACTCTCACCAGCTTTTGCAGATGCACCATAGAAATCATTTTTTTCTGGTTGTATCACAACTTGGTATAGCTCCTGCTCTGTCCAAGACCACAAGGGACTACAAAAGGTCATGAATGTAGCCCAATCCATCACGCAAACCAGCATCGCATCCATTGACTCTGTCTACACTTCCTACTGCCTCAGCAAAGCAGCCAGCATAATTAAAGGTCCCATGCACCCCAGACATTCTCTCTTCCACCTTCTTTCACTGAGAAAAAGATACAAAAGTCTGAGGTCATGTACTAACTGACTCAAGAACAGCTTCTTTCCTGCTGCCATCAGACTTTTGAATGGACTTACCTTGCATTAAGTTGATCTTTCTCTATACCTTAGCTGTGACTGTAACACCACATTCTGCACTCCCTCATTTCCTTTTCTATGAACGGTATGGTGTGTCTATATAGTGCACAAGAAACAATACTTTTCACTGAATGCTAATGTATGTGACAATAATAAATCAAATCAAATACTGAGCACCAAACTTTAAGAAGGATATAAAGTGCATTATCAAAAGTGCAAAAAGAGATTTGCAAGAATGATTCCAGGGTTGACAACCTCGGCTATGTGAATAGATTAGAGAACTGTAGCTGTTTTCTTGGAGGAGTGAAAGTTGAGAGAAGGCTTGATGTACCATTTTTGAAAGGGAATTGGGTAATTACCTAAAGAGGAAGAATTTGGGGGACTGCAGTGAATAGGATAGAAGCATGGGATCAAGGAAAAGTGGTGGCATAATGATATTGTCATTGGGTTAGCAATCCAGAGACCCTGGGCACCTGGGTTCATAATCCCACCTTAGCAGGTAGTGAAATTTGAATTCAATAAAAATCTGGAATTACAAGTCTAAATGATAACCAGGAAACCATTGTTGATTGTTTATAAAAACTCATCTGCTTCGCTAATGTCCTTTAGGAATATTCTGCATCCATTTAATGTGGAAAAGTGTGAGGTAATGCACTGTGGCAGGAATAATAAATGTGTAGAATATAGGGCTAATGGTAGGATTCTTAGTAGTCTTGATGAACAGAGGGATCTTGGTGTGTACGTGCATAGATCCCTGAAAGTAGGCAGTCAAGTCAATAAGGTTGTTAAGAAGGCATATGGAGTCTTAGCTTTTATTGGTAGGGGGATTGAATTTCGGAGCCGCAACGTCATGTTGCAAGGGTACAAAACTCTGGTGCAGCCGCACTTGGAGCATTGTGTACAGTTCTGGTCCCCACATTATAAAAAAGATGTGGAGGCATTGGAGAGGGTACAGAGGAGGTTTACCAGGATGTTGCCTGGTATGGAGGGCAGGTGCTATGAAGAGAGGTTGGAGGATTTGAGGTTGTTTTCGTTAGAAAGGAGGCGGCTAAGAGGGGATCTTATTGAAGCATATAAGATGATTAGAGGTTTAGATAGGGTGGACAGTGATAGCCTTTTTCCTAGGATGGAGAAAGCCAGCACGAGGGGACACAGCTTTAAATTAAGGGGTGATAGTTATAGGACGGATATCAGAGGTAGGTTCTTTACCCAAAGAGTGGTTCGGGAGTGGAATGCCCTGCCTGCAGCAGTTGTAGATGCGCCAAGTTTGGTTGCGTTTAAGAGGTTAGTTGATAAGTATATGGAAGAGAAGGGAATGGTTTAGTTTGGAGGGGCATTGCTTTTTATATTGGTCGGCGCAATATCAAGGCCGAAGGGCCTGTTCTGTGTTGTAATGTTTTATGTTCTATGTTCTATGAATATATCATCCTTATCTGGTCCAGCCTACTTGTGACTCCAAATCCACAGCAATGTGGATGATTTAAATGCCCTTAGTGATGGGCAATAAATGTCCACATCCCATGGGCATTTTTTTAAAAAAAGTTCTTGCATAGCGACACAATTAACTGAACCATTATAGGAGGTCCTTCTACAATTCTAAACATTCATAAGGGAACTCACGTGATGCAATGGATATTGATACATCTTTGTTGATTGGATGGAATCAGGCCTCACATTGTTAGCTCAAGTGTTCATTACTTGGTTCATTGGTTTGAGTTACTCGGATCCCAAGCACAATATCTGGAATGGAAAAGGAGGGTTTGATTATGACTGACAGACAAGTAGACAGAGATATCTATAAACATCTTGCAAGATCAACCATTCATTCAAGCTTGGGGTTTGTGTACTTGGTAAGAGGTCTGACAACACCAATTTTAAATCCAACCGATTTATTTGATAATAAATAAAATAAATCGGTTGGATTTAAAATTTGTGTACTTGCTCAGAGTTTCATGAAGTTGCTGACACAAATGATTAATGATAAACATTTGACTCTTTTGTAGGAATTATGATTCAAGCCTAGACAATCGCCAAACAGAGACTATACCGGCAACAGAAGGGAAGGAATTTGAACCAAGAAGCACACATGCCACCAAGCATAACAGTACAACGAATAATTCAAAACACTCAGGCAAAGAAATGTAGGTACTCCTATGTCACCAATGGAATCCAACAGTTGATGGCCTTATTAGTCAACGGGAATCGATGCATACAGCTTGTTTAAAAGTAAATTGGACATGTAGCTTCCTGCTCCTCTATCAGAAATTCCTCTCACTTGTGCTGAAAACCATCTGGAAGAATAACAATCTACCTGCATGGGACAAAAAAAATGAGTCAGCAATGTTATTACTGGCGCCATAGCTCCAGGCATGGATGTGAGTCCTTGCCTGTTGTAATGTCAGGAATCAGCATAATGTGTCAGAGGGAAGAGTGACACCTTCATTGATTGGCATTAGTGAGATGGATTGCATTGATTCTATGCAAGTGACAGAATGCAAGATTACCCAAACAGAGCTGGATTTAGATACTTACAAATAAACACAATAGGAAATAAGGAGAGATACTCTTAGTGGATTAATTGTGTTGCGAGCTCATTGTTTGTAAATGCATTGAGAGAACATTATCGCAGATGTAGGCTACCAATTTAGTTTGTATCTAATCCTACAGTTTGTGGCTGTTAAGAATGTGGCTTCCAATTAGCCACAATAATGAATTTTTAGCTGTCCTGTAGCTTTAATGGGCATTGCAAAATCAATGTCATTAACAGCCTGGAAAACTCAATGAAACCTGGTCAATTCGACTTGGATTCTCCTTTAAGCAAATGTCTATTTCAACTGGCCCTCCATTTATGCGGCAAATAAAATGGGACTAACACATCTCTGTACCCAAACAAATCAGGAAATGCAAGAATACACACGTGCGCCTACTTTCTAGTTCTCAGCACACCATTGGCCAAGTTATGATTCACCAATCAAGATATTATGAGAACATAAGAACTAGGAGCAGGAATGGGCTATCTGGCCCCCCGAGCCTGCTCCGCCATTCAATAAGATCGTGGCTGATCTTTTCATGGACTCAACTTCACTTACCTGCCCACTCACCATAACCCTTAATTCATTTACTGTTCAAAAATCTATCTATTCTTGCCTTAAAAACACTCAATCCTTCCCTGGTACAGATCTCTCCTGCTCCAGTACTGATGCCAAAGCCTCATGAAATGGAATCCCTCTTTCCCATGCCACTCCTTTAGACACATATTTACTTCCGTAGTTTTCTCATCCCAATGCCAATTTGCACATAGCTCAGGCAGGATGGCACAGTGGCTTGCATTGCTGCCTCACAGTGTCAGGAACACAGGTTCGATTCCCGGCTTGGGTGACTGTCTGTATGGAGTCTGCACACTTTCCCTGTGTCTGCGTGGGTTTCCTCCGGGTGCTCCAGTTTTCTTCCACAATCTAAAAACTGGTTAGGTGCATTGGCCATGCTAAATTCTCCCTCAGTGTACCCAAACAGGCACCGGAGTGTGGCGACTAGAGGACTTTCACATAAAATGCATCATAATGTATTAAACTGGATATTTTAAAATGACATTTTAAATTTCATTTTTTTATAATAGGACAGATTCTCCCAAAACAATTCAAAGTGTGAAAACTGAAGTAAGTTTGGTTAGTCGGAAGCTTTCTCCCAGAGTAGAAGAGTTAATCACTAGAGGGCACAGTTTAAGGTGAGGGGCAAGGTTTAATTGAGATGTACAAAATAAGTTTTTGCATAGAGTGTGGTGGATGCCTGGAACTCCCCTGCCAGGGGAGGTAGTGGAAGTAGATATGGTAGTCACTTTTAAGAGTGTCTTGACAAATACACGAACAGGATGTGAATGGAGGAATATGGTTCCTGGAAGGGTCGGGCTTTTAGTTCAGTCAAGCAGCATGTTCCGTGCAGGCCTGGAGGGCTGAAGGGCTTGTTCCTTTGCTGTAATCTTCTTTGTTCTTGTTTAAATCCTGCTGTTTTTTTTTAAGCGAGATTTTCAAAATGAATCTCCCACACTCTGTGCCCCACAGAGTGCCTGAGCATCAATCACACTGAAAATCTGTGCCCAGAGCCTATTCCCGCTGGAGAGACCAGCAGCATAAGGCTGAACAGACCACTGTCTTCCCTCAATCTGTCAGAGCAGAGGTCAGCTCGATTACTGGCCAGAGAAGCAACCTTTCAGCTATGGCCTTGGGACCTCCCGAACACTGGCCTCCCAGATGACTCCAGGCCCGTCCCAACACCTCCCCCCACTGTCTCTGACCAAGTATCTTACCTAAGCCCTCTCTCCACGTCATTAGTGTACGCTTAAACTGGACCAACTGGTGGGCAACATGACAGCTCAGTGACCATCACTGTGTGCTGTGCAGATGCATGGATTTGGGCTGGTGTCTGCAAGAGTTTGCACATTCTCCCCATGATTGCGTGGGTTTTCTCCGCGTGCTCCGGTTTCCTCCCACACCCCAGAAACGTGCTCTTAGGCTGATTCGTGTAACAAACTGTCCCCTAAATTAGTTCTCCCTCAATCTTCCCTGATAGGTGTAGACAAATGTCAGAGATAGAGAAGGGCACTCAATGTTAAAATGGCGGTGCGGACTCGTTGGGCCGAACGGCCTGTTTCCCGTGTTGTATTGTTCTTTGTTCCCACCTATCCTTGTAACTCCACACATTTACTAGGGCTAATCTAATCTAACCTTGGGACACCAAGGGCAATTGATGAGGACCAATCCAACTTTTGGAGTGTGGGAGGAAACCCACATAGACACAAGGAGAATGTGCAAACTCCACACAGACTGTATGATTGAAGATGATTATTATTTAACATTTAGAAGTGGACATAACCTTTGTTTAGTGTTTTAAATCTGTGAAAGTACGACTTAAATCTGCACTGTGTTAATACATAATTTTACATGTTTACAGTTGCAATGCCATCAGGGAAGCAGGAGGCTACGTCACACGGACCAGGATGGATCTCAGAGCAACAAAGGAGGAACTATTGTCCTCCTCTCCCTCCAACGCTGCCACCTCTATCTCAACAACCCCTTCTTCCTTTACATTGTTCTGCGTAGCTAGCTACCGACTTACATAGAAACTAGAAGCAGAAGTAGGCCCTTCCAGTCTGCTCCACCATTATCTCGATCATAGCTAATCATCGAATTCCATATTCTGATTCTCCCTTCCAACCCCCACCCCCCCGACCTCCACATATTCTTTGATCCCTTTCGCACCTAGAGCTTTATCTCATTTCTTCTTGAAATCAGATGACTTTTTGGCCTCAACTGCATTCTGTGGTAGTGGATTTCATATTTTCACCACCTTCTGACAAAATTTCTCCTCAGCTCAGTTTTAAAGGGTTTACCCCTTGTCCTCAAACTATGACTTCTAGTTCTGAATTCCCCCACTAATAGGAACATTGTCTCTGAATCTACTGTGACTAACTCTGTTAGAATTTTATAAGTTTCTGTCAGATCCCGTCTCTCTTCTAAATTCCAGTGAATATAGTCCTAAGTTACTGCCGAGTAAGGTGGTGGGAGCAGGCACGCTGGGGCTGTTTAAGGGTCTCTTGGACAGCCACATGAGCGGTATGCAGATAGAGGGATATATTAGGACTGTTAACTACGGCTTTTTTCCACAGGTAATTCGGTCCATACTTGTGAGCATGCATTCGGCAGGTGGTGCGGGTACAGCTCTTGGATGTTGATTCATGGGTTGCCTGGTACCTCATGTCGTATATGAGTGCTTTATGTGGACCACCTGAAGGGCACCATGACAGCTCAGAGACTATCGATGTGGCTGTGCAGACACTTGGAATTGGGCCGGTGTCTGCGGGAGTTTGCGCGTTCTCCCCGTGGTTGCGTGGGTTTTCTCCGGGCACTCCGGTTTCCTCCCACAAGCCAAAAATTCGCTCTTAGGCTGATTGGGTAACAAATTGTCCCTATGGTGAAAATTTTCCAAATTAGGATTAATATATATACTATTATATAGGACTATTAAAATAGGATAATGATTTGGTATTACAGTGGCGCGGGCTCGTTGGGCCGAAGGGCCTGTTTCCCGTGCTGTGTTGCTTTAAAAAAAAACTTAGTCTATCCTTATGTGAGAGACTTGTCATCCCAGGAATCAGCCTGGTAAACCTTTGCTGTACTCCCTCTACAGCAAGGACATCTTTCCTCAGATAACGACACCAAAACTGCCCACAATATTCCAGGTGTGGCCTCACCAACTCTTTGTACAATTGTTGCAAAATATGGAATGTAACATCTGCTTTTCTTATTTGTTTGCCAGGAGTATATTTCTTCTTTAATTATTTCAATTATGTTATTCAGTTATAATGATCTCCTATTTAAATGTTGTGTTTTGATGTCTTGATGAGACATTGGTGGAATTTCAAATGTTAATGTTGCGTTTTGATGTTTCAATGAATCATTTGTAGAATTTTGTAAACTTTGATCTACAACATTATTAAGAAAAATGATGTTATAAATACAAAGCTTTGATAGCATGTTGACATTTAACTTAACGTTTAACTCTCGCAGCTGCAATCCAACATTTTGTTTAATTACCTCATCTTATCCAAATCTCTTCCAGTAAAATGCATCTTTCTAATTTAATACAATGGCCAATAAAACAGGTTTTATTTCATTGAACAAAGCAGTTCTGTTGTCTTTTTCTAAAAAGGGAGGCAAGAGAGGGGAGAGGAGAGAGGGGAGAAAAGAAGTGGGAAGAGGAAAGGGAATGAGAGACAGAGGGAAGAGTGAGAAAAAAATGGAATGAGGGAGGAATGGAAGGGGATGAGGAAGTGTGGGTGTGTTAGAGGGATGGAAAAGGGAGGGAGGGACACAGGGAGGAAGGGAGGGAAGGGACTGAGAGGATGGAGGGATGAATGGAAATGAGGGATGGAGGGAGAGAGGGAGGGTGGGAATGGAGGGAGGGCGGGAATGGAGGAAGGGCGAAGACATATCACCAATTTTTAAAGCTCAATACTCATACACAGCAGTGGTCAGGCAATCTTGAGATCAAGTTCTCAGTTTGCACTGCACTCTGGAATACTGATCAGAAAAATAATTTACATCAGTTTACAGGAGGCTTGCATGTGTCATCTTAAGGATTACATTTCCCTAAAGCATTTGAAAATGACAGGTTGCATATTACCTACTGTAAATGTTGAACTCATTTCACCCTAAATCAAACCCACTATTTAAGAGGCTTCTAAAGATCAACACTGCATCTGGGAGAATCTTAAAATTGGGATAAACAACACTGTTTAAAATACAGATCAAAATCCAAATGAGCTGAAACTTATCACAGATACTTCAAAACCGCTTTGTTACATATCAAAGTACTTTATGATGGAATTAACAACAGAATTCCACAACAAAGTTGTTAAAAATAAAAATTAAATCTTTCCTTCACCTTCTGTGCTTTAGGGTGGCACAGTGGCTAGCATGCTGCCTCACAGTGCTGGAGGCCCGGGTTCAATTCCCGGCTTGGGTCACTGTGAGGAGTTTATATGTTCTCCCTGTCTCTGTGTGGGTTTCCTTTCACAGTCTCAAAGACATGCCGGTTAGGTGTATTGGCTGTGCTAAATTCTTCCTTAATGTCCCTGAACAGGTGTCAGAGTGTGGTGACTTTTTTTTTTTAAACACTAACTTCATTGCAGTGTTAATGTAAGCCAACGTCTGATGAACTAAACATTTTATACAGTAACTTCATTGCATTTTTTTTTTACAGTAACATCATTGTAGTGTTAATGTAAGCCTACCTGTGCACACAAATAAATAATCTTACATATGCTTTTTTAAACATGTTTGCAAAACAATTAAGTTTTAATGGAGGAATAAAATTGTTAAAGCCTGTTCTTCTGATTTGTTGAGGTAAGATCTAAGAATGTCTCCTGAATATATATGACGAGACAACATCATCATTAAAATGTTTAAAATTCCTTTGGAAATTACTTTTGAGTTTTTCTTGTCTTTCCTTAATGAGAGAGAACATGAAGGTCCCCAATGTTATTTTGTACATAGTACAAATAATGCCAGTTTAACACTTGTTGAAACTAAAACTATCAGCTTGCATTGCCCATCTGTGTGCTCTGAGTCTTCTGGGTAAAAATGTCTATATGTATATATGTGTCCACTTTCTCAATTCTAACGTATAATATTATGGGCTTTATTGGTAGTACAGTGGTTCTCACTGCTGTCTCACAGCACCAGGAATCCAGGTTTGAATCCCAGTTTGATACACAGTTTGTGTGGAGTTTGCATGTTCTCCCCATGCCTGTGTGGGTTTCCTCCAGGTGTTCTAATTTCCTCCCACAGTCTAAAGGTGCAGAGGTTAAGTGTATTGGCCGTGCTAAATTCTCCCTCTATATACCTGAACAGGTGCCGGAATGTGGCAACTAGATTTTCACAGTAACTTCATTGCAGTGTTAATGTAAGCCAACTTCTGATGAATAACTAAACATTTTTAACATTTTATATCTTAAATACATATGATTTCCACCTATTTACTCCTGTATTACACACAGAAGCATGTGTGCACACACACACACACACAGAAACACTCCTCTGGTCCTTCATAAAGAACAAAGAACAAAACATCACAGGAAACAGGCCCTTCGGCCCAACGAGCCCACGCTGCCTCCCCTTCGTGCCAATCTCTGCCCTTCACCAACTCCTCAAAATACCCTATCAATAGCAGAAACTGTAAGCACTTGAAATCTTTTTATTTTGTGTTAATAAACATGGTGCAATTGATAGCTGAGTTTAGAAAGCAAGAACTATCAAGCAATGTTTTCTGGGGCTCAGATGCTTTAACAGACTAATGGAGATCTGGACTGTCAGCCAAATCTCAGCATGTATTCTTGGTTTTTTCTGTTTCAGCTGTGAAAACTTGAAATGATCTTAATGATTAGCTATTGCCCTGTGGCTAAAAAAAAGTGTTTTTCTTTTTAAATATTGTGGAACATTCAACAATTTATCCTGATGCTCAGTAAAGCATTTATTTGTTATCACTCTTGTTAAATAAGGGAACAAGAAGTGATGATAAGAAAATGCTGATGCCATGAGCTGTGGACTGGGCTTATCAAGGTAACAGAAGCAGGCAAAATAAAACTAAAATAAAGAAAATTAGTTTGCAGTGATATACACAGATACTTATATTAACACTTTCAGAAGCATTGAGAAAAGCGGTTAGACAGCTTAAGTCTATATTCCAGGGAGTTCAGAGGAATGAGATCTGATTGAGGTATAGAATACGGTCAAAGTTTTGGTTAAAAGTGGAGAGGATGTTTTCTCTTGTGGGGCAATCTAGAACAAAAGGCCAGTTTTAGGATAAGGAGTAGCAAACAGAGGTGAGGAGAAATTATTTCACTCAAAACAGGCAATATGATATTAGGAGAGGATCACCAAGTGCTTGGTGAAAAGAGAAGGTTTGAAGGAGTGTATTCCAGAAAAACAAAGGTGACTTAGTGGTTAGGACTGCTACCTCACAGCACCAGAGACCCAGCCTTGGGTGACTGTCTGTATGGAGTTTGCACATTCTCCATGGGTCTGCATGGGTTTCCTTCGGGCACTCTTGTTTCCTCCCACAGTCCAAAGATGCACAGGCTAGGTGGATTGCCCATACTAAGTTGCCCCTTAGGTGGATTAGCCATGATAAATGCATGGAGGTTTCAGGGATGGGGTGGGTCTGGGTAAAATGCTCTGTCGGAGAGTTGTTCCAAACTTGTTTGGCCAAAAGGCTTCCCTCTGCACTGTAGGGATTTGGTGGGAGAGGATTTCATTTCTTGGCTGCTGAAGGCGGGGCCAGCAACGTTGAAGCAATTAAAATCTGGGATGTACAAGAGGCCAAGATTGGAAGAGCGAAGATATCTCAGAGGATTGCAGGACTGGAGAAGGATCTGATTCAAACATAACCATATTATTAAAGGAGATGTAAACCGCTTGTACAACAGCTGCGATTCTCTCCACAGTGAATTCAGTTCAGAGCATCATAAGTGGGAAATCGGTGGCTGCCACCGCAGGTAGTTTTATTTTAATAATTTTTAATTTGTTAGAGTCATCAGCGTCACAGAGTAGGCAGAGCACATTTAAAAGATTTACTTTCATCCGACAGCAGTTATCATTTTTCTGTCCTGCTGTCTGGGACCTAGCAAGCCTAATTTTGAACGGTGCTGTAATGAGCACATCAGTAAACTGGTTTCCAATTCATTTTTGCTGAATGTCTCAATGCTTTCGAAAGCTGAGTTTACTTAGCAAACAAAATCAAACTTTAGTCTTCACTTTTTGAAAAAAAATGTCATTTTTCTGCTTTGAGAGATGCAGGGTACAAAAGTAGGGAAGATATACTCAACATCATATACAGGGGTGGCACAGCAGCAATGGTTAGCACTGTTGCTTGACAGTGCCAGAGACCTGGGTTCAATTCCCAGCTGGGATTCCCTGTCTGTATGGAGCTTGCACATTATCCATGGATGCTCTGGTTTCCTCCCATATTCTGAAAGACTTGCTGGTTAGGTGCATTGAATCAAACAGGTGCCAGACTGTGGAGACTAGGGGAATTTCCCTTTATTCATTCATGGGATGTGGATATTGCTGGTCAGGTGAAAAGATTGTGAAAGACTCTCTCATAAGAGGTTGTTGGCTAACATTGAGTGGTTAGGAAACTGTCTGTGTTGAAGGAGGCAGGGAGTTGGGGTAATGTATGGGCAATTGGCAGCACCCAATTAACGTATGGCTGCAATGATCTTTGTTGGAGCCTCAACTATTTACGATATTTATTAATGACTCAGACAATGCAGATACTCTAAAACTCACATTCATAAATTTGTCGGTGACACAAAGACAGGCCTTGTAAACAGAGTGGGTGTCTTCTGGGTGCTCCCACTTCCTCCCACAGTCAAAAGATAGGCAGGTAGATGGATTGACCATGTTAAATTGCCCTTCAGTTTCCAAAGATACACACGTTAGATGGATTAGCCATTCTGAATTGACCTTAAGTGTCCAAAGATGCGCAGGTTAGATGGATTGGGCATGCTAAATTGCCCCTTAGTATCCAAAGGTGCGCAAGTTAGGTGGATTGGCCATACAAAATTGTCTTTTAGTGTCCAAGGATGCACAGTTTAGGTGGATTGGCCAAATTAAATTGCCCCTTCGTGTCCAAAGATGTGCAGGTTAGGTGGATTGGTCGAGCTAAATTGCCCCTTAGTGACAAGGGGATTAGCGGGGATCATGGGGTTGCAGAGATAGGACCTGGGGTGGGATTGTTGGCTTGATGGGCTAAATCATCTCTTTTTGCACGATAGGGATTCCAAGGCCGGAATTCTCTGACCACTCACGGGATTTTTCCACCTTTGCTGCAGTGGGAGCGTGGCATGATGAGGCAGCAAAATCACACTTTATGATTCAGCAACGTGTCTTTCTTTTTAGAAATATTTTAGTTGGTGCTTATAGGATTCTGCAAGAACAGGAATTGGCCATTTCAGCCCCTCGTGTTTCAGCATTAGATCCTGGCTTACTGTTGTTAGGATTGTAAATGGATAGCTCTTTTGAAAGAGGAAGCATGGGAAATAACCAGAACGGTTTGCTTAATATTGTATCATTCTATGTTTTTACAGTGCATCATGTCGGTGTTAATTTAATCGTTTATATGGTTCCCGTTTATTTAACATTTTAACAAGACTTGCTAAGGGTGTGAGACTGACCTTCTAACACTAATGTGGAACATTCTAATGCAACAATCTGGATGATTTTGCAGTTTTTTTAAATCGTGTCCGAAGCACTTGAGTTTTTCGTCATAAAAACATGAAAGCTTGGATCTTAAGTGCACTTTTGCCTCCTAAAACACAAAGAAAATGAACAGATTGTCATATCTCTGCTGTGTTCTTTCAGACAAATTGCCACCTGCACTTACTGATTTAACTGACATTTAAAAATTTATGCTATATGGCTGTGCAACAATTCACAGAGAAATGTGTTTTCTGAATGGAAATATTTATTACTGCAATTATAAAATCCCCACAGTATGAGGATTTATTATAATGAAATCACCAATGCACAATATAAATACAACGGATTTGTTTCTTTTCTTCCATTGCAATCTGCATTGGCATCACTTAGAGCCATATAGCAGGTTATTCAGCCCATCGTATCTGTGCTAGCTTTTTGAAAGCATAATCCAATCAGTCGCACTTTGCCTGTTTGTTCCTTATGACCCTGCAATTAATAGAATCAGTAAAGTTTTACAACACCAATTTTAAATCCAACCGATTTATTTGATAGTAAATTCGCGAGCTTTCGACTCTATAGCCTTCGTCAGGCAAAACGAAGGCTGACGAAGGCTATAGAGTCAAAAGCTCGCGAATTTACTTATCAAATAAATCGGTTGGATTTAAAATTGGTGTTGTAAAACTTTACTGAGTTTACCCCAGTCTAAGGCCGGCATCTCTACATCATTAATAGAATCATACAGAGTAGAAGGAGGCCATTTGGCCCATCATGTCTGCACTGACCACAGTCCCACCCCAGGCCCTACTCTAACAACCCCACATAATTATCGTGCTAATGCCCAACACATAGGTCAATCAGCCGAATCCACCATCTTTGGAGCGTGGGAGGAAACCAGAGCATCCAGAGGAAACCCATGCAGACACAGGGAGAATGTGCAAACTCCACACAGATAGTCACCTGAGGTCAGAATTGAACCCATGGTCCCAATGCCGTGAGGCAGCAGTGCTAACCACTGTGTCATCACGCCACCTATGGGATTTGAACCCATGTCCCCCAGAGCTGGAATATTTGCCCGTTAACAGTACCTCCACCTTTCCTTTTTTATCACTAGCTCTTTCCTTGAGAAGTCTGCCAGGAGATTAGTGGTCCAGTGATCTTTCCCCTGAACTCTGCTTCACATCTGGAAATGTCCTTCCCACTTCCATCTGCTCAATAAAGCACCTATGCCTCCAACTCACTGCCCATAACCACATGGTGGTGCTGTTGAGTGAGTGCGAGCAATGGTCCATCATGAAATGGGACCATATCATCAGCCCCCAAGCTACTTTGGCTCGAGACATCTTTGAGATCCCAGAAAGAGGGTAGTGGGTCCAGGGTTAATGTGTGATGGCATATGGCAAGAGATGATCGACCTCTCCATGCACTTTAGTTACATTGTCTGCATTTGTCCAAAGATGTGTGGAATTAGCTTGATTGAAATAATAAATTGCTCCTCAGTGTTGGAGGGGTCATCAGGGTGAATACCCAATGCATTTAATTTCTCAGAAGATTAAGGAAATTTGACAAGTCAACTACAACTCTCATCAACTTTTACAAATGCACCATAGGCAACCTTTTATGGTGTGGCTCCTGTTCTGCCCAAGAACTGAAGAAACTATAAAAAGTCATGAATGTAAGCCCAACCATCACTAAGCCATCTTTCCATCCATTGACTCTGCCTACATCTCCTGCTGCCTTTGGCAAAGCAACTAGCATAATTAAGGATCCCACACACCCTGGATATTCTCTCTTCCACTTTCTTCACTGAAAAAAGATACAAAAGTCTGAGGACATGTACCGGCCAACTCGAGAGCAGTTTCTTCCCTGCTGCCGAAAAAACTTTTAAACAGGCTCACTTTGCATTAAGTTGATTTTTCTCTACACCCAGCGATGACTGCAACACTACATTCTGCACTCTCTTGTTTCCTTCCCTATGAACGGTATGTTTTGTTTGTATAACATGCAGAAACAATACCTTTCATTGCAATGTTAATACACGTGACAATAATAAATCAAATCAAAGACGTGGGATCATGGAACTGAAGTCTGGATGTTATTGTTGCCAATGCAAGCTCGATGGGCCAAATGGCCTCCTTCTTCATTGTAGGGATTCTATGATTTAAAGAAATATAAGAGTGGAAATTGCTCAGATATTCTGCCCCGTCAACATTTCCAGAGTTGCCTTCCCTTGTAGCGAGACAGGGCCTACTCTGCATCATGCACGCTCCAAAATCACACTCTTCAATTTCTGTGCTCTGTCAGTTCTCATTATATTGGACAGGTTTTCTCTGAAATTGTCGGCATGGTGACAGCTCTCTGTTCTGCATTGTGAGCCTCTTACAGGCTGAGGTTTCAGCTCGGAGAGGGGGAGGGAGGGCGGAATTTGACTGATTGTCTTCCTGCCAGTAGTGAGTGCATTGGATTGCAAGGCTGGATTTGCCACACGCCAATAGATATCGATACTCAACATTTCATCACCTGAACCAAACCACCTTTCGGCCAAACAGGCTGACGATGGCACACGTTAAAAATTCAGATGAGGTAACAACAAGACACAAATAAATGAGTGTCATTAATCTGAGAGGACTGGGCAGCAGCAAAGTGTATTAAACTTTTTACACATTGCTCTATCCTTGTTACAGTAACACTTGTCCAGATATAACTTTTAATAAAGTAAGAACATAGAATTTAGGAGCAGGAATAGACCATTCAGCCCTTTGATTCTCCTCTGTCATTCTCTACAATCGTGCCTGATCTAACCTAACCTAACCTCAGATCTAATTTCCTACCTTGACCCTTGATTCCACTATAGTTCTTTCTCTTCTCTTACATTCATTAATGAGTATCGCTGGCTGGCCAACATTTACTGCCCATCTCTCATTGTCCAAGGGCAGTTGAGAGTCAACCACATTGCCGAGGCCCTGGAGTCACATGTAGGCCAAACCAGATAAGGATGGCAGATTTCCTCCGTAAAGGGACATTAGTGAACCAGATGGGTTTTTCCTACAATCAACAACGGTTTCATGGTCATCAATAGATTATTAATTCCAGATTTTTATTTAATTGAATTCAAATTCCACTACCTGTCATGTTGGGATTCAAACCTTGGTCCCTAAAACACTAACTGAGTTACTGGATTAATAATCCAGTAATAGCACCACTGTGCCACCATCTTCCCATCTACATTAAACTTTTAATGGACTTACCATCTATTAAGTTGATCTTTCTCTACACCTTAGCTATAACTGTAACACTAAATTCTGCACTTTTGTTTCCTTCTCTACGAACAGTATGCTTTGTCTGTATAGTGTGCAAGAAATGATACTTTCACTACAGTAACACGTGATAATAATAAATCAAATCAAAATCAAATCAAAAATCCCTCAGCCTCCACATTTGGAGGGAAAAAATACTATCCTGTCACTGTCAGTCTGGAGTGTGCATGTTCTCCCCGTGTCTGCATGGGTTTCCTCTGGGTGCTCCCTCAGTCCAAAAATATGCGGGTTAGATTGATTGGCCATGCTAAATTGACCCTAGTGTCAGGGGGATTAGCTAAGGTAAACATGCGGGGTTAAAGGAATAGGGCCTGGGTAGGATTGTGGTCGGAGCCGACTTGATGGGCAGAATGGCCTCCTTCTGCACTGTAAGACTCTACGAATATCATGAGCATTTAATGGATAGTACGGTGGCACAGTGGTTAGCACTGCTGCCTCACAATGGCAGAGACCTGGCTTCAATTCCAGGCTGGGTTGCTATCTGAGTGGAGTCTGCACATTCTCCCCGTGTCTGTGTGGGTTTTCTCCAGGTGCTCTGGTTTCCTCTCACAATCCTAAAGACATGCTAATTAGGTACACTGGCCATGCTAAATTCTTTCCCAAGTGTACCCAAACAGGTGCCAGGGCATGGCGACTCGGAATTTTCACAATAACTTCATTGCAACGTTAATGTAAACCTGCTTGTGACGCTAACAAATGAACTTAAAACTTGATGAGATGTGATCTTGCAAAATGACCTTTTTTTGACAACTGACCAAATTATTTTCAGAAATTCATATTAATAAATTCTACCCACACTGCAGACATACAAAAATACATCAAAGAGAAACATTTTTTTTAATGAAGTTTATGAGCACGGATGCTAATGCTGGGGAATGGATGGTTCTGTAATTGAAGTGTATAATGTCAGCATCAAGCACTTCCAGGTTAAGTACAAGCTATGGTTTGATGCACAGTTCTGTTGCTTTGAGTTTGCTCAGACAGAGATGAGAGTGTAATCATGCCGTATTATTAGACTAATATCAAGTGAGATTGACAGTTTGCTGACACATTTCGTGCTGTTTTATGTTGAAACCTAAGCCAAGCCCAATTCACAGAGAACCTGAAGTTATTTGGAAGTTACTAATGTACATATCGTCAACACGCCTCAACCTGGTCCTCAGTCACTGCGCTGGGAGCAGCTGGCAAACAGCCAAAGTAAGCGGAGGTCCTCAGTCCCCCAGAACTTCAGTGGACCACGCCTCCATTGCCCATGTTACTGCTCTCTGTGTTACATTCACCTTCGAGCTGAAGGCTTCAACTCCTAGTCTGTCCCCTCCAACAAAAAACGGAAGTGTGGCAAACAATGTGCCAGGGTGCAGGTAAGAGGAAAGGAGTTGGTATTATATCAGGATGCCCGTTTGGAGATTGGATGGATCGCAATGGGCTAAATGATCTCCTGCCACGCCAAAACAATTCTGTGATTTATAATAATGCAGCATCGCCATCTCCAATGAGCTGTTCAGTTGCAAACGATTCAGAAATCTTTTTTTTCCAAGATTGCGCTGGAACAAGGTGACTTTATGGAAGCAGTGCCCAGCACGAGGGGTCACGGGCTTAGGGTGAGGGGGGTAAGGTATAATTTGGATGCTAGAGGGAATTTTTTCCACACAGAGGGTGGTGGGGGTATGGAATGCGCTGCCAAGTAAAGTGGTGGAGGCAGGTACTCTGGAGTTATTTAAGAAATAATTAGATGGGCACGTGAACAGAATGGGAATGGAGGGGTATAGAAAACTGACTTAAAATAGGGATCATGAGCCTTGGGAGTCCCTGGGAAGTGTATAAATAGATGATGATATTGATGTACTTGTTTTTATCCTACAGGTGCTTTGGTCCACCTTGTTGTCTAACGAGGGGCATACACGCGATGGGTCGTGAGAGGGCTGCTCTTGGATTTTTTTCAAGAGTATTCTAGTGCTTCACGTCGTTAGTGTACGCTTGACCTGGACCATTTGATGGGCAACATGACAGCTCAGTGACTATCGCTGTGCTGTGCAGATACATGGATTTGGGCCTGTGTCTGTGGGAGTTTGCGCATTCTCCCCGTGCTTGCGTGGGTTTTCTCCGGGTGCTCCGGTTTCCTCCCACATCCCAAAGATGTGCTCTTAGGCTAGTTGGCAAAACAAATTCTCCCTAAATTGTCTCAAATTTGTTTTTTAATCCATAGATCTATAAACATAGACAGGGATCACGGGTAGAGGTGGGAATATCGGGGTGGCTGTGTGGGCTCGTTGGGCCGAAGGGCCTGTTTCCCATGCTGCTTTGTTCTTTGTTCAAATCTTCTAATCTTTAACTCTTGTTCTATGCTTCTAAAACTTTATCCTAACTCTTTTAAATTCCCTAATAATGGTTTAATTCAATTTTTTTTGCATTAAATAGATCTTTCTCTACACCCTAGCTATGGTGGTGGCACAGTGGTTAGCACTACTGCCTCATAGCGCAAGGGACCTGGATTTGATTCCTGACTTTTGTCACTCTCTGTGTGGAGCTTGCACATTCTGCTTGTGTCTGCATGGGTTTCTTCTGGGTGCTCTGGTTTCCTCCCAGAGTCAAAGATGTGCAATTAAGGTAGATTGGAGTGATTAATTTGTCCATTAGTGTCAGGGGAGTTAGCAGGGTAAATATGTGGAGTTATGGGACTAGGGCATGGCTAGGATTATTATCAGTGCAGACTCAATGGGCTGAATAGCCTCCTTCAGAACTGTTAGGATTCTGTAGCACACAAGAAACAATACTTTTCACTGCATATTGATACACATGGCAATAATAAATTAAAGAAATGCAACAAACTTTGTTTAAAGATACTGGGCAAAAATGTTGCCAAGGTTAAAATCTCAGTGGCATCTCGGGTAATGGTGACTTTGTTAGAGTGTCACCCTTTGCCATAAAATATATTGCTGCCTTCATTACTGCAGCCTGTCCCAATTACACCAGTTTTATCAGGCTCTGCCGTTCCCCCAGAGAGCCATGAACAAGAGAACCTTCACCAAGTGTGATTATTAAAATACTTAAAGTTGTACTCAAAGGCTCATCTCTCAGCCAGCCTGCATCGCTCAGTGTAATTAAGAATGCCAATCTCAACTTTTAATGTCTTCACTTGCGAGAATGCTTTTTTTTTTAAATTTTGAAAAGAAATCTCTGACCTTTTTGAGGGAAATTTTGCGCAGTCAGCAAGCTTAATCTTCACAGCTTTTTTATTGCGACAGGTGTAAAAGGTACAATTTCTTCATTGCTAGCTTGGCAAATTCAGACCAAAATTCACACTTAAATCACGGTGTTTCTTTGCAAATTATGTCTTAAAACATTTTGCATGCAACAAATGACTTGGGAAAAGAGTGGAGTGTTAAAGTTTAATGTTTATTTATTAGTGTGACAAGTAGGCTTACCTTAACACTGCAATAAAGTTACTGTGAAAATCCTTTTGTTGCCACACCCTGTTCAGGTACACCGAGGAAGAATTTAGCACGACCAATACACCTAACCAGCACAGCTTTCAGACTGTGGGAGAAAACTGGGGGAAACCCATGCAGACATAGTTAGAACGTGCAGACTCCACACAGATAGTGACTCAAGCGGAGAATTGAACCAGGGTCCCTGACATTGTGAAGCAACAGTGCTAACTATTGTGCCACCCCAGACAGCAAGAATGGAGGTCATTACCACAAGAAAGAATTGATACAAATAGCAGACACATTTAAGGACAACAAATGCAGAAAATGCTGGAAAATCTTGCTTGTCTGGCAGTATCTGTGGAGAGAGATTAGAGCCAAGCTTTTGTGTCTGGATGATTCAAACTTGAAACATTGACTCTAATCTCTCCGCACTAATGTGATGAGATTTTCCAGCATTTTCTGTTTTTGTTTCAAATTTCAGCATTTGCAGTATTTTGTCTTTACATTAGCATTTAACAGGAAGTTAGATAAACCCATAAGGGAGGACAGATGAAAGGATATTTTGATAGCCTCCTCTCACCGTACCTTATCTAGCCAACATCCTGTTTTTATAATGACATGAAAAGTACACAGGTCATTAACGACAGGTTGTGTAGCCGGATTGTGGATTCATTTACTGAAATTTAGGTATGTCATAACCTCTATATGTGGACACAGGGAATGGAGATATCGGCAGCAGAAACTATGCTTCTTTGCTATCAGTCAATAAGTTAAATCAACAAGCTGTAGGATCAATTAAAAATGGATACTGCATTAAAAATGGAATCACAAAGGAAACGTAAATCTTTAAAACAAAAATGTGATTTGAAGGGGTAGATGATGCACATCAGTCCGAACAGTACCCATTGGGTATGGTAGGACTTGACAGTGCTGACAGACACAGCATGTTCCCTTTCTGGAATAGATGGCAGCAGAAAACATTTGTGTAAGAGGGTCAGAAGATAACCCCCTTGACTACCCGACGCCTGAACATTTTAATGGCCAGTAGGCTGGCTAGTTAATTGTCATCAGTACTTTGGAACGGATTACCTCAGACTTCAAGGATGTCGATGTTAGGATCCTGAACCAGAAGTCCAAGTAACGTTATTTGATTTGATTTGATTTGATTTATTATTGTCACATGTATTAGCAGACAGTCAAAAATACTGTTTATTGTGCGCTATACAGATAGAGCATACCATTCGATAGAGAAGAAAGCAAGAGAGACGCAGAATGTAGTGTTTCAAGTTATAGCTAGGATGTAGAGAAAGATCAACTTCATACAAGGTAGATCCATTCAGGAGTCTAATGGCAGCAAGGAAGAAGCTATGCTTGAGTTGGTTGGTATGTGACCTCAGACTTTTGTATCTTTTTCCCAATGGAAAAAGGTGGAAGAGAGAATGTGTGGGGTGCATGAGGTTCTTAACTCTTCTGGCTGCTTTACTGAGGCAACTGGAAGTATAGATGGAAGAAAGGATAGGAGGCTGGTTTTTATAGAACATAGAACACTACAGCACAAACAGGTCCTTTGGCCCACGAGTTGCATCAATCACATCTATATCTACCAATCCACAGACCTATCTATAACCCCCTATCCCATTCGTTCTCATATACTCATCCAGAAGTCTTTTGAAAGACCCCAGTGAGTTTGCCTCAACAACCTCCAACGGCAGCTGATTCCATTCACTAACCACCCTCTAACTGAAAAACTTACCCCTAACATCCCCTCTGTATTTGCTTCCCTGCACCTTAAATCTGTGTCTTCTCGTGTAAATAGCTCGGGGAAATAGTCCCCGAGAATCCACCCTATCTATTCCTCTCAACATTTTATAAACCTCTATCAGGTCGCCTCTCAACCTACGTCTCTCCAGTGAGAAGAGTCCAAGCTCCCTCAACCTATCTTCATAAGGCCTGCCTCCCAATCCAGGCAGCATCCTTGTAAATCTCCTCTGAACTCTCTCAATAGCTTCTACATCCTTCCTATAATGAGGCGACCAGAACTGCGCACAATACTCCAAGTGGGGTCTGACAAGGGTCTTATAGAGCTGCATCATTACCTCTTGACTCCTAAACTCTATTCCTCGATTAATGAAGGCCAGTACACCATACACCTTCATGACCACTTCCTCCACCTGTGAGGCCAATTTAAGAGTCCTGTGGACCCGGACCCCAAGATCCTTCTGCTCTATAACACAGCTAAGACTCCTCCCCCTGATATTGTACTCCTTCATCCCATTATTCCTGCCAAAATGGACCACTACACATTTATCCGTGTTGAAGTCCATCTGCCACTTCTCTGCCCAGTCTTGCATCCTGTCTTTGTCCCGCTGCAATGGTGGATTGAGCTACATTCACAACCTTTTGTAGTTTTTTGCGGTTTTGGGCGAAGCAGGAACCAAACCCAGCTGTGGATGCCAGACTAGATCCTAAAAACTTTTCTTTTTTTGCATTAACGTGAGGATAGAATGCTTCACTCCAGGAGAAGTTCTGCTGACAAATTGGGGATCTTTTAGTGTAAAGACAAAACTTTATTTTGTAACACTGTTTAAGTATAATTATAACAAATGAAGGAGCTCAACTGATAACAGTTGAAAAATAATTAAAAACATTTGCCTGTTTCTGTTCCAAATAAGCAACATTTCTCTTACTGACTCAAAAACCACTTTAAATACCATTACAACTATAACTATACTTGCTATAATAAATGTGGACAGTCGTGAATCTTTCAGAGAGAAAGAGAGAGAGAATGAGTTTCAACAACTTGCAGAAAGCCTCTGCCTTCAAGCAATTCCCAACCAGAACTGAAAAACTCCTTCTCTGCTACAGAACTAATTCATCCCATTAACCCCATTATCATATGACCTTGCATACCTAAACTCACCTCCCACTCCTTTAATCAAAACCCCAGGGATAACCTCCATCCATAAACAAAATTCCATTAGCTTCATCCTAAATAAACCTCATGGCTAAAATGAGCAATTATCCTGCTCTCCCAGCATCTGAGCTGTTTTCCAGACACATTGACTACCCGCAAAATAGAGCTGAATCTGTAAACAGTCCCATCAAACACAAAGAAAATTATATATCTATAGTAATAGTCAACTATCATCTCAGCAATATTATTTTTGTTTTCAGTGAACCTGAGACACCTCATTCTTGGACAACGGAGTGACCATTGCTGATAGTTTAGAATGGTTGGTGATCCCTGAATGTGTGATTGTGTCCAGGGTAGTGAACACACAGATAAGATGAAAAAGAGAAAGTTCCTCATGCCTGCTTAAATCCTGCCACTGAGACTTTGCCAGCAGAATGGCAGAGGTTTTTTTTTGTCCACTTATTGTCAAATTACAGATATGACAATGCACTGCAGCTGAATGAGACTAATTGAGTGCCAAAGGGTTTGGCTCAAGGTTCCGTTCATCCGTTGAACTCTTTTAGGCTGACACTCTTCCACGTCTGAGGGTGGTGATGTTGGAAGTTCCTCAAGAGCGAGGATGCATTGACTTGCACTGACCACTGCTGAAAATCTTGCAGAGTTATTTGATGAAGCAAATTCATTTGGTGTCTCAACCGACATTCTTTACTCTCTCAACAGCACCAAAGCATAGGTCAAACAATTGTTCTTATCCTTGCTGTACATATAGTGATTGACACATTTACCTGTGCATTTAACCACAGTGGCACAATGGTTAGCACTGCTGCCTCACAGTGCCAGGGACTCAGGTTCGATTCCCAGCTTGGATCACTGTGTGTGGAATTTGCACATTCTCCACGTGTCTGCGTGAGTTTTCTTTGGGTACTCCAGTCTTCTCCCACAATCCAAAAGACAAACTGGTTAGGTGCATTGCCATGCTAAATTCTCCCTTAGTATCTCCAAACTGGCGCTGGTGTGTGATGACTAATGTGTTTTCACAGTAACACCATTGCAGCATTAATGTAAGCCTGCTGGTCACACTAAGAAATAAATACTTTTGAGTGAAAAAAAAAACTTCTAAATTCCTTATTGGGTCTATTATCATCTCACATTTGTGTTCCCAGTTCTGAACTCCTTCACCAATGAAACTCTTCCATGCCTGCCCTATTGACCCTTTCATGACTATATAGACTTCCATGAGGTCTTTACATCTCTACAGAAGACTAAGGAAATTTGGCAAGTCTGCTACCAACTTTCACAGATGCACCACAGAAAACATTCTGGTTGTATCACAACATTTAATGTCTTTAGAGATTTTGACAAGGTCAATACCGTATGGATGTTCCTCTTGTGGGGGACACTAGTAGAGTAAGTTGAAGAATAAGAGGTCTGTCTTTTAAGACAGAGATTAGGAGAATATGTCTTTAAGGCAAATTTAAAAATGGCTCATGCTATTTCCAAGACTGCAAGAAACTATAAAAGGTCGTGAATCCATCACGAAACCAGCTTCCCATTCATTGACTCTGTCTACACTTCCACTACCTGGAAAAGTGGCTTTCATAAGTAAAGCCTCCGTGCACCCCAGGCATTCTATTTTCCACTTTCTTCCATTGGGAAAAAAAAATACAGAAGTCTGAGATCATGTACCAACTGACTCAAGAACAGCTTCTTCCCGTCAGACTTTTGAATGGACCTACCTCATAAAAGTTAACCTTTCTCTACGCCCTAGCTATGACTGTAACACTACATTCTGCACTGTCTTGTTTCCTTCTCTATGAACGGCATGCTTTGTATAGTGTGCAAGAAATAATACTTTTCACTATAGTAATACATGACAATAATAAATCAAATCAAAAATCCCTCAGCCTCCACGTTTGGAGGGAAAAAAATTTACCATCCTATTGAGTTTTTCTTGATCCTCTCAACTCTTACATCCATGTACAACTCAGGATATTGCACAAATGACCCATCCAGGGAGGAATGTAGTACAGATCCAACAGAATGTTGCTATTTGGTTCCAAGGTTTAGATTCTGAGGAAAAACTACAAAAATGCCATTTATTTTCCATGGAAGATAGACATTTTTGCAATGTAGAAACTTATTCAAAACATAGCAGTGTAGGACTTGGGACAGGCATAGGTCAATTAGTCCATTCCTCCAATCGGTAAGGTCACGGCTGATCTGATCGTAGCCTTAACTCCACTTTCCTACCTGGCCCCCTAAACCTCAACTCCCTTGTCAACCATAAACTATCTTAAATAAATTCAGTGATTCAGCCTCCGCTGATTTCTGGGAAAAATATTTCCACGCACCAATGACCTACGAAAAGAGAAAAAAGTTCTAATCTCTGTCTTAAAAGTCAGATCTCTTATTCTTCAATTTTTCCCACTAGTTTCCCCTACAAGAGGGACTTCCATACGATATCGACCCTGGCAAAATCTCTTAAGACATTAAATGCTTCAGTAAGATCACCTCTCATTCTTCTAAACTCAAACGGGTTATCGGACCAATCTGTTCAAAATTTCTTTATACGATAAGCCCTTCATCCCAGGAATGAGTCAAGTGAGCCTTCTTTATACTGCTTGTAACACAATTATATCCTTTCTTCAAGTAAGGAGATCAAAACGGTATACAGTACTCCAGATGTGATCTGACCAAGGGCTTGTACAGCTGCAGTAAAGCTTCCCTACTACTATGTCCCATTCCCCTTGCAATAAGCATCGATGTCTCAATTGCCTTCCTGATCACTTGCTGTACCTGTATCACATTTTGTGATCTACGTGTAGCCATTTTTATCTTTTAAAGCAGTTACAATTTGTCTTTTAAAGAGCACTTAGTCACATAGGTAAAATGGGTACAGAGGGATATGGGCCAAATGTAATCAATTGGGACTAGCTTAGTGGTAAAACCTGGGTGGCATAGATAAGTTGGGGTGAAGGGCCTGTTTGCACACTGTAAATCTCTATGACTCTATGCACCAAACCCGAATTACTCTGTACCACTGAGCTCTGCAATCAGTTTCCTTTTAAATAGTATTCCTTTCCAGTCTTCCTGCCAAAGTGGATACGTTCACATTTTGATGTTGGTTTGATTGGAATTGTTATTGTCACATGTATTAGCATACAGTAAAAAGAACTGTTTCTTGCATGCTATACAGACAAAACATACTGTTTATAGTGAAAGAAAGGAGAGACTGCAGAACGTAATGTTACAGTTATGGCTAGGGTGTAGAGAAAGATCAACTTAATGCAAGGTAGGTCCATTCAAAAGTCTGATGGCAGCAGGGAAAAACTATTCATGAATTCGGTTGGTACATGAATTTTGTATGTTTTTCCCAACAGAAGAAGGTGGAAGAGGGAATGTCCAGAGTGCATGGGCTCCTTAATTATACTGGCTGTTTTTCCAAGACAGCAAGAAGTGTAGACAGAATCAATGGATGGAAGGCTGGTTTGTGTGATGGAGTGGGCTACATTCACGACCCTTTATAGTTTCTTGCGGCCTTGGGCAGAGCAGGAGACATACCAAGCTGTGATACAACCAGAAAGAATGCTTTCTATGATGCATCCTTAAAAGATGGTGAGAGTCATGGTTGACATGCCAAATTTCCTATGTCTTTTGAAAAAGTAGAAGCATTGGTGGGCTTTCTTAACTATAGTGTCACCATGGGGGGACCAGGATAGGTTGTTGATGATCTGGATATCAAAAAACTTGAAGCTCTCAACCATTTCTACTTTGTCCCATTAATGTAAACAGGGACATGTTCTCCACTACACTTCCATATTGTACTAAGTTCTTACCCCCTTCACTTACCCAATCCATTTGTAGACTTCTTGTTTCTTCTCTACAGCTTACTTTGCTATCTACGTAGGGACTGATCCAGACAATGAAATTGCAGGGGACTGTGAGTAAAGCACTAGGTTTGATTGAGGGTTGGCTGACTGACAGAAAGCAGAGGGTCGGAGTAGATGTGTCCTTCTTTGGCTGGCAGACTATAACCTGTGAGGTGCCGCAGAGGTCAGCCCTCAGACCTCAATTGTTTACAATCTATATCAATGATCTACAAGCAGGGACAGAGTGTAACATTGCAAAATCTGACGATGATTCTAAAATAGGTGGGAAAACAGGCAGTGAAGAGGAGATTAAAATTTTACAGATGGACGAGGGGAATGGGCCAACATTTGGCAGATGGAGCCTAATGTGAAAAAGTGTGAAGTTATCCATTTTGGCAGGAAAAATTGAAAGGCAAATTATTACCTAAATAGAAGGCAGATTCAAAATGCTTCTGGGCGGAGGGATCTGGATGTCAGTATGCAGATGCAGCACGTAATAAACAAGGCAAATAGGATATTAATAGTTATTGCAAAAGGACTCAAGTAAAAAAGTAGAGAAATGTTGTTGCAATTCTATAGGATGTTAGTGAGACCTTATCTGGAGTATTGTTTCCAGTTTTGGCCTCTTTTTTTGAGGAAGGATGTGGGAAATTGGAGGCAGATCAGAGGAGGTTCACCAGATTGATTCTAGAGATGAAAGATATATAAATAGAGATTAAATGGGTTTGGGCTTGTAGTCGCTGGAGTTTAGACAGACGAGAGGGGATTTGATTGAGGTTAATAACATTTTAAAAGAAATTGATATAGTAAATGTAGATGAAATGTTTGCTCTTGTGGGTCTATGCAAAATAAGAGGTCACAGGTCTAGGTTGAGAGGCAGTAGTTTTACAAATGAGTTGAGGAAGAACTACATCGCACAGAGGGTGTTGAATCTGTGGGACTCGCTGCCCCATAGCACGGTGGAGTCTGAATCATTAAATGGTTTCAAGAAGGAGATAGATATATTTTTGACAGGAAACAGGTGAAAGAGATATGGGGAACAGGTGGGAAGTTAGATTTGAGAGCAGGGAGAAATCAGCCATGATCTGATTGATGGCAGAGCAGGATTGAAAGGCTGAACTTGCCAACTTCTGCTCCTAATTCCTACATTGCTATCCTGTTTTATTCATTCTTAGAATGTGGGTGCCAATAGCTTGAGCAATATTTATTGCCCATTCCTGAGGGCATTTAAGAGTCAACCATTGTGGTGGGTCTGGAGTCACATGTATGCCAGACCACGTAAGGACGATAGATTTCCTTCCCTAAAGGACATTAGTGAACCAAATTGATTTTTAATGCACTCAGCAATGGTTTCATAATTATCATTTGACTTCTGTAGCCAACTAGAGATGAGACTACATTGGATTTGGTGCTGGGCAATGAGCCAGACCAGGTGTTAGGCTTGGAAGTTAGTGAACATTTTGGTGATAGTGACACAATTCGGTTACGTTCACCTTAGTGATGGATAGGGATAGGCATGAAGCTGGGGGCAGTAGTTATAGCTGGGGGAAGGGTAATTATGAGGCCATCAGGAGAGAATTAGGGTGCATAGATTGGACTAGGAAACTACAGGGAATGGGAACATCTGGAATGTGGAGCTTATTCAAGGAGCAGCTGCTGCGGGTCCTTGATAAGTATGTCCCTGTCAGGAAAGGAGGAAATGGTCGAGTAAGAGAACCTTGGTGTACGAAAAAAGTTGATTTGCTGGTTAAAAGGAAAAAGGAGGCTTATGTCAGGATGAGGCTTGAAGGCGCGGTTAGTGCAATGGATAGCTATAGATTAGCCAGGAGGGAGCTAAAGAGTGAGTTGAGGAGAGCTAAGAGGGGACACGAGAAGACTTTGGCTGATAGGATCAAGGAGAATCCTAAAGCTTCCTTCAGATATGTTAAGAATAGAAGATTGGTTAGGGCAAGATTAGGGCCAGTCATAGAGAGCAGTGGGAAGTTGTGCGTGGAGCCTGAGGAGATTGGAGAGGTACTGAATAAATATTTCTCTTCGGTATTCACGCAGGGTGATGTAAATGTAGTTATGGAGAACACTGAGGTACAGGGTAGCAAACTGGAAGGTATCGAAGTAGATAGGGAGGATGTGCTAGAGATTCTCGAGGGTTTGAAGTTGGATAAGTCCCCTGGGCCGGACGGGATTTACCCTAGGATTCTCTGGGAGGCAAGAGAGGCGATTGCAGAGACTCTGGCTCTGATCTTCAGGTCGTCGTTGGTTATGGGTGTGGTTCCGGAGGACTGGAGGATAGCGAATGTGGTCCCATTGTTCAAGAAGGGGAAGAGAGACCTTCCAGGGAATGATAGGCCAGTGAGTCTTACTTCTGTTGTGGGCAAAGTATTGGAGAGAATTATTAGGGATAGGATTTATCGTTATTTAGAGAGAAATGAATTGATTGGGGATAGTCAGCATGGTTTTGTGAAGGGTAGGTAGTGCCTTACTAACCTTATTGAGTTTTTTGAAAAAGTGACCAAAGAGGTGGATGGGGGTAAGGCGGTTGATGTGGTATATATGGAATTTAGTAAGGCGTTTGATAAGGTGGCCCATGGAAGACTTCTGCAGAAAATGCAGATGTATGGGATAGAGGGTGATTTAGCTAATTGGTTTAGGAATTGGCTAGCAGGTAGAAGACAGAGGGTGGTGGTTGATGGGAGATATTCATCTTGGAGTTCGGTGACAAGTGGTGTACCTCAGGGGTCTGTTTTGGGGCCCCTGCTGTTTGTAATGTTTATAAATGATCTGGATGAGGGTATTGAGGGATGGATCAGTAAATTTGCAGATGACACTAAAGTCGGTGGAGTGGTAGATAGTGAAGAGGGGTGTTATAGTTTTCAGAGAGACTTGGACAAGTTGCAGAGCTGGGCCGAGAGGTGGCAAATGGAGTTTAATGTAGAAAAGTGTGAGGTAATGCACTATGTAAGAATTTAGCAACACCAATTATTAATCCAACCGATTTATTTGATAGTAAAAAAAGCGAGCTTTCAACAATCAAATAAATCGGTTGGATTAATAATTGGTGTTGCTAAATTCTTACTGAGTTCTTACCACCCCAATCCAACGCCGGCATCTTTACATCGTAATGCACTATGGCAGGAATAATAAATGTGTAGAGTATAGGGCTAATGGTAGGATTCTTAGTAGTGTTGATGAACAGAGGGACCTTGGTGTGTACGTGCATAGATCCCTGAAAGTAGGCAGTCAAGTCGAGAAGGTTGTTAAGAAGGCATACGGAGTCTTAGCTTTTATTGGTAGGGGGATTGAATTTCGGAGCCACAACGTCATGTTGCAATTGTACAAAACTCTAGTGCGGCCGCACATGTTGCAACTGTACAAAACTCTAGTGCGGAGTATTGTGTGCGGTTCTGGTCCCCGCATTATAAGAATGACGTGGAGGCATTGGAGAGGGTACAGAGGAGGTTTACCAGGATGTTGCCAGGTATGGAGGGCAGGTCTTATGAAGAGAGGCTGAGGGATTTGAGGTTGTTTTCGTTAGAAAGGAGGCGGCTAAGAGGGGACCTTATCGAAACATATAAGATGATTAGGGGTTTAGATAGGGTGGACAGTGATAGCCTTTTTCCTAGGATGGAGAAAGCTAGCACAAGGGGACACAGCTTTAAATTAAGGGGTAATAGTTATAGGACGGATATCAGAGGTAGGTTCTTTACCCAAAGGGTGGTTCGGGAGTGGAATGCCCTGCCTGCAGCAGTTGTAGATGCGCCAAGTTTGGTGCGTTTAAGAGGTTAGTTGATAAGTATATGGAAGAGAAGGGAATGGTTTAGTTTGGAGGGGCATTGCTTTTTATATTGGTCGGCGCAACATCGAAGGCCGAAGGGCCTGTTCCGTGCTGTAATATTCTATGTTCTATGTTCTAATTCCAGATTTTTATTAAATTCAAATTTCACTATTTGCCACAGTGGTATTCGAACCCCGCTTCCCAGGACATTGCCTGGCTATCTTTGTTACTAGTCCCCAGATAATACTGCATCACTAAACTCTTTAGGGTCATCAGTATCTACACTGGTTCAGTCACTACTTCCAAGTCATTGATGTAGATTGGAATAGTTGAGGCCCCAACTCTGATCCTTCTTATGACAATCAGATTGATTTTTGGAGTCGGAAGAAAATGTTGCAGCTTTATAAAACCCTAGTCAGACCTCTCTTGGAATATTGTGCTCAGTTCGGGTTGCCTCATTACAGGAAGGATGTGGAAGCTATTGAAAGGGTACAAAGGAGATTTACAAGGATGTTGCCTGGATTAGGTGGCACGCCTTATGAGGCTAGCTTGAGGAGCTCTGTCTTTTCTCCTTAGAGAGACGAAGGATGAGAGGTGACTTGATAGAAGTGTATGAGATGTTGAGAGGTATAGATCAGGTGGATTCTCAGAAGCTTTTTCCCTGGGTTAGAATGGTTGCAATGAGAGGACACAGGTTTAAAGTGCTGGGGAGTAGGTACAGACGAGATGTCAAGGATAAGTTTTTCACTCAGAGGGTGGTGTGTGAGTGGAATTGGCTGCCATCAGTGGCGGTGGAGGCAAATTTGATAGGGTGTTTCAAGAGACTTCTACATAAATACGTGGAACTTAATAGAATTGAGGGTTATAGGTAAGCTTTGTCGGTAGGGATATCATCTGAAGGCTGAAGGGCTTCTTTGTGCTGTAGTATTTCTATGTTCTGTTGAACTTCATTAATTACAACTTGCTAACCAAAAAAAAAATCCATTTTTCCTACTTCTTTCTTCCTGTGAGTTAATCTTTTATCATGTGAATTTGTCACCTTTGATTTGGCAACTTATTAAATGCCAAATGGTTGATGTGTTGAGGTATTTGAAAATTTTAAAGGGAATTTATCGGCTTGGGTTGTTCTCTCTGGAGCAGACAAGACTGAGTGAGCAGAGTAAAGTGAGGTGTTCAAGATTATGAGGGGTACGGACAGGGTGGATAGGGAGCAGCTGTTCCGCTTAGTTGAAGGATCAGTTACGAGGGGACACAAGCTAAAAGTGAGAGGCAGGAGGTTTAGGAGGGATTTGAGGAAAACTCTTTTACTCAGAGGATGGGAATGGTCTGAAATGTGCTGCCTGGGAGTGTAGTGGAGGTGGGAAACCTCACATCCTTTAAAAAGTATCTGGATGAGTACTTGGCACGCCATCACAATCAAGCTATCGGCCAAGTTTTGGCAAGTGTGATCAGGAGCTCAGGTAAAGGCCTTTCACATGTTGGTGCAGACTCAAAGAGCTGAAGGGCCTCTTCTGTAGTGTAGTATTCTGAATTTTTTCTTTACTGGTGGGGAATTCTTGGACAAGGGAACTTAATCTTGAGCTCAAATTCAGTTCATTCAAAAAAACACTTCTTTATCCAAGATTATGGTCAAAGTGTGGAACACACACCTACAAAGAAATACGAGTCCAAATGATAATCTTAACCCTGGGAGGGGTAAATTTTTGTTATCCAGTGATAAGAATTAAAACCCAGGCATGTTGAGTTAGGATACAGATCAGTGTTAATCTCAAATCGCAGAACAGGCTCGAGGGTTGAATGATATACTTTTACATTCCGATCATTCTTGCAAACATTTTTTATTCACTTCGTCTAGTGCCTCTCTCTGCTTTTTGTACTATATTTAAACAATTACTTCTTGCCTGATAGCTGAGCAAGTCTTTTAACCTATCAGTTTTCTAAGTGATGAAAAATATTAATAGCAAACTGTTTAGTGGAAATATTGAACAGTTAAAATCTGCTTTTGATAGTATATTGAGTCATAGCGTAATACAGCACAGAAACAGGCCCTTTGGCAAAATCAGTCCATATTGACAATTGTGCCCTCCCAATCAGCCCCACTTGCCCACTAATCCTTTCCATCCATGTACTCAGGCGATGGCCTAGTGGTATTATTGCTAGACCATTAACCCAGAAACTCAGCCAATGTTCTGGGGACCCAGGGTATGAACTTAATAAAAAATAACTGAAATTTGGAATCTACTGGTCACAAAACCATTGTTAATTGTTGGAAAAATCTATCTGGTTCACTAATGGGAAGGAAATCTGCCATCCTTACCTGGCCAACACGTGATACCAGAACCACAGCAGTGTGGTTGACTCTCAACTGCCCTCAATGGACAACAAGGGATGGGTAGTATATGCTGGCCAGCCAGTGATGCCCATGTCTCACAGCTGAATGAAAAAAAAAATACATTTTAAATATTGCTTTGGTACCTGCCTTAGCCACTTTCTCTGGTAGCTCGTATTGGCACTATCTTCTGCATTTACGGAGTCTTGGGTGAGTTACCCACGAGAAGCCTATCTGCTTTGCTCAAATTCTTGGGCTGACTCTAAAATTGTCATTGAGATCCAAATGGGGGCCAATAGCAGTTTTTTTAAATTAGATTAAATAATTTTTCAGTGAATAAAAACACAATATCTATGTGTTTTGAACAAACAAAACTTTACTATGCAAGGTCAAAAAGATAAAACAATGTACAGTATCCAACTTATGCTCTAACATTCAGGGTAATTAAATATGAGGTACATGTCAATTATCAGGGAAACTGTGATCAAACACACCATTCTGCACAACAAATGACAGATGCGACCAAGAGTGGATTTCTCAACAACCCACCCAGATATAAGGAAACACTGTCAGTTAACAAATCTCTCAAATTCTATTTCATTCACAAAGGATTCCAATTGTTACCTTCAGAGATCTTGCCTTAGGATAATGAAACACTGGTTTTCTCTTGCACGTTCAAAATGGCTGCTTACATGGCCACTGAATTATGTTTGATATAAAACAGATGCTTTACACCACAGAAGAAAGTGCCGCACAGTTATGTGGAGACTTTCAGTAGAGCAATCTAACATTAATCCGTCTGCCTTGTTCTCTCCCCACAGTCACATTTTTGTCTTTGCTTCAAAATCCATATCCCGTAATCCTCTGTTTAAAGTTATAATGGGCCTTGATTCAACCACTCCGTGGCAAGTCATTTGCTGTTCCACCAATCTCAATGCTGATACATTTTTCTGACCTGCTTCCTCACTCGATGATCACTTCAGACTGACAATCTCTTTTGTATCTGATTTTTCATTTAAGAGGAAGTGGTTTTCACTGTTTACTCTCACAAGATGTACAAATAACATTTATTTTAAAAAATACATTTGCTCTGCTCCAGTTTCCTCCCACAGTCCGAAAGATTTTCGTGAGATTTGTTAACTGAGTGTTTTATATCTGGGTGGGTTGTTGAGAAATCCACTCTTGATCGCATCTGTCATTTATTGTGCAGACTGGTGTGTTTGACCGCATTGCCAAACTAAATTCTCCCTCAGTGGACACGAACAGGAGCCAGAGTGTGGAAACTAGAAGATTTTTACAGTAACTTCATTGCAGTGTTAATATAAGCCTGAAAAGAAAAATCTCACCACATCTGGCAGCATCTGTAAGGAGAGAAAAGAGCTGACGTTTTGAGACCAGATGAACCTTTGCCCTTTCTGCTTGTTTTCTTAGCTGTGACTCATCTTTCACTCCCTCACCCAAATGTACAAATATCTCCCACTTTCTATGCTATTTAACTTTGTCAAAGGACTCTTCTCTCCTTACAGACATTGCCAGAGCTGCTGAGATTTTCCAGCATTCTCTCTTTTGGTTCCAGATTCTAGTAGTAATTTGCTTTTATCTAGTTAATTAACGTAAGCCCACTTGTGACACTAAAAAAACAACCGTAAACTTAAACATTACAAGCTTTTCCCACGTAATTATCATTTCCTTTGCATGGCATCATCCTGGAGAATCTATGAGGGAGGTTATCTATAACCTTATTCCCCATTTTTATAATTGGTTGGTTCATCTTTTCCCAAGCTAGTGCATTTCCCAGTGCTGCCTTAGAGGAGAAAAGGAAAGATCTTGGTGTGAGACCAGTTCAAAGATTAGGAGCTAAATAAAGATTTGATTTATATAACATGTAGCTGTTACTCAACACGTGTGTTAACCTGATTGAGAAACAAGAAGCAACTGACAGAACACCCACTTACTAAACCCTGGTGGAAATCACTCATTACAGACTCTGCCAGGTAACAGACTGTACTTTCTCAAAATGTCCATCACAACACATTCAAATTGTTCTCAAGTTGAGGAGGTGAGAGAAAGTAATGATGCCTCCACCAAAATGTGAATCTTCTTGAACACGGAGATTTTGTCAGTAATTGACACCTCGCCAGTACAATGCCCCAGATTTTGTTTGGCTTAGCAGTTAGCTTTCTTCTATTGCCATTTATTTATTCATGTCACAAGTAGGCTTACATTAACACTGTAATGAAGTTACTGTGAAAATCCCCCAGTTGTCACACTCCTGTGCCTGTTCGGGTACACTGAGGGACAATTTAGCATGACCAATGCACTTAAACCAGTACATCTTTCAGATCATGGGAGGAAACTAGAGCTCCCAGAGGAAACCCATGCACACATGGGAAGAATGTGCAAACTTCATGCAGGCAGTCACCGAAGGTCAGAATTGAACCACGTCCCTGGTGCAGTGAGGCAGCAGTGGTAACTGCTCTGCCACAACGTTGAGTCAGCTATTGAATTGGATATTCAGCCATGATCTCGAAGGGTGGCACAGTGTTTAGCACTGCTGCTTCACAGTTCCAAGGTCCGAGTTCAATCCTGGCTTTGGGTCACTACCTGCGTGGGTTTCCTCCACATGGGTTGGTTTCCTCCCACAGTCCAAAGGTGTGTGGATTAGGTGGATTAACCGTGCTAAACTGCCCCTTAGTGTGCCAAGATGTGTAGGTTAGATAGATTAGCCATGGTAATATGTGTGGTGTTACAAGGACAGGGTGGGGAAGAGGGCCTGAGCAAAATGACCTTTCAAATGGAGCAAATGGCCTCTTCTGCACTTGATATTCTGTGATAACAAATGGCAGTGCAGGCTTGAAGGGCTGAATGGCCTCTTCCAGCTCCTGTTTTCTTTGTTTCCATGAAATGATGCAAGATTTGGAGATGCAAAGTTTTAATCAAAGTTTATGGATGGCATGGTGACACAGTGGTTAGAACTGCTGTCTCACCATGGCAGGGACCCGGGTTTGATTCCCAGCTTGCGTCACAGTCTGTGTGGGGTTTGCACATTCTCCCTATGTCCACATGGGTTTCCTTCAGGTGCTCTGGTTTCCTCCCACAGTTTGGAAGACAAGCTGGTTAACCCGAACAGGCACTGGAGTATAGCAACTAGGGGAATTTTACAGTAACTTCTTTGCAGTGTTAATGTAAGCCTTACTTGCAACTAATAAATCAACTTTTACGTGTTTATATGCATATATCTGCATAACGATATATTTCATGTTTAAATATTATATATAATGCACGAGGTACAACATTAAGCGTGACATTGCCTATATGCACACTATTATTGGCAACCTCGTTCAATGCTATTTGACAGAGAATACTTGAAAGAATGTTGAAGGTGCATTGCTGGGAGATTTGCTTGAATCTCCTCACCAATGGAAAATGCTGAACACAGACATCCTGTTATGCAAAATACACCAAGCTCCGAAATCCTCAAATCCAGTCCCAACTTTGAAGCTGACAGCTTGCTGCGGCCAAATATTCACGAGCCTGTCAGACAGGACTTGTGATTGAAAATCTTATTGCTATACACTACTGGGACCTGTGCGCAAAGTGACAGGAGAATTGTCAGTGGTGAGAGAACCACCGAGCACAATGGAGATGTATCTTATTTGTTTTGGGATATGGGGTGGGATGCTGAGCATTGGATCAGCACAGGACAAATTATCTTCGTTCAATGAAAAATCTCATTTGGAGATGCCATGACTGTGCAGACCTGATATGGGCTAAATCCTGATTGTCTGCTATTGTCAGTTTATTTCAGAGGGTTGAAATCTCTGATTATTGTTTGGTGGGTCGGAGGGGTAGGGAAGGGGTGGGATCTGGAATACTGTGGTGATTAATTCACCTCCTGACTCCCCAAAGCCTGTCCACTATCTACAAGGCACAAATCAGGAATGTGATGGAATACTCCCCACTCGCCTGGATGGGTGCAGCTCCAACAACACTCAAGCAGCTTGACGTCATCCAGAATAAAGCAGCCCAGCTTGATTGGCACCACATCTACAAGCGTTCACTCCCTCCACCACCGACGCTCAATAGCAGCAGTGTGAACTATCTACAAACTGCACTGCAACAATTCACCAAGATCCTTAGACAGCACCTTCCAAACCCACAATCACTTCCATCTAGAAGGACAAGGGCAGCAGATATATGGGACCACCACCCAGTTCTTCTCCAAACCACTCACCGTCCTTACTTGAAAATATATTACCATTTCTTCAGAGTCATTGGGTCAAAATCCTGGAATTCCCTCCCTAATGGCATTGTGGGTCAACCCACAGCATATGGACTACAGAGATTCAAGAAGGCAGCTCACCACCACCTTCTCAAGGGGCAACTAGGAATGGGCAATAAATGCTGTCCCACAAGTGAATAAAAAGAATACGTATCAGTAAACTGGTGGCTCGGATAGAACATATATTCAGATGTTTACATTTCCCTCTTAATCCTGCACCTTTTCTCAAGAGCTGCACCTTAACTTCACCAACATCACTTAGCACAATATCCAGCAGGATTTACTGCACAGTTCATCAATCTGACGAGATAATCATTTATTTTGTGGTTCAGATGGTTTATGCTTAATTAAACAAATAATTTAACACTTGGCCTGTTCAGAGCCCACGCGGCACAATTGTCGTTGTGTTATATATTGCCTTCAGCCAGCCCCTTCATGATTTACTGAGTGAAAAAGAATTATCATCTTTAGAAAGAGATCTAGCAGAGCTTTCAGATTCATAGGTTGGGGGGTTAGTTAGTTAACTGAAACAGACAGTCAAAGATCCACAAGAATGCCTTTGAGAATAGATAGGAATATGGCATGATTCATTAAGTGTCTGTACGTGAAATAGGTCAATTAGAATCTCTGCGTGTTGGTTTTAATTGTTAATTTATTCGTCCACGAGTTGTAAAGAGCCTGATCTCAGGATGTTCCAACATTTTTCATTTAACCGTGGGACATGGGTGCTGCCGGCTGACCAACATTTTTTGCCCATCCCTAGGGTAATTGAAAGCGAACCCATCGTTGTGGCTCTGGAGCCACATGTAGGCCAGACCACATTTGGGCACAAATTTCCTTCCCCAAAGGACATTAGTGAACCGAATGGTTCATTAGGCCAGCACGATGGCACAGTGGTTAGCCCTGCAGCCTCTCAGCACGAGGGACTCTGGTTCCATTCTAAGCTTGGGTCACTGTGCAGAGTCTTCACGTTCTCCCCGTGTCTGTGTGGGTTTCATCCGGTTGCCTCCCACAGCCTGAAAGATATGCTGGTTAGGTGCATTGGCTGTGCTAGATTCTCCTTCAGCATATCTGAAAAGACACCAGAGTGTAGTGACTAGGGGTTTTTTCCCCCCCCACAGTAACTTCATTGCAGTGTCAACTCTAGTCTGGCTCTTCCTTCCCTTGGTTTCTCTATCTCCATTTCTACAGACAGACTGTTGACTAATAATTCAAAGCCAAATAATTACCCCAGTCACTTTGCTCGCATTTTCTCCCACCTGACATTCCCATTCAGGATTTTACTCCATAGATACAGAATAAGAGCTCTCCCGAGGAGGAGGATCTTTTTTGTCTCCTTTAACATTAACATTCTCAACTCTTTACCTTTGAGGATACTTGATGGTAGGAGGAGGGCTGAGAAAAGGTGCCTGAGAAAGGAATCCCAGTGACTCTGAATCCAAAAAATTGAGCCCACGTCCCAGGAATACCTGCCGAGTAAGTTGAAAACGAGGCTCCAGGGTCGAGCTCATCAGCCAGACAAGGACCCACAGAACTCATGACCAGTACACAGAGTTTCTTAGTTGACAATCATACTCGTTTAGCCCAAGTAGTAAGTTCCATTACTGCCCACATTGCCTTCTACCAACATGACTTTCCACCTTTAGCCTCATAAAACCATAAGGTATTGGTGCAGAATTAGGTCATTTGGCTCATCAAGTCTGCTCCACCATTGAATCATGATTCTCATTCCCATTCTCTTGTCTTTTCCCCTTGATCAAGGATCAAGGTGATCCTTGATCACCTTATTAATCAAGAACCTATCTATCTCTGACTTAAAGACACTCAAATGACCTGGCCTCCACAGCCTTCTGTGCCAAAGAGTTCTACAGGTTCACTACTCTCTGAAGACATTCCTCTTCATCTCTGCTCTAAAGGATCCCTTCACTTTCAGTTCTCTCCCATCGCTGGAAACATCTTTTTCCCATCCAATTTATCCAGGCTTCTCAGTATTCTGTAAATTTCAATCAGATCTCTTCTCATCCTTCTAAACTCGAGCCAGTATAGGCCAGTCTTTTCAACTGCACTTCATATGACAAACCCTGGGATCATTCTTATGAACATCCTCTGGACCCTTCCAGAGCCATCACATCCTTACTTAGGTCTGGGGTCCAAAACTGCTCACAATACTCCAAATGGGGTCTGACCAATTTTACAGTCTAAAATAGACTTTCCTTTTTATTCTCTTTGCCTTTCCTTACTCCTACACTTGTTACACCTCAGACCTTTCCCAGTTCTCAAAATGTTGCCAACTGGGACGATAACTGTTTCTCTCTCCTTGAATGCTTCTAAAAGTTTTGAGCATTTCTAGCAATTACTAGTTTTAATTACCCGTACCTGTAAGTGTTGCATACGCAGTGGTAGGTTGCTGGGGCAACGTGCACTTTTACACAGATGTTGTACTCTGCAGTTATGACTAGTAATGGCGGAGACTCCAATGTTTTTTTCCCCCATGGCTGGTAAGGAATGTCTCCTACTCTTACCCCAATCATTTGGAGGATTCATATTCAGAATCTGTTTTATCAAGTTATGAATCACAATTTCCTTGGCATCAATCCTGGAATGGGACTTACACACCTGTGAGAGATGCAGGGATACTACACACTGTGCCCTAATACCTCCTTGTGAAGGCTGTGTACATGCATGTCATATGCTGAACACGTAGCTGCAACATGTTGACATATACCACAATGTGCAGTGTGTACATCTGTAATGTCCATTTCCGCAGCACAGTACAGTGGTTAGCTTTGCTGCCTCACAGCGCCAGGAACCCAGGTTCCATTCCTGACTTGTATCACTGTTTTTGCGGAGTCTGTACATTCTCCTCGTGTCCGTGTGGGTTTCCTCCGGGTGCTTAGGTTTCCTCCTACAGTCTGAAAGATGTGCTGGTTAGGGTGCATTGATGTGGAGATGCTGACGTTGGACTGGGGTAAACACAGTAAGAAGTCTGACAACACTAGGTTGGACTTAAACTTAGTGTTGACAGACTTCTTACTAGGGTGCATTGGCTATGCTAAATTCTCCCTCAGTGTATCCGAAAAGCTGCTGAAGTGTGGGATCGTCACAGTAATCACATTGCAATGCTAATGTAATTTTACTTATGACTTGTAATAAAAGCTAAACTAAAATATACAAGGTACTTCTGTGATGTGATTTGATTTGTTTGTTATTGTCACATGTATTAGCATACATTGAATAGATTTGTTTCTTGTGTGCTTTACAGACAGACAGATAGATAGATGCAGAGAGGGTGTTCCTAATGGTGGGGGATTCCAGAACCAGGGGTCACAGTCTGAGAATTCAGGGCAGACCCAAAGAGTGGTGAGCCTGTGGAATTCATTACCCACAGGAAGTAGTGGATGCCAAAACATTAAACGTATTCATGAGGTGGTTGGGTATAGGACCTGGGGCAAACGGGATCAAAGGTTACAATGAGAAAGCAGGATTAGGCTCGAGTTGGACAATCAGCCATAATATGATGAATGACAGAGCAGGTTTAAAAGACCAAATGGTCTCCTCCTGCTCCTATCTTCTATGTCAATGTCTAAAGAATACCATTCATGCAGCACATAGAGAAGAAGAGATGGCAGAATGTAGTGTTACAGACATCAATAGGGTGCAGAGAAAGATCAATTTAATACAAGGTAGGTCCATTCAAAAGTCTGTTGACAGCAGGAAAGAAGCTAATCTTGAGCCGCTTGACATGTGAGCTCAGACTTTTATATTTTTTCCCCAATGGAAGAAGGTGGGAGAGAGAACGTCCAGGGTGTGTGGGGTTCTTGATTATGCTGGCTGCTTTTCTGAGGCAATGGGAGTGTAGACAGAGTCAATGGATGAGAGGCTGATTTGAGACACGGTGCAGAGACTCCACTTGATGGAGGCAGTGATGAGGCCGACCTTAAACATTTTGAAAAGGGTGATCTCACTGTTCACAGTGACTCCTTGTATTTATTTCAAAAAAAGTGTAATTACACAGGATACCTGAGCTAGGTTTGAAAGTGTGTTTACAACGTGTTCCTGTCTTTAATCAGAGCAGGGTCAGGAACCAGTGGCGATGAATGTCTGGAAGGTTATTTCTGCATCTTTTATGAATTGATACACCTGCCTTCTGTTCTCAAATGTCTGGTGAAAGATCAAAGCATTTTTGTTTTGCTTAATTTATGATCATTATAACCTTAATATACTTTGAAACGTTGACAGCATTTACAACCCTTTTTATCTGCACTGGAGTCAGTGAGGTACAGATAAATATGTTACACTTCCAAGCAACAGTCAAATGCAAACCAAGCTCAATGTCTGTGCAGGACACCCATCAACTGAAGAAATAAAGAGGAGTAAATCAGTCTACACTGATTAATGGATACAGTGATGAGGTTTTAAATGGCTGATGGGTGTGGGGAGGAAGAGAAGAATGATTATATGTGTTCTGACTAGGAGTCATTGATTTTATAATAACTCTGTTCCTCTGTGCAGATGCTGCCTCATCTACAGAGCATTCCCAAGAGATAAATGAGCAGAATTAAGCTATTTGACCCATCAAGTCTTCTCTGCCATTCGACCGTAGCTGAGAAGATTTTCAGCCCCATTCTGTCTCCTTTCCCCATAATCTTTACTCTCCTTACCAATCAAGAGCCTATCTCCATCTTGGTGGCACCAATGTCAACACTGCAGTCTAACAGTGACAGTTCGATTCCCGACTCGGGTTGCTGTCTATGTGAAGCATGTTCTCCCAATGTCTGCATGAGTTTCCTCCCATTGTCCAAAATATGTTTTGGTTAGGTGGATTGGTTGTACCAAATTCTCCCTCAGTGCACCCGACACCAACTATGACAACTAGAGGATTTTCACAGTAACTTCATTGAAGTGTTAATATAAACCTATTTGTGACACTGATAAATAAACCTTAGTCTAAGGGCAACTATCCATTGTAAATAAGAACAGCAATAGGAACTTAACCCCCTGGACTTGCTCAGCATTCAATCAGATCATACCTGACCTGTAACTCAACCCGATTTACCCACCTTTGTTTTAAACTTTACTTATTAGTCACAAATAAAGCTTACGTTAAGGCTACAATGAAGTTACTGTGAAATTTCCTTAGTCACCACTGTTGATGCCTATTCGTATCAATGCGCTTAACCAACACGTCTTTCAGAACTTGGGAGGAAACTGGAATACCCATTAGAAAGCCATGTAGAAGAACGTGCAGGCTCCAGACAGTGATCCAAGCCAGGAATCGAACCTGAATTCCTGGCACTGAGGCAGCAGTGCTAACCACTGTGCGACCGTGCTGCCCTTGTGCCACATTCTTGGGTGTTCTTAAAAAAAATCCATTCTCAGTTACGAAAGGTTCAATTACAGTCCCTTTTTTTTTTGCGGAGTCTTAAACCCCTGGTTGGGTCTCTGGTTTGATGAATATGAATTTTATAAAGGGTACTACATGGAAACATTCAAAATGTGCCATTCTGCCCAATCCCCCAATTCTTGCTCAAGCCTTCTCCTTTGCTTCCTGATGGAATTATGCCTCTGTTTCCTTGATTGCAGAGCCCCTGGCGATGATCTTTGTGTCGTTGATGGAGACAGGAGGGGTTCCGGAAGATTGGAGGATTGCGGATGTGGTGCCTATTTTCAAGAAGAGGAACAGGGATAGCCCAGGCAATTACTGACCAGTGAGTCTGATCTCAGTGATTGGTAAGTTGATGAAGAGGATTCTGAGAAACAGGATTTACGAGCATTTAGAGAAATTCAATAGGATCAGAGTCAACGTGGCTTTGTTAAGGGCAGATCGTGCCTTACGAGCCAAGTTGAATTCTTCGAAAATGTGACTGAACACATTGATGAAGGAAGAGCGGTGGACATGGTTTACATGGATTTCAGCAAGGCGTTTGATAAGGTGCCTCATGCAAGATTTCTTGAGAAGGAGAGGGCATGGGATCCAAGGGGCTTTGGCCTTGTGGATCCAGAACTGGCTTGCCTGCAGAAGCCAGAGAGTAGTTGTGGATGGGCCTTCTTCTGCATGGAGGTCAGTCACCAGTGGAGTGCCCCAGGGATCTGTTCTAGGACCCTTGCTGTTTGTCATTTTCATAAATGACCTGGGTGAGGAAGTGGAGGGATGGGTTAGTAAGTTCGCTGATGATACGAAGGTTGATGGTGTTGTGGATAGTCTGCAGGGATATCTGAAGTTGCAACGAGACATAGATAGGATGCAAGACTGGGCGAAGTGGCAGATGGACTTCAACACGGATAAATGTGTGGTGGTCCATTTTGGCAGGACCAATGGGATGAAGCAGTATAATATCAAGGGTAGGAGTCTTGGCAGTGTTGAGGAACAGAAGGATCTTGGGGTCCGGGTCCATAGGACTCTTAAATCTGCCCCGCAAGTGGAGGATGTGGTCATGAAGGCATATGGTGTACTGGTCTTCATTAGAGGAATTGAGTTTAAGAGTCAGGAGGTAATGCTGCAACTTTATAAGACCCTTGTCAGACCCCACTTGGAGTATTGTGTGCAGTTCTGGTCTATAAGAAGGATGTGGAAGCTATTGAGAGGGTGCAGAGGAGATTTACAAGGTTGTTGCCTGGATTGGGGAACATGCCTGAAGATAGGTTGAGAGAGCTAGATCTCTTCTCCGTGGAGAGAAGAAGATTGAGAGGCAACCTGTTAAAGGTTTATAAGATGTTGAGAGGAATAGATAGCCTCTGAGAATCCACTATTTCCTAGGGCTGAAATGGTTACTATGAGAGGACACAGGTTTAAGGTGCTGGAGGGCAAGTACAGAGGAGATGTTAGGGGTAAGTTTTTCACTCAGAGGGTGGTGAGTGAGTGGAATCAGCTGCCATCAGTGGTGTAGAGACAAACTCGCTGGGGCCTTTTAAGAGACTTCTGGATGAGGACATGGGATTGGGAGTTACAGGTAGTTCTATAGCCTGGGAAGTATAGATATGATCAGCACAACATGTGAGCCAAAGGGCCTGTTTGTGCTGCAGTGTTCTATGTTCTCCCTCATGTACTTGGATTTGCACCATAGGTGCTGCAAGTTATAAGACTGTGGGTTTGGTGCAAGAATCGTAGAATCACAGGACCATAGAATCCCTAGTGTAAAAGGAGGCCATTTAGCCCATCAAGCCTATACCGACAACAATCCCACCCAGGCCTGCAATGACTAATCAGGTAATTGAAATTGGCCCACCAACTTAATCAGGGAGTTCATATTCTAACAGGCCAATCAGGGATCCTCTTGCTTTGCAGTTAACCATGTGTCAGTTCCTCTGGGACTCCTAGGCTGCTAACTGAAAGCACTCTGTGCTGTTGTTAGGGCCTTGTAATTAGTCTGTGTTAACCCCACTATTTAACCTGATAGCCCCCTGACAGCAAGGGGCAACTTAACATGGCCAATCCACCTAACCCACACATCTTTGGAAAATGGAGCACCCAGAGGAAAACCATGCAGACATGGGGACAATGTGCAAACTCCACAGACACAGTGACTCTAGGCTGGAATTGAACCCGGGTCCCTGACACTGAGGCAGCAGTGCCACCATGCCATCCTAGGAAGATGGGGTTAGATAGGGCACCCAAATATCCTCAGGCTAGCATGGATAAGATGGGCCAAATGGCCTCTTCCATGCTGTAACTTTCCTATGGGTCCATGTTGAGTGTTTAAATACATCACTTCAACAATTCTCCAGGATGACGAGTTCCACATTCTCACCATTCACCGGGCAGGAGGGCACAGTGACCAATCGCAGGGAGGTTAATTTGGATGAGTGTTATGAGCCAGGCACAGTTTCCATGGAGCTGGCATGATTGCTTTTGCGGACTTCCGTAACAAAACTCGCTCAAAGTTATTTTTCATTTTTCTTTGTTGTCTCTCTCAAGACTATTGTGAAGTTGGAGGTGGTGGGCCGGGGGAGGTGGCGGGCCGGGGGAGGTGGCGGGCCGGGGGATGGATGGTTGGCAATTGCATTGAGGATGGAAGCGTTGATGATCTACGTTGTAGCAAATCAGGCTGGGAGCAGGTCACTCCTGTCTTTTTACAGAGACAAAAATCCTCCAGATACTTCCGATGCTGGGACGGTGGGTCTATCACATAGCAGAATGAAACTGTGCTACAATCCAAATCCAATCTATTCTTGACTCTTTGCCATAACACACTTCTTGTGCATTCTGCCACTAATAGAAATGGACACAGGGCACAGAAAGCCAATCATATAGATTCCTCAGGATAATTCCAGGGAAGAAAAACTAATTATTAATCGGGACTTGAAAAACTAGGACTACTTCCATTGGAACAGAGAAGGCTAATAGAGATTTTCTCTTAAGCAATGAAATGTGTTGATTAGGTGAACAGGGAGAAACTGTTTCCTCTTGTTGCGAGTTAGTGATGAGGGGTTATTAATTTAAAATTCACAAAGACAGCGAGATGAGAGATTTCTTTACAGAGTGTAGAATACCTCGGCAAAGGGAATTGTTGCAGCAGAGACCATTATATCTTTTAAGAGAAAAATACATAAGCTTTTGAAAGAGGCGGGCATGGGATGGGAGGGGAGGGAGAGATTCCTGCTCTCTTTCTCAAGCAAAGAGCTGGCAAGGACACATGGGGTAAAATACTACAGATGTTAGAAAACTGACATTGACAGAAAATGCTGGAGGAACTCAGCGGGTCATTACGTGAAGAGAGAAATACACCACAATTATACCACCCCGCTCGGCACAGTATCAGAGCAGGCAAGGGATGGACAATGGAAGTTCCCATCGACTTTGGACAGACATTTCCAGTCTCGTTTGACAGACTGCCAATAATGTTAATGGATTGAGTATTGTGGAGGCAACACGGATGGGTGGGAGTCCTTTTGTATGAAAAGCTGGTGGCAACACTCATGATTTTCAATTTCATTTATTATTGTCACATGTACTGGGATGCAGTGAAAAGTATTGTTTCTTGCATTCTATGCAGACAATGTACACCATTCATAGAGTACATTGAGGAGAAGGAGAGAGTGCAGAATGTAGTGCTATAGTCACAGCTAGGGGTACAGAGAAAGATCAGCTTAATACGAGGTAGGTCCACTCAAAAGTCTGATGGCAGCAGGGAAGAAGCTGTTCTTGAGTTGTTTGGTACGTGATCTCAGACTTTTACACCAAGGCACTCGGAGGAATATCACGCAGACATGGGAAGAACTGCGCAGACAGTGACCCAAGCCGGGAATGGAACCCAGGTCCTTGGCACTGTGAGGCAGCGGTGTTAACCACTGCCTGAATACACTGAATAACTGAATAATTACACATGTTCAATGTGTTAGCCCCCGCTACCTAACTCAGGTGTTGGATTACTGAGGCTGCCGTGGGAAATGAACTCAATTCCAATTTCCCATTGGCAGGCTTGTCATCCTTGAGCCCATTTGACCTCAAAGAGAACTTGCACACTTTATCCTGCAGATGCAATATTCATGGGTAGCTAAACTCTGCTACTGTTTACTGACTGGTGTCTTGTGGGTAGCGGTTAACTTTTCCCTATTGACAATGATTTAATTCTACCCCGGGCCTGCGATTGGACATTTTTGTCACTCACAGGACTGTTATTGAGCAGATTTTCTTTTATACATAAAACCAGAAAATGATCAGTCAAGCATATGAAATAAGACTTGAGAATTCATGTCAAGATGTACTGCCAGAAGTCATGCTGTCCAAACAAGTATAACATCCCCTCAATGACAGTGAGTTTGAAGGAGAATATTGCAGCTCTTACACCACCTCTGCTCATCATTCATGAGGCTTCAACATTTATACAGAATCCACAATAATGCAGTGATATTCAAAATCCACATGATATTGACATCAAATTTATTGAGTATCAGCTTATCATTAGCTGGGCCCAACACTCAAGGCTGAGGGAAATAATGGCCTAGTGGTATTATTGCCAGACTATTAACCAAGAAATTCAGTTAATGTTCTGGGGTCACAGATACGCCCTAGAAAGTATTCTTTATGTTGTATCACAGCTTGTTATGGCTCGTGTTCTGTCCAAGACTGCAAGGAACTACAAAAGGTCATGAATGTAGCCCAATCCATCACACAAACCAGCCTCCCAACCATTGACTGCGTCTACACTTTCCACTGCCTCAGCAAAGCAGCCAATGTAATCAAGAACCCCATACATTCTCTCTTCCAACTTCTTCCTTCGGGAAGATACAAAAGTCTGAGATCATGTATCAACCAACTCAAGAACAGCTTCTTCCCTGCTGCTGTCAGGCTTTTGAGTGGACTTACTTTGCATTAAGTTGATCTTCCTCTACACCCTAGCTATGACTTTAAAACTACGTGCTGCGCTCTCATTTCCATCTGAGAGCAGTATGTTTTGTCCATATACAGTGCAAGAAACAACACTTTTCACTGTATGTTAATACATATGACAATAATAAATCAAATTCAAATCCCGCCACAGCAAATAGTGGAATTTGAATACAACAAAAAAAAATCTGGAATTAAGAATGTACTGATAAACGTGAAACCATTGCTGATTGTCAGAAAAACACGTTTGGTTTGCTAATGTCCTTTAAGGAATGAAATTTGCTGTCCTTACCCAGTCTAGCCTATGTTGATCTTTGAGTGCAACACTACATGCCAAAAGAAGTGGTGAAGGAACACAGATCATGGCCTACAAACTGGATTGTGCAGTGCCTATTTTTTTGCTTCAGGGATTGAGGTAGAGATCTCCCCCTTGTTAAGTTTTGAGAACCTGATAGAGTGGGAGGGTAATTTCCGTTATTAGCCCCATTTAATTGCTTCTGTTTTATTCCTCACCTAGGCTATTGCATGGGGTTGGTTAACACATTCAGCTAAGGCATGTGGTTTAAAATAATGGCAAAGACATGAATTTGTGGATAGCATAGATGGTTAACACTGCTGCAGGAATGCTTTTTTTATTCACTTGTGGGACACGGGCATCACTGGCTGGCCAGCATTTATTGCCCATGGACAGCTGAGAGTCAACTTGATAAAAGCAAAATACTGCAGATGCTGGGGTCTGAAACGAAAAAATTCTCTGATGAAGGATCATGTTAGTTCCATTCTGTCTCCATAGACGCTGTCAGACCTGCTGACAATATGGATTTCCTGGTGTTGGACTGGGGTGGGCACAGTAAGTAATCTCAGAACACCAGGTTAAAGTCCAATGGGTTTATTTGGTAGCACACGCTTTCAGAACATTGCTTCTTTATCAGGTGACCTGCTAAGATTTTCCATCATTTCCCAGTTTTGTCTGAGAGTCAACCACATTACTGTGGCTCTGGAGTCACTTTTTAAAATTTGATTTGATTTATTGTTGTCACATGTATTAACATCGAGTTAAAAGTATTGTTTCTTGCGCACTATACAAAGCATACCACTCAGAGATGGAAGTGAGAGCATGGAGAACATGGTGTTACGGTCATAGCTAAGGTATGGAGAAAGATCAATGTGCCAGACTGGGTAAGGATGGCAGATTTCTTTTCCTAAAGGAAATCAGAGAACCAGATTTCTGATAATCGACAATGGTTTCACGGTCATCAGTAGATTCTTAATTCCAGATTTGTTTTATTGAATTGAACCCCACTCCCCAGAGCATTGACTGAGTTTCTGGATTAATAGTCTGGTGACAGGCCCAGTCTCAAACGTTTGCACTTTCTCCCATTTCTGCGTGAGCTTCCTCCAGATGCTCCGGTTTCCTCTCAGTCCAAAGATATGCAGGTTATGTTGATTGTCCATAATAAATTGTTCCTTACTGTCAGAGGGATTTGGAGTGTGGGAGGAAACTGGAGCACCCAAAGGAATCTCTCACACACATGGGGAGAGCATGCAAACTTCACACAGCCAATGACCTCAGTCGAGAATTGAGCCCAGGTCCCTAACACTGAGGCAGCAGTGCTAACCATTGTGCCACTGTGGCCAAGGGTTTAGAATACTTCACAACCAATGAAATATTTAAGTCTAGTCATTGCTATGTGGGTGATGTGGTGGCATTGTCACTGGACTAGCAATCCAGAGACCCAGGGTAATTCTCTTGGGACCTAGGTTTGAATCCCACCACAGCAGAAGATGGGATTTTGAGAGATGGAGAAAGTATCAGCCTTCGAGGAGAGAACTCCGAGATGCTACCATGGATGAGGACCTGTATGAAGAAATCCCCCAACTCTCCTGCAAAGATGACCTTGGACTCCTACCAAACATGGATGAAATCAAAGTCACCATTAAAATAAAGAACAAAGAAAATTACATCTCCAGAACAGGTCCTTTGGCCCTCCAAGCCTGCACCAACCATGTTGCCTGATGGAACTAAAACCTATCCTCTGGGGGCAATACCCTCCTATTCATGTACTAAACTCATGAAGAATGGAAAAGCCACATAAGTAGATGAGATTCCAGTGGGTGGATAAGAAGAGATTATCTCCATCAGCTGTTCCTGAAAATCTGAGACAAAGAAGAAATTAGCACTGATCTCAGGAATTCCATCACCACCATTTCCAAGAATAAAGACAGTGGATTGTGGAAACCATCAAGGAATCTTCCTACTTTCCATTGCAATGAAGCTCATTGCCTGAATCCTCACTAGCTGCCTTCTCCCTGTCTTGATGTAATCTTTCCAGAATGCCAGTGTGACTTCCAGCTAAACAGCAAATACGATTTTCAACTGTCCAACACTTCAAGGAGAAAAGACAGGAGCATCATCAATCTCTCTATACAGGCTTTGTTGATCTCAACAAGGCTTCTGACTCAGTGAATCAACAAGTATGATGGAAGACCCTGTCAAAGGCCTACTGTTCAGAGAAATTCATTAACATCCAGCGCCTCTTTCGTGATGTCAGTGACAGTCTTCACCATCGCAAACAAGACAGAAAGCTTAGAGGGCAAGAATGGAGTCAAGGAAGGATGTGTCATCACCCTTGCCCTTTTCTCCATCTTCACCACCATCTCCCTTCAACTTGCCAAGAATAAGCTGCCCAAAGGAGTGAACATCGTCTACAGGGTGGACTCAAAACTTTACAACCTTAACCATTGAAATCCAAGAAGTGAACTTTGTGTAAGATACTCCATCGGAGCATCATTGCAGACTCAATGAGATGAATGGCCTCTTCTGTACTAGCAGCCTTAGATGAATCTATAACCTTTCCTGCTGTGAATAGGATCAGAAAATCCTGACAATAACATCCTTTGCACAACACAATGCCACATTGAAATCAAGATGATTGGAAAGTTATTATAGACATTCCTGCCCAATGGGATATTATGGTCCTGCCAGAGTTAGCTGCAATTTAAATGAGACCCCCTCCCCCCAGTCCCCATCCTCCAATGGGCCATATGCTGTAGGCAAGACATAAAATCTTGGTCAATATTTCAACTCATGGCAAAGCTTCACAATTTTCTGTTCCCTTTTCAACTAACAATGTTTGACAGAAAATGGCCTTAACTTTCTCTTGTTACTGTGAGGATACATTCTCTGTTTTGTTCATTGGTGGAGTTCAAGTCTTTCTATTAACTGCACTGCAAAGCTTATTAGCAAGGCTAGTAGATTTTTATTCTTTTCTCAAAGACACACAATGAAAAGTCATACAAGTCTTATGAACTGGATAATGGAACTCACCTTCAAACGGCTTCCAAACACGGAATTTCTTCTATAAGATGTCAGCAATTCTTTTCAGCTGAGCTCCTTATGTTGCAGCTCATTGTACCTGGCCTCCCTGTAGGGTTGCAGAGCAGTGCAATGATGTTAAGAACATTGTATCAAGCCATAGCCTTTGTCTCCTCAAAGTCTTGCTGTTGTCCACCCATTCAATCAGTCTCTTTGTTCCAAACAAAAAAGTCATCCATACTAGTTGACTCAGAAGAAAGGAATTACTGAGCAGAGAAACTGGTAGAATGCCACATTTTGCCTTACTAATAAGCTCTGTGTTGAGGGAATAATGTCCCTGGCAGTGGATCCAAGCCAGAACTTTCTGCATGGGTCTCAAGGCAGTTCTTTAAGATAGACAGCACTCAAACATCAGAAGGGAAATCTACAATTGGCACAAATACAGCATTAGATTGTAATCTTTCTCATGAAGATTTTGACTGATTGAATTGAGGTGAAAGACAATGAACACAGCACTTGAGTCAAGAACAGTTCTTCCCTTCCCTGCCATCAGCCTTTTGAATGGACTTGCCTTATATTACAAGTCATTTTTAAGTTCAGTGTGGTTGGTGCAGGCTTGAGAGGCAGAAGGGCCTGTTACTATGCTGTAGTTTTCTTTGTTCTTTTGCATTACAACTCCACTCACTGGATGAAAGAGCAGCACTCCAAAAGCATGTGATTCCTAATAAACCCAAATGAGTTTAGCCTGAAGACTGCCTATTGTTCCTTCTACTAAGATGATGTGGGTTAGGTTGATTGGCCGTCCTAAATTGACCCTTAGTGTCAGGAGATTAACAAGGTAAATATGTGGGAATGGAGCTTGGGTGGAATTGTAATTGGTGTAGACGAGATGGGCCAAATGACCTCCTACAGCACTGTAGAGATCTTACGATTGATTCTCGACAACCTTCTGCACCCTCTCCTTTCCTTCTCTATGAATGGTATGTTTTGTCAGTATAGCGTGCAACAAACAATACCTTTCATTGTATCCCAATACATGTGACAATAATAAATCAAATCAAAGAAAGTGCCAAAAGGAATTGTTTCATGATGTTTGGGAGCACAAGCAGGGTACATATGTGGGGTCACGGGGATAAGACCTGAGTTGGAGTGTTGTCAGTACAGGCTCGATGGGCTGAGTGTCCTCTTTCAGCACTGTAGGGATTCTATGATCTTGGTACAATTATAGGAGTGGGGATAAGAGATTCACAACATTTACCGTCTTCTCAAAGTTGTGCCTGATATTGTGACCCCAGTGAACACTGCTGCGGGAATTGTCACTGAAGTCATAAAATGTTAAGGCTAATGTGTGCCTCAGCTGTGGTGACATTAAACTTCATCTCAATTATGCTTTACCATCATGGAATGAATTTAAAGGCTCATGAATTTTAACTACTTAAGCAAATCTGTTTTTTGGCCAGAATGTTAGACTTGGCCTCTTTCTTTGAATCACTGAGTGTAGATTCAAACTCCACTCTAGAGAAAATAGAACATATTTGGGCCGGTGTCTGCGGGAGTTTGCGCGTTCTCCCCGTGGTTGTGTGGGTTTTCTCTGGGCACTCCGGTTTCCTCCCACATCCCAAAAATTCGCTCTTAGGCTGACTGGGAAACAAATTGACCCTATATTGAGATTCTTCAATATTAGGAATAATCTAAAATTAGAATAAGAAAATGGAATTGTTACTATAAAGTTATGACAGCGGCACGGGCTCATTGGGCCGAAGGGCCTGTTTCCCGTGCTGTGTTGCTCTTTGAAATCTTTGAAACATAGAACATTACAGCGCAGAACAGGCCCTTCGGCCCTCAATGTTGCGCCGACCAATTAGGAACAAGCAATGACCCTCCAACCTAAATCATTCCCTTTTCGTCCATAAACTTATCTACTAACCTCTTAAACGCCACCAAACTTGGTGCATCTACAACTGCCGCAGGCAGGGCATTCCATACCCTAACCACGGTCTGGGTAAAGAACCTACCTCTGATATCCGTCCTATAACTACCACCCCTTAATTTAAAGCTATGTCCCCTTGTGCTAGCTTTCTCCATCCTAGGAAAAAGGCTATCACTGTCCACCCTATCTAAACCTCTAATCATCTTATATGTTTCAATAAGGTCTCCTCTTAGCCGCCTTCTTTCTAACGAAAACAACCTCAAATCCCTCAGCCTCTCTTCATAAGACCTGTCCTCCATACCAGGCAACATCCTGGTAAACCTCCTCTGTACCCTCTCCAATGCCTCCACATCTTTCTTATAATGTGGGGACCAGAACTGCACACAATACTCCAAGTGCGGCCGCACTAGAGTTTTGTACAGTTGCAACATGACGTTGCGGCTCCGAAATTCAATCCCCCTACCAATAAAAGCTAGGACTCCATATGCCTTCTTAACAACCTTATCGACTTGATTGCCAACTTTCAGGGATCTATGCACATATACACCAAGATCCCTCTGTTCTTCAACACTATTAAGAGTCCTACCATTAGCCCTATACTCTACACATTTGTTATTCCTGCCAAAGTGAATTACCTCACACTTTTCCGCATTAAACTCCATTTGCCACCTCTCGGCCCAACTCTGCAACTTCTCCAAGTCTCTCTGCAAACTAACACCCCTCTTCACTATCTACCACTCCTCCGACTTTGGTGTCATCCGCAAATTTACTAATCCATCCTTCAACACCCTCACCAGATCATTTATAAAAATTACAAACAGCAGGGGCCCCAAAACAGATCCCTGAGGTACACCACTTATAACCGAACTCACGATGAATAACTTCCATCAACCATCACCCTCTGTCTTCTATAAACTAGCCAATTCCTAATCCAATTAGTTAAATCACCCTCAATCCCATACATCTGCATTTTCTGCAGAAGCTTCCATGGGCCACCTTATCGAACGCCTTACTAAAGTCCATATATACCACATCAACTGCCTTACCCTCATCCACCTCTTTGGTCACTTTTTCAAAAAACTCAATCAGGTTGAACATAGAACATAAAACATAGAACACTACAGCACAAACAGGCCCTTCGGCCCACAAGTTGTGCCGAACACATCAAAACCTACCCAGCCATAGACCTATCTATAACCCCCAATCCCATTGGATCCCATATACTCATCCAGAAGTCTTTTAAAAGACCCCAGCGAGTTCGCCTCGACCACCACCGACGGCAGCCGATTCCATTCACTCACCACCCTCTGAGTGAAAAACTTTCCCCTAGCATCCCCTCTGTACTTGCTTCCCTGCACCTTAAATCTGTGCCCTCTCGTCGCGACCATTTCAGCCCTGGGAAATAGTCTCTGAGAGTCCACCCTATCTATTCCTCTCAACATCTTGTAAACCTCTATCAGGTCGCCTCTCAACCTTCGTCTCTCCAGGGAGAACAGTCCCAGCTCCCTCAACCTGTCTTCATAAGGCATGCCTCCCAATCCAGGCAACATCCTTGTAAATCTCCTCTTCACCCTTTCAATAGCTTCCACGTCCTTCCTATAGTGAGGCGACTAGAACTGCGCATAGTACTCCAAGTGTGGTCTGACAAGGGTCCTATAAAGCTGCAGCATTACCTCCTGACTCCTGAACTCAATCCCTCGTTGAATGAAGGCCAGTACACCGTAAGCTTTCTTAACCACATCCTCCACCTGGGAGGCCGATTTGAGAGTCTTATGGACCCGGACCCCAAGATCCCTCTGCTCTTCCACACAGCTAAGACTCCTACCTTTGATAGTGTACTCATTCATCCCGTTGGATCTGCCAAAATGGACCACAACACATTTATCCGCGTTGAAGTCCATCTGCCACTTCTCCGCCCAGTCTTGCATCCTGTCGATGTCATGCTGCAACTTCTGACATCACTCCAGACCATCCACAACACCACCGACCTTCGTGTCATCGGCGAACTTACTCACCCATCCCTCCACTTCCTCATCCAGGTCATTTATGAAAATGACAAACAGCAAGGGTCCTAGAACAGATCCCTGGGGCACTCCACTGGTGACCGACCTCCATGCAGAAAAAGAGCCATCCACAACCACCCTCTGCCTTCTGCAGGCAAGCCAGTTCTGGATCCACAAGGCCAAAGCCCCTTGGATCCCATGGCCTCTCACCTTCTCAAGAAGTCTTGCATGTGGGACCTTGTCAAATGCCTTGCTGAAGTCCATGTACACCACGTCCACTGCTCTTCCTTCGTCAATGTGTTCAGTCACATTTTTGAAGAACTCAATTAAGCTCGTAAGGCACGACCTGCCTTTTACAAAACCATGCTGACTATTTCTAATCAACCTAAACTTCTCCAAATGCTCGTAAATCTTGTCCCTCAGAAGCCTCTCCATCAGCTTACCAACCACTGAGGTCAGACTCACCGGATGGTAATTTCCAGGACTATCCCTGTTCCCTTTCTTGAAAATAGGGACTACATCCGCAATCCTCCAATCCTCTGGAACCCCTCCTGTCTCCATCGATGATGCAAAGATCATTGCCAGGGGCTCTGCAATGACATCCCTCACCTCCCACAATAACCTGGGGTACATCCCATCTGGTCCCGGAGACTTGTCTATCTTGATAGCATTTAAAAGTTCTAACACATCCGCTTCCTTAATATCTACATACTCAATCTTTTCAGTCTGCCGCAAACTTGTAGTGCATCCTCCCAGATCACTTTCCACCGTGAATACTGAGGCAAAGTACTCATTAAGCACCTCTGCCATTTCTTCCGGTTCCATACAGACTTTTCCCCCTTCACCTTTTATAGGTCCTATCCCTTCTCTTCTCATCCTTTTACTTTTCACATATTTGTAGAAGGCCTTGGGATTCTCCTTAATCCTACCAGCCAAGGCCTTCTCATGACCCCTTCTGGCTCTCCTAATTTCCTTTTTAAGCTCTCTTCTATAAGCCTTATACTTCTCTAGATCCCCAACATCTCCTAGCTCTTTGAACCTTTTATACACCTTTCTTTTCTTCCTGACTATGTTCACCACAGCCTTCGTGCACCACGGTTCCCGCGTCCTACCAAAACCTCCTTGTCTCACCAGAACGTTGTCGTGCAGAGCTCCAGACAAGCATTCCTTGAATATCCGCCACCTTCCTTCTGTGCTTTTCCCCAAGAACACCTCCTTCCAGTTTATTCACCCCAACATCTGCCTGATGTCTTCATATTTCCCCTTATTCCAGACAAACACCTTCCTAGCCTGCCTGATCCTATCCTTTTCCAATGCAAGGGTGAAGGAGATAGAATTATGATCTCCATCCCCAAGATGCTCTCCTACTGAGAGATCCATCACCTGTCCTGGTTCATTAGCTAGTACCAGGTCCAGTACAGCCTCTCCTCTTGTAGGCTTGTCCACGTGCTGTGTCAGGAAACCCTCCTGAACACACCTAACAAACTCCTCCCCATCCAAACCCCTTACCCTTGGGATATTCCAGTCGATGTTTGGGAAATTGAAGTCTCCCATCACAACAACTCTGTTATTTCTACATCTCTCCAGTATCTGTTTCCCTATCTGCACCTCAACTTCCCTGTCACTATTGGGCGGCCTATAGAATACACCCAGCAACGTCACCGACCCTTTGCTATTCCTAACTTCCACCCACAGAGACTCCGTAGACATTCCCTCCTCGGTATCCACCTTCTCTGCAGCCATGACACTGTCCCTGATCAACAGTGCCACTCCACCACCTCTTTTGCCTCCCTCCCTGTCCTTCCTGAAGGATCTGAATCTCGGGACCTGTAGTACCCAGTCCTGTCCCTGAGATATCCAAGTCTCTGTAATGGCCACCACATCACAATTCCAAGCAGCAATCCACGCCCTAAGTTCATCCACCTTATTTACTACACTCCTGGCATTAAAATAGACACAGCTCAGTCCCTCAGACTGGACATTTCCCTTCTCCCCCACTCGTCTAACCTGCCTCTCATCCTTCCTAGAGTCCTTCCCTACCTGGGAGCTAACTTCCTTGCTCCCAGTCTCCACATCACTATTCCCTCCCCCTAACCTTTCTAGTTTAAAGTTTTAAGTAGGTAGGTTAAGTACCTACCTACCTTACTAGATAGGTAGTAAGGCACGACCTACCCTTTACAAAACCATGCTGACTATCCCCAATCAATTCATTTCTCTCTAAATAACTATAAATCCTATCCCTAATAATTCTCTCCAATACTTTGCCCACAACAGAAGTAAGACTCACCAGTCTATAATTCCCCGGAAAGTCTCTATTCCCCTTCTTGAACAATGGGACCACATTCGCTATCCTCCAGTCTTCGGACTACATTCGCTATCCTCCAGCCATGGGACAGTTAAATCAGAAATATAGCTCAGTGCAGTACTGAGCGGGTGTTGCATTAACAGAGGTGTGCAGAGGAAAGGTGGGGACTCACTGACCCAGTATTGTTTCTTGTGCGCTACACAGATAAAGCATACCGTTCATAGAGAATGAAAGGAGCAAGTGCAGAATGTAGCGTTACTACTAGGGTGTAGAGGAAGATCAACTCAGTGCAAGGTAGGTCCATTCAAAAATCTGACGGCAACAGGGAAGAAGCTGTTCTTGAGTTGGTTGGTATGTGACATCAGAGTTTGGTATCTTGTTCCTGACAGAAGAAAGTATAAGAAAGAATGTCTGGGGTGCGTAGGGTCCTTAATTATGCTGGCTGCTTTGCCAAGGCAGCGGGAAGTATAGACCGAGTCAATGGACGGGAGGCTGTTTTGCAGGATGGGTTAGGCTACATTCAGGACATTTTGTAGTTCCTTGTGGTCTTGGGCAGAGCAGGAGCCATACCAAGCTGTGATACAACCAGAAAGAATGCTTTCTATGGTGTATCTGCGGTGAGAGTTGTATCTTTCCTGTTGAATGAGGTGTCGGGGCTAAAATGGGATTCCCAATAAGTGTCAAACTTGTCTCTATTCTCCTGGCCCGTCCATAATCAGTTTCCCACCGAGACCAGGAAAAGGTTTGAGACAGTTTCCTGACCCTCAGGAATATGTATGGGGCCACACTGCCACGCATTTCTGCCATTCCGAAACTGAAAAGAATTTCATCTTTCCTGCCATCCTTTCCTCCTGCTCAAAGCAGAGACAAGATTGCACGATTTTAAGTAAATAATCTTTCATTGCAGTGTTAATATAAGTATATTTGTGATACTAATAGTTAAATGCACTGTGGCACAGTGGTTAGCACTGCTACCTCACAGAACCAGGGACCCGAGTTCAATTCCAGCCTCGGGTGACTGCGTGTAGTTTGCGTGTTCTCCTCATGTATGTTTGGTTTTCCTCAGGGTGCTCCAGTTTCCTCTCACAGTGTAAAAGACATGTGGGTTAGTTTGCTTGGCTATTCTAAATTGCTCCTTGGAGTCAGGAGAATTAGGACTGTGAATAACTGTGGTTTCAGAATGGAACCTGGGTGGGATTGTGATTGATGCAGGCTCAGATGGGCCAAATGGCCTCCTTCTGCACTGTAGATTCTACGATTCAATGAAAGATACAACTCTCACCACAGATGCACCATAGAAAACATTCTTTCTAGTTGTATCACAGCTTGGTATGGCTCCTGCTCTGCCTGAGACCACAAGGAACTACAAAATGTCCTCAACGTAGCCTAACCCATCCCGCAAAACAGCCTCCCATCCATTGACTCTGTGTACACTTCCGCTGCCTTGGCAAAGCAGCCAGCATAATTAAGGACCCCACGCACCCCGGACATTCTTTCCTCCACTTTCTTCTGTCAGGAGCAAGATACCAAAGTCTGAGGTCACGTACCAACCAACTCAAGAACAGCTTCTTCCCTGCTGCCATCAGATTTTTGAATGGACCTACCTTGCACTGAGTTGATCTTTCTCTACACCCTAGCTATGACTGTAACGCTACATTCTGCACTTGCTCATTTCCTTCTCTGTGAACAGTATGCTTTGTCTGTATAGCGCACAAGAAACAATACTTTTCACTAAATGCTAATATGTGACAGTCATAAATCAAATCAAAGCAAAGCAAATGAAAAGGTGGGTGAAGACTGGAGGAGAAGCAGAAATAAGCAAACTTATGGAAATGGCCGCAGCCTTAATTTTTTGAGAGGAAATCAGATTCTCCGGAAGGGTCCATCAGCTGAACAAAAAGCACTGGGGCAGCAATCACAATAATTATCTTGGAATCAGCTGCACCAAATAAAACATCGGAAGTATTCTGCTCATCACACATAGCAAGGAGTCACACCAGCAGGCATTGAATAGAATATATTCCCAGGTAACACTTTTACTTGTCAAAGTGGCTTCTTTGATAATAAAGCTGGTTTCCGTGTGTTTGTCAACACGTAGTATTTCCAAGGCTGCATCACCACCAGTGATGAGGGACAACTTAAAATTTCCCTTTTCTGGGAGAGAAGTAGAATTTTCTTGGCCATCGCAGAAATGAAGATGTCTTTCCGAGAATTACAACGTCAACTCAACACGCTCCAAGAAATCAGTCTGCTTCATAGAATCCCTGCAGTGCAGAAGGAGGCCATTCAGCCCATCGAGTCTGCACCAACCACAATCCTACCCGGGCCCTATTCCTGCAACCGCATGCATTTACCTTACTAATCCCCCTGACACTAAGTGTCAATTCCACCTAACCTGCACATCTTTGGAGTGTGGGAGAAAACTGGAGCGCCCAGAGGAAACCCATGCAGACACAGGGAGAATGTGCAAACTTCACACAGACAGTGACCCAAGCCAGGAATTGAACCCAAGTCCCTGGCACCGTAAGACAATAGTGCTGATCAGTGTGCAAGCGTACTGTCCGTTGGAGATCATATAATGTGAAAGGTGGAATTGTACAGTAGTGCAGCATCAGGTGCTATGACAGGGGGAGAGAATTGGACTCCATCATCTCCAATCTCCTGGCCCCTCAAGAAATGTGCAGTTGCAAGCAACCAGAGGTGAATTGAGGAGAATCTGTTTTTACACATTAGGTTGTTGCTTTGTAGAATCTCCTGACTGAACAAAATGGAGGAAACACCTCATTAATATTTGAGGGGTTGTAAATATTGGAAAAGTTCCAGGGAAAGTACAGAGTTGGAATTAATTGGACAATCATATTTAAAGCTCTGATGCATGCATAATAGGCTGAAATTATCTTTATTCATTCTTGGGATCTGGGTGTCACTGGCTGGCCAGCAATTATGGCCCATCCCTGGTTGCCCAAAAGCAATTAAGAGTCAACCACATTTCTGTGGCTCTGGAGTCACATTTCAGCCAGATCACATAAGGATGGCAGATTTCCTTCTCTAAACAACACTAGCAAACTAGGTGGATTTTTCCAACAATCGATTTACGGTCACCAGTAGATTTTTAATTCCAGATTTTTTTTTCCATTGAATTCAAATTCTGTTATCTGTCATGGTGGGATTCGAACCCAGGTTCCCAGAACATTAGTTGAGTTTCTAGATTAACAATCCAGCGACAATACCACAAGGCCATTGTCTCCCCTTGAAAGGCTTCATTCTGCACTGTCTGACTCGATGGGTGGACTTTGCCCAAAAAATGGCAAAGTATCTGGTTCGGACTGAAAACTGTGTGTTTCCCCTCTGTGAAACGGGCAGGTTTTCCGCCCAGGTCCTCCCACACTTTGCCACATTCATGGGGAGGGGGAGCAGTTTTTGCAGTGTCATTATGAGAGGTGGTGTTAAAGATGCCAGCAAATCTATCTCCATGGACCTCCCTTTTTCTTGGTCTCATTTAAACTGGAATGCTTGGAAGGTGTTTAAATTAAAAGCCGTGTGATATTACTTTTCTACACATTATATGTTGCTGAAGTCTTTATTGAAAATGAAAGGGATTGCTTTCTTATACTCATTGACAGATCTGAAGCGCTTCCCGTAAATAATTGCTTTTTTGCAGTGCAGTGACTATTATTACACAATAATTCTCCACCAAACATGTCCCACAAAGAGCAATGAGATAAATGATGTTAACATCTATAGATATATATATATTTTTGATGGTGCTAGTGTTAGAGGAAAACTCTAACTCCATCAAAAATCACCACCAAAGTCCTGAATGAACTGCCTGCAAAATTGATAGCAGCTATCTCGACGATTTAAAAGATAGTTGGATGTATTCTTGAAATGGAAAATCCTGCATAGTTGTAGAGAAAGAATGGCAGGGAGTGGGTGTTAGTTGAATACATAAAAACATGGAAAAAAGAAGCAGGAGTAGGTCATTCAGCCCCTCGATCCTGCTCTGCCATTCATTATGATCATGGCAGTTCGTCAAATTCAATATTCTGATCTGCCTTCCCCCAGTATCCCTTGACCCCTCAAGTCCTAAGAGTTATATCTAATTTCTTCTTAATAAGAAGTGTCACAACATCAGGTTAAAGTCTAACAGGTTTATTTGGAATCACGAGCTTTTGGAACAGCTCAAAAACACGGCATATATGTTTGCAAACCCAATTCTCGACTCAATGAAAGCTTGTGATTCCAAACCTGTTGGATTTTAATCAAATGTTGTTAGATTTCTCATTGTACCCACCCCAGTCCAATACCGGCATCTGCATATCATAATTTCTTCCTGAAATCACACAATGATTTGGTTTCAACTAAATTCTGTGGGAGGAAATTGCACATATTTACCAACTTCTGGATGAAGGAATTTCTCCTCATTTCAGCCCTAGAACATTTACCCTTTATCCTCAAACTGTGAACCCCTGGTTCTGCATTTCCCCAACATCGGGAACATTCTTTCTGAATTTATCCTGTCTAAACCTTCTGGACGTTTCGGTGAGATTCCCTCTCAGTCTTCCAAATGCCAATGAACATAAGCCTAAGCAACTGGAGAATTGATGGGCTGAATGGCTTCATTCTGTGGCACAACTGATCATTTTTGAATGGTGCTGTAGGACCTTTAACACCTATATAGCAGGATTTCGTGGAGGATGAGGGAACAGCCCTGGTTTGCCATGTATGAAGGGAAGGATCTTGTTATCAAATTTATTAGCATGGGGAGTAACAACTAATTAAGTAAATGGGAAGGATAGCAAATACAAAAGAGAATGGTTGGGTTCCCTGCAACCTATTGCCTGAAGCTAGTGCTTTTGTTTAAGCCTTTTAACAATTAGTTGTGTAATAATGACAGCAAAGCACAGTTTGAAGGCTGCCAAATCCAGCAACCAAATCAGAAGACGGTGTAAGTGCCCCCATGTAACTGTTGTCGCATCTCAAATCTCATCCGTGTAAATATTTATTCAGGTAATAGCCACAGCTTCATGCTGAGCACCAACTTGCTCACAACCAGAGCTCAGTCTTTTTATCGGCTGTCATTTCAACTGCAGCACTTAAAGTCTTTACTTGGGACTGTCTTCTGCGATGCTTTGATTCTGCCGTTTTGCCGAGTTCCCCCACACTAAGGCTGGCAGGACGTCTTTGATGAGATGAATGAAATTCAAAACCCTTTTAAACTTTCATAAAAATGAGTTGTCCTGTCTGAATTGTGCAGTGTAAATACTGCAGCAAATTGGGAATTCTGCGTTGAAAAATTAATGATCTCATAATTTGAGTTAGACAACTCTGAATTAACGGTAATACAAATGAGTTAAATTTGCAAGCGGTCCCCAGACTCAAAGGGGTAGTGGAAGACAGGTTAAAAGTTTTGCACGGAGGAAGATAAGAGACATTCTTCACCCAGGGGGGAAATAAACTGGCAACCATCGGTAAAGTGTTGAATTGAATTGAATTGATTTATTATTGTCACGTGCACTGGATTGCGGTGGAAAGTATTCTTTCTTATGAGCTATTACAGATAAAACCCACCATTCATAGAATTCATAGGGGAGAAGGAAAGGACAGGATGCAGAATATAGTGTTACATCCATACCTAGGGTGTAGAGAAAGATCAATTTGACATAAGGTAGGTCAGTTCAAAAGTATGGTGGCAGTAGGGAAGAAGCTGTTCTTGTGTCGGTTGCTATGTGATTTCAGAATGTTGTATCTTTCTCTCAATAGTTTTGTAGTCTCGGAATGTTGTATCTTTCTCTCAATGGAAGAAGATGGAAGAGAGTATGTCAGGGGTGCATGGGATCCTTGATTATGCTGGCTGCTTTCCTGATGCAGGAGGAAGTGTATATAGAGTCCATGAATGGGAGGCTGGTTTCTGTGATGGACTGTGCTTCTTTCACAACGCTTCGTAGTCTTTTTGTTGTCTTGGACAAAGCAGGGGCCATTCCAAGCTTTGACACAACCAGGAAGAATGCTTTCTATTGTGTATCTGTAGAAGTTGGTGAGAGTTGTAGTGGACATGCCAAATTTCCATAGTCTTCTGAGAAAGTAGAAGCATTGATGGACTTTCTTAACTATAGTGTTGGCCTGGGGAGACCAGGATAGGGTGTTGGTGATCGGGACATCTAAATCTTGAAGTTCTTAACCATTTCTACTTCATCCCCATTGACGTAGACATGGGCATGTTCTCTACTACGCTTCCTGAAGTCGATGACAATCTCCTTCATTTTGTTGACATTGAGGGAGAGATTATTGTTCACCAGATTCTTTATCTCATTCCTGTACTCTGTCTCATCATTGTCTGAGATCCAACCCACAACTGTCACCAGCAAACTTAAAAATTGAGTTGGAGAGGAATATGGCCACACAGATGGAGGTGTACGGGGGTGGGGCATAGTAAAGAGGCTGAGGACACAGCTGAGCACAGCACGAGTGTTTTAAAAAATGCAAAATGATTTAATAAAGGCAAGAAAATAAAGTACATGGGAACAGAAAGCAAGAATGCATTTCACTAATTCCTCACTCTTAAAGCGAACAATCAAAGTGACAATTGATATCCACTAATCCATTTCTCTTTCTTCAGGTCATGAGCTGGTGATGTTCATTCCCTCTACTCTATTCTGTGTTCCCCACTGCACACAGCCTTTCATGATATCAGCAGCTGAATAAATGAACAATTAATCACACTCTCTGCTCATTTATTTTGATGTTGTTGGCATCAGTCGCAGCAATATTTTGATATCTTTGTGTTTATGTCTGTTGGATTCCACCAGTGTTTGCTTTGACCGCAATTTAAAAAGGAGAAAGATTGCTCAAGCATTGGTACTTATGCAATATGTATATTTCCCTTTAATGATTTATACCAAAATGCAATTGCATTAAATACTTACACAACCAGTGAAGTCATTAGTGAGGATATATTTTTAAATTCTAGCACTGAAAATTGGCATTCACAGGATTTTATTGCAAAGAGCAGATAAGTCTATCAAAGCCTTTTTTGGGCAAAGATATGGGTAGAGTGAGACTGTTGCGTATCTTATAAGCTTATGTTTATTTTAATAAACAATGAAAGGTGATTTATTTTGGGAAGCTCAGGTTATCTGAACTATGTAAGTATCCAATCTGTGCTTACACAGCGGGGGTCTCAAATGAGGCAAGAATTTTGGAGATGGTCAAAGACTAAGGGAAGTCTGCTACACCTGTCAATGTCTGGCTTATCCATTCGACGAAGCAACTTTGCATTGCCTTCTTCCCAAGCTTTGATAATTCTAACTCCCGGGGGAAGGCTGCAGTGGTGGAGAAGCAAGAAAAACAGACATCCAGTTTCACTAAACTGCCAATTCCAAAAGACAATGAGGAGAGGGGGGGGGGGCGGGGGGGGGGGGGGGAGCACAGAAAACTGTATTGTAGATGTTCATCTGGGAAATAGATTACAGCTGGCTTCATAAATACCACCCAACTTACCTTCCCATTGAAGTAAATGGAATATTTTGATTTGATTTGATTTGATCTGTTACTGTCAAATATATTAACATACAGGGAAAAGTATTGTTTCTTGAGTGCTATACAGACAAAGTATACCATTCATAGACAAGGAGGCGAGAGAGTTCAGAATGTTGTGTTACAGTCATAGCTAGGGTGTAGAGAAAGATCAATTTAGTGCAAGATAAATCCACTCAAAAGTCTGACAGAAGCAGCGAAGAAGCTGTTCTTGAGTCGGTTGGTACGCGATCTCAGACTTCTGTATTTTTTTCCTGACAGAAGAAGGTGGAAGAGAGAATGTCTGGGGTGCGTGGGGTCCTTAATTATGCTGGTTGCTTTGCCAAGGCAGCAGCAAATGTAGACAGAATCAATGGATGAAAGGCTGGTTTGTGTGATGGATTGGGCTACATTCATAACCTTTTGTAGTTCCTTGCAGTCTTGTGCAGAGCAGGAGCCCAGACCAAGCTGTGATACAACCAGAAAGAATGCTTTCGATGGTGCATCTGTAAAAGATGGTGAGAGTTGTAGCTGACATGCCAAATTTCATCGAACATAGAACTCAGAACAGTACAGCACAATACAGTACAGCTCTCAATGTTGTGCCGAGCTATGTCTAAACCCAAGATCAATCTATCCCACTCCTTATAATTCTAGTGTGCTCCATGTGCCTATCCAATAACCGCTTGAAAGTCCCTAAAGCGTCCACCTCCACGATCACAGCAGGCAGTGTATTCCACACCTCAAACACTGTCTGAGTAAAGAACCTATCCCGGACATTCCTCCTATATCTCCCACCATGAACCTTATAGTTATGCCCCCTAGTAACAGTTACATCCACCCGAGCAAATAGTCTCTGCACACCCATTCTATCTATCCCCCTCATCATCTTATAAACCTCTATTAAGTTGCCTCTCATCCTCCTCTGCTCTAAAGAGAAAAGCCCCAGCTCCCTCAACCTTTCTTCATAAGACCTACCTCCAAACCAGACAGCATCTTGGCAAATCTCCTTTGCACTCTCTCCAATGTGTCCACATCCTTCTTATAGTGAGGTGACCAGAACTGAGCCCAATATTCCAAATGTGGTTGTATCAATGTCCAATATAGTTGCAGCATAACCCCACAGTTCTTAAACTCAAATCCCCTATTAATAAATGCTAACACACTATAAGCCTCATTCATGGTTCTATCCATTTGACTGGGAACTTTCAGAGATCTGTGGATATGAACCCCAAGATCTCTCTGTTCCTCCACATTCCTCAGAACCCTGCCATTGACCCTGTAATCCACATTCAAGTTAGTTCTATCAAAATGAATCACTTTGCACTCATCAGGGTTAAAATCTATCTGCCACTTTTTGGCACAGCTCTGCATCCTATCAATATTTTTTTGACATTGATAGGATGTCAAATCAAAGAGCTCTCTTCCTCCTCCACTATTCCATCTATCTTAGTGTCATCAGCAAATTTACTAACCCATCCTTCATCCCCCAAATCTTTTAAGTCATTGATAAAAATCTCAAATAGCAGAAGACCCAGCCCTGATCCCTGTGGTACACCACTGGTAACTGGCCTCCAGTCTGAAATTTTACCACCACCCTCAGTCTTCTATGAGACAACCAGTTACTTATCCAGTCGGTCAAATTTCCTTCTATCCCACACCTTTTTACCTTCTTCATGAGTCTATCATGGGAAACCTTATCAAACGCCTTATCAAAATCCATGTATTCGACATCAACTGCTCGACCTTCATCTGCAAACTTAGTTATCTCCTCAAAGAATTCAATTAAATTTGTGAGGTAAGACTTAACCCTCATGAAACCATGCTGACTATCATGGATTAAATCGCATCTTTCTATATGGTCATAAATTCTATCTCTCAGAACCCTTTCCATTAACTTACCGAACACTGAAGTAAGACTAACTGGCCTATAATTACCAGGGTTATTCCTATTTCCTTTCTTGAAGACAGGAACAACATTTTCCATTCTCCAGCCCTCTGGCACAATCCTCATGGACAATGAGGACCAAAGATTCAAGCTAAAGGCTCCACAATCTCATCTCTTGCCTCTCAACGTATTCTAGGATGTATCCCATCTGGCCCAGGGAACTTATCGACCTTCAGGTTTCTCAAAATTGTTAATACATCTTCCCTCAGAACATCTACTTCCTCCAGCCTATCAGCCTGTCTCCTTAGTGAACACTGGCCCCTCTCCTTAATGAACACTGGAGGAAAGTTTTCATTTACTATCTTACCTATTTCTTCGGACTCCATGCATAAGTTCCCACTACTGTCCTTGACTAGGCCTAACCTCACCCTGGTCATTGTTTTATTTCTCACATAAGAGTTAAAAGCCTTGGGGTTTTCTTTTACCCGACCCGCCAAGGACATTTCATGCCCCATCCTAGCTCTCCTAAGCCTTTTCTTTAACTCATTCCTAGCTACCATGTAATTCTCAAGCGACCTAACTGAGCTCTGCTTTTTCATCCTTACATAGGCTCCCTATATCACCTTAATAAGACATTCAACCTCCTTTGTGAACCATGGTTCCCTCACTCGGCCATTTCCTCCCAACCTGACAGGGACACACCTATCAAAGACATGCAGTATTTGTTCCTTTCAAAAGTTCCACTTTTCATTTGTGCCTGTACCTGCCAGTTTCTGTTCCCATCTTATGCTCCCTAATTCTTGCCAAATCGCACCATAATTAACCCTACCCCAATTATAAACCTTGCCTTGCCGTGTGACCTTATCCTTCTCCATTGCAATAATGAAGGACTCTGAATTATGGTCATTATCTCCAAAGTGCTGTCCCAGAAACAAATCTAACACTTGGCCTGGTTCATCCCTCAGTACCAAGTCCAATGTGGTCCCACCTCTTGTCGGCTTATCCACATATTGTGTCAGGAAACCATCCTGCACACACTGTACAAAAAGTCACCCATCCAAATTATTCAACCTATAAAGGTTCTAATCAATATTTGGAAAGTTAAAGTCACCCATGATAACTATCCTGTGACTTCCACATCTATCCATAATCTGCTTTGCCATTTCCTCCTCCACATCCCTATTATTATTTAGGGGCCTATAGAAAACTCCTCACAATGTGACCAATCCTTTCCTATTTCTAACTTCAGCCCATATTACCTCAGTAGGCAGATCCTCTTCAAAATAACTTTCAGCAGCTATTAAACTATCCTTGATTAATAATGCTACTCCCCCACTTCTTTTACCTCTTTCCCTACTCTTACTGAAATATCTATACCCCAGAACTGCCAACAACCATTCCTATCCCTATTCTAATCATGTCTCTGTAATGGCCACAATATCATATCCCCCAAGTACCAATCCACGCTCCAAGTTCACCTACCTTATTCCTGATGCTCCTTGTATTGAAATAGATATACTTCAACACACCGTCCTGTGTGCGCCTGTACACTCCTGCAACCTCGATACCTTCCTCAGTACCTCACGACCCTCAACACTGGCTTTTGGACTACATTTTATTTTCTCATCCCCCTGACAAATTAGCTTAAACCTCCCCAAAAAGCCGATGCAAGTATCCCTCCCAGGATATTAGTTCCCCTCTGGTTCAGGTGCAAACCATCCTATTTGTATAGATCCCGCCTTCCCCAGAATGTGATCCAATTATCCAAGTAAATGAAGCCCTCTCTCCTATGCCATTCATTGTTAATCTGCACTCTCACCCATATCCTCAATTTACTAGCATGTGCCACCGTCAACAAACCAGAAATGACAACATGCTTTGTCCTAGCTTTCAGCTTCCAGTCTAGCTCCCTACATTCCTGTTTTAAATCTTCATCCCTTCTTCTACCTAGGTACCAATATGCACCAAAACCTGTGACTGATCCCCCTCCCCCTTAAGGATCTTAAAAACGCGGCCCGAGACATCACGGACTCTTGCCCCGGGAGGCAACATACCATCTGTGAGTCTATTTCAGTAGTCTTCTGAGAAAGTAGAGGCGTTGGGAAGCTTTCTTAACTATAGTGTCAGCATGGGGGAACCTGGACAAGTTGTCAGTGATCTCAACACTCAAAATCTTGAAGCTCTTGACCCTTTCTACTTTGTCCCCGTTGATGTGGATAGGGGCATCCTCAGCCTCTTTGCGTTTCCTGAAGTTGATGACAATCTCCTTTGTTTTGTTGACATTGACAGACAGATTATTGTTGCTGCACCAGTTCACCAGATTATCTCATTTCTGTACTCAGTCTCATCATTGTTTGAGGTCTGACCCACTACGGTGATATCATCAGCAAACTTGAAAATTGAGTTGGCGGGGAAGTTGGCTTCACAGTCATAGGTGTTTAAGGAGTACAGTAGGGGACTGAGAACACAATCTTGTGGGGCACTGGTGTTGAGGATGATCATGGAGGAGGTGTTTGGCAGGATATGTGAAGGGTAACTGACCCGCTGCATACTACTTCCCAGCTTCCCAGGTTCATAGCTCCTTGAATGTGGAACCATAAATGGACAGAGTGGTGTTGAAGGCACTCAGCATGTTTGGTTTCATTGGTCAGGACTTTGAATACAGAAACTGTACAAGACATTGGTAAGGCCACACTTGGAATACTATGTACAGTTCTGGCCTTCCTTTTATAGAAAATATATTATTAAATGAGAAAAAAATGCAGAAGAGATTTACTAGGATACTACCGGGACTTGATGGTTTGAGTTATAAGGTGAGGCTGGATAGACTGAGACTTTTTTCTCTGAAGTGCAGGATGGGAGGGATGATCTGAAAGTGGTCTATAAAATAATAAGGGCATAGATCAGCTAGATAGTCAATATCATTTCCCAAACGTTGGGGAATCTAAAATTAGAGGGCATAGGTTTAAGGTGAGAAGAAAGATGTCCAGGAGGCAATGTTTTCACACAGAGGATGGTGAGTGTCTAGAACAAGCTGCCAGAGGAGGTAGTAGATGCGGGTACAATTTTATCTTTTAAAAAGCATTTAGACAGTTATATGAGTAAATGGCTATAGAGAGATATGGGCCAAATGTGGGTAATTGGGATTAGCTTAAAAAGAGTTAAAAAAAAAGATGGAATGGACAAGTTGGGCCAAAGGATCTGTTTCCATGCTGTAAAATTCTGTGACTCTAACTCTCCCAGAGGTGAAAATCGAGCCACATAGTTAGTCACTGTACCTCAATAGAAAATTTAAATGAAGAACACTCACTTCCTGATGTGCTCCAATGTCTTCATTCCTCAACAGGAAGTCTCACACCACCAAGTTAAATTTCAACAGGTTTGTTTGGGCTCATGAGCTTTCCGAGCGCTGCTCCTCTCTCAGCTGTGTGCCGAACCCAGTCCCAAAGCCGGCATCTCCCCATCATTCATTGCTCAAGAGCTTCGAATTTCTCTTCTTAAACTGACAATACAGTCACGTTGACCACATTTATTTCATTTCAGAGAATGGCAAGTGCCTCAGAGCAACGACATCTTGACAGATAAGCTCTCTCTGTTTCGAAGACTCTGTCCAAAGCTATCACTGTCTATTCGGAATGTCTTATTCAAGCCTATCATGTTCATCACCCTGATGGTCAGCATTCCTGTTTGCTGTCATTTTAGTGCGATGGATTGCCACCAGCATTGAAACCATGGGAAAATCCACAGGGAGCCTGTCCTTGTAATATGGAGGTCAAAATTTATTCAGTGTCATTGTTATTGGCCTTTGACCCTTCTTCAGAGCCTCAGGATAAATCATCAGCTAATGGAGACAAAACTGCATCAAAAATTCCCCAATTTTTATTTTATTCATTCTCGGGACATGGGCGTCGCTGGCTGGCCAGCATTTATTGTCCACGCTTTGTTGCCTGAGGGCAGCTGAGACCCAACCACATTGCTGTGGCTCTGGAGTCACATGTAGGCTAGACCAGGTAAGGATGGCAGATTTCCTTCCCTAAAAGACATGAGTGAACCAGATGGGTTGTTCTGACAATTGACAATGGTTTCATGGTCATCAGTAGATTCTTAATTTCATATCTTTCTTATTGAATTCAAATTCCACCATCTGCCGTGATGGGATTTGAACCCGGGTCCCCAGAACATTAGCTGAGTTTCTAGATGAATAATCTAGCAATAATACCATTAAGCCATCATCTTCCAAATGTAAATACATCAAATATTTATACACTTGAAGTGAAAAACTCATTGTTTTATATTTCATTTACTTGGCAATACTTCATAGGATCTTACTTACCTCTCTTATAGCTATCTCAATGACTTCCTGCTTTTCCTTAATTGCTACTTTGAATGAACATTCATGTGTGGAATAGTGGAGCCTCAAGTTACCTGGCCCTTTATCCAAAGCTTAGTGCTGTACTATATTAGATTACATGTGCCCATTCACAAATTTCCTTTTGTAGTCTTCTCTTTTCCTTGATGTTAACCCACACCAATATTTTCACTTCACTGGGAACTTTAATAATCCCATTGACGCCCTGTTCAGGTTTCCCATTGAAAATATTTTCCCGCAAAGGATCGTGGACAGAGCTCTGGGATCACCACTTGAGGTTGTGCTCCCAGACAGAGGACAGTTTATTTATTGGTGTCACAAGTAGGCTTACACTAACTCTGCAATGAAGTGACTGTGAAAGCCTCTAGCCGCCACACTCCTGTTCGAGTACACTGGGGGAGAATTTAGTATGGCTGATCTATCTAATCAACATTTCTTTTGAAGGAAACCAGACCCTTGGAGGAAAGACAAGCAAACACGGGGAGAATGTGCAGACTCTGCACAGACAGTGACACAAGCCGATAATCGAACCGCAGTCCCTGGCACTGCTAACCACTGTGCCATTGTGCCTCAGGTCAAAAGAGACTGGAGTCCTGGTATGTAGATCATTAAAATGTCATGACTACATACAAAGAAAAAAATCCAGAAGGGAAATGGAACAATAGACTTCATTTGTAGAATACGAGAATAGAGGGAGGTAGAAGCCTATTTTCTTTATTATTTACAGGGTGTGGGTTTCTCTGTGTAGGCCAGTATTTATTGCCCATCCCAATCACCGTACTTAATGCCTTACATGCTGATTAGGTAGATGGGCCATGCTAAATTCTCCCTCAGTATACTACAACAGGAGTGTGGCAGCTACAGGATTTTCACAATAACTTCATTGCAGCGTTAGTGTAAACCTACTTGTGACACTAATAAATAAACTTTAAGTAGGTGGTGGTGAGCTACTGCCTTGAATCACTGCAGTCCCTGAAGGGTAGGTATACCCACATTCCTGTTAGAGTGCTAACCACTGTGCCAATGTGCCACCCACTGCTCTTTTCCCATTTGATTTTAATGGCCAGGATTCTGACCCAACAACAGTGAAGGAACAATATTATATTTCCAGATCAGGATGGTGAGTGATTTGGAAGGGAACTCCCAGCTGGAGATGTTCCAAGTATCTGCTAAATTTTAAAGTTTATTTGTTAGTGTCACAAGTAGGTTTACGTTAACACGGCAATGAAGTTACTGTGAAAATTCCCAGCTCGCTATACTCTGGTACCTGATTGGGTAAACTGAAGGAGAATTTAGCATGGCCGATGCAGTTAACCAGCATGTCTTTCAGACTGTGGGAGGAAACTGGAGGAAACCCATGCAGACACGGGGAGAATGTGTAGAGTCTGCACAGACGGTAATCCAAGCCGGAATTGAACCAAGTTCCCTGGTGCTGTAAGGCAACAGTGCTAACCATTGTGCCAACATGCCATCCATTGCTATTGCCTATGTAAACAGTAGTGACCATAAGTTTAGAGGATGTTGCCTAAGGAGCTAGTCGAGTCTTGAACATCAGTAAAGTGATGGAAGAGGTCATCAGCAACACTATTAAACAGCATTTATTCAGCAATAACCTTCTTGGAGATGCTCAGTTTATATTCTGCCAGTGTTATTCATCTCTTGGCCTCATTACAGCCTTAGTTCAAACAAAGAAGGAATGATGTCAGGACTCCAGGGGCTAAATTGCACATGGCCTTACACAAAGTAAAGTTGTTTTTCTTGGAATTTAAAATGTCACGGGGTGCCTTTATCAAAGTTTTCAAGGTATCAAGTGGGAATGCTGGAAAATGTTGCTCAAGGCAAAATACTGTGGGTGCTGGAATCCAAAACAAAAACAGAAAATGCTGGAAAATCTCTGCAGGTCTGACAGCACCTGTGATGAGAGAATGGAGCCAATGTTTGGAATCTCGATGACCTCTCCTGAGGGTCAGCTAGATTCGAAACATTGGCTCTATTCCCTCTCCACAGACACTGTCAGGTCTGCTGAAATTTTCCAGCATTTCCCATAAACAATATTGCTGCTGTTTGGGGAGTTCTCAGATGACAGGTTAGTATCAGAAAATTAGAGCGAGATATCTCAAAATTACAATTGAGAAACACCTCTTAAGAAGACGTCGTCTACATGGATTTCAGTAAGGCGTTTGACAAGGTTCCTCATGGTAGGCTGATAGAGAAGGTGAAGGCGCATGGGATACAGGGTCGGGTATGTAGATGGGTTGAGAACTGGCTCGGGAGGAGGAGACAGAGGGTAGTAGTGGAAGGCTCTTTTTCCGGCTGGAAGCCTGTCACTAGTGGAGTGCCACAAGGCTCAGTACTAAGTCCTCTTCTATTTGTGGTCTACATAAACGACTTGGAAGTAGGGGTAGGTGGTGAGATCAGCAAATTTGCTGATGACACCAAGATACTTGGATTGGCGGGTACAGAAGAGCAGTGTCAGGCAATACAACAGGACAGAGACAGGTTGGTAGATTGGGCAGATAGATGGCAAATGGAATTTAATCCGGAAAAATGCGAGGTGATGCATTTTGGCCGGAAAAATGTAGAAGAGAATTATAGGATAAAAGGTAAAACTATACGGAGCATAGAGACACAGAGAGACTTGGGGGTGCAGGTTCACAAGTCTCTGAAGGTGTCTTCACAGGTGGAGAAGGTGATAAAGAAGGCGTATAGTATGTTAGCTTTCATAGAAAAGGGTATAGAATACAAGAGTAGGAGTTTGATGTTGCAGTTGTATAGAACTTTGGTTAGACCTCACTTGGAATACTGCGCCCAGTTCTGGTCTCCGTACTATCGGAAGGATGTGGAGTCCTTGGAGAGAGTGCAGAGGAGGTTTACCAGGATGCTGCCGGGTATGGAAGGACTGTCCTATGAGGAACGATTAGATAGACTGGGGTTGTTTTCCCTTGAAAGACGTCGGCTTAGAGGGGATCTCATAGAGGTGTCTAAGATTATAAGGGGTATAGATAGAGTAAATGGAGGTAAACTTTTTCCACCTTCAGAAATGGATAGGACAAGGGGTCATGGCCATAGGGTGAGGGGGGCTATGTATAAGACGAATATTAGAGGGCAGTTTTTCACACAAAGGGTAGTGGGAGTGTGGAATGCACTGCCGAGTAAGGTGGTGGGAGCAGGCACGCTGGGGCTGTTTAAGGGTCTCTTGGACAGCCACATGAGTGGTATGCAGATAGAGGGATATATTAGGACCGTTTAACTACGGCTTTTTCCACAGGTAATTCGGTCCATACTTTGAGCATGCATTTGGCAGGTGGTGCGGGTACAGCTCTTGGATGTTGATTCATGGGTTGCCTGGTACCTCATGTCGTAAATGAGTGCTTTATCTGGACCACCTGAAGGGCACCATGACAGCTCAGAGACTATCGATGTGGCTGTGCAGACACTTGGAATTGGGCCGGTGTCTGCGGGAGTTTGCGCGTTCTCCCCGTGGTTGCGTGGGTTTTCTCCGGGCACTCCGGTTTCCTCCCACAACCCAAAAATTCGCTCTTAGGCTGATTGGGAAACAAATTGTCCCTATGGTGAAATTTTTCCATATTAGGAATAATATATATATTATTATATAGGAATATTAAAATAGGATAATGTATTTGCTACTATATAGTATGACGGCGGCGCGGGCTCATTGGGCCGAAGGGCCTGTTTCCCGTGCTGTGTTGCTTAAATAAAAAAAAAGACGGCCAACATTTGGATCTCTCTTTCGCAAATTGATATTTCATCAATTGTAAATTTTAGAACTGAGACTGATGAATATTTGGTAAGCAAAAGTGTTGAGGGATATGGAGAAGCATGAAGTTATCACAACTAATAGTAGATAAAGGAGCTAAATATTCTCGTCCTGTGCCGACTTGAACCTTTCCAGATAATCAACACAGTGATTCTGTCATTCTAACCATCCCACTGTATAATTATGTAGGAACATGGGAATTGTCAGATGAAGAAAAGCAAGGGGCATCGATTCCTCTGCTTATTGCATGCTGGAATTATAATTGAGAAGCTGACTAATCATTGCAATTGATTCATCAAACTCAGAGGCAAGCAAAGGAAATGCCAGTTTTTTTCTATTAGTCACAAGTGTCACAAGTAGGCTTATATTAACACTGCAATGAAGTTACTGTGAAAATCCGTTCGTCTCCACACTCTGGCGCCAGTTCAGATACACCAAGGAAGAAATTAGCATGGCCAATGCACCTAACTAACACGTCTTTCAAACTGTGGGAGGGAACCGGAGCACTTGGAGGAAACTCAAAGGGGGAATGTGCAAACTCTGCACAGACAATGACTCAAGCCAGGAATTGAACCCAGGCACTGAGGCAGCAGTGCTAACCACTGTGCTATTATACTGCCCCGGTGTAAGAAAAATTTGTGAACCATAATTCTGAAGTTACCTTTGTCCCCCAATAATACCAGCATTTTAAAATACCTATTGAACAAAAAACAAAGAAAATGACAGCACAGAAACAGGCCCTTTGGCCCTCCAAGCTTGCATCAACCATGTTGCCCAACTGAACTAAAACCCCCTATCTTCTGGGGACTAATCCTTCTGTTCTATTGATATGGATATTCATAGAATCATGGAACTGTAGAATGTTACAGCACAAAAGGAATCTATTTAACACATTGTAGAGCAATTTAGTTAAAGCTAGTGGTTTGTTCATTCCCATAATCATTGCAATGTTGATGATGATCAACAATGGTGTTGATGAACAGAGGGATCTTGGTGTATATGTGCATAGATCCCTGAAAGTAGGCAGTCAAGTCGATAAGGTTGTTAAGGAGGCATATGGAGTCTTAGCTTTTATTGGTAGGGGGATTGAATTTCGGAGCCGCAACGTCATGTTGCAACTGTACAAAACTCTAGTGCGGCCGCACTTGGAGTATTGTGTGCAGTTCTGGTCCCCACATTATAAGAAAGATGTGGAGGCATTGGAGAGGGTACAGAGGAGGTTTACCAGGATGTTGCCTGGTATGGAGGGCAGGTCTTATGAAGAGAGGCTGAGGGATTTGAGGTTGTTTTCGTTAGAAAGGAGGCGGCTAAGAGGGGACCTTATCGAAACATATAAGATGATTAGAGGTTTAGATAGGGTGGACAGTGATAGCCTTTTTCCTAGGATGGAGAAAGCTAGCACGAGGGGACACAGCTTTAAATTAAGGGGTGATAGTTATAGGACGGATATCAGAGGTAGGTTCTTTACCCAAAGGGTGGTTCGGGAGTGGAATGCCCTGCCTGCAGCGGTTGTAGATGCGCCAAGTTTGGTGGCGTTTAAGAGGTTAGTTGATAAGTATATGGAAGAGAAGGGAATGGTTTAGTTTGGAGGGGCATTGCTTTTTATATTGGTCGGCGCAACATCGAAGGCCGAAGGGCCTGTTCTGTGCTGTAATGTTCTATGTTCTATAAGGCCATAAGCTACTGGGGCAGAATTAAGCCACTCAGGTCATTGAGTCTGCTCTGCCATTTGATCATGGCTGATTTTTTTTCTCATCCCCATTCTCTTGTCTTGTCCCTATAATCCTTGATCCCCTTATTAATCATGAACCTATTTATCACTGTCTTAAAGACACTCAATAACCTGGCCTCCACAGCTTTCTGTGGCAAACAGTTCCACAGATTCATCACTCTGGCTGAAGAAATTCCTCCACATCTCTATTTTAAAGGAGCATCCCCTCAGCCTGAGGCTGTGCCCTCTGGTTCTAGTTTTTCTATCTAGTGGAAATATCCTCTCCACATCCACTCTATCCAGGCCTCGCAATATCCTGAAATCCTCTTCCATCCTTCTAATCTTCAATGAGCACAGACCCAGAGTCTTCAACTGTTCCTCATCCAACAAGTTCTTCATTCCAGGGAACATTCTTGTGAACCTCCTCTGGAACCTTTCCAAGGAAGCATATCGTTCCGTAGGTACGAGGTCCAAACTGCTCACGATATTCCAAATAGGGTATCCCCATTGCCTTGTAAATATTTCCCCATCAATTATTGATCTCATTCTCTTCTGAAAATTACAATGAAGTCTGCTTTCACCGCCCCTACAGTGCATTCCGGCTTTTTTAAAGTTTAGAGTTTATTTATCAGTGTCATAAATAGGCTTACATTAACACTGCAATGAAGTTACTGTGAAAATCCCCTAAGCACCACACTCCAGCACTGTTCGGCGAATCACAGCAATGTGCTGCGAAAAACATGTTTCCTTCTGTCACTTCTGCATCTTCTGCCTAGTAAGAAGTCTCACAACATCACATTAAAGTCCAACAGGTTATTTGGAATCATGTGTTTTTAAAAATGTATTTATGAGTCACAAGAATTCACACTCTAATGAAGTTAATGTGAAGATCCCCAAATCAACACACTCCAGCACCTATTCCGGTGCACTAAGGGAGAATTTAACGTGGCCAATGTACCTAACCAGCACATCTTTGGAGTGCGGGAGGAACCAGGAGCACAGGAAGAAACTCACGCAGACACGGGGAGAACTTGTACACTCCACACAGACAGTGATTCAAGCCACGAATTGAAACGGGGCCCCTAGTGCTGATAGACAGCGGTGCTAACTACTGTGCCATTGTGCTGCTCCAGAATAGTAATCAGTGAAATGCATTGTTTTTTGCGCACTATAGAGACAAAGCATACTGTTCATAGAAAAGGAAAGGAGAGAGTGCAGAATATAGTGTTACAGTCATAGTTAGGATATAAAGAAAGATCAACTTAATGCAAGGTAAGCCCATTCAAAAGTCTTTATTATTGTCACACATATTGGCATATAGTGAAAAGCATTGTTTCTTGTGCACTGTACAGACAAAGCATACTGTTTATAGAGAAAGAAACAAGCAAGTGCAGAATGTAATGTTACAGTTGTAGCTAGGGTGTAGAGAAAGATCAATTTAATATGAGTAGGTCCACTCAAAAGTCCAACAGCACCAGGCAAGTAGCTGTTCTTGAGTCAGTTGATATGTGACCTCAGACCTTTGTATCTTTCTCCTGATGGAAGAAGGTAGAAGAGAAAATGTCCGGTATGTGTGGGACTCTTAATTACGCTGGCTCCTTTTCGAAGGCAGTGTGAAGTGTAGATACTGTCAATGTGTGGGAGGCTGGTTTGAGAAATGGACTGGGCTTCGTTCATGACTCTTTGTAGTTTCTTGTGGCCTTGGACAGAGCAGGAGCCATACCAAGCTGTGATACAACCACAAAGAATGCTTTCAATCATGCACCTGTAAAGGTTGGTAAGAGAAAGCAGCTCAACACCACCATCTGAACAAGGGCAATTAGGGAAGGACAATAAATGTTGTAACCCATATCCCATGAATAAATAAATTTATAAAATCAAGTTAACTTTTGAATGCTTTGATGCATTTGTCTCCATCACATTCTTACTCACACATTCCAGACCTGAACTATTTGTTGCATGAAAATTGTTTTTCTCATATCGCTTTTGCTTCTTTTGTCAATGAATTCAAATCTGTGTCTTCTCATTCTTGATCTTTTCACTGAAAGGAAGTTTCTCTCTATCTACTCTGTCCAGACTCCTTGTGATTCTGATTGCCTTCTGTTCTCCAAGGAAAATACTCCCAACTTCTCCAATCCATGCACGTATCTGATGTTCCACATCCCTGGAAATATTCTTGTGATTCTTTTCTGCAAAAAGATTTCTGTCATTTCCTCCCCTTTTTAAAATAACAAAACGACACAAGAGCATTCTGATCCACTTACATACTGATTACGACTTTCCTCACCAACATGCTTAGATAAATTAAATACTATATTTCTATAATAGGAATATAACATTTCCTATTATAGAAAGGAAATGATTAAACTGGAAAGAGTGCAGAAAACTAGAATGAGTGAAGTGTGGGTGGTCCAGTAGCACGGTGGTTAGCATTGCTGCTTCATAGCTCCAGGGACCTGGGTTTGATTCCTGGCTTGGGTCACTGTCTGTGTGGAATTTGCACGTTTTCCTCGTGTCTGCGTGGGTTTCCTCTGGTTTCTTCTCACGGTCCAAAGATCTGTGGGGTTAGGTTGGTTGGCCATGCTAAAATTGTCCTTTAGTGTCCTGAGATGTTGAGGTGAGCAGGTAAATATGTAGGGATAAGGGAGTAGAGACTGGCTTGTGGTCAGTGCAGACTCAATGGGCCAAATGGCTTCTTTCTGCATAGGGTTCCAATGATTCTATGAAAAAATGTACTCGAATGATACCAGGACTTGATGGCTTGAGTTATTAGGAGAGCTGGACAGACTAGGACTTTTATTCTCTGGAGCATAGAAAGCTGAGGGGTGATTTAATGAAGGTCTATAAAATAACAAGGAGAATAAATCAGCTAGATAGTCAATATCATTTCTCAAATGTAGGGGAGGATAAAACTAGAGGGCATAGGTTTAAGGTGAGAGGCGAGAGATACAAAAGTGTCCGGGGTGCAACATTTTCATTCAGAGGGTAGTCTTTTTTTTCACACAGAGGGTGGTGAGTGAGTGGAACAAGCTGTAGAGATGCCGGCGTTGGACTGGGGTAAACTCAGTAAGAGTCTGGCAACACCAATTTTAAATCCAAACCGATTTATTTGATAGTAAATCTGCGAGCTTTCAGTCTTTGTGGCCTTCGTCAGGCGAATGAGGTGTTCTGATCTCCAAAAGCACACATATCAGCACAGACAGTTTACAGACTGCTGATTAGAATGCGAAACTTTACACCTAACCTGCTATTCAAGTCTTAAAGTGACTAACAATGTGGGTGGAAGGAACTTGTTAGCCACTTTAAGACTTGAATAGCAGGTTAGGTGTAAGGATTCACATTCTAATCAGTAATCTGTAAACTGTCTGTGCTGATATGTGTGCTTTTGGAGATCAGAACACCTCATTCGCCTGACGAAGGCACAAACGCCAAAAGCTAGCAGATTTACTATCAAATAAATCGGTTGCATTTAAAACTAGTGTTGCCAGACTCTTACTGGAACAAGCTGCCAGAGGTAGTATTAGAGGTGGGGACAATGTTGTCTTCTATAAAGCATTTAAACAGTTAAATGGGTAAGTTAGGTATAGAGGGATATGGGCCAAATGCATCCAATTGGGACTAGCTTATGGGTTTAAAAAAAAAGGACAGCATGGAGAAGTTGGGCTGAAGGGTCTGTTTCCAAGCTGTAAACTTCTATGACTCAATAACATTATTGCGGCACTATTGACTTTCAATTGACCCGAACTTACATTGAAGTCCACTTCACCCATCGCTGACTGGCATACCTGTTCGGCATTGCTTCGATTTTCAAAAATTCTTGTTCAATTTCCTGAAAGGTCTCGTCAATACCCTCCCTGACTTTTGATCCCCACATTGTGCACTCCAGCTTACGCTAAACTTCCCCAGCTCCCTCCCTGCAACCTCCCCAACCCCCTTGCACCTCTAACCCCCATGGCACCCCCATAAATATTTGGAGAGGCCGGATAGACTGGGACTTTTTTTCCCTGGAGCGTAGGAGGCTTAAGTGTGATTTTATAAAGGTCTATAAAATAATGACGGACACAGATCAGCTAAATCGTCAACATTTTTTCCCAAAGATAGCAGCATCAAAAACTAGAGGGCACAGGTTTAAGGTGAGAGGGGAGAGATACAAAAGGGTCCAGAAGGGCAATTTTTTCACACAGAGATGGTGAGTGTCTGAAATCAGTTGCCAGAGGTAGTAGTAGAAACGGGTACAATTTTGTCTTTTAAAAAGCCTTTATATAGTTACATGGATAAGATGGGTATAGAGAGATATGGGCCAAATGCAGACTAATTGGGACTAGTTTAGTAGTTAAAATAAAAGGCAGCATGGACAATTTGAGCCAAAAAGCCTGTTTCTATGTTGTAAATCTCTGTGACTATCCAACTATAGACTATTATTGCTCACTTACTCATTTTCCCTAACACTTAAAATATAGATTTCTCTTGTCATCAGAAGTTAAGACTCAAAGTAGCTCTCTCCCTCACTCTTTCATCAACTCATTTCCCTATTCTCATTTATACTGACTGCACCAATCTTTCAAGCGTCGAATGTGGTCTTTAATTGCTCTTTGTCTCCTTACACAGTAAGGAAAGACTGACTTGCTGATAACTGACCTTTTTTGTCATTGTGCATTACATAAATTATAAATTAGGGCTATAATGAGTACAAAGACAATTTCTGCTCGGTCAAAATCCCTTAATATCCAAATTAACCCTCTTCTCAATTATGGCAGGTTTACAGTACGCGGCCTCAATGTCCTTGACGAAAATTAGCCTTCCTGCCCACTCTTAATTGAGATTCTCATTTCCTGCTGCAATCTGAAGTGAAAACAGAAAGTGCCAGAAACACTCAACAGGCCTGGCAGCATCTGCGGAAGGAGAGACTGAGCTAACAGTTCAGCTCCATGGGCCGGTATTGAGCGAGGTCCATAAAATCCCACCTGAGGCCAACAGGGCGATGCATTCAGGAGCCATGCCTGTCCTGATTTCGGGGCGAGCCTGGTGGTAAAATTCCAGCCATGGTGTTTTGTCAGATGCTGAATAACTTGTGTTTTAATGATGTTGCTTCAGATTCAATGTTGACCAAGACACAGAGGGTAGGGGGTTGGTGTGTTGTGGGTGTAGTATTCTTCATCAAAATAGCACCATGGAATCTTTTACATCTGAGAGAAGATGTCAGACGCAAAATCCATCACACTCTCTCAGAGTGTTATATTACTAAATGCTAAATTGTCCAATACTGTGTGGGATTTGGTCGTGCTAAATTCTCCTTCAGTGTACCCAAACAGGTGCTGGAGTGCGGTGACTAGGGAGTCTTCACAGTCACTTCATTGAAATGTTAATGTAAGCCGACTTGTGATGCTAATAAATAAACTGTCAACTTGAGTCTGGAATATGTGCTCAAGTGTTCAGAGAGAAAGCTGAACCCACGCCTTTCCGACTCCAAGATGGCTCACAGAGGCAGTCATGCTTGGCATTGTGAGTGACGATGGGCTGAGGGTCAACTCAGCTGATGTACACACTTACGGGGCAGGATTTTGTAGACTCCCTATCGCACCCATTGCATTTCCACCCGACCTCCCCCCCACCACTCCACCCCCATGCCATCCACTCCAACTCCTCAAGATCAGGAACAGAGCTGGACAGATTCAGATACACTGGCACTGGCTGGCATGTGGGTTTCTTGACACTTATTCCTGATGTCAGCCATTTTTGCCAAGGTTGGTGAAAAGCTACCTGCTCCAGTCAGGAAGGAGCCAGTTTAGTTTCTTTACACCCTTGTCTGGGACAATGATAAACTTGGATACTCCAATCATGGAATCTTAGAGATTTACAGCATGGAAACAGGCTCTTTGACCCAACTTATCCAGGCTGTCATTTTTTTACCACTAACCTAGTCCCAATTGCCCATGTTTGGTCCATACCCCTCTGCACTTGTCTTACCCATGTAACTGTCTAAATGCCTTTTACAAGTCAGAATTGTAACCGCCTCTATTACTGCCTGTGGCAGCTTGTTCCAGACACTCGCCACCCTCTGTGTGAAATAATTGCCTCTCCAGACAGTTGTATTTCTCCCCTCTCACCTTAAACATATGCCCTCTAGACTCTCCTACCTTTGGGAAAAGATATTGACTATCTAGTTGACCTATCTACATAGAACATAGAATATTACAGCGCAGTACAGGCCCTTCGGCCCTCGATGTTGCGCCGGCCAGTGGACCCTCTAACCTAAACTATTCCAATATCATCCATATGCCTATCCACCGAACATTTGAATGCCCCCAAAGTAGGCGAGTCCACAACTGCTGCAGGCAGGGCATTCCACGCTCTCACCACCCTCTGTGTGAAGAACCTGCCTCTGACATCCGTCCTATAACTATCACCTCTTAATTTAAAGTTATGTCCCCTCGTTGACCTAGTTGATCTAGTTGACCTAGTTGACCTCATTATTTTATAGACCTCTACAACAGCATACCTAAGCCTTCTATACTCCAGGGAAAAAAGTCCCAGACTATCCAGCCTCTCCTTATAACTCAGACTATCAAGTCCTAGTTTGAATTGATTTAATTTAATTTGATTTATTATTGCCATAAATATTAATATACAGTGAAAAGTATTGTTTTTTGTGTGCTCCACAAACAAAACATACCATTCATAGATGAACCGTTCTCTTCTCTTTTTAGAGAAGGAAAGGAGTGAGTGCAGAATGTAGTGCTAAGGCCATAGCAAGCATGAAGAGAAAGATCAACTTAATGCAAGGTAGGTCTATTCAAAAGTCCGAGGGAAGAAGCTGTTCTCCAATTGGTTGGTACATGACCTCAGACTTTTGTACGTTTTTCCCAATGGAAAAGTGGAAAGGGAATGTCCAGAGTATGTGGGGTCCTTAATTATGCTGACTGCTTTGCCAAGGTAATGGGAAGTGAAGACAGAGTTAATGGATGGTAGGTGTGATCGATTAGGCAACATTCACAACCTTTTGTAGTTTATTGCAGTTCTGGGCAGATCAGGAGCAATACCAAACTGAGATACAATGAAAAAGAATGTTTTCTGTGATGTATCTGTAAAAGTTGATCAGAGTCCAAGCTGATATGCCCTAGTCTTCTGAGAAAGTAAAGGTGTTGGTAGTATCCTAGTAAAACTTTTCTGCATTTTTTCTAGGTTAATAGTATCCTTTCTATAATAGGGCAACTAAAACTGTGCACTATATTCCAAGTGTGGCCTTACCAATGTCTTATACAACTTCAACAAGACTTCCCAACTACTAACAATGAACTCAGAGTTGATTTGGCATGGTGGCATAGTGATTAGCACTGCTGCCTCACAGCACCAGGGATCTAGGTTCAATTCCTCGCATGAGTCATTGTCCGTGTGGAGTTTGCATGTTCCCTCCATATCTATGTAGATTTCCTTTCACAGTCTGAAAGACATATTGGTTAGGTGCATTGATCCGAACAGGCGACTAGAGAATTTCACAGTAGCTTCATTGCAGTGTTAATGTAAGCCTTACTTGTGGTCAATAAATAAACTTTTTTTTAACTTTTACTTTTAACTTGCTAACAGAAAGGTGAGTTCTTCTGAACACAAAACCCACTGACTGAGTAAAGAATGTCTTTATCCTCATTATACTTCCAATTTATAATTAATAGACACCGAGGGGAGGAAAAAAGGCATATTCGAGAAAAGGTCAGTTACCGTCAAAATAATTTTCCCTCCACTTATTAAGCTTGCAACTGTTTGCAGAGATGCCAAACCTCTTTCTTCTTGGGCAAAAAAAAATGTAATGTGGATTGAAGTGCCGGCGAGTTGGCAAAGGCACAATTTTTAAACTTTAATGTTCTTGCAACATGTTCAAAGTAAGCTTATTTGTGGAGCATGCGACACGCATAATTCATCCTAATCAGTTGCGTTTGAAGTGTATACTCGACAATATTGAATTCAAATTTTAATGACCTCAAAAAATATTTTCCTTGCAATGAAACATATTCAAAGCATACATTTAACGGCCACATAAAAAATTTAGACGTTAAAATAAATTCATGAGAAACTCATGAATTTAATACAATTCTAATGATTACTCCTGAAATGAGGTTTAAATGCAATAAGCATCTATTAAAAGGCTTTATTTACATTTGCTGAAACATTAATCAGAAATCTCTTTTGGTCTTGTGTCTGATCTACGTCAGGCGATGGGAAATATCAAAGGTGGTGGCAAAAGTGACAGGTTTTTTTTCCATTCGAATGTTAATTGGGAAGAAAGGGCTTTCAAAAGATAGCCAGAAAATCGCAAAGCAGTGCCCACAGTTTACCATCTGTGGCATCCAGAGTTGTGTAACCAATTCATTGCAATTTTCTGGAGATAAGTAATGTTCATCACTGCCAACTTTGTTTGAAAAATTAGTCCCTCAAACTCCTGCCACGTTCAGGTTATCATACTTCTCTCGGCCTGTTTCGGCACATTGTTAACTGCCAGGTTGATAAGATGTTGGACGTTACCAAAAAATCAGAACCAAATTTAAAATTCTTAACTTTGCTTTCAATTCCTCCGAGGACCTCCTTCTCTCTGTTATTTCTTCAGCCACTTCATCCTCTCCCTCCCTCCGTCCTCCCAATCCCGAGATCTTGGCACTCTTCGAACTATTAGACTCACTTGATGAGAAGCAGCGTTCCGATAGCTTTAAACCAAATAAACCTGTTAGACTTTAACCTGGTGTTGTGGGACATCTAACCATGTCCTCCTTGCATTATGACTATGTACCCTCAATAACTTTTGCCAAGCATCTCATTGCTGACTAGGTCCTATATTATCAAGATGGCACAGGAGCAGAGCAATTTCTTGCAAGCTGTGCCCAGAATACCCTCTAATTCTATCTCTTACTCTCATTCTATGCTTCTAAAACTTTATTCCCTGGCTATGACTGTAACATTGCATTCTGCCCTTCTCTATGTACAATAAATTTTGTTTGTGTAGTGACGAGAAACAATACTTTCACTTATACTAATACATGTTAAATGATAAATCAAATCAAATCAAATCAAATCACTAAAGCTCTGAAATTCTCTCTCATAAACTCTCCACTTTTCTGCCTCCTTTTTTCTCCTTTTCAGACACTCCTTTGAACTAAACACTTTTTCAAAGCATTTGGTCATTATTCCTGAGAGCTCTTTATGTGATTCTGTTTCAGATTTACTTTGATGATGCTTCTGTGAAGCATGTTGAGATGTTTATTATCTTAAAGGCGTGGAGGAAATACAAATTGTTGTTGATAAAATACTAGGTGGCATGGTAACACAGTGGTTAGCACTATTGCCTCACAGCAACAGGGACCCAGGTTCGGTTCCCAGCTTGGGTCACTGTCTGTGTGGAGTTTGCACGTTCTCCCTGTGTTTAGATATTTTTCCTACAGGTGCTTCAGTTTCCCCCCACAGTCCGAAAGACATAATGGTTAGGCGCATAGGCCATGCTAAATTCATCCTTATATACCCGAACAGGCACCAAAGTGTGGCAACTAGGGGATTTTCACAGTAACTTCATTGCACTGTTAATGTTAACCTACTTGGAATCATCGAATCCTACAGTGCAGGAAGAAGCCATTTAGCCCATCAAGTCTGCACTGACCAAAAATCCCACCCAGGCCCTATCCCCATAACCTTATGTGTTTACCCCTGTCCCCCTGACACTAAGGGGCAATTTAGCATAGCCTATCTACCTGACCAGCACATCTTTGGACTGTGGAAGCACCTAGAGGAACTGAGAATGTGGCAACTAGGGGGATTTCACAATAACTTCATTGCAGTATTAATGTAAGCTTTACTCAAAGAAGAACAGAGAACATAGAAAATTACAGCACAGAAACAGGCTGTTTGGCCCTCCAACCTTCTGCATTGACCATGCTACCTGACTTAACTAAAACCCCCTATGTTTCCAAAGATCATATCCCTTTAATCCCATCTCATTCGTGTACTTGTCAAGACACCCCTTAAAAGTCACTAACGTATCCGTTCCAACTGCTCCCCCAGTAACGAGTTCCAGATACCCACCCCTCTCTGTGTAAAAAATCTGCCTTGTACATCTCTTTTAAAATTTGCCCCTTGCACCTTAAACCTATGCCCCCTAGTAATTGGGAAAAAGCTTCTGATGATCCATTCTGTCCATGTCTCTGTAATCTTGTAGACTTCTTTCAGGTCCCTCCTCAACTTCTGTCACTGTAGTGAGAACAAACAAGTTTCTTCAACTCCTCTTCATGGCTAATGCCCTCCATATCAGACAACATCCAGGTAAATCTTTTCTGTGCCCTCTCCAAAGCCTCTACATCCTTCTGATAATGTGGCAACCGGAATTGAACACTATTCCAAATGTGGCTTCACTAAAGTTCTATAAAGATTCAGCATGACTTGACAATTTTTAAACTCAATGCCTGGCCGGTGAAGGCAAGAATGTATGTCTTCTTGACTACCTTCTCCACTTGCATTGCCACTTTCAGTAACCTGTGTACCTGTATACCCAGAACCCTTTGCCAATTAATGCTCTTAAAGGCTCCGCCATTTACTGTATATTTCCTATCTGTATTAGATCTTCCAAAATCCTTTACCTCACATTTGTCTGGATTAAACTCCATCTGCCATCTCTCCACCCAAATCTCCAACTGGTCTATATCCTGCTGAATCCTCTGATAGTTCTCATCACTATCCACAAATCCACCAACCTTTGTGTCATCCGCAAACTTACTAATCACAGCAGTTACATTTCCTCCACATCATTTATATATACTACAAACAACAAAGGTCCCAGCACTGATCCCTGAGGAACACCACTTGTCACAGTTCTCCATTCAGAAACGCACCCTTCCACTGCCATCCTCTGTCTTCTTGAGGTAGCCAGTTTTGTATCGACCTTGCCAGCTCACTTCTGATCTCATGCTACTTTACCTCTGCACCAGCCTGCCATGAGGGACCTTGTCAAAGGCCTTACTGAAGTCATTATAGACAACATCCACTGCTCCTTCCTCATCAATCATCTTTGTCACTTCCTTGAAAAATTTGATCAAATTTATGAGACATGAACTCCCCTTCACAAAACCTTGTTGCTTCTCACTAATACGCCCACTTATTTCCAAGTGGGAATAAATCAGGTCTCGAAGAATCCTCTCCAATAATTTCCCTACCGCTGATGTAAGGCTCACTGACCTGTAATTACTTGATTATGCTTGCTACCCTTCTTAAACAAAGAACAACTTTGGCTATTCTCCAATCCTCCAGGACCTCCCCTGTACCCAGTAAGGGTATAAAGATTTCTCTCAAGGTCCCAGCAATTTCCTGTCTTGCCTCTCTCAGTATTCTGGGACATATTCCATTAGGCCCTGGGGACTTGTCTACCTTGATGACAAATAAATAAATAAACTTATAATGTGACACTATGGGGGTAAGGTCTGGATGGAATGTTGTGTTGGAGATTCCACACAGACTTGATGGGTCAAAGGACCTTCTTGTGCCTTGCAGAGATTCTATGATTATACTAAATATATTTTTGGTATTTACAACAAATTATTGATTTCACCAATCCTCTTCCTGGTGCTTTTTACAATCCTGCTTTGTCCATTGATAATTTTAATGAAGACAGTTTGCCACCTACTTTAACCATTTGATTCCTTTGGTACACTAATTTCAGGTGATCAGTTGAGCTTGTAAAGTGGCTCACCTACACAAGCTAGAAGTGGCACACATTCAGACGCAGGAATCTGTCTGCAGCTGATCCTTCAGCAAGCATGCGTTCAACTCAAAAGAAACATTTAAAAACAACAAGAAAGAAACAAACAGGCACTGCAAAACAAGGAAAGGGTGCCTGTCGAAGACAATTTTCAGACAGCGGTCAAACTTTGTCTCCCCAGAAAAACATGGAGTTTTGACAACTACACACACACACACACACACACACACACACACACACACACACACACACACACACACACACACACACACACACACACACACACACACTGACTGTTAAAAGACAGCTAATCAGACCACAGAGTGAGTACATATCTGCCAACCATGGGACTGTAAATAAAAACCTACAAATTTGGAGCCACTGCATCTGAATGCACTGCTACATTCCTTGCAAATGCAGCAAGCCTTCAGATGAGAGCAAAACCTTCAGATCACGCAACCAGACTTCCCCATTAAAATTACTTTCACACATTAATGGGCTATTCATAAAATTATTACAACGTAGAAGAAGAAACAGGCTTGGGATTGAGGGTGGGGAGTGAACAGTTGGGGATTGGGGGAAGTTTTTGCTGCAATCTTTGTCATGATTTAATTTGATTTATTATTGTCACGTGTATTAACATACAGTGAAAAGTATTGTTTCTTGCACGCTACACAGACAAAACATAACATTCATAGAGAAGGAAAGTAGAGAGTTCAAAATGTAGTGTTACAGTCATAGCTAAGGTGTAGAGGAAGGTCAAACTTTCCTATCCACCCCCGATGTTAACATGTACAGTGTTTGATTGAAATATCTGAGGGTGTCTGACATTCTTTGCAACAAGTATCAATGCCTTTGAGAGAGACAGCTGGGAGTTTAACTGGGGCATTGAAAGGAAGCTTCTTGACTATCTCCAGAGAGCTAATCTATTTTCTTTTGCTTGCAGTGAAGGTTCAGAATTATATCAATAAAATAACAGTTCTTTCCAGTGTTTCATTATCAAAAGCTGCAGTGAATAGAGGTAACTAACTCAAGGAATAATGGTATTCATATGCAGTGCTTCACATCATAGCTTTGTTTTGCGACACATGCGCAGAACAATGAAACACTATGATTTTGAGGGCTACAACCTTGGCAAAATAAATTATTATGGTTATTTTCTTATAAGAGATAGGATCCTCAACTCACAGTTGACCTTATGGTACCCACGCACTTAGAAGCAGTCTAGTTCTAAAATGGGTGCCATACTTTACAAACCTGCTTTCGTTTCAACCAACAGATGAGCTGAGAGTGATGGAACTTTTCAATGCCACTTGGGAAGCTGGATCTGATTTTTTTTTTATTCATTCGTGGGACATGGGCATCATTGGCTGGCCAGCATTTATTGCCCATCCTGAGATGCCCTCGAGAAAGTGGTGGTGAGCTCCTTCTTGAATCCACGTGTTATGGGTTAACCCACAATGTAGTTGGGGGGGGGGGGGGGGGGGGGGGGTGGTGGTATTCCAGGATTTTGACCCAGCGACTGCAAAGGAAATAGATGCATTTCCAAGTCAGGAAGATGAGTGGCTTACAGGGCAACTTGCAGGTGTTGTATTCCCATGTAACTGCTGCCTTTGTTCTTCAAGATGGATGTGGTTGCAAGTGGGGCTGCTTTGTCCTGGATGGTGTCAAGCTTCTTGAGTGTTGTTGGAATCTAATAGTGATTATTAGTCATATTCAAACACATTGAACTGACTCCTAGCTAGGAGATTCCACTGGAAGTGAAGGAGTTAACCTACTTAAGATAAACAAATTACATCTTCTAATATCAGTAACAGTAAAACTGAACTTGAATCCAGTGCTCAGTGAAATGCCTAACAACCCATCAGGCTGTAATGAAGCATTTACATTGCTGGCCGTTATTTTCCAGCTCATTTCACACTGCCATCCTGTGAACGACAAGTTATAGGTCTGAGATTCACTGAACCACACAGACCTCTGTGGCAGTGAAGCTTTTCACAAAGAGAGATGACTTGTTCAGATTTACCAAGCTTCTTCATTTGGAATACATCACTTTCAGGAAAGCAGCTGGAGCAAGTGAGGTGGATGGTGGGGGTCAAGCATTGACTGAAAAAAAGTAAAATGAAGTGCAAGAATCTCCGATCCTGCCTGTGGCTGGCTTGGTAGCTAGGGAGAAGAGAATCGCATGAGAATTTAGGAGTCGGGAGATAATGCTGTAGCTTTATAAGACGCTAGTCAGACCCCACTTGGAGTACTGGGCTCAATTCTGGTTGCCTCATTACAGTAAGGATGTGGAAGCTATTGAAAGGGTGCAGAGGAGATTTATAAGGACATTGCCTGGATTGGGTAGCATGCCTTACAAGGATAGGTTGAGAGAGCTCAATCTTTTCTCCTTAGAGAGACAAAGGATGAGAGGTGATCTGATAGAGGTTTATAAAATGCTGAGAGATATTGATCGGGTGGATTCTCAGAGGTTTTTACCCCAGGGCTGAAATGGCTGCCATAAGACGGCACAGGTTTAAGGTGCTGGGGAGTAGGTACAGAGAGATACCAGGGTAAGTTTTTCATTCAGAGGATGGTGGGTGCTTGGAATCGGCTGCCAGTGGTGGAGGCAGATTTGATAGGGTCTTTTAAAGACTTTTGGATGACTACATGGGATTTAGTCAGATTGACGATTATAGGTAAGCCTAGTTAGTAGAGATATGATCAGCGCAAATTGTGGGCCGAAGGGCTAGTTTGTGCTCTAGTTTTTCTATGAGAGTCGGAAAATCAGAAACGCACTGGAGTAAAACCATATTGTAATTCTTCCAACGGTGGGTTAATGGTGGCTTTGCCTTCTTGCTAGTTGGTGGCGTGAACATGATTTGCATTCACTTACATCTGATAAATACTCCCTAAAACACCCATCCTCCAGCATCCCATCGGGGTTTTCCAATCATGTCACTGTAAAATTCTGGGCACTCTGAACCTGGATTGATAAAAAGCGGTGTGCTCAAGATGGTTCTCAGTTATGAGACTGTGGTGAGTGCAACTAAGCCTTTAGGGTGGCACGATGGTTAGCACTACGACCTCACAGCACCAGGGACCTGGGTTCGATTCTGGCCTCTGGTAACTATGTGGAGTTTGCACATTCTCTGCGTGAGTTTCCTTCAGGTGCTCTGGCTTCCTCCCACACTCCAAAGATGTGTGGGTTAGGTGCACTGGCTGTGCTAATTTGACCCTTCGGGTCAGGGAGACTAACAGGATAAATATGTGGGGTTACTGGGATAGAGTCTGGATAGGATTGTGGTCGGTCTAGACTTGATGAGCAGAATGGCCTTCTTCTGTGCTGTAGGGATTCTATGTCTCTATGATTCCTGTCATGGTTCTGTATTGGTCTTGATGTGCTGTTCATCACTCTGCCAGAGCAGACTAGTTCCAACCCTCTATCTCCATGCCAAGTTAGTCTTCATGGATAGCACTGTGCTGCTGGACCATGGACCTTCATGTGTCATTGTCTTGCATCTGGGCTTGGGGAGTACAGGGATCTCCTTCCCCTTGGTGTCACACCCCAAAGTTTATCTAAACAATACTGTGCTGAGAGACTCCACAACAATAGGCCTGAAGTTCAACTGGGGGTAGAGTGCAAGGTGACAGGGATGATGGGGGAATGAGCAGTGGAGGGTGGCCGAATGAAAATAGTGGCGGCCAAATGAGAAAGGAGGCACTGCAAGGAGAGGGAGTAGGATGAAGGCTCACGTTGGCAGGTAAAGGGGCAAAGAAGATGGTGAACAATAGAAGGTAGAGGAAAGTCAGTGAGGAGGGAAACCAGGCCCTGACAAGACTGCATGAAAAGCTAAAAGCAAAGAGGGTCAAAGGGTTACCATGCTTTTACTGGAACTGGATGCAGAAGGACTCCAGGGGGTGGGTTGAGACCCAACTGGGGGCATAGGCTCCTCCCAGCTGATGGGTTTGTGGGGAGGGTGGTTGAATCAAGGAACATACATCATCTTTGGGCTGCTAGCCTTTTCTGTTGTCGGTGTTGCTGATGCCCTGCAGGCTCTGGGCTGGAGAGAGAGTGATGTGCATACGCTGGACTGGTGTTTAAATATGGTATCAAGACCTTCATGGGTGCTTATTCTAATCCTGCAGGTAACGTCTATTCTTTTCTCCCTTGAGTTTGTGGTGCTTTGGGATCCCCGAGCCCACATTGAACGATCAGCTTCTCAGAAAGTCATAGAATTCTCTCACTACAGAAGAGGTAGCATGGTGGCACAGTTGTTAGCACAACTGCCTCACAGTGCCAGGGATCTGGTTTCGATTCCCTGCTTAGGTCACTGTCTGTACGGAGTCTGCACACTCTCCCCGCGTCTGTGTGGGTTTCCTCTGGGTCTCCGGTTTCCTCCCACAGTCCAATATTGTGCTGGCTGGGTGCATTGGCCAGGCTCTATTCCCCTTCTGTGTACCAAACAGGTGCTAGAGTGTGGCAACTTAAGTGATTAACTTCACTGCAGTGTTAATGTAAGCCTATTTGTGACTAATAAATAAACTTTGACTTTATTTCAGGCCATTCAATCCATTGGATCTGCACTGACAGAATATCTTATCCAGGCTCTCTCCCCCGTTCTATCCCTGGAACCACATGTATTTACCGTGGCTAATTCCATCTAATGTATCCATCTTGAGACACTGAGAGCCAATTTAGCACGGTCCATCAACCAAATCTGCACATCTTTGGACTGTGGGAGGAGACTGGAGCATTCAGAGGAAACCCATGCAGACACAGGGAGAATGTGCAAACTCCACACAGTCACCCCGGGTTGGAATTGAACCCATTTCCTTGGAGCTGAGAGGCATCAGTGCGAAACACTGTGCCACTGTGATTGCCATAAAGTGTGGCAAAACTGTGTTTTAGAAGTCCATAAAATTTGAACACTCCCGTCTTTGGCCCAGACCCTGCCTTTCCATCCATTTCCACGGTAAAGGGGGAAGGAGGTAATGGAAGTTACGTTCCTTACAGAAGAAAATGTCAGGAAAAATAGCAGAAAGAATCCCACAACAAATTCAAGCCAGAAGATTTGATGGGCGAGCTAGGGGAGAGAGGGCAAAAAACAAAATCCAACGGAGGAGAATTCAGGGAGAAGTTGAGTCCATTACCACTGCAGAGCGGGTTGGTGAAAATCCCCTCCAGTGATAAACAGGAGAAGAAGCTCCAGGATTAAAAGGATATGGACCAAGGTCAGGCAGAAGGGATTAGTTTAATTTGGCATCATGTTCAGCACAACATTGTGGGCTGAAGGGCCTGTTCTTGTGCTGTACTCTTCTCTATTCTAAAGAGAAAATCATTACATTTAATGAGGAATCATTACATTGTATGATTTATTGCAAAATGCAGAAATTTTGTTAAAAGGTTGGCTGGAATTTGGCAGTCTCACAAACTCCATTATCACTGTCAGCAAGAATGCAGAGTTTGGCAATCAGTCAAATCTTTGTTCAGAGCAGGACTGGAGAATCTCAACTGCAGGCGAGGTCAAAGAATCCACCCCATTATCATTTACGAAATCAGACTTTACTCACAGGTTCAACCCTTCAGCGCGGTTTTCCAATGGGGCTGTAGTGTTCAACTTTTCCGTGTTTGATTATGTCAGTCTTGTAACCGATGCGTACTCACACTGCTCAGCTGGTTAAGTCTGGACGTGGACTCAGAGTAAAGTGAACAAACTGGGAGAAGAACTGCAAGTTCGAGCTGAAGCGTAGAGTAAACGTTGGACGGGAATTCTCTGACCTCTGGTGCCACTGTAAGTGCACAGACGTGTCTGAGCGCCAAATGCTTCATTCTCACTGGCAGTGGGCCATGAATGGCCAGAAAGTTCTGGCCATTTTGAAGAGCACACTGCAAATAAAACCTGTTTTTCTCACATAGGGCACATTCTCTGGCAGCAGGATGTGCAAACCAAGCAATACGTTGCAGACTTCAACAAGACTGAAAGATCCCATTGGCAGCCAACATGAGCTGGCTATGTTGCAGAGGAAAACATGCCACGTGGTGGTGGAGGGGAGGGAGTTCAAAATACAAAGTTAGGAGAATCTAAAACTAGAGGACATAGGTTTAAGGTAAGAGTTTTTGTGAGATACAAAAGTTCCAGAGGGGCAATTTTTTCACACAGAAGGTGGTGAGTGTCTGGAACAAGCTGCCAGAGGTAGTAATAGAGACAGGTACAATTTTGTCTTTTAAAAAACAGTTAGATAGTTACATGGGTATAGAGAGTTATGGGCCAGATGTGGGCAACTGGGATTGGCTTAGGAATTTAAAAATAAGGTGGAATGGACAAGTTGGGTCAAAGGACCTGTTTCCATGCTGTAAACCTCTATGACTCCAAACTAGCGCCACATCTACATACAGCCAGGATAGAAAACATTCAAGAGTTGCCTAAAATAGCTGCAGAGGGGACATAGATTTAAATTGAGGGGTGATAAATATAGGACGCATGTCAGAGGTAGGTTCTTTACTCAGAGGGTAATAAGGGCCTGCGCTCGCAGCAGTAGTGGACTTGCCAACTTTAAGGGTGTTCAAATGGTTATTGGATAGGCATATGGATAACATTGAAATAGTTTAGGTTAGAGGGTCATTAGATTAGTTCCACTGGTTGGCGCAACATTGAGGGCCGAAGGGCCGGTACTGCACTGTAATGTTCTATGTTCTATGTTCTATATATCTTGAGCAAAGCTGCAACAGATTGATTGGCACTAGGCTGCTTTGTGGAACAAAGTGGCACATACTGTCTCTCCGTTTCTCTCAGCATTGCTTTGCTCATTCTGATTGCTGCAATGAGGTACAAGAATAAATATTAATTAGATTTTCCACATCATTTGGTGTCAAGGAGAAAATGGCCTTGCAAAAAGAAACATAAAAATCGAGGCCTTCCCAAATGATAACAGAAAAAAAGAGAATCTTAAATACCTGAAGCCTCTGGATCTCCTTCTATTTCCTTTGCTTCTGAGAGAGCTTAAGATGTATTGTTGCAACGCATAAAATATTAAAATAGCATAAATCAGGTAAATGCATGTATTTAGTTCAAAGCCAGACAGGACAATATTGCCAGAGGAAATAAATGGAAGTCAATGCAAATCCAAAACAAGTTCTCAGGTAAATATTTTTGATTAACCTACTGCGACCAAATGCTGCCCTTAGACATTCTGTATAGTCCAATGCCACCCAGTCCATTATATCAACTATCCATTTTCTCCTCTGCTTCTCTCTCCTGTGCTATCTGTCTGTCTTCCCCCGCCACTCTCTATCGTTTATTATTTGCTGTAATGACATGACCAAAATGTTGCATCTCCCTTTCAGGATGGTGAGGGGAGAGGTGGCAGCTTAATAATATATCAGTTACAGGACAGTATGATGCTGGCACAATTAACAGAGATCAACACGCACTACACTACCCATCCAATTATCCTCCGGAATCAGTAAACCCTCACTTGTCCTGTGCTGTATGCATTTCCGATCTATTTAATTTATGCATAAAATCTAAATGGGTGCGACTTAATAAATTACCTTAAAATCACTTATATGTTCTTGAATACCTTTTTATTTGGGTAATCTGTAACTCTCAAACATTATACCTTAGACAAGGCTGCATGGTACACACTTCTATAGACCTTACGTAGAAATCTTATACACTTTGGTTCTCTGAGCAAGCTTCAACACGGGACATGGTGGCACAGTGGTTAGTACTGCTGCTTCACGGTTTCAGGAATCCGGGTTCGATTCCAAATCTTGGGTCACACTGTCTGTATGGAGTTTGCGCATTCTCCCCATGTCTGCATGGGTTTCCTCCCACAGTCCAAAGGTAGGATCCACAGAATCCCTACAGTGCAGAAGGAGGCCATTTGGCCCGTTGAACCTACACCAACAATAATCCCACCTATGCTAATTTGACATGGAGGGAGGGGAAGTTTTCCCATCCCACCCGCTACAATTTGCATGGCAGGCGGGCAGGCGAGGGGCAGAGGTGGAGGGGGTACGGCTGTAGCGGGGGTGGGGGGGTGGTGTGAGGGGTGCACTTTGCAAAGGTCCCTTGACTGCAGGTGGGATTTTCCAGTTTTAGAACCCGTGCAGCCAGAATATATAGAGCGAGTGCAACCAGAGCCCCCTGGATGGGATTGTTGTCGGTATAGGCTCAATGGGCCAAATGACCTCCTTCTGCAGTGTGACTCTATGAAATGAGGTGAAATTATGGACTCAGCATTGCAGCAAGTCATGTGACTGTCACGATTGTCCAAGCTATCCCAAAGAATGTTCCATCATTTTCACTACCAGTACTCCTCTCGTAACATAACATTTCCTTTTCCTTCCTAAGCATTTTTCCAATTCCCGTGTGACAGTTACTGTCCAATTTTCCAGACAGTGACCAGATTGTGACCAAATGCAGTATCGCAGGCACTTTCATCATTTTTTTACCAATGATCTTCGATAAGTATTTTCTCACCCACCTACCCATCAGCAGCAATCATTTGTCATTATTTACTCAACTAAAGCCCCTCATAATTTGCACAAGAACATAACACAAGAGCATAAGAATAAGAAGGAGGAGTAGGCTATCTAGCCCCTCGAGCCTGCCCTGCAATCCAATAAGATCATGGCTGATCTGATAGAGGTTCCACTTACCCGCCCGCTCCCCACAACACTTAATTCCCTTATTGGTCAGAAATCTATCTACCTGTGACTTAAACACGTTTACCGAGGGAGCTTCCACTGCTTCAATGGGCAGAGAATTCCAAAGATTCACTACCCTCTGGGAGAAGAAGTCCCTCTTCAGCTCTGTTCTAAATTAACTCCCCCTTATTTTGAGGCTGTGTCCTCTAGTTCTTGTTCTTTTTCTGAGTGGAAATAATTTCTGCTTCTACCAATAATCTCTCTACTTCTACCAATAATACCTCTGCTTCTACCATAAGGTCACAAGAAATAGGAGCAGGAACTTTCAGTTCATCAAGCCTGCCATTCCATGAGATTGTGATTAAGTAAAATTCATCACAAGTAAGCATGAAGTGGAGATGTTGGCATTGGACTGGGGTGGGCACAGTAAGAAGTCTCACAACACCAGGTTAAAGTCCAACAGGGTTTACTTGGTAGCACGAGCTTTTGGATACTGCTCCTTCACTCACCTGATGAAGAAGCAGCACTCCGATAGCTTGTGATACTATATAAACCTGTTGGACTTTAATCCAATGTTGTGAAACATCTTACTGTAGTCTCAAGTAGGCTTATATTAACATCACAATGAAGTTACTGTGAAAAATCCCCTAGTCAATACACTCCTGTATCTGTTCATGAGTTGAGGAGGAAGTTCTTCACTCAAAGAGTGGTGAATCTTTGGAATTCTCTGCCAGTTGAAGTGGTGAAGGCTACCATGCTGAATATATTTAAGTCACGGGGAGATAGGTTTCTGATAGAAGGGGAATTAAGGGTTATGGGGAGAAAGCAGAACAGATCCACTTCAGATTAGCCATGATCTTATTGAATGGCGGGGCAGGCTCGAGGGGCTAGATGGCCTACTCCTGCTCCTATTTCTTATGTCCTTATGGGGAGAATGTGCAGAATCTGTACAGACAGTGACCCAAGCCAGGAACTGAACTCGGATCCCTAGCGCTGTGAGACAACAGTGCTAACCACTCCCACTTTCCTGACTGTCTCCCACTATTTTTAAACTCACTTGTCAATCAGAGATCTGTCTAATATTTTTTGAGCATCTATAATATCTTTAATTCCACCTGCCCCTGCCTTCCCAAACATCCCTTAATCCTTTGTGTTCTTAGGTGCTCAATCCCAGATTTTTTTCTCTCTCCGTACTATTGAAGCTCCCTTATCCCTGGTATCATCTGGTATATTTCCTCTGAAACTACAAGATGCTTCCTGAAGTATGATGTGCAGAATTTGACACAATGCTTTGGCTGAGGCCTGTCGATTATGAAGCCTTTATAAATGTTTTTCAGTCATCGCTTTATGGTTCTTATCTCTAGCTGCTGAGCATTATGATCATATTTCACCATTTAATTATATCATTGGCTTTGCCTTCAGCTGTAAGTAAACATGATTTATTTTCCCACTTGGGTTCAATAACCCTTGATACCCTCAACAGAGCAAATATCCTTCAATCTCCGCTTTGAAAATTTCAATTGACTCCTGGTCATGATGGCTGTTTGCTTGGGCAGGAGAGACCTTCACTCCACTTTGTATGTTTCAAATCATAGAATCCATACATTGTCATTCGGCCCATCGAGTCTGCACCGACCACATCCTAACCTCATAGCCCCAAGTATTTATCTTGCTAACCCGCCGACACTAAGAGGCAATTTAGCACAGCCAATCAACCGAGCCGCAGATCTTTAGACTGTGAGAGGAAACCAGAGCACCCAGAGAAAACTCACAGACACAGGGAGAATATGCAAGTTCCACTCAGATCCGAGGTCAGAATTGAACCGGGGGTCCCCTGGCACCATGAAGCAGCAGTGCTAACCACTGTGCCACCATGCTGCCCTGCTGAAGAGCTGTTAGACATCAACCTTCAACAGGCCGACTCTGTTTTCTTAAGGTTGTGTCTCCTTGCCCAAGGTAACCAGTGCGCAGCTGTGGAGCCTCACCCGAAACGTGGCATGGGTCAGTGTTCCCGGGAGTTGGGGAAGGTGGACTGAATGGATCTTAGAAACTAGAAGGAGGTGGCAGGAAGACTTTCAGCATTAAACATGTTCACCTCCTCCTCTTTCCTATAACTCTCATTTATTGGCAATCAACAAAGGAGATAACCATCAATTTCAGGAAGTGTGGTGGAGGAAATGTTCCTGTCTACATCAACGGGGACAAAGTGGAAATGGTCGAGAGCTTTCTAGGTGTCCAGATCACCATTGTCCTGGTTCCCCCATGCCAACGCTACACTTCAAAAAGCTCACCAATGCCTCTGCTTTCTCAGGATGCTAAGGAAATTTGGTATGTCCACTATGACTCTCACCAACTTTTACAGATGCACTTTAGAAAGTATGCTTTCTGAATGTATCACAGCTTGGTATGGCTCCTGCTCCAAGACCACAAGAAACGGCAGAGGGTTGTGAACATAGTGCAGTCCATCATGCAAACCAGCCTCCCATCCATTGACTCTGTCTACACTACCCGTTGCTTCAGAAAAGCAGCTGACATAATCAAGGACCCCATGCACCCTGGACATTCTCTCCTCCACCTTCTGCCTTTGGGAAAAAGATCTGAGGTCACGTACCAACTGACTCAAGAACAGCTTCTTCCCTCCTGCTGTCAGGCTTTTGAATGGACTTGCCTTGCATAAACTTGATCTTTCTATACACCCTGGCTATTGTATGCGTGGGTTTCTTCTGGGTGCTCCAGTTTCCTCCCACAACCCAAAGATGTGTGGTTTGGTTAATTAGCCATGTTAAATTGCCACTTAATGTCAGGGGAAGTAGTAAGGTTAATATGTGGGGTTATGGGGCTGAGGCCTGGGTGGGATGGTGGACTTGATGGGCTGAATGGCGTCCTTCTGTACTGTAGAAATTCTATGGTTGTACGATGACTGTAACAGTACATTCTATACCCTCTCCTTTTTTGCTCCCCAATGTACTCTATGTACAGTATGCTTTGCCTGTGTAGCGCACTAGAAGCAATACTTTTCATTGTATATTCATATATGTGATGATAATAAAATGAAATCAAATCAAAAATCAGGAGACTAGGAAAACGGCAGAAGGTACTGCCACCTCTGCGTGTGGATTCGAGGATAAGTTCCACACAGTGGAAAAGAGGCTGGCATTCCTTTCATTCCGGTTGAGTGCCTGGGGGAAAGCAGCTTGTCCCTAAAAGCATTAACATCCGCCTTTTCATTTGCTTCTCGGCTGGTGGCAGGTTACAGAGTGTTTGCAGCTGCGGTGAATGCCGGAGGCAATGAGTGTAGGAGTGAAGGTAATGTCAAGCCCTGGTATGGTTGCCCCAAAGGGCATGCTTAGTGATTATACCCATGTGGATCGCAGAGCGGGTCCCGGCTCATTCTGTACACGTAGGATTCGGTTTAAAAAAAGGCAGAATGTGGGAGACAAGTGGGCAAAGCACATTATGCTCAGAGCAGATCATCCTTCAGCTGCACTCTTTAATCGAACAGAACAAGCGTATATTTAGATTCACACGTCTCTGAGCTTGCAAGAGCTTAACAATGACACAGCACATGACACATTGCCCAATCCTCAGTACAACTGAGCAACATTCAGTCCTACTTTCCTGAAACAATGCCGCACTAAAGTCTTTTGTGCTCCATTGTGCTACCTTTTGCAGCACAAAGTGAATCAAAAGGATGGAAAGGTAAATCTGATTAATCCCTCTCTCCCACCAGGGATCTGTGCTCAAATAGATTGCAAGCTGGGAGATCGGTGGAGCATTCCTGTAGAATCATTAGAATGCCTACCATGCAGAAGGAGGCCATTCGGCCCATTGAGTCTGCACCAACTGCAATCCCATCCAGACCTTATTCCCATAGCCCCATGCATTTACCCTAGCTAGTCCCCCTGACACTTAGGGGCAATTTAGCATGGCTAATCTACCTCACCTGTAGACCTCACTCCAGTCCACACTCCCTCTGAACAGACAGCTGATGGATTCACCTCACTCTGGCAAGAAAGCCATTGGTTAATTATGGAATAGATTAACCTGAAATTCTGAAAGCATTTCATTTAAACTCACTGCCAGGTCCTTAGATTGATATAAAACATCGAGGGATGATTTCTGAAACTTTCAGGTGAAGAGAAATGTTCCATCCTGCGTCGCCAATTATTGTGTCTGATCCCTTGAAATGGAAAAATGTATATATACTCCATGACACTAATTAAAGAACTTCTCCTCCAGCACGACCTGCCAAATCCTGTTCATCCATTTTACTGTCATTTATGGAATTTTACTACGCTTAAAAATGACTGTCTTGCTGTCTTTTTTTCATTCATTCATGGAATTTAAACATCATCTTCTTGATTTTTTTTATTCATTCATGGAACATTGGTGTTGCCGGCTGGCCAACATTTATTGTCCGTCCCTAGTTGCCCTTGGAGGTTAGTTGACAGTCAACCACATTACTGTGGCTATGGAGTCCAGGCCAGGTAAGGACAGCAGATGTCCTTTCTTAAAGGACGTTAGTGAACCAGATGGGCTTTTCCGACAATGGTTTCACCAGAAGATTCTTAATTCCAGATATTTTAAATTGGATATAAATTTCACCATCAGCTATGGCGGGACTCGATCGCAGATTGCCAGAACATTAGTTGAGGTTCTGGATTAATTATCTTGTGAATAAACCACCATGCCTCCGTCCTCCCTCTCCCCGTATTAGAATATAGATTATGATATTTGGTAGTTGTTTCTTGGTATGACTGAATAGCTTGGTGGGCCATTTCAGAGAGCATTTAAGAGTCAATCACCTTGCTCTGAGTTGCAATTAGCTAAAGGCCAGACCAGATAATGTTGGTAGATTTCCTTCCCTAATGGGCAGTGGATAGTCAGAGGGGATTTCACAATAATGCAGTGATTTTACAATCACCAATACTGATACCAGCTTTTTATTCCATTAATTGGTTCACTAAAGTTAAATTCAAGAAAGATACTATGCCCAAGCATGATCCTTCTTCCTGCAGAGGACAGATTTTTGCCTATGAATCTGTGTAACTTCTAGCACAATATCTACTTTTAAATGTGATTCTGTGATTGGGCAGCACTTGCTAAACAATCCCGAGTGTGCTAAGGATTACACTAACAACTAATTTAAGATGATCAGTAAAGCTCAAAATGTGGCTCAATTATTCTTCCTAGAAGTGGCATATAGTTATATGGAAAGACCTACCTTCTGCAGGTAAAAGAAACATGTCCAGGCTTTGCACCATTCCTGAATAAAATCAAAAGCATGGGGGAGCAAAACCCCCCTCGTACCTTCGCCATGGCATCATCTCGACCAATCTGAGCCAACTTGTCAACCAATCAGCATGCCTTTTCTCGTGTACATGCTGCTGCCTCTGAAATTTGCCATTTTTGCATCTAACTTGATGGGTATGAGATGATTGGAGAATGAGGGGATCAGTATAGCTTAGCTGACTGGACAGTTGGGTGCAGAGTGCTGCCGACAGCGTGGGTTCAATTCCCGTATCGGCTGAGGTCATTCATGAAAGTGCCGCCTTCTTAACCTGTGGTAACCTTCAGGTTAAATCGCCACCAGACACCTCTCCTCATCAAAGAGGAGAACAGCCAATAGTCATCTGGGACTACAATGACCTTTATTTTTATAAGATAAAAAGCTTTAACAGTCTGACTCATTTTTTCAGCAGTTTTCACATTCTATCCTGGGAAGTAACTCTAAGTTTAAATTCCTGAACTGTTGTGATGGGATTTAAATTCACATCTCCGCAATATTAGTCCCAGTAAAATAATCCTTATGCGGGTGATTCTCGAACCTTTTTGCTTGACGCTCCCAACTGCTTTTCAAATGAAGCAGTAATCACAGACACCACACTGCCCCCATCAAAATTATAATGCAGTTTAATACTCATAATGTGGAAGTGCTGCGTGTTAAGGCTATATTGACAATAATGGCAGATAATCAGATATTTACATCCAGATAACAGTGAGATTGGTGTGCCTGCTTCACTCTATGGAGTCTGTTCATGCTGGACATGAATAGAAAGATAGAGAAAGAGAGGAGACGCTTGGATAGAAGGGGAGCTTGGAGGATGGATGAGTTAGAAAGAGGAGGAGCTAGAGAGAGAAGGAGCGAGAGAGAGGAGGAGCTTGGAAAGAAGAGGAGCTTGAATAGAGGCGGAGCTTGGAGGATGGATGAGCTAGAGGGAGGAGGAGTTAGAGGGAGAAGGAGCTAGAGGGAGGAGGAGCTTGGAGAGAAGAAGAACTTGGAAAGAAGAGGAGCTTGCAGAGAGGAGAAGCTTGGAGATAGAAGGAACTTGGTAGGAGGAGGAGCTAGAGGAAGGAAAAGCATGAGAGAGGAGGAGCTTGGACGGAGGAGGAGCTTGAGAAAGGAGGATGGAGAAATGAAAGGAAGGAGGAACTTGGAGGGAGGAGCAGCTTGGTGGAAGGAGGAGCTTAGAGAAAGGAGGAGCTATAAGGAGAAGGAGCTAGAGGGAGGAGCAACTTGGAGAGAGGAGGAGCATGTGAAGAGGAGGAGCTTGAAGGAAGGAGGAGCTTTGAGGGAGGAGGATCATGAAAAGAGGTGGAGCATTGGGGGCAGCTGCACTGTGGCAGAGAACTGTGGGATCTGAGGGAGCTTACGAGCACAGTAGGGAGCAGAGAACACCTCTCGCCATATTCATCTAATAATTCTTAACAATGGTACTCTGGACAGCCATTACCCAAACATTCAGCCAACCCTCCACAGTGGACTTCTGCAAATTCTATATGGATTCTCCTAAAATTGGAGGACCCCAGCTTTGAAACCTAGTGCCCAGCAAGTGTGAAGCTGAAAAGTTTGAGATTGAGAAATGTGATAAGGAATTCTGAAAACAAGGGCATTATCTCTCTAACTGATGGATCACACTTTGTGAAACTCCAACATTCTTCAGAACTGATTCCAAGGTCGTTCCATTTCTTCCTTTATATAAAAAGATCCACTCAAATTTTAGGGATCTATACCATAAAGCACACCTAGAAATATCTGGTCTTCTCACCATTTAAGGATTCATTCACAAAGAAGTAGGTACCATTAGAAAATAATGCAAGGACTAAATGTTTTTAACAACCATGAAGCAAAGTGTTAGTAATTATTCATTGCATTTAGAGAACTGGAAAAGAGCCAACACACCTTGTTTGCAAAAACAACCTCATCATCGAAATTCTTGTGTTGCTAATGGGTAAGGTTGCCAGCTTCAGGAATTGTCCTGGTGGAGCCTTGAAGAATCGAAGATTAATCCCCCAGACTTATCTGTGATTGAGAAAGTCGATAATGGCATGAAGGCAAACAGTCAACTGTTTTTACTTCACCTTTGGACACTTTCATTTCTTTGTTATAAAAGAATATTGGGGATGAGGGTGAAAAAGGCTGGTTGATTTGGCGAGGGCAAGAGGAAGTTCATGTGCTGACCAAAACAGCTGAAAGTGTCAAAGCAAAGTTGGCAACACATTGCCGGTCTTTAGCTAAGTGCAGGGTGGCACAGTGATTAGCACTACTGCTTCATAGTGCCAGGGTCCTGGGTTGATTCCGTTCTTGGGCCACTATCTGTGTGGAGTTTGCACGTTCTCCCTGTGTCTGCACGGGTTCCGTCCGGGTGCTCCGATTTCCACCCACATTTTGAAAGACACGCTGGTTAGGGTGCATTGACCCGAATGGGTGCTGGAGTGTGGCGACTAGGGGAATTTCACAGAAACTTCATTGCAGTGTTAATGTGAGCCTCACTTGCGACTAATGAATAAACTTTCCTTTTACTTTAAATGGGGATCAGATCGGTTGTTTCTTTCGAGAAACGAACATGGGTGAAAAGTGAGCAGCTGAATGCATCAAGAGGGGCAATAATTCACAAAAAGAGCGAAGCCTACCATCTCCACCTCAACCCAACCTTTATTACAGTGTATACACCCACCCAGATACTTATTTAAGATTCACAAGAATTTGAGCTGTGCGCAAGTAACTATCAACACAAAATATTGCACTACAATCAAGTGATGAAGTAGAAATGGTCAAGAGCTTCAGGCTTTTAGGTGTCCAGATCATCAACAACCAGCCTGCAACCCCCCCCCCCCGCCTTCCTACTCCGACACCATAGTTAAGAAAGCCAACCAATTCCTCTAATTTCTCAGAAAATGAAGGAAAATCAGTAGTCAGCTATGACTGTCACCAATTTTTACAGATGAACCATAGAAAGCATTCTTTTCTTGTTATATCACAGCTCAGTATGGCTCCTGCTCTGCCCAAGACCGCAAGAAACTACAAAAGGTCGTGAATGTGGCCCAATCCATCGTGGAAACCAGCCTCCCATCGATTGACTCTGTCTACACTTCCCGCTGTCTCGGAAAAGCAGCCAGCATAATCAAGGATCCCACACACCCCGGAAATTCTCTCTTCCACCTTCTTCCATCGGGAGAAAGATACAAAAGTCTGAGGTCACGTACCGACCGACTCAAGAACAGCTTCTTCCTGCTGCCATCAGACTTTTGAATGGATCTACCTTTTACTAAGCTGATCTTTCTCTACACCCAATAATCTGCACCAAAAATAGAAACTGCTGGAAAATCTCAGCAGTTCTAATAATATCCGTGGAGAGAGAATAAAACTGGTGAAGGATCATCTCGACTCCAAACGACCCTATTCTCTCTATATATATGCTGTCATTCCTGCTGAGATTTTCCAGCATTTTCTGTTCTGTTTCAGATTCCAGCATCTGCACTATTTTGTTTTTACCTATACTCTGCATCCTCTCCTTTCCTTCTCTCCTATGTACTTTATGATTGGTATGCTTTGTCTGTACCGTGCGCAGGAAACAATACTTTTCACTGCATCCCATACATGTGAGAAGAATAAATCAAATCAAATCGGAAGTGAGATTATGTTTGGAGATACAGCATAGTTCAGTGTAGTAGGAAACATAATACAGTGTGCCAGTTGCCTCAAAGCCATCATTATATCTATCACCCAAGATTAGTGCAGTCCTTTTCTGTTGCCAACCTGCTAAAATTTTAAATTTATTCCTTTTTTCTTGCTTTGTTGCAGGCTTCAGGCAAAATGAGATGTGTGTGTGTACTTTGTGTCTGTGAGGATGCATGTGCGTGTATGTGTGTCTGTGTGTGTGTGTGTGAGTGTGTGTGTTTGTGTTGTGTGTGTGTGTATGAGTTTATGTGTGTGTGCATGTGTGTGTACGTGTATGTGTGCATATGCAAGTGTGTGTGTGCATGTGTGCGTGTATATGTGTGCGTATGCGTGTGTGTGTGCAAGGGTGTGTGTGTGTGTATTAGGGAAATTCTGTAACACCTTATTTTGACTGCTCCCAAAGGCAGACTTGTCTGAAATTCAGAACATTCATTCTTTCAGTTTAGACAGCAGGTCTCAGTTGTTGGCTGGAGAAAAACACACACTTGGAAACAAACACATGTGTAACTACACACGCACGCATTCACATGTACACACACACTCTTGTAATGGAGGAAATGGCACAGAAAAAGAGTTGAGGTCTGCATAGATTAGTCATGGTTGTATTAAATGTCAGGACAGGCTTGAAGGACCTGGTGATCCATTCCTGTTTTATTGTGTTTTCGTGTATCACAAAACCATGCAAAGGCGTACATATGCACAAGCACATTCACACACACACGCACACGCACACGCACACGCACACACACACACGCACACACACGCACACACACACACACACACATGCAGACACGGCTATGCACACTCACAAACATAACCACATACAGACAGATATGCACGTACATGCATACGTATATCCATGAAAAAGCAAGCACACACATGTGCAAGCACGCAACATGCACCCATGTACAAATGCAAGCATACATGTACAAAAATGCTCACATGCCTACAAAGACACATACACACAGACAGACACATCTGATCACATATATGCACACTTGTAGACAAGGCACAGAGGGAGAAGCTACACAATAAAGCTGCACTGTCATTTGGTTTTGAACACTTTTGAAAGACATGCTGTGTAAGTCAAGGAGACAAAGGATGTGATCTCAGATATTTTTTTCAAAAAGAAATCTGATTCCAGCCACATGGATACTGGGCACTTATTATCAGTTAAAAGCCATTCTTTGCAATATTCGGAGTCCCAGTGGATCAAGTTTATAGGAAGGTTATTTAAGAACCAGTCCCTTCGAACTGGTAAGAAAGAAAGTGCATTATATCCGTTGCGGTCTCTTGATTGTGCAATCCGCCTGTCGGATTCACGGTAGAATCACCACAGTTAGCAGGAGAATGTCCCAATTCAGCAAGCCCAATACTGAAATGTTTTTGAAATGACACGCTTCACTGTCTGAGGAACTGTGATTCTCAGCTGTTCCTTATTACCGATCTCAAGGAATGTAATGAACTGCACGTGTGGATAGGTTGATAGGCCATCTCGAAGCTCAGGCAAGCCACAGAGCAGGAACTTGCAACTCTACGCAATCGACATCACCATTGGCCGCTAATGGCAAGCAACTGGGAGTGCCTGAGAACAATGAGCACCTGGATAGATTGGCAAAGGCATTCCAAAGGCTCCTGATGTATGAGCATGGCCACTGCACTAATCCATCGATAATGTGGAACATCTGCTACCGTGAGACTAAACCAGTCAAAGAAAATAGCACATAGCTACACCGGTAAGCCGTAAATCTCAACATCACTGTGACTGGCATGCAGGAAAGCTCAAAGATGGGCTACTTTTTTTTTACAGGTGGAAGAAGGTCGTTCCACCTTGTTGAATGAAAACTCCAGCTAGTTCGAAGAATTATGGAATTATCAGGAATTGCAGCAGTGTTGGAGGTGCCGTTTTATTTTTGGATGAGACGTTAAGCTGAGCCCTTTCTTAGGAGGATGTAAAAGACCCCAAACTCTTACTCTGCAAGGAAGCATCCTAGTCATAGGATTCCCACAGTGTAGGATTGCCCCATTGAGTCTGCACAGACAACAACCTCATCCCTGCCCTGTCCCCACATGTTTCCTCCAAGTGGATTTAAGAAACAGCTGGATATAGCACTTGGGGTGAATGTGATCAAAGGTTATGGAGAGAAAGCACGATTTGGCTATTGAGTTGGACAGTCAGCCATGATTGGGGTAAATGGGAGAGCAGGCTCAAAGGACTGAATGGTCTCGTTCTTGCTCCTATCTTCTATGATTTTATATTTACTCTGCTAATCCACCTGACACGAAGGGGCAAATTAACACAGCCAATCAACCTAACTTGTGCAGCTTTGGAGTGTGGGAGGAAACTGGAGCACCCGGAGGAAACCCATTCAGATATGGGGGGAACGTGCAGACTCCACACAGACAGTTACCTGGGCCCAATCTGAACCCAGGTCCCTGGAACTGTGAGGCAGCAGTGCTAACCACTGTGCCACCATGCCATCCAACATCAAAATGTATCTCTCAACCAACATCACAAAAACAGATTATCTAGTCATGATCACATTGTGGTTTATGGGATCTTGCTGTGTGCAAATTGACTGCTGTGGTTTCGCTGTCACAACAGTGACTCCACTTGAAAATTGTTTTATCTGATAACTGTGAAAGGCTGACTTATCGATGCAAGTCTTCCTTTCTTTTGTTCTTAATCTTTCGGGCAAATTTGAAAGTTTATTTATTAGTGTCACAAGTTGGCTTATATTTACACTGCAATGCTGCCACACTCCAGCGCCTGTTCAGGGACACTCAGGGAGAATTTAGAATGGGTAATGGACCTAACCAGCACATTTTTTGGACCAAGGGAGGATTTAGACAGTTACATGTGTGTGAGATGGCTATTGATGGATATGGGCCAAACATGGGTGATTGGGACTAGCTTGTTCTTTTTCATCTATTGTCATCGATGAGAATTGTGACATCATTAGTCATTCTGAAGCTGGATGTGAAGTGTCCGAAGATGACTGATCAGGCCAATTCGAGCACGGAATATCCTGCACATATTGGACAGACTTGTGTAGGCACTGTAGTTGTTGCGCTGGTGGCTCTGGACTTGCACAGCTTGCGCTTAAGTTGTGCTTCAGCAACACACCTTGCTTCGCTGGTTTTGTGCCAGCATTTCCCAAGAGGTCATGTCAATGTCAAGCGACTTCAGGGCGGTCTTGAGTGTGTCTTTGTAACATTTCTTCTGCCCTCCATGTGAGCATCTTCCAGCAGAGAGTTCCCCAAAAAGGAGCTGCTTGGGTATGCGCTTGTCTCGCATATGGACAGCATGACCTGTCCACTGGGTCTGTGCTCTCATCAGCAGTGTGTGGACTGATGGTAGACTTACTCTAGAGAGAACTTCAGTAACTGGTAATGTGTCTTGCCATCTGATGCGTAATATTCTGCAAAGACAAGTCATAAGGAAATGATTGAGCTGTCTTGCATGCCTTTAATACACAGTCCACATTTCACAGGCATACAGGAGAGTAGTGAGTGCCACGGCGCTGTAGACCTTCAGTTTTGTTGCTGGGCTGACTCCTCGATGTTCCCATACAGTGGAGTGCAGTCTATCGAAAGCAGAACTCAACTTTGTTATTAACTTTGTATCAATAGTCACTGCTTGGGTGAGAGTGCTGCCAAGATAAGTGAACTGGTCCACTGACTGTACCTTCTGCCCTTTGATTGTGACTATGGGTTCTGTGTATATGAGGAGCAGGCTGGTGCATGACTTCTCTCTTTTTAATGTTGATGGTGAGTGTAAAGTTGTCACAAGCCATGGAAAATTAGTCCATACTGACTTGCATCTCTGGCTCTGAGCTAGTATAACACTTAGACTAGCTTATTGTTAAAGAAAAGGACAGCATGGACAAGTTGGGCTGAAGGGCCTGTTTCCATGTTATAAATCTCTATTACTCTATGCGGAAGCAACCCATGCAGACATAGGGACAACATGCAGACTCCACACAGACAGTGACCCAAGCTTGAATTTGTTCATGGTGCTGTGAGGCAGCAGTGCTCATCATTGTGCTACTGTGCATGGGGAAAAGCTTAGAGAAGATGTGCGAGGCAAGTTTTTATTTACACAGAGGGTGGTAAGTTTGTGAACATGCTGCCCGGGGAGATGGTGGGAGCAGATACAATAGCATCATTTAAGGGGCAACGTAACGAATACATGAATAGGATGGGAATGGAAGGATACGGACTCCACAAATGCATATGGTTTTAGTTTAGACAGGTATCATGATTGGTGCAAATTTAGAGGGCCAATGGACCTCTTCCTGTGCTGTATTGTTCTTTGTTCTATGTGCCACCCTTCCCATCTAAAAATGAATCCAATCCCATTTTTGCAGAATTTATTTCTACCAACCTTACTTAAACATTTCAGATGTATAACGATAATCTATTACAAATTGTCTGAAGTTTGTCCCTTGACCATTAAACAATTCCTCGTAAGGTATATGAAGAGGAGACTACAGCCAGTTGAGAGCTGGTCTTAATTGGTAATAGGGGGGTGGTGGAGGGGTAGGGGTAGAGTGGATAAACAATCAGCTTCCTTCTATGTATTGCGAATGTTTCAGCATCCCCCCCCCATCATCAGCAGTAACCGGATCTCGATATAATAGAAGCAGTTTCACGGCATCACTGCCTCCCATTGTTGCCGTGCAGAGCAGGAATTTGGCTGCAAAGGTCAAAGGTGCGTCTGCCTCCAAGTTTAGGCTTTTTGGTTACAATGCTGCTTTTCAGGGGAGGGGGGAATTCGTGGCGAGATAAGGACATCTCGTCTGATTCTTAATGGCCGCGTTAATGAATACTTGAGCATATTATTCAGAGGTAAGCCCAGCAGGAACAGCCGTAATCCTTTAATTATGCTTAAGAAGGTAACTACAAAATTGTTGCCACTTAAATACGAGTCATTTCCCTGCCTGCCCCCCTCCCTTCACCTGCTCACCAACACCGGTTCCTCCTGCACTCCCCCTTTAATTGGCTCAATGGAATGTGGTTTCCATTAGGGTTCATAGATTAAAGGAGGGTTTAGATTACTCAGCCGTTTGCTTTTCTTTGTGAATAAAGACATCCTGATTCTGAAATTAGACCTGGAGCATCATTGGCTCTGTAATTGGGTTAGCATTCCTGCTCATCGAGACAAGAGCTACAGGGCTGGAGGTTGTTGGCTAAAAGCATGCAGAAATACAACTGCACAAACATCGACCAGCCTAGATCATGGTGGCAAGATCTGTGAGACGTCTACTGAGCACAATCTCCCATGCTAGAGATAGATGGCATGGTGCCACAGTGGTTAGCAATGTTGCCTCATCAGTGCCAGCGTTCGATTCCCGGCTTGGGGGGGTCACTGTCTGTGCTGAGTTTGCACCTTGTGTGAGGGGGTTTCCTTCAAGTGCTCTTCCCAGAGTCGGGAAGACGCGCTGGTTGAGCGTGCATTGCTAAATTCTCCCTCAGTATACCTGAACAGGAGTACGGTGATGAGGGGACTTTCACAGTAACTTCACTGCAGTGTTAATGTAAGCCTACTTGTGACATTAATAAAATAAACTTTAGACACGTTAATGGTTGTTGCGACTCTTGGTCAGAATCTGTAACGTGCTAGGAGAACGTTTGGTTAACAACCAATAACATTTTGTTTAAAATGGATGAAGTTTGAGATTTTAGAATGAAACCATAGGATTCCACAGATTTTAAGCAAACAATAAGAAAACAAACTTTGCTATAGAAAGCCATAAAGTTAAAGCAATTTATGAGAGTGCTCTAACTTTCAGGATGAGTATGAGGCACAAGTGAATTCAGGGATGAACTGTGTGTGAGCCATACCACACCACAGAGTAAAGGATAGGTACGACCAATACAGAATCTGTGGATTTCTCAAGAAATCTCCCAAATGTTAGTCCAACTGAGTCAGCCAAACCTCACTGAAACTTCAACTATCTCATGAGGGAACTTCAACTTGCTCTCCAGGGAACCAGAACTAGAGGGCACAGCCTCAAAATAAGAAGGGGGGAAGTTTAGAACAGAGTTGAGGAGGAACTTCTTCACTCAGAGAGTGGTGAGTCTCTGGAATTCTCTGCCCATTGAAGTGGTGGAGGCTACCTCATTGAGTATGTTCGGGTAGATAGATTTTTGATCAATAAGGGAATTAAGGGTTATGGGGAGAAAGCAGGAAAGCGGAACTGATCCACTTCAGATCAGCCATGATCTTATTAAATGGCGGGGCAGGCTCGAAGGGCTAGATGGCCTACTCCTGCTCTTATTTTTTATGTTCTTATGAGAGATTCCCAGCTTCATCTTCAAAAAACCTGTCCTTGAAATTCTCTCCAAATTTCACTCACACTTGGGTGGTTTTAACAATGACCCACCTTACAGGGTTTCAGTCCTATTTTGAAATTCCTTCTTCCAAGGTTCTTGAGCATACTGAAACACTAGTTTGCAAGCAGACCTTCTGAGCCAAGGCCATGCCAAGCAGAACACTGCAGCTCCGAAAAAATATCTTTGCCCCGAAGCCCTTCCTCTAACTTTTTAGACTTAACCGGAGCCTGGTTTTCCCAGTTTCTGTGACACTTTCAGGTGAACTTCCTGTAGCTGACTGCCACAAGACTAATCGTTCACTGGCCCTTGAGGTGTTCTCGTGATGTATCAAAACACCTCCAGAGTGCTTCACCCTTGTTATTAGGCAGGGACCAATACAGCAAGAATTGAAATACCCTGTACAAGTGTAACAATCTCCACAAATATAGATGTGTGTATATCTAAATTGTGTAATTTGGAAAAACACAAATCAATGGATCTCAGGACACAAATGCCCACCTGGTGCTGTACCTATCCCAACCCTCTCCACCTCTTTTTCCTGCTTTTACACCTTCCTGAATGTATTTGGTTAATATTTTGGTCACCAGTTCTAGTATCTCTTCCTTTGCCTCTGGGTTAATTTTTTTTTGGCCTGTCTCTGTGGTAGGCCTTGGGATGTTTTACTCAGTTAAAGATGCTATATAAATGAAAGTTGTTATTGTTAGAAATGAAGGAATAGTTACAGCAGGGAAAGAGACCGTTCCGGTCATTATACAATCAGTCCACGCTGCCTCCCTGCAAGAGAAACTCCGCTAGTTGTTATTTTAAAGCCGTTCAGGTCCCACTCTGAGGGAGTGATCATGGAATCACTGAATGTACAGGAAGAGACCATTCAGCCCCTTGTGTCCATGCCATTAAGAGGAACACAGTTTGTCCCACAGTTCCGCCAGTTCACCTGAGTGCTTCAACTTCTCTTCCTCCAGATAATCTCGACTGGAAGTCTAAGTGAGGACCGTAATGTTAGGATACTGGCAGGAATTTTACCATTTCGCCTGCCCGAGGCTTATAAGATTCTCCCTGAGGTTAGCAGAGAATGCTGTTCTGCGTGCTGGTAAAATTCCAGCTACTGGGTATGAACTTCTGGCTTTTCACACTGATGGGAATTTCTGGTCCTATCGATAGTGCACCTGCGGAGACATGGGATGGAATCAATGGAAAATCCCATTGGCAACAGTGGGATCCAAAGATCCTGCACTCCCACAACAGTGTTCAGTCTCCCGTCACTGAGAAAAACACTACAGAGAAGACAGAGAATCCTGGCATTTGTATTATTTTTGCTAAAACCATCCAAATCCATCTTGTTGATGTGGATGACAAATTCCATGATTGTGTGAAGAAATAAAAAGCTGTCCTCTCTTGGTATCCTGATCAGCGTAAGACCATTAGGCCATAAAACATAGGAACAGAATTAGGCCACTTGGCCTGTTGATTCTGCTCCGCCATTCAATCATGGCGGAGCAGAATTTCTCACTCCCATTCTCTTGCCTTTTCCCCATAATCCTGATCCTCTTACTGATCAAGAATCTATATATCTCTGTCTTCAAGACACTCAACGATCTGGCCTTCACAGCCTTTTGTGGCAAAGAGTTCCACAGATTAATCTATTCCTCAACCGATAGTATGAAAGAAGAGTAAATCTACCTGCTTCCATCAACCATCCACATAAAAAAACTGGTAAATTTGCCTGTTTTCCTCAACGAATGACATTTAAAATGGGTTAACTTAAAAGGAATAGCTGACATACTCCCAGATGACCATTGGCTGCTCTGAAGGTAAAGAAGGCAAATGGCATGTTGGCCTTCATTGCGAGAGGTTTCGAGTACAGGAGTCAGGGTGTGTTATTGTAATTATACAGGGCCTTGATGAGGCTACGTCTGGAATATTGTGTGCAGTTTTGGTCTCCTTTTCTGAGGAAGGATGTTCTTGCTCTCAAGGGAGTGCAGCAAAGGTTTGGAACCATAAAACCATAGAACCATGCCAGGCTGATTAAGGACTGATGTATGAGGAGAGATTGACTAAGTTAGGATTGTCTTCACTGGAGTTCAAATGAATGAGGGGTGATCGCATAGAGACGTATAAAATTCTAACAGGATTAGACAGCTATATTAATGTTTCTATGCTTTCTCCTTTGAGGGGGAAAGCTGAGAGGTTGGTTTAAACTGAGGGTCACCACACATCAGGTGAGGAGCAATGTTGACAAGATGGGGCCGTCATGAATAATAGAACAACATAGAACATAGAACATTACAGCGCAGAACAGGCCCTTCGGCCTTCGATGTTGCACCGACCAATTAAGAAAAAGCAATGACCCTCTAACCTAAACCATTCCATACTATCTGGTCACCGTACTATTGGAAGGATGTGGAGTCCTTGGAGAGAGTGCAGAGGAGGTTTACCAGGATGCTGCCTGGTATGGAAGGACTGTCTTATGAGGAACGATTAAATAGACTGGGGTTGTTTTCCCTTGAAAGACGTCGTCTTAGAGGGGATCTAATAGAGGTGTATAAGATTATAAGGGGTATAGATAGAGTAAATGGTGGTAAACTTTTTCCACCTTCAGAAATGGATAGGACGAGGGATCATGGCCTTAGGGTGAGGGGGGCTATGTATAAGACGAATATTAGAGGGCAGTTTTTCACACAAAGGGTAGTGGCGGTGTGGAATGCACTGCCGAGTAAGGTGGTGGGAGCAGGCACGCTAGGGCTGTTTAAGGTTCTCTTGGACAGCCACATGAGCGGTATGCAGATAGAGGGATATAGTAGGACTGTTTAACTATGGCTTTTTTTCCACAGGTAAATCGGTCCATACTTGACCAACAAGGAGCATGCATTCGGCAGGTGGTGCGAGGACAGCTCTTGGATGTTGATTCATGGGTTGCCTGGTGCTTTCATGTCGTAAATGAGTGCTTTATCTGGACCATCTGAGGGGCACCATGACAGCTCAGTGACTATCGCTGTAGCTGTGCAGACACTTGGAATTGGGCCGGTGTCTGCGGGAGTTTGCGTGTTCTCCCCGTGGTTGCGTGGGTTTTCTCTGGGCGCTCCGGTTTCCTCCCACATCCCAAAAATTTGCTCTTAGGCTGATTGGGAAACAAATTGTCCCTACATTGAGATTCTTCCATATTAGGAATAACCTAAAATTAGAATAGGATAATGGAATTGTTACTATATAGTTATGACGGCGGCGCGGGCTTGTTGGGCCAAAGGGCCTGTTTCCCGTGCTGTGTTGCTGTGTTGCTTTAAATTCCCTTTTCATCCATTAACTTATCTACTAACCTCTTAAATGCCACCAAACTTGGTGCATCTACAACTGCAGCAGGCAGAGCATTCCATACCCTTACCACCCTCTGGGTAAAGAACCTACCTCTGATATCCGTCCTATAACTACCACCCCTTAATTTAAAGCTATGTCCCCTCGTGCTAGCTTTCTCCATCCTAGGGAAAAGGCTATCACTGTCCACCCTATCTAAACCTCTAATCATCTTATATGTTTCAATCAGGTCTCCTCTTAGCCGCCTTCTTTCTAACGAAAACAACCTCAAATCTCTCACCCTCTCTTCATAAGACCTGCCCTCCATACCAGGCAACATCCTGGTAAACCTCCTCTGTACCCTCTCCAATGCCTTCACATCTTTCTTATAATGCGGGGACCAGAACTGTACACAATACTCCAAGTGCTGCCGCACTAGAGTTTTGTACAGTTGTAACATGACGTTGCGGCTCCAAAATTCAATCCCCCTACCAATAAAAGCTAAGACTCCGTATGCCTTGTCAACAACCTTATCGACTTGACTGCCAACTTTCAGGGATCTATGCACATATACACCAAGATCCCTCTTTTCATCAATACTATTAAGAGTTCTACCATTAGCCCTACGCTCTACACATTTGTTATTCCTGCCAAAGTGAATTACCTCACACTTTTCTGCATTAAACTCCATTTGCCACCTCTTGGTCCAGCTCTGCAACTTGTCCAAGTCTCTCTGCAAACTATAACACCCCTTTTCACTATCTACCACTCCTCCAACTTTGGCATCATCCGCAAATTTACTAATCCATCCTTCAATACCCTCATCCAGATCATTTATAAAAATTACAAACAGCAGGGGCCCCAAAACAGATCCCTGAGGTACACCACTTATAATCGAACTCCATGATGAATAATTTCCCTCAACCACCACCCTCTGTCTTCTATCAGCTAGCCAATTCCTAATCCAATTAGCTAAATCATCCTCAATCCCATACGTCTGCATTTTCTGCAGTAGCCTTCCATGGGGCACCCTATCGAATGCCTTACTAAAGTCCATATATACCACATCAACTGCCTTACCCTCATCCACCTCTTTGGTCACTTTTTCAAAAAACTCAATAAGGTTAGTAAGGCACGACCTACCCTTCACAAAACCATGCTGACTATCCCCAATCAATTCGTTACTCTCTAAATAACTATAAATCCAATCCCTAATAATTCTTTCCAATACTTTGCCCACAACAGAAGTAAGACTCACCTGTCTATAATTCCCAGGAAAGCCTCTATTCCCCTTCTTGAACAATGGGACCTGAAGGTCAGAACCAGAGGCTCTGCAATCGTCTGTCTCGCCTCCCAGAGAATTCTAGGGTAAATCCCGTCCGGCCCAGGGGACTTATCTAATGTCCGCCAGTGTGGGAATTGAACCCACGGTGTTGAATCAAAAACCAGCCGCACAGCCAACAGAGCTGACCAACTCCCCTATTGAACTTATCTGCGTGCCTGAACCAATAGCATGAAAAACAGATCAACTTACCTGTGCCCCATCAAACAATGGGATTAAAAATACATGAACTTATCACTGCTATTTGTGGTTCCACTTTACAGCAGTTCATTGATAGTTTTTTTTTGCCCAGGGATCAATATCAGGTGTTGCTGGGGTTGCCCGCTATCAAAACATTGAACTTCCTGCCTGGATCATGCCCAATATTCTGGCGTGGGCCGCTATCCAATGCTAGCCTGTCTTGTCATGTTCTTAGCATAAACCACTTACAACTCCTTACGTTTGAAAGACCTGTCTGTCTCAGTAAAGCAGATAGAACTGTGACAGATTACTTACTTTATTGAACATTCATAATCCATTTACATTACACATTTTGTGTTGATGTTAAAGGGGTTTCAACTCCACATCAAGGCAAAGTATGTGTCATAATGCAGCTGTCTAATCGGATTTAGACAGACTGACTTGAAACCTCTTTGGGGAAGTATTCATACATCTCTGAGGCTCCACACAGGCGATAGCATTGTTCCTGCAACAGGCCAAGACCAAGGCTCAAAATCTCCTTCTCAGCAGCAAGATGTACAGTGAATACTGGCCTTTTAAGCGACATCCACACGCTGAGAATGCATAAAAGGAATATTCCGCCATCCATGGATTCATATGCAACCATTCAGCTGATCGAGACCATGCCAGCTCTTTGAGAGAGCAACCAGTTAGAGATGAGATGACAAGGGAGTCAAGGGTTATGGAGAACAGGCAAGAAAATGGGGCCCATCAGATTGTCCACGATCATATTGAATGGTGAGGTAGGCTCAATGGCCTACTCTTGCTCTTATTTCTTGTGATTTTATGCTCTTCCAATGGATGCTAACTACTCTTTGATATCTTAGTGTTCTCTCCCATAGCCATTTTAATGCTATATTATTCAATGTGCAGCATCACAGTAAGAAGTTCTGTGGAACAAAGGGACCTTGGGCATATTTGTCCATCGATCTCTGAAAGTGAAAGGACATGTTAGTGCAGTGATTAAAAAAGTATTTGGGACACTTGCCTTTATCAATTGAAGCGTAGATTACAAAAGCAGGGAAGTCATGTTGGAGTTGGATAGAACTTTGGTGAAGCCACCGCTGGAGTACTGTGTGCAGTTCTGGTCACTACATTACAGGAAGGATGTGATTGCACTGGAGGGGGTGCAGAGGAGATTCACCGGGAGGCTGCCTGGGACGGCACAGTTATAAAGAGAGATTGGATAGGCTTGGGTTGTTTTTGTTGGAGCAGAAAAGATTCAGAGGCAACTTGATTGAGGTGTTCAGTGTTATGAGGTACGTAGACAGAGTGGATAGGGAACAGTTGTTCCCCTTAATTGAAGGATCAGTCAAGCCAGAACATAAGTTCAAGGTGAGGGGCTGGAAGTTTCAGGAATGTGAGGTAAAACCTTTTTACCCAGAGGATGGTAGAGGTGGGTTGCCTCACATCCTTTAAAAAATATTGGATGAGTACTTGAAACGTCATGGCCTTCAGTTTATAGCTCATGTATTAGTGTCACAAGTAGGCTTACGTTAACACTGCAATGAAGTTACTGTGAAATTCCGCTAGTTGTCCCACTCTGGCACCTGTTCGGATACACTGAGGGAGAATTTACCATGGCCAATGCACCCAACCTGCATATCTCTCGGACTGTGGGGGGAAACCAGAGCACCTGGAGGAAACCCATGCAGATACGGGGAGAACGTGCAGACTCCGCACAGATAGCAACCCAAGGCCAGGATTGAACCTGAGTCCCTGGCGCTATAAGGGAGCAATGCTAACCACTGTGCCGCTGTGCCACCCCAGGACTGTAGCCCAAGTGCTGATAAATAGGATCAGGTAGGTAGGTCAGGTGCAGATTTGATGAACTGAAGAATCTCTTCAGTGCTATATTATTCTGTGATCAATAAACAATAATCATTAATTGATTGGAAGCGGTTCCAAAACTTTTATGCATTGAAACTGGCTAAAGGGAGCTTTACTAATTATAATCAGGAAATGATTTAAATTGTTACTATTAGAAAAGAGGCTGAAAAGTTCACCAAAATTTGTGAATGCTGTTAACAAGCCCAGCATTGGGGTGGCGTGGTGGCACAGTGATTAGACCTGCTGCCTCACAGCTCCAAGGACCTGGATTCAATCCCAGGTCACTGTCTATGTGGAATTTGCACATTCTCCCCATGTCTGTGTGCGTTTCTTCCAGGTGTTCCAGTTTCCTCTCACAGTTCAAAGGATGTGTAGGTTAGGATGATTGGCTACAGTAAATTGCCCCTTAATGTCTAAAGATATGTGGGTTAGAATAGGTTATCTCTGGGATAAGACAGGGCAGTGAACCAGGCGAAGATACTTTCCAGATCCAATGGGCTAATGGTCTCCTTCTGCAATATGGGTGGCACAGTGGCACAGTGGTTAGCACTGCTGCCTCACAGTACCAGGGACCTGGGTTCAATTTCTGGCTTGGATCACTGTCTGTATGGAGTTTGCATGTTCTTCCCATGTCTATAAGGGCCCAGGTGCTCTGGTTTCCTCCCACAGTGTGAAAGACATGCTGGTAAGATGCTTTAGCCATGCTAAATTCTCCCACAGTGCACTCGAAGAGGTGCTGGAGTGTGGCAACTTGGAAATTTTCCCAGTAACTTCATTGCAATGTTAATGTAAGCCTATTGGTAACTCTAATAAATTAACTTTAACTTTGTGGGGATACTATGATTAGTTGTTCATCCCTAGTTGAATTCAATGGTTTGCTGGACTATTTCAAAGGGTAATTATGAGATAGCAGCATTGCTGTGGTTCTGGAGTCAATATGTTATAGAGTCATACTATAGGAGCTAAAGAGGGAGTTGAGAAGATCTAGAAGAGGACACGAGAAGACTTTGGCGGATAGGATTAAGGAGAATCCCAAAGCTTTTTACAGGTATATAAATAATAAAAGATTGGTTAGGGCAAGATTAGGGCTAGTCAGAGATAGCAGTGGGAAGTTGTGCGTGGAGCCTGAGGAGATAGGAGAGACACTGAATGAGTATTTTTTGTCTGTATTCACGCAGGAGAAAGACAATGTAGTCGGGGAGAATACTGTGATACCAGGTTGTAGACTGGGTAGGATTGAGGTTCATAAGGAGGAGGTGTTAGCGAATCTTGAGGGTATGAAAATTGATAAGTCCCCTGGGCCAGATGGGATTTACCCTAGGATTCTCTGGGAGGCTAGAGAGGAGATTGCAGAGCCTTTGGCTTTGATCTTCATGTCGTCGTTGGCTACAGGTATAGTGCCGGAAGACTGGAGGATGGCAAATGTTGTCCCTTTGTTCAAAAAGGGGAGTAGGGACCATCCTGGAAATTATAGACCGGTGAGCCTGACTTCTGTTGTGGGCAAGGTCTTGGAAAGAATTATAAGGGATAGGATTTATAAGCATCTAGAGAGGAATAAATTGATTAGGAATAGTCAGCACGGTTTTGTGAAGGGTAGGTCGTGCCTCACAAACCTTATTGAGTTTTTTGAGGAGGTGACCAAAGAGGTAGATAAGGGTAAGGCAGTTGATATAGTGTATATGGATTTTAGCAAAGCGTTTGATAAGGTTCCCCATGGTAGGCTACTGCAGAAAGTGCAGATGCATGGGATTGAAGGTGATTTAGCAGTTTGGATTAGGAATTGGCTAGCTGATAGAAGACAGAGGGTGGTGGTTGATGGGAAATATTCAACCTGGAGTGCAGTTACAAGTGGTGTACCTCAAGGATCTGTTTTAGGGCCACTGCTGTTTGTCATTTTTATAAATGACCTAGATGAGGGTGTAGAGGGTTGGATTAGTAAATTTGCTGACGATACCAAAGTGGGGGGAGTTGTAGACAGCGAGGATGGATGTTACAGTTTGCAGAGGGACATAGATAGGTTGCAGAGCTGGGCCGTGAGGTGGCAAATGGAATTCAATACGGATAAGCGTGAGATGATTCACTTTGGTAGGAATAACAGGCATATGAAATATAGGGCTAATGGAAGGACCCTTAATAGTGTTGTCGAGCAGAGGGATCTTGGGGTACAAGTACATAGCTCTTTGAAAGTTGGCACCCAGGTTGATAAAGTTGTTAAGAAGGCGTACGGTGTGTTAGCTTTTATTGGTAGAGGGATTGAATTTAGGAGCCGTGAGGTTTGTTACAACTGTACAAAACTCTGGTGCGGCCGCACTTGGAGTATTGCGTACAGTTCTGGTCGCCGCATTATAAGAAAGATGTGGAAGCATTGGAAAGGGTGCAGAGGAGGTTTACCAGGATGTTGCCTGGTATGGTGGGAAGGCCTTATGAGGAAAGGCTGAGGGACCTGAGGTTATTTTCATTAGAGAGAAGAAGGTTACGTGGTGACCTAATTGAGGCGTATAAGATGATCAAGGGATTGGATAGGGTGGATAGTGAGAGCCTTTTTCCTCGGATGGTGATGACCAACACGAGGGGACATAACTTTAAATTAAGAGGTGGTAGTTATAGGACGGATGTCAGAGGCAGGTTCTTTACACAGAGGGTGGTGAGGGCGTGGAATGCCCTGCCTGCAGCAGTTGTGGACTCGCCTACTTTGGGGGCATTCAAATGTTCGGTGGATAGGCATATGGATGATATTGGAATAGTTTAGGTTAGAGGGTCCACTGGCCGGCGCAACATCGAGGGCCGAAGGGCCTGTACTGCGCTGTAATGTTCTATGTTCTATGTTCTATGTTCATACAGGTTTGCAGCATGGAAAAGGGACTTTTGATCCAACTTGTCCATGCCACCCTTTTTGTTACCACTGAGCTGGTCCCAGTTGCCCCTATCCCTCTGTACCTAATTTACCCATCAGTCAGCCAAACCTGATAAAGATGACAGATTTCCTCCCCTAAAGGACAACAGTGAACCAGATGGGTTTTTTCAAATGATCTGTGGTACTTCTATGGTCACCACAACCGAGATTAGCTTTTAATTCCAGATTAATTTTTGAATTTAAATGCCATCATGCGAAAGATTTGAACATTTGTCTAGATCCCAGGCTTGTCTTCTGACATTATGCTATGCTACTGTTGCCACATCTATATTGCTAAGTATTTCATATTACCCTGCAGATGACAGCAGATTTGCAATCTGTCTACAGAATTGGAACCTTGAATATTTGGATTCTAAACTGATACAGCAACACGACTTGATTTTGCCAGCAACAAAGAGAATCCCATTATGTCAGCACAGGATACACCCTGACTTTAGCACCTCATGTCACTTTGACATAGTGTTGCCAACCCAGCAGGATTGCCCCGAAATCTCCAGGAATTATAGATCGATCCCCAGAACATGGCTTGGAGAAAAACCATCAGGACATTAAAAAAACCTTGCTTTTTATTATCTTTTAACATTTCACTTTTCCAGATTGAAAACTATTTAAGTTGGTGCGGGGGTGGGAAGATGGTTGGCTGACTATCAAACATTATTGAATTGGGTAATGAGTCTTTTTTACTTTCCAATTGGCGAAGGAAGGCAGTATGTCACACGGGTGGATATATTGGCCGATTAATGGCTGGAGTGTGGGTGCAAGTCAATGTGATGAAACCTCCAGATGAGGCAGGGATGGAGTTGAATAACATCAGGCAGATGGAAATCAATTGTATGAATGTGCACTTGGAAACTCATTCTACAGTCAAATGTGACTCCACAGTGTAAATGGTCTGGTTCAACTTCCCTGACAGTTGCCAAGGAGAAAAAATCCAATTCTAATTCTCTTCCTGCATCCAGTGGTGCACTAAGGCAGACTTCCATCTTGTTTCTGTAGCTAGTCATTCTTGGAATAGGTCACTTGTCTATCGCCAGGGGCTTATAACTTGAGGGAGGGGCGTCCTCTACACATCAAGCTTGGCTGACCAGGATTTGCAGGTTGACACTCAACCTGTTTGGCTGCTTTATGAACTGAACACACCTTCCTTAGCCATCAAGCCCTGGGGTGATACTTAAACCCAGAGCCTCTGGCTCAGAGGCAGTGACACTAACCCACTGCATCACTAGGCATTTCAGGGAAATTAAGGAATCGCATATCCTTGTATTCCCCTCATTCTCATTCACTTAATCCTTCCTTGATTTCATTGTTGCTCCATTGATCCCAGAGCTCATTGTGATAGCAAGTTTGACAATTTAACTATTCTCAGGCGAAAGTGCTTGTCCCTGAGTTATTTACTGGATTTAACTTTAAGTTTATTTATTCATGTCACAAGCAGGTTTATATTAAGTTACTATGAAAATCCCCTATTGCCACACTCTGGCATCTTTCCAGGTACACTGAGGGAGAATTTAGCATGGCCAATGCACTTAACCAGCACGTCTTTTGGACTGTGGGAAGAAACCGGAACACTCGGAGGAAACCTACACAGACATGGAAGGAAGTGCAGACAGTGACCCAAGGCTGGAATTGAATTATAATCAGGAAATATTTTAAATTGTTACTCTTAGAAAAAGGCTGAAAAGTTCATCAAAATTTGTGATCATGTTCACAATGTCATAGGGTGGCATGGTGGCACAGTGGTTAGCATTGCTGCCTCATAGCAATGGATAGCTATAGATTAGCCAGGAGGGAGCTAAAGAGTGAGTTGAGGAGAGCTAAGAGGGGACACGAGAAGACTTTGGCTGATAGGATCAAGGAGAATCCTAAAGCTTTCTTCAGATATGTTAAGAATAGAAGATTGGTTAGGGCAAGATTAGGGCCAGTCATATACAGCAGTGGGAAGTTGTGCGTGGAGCCTGAAGAGATTGGAGAGGCACTGAATAAATATTTCTCTTCGGTATTCACGCAGGGAGATGTAAATGTAGTTGTGGAGAACACTGAGGTACAGGGTTGCAAACTGGAAAGTATTGAAGTAGATAGGGAGGATGTGCTAGATATTCTTGAGGGTTTGAAGTTAGATAAGTCCCCTGGGCCGGACGGGATTTACCCTAGGATTCTCTGGGAGGCAAGAGAGGCGATTGCAGAGCCTCTGGCTCTGATCTTCAGGTCGTCGTTGGTTACGGGTATAGTGCCGGAAGACTGGAGGATAGCGAATGTGGTCCCATTGTTCAAGAAGGGGAATAGAGACTTTCCTGGGAATTATAGGCAGTGAGTCTTACTTCTGTTGTGGGCAAAGTATTGGAGAGAATTATTAGGGATAGGATTTATAGTTATTTAGAGAGAAATGAATTGATTGGGGATAGTCAGCATGGTTTTGTGAAGGGTAGGTCGTGCCTTACTAACCTCATTGAGTTTTTTGAAAAAGTGACCAAAGAGGTGGATGGGGGTAAGGCGGTTGATGTGGTATATATGGACTTTAGTAAGGCGTTTGATAAGGTGGCCCATGGAAGACTTCTGCAGAAAATGCAGATGTATGGGATAGAGGGTGATTTAGCTAATTGGGTTAGGAATTGGCTAGCAGATAGAAGACAGAGGGTGGTGGTTGATGGGAGATATTCATCGTGGAGTTCGGTTACAAGTGGTGTACCTCAGGGATCTGTTTTGGGGCCCCTGCTGTTTGTAATTTTTATAAATGATCTGGATGAGGGTATTGAAGGATGGATTAGTAAATTTGCGGATGACACCAAAGTCGGAGGAGTGGTAGATAGTGAAGAGGGGTGTTATAGTTTGCAGAGAGACTTGGACAAGTTGCAGAGCTGGGCCGAGAGGTGGCAAATGGAGTTTAATGTGGAAAAGTGTGAGGTAATTCACTTTGGCAGGAATAACAAATGTGTAGAGTATAGGGCTAATGGTAGGACTCTTAATAGTGTTGAGGAACAGAGGGATCTTGGTGTATGTGTGCATAGATCCCTGAAAGTAGGCAATCAAGTCGATAAGGTTGTTAAGAAGGCATATGGAGTCTTAGCTTTTATTGGTAGGGGGATTGAATTTAGGAGCCGCAACATCATGTTGCAACTGTACAAAACTCTAGTGCGGCCGCACTTGGAGTATTGTGTGCAGTTCTGGTCCCCACATTATAAGAAAGATGTGGAGGCATTGGAGAGGGTACAGAGGAGGTTTACCAGGATGTTGCCTGGTATGGAGGGCAGGTCTAATGAAGAGAGGCTGAGGGATTTGAGGTTGTTTTCGTTAGAAAGAAGGCGGCTAAGAGGAGACCTTATTGAAACATATAAGATGATTAGAGGTTTAGATAGGGTGGACAGTGATAGCCTTTTTCCTAGGATGGAGAAAGCTAGCACGAGGGGACACAGCTTTAAATTAAGGGGTGATAGTTATAGGACGGATATCAGAGGTAGGTTCTTTACCCAAAGGGTGGTTCGGGAGTGGAATGCCCTGCCTGCAGCAGTTGTAGATGCGCCAAGTTTGGTGGCGTTTAAGAGGTTAGTTGATAAGTTTATGGAAGAGAAGGGAATGGTTTAGTTTGGAGGGTCATTGCTTTTCTCATAATTGGCCAGCGCAACATCGAAGGCCGAAGGGCCTGTCCTGCGCTGTAATGTTCTATGTTCTATGTTCTATGTTCATAGCGCCAGGGATCCAGTCTGATTCTCAGCTTGGTTCACTGACTACATGGAGTTTGCACATTCTCCCCATGTCTGCGTGGGGTTTCCTCAGGGTGCTCTCATTTCCTCGCACAAGATGTGCGGGTTAGGTTGATTGGCCATGGTAAATTGTCCCTTTGTGTCAGTGGGACTAGCTAGAGTAAATGCATAGGGTTACAATGATAGGGCCTGAGTGAGATTGTGGTCAGTGCAGATTGTAGTCTCCTGCAGATTGTACTGTGGGGATTCAGTGATTTGGGCGGCACAGTGATACAATGGTTAGCACTGCTGCCTCACAATGTCAGGCACCCAGGGGAGACCCACTGCTAACCACTGCAAGTATCTTACTGTTCCAGCCTCCCCCACAAATGGAAACAGCTTCCCTATGACTAACTCAGCAAACAGTTCCATAAATTTGAAACCGTTACCTCTCAGCTTGCTCTTTTCCAGAGAAAAGCACCCCAATCTTTCCTGATGGCTACAAGCTCTCTGCTAGTAAATCTTCCTCACACTGCAGCACTGCCTCGGAACCGTTTTGTGTAATTTGGAGAACAGGATGCCTTGCCAGAGAGACAAAACTCCACTGCGGATCTGCAAAGTCTCTCGCTTTCTGAGAAGACTCTGAGATCCAAACCGGCAGGTTCGGCCTTGCCTTGGGGGGGGCTACCCACAATCAGTTTACCTCCTCGACACCTGCTGGATCATCAAAGTGAAATGTGAGCGATCGATTCCAGCGCGAGTTATTGACACAAATCGATGGGACCATCTGTTAGCAGCCTCGGCAATTAAATAAATTGCGAGTTATTTGCGAATCCCAAGCTTCTAATCGGGTTTTTATTTTCCCAAAGAGGTTGAAAATTCACTTGCTTGGTATTAAGACAATCTGGAGCGTAAAATGGATCAAGAGAAAAACTGGCGTGGGGAGGGAGGATGGCGAGGTGGTGAGGCGGATTGAGGGGGAGGAAGAGGATGGTGGGCGGCGAGGGCGGTGTTGGGGGGAAAGGTGAGAGGGCGTCGATAGGAAGACATGCCGAGAATTCACAAAACGGTTGCAGGAAGTAATGATCTGTGTAAGTTTCAGTGCTTCACTTCTGAAGGAGATGGCTTCAGAGCTCATTAACAGACCACAGCTGTCTGCCTCTCATCTGCTATCTGTACCGGACAAGGCCAGGTGCAAGGAAGCTTCTGGAAAATTTCGACAGAAAAATCCATATGTCATCAGAACCCTTCAGAGACCATCCCTTCACGGATTAAAAGAGTTGAATCTCACACTTTTCTTGCCAGCCGCTTTTTTTCCTCTCCCCCCGCAACCCCACCCCATCCCACCACCTCCCCCTCTCCCCCCTCTCCGGCCCCCTGTCTTTCCTCTGCTCTTAATATCCACTCATCTTATCGTCTGATGGTTAAACAATGTGTTTTGATGGCCCCTTTCACTCACAGTGAAGATGTACACGTTAGGACGATTTAAACCATCTGTTTTATTGAAGTCTCAGTCTGAAAATGTCTTCAGTCACTGCTCAGAACTGTCAGCCTGTCGCATCTGTTACAGCAAGGACTGTGCTTTGTCTGAGCTAGCCAGTGAAACGTGAGAATTGTGCAGGGGTTTTACACAGCATGAGCTATCCAGCACAGCACCCACACATCGTGGGGAGATAGTGGGAAGGAATTCCCCCTGACCCACCTCTGTGTTTGAGTGTGGCAATAACACTGTGAACACAGCAGGAAGATTCTCCCTCACCTCTCGCTGCAAGAACTTATTTTCAATTTGTTTGTAGGTTGTGGGCATTGCTTTCCAGACCAGCCGCAGTCCACGTGGTGTTGATATGCCCATAGTGCTGTTAGGGCTGGGGGTTTGTTAGTGATACAGTTCCATGTCAGGAGGCTTGGAGGGAAGTTGCAATGGATGATATTTCCACGCATCAGTTGCCCTTGTTCTTCTAGGCAGAAGAGGTGTGGTCTTGGAAGATGCTGAAAATAGGAGCCTTGGTGAGTTCTGGCAGTGCATTTGTAGATGGCACACACTGCTGACAATGTACCCTCAGTGTAGTGAGTGGATGAGTAATTCATAAGAAATAGGAGCAGGAGTAGGCTATCTATCCCTTCGAGCCTGCCCCTCCATTCAATAAGGTCAGGGCTGATCTGAAGTGGATCAGTTCCAGTTTCCCACTTTCCCCCATAACTCTTAATTCCCTGGTCTATCAGAAACCTATCTACCCGTGACTTAAATATATTCAGCTAGGTAACCTCCACCACTTCAATGGGCAGAAATTTCCAGAGATCCACCACCCTCTGAGAGAAGAAGTTCCTCCTCAACTCTGTTCTAAACTGTCCCCCTCCCCCCCCACTTTATTTTGAGGCAGTACCTTCTAGTTTTAGTAGAGAGAATGGATGAGTGGGTAATCCTGACTTGAAACATTGGCTTGATTTTCCCTCGCAAGCTTTCAAAGTTTCCCTCTTCATCAGGTGAATGGAGAATACTGGACTCAGACAGAATATGTAACAGCACAGTTTACAGATTACTGATTAGAATCTTTACACCTAACCTGTTGGAGTTTAACCTGGTGTTGTCAGACTTCTTACTGTGTTTACCCCAGTCCAATGCCGTCATCTCCACATCTTGATTTTCCCTCCATAGTTATTATCAGACCTACTGAGATTTTCCAGTATTTTCTGTTTTTGTTTCTGGTTTCAGCATCCGCAGTCCTTTATCTACATTCTTGGAGTTTGGTGTTCCAAAAGGGGGAACTTTTGTTCCCAGGCGGTGCAACTAGATCTAGCTCTGGATATTAAACTGGCATGCTGGACTCCTCCAAGATTTTGGCTCTGGCAGCAACATTCATCTTGACAGCTGATTCTTGAGAGGTCTACAATTAGCTTTCCAAGCAATTCCTGAGAGAATAGCCTCATTCTGTGAGTTAAGCAGCCTGGTGTGAGGACAATCGATGTCTTCTCCCTACTGCACCCGATAGAGTTTTTAGAGAAGTGGATTTAAATTTACTGTCCAGTGATCCCCAGTGGCCTCTCACCATTTTTTTTATTCATTCGTGGGACATGTGTATCACTGGTTGGCCAGCATTTATTGCTCACCCCTAGTTGCTTGAGGGCAGTTGAGAGTCAACCATCATTGCTGTAGTTCTGGAGTCACATGTAGGCCAGACCAGATAAAGATGGCAGATTCCCTAAAGGACATTAGTGAATGAGATGGGTTTTCCCAACAATCAACAATGGTTTCATGGTCATCAGTAGATTCTTAATTCCAGAAGTTTTCTATTGAATTCAAATTCCACCATCTGCTATGGCAGGATTCGAACCCAGGTCTCCAAAATATTGGCTGAATTTCTGGATTATAATCTAGTGATAATATCACCAAGTGTTCACCTCCCCTTATCACCATTGAGGTTGCACAGCATTCGCCCTTCCCCAAGTCAGAGGGGCTTGATGCCCCATGAGACATGGTAGTTCCACACTACTGATACCCTCTTCCTGGTTTTGTAGACTGGCTTACCCCAAAGCTGGACCCCAGAACCTCATAGCCGTGCACAGTACTGCCCCTCTGTTGTAGCTGCCTCCCACTCAGTTTGCAGCTCCAACAAAAAAGGGCACCCACTCAGTTACTGTTTACACCCTAACCCAGCATGGAGGCCGGGAAACAGTGCCTGCTTGGTAACTGGCATATCCCCACAGAGCAAGAGGTGACTCAATAGAAAGGGAAGGTTAATGCCTTTGCACTACCCAACTGTACCCCCTCTATCCACACCTGCCCCCTCCAGCTCCGATGGTGACTGTGATCATCACCCCTGGCCCTGAGCAACAATTGTGTGTGACTCTGACATTCTCATTGGTGCCCTCTGAGTTTTGGGCTGGCCGAGAAATAATATCTGCCTGAGTGCTCATATGCTACCCCAATGGCGACAGATTCATGCTTATGTAGAGCTGTTATAAATGGCGCTGACATCTTGCAGTGAAAAAAGGGTGGCACAGTGGCACAATGGCTAGCACTGCTGCCTCACCATGCCAAGGACTCAGGTTCAATTCTTGGCTTGGGTCACTGTATGTATGGAGTTTGCACATTCTCCCCGTGTCTGCGTGGGTTTCCTCTGGGTGCTCCGGTTTCCTCCCACAGTCCAAAGATTTGCAGGTTAGGTGGATTGGCCATGCTAAATTGCCCCTTAGCTAAGATAAATCCATGGGGTTATCAGGATAGGGCCCAAGTGGGATTATAGTCGGTGCAGGCTCAATAGGCTGAATGGCCTCTTTCTGCTCTGTAGGGATTCTATGATGTACCTTCACACCAGCAGCAGCTGAATATTTAGTGCATTTCAATACCTGGTGTGAGTGCTCACTAGTGATATATGCCGATGCAGTTAAATGAGGTTCCCTCCCCTTGCCAGCATGTTCCTTATCATTCCCCTGGCAAGGTTAGCTCAAAATTGGAAAGTACGACCTCACCGATGAGAATCACACTTTTCTAAACTATTTGCATTTTGAGTTTGCGCTTCGCCTTTCCTGGTAACAGTGAACTTGTCAAAAGCATGTCCCCAATTTTATTTAAGATAGACAGAAACTTTTCCCCAGGATGGAAGAGTCGAATACATGGGGGCATTGATTTAAGGTTCAAGGGGCAAGGTTTAAAGGAGCTGTACGAGGCAGGTTTTTTACACAGAGGGTGATGGATGCCTGGAACTCGCTGCCGAGGGGGTAGTGGAAGAAGATATGATAGTGAGCTTTAAGGGGTATCTGGACAAATACATGAATAGGATAGGAATATGGTTCCCAGAAGGATAGGGGATTTTAGTTCAAATGGTTAGTACAGGCTTGGAGGACTGAAGGGCCTGTTCTTATGCTATAATTTTCTTTATCCGTTGTTATTTATTTCCAGCATCCGCAGTATTTTGCTTTCATCTGAAGATTAAAGTCTGCTGTGATCATGCCTCCTCTGATTTCCTGACTGTGCAGCCCTATGATTACATTCTGAGGGGCCTATAAGCCACTCTCAGCGGTACCTTTTGCCCTTTGTTGTTTCTTACCTCCTCCAGTCCTAATGCTATATTCTGATTTCCTGCCCTTTCTCACGAATGCCTTGATCGCATTCGCAATTACCAGGGGTCACCCAATCTTCTTCTTCACTTTGTTTGTTTTGAAATGTCAAATTAACTGGAATATTTCATTCCCCACTTTGGGCAACCTGTAACCATGGCAACTGTATCATACCCACTTGTTTCTATATGTGCCACAGATGCGTCTATCTTGTCATGAATGCTTCACACATTTGGAGAAAGATCCTTTAATTTTGCCTTTTCAGTCCTCTTCCCTGATGTGACAGAAGCTGCAAATTCACTTTTGCCATTATTAATCTTTCTTTTCATTGTGACACTATCTGATATATTTTACTCAAATGGTTACTCTGTTCCACAGCCTTGACTTGTCCATTTATTTACCCTTACCTCAATCATTCCTTCTCCTTCTTAAACCCCAATGTTGGATTTGGCTGGCCAACGAGTGATATAAATACTTGTTGGGTCACAGCTGGAGTTCTGTGCATGGTTCTGGTCACCACATTTTGGCAAGGATGTGATTGCACTGGTGAGGATGCAGAGGAGATTCACCGGGATATTGCCAGCTATGGAGACAGTGATCAGGCTGGAGCTGTTTCCTTTAGAGCAGAGAGGGACCTGATCAAGGTATGCAAAATTATGAAGGCCACAGATGGTGTGGATCGGAAGGGACTTTTCCCCTTAGTTGAGGCGTCAATAACCAGCGGGCATAGATTTAAGGCAAAGGGCTGGAGATTTAGGGGGAATGTGAGGAAAATTCCTTTCATCCAGGGGGTGGTGGGAACATAAGAAATAGGAGCAGGAGTAGGCCATTTAGCCCTTCGAGCCTGCTCCACCATTCAATAAGATCATTGCTGACCTGAGATGGATCAGTTCCACTTACCCACCTGTTCCCCATAGCCCTTAATTCCCTTATCAATTAGAAATCTAGTCTATCTATCAGAAATCTGGAACTCACCGCCTGAAAGGGTAGGAATGGCAGGGGCCCTCACATTATTTCAGAAGCATTTAGATGAGCAATTGAAACATCACAGCATAGAAGGAAACTGACCAAGTGCTGGAAAATAGGAGCATGATAGCTAGGTGGTTGACAGCCAGCACAGATATGATGGGCTGAAGGGCCTCTTTTTGCATTGTGAAACTCTTATTTATTAGTGTCACAAGCGGGCTTACATTAACACTGCAATGAAGTTACATTAAAAATCTCCCAGTCACCACGCTCCATAATTAAGCATAGTAATCACAGCATAATTAAGGATCTGACGCATCCCACGCATTCTCTCTTCCACCTTCTTCACTTGCGAAAATGATTCAAAAGTCTGAAGTCATGAACCAACTGGCTCAAGAACAGCTTCTTCCCTGTTGCTGTCAGATTTTTGAATGGACTTACCTTGCATAAGTAGGCTTTTCGCTGCACTCTATCTATGACTGTAACACTATATTTTGCACTCTTTTGTTTCCTTCTCTATGTACAGTATGCTTTGTCTGTATAGTGCACATGAAACATTTCACTGTATACTAATACATGTGACAATAATAAATCAAATCAAAAACTCCCATCCAGTTTGGATACACTGAGGTGGAATTTTGCATGGCCAATGTGTCTAACCAGCAAACCCTTTGGACTGTGGGAGGAAACCTGAGCACCCACAGGAAACCCACACAGACTCAGGGAGAAAGTGCAAAATCTGCACAGAGAGTGCCCCAAGGCTGGAATTGAACTGGGATTCCTAGCGCTGTCAGATAGCAGTGCTAACTACTGTGCCACCGTACCACCGTAATGATCTAATCGGGTTTAAACACAGTTTAACCCAGAGGAATGTCTCCCTCTTTCTCCTAAGCCTTTGCCATGGTCCATGAATTGATTTTGATTTGATTTGATTTATTATTGCCACATGTATCAACATTCAGTGAAAAGTATTGTTTCTTGCATGCTTTCCAGACAAAGCATACAGCCCATATGAAGGGAACAGAGAGTGCAGAATGCAGTGTTACAATCATAGCTAGGGTGTAGAGAAAGATCAATTTAACACAAGGTAAGATATTGCATTAAAGCATTGTTAGAGAGTTTTAAAGAGTTAGAATAAAGTTTTAGAAGCATAGAACGAGAGTAAAAGATAGAATTAGAAGGTATTCTGACCACAGCTTGCAAGAAGTTGTCTTGATCTGGCAGTCTTTGTCTTCCCCATTATTGTACCTTTCAATCATGCATTTAAATCTTCTGATCTGGCTGTCCTTAACTTGTCCATGGCTCAGGTCACAAGCCATAGATTAATACCTCGCAGGTACTACTTTTAATCTGTGCCCTCGCTCTTCAACATTTCACAGAAAAACCTCACTCCTCATTCTGCCAACGTCGCTGGTTCCTACATCGGTCGCATCAGCCAGATCCACCTCTTCCGAGTTCTGCTCCAACCTGTTGGAGTTATATTAAAATATCAAACACACCAAGCTTTGATCTGCTGTTTGAAGGTTTAATTTTCCCCGCTAGTGCATTATTCAGCATTGCTGTGTCAAATTTGCTTTGCCTGCTGTTTTAGTGCAGTAGTTAACGCATCTATTTAATGGCTTTATTAAAGTTTTATTTTACAAAGCCGCTCATTAGATCACAAAAGAGAAATATCGACCGCTGGTTTTTAAATTGCTCTCGTTGTGGTGTATATTCTCAACGTAGCAATGGCAGGATGTCATTGATTGTCTGATTAGGCAGGTATATTTGCAAAGTACTTTAATATGCTCTTAGGCTGGGAGGGGTAAAACATTAGTTAATGTTGGAATGGCACAGGGAAATACAGATATCCAAGGGTAGACCATGCTCATTAGGATATTTGTTGGTTAGCTTACGCTTCCAGCACAGTTCTAATTGCCTCCACTGTTGGAGCGGAGTCATGAAAATCTTTGTCATTGCTAAATTTGACCGTTTCAAAGCAGTATCCAACCTCGCACACTCTATCCTCCATAAATTTGCTAATATCTAAATCACTGGTACACATGCTCTAGCTTGCAGTGGTATAGTGGTATTGTCACAAGACTAGTAAGCCAGAGACACAGCTTAATGCTTTTGAGAACTGTGTTCAAATCCCATCACAATCAATGGTTGACTTTTAATTTAATAAAAATCCGGAATCAAAAGTCCAATGATGACTATGAAACCACTGTCTGGAAAACCCAACTGATTCTCTGATTTTCTTGAGGGAAGATGTGAGGATTAGACAGATTGTCCATACTAAATTGCCCGCTAGTGTCAAGAGGACTCACTGGGATAATTGCACGAGATTATGGGATTAGGGTCTGGATGGAATTGTGGTTGGTGTAGACTCAATGGGCCAAATGGCCTCCTTCTGCACTGTTGGATTCTACAGAACAAAATTGTCCCAAGGTTTGGCAGACAAGAATTCACATCAAATCACATGGTAGGACATAGGATCGTAGGAATTAGGAGCTGAAGTAAGCAGGTTTAGCTCTTTGAGCCTGCTCCGTCATTCAATCAGATCATGGCTGATCTCTCCCCTGTCTCAAATCCACCTCCCTGCCTGTTCCCCATATCCCTTTATCCCGCTTTTTTGTTAGACAGGTGACCAAAATCTTAGCCGGAGCGGTAGGTGTTAAGGAGAAACGAAAAGGATGAGAAAGACATATGGGTTGAACTCTATGACCCCCCTCATGGAGGGGATGAGGCTGCAAATTGCAGCGAGCCATTCAGAAGTCTTTATTCACTGCCAGGAGAGGTAGTGGAAGCAGAAACGATAGTGGCATTTAAGAGGCATTTTGACAATACATGAATAGAATGGGAATACAGGGATACGGGTGACGCACAGGCACACTGGACTCTCACAGTTCCAAGGATGGGGGTTCGATTCCCGGCTTGGGTAATTGTGTGGAGTTCGCATGTTCTCCCCTTGTCTGCTTGGGATTCCTCCGTACTGTCCGGTTTCCTCCCACAGTTCAAAGGTGTGTAGGTTAGGTGCAGTGACCATGCTAAATTGTCCTTTAGTGTCCTGGGATGTGTAGATTAGTGGGGTAAATATGTGAAGTTATGGGGAAAGAACCTGGGTGGGATTGTTGTTGGGTGCAGGCTTGATGAGCTGAATGGCCTCTTCCTGCACTGTAGGGGATTCTATGAAATGGTAGGATAGGGGGTTTTAGTTCAGATGGGCAGTATGTTCGATGCAGGCTTGGAGCGTGGAGGGCCTGTTCCTGTATTGTAACTTTTTTTGTTCTTTGTTTTTGACTTCCACAGAGTGAAAAATCCACAGGAAGAGAGAGAGAAAGAGTGAGTCAGAGAGAGTTGGGGAGGAATGCCAGAGCTTGGGACTCAGGCAGCTGAAGGCATTGTCACCAATGGCGGAGTGATTGAAATAGGGAACACACAAGAGGCTGGAATTAGAGGTCAGCAGATAACTTAGGAAGTTGCAGAGACAGGAAGGAGCAAAGCTGTGGAGGGATTTTACACCACAAGGATAAAAATGTTCCTAATCAAGGCATTGCCAGGCCAAAATCAAGTCAGCCAAGCACAAAGATGATGGAAGGCCATAAAGTCAACAGCATGGAGGGTTTACATTCCAGGTAGTTTCATAAATAACCTTTTATTTTGTTGCTGTTGGGAGTTTTCTTCAAGTGTTGCTCCGGTTCGAATTCTAACCTGCCTTGTTTTTCCATTAAAAAATTAATATCTATGGTATGTTTTTAAAGTTTTCACTACTTTGTCAACACTTGATTTTTATTCTCCACATTATGTTCGGGGGCTATTTCTTGTAAATATAAATATGAATTCTGACAGCAGAGCACAAACCTTAAGCGGGTAATCTCAATGTGTGCAGCAATCACAACTTGTACTTTCTCTGAAAACTGGATCCTGATCATTAAATGTTTGTATGGCACAGTGGTTGCCATTGTTTTTTTTCTCACAGCACAAGAAATCGGATTTAATTCCAATATTGGCCTTTATAGAACTTTCGTGTTCTCTCCGTGTCTGCATGGGTTCCCTTTGGGCGCTCCCATTTCCTCCCACAGTCCAAAGGTATGAAGGTTAACTGGTTTAACCATGCCAAATTTGCTCTTAGTGCATTTGGAGGCAGTGGGACCAGATCTGAGGAGAACAAGAGGAGGAGGTCCATTACACCTGTTCCATGGTCAAAGAGACCATGGCCACACTCTGACCTTGATCCAGATCCCTACCTTTATTTGATCTTCCTTCATGCTTTTGGATAACAATCAACCTTAGATTTGAAATTTACATTTGGCTTGGCCTTTATTGCAACTTGAAGGAGAGAGCGGCAAACCATGACCATCTTTATATGTCATTACACCAGGTTAAAGTTCAACACATTTATTTGCAATCACGAACTACTCTTTCATCAGGTGATTGAGTGAGTGACTCACCTGATGAAGGGGCAGTGCTCTGAAAGTTCATGATTCCAATAAACCTGTTGGACTGGAGCCAGGTTTGTGAGATTTCTTACTGTGCCGTCATCTTCACACCTTTTATATGTGGGTGGACAACATTCCCCCTGCAATTAATGCCAACAAAAGATAAACGTTTGATTCGATTTGATTTGATTTATTATTGTCACATGTATTGGTATCCAGTGAAAAGTATTGTTTCTTGCACGCTGTGCAGACAACATACCATTCATAGAGAAGGAAAGGAAAGAGTGCAGAATGTAGTGTGACAGTCAGTGCTAGGGTGTAGAGAAAGATCAACTTAATGCAAGGTAAGTCCATTCAAAAGTCTGAAATCAAAAGAGAAAATGCTTGAAAATCTCAGCAGGTATGCCAGTATTTGTAAGGAGAGAAAAGAGCTGATGTTTCAAGTCCAGATGACCCTTAGCTTTGACAAAAGGGAAGAAGCTGTTCTTGAGTCAGTTGGTACATGACTTCAGATTTTGTATTTTTGAAGAGATTGGAAGAAGGTGAAAGAGAGTACGTCCAGGGTGCGTGGGGTCGTTAATTACGCTGGCTGCTTTTCTGAGGCAGCGGGAAGTGCAGACAGACTCAATGGATGGGAGGCTGGTTTGCGGGATAGACTGGGCTTCATTCACAATTCTTTGTGGTGCCTTGTAGTCCTGGGCAGAACAGGAGCCATACCAAGCTGTGATACAACCAGCAAGAGTACTTTCTACAGTGCATCTGTAAAAATTGTAAAAAGTAATTACTCAGTCACTAAATATTGTTCACAGAATCATAGAATCCCTTGTGTGCAGAAGGAGGCCATTTGGCCCATCAATGGGCTCTTCCTGTGTGCAAAATGGCAACCATGATTTCCTGCAGAACTATCAGCAATTCCTTTTGTGAACTATTACAGACTGTTTCTAAATCACATCATGATATCAGTTTCAAATCTTTTTATGTTTCTTTATTGCACTGATAGCTAGATTTTATCTGCTAAACGTAACTCCAGGTTTAAATGATCTTGATTGGTATAATGCTCTTCAATTGTGCGAGAGGGATTTTTAGATGGGGAAAGCCATTTGGTCCATTTTAATTCATCAATAATCTCAGTCTCCTCTCATTGCTCCATCTATTCATTTTCCTGAATTGGTTCTAGACGTTTTCTGTCCACCATTCTACATGGAAACTAACTAGACTCTTGCCCATGCCTTTGTGGCCTTCATATTGACAATGGTAATGCACCCCAGACCAGTCTTCTGTCTTCTACGTTCTACTGTCTGCGGGGCTGAGGGACCTGTGCCAAGTCCTGTTCAAGGGAACTTAGTGGAAGTGCACTCCAAGAGTGAAATCAGTAAAATTAGGGATGTATAGAAAAATTAAAGTTGATTTATAAGTATAAGCAGGCTTATGTTAACACTGTAATGAAGTTACTGTGAAAATCCCCAAGTAGTCACATCCCCAAGTAGCACTTCTTTGGGTACACCAAGGGAGAATTTAGCACGGCCAATGGGAGGAAACCAGAGCACTCATGGAAACTCTGGCAGGCACAGAGAGAATGTGTAGACTCTGCACATTCAATGTCCCTAGCTAGGAATCAAACCTGGGTCTCTGTCATTCTGAAAGAGCAGTGTTAACAACGCTGCTAACAACAGTATCAATGTGATGCCCTGGGGAATTGGGCGAATGCAGAACATTGGAAGAATTGCAAGGGTAGGGAAGGTTACGGAGATGATTTTACAGAGCCATCTCACGAAAAGATGAAGAGCTTGATTTAAAAAGGACTGCAGAATCTGTCAAACTTCATAACTACCAGTCCTCATTGGAGAGTCCATTTAGGGATCAATTTTATCAGGTACAGCTTGTTACCTTGGGAAGAAAATACTTAGGCAATGTTCCCTTTTAAATTTAAAGATCAAAGAACAAAGACAAAAAAAAATTACAGCACAGGAACAGGCCCTTCAGCCCTCCAAGCCTGCACCAATCATACTGCCCGACTGAACTAAAACCTCCGACCTTTCCGGAGATCATATCTCTCTATTCCCATCCTATTCATGCATTTGTCAAGATGCCCCTTAAAAGTCACTACCGTATCTGCTTCCACTACCTCCCCTGACACTGAGTTCCAGGCACCCACCATCCTTTGTGTAAAAGATTTACCTTGTACATCTCCTTTAAACCATGCCTCTCGCACCTTAAACCTATGCCCTCCTGTAATTGACTCTTCAACCCTGGTAACAAGCTTCTCTTATCCATGCCTCCATAATTTCTTAGACTTCTATCAGATCTCCCCTCAACATCCGTCAGTCCAGTGACAACAAGCCAAATTTCTTCAACTTCTCCTCATAGCAAATGCCTTCCAAATTGGCAACATTCTGGTAAATGTTTTCTGTGCCCTCTCCAAAGCCTTCACATCCTTTTGGTAGTATGGCGACCAGAATTGAACACTACATTCCAAGTATGGCCTAATTGAGGTTCTATAAAACTGCAACATGACTTGCCAATTTTTAAACTCAATCCCTGACTGATGAAGATAAGTATGTTGTATGTCTTCTTGACTACCTTCTTCACTTGCATTGTCACTTTCAGCGACCTGTGTACACTCAGATCCCTGTGTCAATCAATGCTCTTAAAGGTTCTGCCATTTACTGTATATTTCCTACTGTATTAGACTTTCCAAAATGCATTACCTCACATCTTCCAGATTAAACTCCACCTGCCATCTCACTGCCCAAGTCTCCAGCTGATCTATATCCTGCTGTGTGCTCTGATGGTCCTCATCATTATCACAAATCCACCAACCTTACTAATCAACCAGTTGCATTTTCCTCCAAATCATTTATATATACTACAAACAGCACAAATCACAGCACCGATCCCAGAGGAACACCACTTGTCACAGTTCCCCATTGAGAAATGCAGCCTTCCACTGCTACCCTCTGTCTTCTTAAATGGAGCCAGTTTTGTATCCACTTTGCCAGCTCACCTTTGATCCCATGGGACTTCACCTTTTGCACCAGTCTGCCATGAGGGACCTTGTCAAAGGCCTTATGAAGTCCACGTAGACAACTTCCACTTTGCTACCCTCATCAATCATCTTTGTCACTTCGTTGAAAAACTCGATCAAGTTCATGAGACACAACCTCCCCTTCACAAAGCCATGTTGCCTCTCACTAATACGTCCACTTATTTCCAAGTGGGAATAAATCCTGTCTCAAAGAATCCTTTCCAATAATTTCCTTACCACTGACGTAAGGGTCACCAGCCTGTAATTACCTTGATTATCCTTGCTACCCTTCTTATACAAAGGAACAACATTGACTATTCTCCAACCCTCTGGGACCTCCTCTGTAGCCAGTAAGAATACAAAGATTTCTCTCAAGGCCCCAGCAATTTCCTCCCTTACCTCTCTCAGTATTCTGGGGTCAGATTTCTATACGACAAGTTATAAAAGGAAATCCTGTGAACCAAAGTTAACAGTGGTTCAGGCTATTCACAATTTTGTGAATCAATCTGGCCTTGAATTTACATTGTGTGAGTATAGGATATAAAATTAAATTATCTTGCCCATTCTTTGAACAGGAGCAGTGATCTATTGAAACAGCACTTACACCATGCCACCACTCAAAGTGCAGAGAAAGGAATTTCAGATCAGGATTGTTGAAAAATTTGTACATTAATATTTGCGCAACATAGTTTTAAAGTTGAGATGTGTTCAATGCACCTGGATGGTTCAGAGAGAAGATGAGAGCTGGGTTTAACTGAAAGGTCGCAGCTCTGACAGTGTAGCACTCCCTGAGTGCTACTAAAGTGACTAAAGAGGTAGATGGGGGTAAGGCGGTTGATGTGGTATATATGGACTTTAGTAAGGCGTTTGATAAGGTGGCCCATGGTAGACTTCTGCAGAAAATGCAGATGTACGAGATAGAGGGTGATTTAGCTAATTGGGTTAGGAATTGGCTAGCAGATAGAAGACAGAGGGTGGTGGTTGATGGGAGATATTCATCTTGGAGTTCGGTGACAAGTGGTGTACCTCAGGGGTCTGTTTTGGGGCCCCTGCTGTTTGTAATTTTTATAAATGATCTGGATGAGGGTATTGAAGGATGGATTAGTAAATTTGCAGATGACACTAAAGTCGGTGGAGTGGTAGATAGTGAAGAGGGGTGTTATAGTTTGCAGAGAGACTTGGACAAGTTGCAGAGCTGGGCCGAGAGGTGGCAAATGGAGTTTAATGTGGAAAAGTGTGAGGTAATGCACTATGGCAGAAATAATAAATGTGTAGAGTATAGGGCTAATGGTAGGATTCTTAGTAGTCTTGATGAACAGAGGGATCTTGGTGTGTATGTGCATAGATCCCTGAAAGTAGGCAGTCAAGTCGATAAGGTTGTTAAGAAGGCATATGGAGTCTTAGCTTTTATTGGTAGGGGGATTGAATTTCGGAGCCGCAACGTCATGTTGCAACTGTACAAAACTCTAGTGCGGCCGCACTTGGAGTATTGTGTGCAGTTCTGGTCCCCACATTATAAGAAAGATGTGGAGGCATTGGAGAGGGTACAGAGGAGGTTTACCAGGATGTTGCCTGGTATGGGGGGCAGGTCTTATGAAGAGAGGCTGAGGGATTTGAGGTTGTTTTCGTTAGAAAGGAGGCGGCTAAGAGGGGACCTAATTGAAACATATAAGATGATTAGAGGTTTAGATAGGGTGGACAGTGATAGCCTTTTTCCTAGGATGGAGAAAGCTAGCACGAGGGGACACAGCTTTAAATTAAGGGGTGATAGTTATAGGACGGATATCAGAGGTAGGTTTTTTACCCAAAGGGTGGTTCGGGAGTGGAATGCCCTGCCTGCAGCAGTTGTAGATGCGCCAAGTTTGGTGGCGTTTAAGAGGTTAGTTGATAAGTATATGGAAGAGAAGGGAATGGTTTAGTTTGGAGAGGCATTGCTTTTTATATTGGTCGGCGCAACATCGAAGGCCGAAGGGCCTGTTCTGTGCTGTAATGTTCTATGTTCTATGTTCTACTATAGTGTAAGATGTTATGGAAACAACAGTAGCTGGAGAGTTGGCAAGAAACCAGCGAACTACAAGCCAATCAGGCAATTAAGAGGTCTTACATGAGACCAAGAGAAGGTCCTGCGGCACAGTGAATAGCATCCCTGCCTCTAGGTTCAAAGTAAGAAGTCTCACAACACCAGGTTAAAGTCCAACAGGTTTATTTGGTAATAAACGCCGCTAGCTTTCGGAGTGCTGATCCTTCATCAGGTGAGTGGGGAATTCTGATCACAAACAGGGCATATAAAAGCACATACAGTTTACAGAATACTGATTAAAATGCAAGTCTTTACAGCTAATCAAGTCTTAAAGGTGCAGACAATGTGAGTGGAGATAGCATTAAGTATAGGTTAAAGAGATGTGTATTGCCTTCAGGGTGGACAGTAAGTGAGATGTTGCAAGCTTCTGATCTTCGGGTAAACGTTCTCCAAGGCGGCCTCACGACAACAACAGCGCAGAGTCGCTGAGCAGAAACTGATAGCCAAGTTCCAACACACATGAGGATGGTCTCAACTGGGAACTTGGGTTCATGTCACACTATCTGTAAGCAACTTGACTTGCCTGAGCTTGCAACATCTCACTTACTGTCATTTCTGGAGACAATACACATCTCTTTAATCTATACTTAATGCTCCTTCCACTCACATTATCTGCCCCTTTAAGACTTGATTAGCTATAAAGACTCACATTCTAATCAGCATGCTGTAAACTATGTGCATCTTTCTATGCCCTGTTTGTGATCAGAAGTCCTCACTCATCTAACGAGAGAACTGCACTCTGAAAGCTAGTAGTATTTACTACCAAATAAACCTGTTGAACTTTAAGCTGGTATTGTGAGACTTCTTACTGTGTTTACTCCAGTCCAACACCGGCATCTCCACATCTAGGTTCAAAGTTCCAGGCTTGAGCCCTATCCACAGTTCGATAACTAAGGAAGGTTAAACATTTAACACAAAACCAAACAGGTTGAGTGTCAACCTGCAAAATCCTTCCGACCGAAACCAAGAGCAAGCAGTAAGAGTGAGAGAGACTCTTGGAGTGGAATTTTCCCAGGCTGCCACCATGGGAGTCCTAGTGGGTGGGACACAGACCATGCAAATGTCCGTTAGAACATAGAACATAGAAAAACTACGGCACAAACAGATCCTTCAGCCCACAAGTTGTGCCAATCATATCTCTACCTACTAGGCTTACCTATAACCCTCAATCCTATTAAGTCCCATGTATTCATCCAAAAGTCTCTTAAAAGAACCTATCCAATTTGTCTCCACCACCACCAACAGCAGCCGATTCCACGCAAACACCACCCTCTGAGTGAAAAACTTACCCCGACATCTCCTCTATATCTACTCCCCAGCATCTTAAACCTGTGTCCTTTTGTGGCAGCCAGTTCAACCCTGGGAAAAAGCCTCTGAGAATCCACCCAATCAATCCTCTCAACATCCATTGACCTGAGACGGGATTTTCCGATCTTGCAATAAGCATAACTAGAAAATCCCGTCCATGTTCTCCAAGGCTATGTCCTTTAATCAGGTACTGAGTGCCTTTGAATGAGGTATGTTCGCTCTCATTGATCACAAGTAACCTGCACATGTTTACATGTCATGCTTGTCAGGCTCAGTGGAAATATTCCACTTAACACATGGAATCACAAATTGGTCACAGCACAGAAGGAGGCCATTTGGCCTATATTTCTGTCTTGGCCCTCTGAAGGAGAAATTCACCCAGGGTAATCCAGAGATTGCTGCTACCAATACTTCAAAACACAAAATTGTCAATTACAGAAGAATCAACAATGAAATTTTATGTCGTGTTTTGCCACAGTGAAGGTAGTTCAAACTGGTTGGTGTGATTTGTTACTGTCACATGTATTAATATACGGTGAAAAACATTGTTTCTTGCGCGTTATACAGGCAAAGCATACCATTCATAGAGAAGGAAAGGAGAGAGGGCAAAATGTAGTGTTATGGTCACAGTTAGGGTGTAAAGAAAGATCGATTTCATGCAAGGTGGGTCCATTCAAAAATCTGATGGCAGCAAGGAAGATCCTGTTCTTGAGTCAGTTAGTGCATACCCTGAGACTTTTGTATCTTTTTCCCCGACAAAAGAAGGTGGAAAAGAGAATGTCCAGGGTGTGTGTGGGTCCTTAATTATGCTGGCTGCTTTACTGAGACTGCGGGAAGTGTAGACAGAGTCAGTGGATGGGAGGTTGGTTTGCATGATGGATTGGGCTACATTCATGACCTTTTGTAGCTTCTTGGACTGAAGAAATTAATCTGCCATACACTGATATCACATTTGAGACTGTTGAACACAAATCCTGCATCATATCTGCTGCACTAAATTCAGATTTCGGTCATCTTCTTGCTTCCTTCTACGCACAAAAAAAATGTCATCAGCAGTACAGATGCAACCTGGCACAGTACATTTCATAAAATCCACACTGGCTTGTAATGTAGTAAGCTCTTAGAACATGACAAGTGAGGAATGAACAGCTAGCAGTCAATATCCATGTCGAAAGCAATGACATATGTAGAAAGAGAGGTGTCCTTCAGTTAGAGTTTAACATTGTAGGTAGGATATTAGCAAGCAGTACTTCAAAAGCAGCAACTTCTGGACTGCCTAGTAGCACAGTGGTTAGCACTGCTGCTTCACAGCTCCAGGAAGCAGGGTTCGATTCCCGTTCGGGTCACTGTCTGCGTGGAGTTTGCACGTTCCCCTCGTGTCGGTGTGGGTTTCCTCCCAGGTGCTCTGGTTTCCTCCCACAGTCTAAAGATGTGCAGGTTAGGTCGATTGGCCATCCTAAAATTGCCCCATAGTGTCCTGAGATGCATAGGTTAGAGGGAGTAGTGGGTAAATATGTAGGCTTATGGGAATAGGGCCTAGGTGGATTATGGTCGGTGCAGACTTGATGGGCCAAATGACCTCTTTCTGCACTGTAGGGTTTCTATGATACTCTGGATAAATTGCGACTTCAGAGGGCCAGTACAGCTATGGCTGGCCAAATGGTCTCCTCTTATAATATTATGTGGGAAATAAATATTTCCACTGGGAAGTTGAATGATGAGGATTGAATGATCCCACTGCCTGGCCAGTCAGGATGGTCCAAGAGGTTACAAAGACGATTGGAAGGGCAATACTTCTGGTAAATGTGATATTGAGAACTGACTGTGTTTCTGTGGCTGCTGGTGTGAATTAGCGATGGTCTGTTGCCTCCCTCGTGCCAGGATCAATGCTATCACTGATTGACTGTAATATATCTTTAAGAGATAGCAGCATGCCACCACCAGAAGGGAAGTGTATCATGTGATCTGGTCTGAGTTTCCTGTTGGTTTGTGAGCACAGCTCTGACGTCTTCAAACTTTCAGCCCATGTGTAAATATTCTCCTGAGTCCAGACTCAAAACATTTATCAAAACCTAGCTGAGTGATTAGAAAAACATGACATAGTGCACACTGGTGGTAAAAGAGAATTTTAGCAAGATTAAATGCAGGCACAACATAGAATCCTTACAGTGCAGAAGGAGGCCATTCAGTCCATTAAGTCTGTACTGACTTTCTGGCAGAGTATCTTACCTCAGCCCTTTCTCCCAATGCTATTCTTGTAACCCCATACAGTTACCTTGGCTGATCCCCCTAACCCAAATATCTTGGGACACTAAGGAGCAATTTAGCACGGCCAATCCACTTAAACTGGACATCTTTGGAAAGTGGGAGGAAACCGGAGCACTTGGAGGAATCCCACGGAGACATGGGAAGAACATACAAATTCCACACGGACAGTGATCCGGGCCAGAATTGAATCTGGGGCCCTGGCAGCAGTGTTAACCACCGTACCATCCTAATAATCCAACCGGGATTAAATGGAGTTTATCCCAGTTGAATGTCTGTCTCTTTTTTCAAAACCTTTGCCACGGTCTGTGAGTTGAACTTTTTTTTGTCTTCACCATCATTGCATCTTTCGGTCGCGGATTTAACTTTCTAATCTTGTTGCCCCTAACTTGACGTGGAGATGCTGGTGTTGAATTGGGGTAAACACAGTAAGAAGTCTGACAACTCCACGTTATCGTCTCCAGCTAGGACAGTTAGTAAGATTTTGCAAGCCCAGGCAAGTCATGGGGGTTACAGATAATGTGACATTAACCCGAGATCCTGGTCAAGTCAGTCCTCATGTGTGCGGAACTTGGCTACCAGTTTCTGCTCAGTGACTCTGCGTTTGTCTTGAAGGCCACCTTGGAGAATGCTTACTCGAAGGTCAGACGCTGAATGCCTCAATTGCTGCAATCATGGGGAGAAAAAAGTTTGGGCTATTGAATTGAACGATCAGCCATAATCGTGATAAATGGTGGAGCTGGTTCAAAGGGCCGAATAGCCTCCTCTTGCCCCTATCTTCTATGTTTCTATTTTTCTATGGCATGGGACGAGCTCTGATATTTTGGCCTACGGGGAATGAAACTGCGGCATCGGAGAGAGTTGAAATGACAATGTTCTGGCCACGAAGTAAAACTACGGAGAACAAGGTCAAGATAGAGCTCAAGTGAAAAGCTGAGAAGCAGATGGCTCTCTGATGCCGACCTTGCAGCGCACAGCCTGCCAGTCAGTGAGTGGGACTTCTCTCGTGAGCGAGGGAATATCAAACAGAAAAAAAAACAAACAGAACTGTCATAAACATTGAGCTAGAGCAGGCTGTGATTATAATGGGCAGCTTTGAGAGTTGCTGAACCATAAATTGAATCAAACAAGAGGAAAGGTCAAAGGGATATTGTCAAACTGTCCACAGAATTCCCAAGCTTGAATTGGGATGTAGCTGACCTATAGCCAAATTCTAAATGTTTTAACAGCTATGATTTCCTGATTCAGATGCATCTGAACTTGACATGAAAGCCTTAAAAGTTCACCTAACAGTTGGGCATGATGGTCTGTACGGACTGAATGGGTCAGCATCGACAGCGAAAGAGTAAAAGGATCCCCAGAAGATGTAGACTGCATTAGAAGATGGTTCAGAATTCATTGACGAGAGTTCATTGCTTTGACAAGAGTACAGTGGCACAGTGGTTAGCACTGCTGCCTCACAGTTCCAAGGATCTGTACTCCATTCCTGGCTTGAGGGTTAAGCTTTTTCCTAGGATTGACTCGAATAGCATGAGGGGTCACGGGCTTAGGGTGAGGGGGGGGTAAGGTATAATTTGGATGCTAGAGGGAGTTTTTTCACACAGAGGGTGGTGGGGGTATGGAATGCGCTGCCAAGTAAAGTGGTGGAGGCAGGTACTCTGGAGTTATTTAAGAAATACTTAGATGGGCACATGAACAGAATGGGAATGGAGGGGTATAGAAAACTGATTTAACATAGGGATCATGAGCCTTGGGAGTCCTGGGGAGTGTGTAAATAGATAATGATATTGATGTACTTGTTTTTATCCTACAGGTGCTTTGGTCTACTTTGTTGTCTAACAAGGGGCATACGTGCAATGGGTCGTGAGAGGGCTGCTCTTGGATTTTTTTTCAAGAGTATCCTAGTGCTTCATGTCGCAAGTGTACGCTTGACCTGGACCATTTGATGGGCAACACGACAGCTCAGTGACTATCGCTGTGCTGTGCAGGTACATGGATTTGGGCCTGTGTCTGTGGGAGTTTGCACATTCTCCCCGTGCTTGTGTGGGTTTTCTCCCGGTGCTCCGGTTTCCTCCCATATCCCAAAGATGTGCTCTTAGGCTAATTGGCAAAACAAATTCTCCCTAAATTGTCTCAAATGTGGTTTTTAATCCATAGAGCTACAAACATAGACAGGGATTACGGGTAGAGGTGGGAACATCAGGGTGGCGGTGTGGGCTTGTTGGGCCGAAGGGCCTGTTTCCCATGCTGTTTTGTTCTTTGTTCTTTGTTTCCTCCAGGTGCTCCGGTTTCCGAAAGTCGTGTTGGTTAGGTGGATTGGCCACGCTAAATTCTCCCAAAACAGGCACTGGAGCGGGGCAACCAGGAAACTTTCACTGGAAATTATTGCATTGTTAATGCAAGCCTACTTGTGAAATTAATAAATAAACTTTGAAAGAGCTTACAGGATCTACAGTCCATTTTGTCAGCAAAGGGGACATATTGCGATTTATCTGAACACAGAGCTAACAGACAGAATTGTTGATTGCATCCACTTCCAAACAAACATTCCAGAAAGATCTGCTGGTCAGGTCCAAATCAAAGAGCTATTTAAAGATGGATGCAAGTATGAAGCTATGCTCACAGGCTGACAAAGCTTATAGATGCTGAGAGCAACTGCAAATCTGTTGGCACTCACTGGAACATCCAAACTGAGTAAGTGATGTGGAAGCTGTGGCTTTCTGCATGCATAGAGGAAATGGCCAACTTTCCATCCCTTCTACAAGGCAGAAAGGACCTTTGGTAGCGACATCGCAAAAGAGCTGAGGCTGAGACAGCGACAAAGATCCATCTACTGATCAAACAGTTCATGCACAATGGGTACCTTTAAGCTATAGAATGACCATCTGGTATTGTGGAGAAATATACAAAGGTGAATGACAAACCAAAGTGTGATAATGATATGCATGACAAGACAAAGATATCTAGTTCAATCACAACAAATATATAACCGACTGCAAGTCTTTGCCCAGATTTGAATGAAGAAAGTAGGTAATTCTTCATTATTGGCTGAGTTCAAGGTGTGGAGATGCCGGTGTTGGATTGGGGTGGACACAGTAAGAAGTCTCACTTCCTTCCTTCCTTTGTGAGACTTCCTTCCAGGTTAAAGTCCAACAGGTTTATTTGGTAGCAAACACCATTAGCTTTTGGAGCATTGCTCCTTTGTCAGTTAAGTAGGCATTCTGTTCACATACGAGGCACATAAGGACACAAACTTCATTTACAGAATAGTGATTGGAATGAGAATCTTTACAGCTATGGCATCTCCTCTGAAGCCTTAAACACATCATTGATGAAGACGAATAATCTCGCCAGGGCCATCCCCACACCCCCACTTGTTGCCTTCAAACAACCACACAACCTTAAACAGACTACTGTACACAACAAACTACCCAACCTTCAGGAGAACAGTGACCACGACACCACACAACCCTGCCACACCAACCTCTACAAGACTTGCAGATCATCAATATGGATGCCGTCAGCTCACATGAAAACACCATCCATCAGGTACACGGTAAATACTCTTCAACTCGGCCAATGTTGTCTAACTGATATGCTGCAGGAAAGGATATCCCGAGGCATGGTATACTGGGGAGACCATGCAGATGCTACGACAGCGGATGAATAAACATCACTCGACAATCACCAGGCAAGACTGCTCTCTTCCTGTTGGCAAACACTTCAGCAGTCATGGGCATTCGGCCTCTGATCTTCAGGTAAGTGTTCTCCAAGGTGGCCTTCACAACACACGACAGTGCAGAGTCGATGAGCAGAGACTGATAGCCAAGTCCCGCGCATATGAGGATGACCTCAACCAGGTTCATGTCACACTATCTGTAACCCCCACAACTTGCCTGGACTTGCAAAATCTCACTAACTGTCTTGTCTGGAGACAGTACACATCTCTTTAACCTGCGCTTAATGTTCTCTCCACTCACATTGTCTGTACCTTTAAGACTTGATCAGCTGTAAAGACTTGCATTCTAATCATTATTTTGTAAATTGAGTCTGTATCTTTATAGCCCTGTTTGTGAATAGAATTCCCACTAACCTGATGAAGGGGCAGCAAGTGTTCCGAAAGCTAGTGGCTTTTGCTGTTAAATAAACCTGTCGGACTTTAACCTGCTGTTGTGAGACTTCAAGGTGCCAAGGTTCAAGGTGCCAACATACGGTGGCACAGTGGTCAGCATTGCTGCCTCACCGCACCAGGGAACCGAGTTCAATTCTGACCTGGGATCATTGTCTGTGTGGAGTTTGCACATTCTTCCCATATCTGCATGGGTTTTCTCTGGCTTCCTTCCACAGTCCAAAGATGCGTGGGTTAGGTGGATTGCCCATGCTGAATTGATCTGTATGTCGGGGCACTAGCTGGGGTAAATGCATGGAGTTATGAGGGTGGGTGAGATTGTGGTTGGTGCAGACTTGATGGGCCAAATGGCCTCTTTCTGCACTGTGAAGATTTATGACACTGCCCCACAAATTTTACAAGAAATGGAAGGCCATGGTGAAACCTACAACTGTGCATATCGCAGTTTACAACGATAAACTAATGCCTCATACATGTTCCATGGTCCCGGAAAGCAAGTACAATTTCACTCCGAGGTGGGCACAGGTATTCTGCATCTTGGAAACTAAAGGCCTAACAATTCCATTAGCTCGCATTAGTGACAATCCATAGAATCATTCAGACTTCACACGGCAGATCAACCTCAGAAACTATTCCAATCACTTCAGTTTACAACTGAACATTGAACTACCCAGATTGTTTCAACAAAATTGGGATTTTTAAGGAAGCTGCAACATTGTTCTTGCAGGAGAATGCTAGTCCATCAATTGACCCACCATGTAATTGCAACAGCCATATACAAGAACAATTAAAGATTGAGCTAGAAAAATGGAAAAAAGACAGAATCATTAGAAATATAGAACACACAGATTTGTGCACCTCAGTGTCATAAAGAAGGATAGATCATTGAGAAGAGTATTGTGGAGAGTTATAGAACAAAGAGATCTTGGCATACAGGTTCTTAACTCCTTGAAAGTGGAGCGAGTGGTGGATAGAGTGGTGAAGAAAGTATTTGGCATGCTTGGTTTCATTGGTCAGAACATTGAATACAGGAGTTGAGGTATCTTGTTGAAGTTGTACAAGACTTTGGTAAGGCCACACTTGGAATACTGTGGGCAATTCTGGTCACCCTATTAAAAAAAAAGGATATTATTAAACTAGAAAGAGTGCAGAAAAGATTTTCAAGGATGCTACCATGACTTGATGGATTGAGTTATAAGGACAGGCTGAATGGACTGTGACTATTTTCTCTGGAGCATAGGAGGTTTAATAGTGAACATATAGAGGTCCATAAAATAGTGAGGTGCATAGATCAGCTAGATTGTCAATATCTTTCCTCAAAGGTAGGGGAGTCTAAAACTAGAGAGCATAAGTTTAAGTTGAGAGGGGAGACAGACAAAAGGGTCCAGAGGGGCATTTTTTTTTTCACACAGAGGGTGTGAACATTTGGAATGATCTCCCAGAGGTAATAGTAGAGGTGGGTACAATTTGGTCTTTTAAAATGTATTTAGACAGTTACATGGGTAAGATGGGTACAGAAGGATATAGGCCAAAGGTTGGCAATTGGAAGGAGCTTAGTGGTTGAAAAACAAGTGGCACGGACAAGTTGAGCTGAAGGGCCTCTTTCCATGCTGTAAAATTCTATGACTCTATGAGAATATGCCTTGATCTGTGATATTAAATGTAACATCATGGAAAGCTAAGAAAGAAAAAGCATTTTTATCAATTAACGCACATGCCTGTTCCAAAAGACATTCAGTAATCAAAAGAGTTAATCTACAGAGTTTAATTTCAGTGATGTGTGACAATGGCAAAAAAAAATTTCCTTAAATTGCTGAGTTTTGTATGTGTTTGTCTTTCTTCAAACTTAAGAAATTAGTCTAAGAAGCTGGTGAATTTAAAAAATATATTAAAAATGTAAGGGCCAAGTAAAGTCTTCTTAGATTTACATTGTATCGATAGGAGGGAGGTGAGTAGCTCGTGAAACTTTCATTTTTTTTAAGTCATAAGTTTTGTTATCTAATAGACAGAGGAATAGCAGGGCAGTTCTGATCTTTCAAGTGTATATCCTGTGAAATGTGGGAAGCTCAGGATGCTTTCAATATCCTGGATAACCATATGTGGAGGATGTGTAGTCAATTGCAAATGCTGTGTTACAGTTTGTTTTTTTATTTTTTAACAAATCACAGATTAATGATCTGTTCTGACATTCCTCAGGAGATTGCCAAGGCTCCTCTGCTATGCTGAAATGGACACATAGCATTCAGTTAACATTGTTAATCAGTCATAGCAAAAATCAACATTTAGGGAAGCAGGGCAAAACACTCGTTAAGGATCAATTCATTTAGATTACAATACTGTGCAGATCATGACTACTGTATACCCCAAAGCTCTTTACAAGCAGTGAAGTATTTTTAGAGTGTATTAGCATTTTCTGATGTTGGTTGAGAGATAAGTATTAGCCAGGAAAGCAGGGAGTATTTTCCTTCCCCTCTTCGCCATGACAACATTCGACTTCTTGCGACTATCTGTGAGGGAAGATCCATCGTCCACAGGTCATAGGGAAGGCAGATGGAATGTTGGCTCTCATTTCAAAGGGAATGGAGTATAAAAATAGGGAAGTTTTACTAAAACTGCACAAGGCACCTGGAATACTGTGAATAGTTTTAGTCCTTTTATCCAAGTAAACATATATATCAGTAAAGACTTGATTACCTAAAAAAAGGCTCACATTCCAATCATTGTCTTGCAACCATGTCTTTGCCTGTATCTGCTGCGCTTGTGAAACCTACCTCTCGACTCACCTGAGGAAGGAGCAATGCCCCAAAAACTCATGATTCCAAATAAATCTGTTGGATTTTAATCTGGTGTTGTGAGACTTCTTACTAAAGGTATGCTGGTATTGGAGGCAGTCCAGTGAGGGTTCACTGGGTTGATCCCAGGTATGGAAGGATTTTTTTTTATGGGGAGAGATTGAGGAGGTCTGATTGGAGTTTAGAGGAATGAGAGGCGATCTTATTGAGATATGTAGGATTCTCAAGGGAGTTGACTGGGTAGATGCTGAGAGGTTGTTTCTCCTTGTGGGAAAGGGGTCACCTATTTAAGATAGAGATGAAGAATTTCTTCTCTCAGATGGTAGTGAGTCTGTGGAATTCTTTACCACAGAGGGCTGTAAAGGCTGGGGTTTTCAGTCATGTTCAAGGCTGAGATAGGCAGATTTTTAATCAGTAAAGGAATCAAAGATTATGGGTTAAGGCAGGAAATTGGAGTTGAGGATTGTTATGTATGTAGGGGCATAGCCCCTATAAGGAAATGAGTCAGCTGACCTTGGCTTTGGGATGATCTGAGAGGGCAGTTATAGTTTGCAACATGGAGCAAGGAGGAGTATAATAAATAACTGTGTTTCCTGACACCTGTCTATGGAGTGAGTTCCTGACGATACCCCTCAGGAATAAAGAATTTAACAAGGATTATCATACTGGGTCAGTCATGGTCTTATTGAATGGCACAGCAGACTCAATGGGCTGAATGATACACTCCTGCTTCTATTTCTTACGTTTTTATGTTTTAAACTCTCACCAGGAAGGTGGCATCTCTGACAATGTCGCACTCATTCAGCTCCCCATTGGAAAATGAGACCTGATTTTATATTGAAGTCCTAGAATGGGACCATAAACCCAATCTCAGAGGCAAACCATCAACCACTAAGCCACGGCTGACAATGTAATGACTTGCATTGTGTAAGTGGCAATGCAGGCGGAGAAGATAGTTACGAAGACATACATCAAGCTTGCCTTCATCGGCCAGAATATTGAGTTTAATAATTAGCAAGGCATGTTGCAGCTTTATAGAATCTTAGTGAGGCTGCATTTGGAATATTCTGTTCAATTCTGGTCGCCACACTATCAGAAGGATGTGGCCGCTTTGGAGAGGGTACAAAAAAGATTTACTAGGATGTTGCCTGGTATGGAGGGCATTAGCTATGAGGAGAGGTTGGAGAAACTTGGTTTGTTCTCATTAGAGCAACAGAGATTGAGAGGTGACCTGATAGAAGTCTACAAGATTATGAGAGGCATAGGCAAAGTGGATAATCAGAAGCTTTTTCCTAGGGTGAAAGAGTCAATTTCTAGGGAGCATAGGTTTAAAGTGCGAGGGACAAGGTTTAAAAGAGATGTACAAGGCAGGTTTTTTAACAGAGAGTAGTGGGTGCCTGGAACTTGTTGCTGGGGGAGGTAGTGGAAGTGGGTACAGTGGTGACTTTTAAGGGGTAGTGACTTTTAAGGATAGGAATAGAGGGATATGGTCCCCGGAAGGGTAGGGGTTTTAGTTAAGTCGGGCAGATTGACTAAAGCTGATCTGTTCATGTGTCTTTGTCTTTGTCTTTGTTCTTCATTCTTTTGTAATAAATTCCAATATGCATAAAGTGGCCATTATCCAAATTTGATGCAATCAATTATCCCTGAAAGTATGTGATACTGGATTTAATTTTCTTTGATTCATTTTAATTCCTTCCTTACACTGTTGCAGTATAGAAATTATTATAAATTGTCACTCATTTATTCATTCATTCCATAAAAAAGTTTTACAGTATGTGGATAAACTAGACTTAATTATGTTTCATCTGTTTGACACGATGTGTAAAATTTGTGCCTTACAACATTTGTAAACATACATGCTTACTAATTTGTTTGCATCATTAGAATAGTGTTTTTAATTAAATTTGTCAAGATTTAACAGCAATCTGCATGTATATAACACCCTTCATCATATTAAATGCAACAAGGCTTTTGATGGAAATAAAACAGCTGAAAGTTCCGGAATCTAAGGCACAATTGTCACGAAGATCTAATGTGTGAAAATGTGGCAGGAATATTTAATTTCATCAGCTGATTAAGTATAGATTGGATCATTTCTATGGGACTTTTAACAAGTGAACAAAGGCACTGACTTAAGGTGGTTACCAAGTCATTGCAATGTCTGATATTACAAGTTTTCTCAGAATTACTCCTTGTGGCAAGTGTCAGTGAGACTGGGAATAGAAGATAGTGATGCTCAACATGTGGCTAAACAGCTGGTGTAGGAGGGAGGGTTTTAGAGATCTGGATCATTGGAGTCTCTTCAGGGGGAGGTAGGACATGTACAAGAAGGAGAGGTTGCATCTAAAGTGGAAAGGCATTAATATTCTGGCTGGAAGGTTTGCTTGTATCACACAGCAAGATTTAAGCTATTTTGGTAGGGCAGGGGAAAAAAGCAAAGGTGAATTAACTGAAGGGGAACCAGATAGCAAGGCTAGTAATGCTCAGAGAAACAGAAGGCAGAGTATGGTTGCTAATCAAAGATAGTTAGGTGGACTGAAGTGCTTTTGTTTCAACGCGAGAAGTGTAACAGGTGAGGAAGATGAACTTAGAGCATTAGTACTTGGAACTATGATGCTCTTACTATTACAGAGACTTAGTTCAGGAAAGGACAGCATTGGCAGCTTAACATTCTAGGATACAAATGTTTCAAGTGGGATAGAGGGGGATGTAAAAGGGGTGGGGAAGTTGTACTACTGGTTGAGGAGAATATCACAGCTGTACTGTGGGAGGACACCATGGAAAGCTCACAGAGCGAGGCACTGTTGGTACAGTTCAGGAACAGGAAGGGTGTAGTCACAGTGGTGGAGGTTTACTATAGGCTGCCCAATAGCCAGTGGGAATAGACGAACAGATATGTAGGCAGAAGTAACACAGTTGCCGTGGTGGGAGATTTTAACTTCCCCTATATTGACTAGAATTGACTTAGTGCTAGGGGCATGGATGGGGCAGAATTTGTAAGGGACATCCAGGAGGACTTCTTGACACAGTATGTAGATAATCCAGCTAGGGAAGGGGACATACTAGACCTGGTATTAGGGAATCCTGTCCAAGTGGTTGATGTTTCACTAGGGGAGCAGCTCGGGAATAGTGATTACAGTTCACTAAGTTTTAAGGTACTGATGGATAAAGAAAAGTGTAGCCCTCAAGATAAGGTGTTAACTTGGAGTACTGTTGCAGTTTTAGTGGCTGCATTTGCGGAAGGTTACATTGGCCTTGGAGGGAGTGCAGAGAAGGTTCACTGATACCAGAAATGAGGGGGTTAGCCTATGAGGAGAGATTGAGTAGACTAGGTTTGTACTCGTTGGAGTTTAGAAGGTTGAGGGGCGATCTTATAGAGACGTATAAGATAATGAAGGGGATGGATAGCGTAGAGGTAGACAGATTCTTCCCGCTTAGAAAGGATAGCAGTATTAGAGGGCACAGCCTCTAAATAAGTGTGTGGGGGGGTGCAGTTTAGATCTGAGTTGAGGAGAAACTTCTTCACTCAAAGGGAGGTGAATCTTTGGAATTCTCTGCCAGTTGTAGTGGTGGAGGGGCTACCTCGCTGAGTATATTTAAGTCATGGGTAGATAGGTTTCTAATAAGCAAGGGAATTAAAGATTATGGGGATAAAGTAGGAACTGATCCGCTTCAGACCAGCCATGATCTTATTGAATGGCAGCGCAGGCTCAAGGGGCTAGATGGCCTACTCCTGCTCCTATTTCTTATCTTCTTAAATTGGGGGAAGGTAATTACAATAATGTTAGACAGGAACCGAAGAATGTAGATTGGGAACATACGTTAGAGGGCAAATCAACATCTGGCATGTGGGAGGTTTTCAAGTGTAAGTCGATAGAGATGGAAGGTAAGAATGGTAAGTTTTGGAACTATGGATAATGAGTGATATTGTGGGCCTAGTCAAAGAGAAAAAGGAAGCATTTGTCAAGGCGAGGAGGCTGGGAACACACAAAGCAAGTGTGGAAACAAGAAAAGTAGAAAGAAACTTAAGCAAGGAGTGATGAGGACTAAAAGGGGTCATGAAAAGTCTTGGCCAGAAGGATTAAGGAAACTCCCAAAGCTTTTTATACATGTATAAAGAGAAAGAGGGTATCCAGGGAGAGGTTTGGCCCACTCGAGGACAAGGGAGGGAATCTATGTCTGGAGCCAAGAGGAAATGAGCGAGGTATTAAAAGACTACTTTGCGTATTCATCAAAGAGAAGGACTTAGTGGTTGATGAGAAATAAGTGAACATATTAGCAAGAGGGAACGTGATTTTGTAAAGAGGAGATCATGTCTCACTATCTTGATTGAGTTTTTTGAGAGAATGACGAGGATTAGGGTAGTGCGGTGGATGTTGTCTACATGGACTTCAGTAAGGTTTTTGACAAAGTCCCTCATGGCAGACTGGTGCAGAAGGTGAAGTCGCATGGTATCAGAGGTGAGCTGGTAAGGTGGATACAAAACTGGCTCGGTCAAAGAAGACAGAGGATGGCAGTGGAAGGGTGTGTTTCTGAATGGAGGGCTGTGACAAGTTGCATTTCTCGGGGATCAGTGCTGAGACCTTTGCTTGTAAGTTTGTGGATGACACAAAGATTAGTGGATTTGTGCTTAGTGATGAAGACTATCTGTGGATAGAACAGAATATAGATAGGTTGGAGGCTTGGGCGGAGAGATGGTTGATGGAATTTAATCCCGACAAATGTGAGGTAGTGCATTTTGGAAGGTCTAATACAGATAGGAAATCTACAGTAAATGGCAGAATCCTTAAGACTATTGATGAGCAGAAGGGTGTACAGATACACAGGTCACTGAAAATGGCAATGCAGATGGAGAAGGTAGTCAAAAAAGCATACAGCATACTTACCTTCATTGGCCAGGACATTGAGTTCAAAAATTGAGAAGATATATTGCAGATTTATGGAATCTTAGTGAGTCTGCACTTGGAATATAGTGTTCAATTCTGGTCATTACACTACCAGAAGATATAGAAGCTTTGGAGAAGGTACAGAAAAGACTTACCACGATGTTGCCTGACATGGAGAGCATTAACTGTGAGGAAAGGTTGAACAAATTAAATTTGTTCTCACTGGGAGGGGCATAGACAGAGTGCGTAGTAGAAGCCTTTTCCCAGAGTGGAAGAATCAATTACTAGGAGACATAGATTTAAGGTGCGAGGGGTAAGATTTAAAGGAGATGTACGAAGCAAGTGTTTTTACAGATGGGGTGGTGGGTGTCTGGAACTTGCTCCAGGGGTGGTAATGGAAGCAGATATGATAGTGAGTTTTAAGAAGCGTCTGGACAAATACACGAATAGGATGGGAATAGGGGGATATGATCCCCGGTAGACAAGGGGGTTTTAGTTCAGTTGGGCAGCATGATCGATGCAGGCTTGGAGGGCCAGAGGGCCTGTTCCTGTGCTGTAATTTTCTTTGTTCTTTATTGTTCTTTTTCCAGTTTCTAGAAGTTCCAAAGTAAATTACAATTGGATATACCAAAGTCACTTCCTGTTGAATTTCAGACTTACCGATGTCAGGAATTTCATTAAAGTTTGTTTATTAGTGTCACAGGTTGGCTTACATTAACAGAGCAATGAAGTTACTCTGAAAATCCCCTATAGTCGCCACATTCCAGCACCGGTTCGGGTACACTGAGGAAGAATTTAGCATGGCCAATACACTATCCAGCACATCTTTCAGACAGTGGGAGGAAACCAGAGCACCCAAAGGAAACCCACCCAGACACTGGGAGAACGTGCAGACTCCACACGGACAGTCACCCAATTGAACCTGGGTCCCTGGCACTGTGAGGCAGCAGTGCTTATCACTGCATCGCATGGCACCCTTGTTAGGTTTACTGACTACCACCTTCACGTTTCTGTAAAGATACTCCTTAAGCAGACCATGGAAAGTCTCACAAGATATTGGTTAAATGGAAGGTGTACTTCCCATCTTATCAAGATGGTAAATGGCTGGAGCATTAAATAAACTGATCATGTAGGTCATGACAGTGGTCTATCCAGACATCAGCTAATCAATTATCTTCTGACATTGTGTTAGACAGAGTGGTCATGTGACCAGAATAACCATTGTGAAATGCTTTTTAGTGCAACTCCCAAGCTGCTAAACAAAGAAGTCTGAAAGAAAAATGCCAAGGGAACAGTAACGCCAGCTCTCTCCCCGCTCTCTCAAGTTCAAGGCCCTATCTGTGCTACATTTTAAAAATCTGTCACAGAGACAGCAAGTTTGCCAACAAGTGGAATGTCAAGTGCAAAAATCAGCGAGGCTTGGAAAAGACAGATAACATTTGAAAAGGATTAACTCTAAAAATGCACAGTGTAAATAAAAAGTGTAAGTTGCTGTAGTTCCAGATGATTTCCCTTTCAGGGGAAGGGCTGATTGGTGGCGATTTAACCTGAGGGTCACCACACCTCAGGCCAGGGGTAAGGTTGGAGCTTTCATGCGGAATCTCAGCCAGTGCAGGAGTTGAATCCACGCTGTTAGCATCATTCAGCTTCACGAAATAACGGAAATACACATTGCTTCAGTTCCACTGAAGTTTCATGATTGTGGTGGGAAAGATTATGGGCAGGATTTTCCAGCTGCAGTCGCCCCAAAAGTGGAAAATTTCACCTGAGATCAATGGATCTTTCCATGTTCCACCAATCCCCACACACGCTATGATTTCTGTGGCAGGTGTGATGGGGAAATTGCCTCCCTTTGCCTGAATAACTTATAACATTGAACGATTCATAAAATCCATTAACTCTGTCTACACTTCCCGCTGCCTTGGCAAAGCAGCCAGCATAATTAAGGATCCCACACACACCGGACATTCTCCCTTCCACCTTCTTCCATCGTGAAAAAGATACAAAAGTCTGAGGTCACGTACCAACTGACTCAAGAACAGCTTTTTCCTTGCTGCTGTCAGACTTTTGAATGGGCCTACCTTGCATTAAGTTGATCTTTCTCTAAACCTGTAGATATGATTGTAACGCTACATTTTGCACTCTCTCCTTTCCTTCTGTATGAATGGCATGCTTTATCTATACAGTGTGCAAGAAACAATACTTTTCACTGTATACTAATACATGTAACAATAATAAATCAAAACAAATCAAATCAAATGAAGAGTGAACTCTATCTTTCTGCCTTTTTATCGCTAAATTTTTATTTGGACCAAAAGTTCCACTGTACAACTTGCAATCCTGGTGTGTGTGTGTGTGTGTGTGTGTGTGTTACTAAGATTGGGATGTAGGTTTACCTTTTTAATATCTTGAGATCTTTATCTCATGAGTTTTTAGTTCAATTACTGTTTTCAATTCAAGGAAGCCCATGAAACTGATTCCTTTGTCACCAGCACAGACTCCTATTCTATCTTCATTCTCATAAATTACAAAACAAATGCAAGGAAAATACCTTGCATGCTGGAAACCTGGAATAAAAACAGAAAACATTGGAAAATCCCAGCTGATCTGGCAGCATCTGTGGAGGGAGAAACAGGGTTAACATTTTGCATCCTCATGACATTTCTTCAGAACATTCCAAAATTCATTTTATTATGAAAAACATGATATAGAATCCATAGGATCCCTATAGTATAGAAGGAAGCCATTCAGCTAACCGAGTCTGCACTGATCACAATCCCACCCAGACCCTATCCCCATAACCCCACACATTTACCCTGCTAATCCTCCTAACACTAAGAGTCAATTTAGCAAGGCCGATCCGCCTAACTCGTACATCTTTGGACTGTGGGAGGAAACTGGAGGAAACCCATGCTGACATGGGGAGAATGTGCAGACTGTGCACAGACAGTGATCCAAGCCGGGGATCGGACCAGGGTCCCTGAAGCAGTGAGACAGGATTTTTAACCACTGTGTCAACTTGCCATCATGCAGGTGGCACAATGGCACGATGGTTAAACTGCTGCCATTGCTGCCAAAATATGATCAATCAAGGAGTAGGTAGGAAGGGTCAATTCCTGATACATGCCCTTACCAATTGTAACACAATGAAAAGGGAGCTGGGATAGAAGGAGATGCACAGGAGGATAGAGTGGATAAGCTTATAAGAGCAGAATTGTTACACCAAGTACACACATTTCTGTTCCTGTTGTCAGGTCGACATGGTGGCATGGTGGTTAACAGTGTTTGTTGCCTTACAGCTCCTGGGACATGGATCCAATTCCCCGCCCGGGTCACTGTCTGTGTGAAGACTGTACCTTGTCCCCATGTCTGTGCAAGTTTCCTCCGTATGCTCAGTTTCCACCCATGGTCCGAAAGACGTGCAGGTTAGATGCATTGGCCGTGCTAAATTCACCCTCAGTGCACCTGAACAGGTGCCGGAGTGGGGCATCCAGAGGATTCTCACAGTGTTAATGTAAGCCTACTTGTGACGAATAAATAAACTTTACCTTGAGGGCTGGCTAGTTCTATAAAGACTATGAGATGTAGTTGCATTAAAAATAAACATTTAAATAAGTATGTCATAAAGCCATTCAAAACAAAATCGCCTTTGACCAGAACCTGCAGTCTGTTTGAAGATCTGGTGATTGCTTGTCTCTGGATTGGCAGCTCAGCAGTACGGCATGTATTCAATTGCACAAAACATTGTCATATCTATTGTTCTTTTGTCTATCATCAAGTTTTTAAATAGCGCTGTTACAGAATTCATGACTGAACTCTTGCACTTGCCTACTCCCCCTATTGTCTGATGTGCTAAGCATTTCCTTTCCATTAACACCTCATGAGAAATAACCAGTGTTTCTTTTTTGAAGGTTTCCTGGAATCTACGACACATAGAATTGCAAGGTGAAAACTAGCTCTTTAGTCCACTTGATCCATGTTCGTGTGCATCCTCCATGGCAGGAAAAATCCTAGTCCAATGTTCCCTTTCTGTTTGCATATCCCTCTTTATCCACTTTCACCAACCATCTTGATAATGCTTTATTAAAATTAGGTCATAAACCCCTACGTGCAGAAAGAGGACATTCAACCCATCAGGCCTGCACGGATTCCCCAAAAGAACATCTTAACCAGGTTCACCTGCCCCATCCTATCCCTGTAACCTCATACATTTACAATGGCTAATCTCCCTAACCTACACATCTTTGGACACTAAGGGGTAATTTAGCATAGCCAATCAACCTAACCTGCTCATCTTTGGACTGTTGGAGGAAACTGGAGCACCCAGGGGAAGGTCACACAGACACGGGGAGAATGTGCAAACTGGACAGCACGGTGGCACAGTAGTTAGCACTGCTGCCTCACATCGCGAGATACCTGGGTTCAATTTCAGCCTTGAGTGACTGTTGTGTAAGGTTTGTCTGCGAGGGTTTCCTCCGGGTGCTCCGGTTTACTCCCATGCTCCAAAGATGTGCAACTTAGGTGGATTGGCCTTGGTAAATTGCCTCTTAGCATTTCAAGATGTGTAGGTTAGAAATATTAGTTAGGCAAATACATGGGTGGGGACGGCTCATAGAACGGAATTCTCTTTTGGCCTCGGGCGGGATTTTACAAGCCTCACCCAAGCCTCTGTCTCCCCTCACTCTTCCTGCTGTTGTGGAATGCTATCGATAATCTGTTTGTCGACATAATATCAGTCATTGGGCTTCAAAGAACTATTTGTCTGATGTACTTTAAGCTCCTTCAGCGAGATGCTCTCTGAATTGAAGCAGCTTTGTATGATGAAATATTAAAAATTAATTTTACAATGACCTAGTTATTCTCCTCATTTAAATTCCCCTTTTTAAAGAGCTGTGGATGTTCAGTTGCTTTTTTTTCTTTCCAACAAGCACTGCGGTTTTCTTCAAAATGTTTTTGAAACATTTATTGTGACAGGACATCAGTCAGACGTACTCGATTTCCCATCGCAGCAGCCGAAAACTAAAACAAAGTTCGAACAGTAAAACCCCACACAAAAATGAACCAAACTCTGCTCTTTTTAAAGATATAAGATCAGTTTATCTTTGTGTATTATGACCAAGACTCCACATTAATCTTGTTGCTCAACATTATGCAAAAAGCAGGTTGTGATTCCTTATTGCGGGTAAAATTTACTGGCACCATTTTTCTAGTGCACCATGTCAGTTAACTTTAATTTACTTCACAGTAGGAGTTTATTACCATGGAGAATACAGGAATGTGAGCACAACAATACAAGAAATTATATTTACATAGCGTCTTCCACATCCAGAGGATGTCTTTGATTTGATTTATTATTGTCATATACATTAGTTCTTTTTTTATTCACGTCGCTAGCTGGCCAGCAGTTATTGCCCATCCCTTGTTGCCCCAGGGAGTTGGAAGTCAACCACATTGCTGAAGTTCTGGAGACACATGTAAGCCAGATCAAGTAAGAAAGGCAGATTTCCTCCCCTCAAGGACATTAGTGAACCAGAGGACTTTAAACTATATAGTGTACAGTGAAAAGTATTGTTTCTTATGTGCTTTACAGGTAAAGCAAGTAAGGTACTTTGCAGGTACATGGAGATAGAAAAGACAGTATGAGAGAATTAGAATAGAGTTTCAAAAGCAAAAAACGAGAGTAAAAGATGCAGTTAAAGGGTGCGTTGGACACAGCTCGCAAGAAGTCACCTTGCTCTGGCACCATCTTGAAACAAGTCTCAAAACACCCCCAGACCACTGAATTACTGTTGAAGTGTAGTGTAGTGATTGTCACATTGCAGAGAACACAGCAGGCCATCTGCTCACAGCAAGCTCGCGTAAGCAACAACGAGATAAGGGGAACACACCTCAAATGTCCATTTAACGTCTTATTCAGAAGCAAGGAGCTCCAACAATGCAGCACTTCAGTACTGCACCAAGGTACCTAGGTATCAAGATTATATGCCCATAGTTCTGGAGACAAGTGTAAGGAGACAATTCAGAATGCTATTTACTGAAACATACCTGATGCTACACAGCACCTATGGGGAGGTGATGGCCTAATGGTATGATTGCTAGACAGTTAATCCAGAAACTCAGTTAATAATCAGAGAACCCGGGTTCAAATCCCACCATGGTAGATGGTGGGATTTGAATTCAATAAAACAATTTGGAATTAAGAATCTAGTGATGACCACAAAACCATTGTCCATTATCGAAAGAAACATCTGGTTCATTAATATCCTTACAGGAAGAAAATCTGCTGGTCTGGCCTACATGTGAATCCAGATCTACAGCAATGTAGTTGACTTGCAACTGCTATCCAAGTGCAACTAAGGATGGGCAATATAAATGCTGGCAAGCCAGTGAAGCCCATGTCTCAGGAATTAATAGAATAGTGGAGGAGAAAGTGTGAATGGATTAAGCCTCATTTGTAAGCCTGGCATACACTATTGAAATTGACCTTACAGATGGAAGGTTCTCCAGATGTTGCTGCTTTTTCAATGCTTCTGCCAATATTAGATTTTTTTAGTTCGACATTAGTGTCGAAGGGGATTTTGAATTTGCTAGCAGATTCACAGGCAGATTTTTAATTTTTAGTTTTTAGTGATAGCTGGGAGGGGAAGAATTAAGATGATATTTACCTAGCAAGATAATGTGAATGGGTTGCTCATATATGAATGGAATAACAGAATTAAAATAATGAGATATGATTTTTAAATATTAAATATCCATATATTAAAATATTAACTGATGCATTTTAAGATATTAAGTATATTTTTAGTATTGTATATATTTGTTTGCCTCAATCAAAAATGCGAGTGCTGCAGAACTGCTGATAAAAGTTCAAAAGTTCAACAGCTAAAATCCAGGAGTGGCACAGTGGTTAGCACTGCTGCCTCACAGCGCCAGGGACCCGGGTTCGATTCTCGGCTTGGGTCACTGTCTGTGTGGAGTCTGCACATTCTGCCTCTGCTTGCGTGGGTTTCTTCCGGGTGCTCTGGTTTCCTCTCGCACTCCAAAGATGTGCTGGATCGGCCATGTTTAAATTCTCCCTCCCAAACAGGTGCTGGAGCATGGCAGAGAGGGAACTTTCATAGTAACTTCATTGCAGTGTTAAATGTAAGCCTACTGCTGACTAATGAATATACTTTAACTTCACAGCAATCAGCAGAATATACTGTACCATTTCGAGTCCCAGGACAGTTATTGAAACATAAAGTGTCAAAATAATAAGGTGTCATAAAGTCATAGAGGTTTACAACATGGAAACAGGCCCTTCAACCAAACTTGTCTATGCTCTGCATTTTTTTAACTCCTAAACTAATCTCAATTGCCCGCATTTGGCCCATATCCCTCTATAACCATCTCACCCATGTCTAAATACTTTTTAAAAGACAACATTGTATCTGCCTCTACTACAACCTCTGGCAGCCTATTCCAGACACTCACACTTTCTGAGTGAAAAGTTGCCCCTCTGGACCCCTCTGAATTTCTCCACTCTCACCTTAAACAATGTTCTCCATTTTTAGTCTTTTGTCCAACACATAGAAAATGTCTTTTCCTGGGCCCAGAAGAGACACTCGGACCCATGTATAAAGACCTCACTCGGGTAAGGCTTATAAAATCCTGCTTGAGGCCAACAGACTCATTTCCTCATTGCTGTGTAACTAGGAACTCTATTCTCATATTATTCCCCTAGGCATATTGCGAAAACAATCTGATATGCCAAAAATTCATCCCTATACCCACCTTGAAACCCAGGCCTGGTAATGAGAATAGAGGGGTTCCTAGTTACACAGCAATGAGGAAAAGAATCTTGCCAGAGGGAAGAAATCTGGACAGACAAATATCATTATGTCAAATAGCGTATCGCAATTGGCTGAAGTAAGCTGTCATGTTTTGGACTGACATGTTAATATGAAATCAAATTGTATCCAAACTGATTAGGGATGTACCTTAGATAGCAGAAGGTATAACTGTACTGTAACTTGGCTCAGTGCCTTTGAGCTTTGGTGAGGTCTTGCAGCACTGACCCAGAGCTATCCAGACATCCAAAGGCTTCCTGACAGCCATAGGTTAATGTTTTGTTTGTCTTGTATGAATTTTATGTTTTAAAATTTAGTTGCATCTTGAGCAACCTTTTCTTGCCAGTTTAAGTAATTTTTCAGTTTTTTAAGAAGTCAGGCCACCATTAAAGAGGATCAGAGGATTAGATAGGGTGGACAGTGAGAGCCTTTTTCCTCAGATGGTGATGGCTAACACAAGGGGACATAGCCTTAAATTGAGGGATGGTAGTTATAGGACAGATGTCAGAGATAGGGTCTTTACACAGAGGGTAGTAAGGGCGTGGAATGCCCTGCCTGCAGAATAATGGACTCGCCAACTTTAAGAGCATTCAAATGGTCATTGGATAGGCATATGAATAACATTGGAATAGTTTAGGTTAGAGGGTCATTAGATTGATTCCACTGATTTGCACAAAATCAAGGGCTGAAGGGCCTGCACTGAGCTGTAATGTTCTGTGTTCTATTAAAGAATCTCCCACGATAGTAAGTTCAAAGAAATGCTAATAAGACTCCAAAACAGAGTTCACTTGGGCAGGGTTGCTCAGAAGTTGACACAAATAAGTCAATATATTTTAGTCTCATAAAACATGAGGAATGCCCTAAAGACCACAATATATTAGCTGCTAATAGTGGGTACAAACACTTTAGCAGCAATCTGATATCTCGAGCTTCAATTATAACTTCAGTTTGAATTGAGTGGGGGGGGAGAAAATGGGGACAAGCCCCAAAAGATTTTGTCTGCATTCAGTCAACTTTAATTTTCAACCAGTTAAATCAGGTAACTCACCCACATCACGCTTGTAATTCACCAGACCTACTCAGCGACCTCTTAATGTGCAGTTGCATCCTCTGCTTGGGTTTTAAATTGTACAAACCTGGAAAAATTGCCATGCCAAAAGGGATAAGTTGAAGGAATTGCAGGGGATCGTCCTGGAATGAAGTTTTGGGAATTGGTGGACAGGTTATCAATCAAGTAGACAGTGGCTTTTACTACCAAATAAACCTGTTGGATTTTAACCTGATGTTGTGAGACTACTTACTGTGTAGACAGGTAAATGACAGGGGTTCAAGACAGGGAAGGTGTGTTGGGTGGGGGAGGGGGGACGATCAGATCTTGGGAGATCAGCCAGGAAGAGTGGGAGTGATCAAAAGTCACCAGGCCTTATGGGAACTTCACATCCAATCAGAAGGGGCTTTCTGATAGATATATAGAAACATCACTGAATCCCTACAGTGCAAGAGAAGGCCTTTTGGCCCATCAAAACTGATAATGCTGCAGCTGTATAGGAGACTGGTCAGACTCCACTTAGAGTACTGTGCTCAATTCTGGTCACCTCATTACAGGAAGGATGTGGAAGACATAGAAAGGGTGCAGAGGAGATTTACAAGGATGTGGCCTGGATTGGGGAGCATGCCTTAAGAGGATAGGTTGAGGGAGCTGAGCCTTTTTTCCTTGGAGAGACAAAGGATGAGGAATGACCTGATAGAGGTGTATAAGATGTTGAGAGGTACTGACTGATTGGATAGCTTTTTCCGAGGGCTGAAATAGCTGCCACAGGAGGACACAGGTTGAGGGTGCTGGGGAGTAGGTACAGAGGAGCTGTCAGGGGTAAGTTTTTCACTCAGAGGGTGGTGGGTGTGTGGAATGGGCTGCCAGCAATGGTGGTGGAGGCAGATTCGATAGGGTCTTTTAAGAGACTTTTAGATAAGTACATGGAACTTATTAAGATAGAGGGTTATAGGTAAGCTTAGTAATCTCTAAGATAGGGACGTGTTCGCACAACTTTGTGGGTTGAAGGGTCTGTATTGTGCTGTAGCTTTCTATGTTTCTATGCACGATAACAATCCCACTCAGGCCCGTTCCCTGTAACCCCGCATATTTACCCTGACACTAAGGGGCAATTTAGCATGGCCAATGCACCTAACCCACACATCTTTGGAATGTGAGAGGAAACCAGAGCACCCAAAGAAAACCCACGCAGACACGAGGTGAACATGCAAACTCCACACAGACACTGAACCAAGCCAGGAATTGAACCCAGAATCCTGGTGCTATGAGGCAGCAGTTCTAACCATTGTGCCACAATGCCACCCAACCAAACCCAAGCTCAAATTTATTTTTGCATCAATCTTTCTCTCTCACTTTCACTTCCTCTCCTCCCCTCAAACTGTCAGCCAGTCTGGAAAGAATGGTATTAGCATTGCTACCTCACCACGCCACAGCCCTGGGTTCGATTCCCAGCTTGCATAACTGTCTGTGCGGAGTTTGCACATCCTAGCCATGTCTGCGTGGGTTTCCTCTGGGTGCCCCTGACTCCTCCCCCACTCCAAAGATGTGTACAATTAGGTGGACTGGCTATGGTAAACGCTGGTGGCTACCATGCAGATAGGATAGTGAGGAGGACCTGGGTGGGCTCGTTGTTGGTGCAGATTTGACGGGCCAAATGGCCCCTAAAACATGAGGCTGGATGGGAAAAGGCCTTTAAGTGGGTATTTCGTACTGTCACAGTAAGAAGTCTCACAACACCAGGCCAAAGTCCAACTGGTTTACTTGGTAGCAAACACCACTAGCATTCAGGGCTTTGGCCTGATATTGTGAGAGTTCTTACTGTGTTTACTCCAGTCCAATGCCAGCATCTCCACATCATTAGTACTGTCAGACCCAGGCAGCCTGCCCAAGGTCAGAACTTGCCTCTCTCAGTATCCATAAATGGCAATAAACCAAGAAATATCCATTATATGGCCTTGTGGTAATACCTTGATGTTTTACACTGCAACAGAGCGTTGTCATTGCTCTCTGTGTATTATGGTAATATGTAAAATTGTTATAGGATGCTGTTAAAAGAATAGCTCCGTGCAGTAATAAACATTTGGCCTTGAGCCTCGACTTTTATTCAGTAACTAGCAGCTATTTAATGTCTTGTACACTCTAGATTGTTATTTGTGTTGCTTGATTAACCATCGGCAGTTGGCAAATTGACTTTAATGCACTTTCAGGCCATAAGGACTCAAATTTACCAGCAATGTATGCATTAATTACAGAGATTTTCTTTAATTAATCGTCGTGTTAAATTTAAATGTCACGTTTCAGGCATTGCATAATACGTTTGCTCTCTTGGTCATCTGGATTTCAGTCAGACAAGAAAAATGTGTTCCCTCAGAGTGAACGAAGCCGTTTAATCAACGTACTGTGAGAATTCCCCCAGCGCAAGATGGTTGACAATTCCTCAGAACTGAGAGGGAAAAGTAAAACAAACTGCATTTAATTTGATTTGATTTATTATTGTCACATGTGTTAGTGAAGAGCATTGTTTCTTGCGGGCTATATAGAGAAAGCATACTGTTCATACAGAAGGAAAGGAGAGAGTGCAGAATTTAGTATTACGGTCATAGCTAGGGTATACAGAAAGGACAACGTAATGCGAGGTAAATCCATTCAAAAGTCTGGCAGCAGCAGGGAAGAAGCTGTTCTCAAGTTGGTTGGCACGTGATCTCAGACTTTTGTATTTTTTTTCCAGAAGAAGAAACTGGAAGAGAGAATGTCTGGGTACGTGAGGTCTTTAATTATGCTGGCTGCTTTGCCAAGGCAGTGGGAAATGTAGACAGAGGCAATAGGTGGGAAGATGGTTTGTGTGATGGATTGGGCTACATTCACAATCTTTTGTAGTTTCTTGGACAGAGCAGGAGCCTGACCAAGCTATGATACAACCAGAAAGAATGCTTTCTATGGTGCATCTGTAAAAGTTGGTGAGAATCGTAACTGACATGGTAAATTTCCATTGCTTTCTGAGAAAGTAGAGGCATTGGTGGGTTTTCTTAACTGTAGTGTCAGCATGGGTGGACCAGGGCAGGTTGTTGGTGATCTGGACACCTAGAAACTTGAAGCTCTTGACCATTTCTACTTCATCCTTGTTGATGTACACAGGGGTACGTTCTTCCCTACACTTCCTGAAGTTAATGATAATCTCCTTCATTTTGTTGATGTTGAGGAAGAGATTATTGTCATTGCTCCAGTTTACCAGGCTCATCTCATTCCTGTACTCTGTCTCATCATTGTCTGAGACCCGGCCTACTACGGTGGTGTCATCAGCAAAATCGAGTTGGAGAGAAATTTAGCCACAGTCATCAGTGTATAAGGAGTATAGTAGGAGGCTGAGAACAAGCCTTGTGCGGCACTGATATTGAAGATGATTGTGGAGGAAGTATTATTACCTATCCTTACTGATTATGGTTTGTGGGTTAGAAGGTTCAAGATCCATTGCAAAGGGAGGAATCAAGGCTCAGGCCATGGAGTTTGGAGATGAGTTTCATAGGAATAATGGTGTGACACCAGACTTTAATCTATTGTTGTGAGACTTCTTGTTGTGCCTACCCCCATCCAATGCCGGCATCTCCACATTATGTCCATGTAGGGCTTGTATATTCTCTTTGTGTCTGTGTGCCTTTCCCTCCGTGTGTCCCGGTTTTGTCCCTCATGTCAAGGATATGCTGGATAGGTTGATTGGCCATGGTAAATTGACTCTAGTATCAGGGGGATTAGCAGGGTAATTATCTGGGATTACGTGAATAAGGCCTGGGTGGAATTTGCAGACTTGATGGGCTGAATGGCCACCTTTATCATTGTGGGATTCTGTGATGTTTCTGTGATCTACTAAGCTAAACTTGCCTGACGCTTTCTTATACATCTTATCAACCTGCACTGCCACGTTTAAAGATTTGTGGAGACAAACTTTTAGACCCCTCTCCTAGACACTGGAGATACCTTTAAGATGTTGTTGCTTAGGTTATAATACCATTCCAAGAGGACGTTTTGTGGCTCTTTTGATTTTAATATCTGTAAAATTGCACCATCTTTAATTGCAATCTTTCTTGATTGTGTCGTTTATGACTGACATTGTGTTTAAAACCCTCACAGGATCCTTACATTGCAGACAGAGGCCATTCAGTCCATCAAAACTGCACTGGCTCTCCAACACCAATACCACCCTGGCCCTATCCCCTTAAACTATGTATTTATCCTTCTATTCCCCCTGGCACTAAGGGGCAATTTAGCATGGCCAATCAACCTAACCCCACGCATCTTCGGACAGTGGGAGAAAACCGGAGCACTGGAGGAAACCCATATAGACACGGTGAGAATGTGCAAACCCCACACAGACAGTCACTCAATGCCAGAATCAAACCTGGATCCCTGGCGGTGTGAGGCAGCAGTGCTAACAACTGTGCCACCATGTCGCCCATAAATCATTCAGGATGAGTTTAAAAATAAATAGTCCTCTTTATTTAAACCCATAGAAATGTGCTGCAGCTATAGATAGACAAATGCACCCTTTATCTTTCTCATATCTCTGTGGAACTTCTTCCATTGTCTCTGTTATCCAGTACTGGCCAGTTAAATCTTGCTATCTGATAGAACTGTTTTAGCTTCCAATCTCTCTCTGTTGCAACTGTATTTGTCTCTTTATTGATGCCACTTTTGTTACAATTATCTTTGAATTTTGCAATCTTATCTCTGTTATGCTGCAGATTCATAAGCCTAGTTCCCTTTTTCTCCTCCAAATATAAATAATCTCTTTCCCTGAAATTAAATTCTTCATATTTTCAAGGTTCCCATTTCACGATAGGAATCTTTAACCCTGGCAGCCTACATTGTGCTGTTGCGTCTGTCAGAAGTCAAGTTCATTCCTTGCTGTTGCCATTCATCACTCCAGCTGTTCAGGGACACATTGGCTTCTTTGAAAAACAAGATGAAGATCCCTAGGTGGGATTGTTGCTGGAGAGTCAGCACAGGCTCGATGGGCCAAATGGACTCCTTCTGTCTGTAGGGATCCTATGGGAATTTTAAATGTTCTGTCACTCACGCATCACAGACTCAAGAAGCAGGGAGGTTGTTTCACTGGAGGATGAAAGTAGAACGAAGAGGCATGGCCTCAAAATAAGGGGAAGCAGATTTAGGAATGAACTACGGAGGAACTTCTTCACACAAAGAATTATGAACCTTGGAATTTTCTGTCCAGTGAAACAGTTGAGGCTACCTCATTAAATGTTGTTCAGGCAAACATAGATTTTTTAACAATAAAGAAATTAAGGGTTATGGAGAGCGGGCGGGTAAGTGGAGCTGAGTCCATGAAGAATCAGCCATGATCTTATTGAATGGTGGAGCAGGCTCGAGGGGCCAGATACCCTATCCCTGCTCCAAGCTCTTATGTTCTTAAGGACAAGGTTTAGCATTACCCATATCACCACGTTCTTTCAAAGAACAAAGAAAATTACAGCTTAAGGACAGACCTTCAGCCTTCCACACTTTCCAGCAGCGACTATGCTGCCTGACTGAACTAAAACCCTCTACCCTTCCAGGAACCATATCCCTCTATGCCCATCCTAGTCATGCATTTACCAAGATGCCCCTTAAAACTCACTATCGTATCTTCTTCCACTATTTCCCCCAACAGCGAGTTCCAGGCACCCACCACTCTCTGGGTAAAACATTTGTCTCCTTTAAACCTTGCTCCTCAGACCTTAAGTCTGTGCCTCTAGTAATTGACTCTGGAAGACTCACATGTCAATTCAGCAGCGACGAGGTGATGTTGCATGTTCCAGACTTTGTCAGGAGCACAAAAGGCATTTATTAGCAAGGAAAATCTTATATCAAGCTAGCAGCACACTGGCTGCCCCAGTAACTCTGGGTAGGAGCTTGTAGCTTCACTTGAGTGAGACTGGAAATTCTTGACTAAGGTCAACAGATACTCCTGTTGTCCGCCTCTCACCCACTTTGAATCCACGGCGCACATGTCTTCTGAAGGGCTTTGAAATGCCTAAGGTAGTACTCCATGCCCTAGGGTGAAAACCCACTCTCAGTCCCAATTGGTCCCACAAATCAGGTGACCCACTTCTGCTGTGCTGCCCATAAAGGGACAATCACTTCAATCACCCCCTGGCAAAGCTAATCATTGACCAAACACTTCAACTGGTGAGAGCAGCTGGCCAATCGGAGGCCAGCGCCCTGGCCACTGTTGGGAGGACAGGGATTGGCATCCCAGGGTGGCAGAGTGACCCAGGCTGCAAGGAAGTAAAGTGGGGGAGCACGGACTGGAGGGGTTAGGGGCGCAATGACGGAGAGGTGACTCTCAGTGGGACCGTCCTTTCCAAAGTTGAATCCCTCCATTAGGCATTGAGGCCCTTTGATTGCAAGAGGCCACTCCCTGGCTCCTGAACATGACAATCTGGCCTCACGGTCTTCACTGCCATGGTAATAAGTCCACCTGCAGCTTGGTTAATAACAGTGGAATAGAATGAAGTCCATCAGAGTAATTAAATGGACACAGAGTCATAGAGACTTAGAGCACAAAAGCAGGCCCATTCGACCCAACTTGTCCATGCTGCCTAGTTTTATAAGGCCATAAGACATTCAGACATAGGAGCAGAATTAATCCCCATGGTCCATTGAGTCTGCTCCACCATCTCATCTCCATTCTCCTGTCTTTTCCCCATAACCCCTGATCCCCTTATCAATCAAGAATCTATCTATCTCTGTCTTAAAAACAGTCAATAACCTGGCCTCCACAGCCTTCTGTGGCAAAGAGTTCCACAGATTCATTTCTCTCTGGCTGAAGAAATCCTTCCTCATCTCTGTTTTAAAGGATCGTCCCTTTCGTCTGAAGTTGTGCTGTCTGGTTTCAGTTTTTCCTGCTAGTGGAAACATCCTCTCCACGTCCACTCTATCCAGCCCTCGCTGTATCCTGTAAGTTTCAATAAGATCCCTTTTCATCCTTCTAAACTCCAATGAGTACAGACCCAGGCTCCTCAACCGTCCCTCAATACACAAGCTTTTCATTCCAGGGATCATTCTTGTGAAACTCCTCTGGATCCTTTCCAAAGGACATCTTTCCTGAGAAAAGGGGCCCAAAGCTGCTCACAATACTCCAAATGGGTTCTGACCAGAGGTTGATACAGCTACTTTTAGCATCAAATGGTCCCAATTGCCCACATTTGACCCATATCCCTCTATAACCATCTTATCCATGTAACCATCTAACTTTTTTTAAAATTGTAAAAATTGTACCTGCCTCTATTACCACCTCTGACAGCTCATTTCAGACACCATCCTCTGAGGAAATAAATTACCCCTCTAGACCCTTTTATTTTTCCCTCTTCTCACCTTAAACTATGCCCTTGAGGTTTAGATTTACCCACCTTTGGGAAAAGGGTTGACTATCTAAGTGACCTATGCCACTCATTATTTTATAGAACCTCTGGACAATCAATTGGAGACAGGGTCAGATAAAGTGAACCATTGGCCTTCCCACTCAGAACACAATGTTGGCGGAGGCTAGAGGATACTGGGATTCTGGTATACTATCATCTCACCAAAGTACATGTCCTTCCCACAACCAAACACATCACCAGAGGAAGGAGAAGATTCCACCCTTGGTCTCAATCATCCACTGAAATAGAAAGTTTTTTTCAGATTCATTTGATGCCTTATTCACAGCTTCTGTCCATTTCAATTCCTTTTTTCTTCAGATTAACATTGATTTTGCTGGCCTTTGCTTTGTATACTTCAGTGACTTTACACTCCCTTTTCATGTTGGGCAGCTCTTAATCTTCACACGGTTTGTTGAATTAATTTCTGGAATTGGTTTAGTTTGAAATTCAGTCACTGTTTGCACACATCTGTTAGGGAAATGGGTAATCCATTCCCTTAACGCTCATGTCAACAATGAGTTATTAATCAATTTTAAGAAGCAAAAGAAAAATCTTTTACAGAACCTCAGACTTCCTGAGGCGGTGTACAACCATTTTTGCCCCATGGGCGACATGGCAACCAATTTGCACGCTGCAAAACCCTACAAAAAGCATGTGGCAATTATCAGATAATCAAACTTCCATCAATCAACGGGAAGGTCAAACAGTTGCCATGAGGAACAGCCAATCCCTAAACCAATTTTATACGTGGATGAACAAAATGAAAATTGTCCTGGCCTCATTGCTTCCCAAAGCATTGGCCGCACTTATTCATCCTTCTATCTATATTTTGATTTGATTTATCATTGTTACATGAATTAACATGCAGTGAAAAATATCATTTCTTGCACACCAAACAGACAAAGCATGCTATTCATAGAGAAGGAAAGAAGAGAATGCAGAATGTAGTGTTACAGTCACACTTAAAGTGTAAAGAAAGATCAACTTAATGCGAGGTACATCCATTCAAAAGCCTGATGGTAGCAGCGAAGAAGATGTTCTTGAGTTGGTTGGTATATGACCTCAGGCTTCTGTATCTTTTTCCCAAAGGAAGAAAGTGGAAGAGGGAATGTCCAGTGTGTGCGTGGGGTCCTTGATTATGATGGCTGCTTTGTTGACACAGTGGGAAGTGTAGATCGAGTCAATGGATGGGAAGCTGTTTTGCGTGATGGGCTGGATTACATACATGTCCTTTTGTAGTTCCTACAAAATTGAATCAAGTCTCAAGGGAAGATGGGAGAAGAGGAAGCAAATATATCTTTCCAAGATGAGCTCTACATAGAACGTAGAACATTACAGCGCAGAACAGGCCCTTCAGCCCTCGATGTTGCGCCGACCAATTAAGAGAAAGCAATGACCCTCTAACCTAAACCATTCCCTTTTCATCCATAAACCTATCCACTGACCTCTTAAACACCCCCAAACTTGGCGCATCTACAACTGCAGCAGGCAGGGCATTCCATACCGTTACCACTCTTTCTCATGTGTTCATAGAATCATAGAATCCCTACAGTGCAGAAGGAGACCATTCAACCATCGAGTCCGCACCGACCACAATCCCACCCAGACCCTATTCCCATAACCCCAAACATTTACCCTAGCTAATCCCCCAGATACTAAGGGGCAATTTAGCATAGCCAATGGACCTAATCCGCACATTTTTGGACTGTGGGAAGAAACTCGAGTACCCAGATTAAACCCAAGCAGACATGGAGAGAACGTGCAATCTCCACACAGACAGTGACCCAAGCTGGGAATCAAACCCAAGTCCCTGGCACTGTGAGGCAGCAGTGCTAACCACTGTGCCATCATGCCGCCCATTTCCAGCAGTTATAATGGGTAGTTAAAAAACCCACATGGAAATCCCAGTCTGCTATACAAATAAACAGGCGCCCATTGTAATGACCTTAACGAGACCCGTAATGTGGACTTCTTGGAATACGGGCTCCCTGATTAAGGCAGTAATGGATGGTCCAATCAGGGAGTCTGCATTGTGTACAATGGCGAATATCAGTATCACAGGCATTCCACGTTTCTACTCTGTGTGAGGAAGGAACTGACTGAGTATTGCTGACAATTTAAATAAATCTAAATCTGGTGAAGGGCCTTGGAAGAGTTATTTCACCCATAATACTCCAGATATTACAGCTTTTATGTTAAAGTTAATTTAGTGGCGTCACAAATAAGTTTACATTAACAATGCAATGAAGTTACTGTGATAATCTGCCAATCGCCACACTCCAGCACCCATTGAGGAAAATTAAGGGAGAATTTAACACAGCCAATACATTTAATCAGCATGTCTTTTACGGGTAGAAAAATGGAGCGCCCAGAGGAAACCCAAACTGACACCAGGAGAACATGCAGACTCTGCACAGACAGTAACCCAAGGCCAGAATTGAACCTGTGCCCCTGGTGCTGTGAGGCGGAAGTGTTAAGCACTGTGCCAGTATGCTGCCCACGATACAAAAGCCACAGGCAATATGCACACCATAATGTGAATATAACAGGCTTGTCTATTTTATTGGTGTTGATGAAGGGATTGATACTGGCTAGGACACAAGAAAGAAACTCATTGCTCTTCGTTCACATTCTGACAGGGATCTTTTGGGCTACCCCTGAGACGGATTGACATCTTACCCAAAGGACTGGGAGAGTCAGCACTGATTTGTGCTCAGGTCAGTTGGAGTGGGATTTCAGCTCACAATGTTCTGAGGCAGGGGGTGCGTGTGCCACGGAACCACAGCTGGCATCAGAGAGATCAGCCAGCATCATAAGTAAATCCTGTAACGTGGACAAAGGAAGCTTTATTTGTTGCATAAAAGATGAACAGGATGCATTAGTAAGTAGATCAATCTAACTGAGCACTCCAATCACCCAAGACCTCAGGATAAGGTCAGCAATTGTATAACAGCTTAATTCCACCCAACATTCAGCAGCAGTGCTGGTTATTCCAGCATATTTCATCCACTTTAATCATCTTTCTGCCCTAACTCTGGTATAAAGCAGTCTAAAACATGCATGTTTATAAAACATTAACACTTAGAGCACCAAGTTCAAAAACCTGCTTCAATCCTCTTATTCTAAATCAAAAGCTTGAGTATAATTCAGGCTCACTCACCAATATTTCAGAAGCATTGTATCGTCAGGATTTTGCTTGCTCAGGTGTTCCTCCAGATGGGGGAGGTGATGGTCTCGTGGTATTATCGCTAAACTATTAATCCAGAAACTCAGCTAATATTGTAGAGACCCAGGTTCGAATCCCAGCATGGCAGGTGGTGGAATTTGAATTCAGTAATAAAAAAATCTGGAATTAAGAATCAACTGGTAAAAAAAAATTAGGGAAGGAAATCTGTTGTCCTTGCCTGGTCTGGCCTACATGTGACTCCAGATCTACAGCAGTATGGTTATCTCTGAACTGCCCTCTGAAATCGCCTAACAAGCCATTCAGTTCAAGGGTGACTAAGGATGGGTAGTAAATAATGTAGAGATGCTGGCGTTGGACTGGGGTAAACTCAGTAAGAGGTCTGACAACACCAAATTTAAATCCAACCGATTGATTTGATAGTAAACTTGCAAGCTTTCGGCCTTTGTAGCCTTCGTCAGGCGATTGAGGTAGTTCTGGTCTGCAATAGCTACACGTATCAGCACAGACAGTTTACAGATTGCTGATTGTTTACTGTCTGTGCTGATACGTGTAGCTATTGCAGACCAGAACACCTCATTCGCCTGACGAAGGCTACAAAGGCCGAAAGCTCGCAAGTTTACTATCAAATAAATCAGTTGGATTTAAAATTGGTGTTGTCAGACCTCTTAGTAAATGCTGGCCAGCCAGTGATGCCCATGATCCACTAAGGAATAAAAAACAACTGAGGCATTGTCCGTTTCATCTGGTGAAATCTAATAATGGGAAAGATCAGATAAAAGCAAATTACTGCAAATGCTGGAATCTGAAACTAAAAGAGAAAATGCTGGAAAATCTTGCCAGATCTGGCAGCACTTGTAAGGAGAGAAAAGAGCTGAAAGTTTGAGTGCAGATGACCCTTTGTCAAAGCTAGTTTCACTGGAACATTGCGACAGGCCAAAAATAGACATATGGGCATGAGAGTAGGATTGTTTGTTAAAGTGGAAAGCAATGGGAAAGTCAGGGTTCTGATTATGCATAGACTCAAGGAGCTCAGCAAAGCGATCACCCAGTCTATGCTTGGTCTCCTTGATCTAGAGGAGACCACATTGGGAGCAGCGAATACAATACACCAAATTGAAAGAGCGAGACACTGCTTAACTTGGAATGAATGTTTTGGAACTTGTCTTTGATGAACTGTCACTTGGACTTGAAACGTCAGCTCTTTTCTCTCCTTAGTTGGAAAGCTCAAGCTTGATCTGAAGAAAACTCCAAAACTTGTGATCTCTAACCAGAAGATCAAAGACAACATATACATAGGAACACCTCCACATTCAGACCAAACAACCTCTTTGTCACTCAGTGACAAATCCTGAAACTCCCTTCCTTTTCCTTTCCTCTTCTGTGGGCTGTGTGTGTTGCTGGCAAGGCCACTGTTTATTGGCTATTCTGAATTATCCATGAACTGAGTGTCTTGCCCAGCTAATTGAGAGGGCAGTGGGGAGTCAGCCACATTGCAGTGAGTCTGGAGTCAAATGTAGGATGGTAGATTTGCTTCCACAAAGGACATGAGTTAACCAGATGGATTTTTACAACAATTGGTAGTAGTTTCATTGTCATGATTACTGAGATTAGCTCAATGTTCTACACTTATGATCTGAAACCATACCCCCGATCTGTTATCCGAGTCAAACATCCAGTAATATTCCCACCGTACCACCCCTTCCCTGCAATATCACTCTGGTCTTTCTTTAACAAGTGGATTGGAGTAAGGGTGACAATCAGCTTCTCAAGGAAACAAGGGGTGTCCATAATCCCAGTATTGAAATGAAAACAAAAGAAAGAAGCAATCAAAATAAATCATATGGTACTCGCAGTTTGCTAGGCTACCCACTTACAAAAGGCCAATGAAACATGTACCCTGCTTCTCTCTCCACATTGCAACCGTGACAACACTTCGAAAATGCTTCACTGGCTAGAAAGAGCTTGGTGCTATCCCAGAATCAGGAAAGGTGCTATATAAATGCAAGCCTTTCTTACTTTTGAACTTAGATACAGATATAGAACAGTACAGCATTGTACAGACCCTTCAGCCCTCGATGTTGTGCCGAGTCTTGTCTGAACCCAAGATCAAGCTTTCCCATTCCCTATCATTCTGGAGTGCTCCACGTGTCCATCCAATAACTGCCTGAAAATTCCTAAAGTGTCCAATTCCACTATCACAGCAGGCAGTGCATTCCACACCCCAACCACTCTCTGAGTAAAGAATCTCAGACATCCCTCCTATATCTCCCACCATGAACCATATAGTTATGCCCCCTAGTAATAGCTACATCCACCCAAGGAAACATCTCTGAACGAATTTGAAGGTCAATTAATCATATGCATACACACACACACACACACACACGCACACGCATGCATGCATACACAACACAAATGCACACACAGACACACACACACATGCACCTGTAATCCCTGGAGGACATTTATACAGTGACATTGTCAACATTTGTTGTTTAATTAATAATACTTGGGCCATTGAAAAGCTAAAATAGAAATCCTCAACAAACTCATGAATTACATTTCCTGTGTGTGATATTTCAGTGCACTGATTAACATGTTAACTTCCTGTGTGTAATTACTTTAAAATTCCACAGAAGGGAGTGGGTGTGAGTACATTAATTGGTTTACCTAAAATAGCACCCAAAGTGAAAGACATTTCTTGACCTTTACAGTCAATGTGGCACAAGTCAAGAATGAATTTGACGAATTAGCAAATGTAGATTCCATTCAACACAAGATACACTTTCCTGACAACTCAGAAGCATAAACATCTTTTACAGTGAATACAGAAATCATTGAATCCTACAGTGCAGAAAGAGGCAATTCAGCCCATCGAGTCTGCACCAACCACAATCCCTTATCCCCATAATCCCATGTATTTACCCTAGCTAGTCCCCATGACACTAAGGGTCAATTTAGTATGGTCAATCCACCTAACTTGCACATCTTAAGAATGTGGGAGGAAACCGGAACACCCGGAGGAAACCTACATAGACACAGAGAGAACTTGCAGGCTCCATGCAGACAGTGACCCAAGCTGGAATCAAACCCAGGTCCCTGGTGCCACGGCAGTGGCAAAGACCTAGCCACTGTGAGGTTTTTAAAGATAATTATTGCTCCAGATTATTAGGAATGAACATAGAACATAGAACATAGAACAATACAGCACAGAACAGGCCCTTCGGCCTTCGATGTTGTGCCGACCAAAATAAAAAGCAATGCCCCTCCTAACTAAACCATTCCCTTCTCATCCATATACTTATCCACTAACCTCTTAAACGCCACCAAACTTGGCGCATCTACAACAGAATGCTCAACAAGATATCAGCAGAGGGGGTTAGGGTATTGCTTAAGAGTGACAGTGGGGAGGGGTCAATGATGGGGTCTCTATCATTGCTATTCCTAGCCCAAGATTAACAAAAATGTGTAGTTACTTATAATCCTAGAGTGCATAAGAAGTAATTCAGCCCATCGAGTCTGCATCAACTACAATCCCTATCCCTATAACTCGATACATTTACCCTAGTTAGTCTCCTGATACTAAAGGGAAACTTAGCAAGGCCAATCCACTTAACCTGCACGTCTTTGGAGTGTGGAGGAAACTGGAACACCCAAAGGAAACCTACGTAGAAATGGGGAGAACTCCACAGAGACGGTCACCCAAGCTGCAAATCAAACCAGGGTCCCTGTCACTGTGAGGCAGCAGTGCAAACCACCATGCCATCCCAGTGAAGGGAAGGCAGAGAGGAGATTTGCTCGAGGAGTTCAGAATCAGGGATCAGGACGGAGTAGATAGAGAGAAACCTTTCTCATCAGCAAAAGAGCCGAGATGCAGAGGAGGATGACAATTGAATCAATGACAATGTGAGGAAGACCCTTTTCCACAACAAGTGGTTCGGGTCCGGAAGCTGCTGCCTGATGGCACAATGGAGGCACATTCAATCATATCTTTCAAAGTAGAATCAAATGTTTTACTGAAAAGAAAAGATTTGGAGAGTGGTGGGGAAAAGGCAGGGATGTTCTCACATAGAATTCCCACAGTGCAGGTTGAGGCTATTCAGCCCAACTGTTTAATGCAGGTTTAATGGCCGCACTCATCCGGAAAACATAAAATCCCACCCAAAGTCAATGGATATTTCCACTGCCTGCCCCACATCTGCTCCAATTCCGTGACGGATAAAGCGGTAAAATTTCTGCACCGACTCTCCGATTGTCCCATCCAGGCCCATAACCCCATATATTGACGAACGGTCAATTTAGCTCAGCCAATCCACCAAACCTGCACATCCTTGGAGTGGGGGGGAAACCCACACAGACACGGGGAGAATGTGCAAACTCCACATAGACAGTGACCCAAGCCGGAAATTGAAAGGGGGTCAACTGGCATCAGTGCTAACCACTGGGCCACCATATCACCCTGCCCAGAATTGTGTGCAAACCAGTAACAGCAGCACGGTAGTACAATGGTTAGCACTGTTTCTTCACAGCTCCAGGGTCCTGGGTTCAATTCCCAGCTCGGGTCACTATCTGTGCGGAGTTTGCACATTCTCCTCGTGTCCTCCAGGTGCCCTGGTTTCCTCCCACAGTCCAAAAATGTGCAGGTTAGGTTGATTGGCCATGCTAAGAAATTGCACCTTAGCGTCCAGGGAAGCGTAGGTTAGAGGGATCAGTGGATATAATATGTAGAGATATGGGGGTAGGGCCTGGGTGGGATTGTGGTCAGTGCAGACTCGATGTGCCGAAGGCTTTGAACTGTCCTCATAAAAAGTAAAAAAGGTAAAGTTTATTTATTAGTCACAAGTAGGCTTACATTAACATTGCAAAGAAGTTACAGTGAAAATCCCCCAGTCGCCACACTCCGGCACCTGTTTGGATACACTGAGGGAGAATTTAGCACAGCCAATGCACCCACCTTTTGGATGGTGAGAGGGAATCGGAGCACCCAGAGGAAAGCTATACAGGCATAGGGAGAATGTGCAAACATTGACTCGAGCCAGGAATCGAATGTAGGTCCCTGATGCTGTAAGGCAGCAGTGCTAACCAAAGTCAGGGTATTGATGTAGAACCAAAAGAGCTCCACACTGTTAGGAATGTATTTATGTGGTGACAGTACATCACAAAAGGCTGCAACCCTTTCTGTTTGTAGAACGAGTTCAAAACATGCATGGAAGTTTATTAAAGGTTATATGAAGCATCAAAAGAAACAGTAAGATGTTGCAGCAGCAGAACCATACATTGCAAATTAATTGATTTCAGCATACGCGTCCAATTTCTTCTCTCCTTTGCTGGTTATCTCGTCCCATTCATACCCTTTTGAGTCTGAGCCATCACATGTATCTCTCGCCATCTATATCTGGATGATCAGATCAGCAGAAATATCTGTATTCTGATATCTTAGGCTCGAGAGTTTTGCAAACATTGACATTTAAGGTGAACAAGGTATGAAAGAAGTTATTGAGTCGCCAGTTTGGACCGATAAAGTGAATCCAAATGTCAACATATGCAAGCTATCCTCAAAGGAGGCTGTTGTTAACCCTGTCTTACAGGATTGTTACTGTTGATGGTTTCTCATCTTTTGGTGTCAGATTTGAGTTACTCTGCTTACATAAGATGGAAGCAATGTAAAGGAGCAACATGGTGGCATGGTGGTTAACACTGCTGTCTCACAGCTTTGATTTGGAGATGCTGGCATTGGACTGAGGTAAACACAGTAAGAAGTCTCCCAATACCAGATTAAAGTCCAACATGTTTATTTGGTTGCAAACACCATTAACTTGCGGGGCTTTGCCCCTTGGTCAGGTGGGTGCCCAGTCACCTGATGAAGGGGCAGAGCTTTGAAAGCTAGTGGTGTTTACTACCAAATAAACCTGTTGGACTTTAACCTGGTGTTATGAGACTTCTTACTGTGTTTACCCCAATCTAACACCAGCATCTCGACATAATGATTATGCAGACAGAGTATCCAATCAGTAAGATGAAAGCAAAATACTGCAGATGCTGGAATCTGAAACAAAAACGGAAAATGCTGGAAAATCTCAGCTGCTGTGACACCATCTGTGGAGAGAGAATAAATAGAGCCAACGGCTCAAAGTTGGCTCTGTTCTCTCTGAACAGAGGATGTCAAACTGGCTGAGATTTCCCAGCGTTTTCTGTTTTTGTGGCCAATTAGTATTTTTCTTTAGTCATTACATAAAAGCTTATAGAATTATGATGAATAATGATGTGGCGGGTATGTTGTGGAGCATATTCACTCTGCAACATAAACCATGGAGATTGAGAAATGATAAGGAGACCATTTCAGACAATGGAATGCTGATGACGACTTACACTTTATAAATATCAAGGAGGTTAAGGGTAACTTTTATCCAGCACTGGTTTGGCCTCAACTGGACTCCTTACATTAGAAAGAATGTGAAGGGTTTAGAGATGGAGCAGAAAAGTTTCATGAGAAAGTTACCAGAATGGGATATGAATTCCTCTGAATTTCTTCTGAGTAGTCCCAGTCTACTCAATCTCTCCTCATAAGCCAACCCTCTCAACTCCAGAATCAACCTAGTGAATCTCCTCTGCATCCCCTCCAGTGCCAATATATCCTTTCTCAAGTAAGGAGACCAAAACTGTACACAGTAGTTCAGGTGTGGCCTCACCAGCACCTTATAAGCTGCAACATAACCTGACTGTTTTTAAACTCCATCTCTCTAGCAATGAAAGACAAAATTCCATTTGCCTTCTTAATTACCTGTCGTATCTGCAAACCAATTCCTTGAGATTCCTACACAAGGATACCCAGATCCCTCTGCACAGCAGCATGCTACAAATTTTTAGCATTTAAATAATAGTCCATTTTGCTGTTATTCTTACCAAAATAGACGACCTCACATTTACCAATATTGAACTCTATCTGCCAGACCCTCGCCCACTCGCTTAAACTATTTATATCTCTTTGCAAGCTTTCAGTGTCCTCTGCACACTTTGCTGTTCCACCCATCTTAGTGTCATCTGTGAATTTTGACACATTACACTTGGTCCTCAACTCCAAATCATGAATATAAATAGAACATAGAACATTACAGCGCAGTACAGGCCCTTCGGCCCTCGATGTTGCGCCGACCAATGGAACCAATTTTATGACCCTCTATCCTAAACTATTCCAATGCTATCCATATGCCTATCCACTGCCCATTGAACGCCCTTAAACTTGACGAGTCCACAACTGCTGCAGGCAGGGCATTCCACACCCTTACTACCCTCTGAGTAAAGAACCCACCTCTAACATCCGTCCTATAATTACCACCCCTTAATTTAAAGCTTTGTCCCCTTGTGTTATCCATCTCAAAATCATAAACAATTGTATTCCTAACATGGATCCTTGAGGAACACCGCTAGTCACTGATCGCCAATCAGAAAAACACTCACTTACTCCCATTCTTTGCTTTCTATTAGGTAATCAATACTCTATCCCTGCTAATACATGACCCGTAACACGTGTACCTTTATCTTATGTAATAGTTTTTGGTGCAGCACTTTGCCAAATGCCCTCTAGAAATCCAGATACATCATATCCACAGGTTCCCCATTGTCCACTACACATGTAATGTTGTCAAAGAGTTCCATCAAATTAGTCAAACATGGCCTTCCCTTCATGAACCCATGCTGCGTCTTATCAATGGGACAACTTATATCCAGATATCTCGTTATTTTTTCTTTGATCATAGATTCAAGCACTTTCCCTATTACAGAAGTTAAGCTAACTAGCCTGTGGTTGCCCATCTTTTGTCCACCTCCTTTTTTAAAAAGTGGTGCACATTTGCTGTTTTCCAATCTGCAGGAACAACCCCAGAGTCCAGCAAATTTTGGTAAATTGCCACTAGTGCATTTGCTATTTCTCCCGCTATTTCTTTTAGTATCCGGGGATGCATTCCATCAGGACCAGGAGACTTGTCTACCTTTAGCACCATTAACTTATCCAACACTACCTCTTTCATGATGATGATAGTTTCTAGGTCCTCACCTTCCTGTTATCAACTTTTGGGCTTCATTTACAGCCCTTTGTAGTTTCCTGCAGTCTTGGGCAGAACCGGTGTCATACCAAGCTGTGATACAACCAGAACGAGTGCTTTCTATGATGCATCTGTGGAAGTTGGTGAGAGTTGTAGTGGACATGCTAAATTTCCTTTGCCTCCTGAGAAAGTAGAGGCATTGAAAGTAGAGGGTGATTAACTTCAATGTGAGGGCATCAGAACATAATCAACTGCAGATCACATATTACCCTGACCTGGAATTATATCGCTGTTTCTTCTCTATTGCAGGGTCAAAATGGTAGAAATCTCTCCCTAACAGCACAGTGATTGTATCTACACCACATGAACTGCAGTGGTTTAAGAAGGCAGCCCACCATCAACTTCTCAAGGGCAAATATTCATGGGCAATAAATGTTGACCTTGCAAGCAACACTCACATCTCTTATAACAACAAAAGAACGTTCAAACGCCTTTCACCAAATACCTTTTTGACATAAGGCTGGCATTTTTATCACACAGAGGATTGTTTATGATTTCAAAAAGTATTTATGTCTTCATTGGTGAACCCTGATTGCTCTGAGGTCACCCCGTTTTCTGTTAGAGACTAGCTAAGTCAAGTGAAACAGTGGTGAAACTCTCTGAACAAAATAAGCAATTATAAAGAAAAATTGGCTGTGAAGAGATTACAGCCAAGGTTGAAAAGATTAATCAAATGCTTGATGGAAAAGATGAACCACCAATGGACAGATTAACCTTGCATTTATCAATCAGGTTTGCAGTTCTTAATGCCAGCTCGGGAATAGGAGACATAAAGTTGCCTCTACAGCATTTCTGATGTTGTAATAGCTGATTAAAGTTGACGTGACAATGACTGTGATTTTTCCCATCTTCCTCCTGTCTCCTGTTGAAATAATAGGCAGAAAAACATGCCACCAAGCATTCATGCTATTTTATTCAAGCTTGATGTCTACAAGGCATGGTGGCACAGTGGTTAGCACTGCTGCCTCATAGTGCTAGGGACACCAGTTCAATTCCTGCCTCGGGTCACTCTTTGTGCAGAGCTGGCACATTCTCACCGCGAATGTATGGGTTTCTTCCGGCTGCTCTGGTTTCCTCTCATAATTCAAAGATGTACAGGTTAGGTTGATTGGCCATGCTAAATTGTCCTTTAGTGTCAGGGGGACTAGCAAGACTAAATGCATGGGGTTATGGGGATAGGACCTCAGGGGGGGATTGTTGTTGATGCAGGTCTTTGTAGGGATTCTATAATTCTATTCTACGATTCTATCTCAGTCCAAAGATACTCAAGTTAGGTGGATTGGCCGTGCTAAATTGACCCTAGTGTCAGGACATTAGCAGCTAGATGTATGGGATTGTGGGAAAAGGTTGGGATTACATTTGGTACAGACTTGAATGGACTCCTTTTGTACTACTGGGATTCTACATGCTCCAATGCATCTATGCAATTTCCCACCCATTGATCTAAATAGACAGTTAAGCACTCTTTCTGCATTGGGGGCACATGATTCTGTGCCCCATTTCCCCAACAGATGGACTTCATCCATCAGATGCTACCTGCCCAAGTGAGAAAGACAAAATAAAACATGAAATAATCACGTTGTGACTGTCACTCATCCAGTATAAAAGTAAAAGACGGATTGGGTTCTTAAATATCTTCAAAAATCCAGCCATTTTCTCAGTGTCAAGCTTGCTCAGACATTGGAAGTGCCTGAGTTTGTTCTCCTACAGCAGAGATTGAATATAAGGGGGAATGTTTAACCTGTTCTTAAAAGCAGGTAACAACTCTTGGGGTTCTGCCCATTCTTCACCTCAGCAAGGTCCAAGATAAGTTGGACCCCAGGCTTCATTTGAACAGAAAGGGCAAGCTATGACACCAACAAGGGCAAACGGTGTGTCCTATTGTTTTTTAAAGTTTATTTATTAGTCACAAGTAAGCTAATATTAACACTGCAATTAAGTTACTGTGAAAAACCTCTAGTCGCCACACTCCAGCACTCGTTCGGGTACACTGAGGAGAATTTAGCACGCTAATGCACGCAATCAGCATGTCTTTCAGACTGTGGCGGCACGGTAGCACATTGCTGCTTCACAGCTCCATGGACCTGGGTTCGATTCCCAACTTGGGTCATTGCCTGTGTAGAGTTTGGACATTCTCTTCATGTCTGCATGGGTTTCCTCCAGGTGCTCCAGTTTCCTCCCACAGTCCAAAGATGTGCAGGTTAAGTTGAATGGCCATACTAAAAAATTGTCCCCTTAGTGTCCTGAGATGTGTAGGTTAGAGGGATTAGTGGGTAAAATAGGTAGGGATATGCGTGTAGGGTCTGGATGGGATTGTAGTCGGTGCAGACTCGATGGGCCGAATGGTCTTTCTCCGTACTGTACAGCTTCTATGGTTCTATGAAACTGGAGCACCCGAAGCAAACACACGCAGACATGGGGAGAATGTGCAGACTCTGCATAGATAACGATCCAAGCCTGGAATTGAATTTGGATCCCTGGTGCTATGAGGTAGCAGCGCTAGCTTTGCGGGTTAGGTTGATTGGTCATACTAAATTGCCCCTGATTAGCAGGATAAATATGTGGGTTATGAGAATAGGGTGGGATTGTTGTTGGTGCAAGCTTGATGGGCCGAATAGGCTCCTTCTGTACTGTAGGGATTCAATGAAATCACCTCCCTGCAGCCTATGGAAACTGGATCTGTGTCAGGCACATGATGGCTCTTAGATTTTGTGTTATGCATTCCGAAGTTACCATTTTCTGAATCTTACAGTTGCCCCTGACAACAATTATGTGTTCGAGCGGCAGAATTTCTTTGCGAATCAACTCTTCAAATCAGCATTTTGTCTCAACGGGAGCACTCGACACTTCCCTGCCTGGATATTGTTCTGTGCACTTAATAATGACTTTCCTTAGAATTTGAGATACACTTTTTGTCACACAAAATAACATTATATTGAATTGCAAAATGACAACGTGGGCAACACATGCCTAAAACTTAATTTCAACTGTACAATCATAAGGCACAACTTCACCCAATCGGAGTCAATTGAATATTCCCAACAGCAGAATCCTCGGGAGAGGGTTTAAGGCACACAGAGTGAGAATTAAATCTAGCTCTGCGAAACCGAGAAGACAAACAGCTGGCAATTGGTAAACTCCTTATTGTTCCACAGAAAGAAAGGATTTGCATTCTGCAACATATTTCATGCCCTTGGAACTTGCTACAACTCTACCTAGCCAATGAATTGCTGTTGCTATGTAGGTCAACTTGATACATTACAATAGGAACCACACATTACAAATACCTAGAGTAATAGAGTCATAGAGATTTATAGCATGGAAACAGGCCTTTCAGCCCAACTTGTCTATGCCGTCCTTTTTTTAAACAACTAAGCTAGTTCCAATTACCCACATTTGGTCCATATCCCTCTATACCCATCTTACCCATCTAATCGTGGAAATGCTTTTTAAAAGACAAAATTGTACCTCCCTCTACTACTACCTCTGGCAGCTTGTTCCAGACACTCACCAAACTCTGTGTGAAAAAATTGCCCCTCTGGACACTTTTGTATCTCTCCCCTCCCACCTTAATCCTACACCCGTTAGTTTTAGACTTCCTTATCTTTGGGAAAGGATGTTGACCATCCAGCTGATCTATGCCCCTTATTATTTTACAGACCTCTATAAGGTCACCCCTCAGCCTTCTACGCTCCAGAGAAAAAAATCCAACCTCTCCTTATAACTCAAACCATTACGTCCTGGCAGCATCCTAGTAAATGTTTTTGCACTTTCTACTTTAATACCATCCTTTCTATAATGAGGTGACTAGAACTGTACACAGTATTCCAAATGTGGCCTTATCAATGTCTTGTATAATAAGACACCCCAACTCTTGTATTCAGTGTTGTGATCAATGAAACCAAGCATGCCAAATGCCTTCATCATCCTGTCCACCTGTGATTCCACTTTCAAGGAGCTATGAACGTTGTACCCCTAAATCTCTTTGTTCTGTAACTCTCTCCAGTGCCATGGAAGACTTCTACAGAAAATGCAGATGTGTGGAATAGAGGGTGATTTAGCTAATTGGATTAGAAATTGGCTGGCAGATAGAAGACAGAGGGTGGTGGTTGATGGGAGATTTTCATCGTGGAGTTCGGTGACGAGTGGTGTGCCTCAGGGGTCTGTTTTGGGGCCCCTGCTGTTTGTAATTTTTATAAATGATCTGGATGAGGGTATTGAGGGATGGATCAGTAAATTTGCAGATGATACTAAAGTTGGTGGTGTGGTAGATAGTGAAGAGGGGTGTTTTAGTTTACAGAGTGACTTGGACAAGTTGCAGAGCTGGGCCGAGAGGTGGCAAATGGAGTTTAATGTGGAAAAGTGTGAGGTAATGCACTTTGGCAGGAACAATAAATGTGTAGAGTATAGGGCTAATGGTAGGGCTCTTAATAGTGTTGAGGAACAGAAGGATCTTGGTGTATGTGTCAATAGATCCCTGAAAGTAGGCAGTCAAGTGGATAAAGTTGTTAAGAAGGCTTATGGAGTCTTAGCTTTTATTGGTAGGGGGATTGAATTTAGGAGCCGCAGCATCATGTTGCAACTGTACAAAACTCTAGTGCGGCCGCACTTGGAGTATTGTGTGCAGTTCTGGTCGCCACATTATAAGAAAGATGTGGAGGCATTGGAGAGGGTACAGAGGAGGTTTACCAGGATGTTGCCTGGTATGGAGGGCAGGTCCTATGAAGAGAGGTTGAAGGATTTGAGGTTGTTTTCGTTAGAAAGGAGGCGGCTAAGAGGGGATCTTATTGAAGCATATAAGATGATTAGAGGTTTAGATAGGGTGGACAGTGATAGCCTTTTTCCTAGGATGGAGAAAGCTAGCACGAGGGGACACAGCTTTAAATTAAGGGGTATGAGTTATAGGACGGATATCAGAGGTAGGTTCTTTACTAAAAGAGTGATTAGGGAGTGGAATGCCCTGCCTGCAGCTGTTGTAGATGCGCCAAGTTTGGTGGCGTTTAAGAGGTTAGTTGATAAGTATATGGATGGGAAGGGAATGGTTTAGTTAGGAGGGGCATTGCTTTTTATTTTGGTCGGCACAACATCGAAGGCCGAAGGGCCTGTTCTGTGCTGTATTGTTCTATGTTCTATGTTCTATGCCCTACCATTAACTCAGTAAGTCCTGCCCTGGTTCAATCTACCAAAATATATCACCTCGTATTTATCTAAATTAAACTTCTTTTGTCATTCGTCAGCCCACTGGCCCAATTGATCAAGATCCCATTGCAATCCTAGATAACTTTCTTCATTGTCCACTATGCCACTAATCTTAGTGTCACCTGCAAATTTACTAACCATGCCTCCTATATTCTCATCCAAATCATTAATATAAATGAGAAATAACAGTGGACCCAGCACAGATCCCTAAAGCACACCAATGGTCACAGGCTTCCAGTTTTGAAAAACAACTCTATACAACCACACTGTGGCTTCTGTCAAAAAGTCAGTTTTGAATCCATTTAGACACGTCTCCCTGGATCCCGTGAGATTTAACCTTATGCAACAACCTACCATGCAGCACCATCTCAAAGGCCTTGCTAAAGTCCATATAGACAACACTAACTGCACTGTCATCATCTACCTTCTTGGTTGCCCCTTCAAAAAACTCAATTAAATTTGTGAAACATAATTTTCCACACACAAAGTCATGCTGATTGTCCTTAATCAGTCCTTGTCTTTTTAATGCCTGCAGATCCTGTCTCTCAAAATACCTACCAACAGCTTACCCACCACAGATGTGAAACTCACTGGCCTGTAGTTCCCAAACTTTTCCCTGTAGCCCTTTTTAAACAAAGGCACAACACTTGTCACCCTCCAATCTTCAGGCACCACATCCATGACTATCAATGATTCAAATATCTCAGCTAGAGGGCCCACAATTTCCTCCCTAGCCTCCCACAATTTCCTGGGATGCACTTCATCAGATCCTGGGGATTCACTTACTTTGATGCGCTTTCTGACTTCCAGCATCTCCTTCTCCGTAACATGTCCACTCCTCAAGACATCATTATTTATTTCCCCAAGCTCCCTAACATCCACGTTTTTCTCAACAGTAAATACAGATAAGAAATATTCATTTAGAATCTCACCCAACTCTTATGGATTTGCACATAGATGACCTTGCTGATCCTTAAGAGGCCCTACTCTCTCCCTAGTTACTCTTTTGCCCGTTACATATTTGTAGAATGTCTTTGGATTCTCCTTTGCCTTGTCTGTCAAAACAATCCTATGTCCACTTTTTGTCCTCCTGATTTCTCTCTTAACTCTACTCCTGCAACCTCTATAGTCTTCAAAGAATTCAGTTGATCCCAGCTGCCTTTGCATGTCATGTGCCTCCTTCTTCTTGACCAGAGCCTCGATATCCTGAGTTATCCAGGGTTCCCTACTTCTGCCAGCCTTGCCCTTCACTCTAAGAGAAAAGTCTTTGCCCTGAACACTGGTTAACACATTTTTCAAAGCCTCCCACTTACCAGATATCCCTTTGCCTTCCCACAGACTCCCCCACTTAATTTTTGAAAGTTCCTCCCTGATACCATCAAAATTGGCCTTGCCCCAATTTAGAATTTTGGGCCAGACCTATCATTCTCCATAACTATCTTAAAACGAATAGAATTATACTCGCTGGTCCTCGTTGGCAGGAATGTGCTTTGGGATATTATGAGGTCATTAGAATCATTGGGTGGGATTTTGCAGCCGTGCTCACTCCTAAACTAGGAAATCCCACCTGAGGTCAATGGAACTTTGCATGATTCGCCCCCTGCCCACTACGATTCCAGTGACAGGCAGGATGGAAAAATTCCCTCCACTTTATCAATACAATCTGGGCGGCATGGTGGCATGGTGATTAGCACTGCTGCCTCACAGTGAAAGGGACCTGGGTTCAATTCTGGCCTTGTGTGACTGTCTGTGTGGAGTCTGCACATTCCCCCTGTGTCTGTGTGGTACTTCGGTTTCCTCCTACATCCACAGATGTGCAGGTTAAGTGGATTGGCAATGCCCCTTCGTGTCACAGTAACTACACTGCAGTGTTAATGTCTGCCTTACTTGTGACTGACAAATGAACTTTAACTTTTTTTTAATGTCCAAAGATTAGGTGGACTGGCTGTATTAAATTGTCCCTACGTGTCCAAAGATATATGAGTTAGGTGGATTTGCCATGCTAAATTGTCCCTTAGTGTCCAAAAGTGTGCAAGTTAGATGCACTGGACATCGAGTTATGGGGATAGGGCAGGATAGAGAGCTTGAACAAAATACTCTGTCAGAGAGAGTCAGTGTAGACTTGATGGGGATGTAGTTAGGGATTCCATTATTCTTTCATTCTTGTAACAAATCTTCACAGAGCAAGGTCCCATAACCAATAGAAGTGTGATGAGTTGATTAACATACAGATATTGACTGGTTAACTTCAACTAATGACAAAGAGTCCTTTACACCCGTTTGGAAGCAACCAGAACAATTGAAAAAGTGTCCCTCCTCAAAATGTGCCCAAGTGGAGCTGGCGACCATGATCTTCTGATCTAAAGGCGAGAGCTTTACCACTCATCCAAGCTGAGAGACAGGGCTAAGCGATAGTAATGACTGAATTCAGAAAAGTTTTAAAACTTTTTTTTAAACTTTTAAACTTTAATTCTGTATTGCAGAGTCTGAGACAACAACACTGATCTGTCAACGGATCTTTGTATGCTCCACTCCTGCTTTTAAAAGCTTTAAAAAAACTTTAGACATTGAGCTGAGAGACGGTGTTGAGCAATGATGTGGAGATGCTGACGTTGGACTGGGTTAAGCACAGTAAGTAGTCTCACAACACCAAGTTAACCTGTTGGATTAATCTACTCATCTTTGGACACTAAAAAAAAGTTAAAATTCATTCGTCACAAGTTAGGCTTACATTAACACCAGGTCCACAACCTGTTGAATTTTAACCTGGTGTTGTGAGACTGCTTACAGTGTTATGACACAGTAATGATTGAATTTATATTGCACCCTTAACAGGTATGGCCGGAATGTTTTAGCTGTTGACGCCCTACTGTCGCTGCAAGTGAGAGTGGATAATTTGACTCTCAGTCAAATCTCCATTCATGACAGGGGAGCTGGAAAATCCTGTCTATGTGAATAGCTGGAAAGTACCAGTCATAATGTGTGTAAGGATGTGCCTTAGAGCCGCATCGCAGGCTCAGACCTTAGAGAGAGAAGAAATGCCTCTGAGACTTTCTCTGAAAACTCTGAAAGGGATTTCCTATTCCTAGTAACCATATCTAAACAAGATGAATCCATACTTTCAGCCAATAAAGTTTGTTTTGATGAAAGCTTCCAGATTTGATTTGATTTATTATGTATTAGTATGCTGTGAAAAGTATTGTTTTGTGCATGCTAAACAGACAAAACATACTGTTCATAGAGAAGAAAAGGGATGGCACAGTGGTTAGCACTGCTGCCTCACAGCGCCAGGGATCTGGTCTTGGGCCACTGTCTGTGTGGAATCTGTACATTCTTCCCATGTCTGCGTGGGTTTCCTCAGGGTGCTCCGGTTTCCCCTCACAGTCTAAAGATGTACAGGTTAGGCCATGATAAGTTGACCCTAGTTTTGAGGAGATCAGCAGAATAAATATGTGGGGTCAAGGGGATAGGTTTGGATTGTCCTCAGTGTAGGCTTGATGGGCCGAAAGGCCTCCTTCAATATGGTTCAGATTTTATGAGAAAAGAGAGAGTATAGAATGTGGTGTTACAATCATAGAACATAGAACACTACAGCATAAACAGGCCCTTCGGCCCACAAGTTGTGCCGATCATATCAGTACCTACCAGGCCATAGAACTATCTATAACTCCCAATCCCATTAAATCCCATGTACTCATTCCAGAAGTCTTTTAAAAGACCCTAGCGAGTTTTCCTCGACCACCACCAACGGCAGCTGATTCCATTCACTCACCACCCTCTGAGTGAAAAACTTACTCCTGACATCTCCTCCGTATTTGCTCCCCAGCACCTTAAACCTGTGTCCTCTCGTAGCGACCATTTCAGCCCTGGGAAATAGACTTCAAGAATCCACCCTATCTGTACCTCTTGACATTATGTAAACCTCTATCATACCTAGAATGTAGAGAAAGATCAACTTAATGGGAGGTGGGTCCATTCAAAAGCCAGACAGCAACAGGGTAGAAGCTGTGACCTCAGACTAGTTCTTGAGTCAGTTGATATGTGTCAGATTTTCTCAGTAAAATCGTGCATGGATTTTTGGGCAGGTCCTGCCTGCCGCGGGAATCATAATGGGCAGGGATGGAACATGCAAAGGTCCATTGATCTTGAATGGAAATTAGTAGCCTTGAAGCAAGCACAGTCAGAAAATCCCACCCCAAATCCTCACATTACTGTCAAAATAATACATTGTTGGAGTCCAGTCTGACTTTATCATCTACCTTGGTGTTTCCAATCCAACCCTAACAATTCTCAGTGCCAAAGAATAAAACATAAAAAAATTAATGATATTTACTGTTACTAAAAAAAAAGCTGCATCTGCCTGATAATTAATTGGTTAGCTTAGTGACCTGTTGTGTTTAGTTGGCTCCCTTTAACATGCAAGGAAATGTTATTATATCGTATTTTTTGAAAAAAGTACTTTCTGCAGAAAGAAGTGATTACTCCTTTTTTTAATTAGTGTCACAAGTAGGTTTACATTAGCATTGCAATGAAGTTACTGTGAAAATTTCCGAGTCACTGCACGCCAGGTACACTGAGGGAGAATTTACCAATGCACCTAACCAGCACCAGTGTTTTGGACTGTGGGAGGAAACCAGAGCACATGGAGGACGTGCGGATACCACACACACACAGTGACCCAAGCCAGGAATTGAACCCAGGCCCCTGACACCATGAGGCAGCAGTGCTAACCCTCTGTGCCACCAGACCGGCCCTGAACTAACCTTCTGAGTTAATGAGTTTGTGTTAATTATTAGTAAATTGGATCTCACCTAATGACGTTTTGGGAAAACTCACCACCACCTACTTTAAAAATAATTCAAAACACCTTCTGCCCATGGCAGTTGGAGATAGGGAATAAACGCAGTTTGCCTGCCTTCCTCCTGTCCTTAACAGTTTGCTCATGTTCCATTCTTCGAAGAAAACCCTGTGACTTTTTTTTTTGATTCCTGATGCCCTGTCAAGTATCTGATCCCTTTATATCTCCCGAGGGAGGGCACTTGTTGGCTGACTGTTTGTTTATCTGTGGCAGAGGAGGACCCGATATCCACCTCATTGGATACTCAGAGCGGTTCGGCAAGTATCTGATTCCCTGCTTTCATTTTGCATTGAAAAAGCAAAAGGTAGACAAACTGGACCACAGCCAGGGCTGTAAATGGCCTTTCAATGTAGCTTTATGGTCAATAATTGAGTCTGATTCACTTTGAATCAACGTGAGCATCTGTCAGTTGTGTGCGTAAGTTATACTGTGACGTGACTCCCAGAGTTGTGCAATTAAAAATGAAAATCAAATACATATATGTACCAATATACATAAAATATTCAGGCCTTCTGACTGAGGGAGAACCTGATAGAAATCTACAAAATCATGATAGGGTGAATACTCAGAGGTGGAGGGATATCCTTTTTCCCCAGGGTGGAAGAGTCAATTGCGAGGGGTTTCAGATTTAAGGTGTGAGGGGCAAGGTTTAAAGGAGATGTATGAGGCAGATTTTTTACACAGAGAGTAGTGGATGCCTGAAACTTGCTGCCTGGGGAGATAGATACTATAATGACATTTAAGGGGTGTCTTGACATATACATGAATATGGTGGGAATAAAGGGATATGGTTCCTGGAAATGTAGGGGGTTTTTTGTTAAATTGGGCACATGGTCGGTACAGACTTGGAAGGGCCTGTTCCTCTGCTGCAATTTTTTTTGTTCTTTGTTAGCTGCATTTAAGGGGCATCGAGATAAATACATGTTGAGGATGAAAATGGAAGGGTATGAACTCCATCAGTGCTTATGGTTCAAGTTTAGGCAGACATGATTGGAGAGTGTCTGTGCCGTACTGTTCTTTGTTCTTTGCTTTTCCCCAAGATGGAAGGGTCAACTACAATAAGGCATAGCTTCAAGGTGAGAGTTGGTAACTTTAGGGGAAATAAGTGGGAGAAGTTTTTCGCACAGAGGGTGGTGGGTACCTGGAACACGCTGCTAGTGAAGGTGGTGGAAGCAGGCACGATAGCAATATTCAAGATGTATCTTGATGGACTCATAAACGGAAAGCAAACAGAGGGAGAGAAACATCTATCAGTGCAGGCTTGGTAGGCCGAAGAGTCTGTTCCTGTACTGTATTTTCTGTTCTCTGACCTTTGTTCCCTGATCTGTAAGAAAACTGGCAGAAAATTTGCACAAAGGAATTTTCCACAAACAGCAATGTGATAATGACCAAATAATCAATTTTGGGATGGTGTTTGAGAGATTAATATTGGCCAGGACACTGAGGAGAATTGTCCTACTCTTCCTTGATGTAGCACTATTTGCAACCCTTAAGAGTACAGGCAAAGCTTCAGTTCAGCACCCCATCTGAATGACAGCACTTTTACCACTGCTGCACTCCCTCAGTACAGCACTTTTAAAAGAGGCTGGATCATTAAGTATGCCCAAGGCTGAGATATACAGATTTGTAATCAGTAAGGGAAGAATTATCGGAATGAGGCAGGAATGTAGAGTTGAGAATTATTATATCAGATATGTCATAGCCTTGTTGATTACATTTGATCTGATTTGATTTATTATTGTCATGTAAAGTTAAAGTTTATTTATTTATTAGTCACAGATAAGGCTCACATTAACACTGCAATGAAGTTGCTGTGAAATAACCCTAGCCACCACAGTCTGGTGTCTGTTCGGGTCAATGCATCCTAACCAGCACATCTTTCAGAATGTGGGAGAAAACCCACACACACATGAGGAGAACGTGCAAATTCCATACAGGCAGTGACCCAAGACAAGAATCGAACTTGGATCCCTGGCGCTGTAAAGCATTAGTGCTAACCACTGTGCCATTATCTGCCGCACTATATGTATTGGGATGCAGTGAAATGTATTGTTTCTTGTGCACTGTACAGACAAAACAAATTATTCAAAGAGTAATGAAGGAGAAGGAAAGGAGATGGTGTAGAATATAGTGCTGCAGTTACACCAGGGTGTAGAGAAAGATCAACTTCATATCAGGAAGGTCCAATGAAAAGCTTGATGGCAGCAGGGAAAAAGCTGCTCTTGAGTCGATTGGTACGTGATCTTTTGTATCTTTTTCCGACAGAAGAAGGTGGAAGAGAGTTTGTCCAGCGTGCATGGAGTCTTTGATTATGTTGGCTGAGGCAACGGGAAGTGTAGACAGAGTCAATGGATGGGAGGGTTGTTTGCATTATGGGTTGGTCTTCATTTACAATCCTTTGTCGTGTCTTGCTGGATAGTGGAGCAGACTTGATGGGCCGAATGGCATACTTCTAGTCCAGTGCCTTATGGTCTTGTATCTTGATCTCTTCATTCCAAATGACAACATGTATGCGTCTTATTCATAATATACAATATATATAATATATAAAGTGCCCTCCACATCAGTGATTGATAAGTGGCATGCAATTTGATGTGAAATTGCTTTGAAGTGGATTTCATACCATGCACTGCAATATCACAGCAAGCGAAATCCTCTCAAGATACACCCAAGCTATCACGATAACATCTAGTGAAAGATCAGAAAAGAAAGTGGTCACAGCTAAATTCCATTAATAAATGTATCACCACTTCAGAAAGGCAATTGTCGGAATGACAATTGGGTGCAGATTTCTCTACATCTCTCATGCTTGTTTTGAACTGTAAACAAGTTTTTCCTTATGAAAATCGATCAGTGCAACAATAGTCTTTGGCCGTTTTCTCCAAGTAGGTAATTACAGCAAAAATAAAACCCTAAAATGTCTCTCAGAATGAAAGAGTAGATTAATCATTTCAGACAATATCTTCTGGGGTATGTCCTTCCACGAGTGTGTAAATCTACAATCACATCCAAATTTCAGCAGAACTGTCAACTAAGACTTATGTCTTGGCCCAAGTATCTCATAAAACATTACAGCCTTTAAGCATTAACCCTGACCCATCAGGCAAATGCAAACTTTCTTCAGCACAGATTATCATCCCGTCAATCCTTTTTTTCCCTGATAGTTATACTCAATATGTAAATGTAATGCTATCGAAACCACATAATGAGCATGTGGTTAATGGGAACACTCGTTTGAAGGAACTATTTGTTCTGGCACGGGGTCACAATGATGGTGAAAATGCTGACTTACAGGAACATTTCAGGAGTGCGATAGATAAAGACAAGAATTCTTGCAGGATTGTGGCCGACAGTTCCAATTAAGAATGACATTTTTGAAAAGGACCCTGCATTGCTACTGCACTTTTCCACAACCGCAAAAAGCTTCATAATGCTTTGCAGTCAACAAAACACTTTTGAAGTGTAATCTCTGTGATTCTGTGGGCAGCACGGTGGCACAGTAGTTGGCACTGCTGCCTCACAGCGCCAGAGATCTGGGTTCCATTCCGCTTGGGTCACTGTCTGTGTGGAGTCTGCATCTTTACCCCTCGTCTGCAGGGGTTTCCTCCAGGTGGAGTGGTAGATAGTGAAGAGGGGTGTTATAGTTTGCAGAGGGACTTGGACAAGTTGCAGAGCTGGGCCGAGAGGTGGCAAATGGATTTTAATGTGGAAAAGTGTGAGGTAATGCACTATGGCAGAAATAATAAATGTGTAGAGTAGAGGGCAAATGGTAGGATTCTTAGTAGTCTAGATGAACAGAGGGATCTTGGTGTGTATGTGCATAGATCCCTGAAAGTAGGCAGTCAAGTCGAGAAGGTTGTTAAGAAGGCATACGGAGACTTAGCTTTTATTGGTAGGGGGATTGAATTTCGGAGCCGCAACGTCATGTTGCAACTGTACAAAACTCTAGTGCGCCGCACTTGGAGTATTGTGTGCAGTTCTGGTCCCCACATTATAAGAAAGATGTGGAGGCATTGGAGAGGGTACAGAGGAGGTTTACCAGGATGTTGCCTGGTATGGAGGGCAGGTCTTATGAGGAGAGGCTGATGGATTTGAGGTTGTTTTCGTTAGAAAGGAGGCGGCTAAGAGGGGACCTAATCGAAACATATAAGATGATTAGAGTTTAGATAGGGTGGACAGTGATAGCCTTTTTCCTAGGATGGAGAAAGCTAGCACGAGGGGACACACCTTTAAATTAAGGGGTATGAGTTATAGGACGGATATCAGAGGTAGGTTCTTTACTCAAAGAGTGATTAGGGAGTGGAATGCCCTGCCTGCAGCTGTTGTAGATGCGCCAAGTTTGGTGGCGTTTAATAGGTTAGTTGATAAGTATATGGAAGAGAAGGGAATGGTTTAGTTTGGAGGGGCATTGCTTTTTATGTTGGTCGGCGCAACATCGAAGGCCGAAGGGCCTGTTCTGTGCTGTAATGTTCTATGTTCTATGTTCTATGTTCTAGGTGCTCTGGTTTTCTCCCACAGACTGGAAGATATGCTGGTTAGGTGCATTGGCCTTGCTAAATTCTCCATCAGTGTAACCCAAACAGGCTCCAGAATGAGGTGACTAAGGGATTTTCACAGTAACTTTGTTGCAGTGTTAATGTAAGTCTACTTGTGATTAATAAAGGAAATGTAACTTTATAGGGATAGAGCAGAGTGGAGGGCTTGAGTGAGAGGTCCTTTTGGTGAAACATGATGGACCTAATAGCCTCCTTCTGCACTGTTAGGATACAGTGATTCTGCACAAAACCTGGTGGACAAGCTGTGAACAGCAAGCACCCACAAACAGCAGTGAGATAATGACATCTTTTGTGATGTTGATTGAGGGAGAACTATTGCTCCAGGACATTGGGGAGAATTCCGCTGCTCCATAGAACCATTTCCATCCACCCAAAAGATGTCTCGGTTTACATCTCATAGACTCATAGATTCCTACAGTGCAGGAGGCCATTCAGCCCATCAAGTTTGCAATGACCACAATCCCACCCTGTCCCCATAATGCCATACATTTATCCTAACTAGTCTCCCCAACACTAAGGGGTAATTTAACATAGCAAATCCACCTAACCCCTATATCTTTTGAATTGTGGGAGGAACGCAAAGTACCCTGAGGAAACCCACACAGACACGGGAAGAATGTACAAACTCCACACAGACAGTGTCCCAAGCCAGGAATCGAACCCAGATTCCTGGTGCCATGAAGCAGCAGTGCTAACCACTGTGCCAGCATGCTGCCCCTGAGAAGTGGCACCTCTAACAATGTAACACTCCATCAGCACTGCACTGGACATGACAGCTTGGCCCAACTCCCTAGGGTCTGAAGTATTCCAGATCAGAATCACCAAGTGAAAGTCAACCAAAAATGACGCACATGTTGATTCTGAAGTGAAACACAAAGTCTTTTTCACAGATGGTGCCAATGTGTTTTCGGGCCGAATCTTACACCTCATTAATGCTAATTTTTATGCCACAATTCTCACTCTGCCCAAGTAGTCTCTTCCTTTTGATAGCTCACCCTGCAACTTAACTGCGACAAGCAGTAGGGAGGCTTCTTTCATGGCTCCTCAGCACATGTTCCACGATGGCCGCAGGAGTCCCAGGGTAATAATGTTTTACAGCATGGAAACAGGCCCTTCGGCCCAAGGAGATGGCAGGCAAGAAGGCAGCATGAAGGGGGCCCTCACAAAGATGTTGGATGCAGTGGAGCAGAGGTGGGACACCCTCTACCCCCAGTCCAGGAGTCAGCCAGGGTCACCATCCCCTGCCTGGGGTGCAGTGGCAGCCATAGTCAGAGAAAGTGGACTCCAGAAGAGGATGGGGCAGCAGTGTTGGACGATGATGAAAGATCTTCTTCGCTCAGCCAGAGTAAAGTGAACCTACAGTTTCCCATGGACCTCCTCACCTCCCTCTCCACCCATCCCCACCCCATCCATCACTCCCCCTCCCCCTACACACACACACACACACCACCAACCCTTCCTGTAATTTTGAGTTACAAGGAAAGGCTGGATAGACAGTGACTTTTTTCTCTGGCACGTAGAAGGCTGAAGGGTAATCTTATAGATGTCTGTAAAATAATGAGGTGCATAAATCAACTAGATAGTCAATATCTTTTCCCAAAGATAGAGAAGTCTAAAACTAGAGGGCATAGGTTCAAGGTGAGAGATACAGAAGTGTCCAGAGGGGTATTTTTTTCACAGAGAAGGTGGTGAGCATCTGGAATGAGCTGTTAGGGGTAATAGTCAAGGCGGGTACAATTTTGTCTTTTAAAAAAGCATTTCAACAGTTAATGGGTATTAACTGTTGGGTATAAGATGGGTATAAAGAGATATGGGTCAAATAACGGCAACAGGCACCAGCTTCATGATTTTAAAAAAATGCAGCATGAACAAGTTGGGCCAAAGGACCTGTTTCCATGCTGTAAACCTCTTTGACTCTAACCATCTGGGAATTTGCCAAACCAAGTATCAGGTTCTCCCCCTCTCTCCCTCCCACGTGTTTACCCCAGTAGCTGTAATGCTCCTCACACTCCAGCTCCCACTGAAGCCCTACGCCTCCTACATCTCATTACATCTTAAATGTTACCATTCCCACCTACATGCCTCCCTTCTCTGTATCATTGCAGACAAATTCAACCCCAATAGGAGACAACGGGTGGAGTCATGCCCGAGCAGTGAACCCTCACACATTGTGAGGAGAGAGAGCCATCGAGCTGGTCAGGGAAGGGGGAAGAGCGTGCTTACACTGCTGGTGAAGTGGGAGCAGCAGAAAAATGTGAGGATGCTCGACACATATACTGTCACTCCTCAAGCCTCAATAAGTAATCAATGCCTCTGTACGCCTTGCAATGCACTGATGCCAACCAGCAGAACAGGCCGGACCATCCTTGTGCCCCCTTGGACTCACCGGACTCCAGCAGTGCAGAGGGAAGACAGAGGAGAGTATCATTGATGCTAGCACCTCGGCGGGTTCAATAAGTAGACAGGTTTCTGGGTCACTCACCAGTGAGAAGCTGACAGCTGAAGATTGACAGCAGGCGAAGGCAGAAAGGTCTCAGGTAACCAGCTCTCAGACGGGTACTGAAGCCCATGATTTATCCCTGGGCCTGGTTGTCCCACAGCTGTTGGAGCAGCAAAGGCAGAATCACCGGTATCAGGAAGGCACCAGAGCAGCCCTTTCCAGCCTGTTCCTCAGAACGCTCACCTCTGAACCTCCCTCTCAGAGGTGAAGGTGCCAGGTTGATGCATATAGGCAGAACAGTGGCGCGGTGTTTAGCACTGCTGCCTCATAGAGCCATTGACTCGGATTTGATTCCTAGCTTGGGTGACTGTCTGTGTGGAATTTGCACATTCCCCTCATGTCTGTGTGGGTTTCCCCCAGGTGCTCCAGTTTCTTTCACAGTCCAAAGATGTGCGGGTTCAGTGGATTGGCCATGCTAAGTTGCCCCTTTGTATAAAGGGGGATAGCATGGGTTTTTGCTTGGGTGTAATTGTGGTCGACACAGACTCGATGGGCCTAACGGTGTCCTTCTGCATGCAGGGATTCTACGATCTATGTAGGCTTGTTGTAAATGGCACCAGTCTGAGTGAATATCCTGGACCAAGTGCCCACTAATGACATGCTTATTAAAATGAGCTTTCTGTAGCACTGTGTGTGTCTCACTCCACTCCGCTGGTGAGGGGCTGATAAGATTGGAATTCAGAAACTCAACAGTGTGAATCATGATTTCAAAACTTTGAGCATGCACTACGTTTCCGCAGCTGGAGAATTCAGGTTCAAAGTCTCCCATATAGAGAGTTTTATAGCACCAAAAGAGGCTCTTCGGCCCATCATGTCTGCATCAGCCATCAAACTGTGAGAGAAACCGGAGCACCCAGAGGAAACCCACGCAGACATGGAGAGAACATGCAAATTCCACACAGACAGTCACTGAAGCCAGGAATCAAACCCATTTTCCAGAATTTGGTCCATCGCTTTGTAATGCTTTGGCGTTCCAAGTGCAGATCTCAGAGAAGCAAATGCTGCTAACCGAGCTACAGCAGCTTGAAATGGAGAGCATCTCTGGCGGATTGGCTAATCAGCAAAATTATAACGATAGATTAAAAATTACATGTCTTATCAACAGTGATATAGGACTGTGCAGATGAACCAAAATAGCACGAACATCCCTGATAACGATAGGTATTCTGGAATGCATTCTATCATTTTGAACAGTTTGTAACTGGTAAACCTAGTCTTCTCAGGTTCTTGATTTTCACATACGTGAATCTGCTCAGCACATTCTGCCGATCTCCCTCACACTAAGAGGCAATTGCACATAGCTAACTAACCTATCCTGCACAAAGAATCATCGTAAAATTATGAAATCATAGAATATCTACAGTGCAGAATGAGGCTATTCGGCCCATCAAGTCTGCACCTGCAACAATCCCACCCAGGCCCTATCCCCATAACTCCTTACATTTACCTTAGCTAGTCCCCCAGATATTAGAGTTACTTTAGCATGGCTAATCAATCTAAAGTTAATTTATTAATCACAGGTAAGGCTTAATTTGATACTGCAATGAAATTACAATGAAATATCACACTCCTGCACGTGTTTGGGTCAATGCACCTGACCAGCATGCCTTTCTAAACGTTTGAGGAAACCAGTGCATCTGGAGGAAACCCACACAGACACGGAGAGAACATGCAAACTCCACACAGACAGTGACCCGAACCGGGAATCAAATCCAGATCCCTGGTGCTGTGAGACAGCAGTGCTAACCACTGTGCCAACCAGCAGTGCCATCCTAACCCACACAGCTTTGCACGGTGGGAAGCAACTGGAGCACCCGGAGGAAACCCATGCAGACACGGGGAGAATACATAAACTCCACACGGAATGTGCAAACTCCAAGGCTGGAATTGAACTTGGTTCCCCGGTGCTGTGAGGCAGTAGTGTTTGCTTGGAATTACTTGCCAGGAATGTTTGAGGCTTACTGGATAGCCCCAGGGATCTAAGGTGGGAAAGAATCTGAGCTCCTGGAAAATCAAATGGGGAAGACAGTCTTCGCTCTGAGGTTGGCACCAGCATTCCGTAAAGAACCCCAGGTTCTCCAAGAACAACAACAAAAAACATTGTGTTTTGGAAGGGTCCTTGGACCAGTATGTGGATGGCCCGACTAGAGAGGGGGCTATACTGGATTTGGTTCTGGGGAATGAGCCAGGGCAGGTGGTTGACGTCGAGGTAGGAGAGCATGTGTCAAATAGTGATCACAACTCTGTCTGCTTTAGGATATTAATGGAAATGGACGAGACCTGCCCAAAAGGGAACGTATTTAACTGGGGGAGGGCTAGATACAGCCAGATTAGGCAAGATCTTAAAGATACCGACTGGGATAAGCTTTTCAAGGGCAGGTCGACGAGGTACATGTGGGAGTCTTTCAAGGGAAAACTAAATTCTCTGCAGGAAAGATACGTGCCGGCAAGGAGGAAGGATGGGAAAGGTAGGAGTAGAGAACCGTGGCTTACCAGGGATATTGAGGACTTGATCAGGAAGAAGCGAGAGGCTTACATTAGATCTAGGCAACTGGGGACTGAGACAGTGCTGGAAGCTTATAGAGAGTGTAGACGGGATCTTAAAAGGGGTGTTAGAAAGGCAAAAAGGGGCCACCAAGCGGCTCTGGCAGGCAGGATTAAGAAAAATCCTAAGGCATTTTACTCCTATGTAAGGAGCAAAAGGATGGTTAGAGGCAAGATTGGACCTCTCAGGGACAGAGGAGGGGATCTATACTTAGAGCCTGAGGGAATGGGGGAGATCCTGAATGAATACTTTGCGTCGGTATTCACACAGGAGACTGGCCAGATGTCTGTTGCTGATTTTGACAAAGTTGAGGATCGGTTGAGGGAAATAAAGATTACGGGGAAAGAGGTGTTGGGGCTGTTAGGCAGCTTAAAGACATATAAAGCTCCGGGGCCTGATGGCATTTACCCCAGGCTGCTAAGGGAGTTGAGGGAAGACCTAGCTGGGCCTCTGACGCAAATCTTTGTCTCTTCCTTGGACACAGGCGAGGTCCCAGAGAACTGGAGGATAGCAAATGTAGTACCGTTGTTTAAAAAAGGTCAGAGGGATCACCCAGGGAACTATAGGCCGGTGAGCTTGACTTCAGTTATAGGTAGGCTAATGGAGAGGATCCTTAGGGACAGGATGTATGAGCATCTGGAGCGCTGCGATCTGATCAGGGATACGCAGCATGGCTTCGTCAGGGGGAAGTCTTGTCTTACAAATCTAGTGGAATTTTTTGAAGAAGTGACAAAAACAGTCGATGAAGGACATGCTGTTGATGTCGTCTACATGGATTTCAGTAAGGCGTTTGACAAGGTTCCTCATGGTAGACTGATAGAGAAGGTGAAGGCGCATGGGAAACAGGGCCAGGTATGTAGATGGGTCGAGAACTGGCTCGGGAGGAGGAGACAGAGGGTAGTAGTGGAAGGCTCTTTTTCCGACTGGAGGCCTGTCACTAGTGGAGTGCCACAAGGCTCAATACTAGGTCCTCTTCTATTTGTGGTTTACATAAACGACTTGGAAGTTGGGGTAGGTGGTGAGATCAGCAAATTTGCTGATGAAACCAAGATGCTTGGATTGGCGGGTACAGAAGAGCAGTGTCAGGCAATACAACAGGACATAGACAGGTTGGTAGACTGGGCAGATAGATGGCAAATGGAATTTAATCCGGATAAATGCGAGGTGATGCATTTTGGCCGGAAAAATGTAGAGGAGAGTTATAGAATAAAAGGTAAAACTATTCGGAGTATAGAGACGCAGAGAGACTTGGGGGTGCAGGTTCACAAGTCTCTGAAGGTGTCTTTACAGGTGGAGAAGGTGATAAAGAAAGCGTATAGTATGTTAGCTTTCATAGAAAAGGGTACAGAATACAAGAGTAGGAGTTTGATGTTGCAATTGTATAGAACTTTGGTTAGGCCTCACTTGGAATACTGCGTCCAGTTCTGGTCGCCGTACTATCGGAAGGATGTGGAGTCCTTGGAGAGAGTGCAGAGGAGGTTTACCAGGATGCTGTCTGGTATGGAAGGACTGTCTTATGAGGAACGATTGAATAGACTGGGGTTGTTTTCCCTTGAAAGACGTCGGCTTAGAGGGGATCTAATAGAGGTGTATAAGATTATAAGGAGTATAGATAGAGTAAATGGTGGTAAACTTTTTCCACCTTCAGAAATGGATAGGACAGGGGTCATGGCCTTAGGGTGAGGGGGGCTATGTATAAGACGAATATTAGAGGGCAGTTTTTCACACAAAGGGTTTTGGGAGTGTGGAATGCACTGCCGAGTAAGGTGGTGGGAGCAGGCACGCTAGGGCTGTTTAAGGGTCTCTTGGACAGCCACATGAGCGGTATGCAGATAGAGGGATATAGTAGGACTGTTTAACTATGACTTTTTTTTTTCCACAGGTAATTCGGTCCATACTTGACCAACAAGGAGCATGCATTCGGCAGGTGTGCGAGGACAGCTCTTGGATGTTGATTCATGGGTTGCCTGGTGCTTCATGTCGTAAATGAGTGCTTTATCTGGACCATCTGAAGGGCACCATGCCAGCTCAGTGACTATCGCTGTAGCTGTGCAGACACTTGGAATTGGGCCGGTGTCTGCAGGAGTTTGCGCGTTCTCCCCGTGGTTGCGTGGGTTTTCTCCAGGCGCTCCGGTTTCCTCCCGCATCCCAAAAATTCGCTCTTAGGCTGATTGGGTAACAAATTGACCCTATATTGAGATTCTTCATATTAGGAATAACCTAAAATTAGAATAAGAAAATGGAATTGTTACTATAAAGTTATGACGGCAGCGCGGGCTCGTTGGGCCGAAGGGCCTGTTTCCCGTACTGTGTTGCTCTTTGAAATCTTTGAAAAACAAATCCCAGTTTCCAGCCGTGGAAGTAACTCGGGTTATAAATCAACATAAATAAACATTCCGGACAAAGCAAAATAATGCGGCTGCTGGAAGATCAAAAATAAAGGCAGAAAATGTGGGAAAAACTCAGCAGGTTAGGAAAAATCTGTGGGCAAAAAAAGAGTTACTTTTCAGGTCGATGACATGGTGAATCGACCTGTGATATTAACTTCCATTTCTGTAACAATGTCAATAATCTTTCCAGTGTTTTCTGTTCTTTTATTTGTTTGCCATGCGAGTGAGTTTTGTTCTAAATCTTTTGAGTTTTTTACTGGATTGTCACTGTAATTTGGTCGACAGTCGTTCATGGAAAAGATCTGATGCAGGGTAAACCCTGACAGCAAAAACAAAAATACTACCCAAAAGTGTCTGGAATAATTTTGATCAGGTTGTTGAGTTTTCTGTCTAGCAGAAGGTTAGAGGTCACAGTCCTGGCCCAATTTATGAAAATTGACTGGGGGAAGTTAATTCAAGCATTCGTAGTAATTAACCTCTAACCTCTCATGGAAACTTTGCTTGATGCCACAATGTTCATAAAATCACAGAATCTCGAGAGTGCAGAAAGGGGCTATTTGGCCCATCGAGCCTGCACTGACAACAATCCCCCCAGGTCCTATCCCCATAATCCCACCTATTTACCCTCCTAATCCCCCTGACACTAAGGGGCAATTTAGCATGGCCAATCAATCTAATCTGAGCATCTTTAGAGTGTGGGAGGAAACCGGAGGCACGCAGACACAGGGAGAATATGCAAATTCCACACAAATTGGTGACCCAAGGCCAGAATCAAACTCGGGTCCCTGGTGCTGTGAGGCAGCAGTGCTAACCATGGTAACCTGGCAATGGGGTGAATGAAATTACTTCCAATGAATACAAATGCATGTCTCTGTTGAACTGGATTTGTGATGTGGAAATGCTGGTGTTGGACTGGAGTAAACACAGTAAGAAGTCTCACAACATCAGGTTAAAGTCCAACAGGTTTATTTGGTAGCAAATGCCACTAGCTTTCGGGTTTTGCTCCTTCATCAGGTGAGTGGGCAGTTCTGATCACAAACAGGGCATATAAAGCACACACTCAGTTTACAGAATACTGATTAGAATGCAAGTCTTCACAGCTAATCAGGTCTTAAAGGTGCAGACAATGTGAACGGAGATAGTATTAAGCATAGGCTAAAGTGATGCGTATTATCTCCAGACGGGACAGTAAGTGAGATGTTGCAAGTTCAGGCAAGTCATGGAGGTTACAGATAGTGTGACATGAACCCAAGATCCCCGTTGAGACTGTCCTCATGTGTGCGGAACTTGGCTATCAGTCTCTGCTCAGCAAAACTGCGCTATCATATGTCGTGAAGGCTGCCTTGGAAAACGTTTACCCGAAAATCAGAGGCTGAATGCCCATGATTGCTGAAGCCAACAGGAAGAGAACAGTCTTGCTTAGTGGTGTTCATTCATCTATTGTCATAGCATTTGCATGGTCCCCCAACATTCCATGCTTCAGGACGTCCTTTCCTGCAGCATATCAGGTAGGCAATGTTGGCCGAGTTGCAAGAGTATGTTCCGTGAACCTTGTCGATGGTGTTCTCACGCGAGATATCCAGCATGTCTTGTAAAGGTTGGTGTAGCAGGGTTTTGTGGTGTCGTGGTCACTGTTCTCTTGAAGGCTGGGTAGTTTGCTGCGGACAATGGTCTGTTTGAGGTTGTGCAGTTGTTTGAAGACAAGAAGTGGGGGTATGGCCTTAGCGGGATGTTTGTCTTCATCAATGACATGAAGACTCTGGAGAAAATGTCATAGCTTCTCCGCTGTGGGGAAATACTGGATGACGAAGGATACTCTGTCCACCATGTTCCGTGTTTGTCTTCTGAGGAGGTCAATGCGGTTTTTCACTGTGGCATGTTAGAGCTGTCGTTCGATGAATCAAGCACCATATCCTGCTCTTATGAGAGCATCTTTCAACGACTGGAGGTGTCTGTTACGATCCTCCTCATCTGAGCAGATGCTGTGTATACGGAGGGATTATCAATAGGGAATGGCTTCTTTAATGTGTTTAGGGTGGAAGCTGGAGGAGTGAAGCATCGTGAGTTTACCTGTGGGTTTGCAGTACAGTGAGATGTTGAGATGACTGTCCTTAATGGAGATATATGTGTCCAAGAATGCAACCAATTCCAGATAATAATCTATGGTGACTCTGATAATGAGATAGACCATGCTGAAGTCATCATACAGTTGTTTCAGTGATTGTTCACCATGAGTCCAAAGGAAGAAAATGTCATTGATGTATCTAGTGTATAGCATCGGTTGAAGGTCCTGTGCGGTGAAGGAGTCTTGTTCAAATTTATGCACGAAAATGTTGGCATATTGAGGTGCAAATTTGGTCCCCATGGCTGTTCCGTGTGTCTGGATGAAGAATTGGTTGTAGAAGGTGAAGACATTGTTGTCCAGGATGAAGCGAATGAGTTATAAAATTGCATCTGGATATCGGCTGTTGTCGGCGTTGAATACTGAGGCAGTTACAGCAATGCCATCGTCTTGAAGGATGCTAGTGTAGAGTGTTGAGACATTCACTATGATGAGGAGTGCTCCTGGTTCAACTGTTCCATGTGTGCTCAGTTTCTGTAGGACATCCATAGTGTAGTGACAAAAGCTAGGGGTTCTTTGTACAGTGGGTTTCAGGATGTCCTCGATGTAGCCAGAGAGGTTCTTGCACAGGGTCCCGTTGCTTGATACACATGAGGATAGCCTCAACTAGGATCTTGGGTTCATATCATACTATTTGTAACCCCCATGACTTGCCTGGGCTTGCAACATCTCTCTTACTGTCCTGTCTGGAGACAATATACATCTCTTTAACTTATGCTTAATGCTATTTCCACTCACATTGTCTGCACCTTTAAGACTTGATTAGCAGTAAACACTCGCATTTTAATCAGTATTCTGTAAACTGAGTGTGTGTCTTTATACGCTCTGTCTGTGATCAGAACTCCCCACTCACCTGATGAACAGACAAAGCCCCAAAAGCTAGTGATGTTTGCTACCAAATAAAGCTTTTGAACTAAATTTTGAACTAAACACGTGTAGGAATTTAACCTTGTGTTGTGAGATTTCTTACTGTGGTTATCCCAATCCAATGCCGGCATCTCTACATCATGAACTAGATTTGAACCGCTTTGAGAAGTTGAGCTCAGAAAAATAGGTCCACAATTAATTTATCAATAATGCACGTGGTCTGAAGCAGCCAGTATAATCAAAGACCCCACGCATCCTGGACATTCTCTCTTCCATCTTCTTCCACAGGGAAAAAAATACAGAAGTTTGAGGTCAAATACCAACCGACTCAATAAGAGTTTCTTCTCTGCTGCCATCAGACTTTTGAATGGACCTAACTTACAAAGTCGGAATTCTATGGCTTGAACCCATATCTCAGAGTTAATGCTCCAACAGATGTTTAACCCCAGGCTGTATCCATTCCCACTGCCACTAAGAAAGCCTGTGCATGGGCGTGTGACAATCAGCAATCAATTCAATAGATTTAACAGCCAACAGACTTCTACCAAGTTTGTTTTGTAAGTGATGAAGTGATATATGCATTAACTAATTCTCTCAAGCTTATTGGTGACGCATCCATGGGATAAGCTATATCTAACTACCACCCCCTGTTCCCTATTGTTAGACAGATCTTTTATTCAACTTTTGACTTGAGTCATCTCTTTTACTGTGAGAGTTCTATTCCAGCTTCCTGCAAGTCAGAATACAGAATGTATATTACATCATCTTCACCTACATCCACAGAAACTTTCCATAATTACGTTAGTCATGGTTCCCTTTCATTAACCCATTTTTGCCTATCACAACATTTGCAGTTTAATTAGATGACCCACCCTAACATTAATTGAGCTATCATACTGGCACTGTTGTTATTCAGCTCACGCAGGCTGTCTGAGAAAGGAGAAACTTGTATTTCTGGTGCACTTTTCGCAAGCTAAGGATGGCCCAAAGGAATTTGCAAACAATTACATACCTCTCTGAAGTATAACCATTGTTATGGAGGAATCGCAGCAGCCAATTCCCACAAACAACAATGTAACAACCACAACACTTTCATTTATAGACACTGGACTTTTATCTGATGTCCCAAAATCCAAGACACCAAAAATCAGGTCCCACCGTGGAAACTACACTCATCATTTACAGAGGAGATGTCAGGGGTGAGTTTTTCACTCAGAGGTTGGTGAGTGAGTGGAATCAATTGCCGTCGGTGGTGGTAGATGCGAACTCATTGGGGTCTTTTAAGAGATTTTTGGATGAGCACATGGGATTTAAGGGGATTGAGGGATATAGATAGGCTTGGTAGATAAGAATATGATTGTCACAACTTGCGGGCCTGTTTGTGCTGTAGCATTCTATGTTCTATGTTCTATTAGGGTGTTGTATTTTTTTTGGTTCATGGGCATCGCTGGCAGAACAGCATTTGTTGCTCTTGGACTGAATGGCTTTCCAGACCATTTCAAAGGGCAGTTGAGAATCAATCTCAACTGAGATTGTGGATCTGGAGTCATGTAAGGAGGCAAGGTTTCCTTTTCTCAAGGGCATTAGTGAACCAGATGTTTTTTTTCTGATAATCATTTCAGGATCATGAGTAGATTCTTAATTCCAGATTTTTTTAAAATTGATTTTTAAAATAGGCCTCACTTGGAGTACTGCGTCCAGTTCCGGTCGCCTTACTACCGGAAGGATGTGGAGGCCCTGGAGAGAGTGCAGAGGAGATTTACCAGGATGCTGCCTGGTATGGAAAGGCTGTCTTACGAGGAAAGATTGAACGCACTGGGGTTGTTTTCCCTCGAAAGACGTCGGCTGAGAGAGGATCTATTAGAGATATATAAGATTATGAGGGGTATAGATAGAGTAAATGGTGGTAAGCTTTTTCCACCATTAGAAAAGGATAGAACGAGGGGTCACAGCCTTAGGGTGAGGGGGGCTATGTATAAGACGAATATTAGAGGGCATTTTTTCACATAAAGGGTAGTGGGGGTGTGGAATGCACTACCGAGTAAGGTGGTGGGAGCAGGCACGCTAGGGTTGTTTAAGGGTCTCTTGGACAGCCACATGAGCGGTCTGCAGATAGAGGGATATAGTAGGACTGTTTAAATATCCTATTTGTTTCCACAGGATGTTCGGTCCACCTTGTTGACCAACAAGGGCATGCGGCAGGTCGTGCGAGAGCTGCTCTTGGATGTTGCTTCAGGAGTGGCCTAGTGCTTCACGTCGTTAGTGTATGCTTAAACTGGACCATCTGATGGGCACCATGACAGCTCAGAGACTATCGCTGTTGCTGTGCAGACACATGGATTTGGGCCTGTGTCTGCGGGAGTTTGCGCGTTCTCCCCGTGGTTGCGTGGGTTTTCTCCGGGTGCTCCGGTTTCCTCCCACATCCCAAAAATGTGCTCTTAGGCTGATTGGGCAACAAATTGGTCCCTATATGTCATTAAGACGTTAGGACGGCGGCGCGGGCTCGTTGGGCCGAAGGGCCTGTTTCCCATGCTGTGTTGTTCTTTGTTCTCTTTGTTCTTTGAATTCAAATTCCACCATCTACCATAGTAGGATTCAAGCCCGGGTCCCAAGAACATTAGCTGAGTTTCTGGGTAAATAGTCTAGCGATTATAGCATTAGGCTATGACCTCCTCATTATATCCAGGTTCAATTCCAGCCTTGGTTACAGTCACTGTCTATGTGGAGTTTGCATGTTCTCCCCATGTTTGCGTGGGTTTCCTTCGGGTGCTCCAATTTCCTCCCACACTCCAAAGATGTGAGCTTAGGTTGATTGGCTATGCTAAATTGATCCTCGTGTTTCTGGATGAGCAGGGTAAATATATAGGGGACAGGAATAGGGCTCGTGTGGGATTGTGGTCGGTTCTGACTCAATGGGCCGATTGGCCTCCTTCTGCACTGTAGGGATTCCATGATGTTATGAAACAAGCTCCTCTATTCTTATCATTGGAGTCAATGTGATATTAAGGCCAGAATTCTCCTGCCATTCACACTGGCAGCTTTCAATTGGTATCAAACCCCGAGCGCAGATAGCATTGGGGTCATCAATAGGAGTTCCATTGGAATGGGCAGGTCCAGAAGGTCTCACTGCCAGGAAGTGGTGCGTAGCCTCCTGCCACCGAGAAAAATGCTCATTGAATCCTTGCAGTACAGAAGGAGTTCATTCAGCTCATCGAGTCTGCATTGACAACAATCCCACACAGGCTCGATCCCGTAACCTTATGTATTTACTCCACTAAGCACCTTGACACTAAAGGGCAATTTAACGTGGCCAATTCCCCTAACCCGCACATTTTTGGAGTGTGGAAGGAAACTGCAGCTCCCGGAGGAAACACGGGGAGAATGTGCAAACTCCACCTGAGGCCAGAATTGAACCCAGGTCCCTGGCACTGTGAGGCAGCAATGCTAACCACTGTGTCACCTTTGATGGGAGACCACAGAATCTGAGCCAAAGTATTGATGGATCAAAATAACTTTTCTCTTATTTCTTTCAGGGGTGTGGACATTAGGCTAAACCGAGAATTGTTGCCCATTCTTAATTGCTTTTGACAGTGAGTGGCTTCCTTGGACATTGCAAAGGGTCAGCCACATTACTGCGGGTCTGGAGTTATATTTAAGTAAGGATAGCAACTTTCCTTCCCTGAAGAATATTACTAAACTAGATAGGACAATCGAAGTACGAGGAACAAAAAAAATTACAGCATAGTTACAAGCCCTTCGATCCTCCAAATTTGCACCAAGCACGCTGTCCATCTGAACTAAAACTCCCTACCTTTCCGGGGGCTATATCCCTCTGTTCCCATCCTATTCATGTATTTGTCCAGACAACCGTTAAAAATCATTTCGTGATCATCATTAGACTTTCACTTCCAGATTTTTATTGAATTAAAAATTGCTCCATCTCCCACGGTGGGATTTGAACAAGGGTCCATAGAGTCTTGGTTCTTGTGTTATTAGCCCAATGACGACACCACTACGCTACCCCCTCCCCACAGGGGGAGAAACGGTGAAAAGTCACGTTATTGGAACATACAGTAATCTGGGGAGAATAAGCGAACCTTGGAACACAAGACTGGCTGCATTACATGTGACCCTTCTGATGGAACCTCTCCACATGAATGAGCAAATGAACAGCAAAGTGTTTGACTCTGAACTGTCCTCCGGGCAACTAGGGATGGCCAATAAATGCTGGCCAGCCAGCAGTGCCCGTATCCCACGAATGAATTTCTAAAAAAAGAATACACAAGGAAGATAAAACCACAACTACAAGGCAAAATGACGTGCAAAAATAGCCCATTTTCACATGGCGAAAAATTATTCAAGATATTATCGGCATAACATCAGCTGTCGATAGCTTGCTACTGTTCTGATTGAAGTATGTGACCGGATAGTGAGAGCGCAGCAGGCTTGGACAAGGCAAACTCTACAAGTATTAGTGCTCCCATCAATTAAACAGAGCGTTGAGTTATCATGAGCTGAGTGTCAGATTAAACAGCCAAGTAAATTCAAACTTTAGTTGCTTAACTGAATTGGATTAGAATAAATATTCTAATGCTCAGACAAGCTGAACAATAACAAAGCGATCACGCTCAATGGGAAGCAACAGCATGACAGACATAAAAGTAATGAGGAGAATAGCATGTGCATGAAAAGTGTTAAATTCGCACGTTGTAGCACTCCAATTCTGCCCTGTTTGAAGTCACTAACCGCTATAAGAAGATTTGCCACGGTATCCATGCCAGCTCTTTCGTACCGCTAGATGTGCTACATTGAGGGGCGCAAATCAACCTGGCAGGAATGCAAAACAGACAAGCAACATTCCTGACAAGCGTTGTGCAATTGGCACTGGTATAGTTCAATCGAGAAATTGGATGTAAAGATAAAAAGGAAGTATTTGCTCGGTTGTGCGGATAGAGCAGGGAAGTGGGACTAATTGGTTGGTTCTTTCGAACATCCAGCGCAGACAGGGTGGGATGAATTTTTGCTTTATTCATTCTTGCATGAGACTTGTGAAAGTCACTGACAAAGCTGTCACTTGCTATCACTGCCAGTTGCACGTGAGGGCTCACTCAGCCTCCCTGGGGGTAGTTAAGAATCATCCGCATTGCCGCGGCTCTGGAGTTATATGTAGGCCAGACTGAGTAAGGATGACAGATTTATCCACTTTGGTAGCAATAATAGGAAGACAGATTATTAAAAGTTCAAATTAATTTATTCGTTAGAAATAGGCGTACATTCATAATGCAATGAAGTTGCTATAAAATTCCCTGGTTGTCACAATCCATCTGCTGCCTGTTCAAGTACACTGAGGGAGAATTTAGCATGGCCAATCACCTAACCTGCACGTCTTTAGATTCTGGGAGGAAACCAGAGCACCTGGAGGAAACCCAAGCAGACATGGGGAGAATGTACAGATTCCACACAAACAGTGACCCAAGCCGGGAATAGAATCCTTGTCCCTTGCACTGTAAGGCAGTAGTGCTAACCACTGTGGCTCCATATATTACCACTGTGCCACTGTATATTACTTGAATGGGTGTAAATTGGGAGAAGTGAACACTCAATGATATCTTGGAGCCTTCATGCATCAGTCACTGAAAGTAAGCATGCAGATACAGCAGGCAGTGAAGAAGGCAAATGGTATGTTGGCCTTCATAGTGAGAGGATTTGAATATCTGGGTAGGGATGTTTTGCTCGGATTGCATAGGGCATTGGTGGGTACACACCTGGAGTATTATGTGCAGTTTTGGTCTCCTTTTCTGAGGAAGGATGTCTTTGCTATAGACAGAGTTCAACAAAGGTTCACCAGGCTGATTCCTGGGATAGCAGGTCTGTCATATGAGGAGAGATTAACTCAGTTGGGGTTATATTCACTGGAGTTTGGAAGAGTGAGAGGAGATCTCACAGAAAAGTTTAAAATTCTAATAGGGTTAGACATGGTAGATTCAGAAAGAATGTCCCTAGTGATGGGGAAATTTAGAATTAGGTGTCATAGTTTGAGGATAAGGGATAAACCTTTTAGAACTGAAGTGAGGAGAACTTTTTTTTCACTCGGGGGTGGTGAACGTGTGGAATTCACTACCACAGAATGTAGTTACGGCCAAAACATTGTCTGGATTCAAAAAGAAATTAGATATAGCTCTTGGGGTTAAAGGAATCAAGGGAAATGGGAAGAGGAAATCAAGTGGAGTACTGTGTGCAGTTTTGGTCCCCTTATTTGCAAAAGGATATATTGGTCTTGGAGAGAGTGCAGAGAAAGTTCACCAAGCTGATACCGGAGATAAGGGAGTTAGCTTATGAGGAGAGATTGAATATATTGGGCCTGTATTTGTTGGAGTTTAGAAGGTTGAGGGGGAATCTTATAGAGATTTACAAGATAATGCTATTTCCCCGGGCTGAAATGGTAGCTACGAGAGGACACAGATTTAAGGTGCAGGGAAGCAAGTACAGAGGAGATATTAGGGATAAGTTTTTCACTCAGAGGGTGGTGAGTGAATGGAATTGGTGGCCGTCAGAGGTGGTAGAGGCGAACTCGCTGGGGTCTTTTAAAAGACTTCTGGATGAGTATATGGGATCTAATGGGATTGGGGGTTATAGATATGTCTATGGCTTGGTAGGTATAGATGTGATCGGCGCAACTTGTGGGCCGAAGGGCTGTTTGTGCTGTAGTGTTCTATGTTCTATAATGAATGTGCTGGATAGGGTAGAGATAGAGAGATTCTTTCCACTTAGAAAGGAAACAAGAACTAGAGGGCACAGCCTCAAAATAAGGGTGGAGGGGGGTCAGTGTAGAATAGAGTTGAGGAGGAATGTCTTCTCTCAGAGGGTGGTGAATCTCTGGAATTCTCTGCCCATTGATGTGATGGAGGCTGCCTCACTGAATGTATTTAAGTCACAGGTAGGTAGATTTCTGATCGATAAGGGAATTAAGGGTTATGGGAGCAGACAGGAAAGTGGAACTGATCCACTTCAGATCAGCCATGATCTCATTGAATGGTGGGACAGGCTCGAGGGGCTAGATGGCCCACTCCTGATCCTATTTCTTACGTTCTCATGTTCTTATCAGGATGTAGAATTTATTTATTAGAATATTTATTTGTTAGTCACAGAGGGGAACCAATATCTTGGGGGGAAAATTTGCAAAGGCTATGCAGGGGGGTTTAAACTGATTCAGAGGGAGGGTGGGATCCTGAGTAGCTTGGATGTTGAGAGGGACGAGAATAGGGGGGTCATAGATGAGAATTGTAAAGCACAGCAGCGTATGGGTGGAGTAGGGCATGGTTTGAAATGCGTATACTTTAATGCAAGAAGTATTCACAATAAGGTGGAGGAACTTGCAGCTTGGATCAGTACCTGGAACTTTGATGTTGTGGCCATTTCAGAGACATGGATAGAGCAGGGACAGGAATGGCTGTTGCAGGTTCCGGGGTTCAAATGCTTCAGTCGGAGTAGAGAAGGAGGTAGAAGGGGGGGAGGAGTGGCATTATTGGTCAAAGACTGTATCACAGTGACAGAAAAGAAGTTTGATGAGGACTTGTCTGTTGAGGTAGTATGGGCTGAGATTAGAAACAGGAGAGGAGAGGTCACCCTGTTGGGAGTCTTTTATAGACCTCCTAAAAGTTCTAGAGAGGTAGAGGAAAGGATTGCAAAGTCGATCCTGGACAGGAGTGAAAGTAATAGGGTAATTGTTATGGGGGACTTTAACATTACTAATATTGATTGGAATAGCTATAGCTCTAGCTCGTTAGAGGGGTCAGATTTTATACAAAGTGTGCAGGAAGGTTTTTTGACTCAGTACGTAGATAGGCCAACTAGAGGTGAGGCTACGTATATCATTAAGACGTTAGGACGGCAGCGCGGGCTCGTTGGGCCGAAGGGCCTGTTTCCCGTGCTGTGTTGTTCTTTGTTCTTTGTACATTGGATTTGGTGCTGGGCAATGAGCCAGACCAGGTGTTAGACTTGGAAGTTGGTGAACATTTTGGTGATAGTGACCACAATTCGGTTACGTTCACCTTAGTGATGGATAGGATAGACATGAACCTGGGGACAATAGTTATAGCTGGGGGAATAGAATATAGAACATTACAGCGCAGAACAGGCCCTTCGGCCTTCGATGTTGCGCTGACCAATTAGGAAAAAGCAATGACCCTCTTATCAAAACCATTCCCTTTTCATCCATAAACTTATCTACTAACCTCTTAAACACCACCAAACTTGGAGCATCTACAACTTCAGCAGGCAGGGCATTCCATACCCTTACCACCCTCTGGGTAAAGAACCTACCTCTGACATCCATCCTATAACTACCACCCCTTAATTTAAAGCTATGTCCACTCGTGCTAGCTTTCTCCATCCTAGGAAAAAGGCTATCACTGTCCACCCTATCTAAACCTCTAATCATCTTATATGTTTCAATAAGTCTCCTCTTAGCCGCCTTCTTTCTAACGAAAACAACCTCAAATCCCTCAGCCTCTCTTCATAAGACCTGCCCTCCATACCAGGCAACACCCTGGTAAACCTCCTCTGTACCCTCTCCAATGCCTCCACATCTTTCTTATAATGCGGGACCAGAACTGCACACAATACTCCAAGTGCAGCCGCACTAGAGTTTTGTACAGTTGCAACATGACGTTGCGGCTCCGAAATTCAATCCCCCTAACAATAAAAGCTAAGACTCCGTATGCCTTCTTAACAACCTTATCAACTTGACTGCCTACTTTCAGGGATCTATGCACAAATACACCAAGATCCCTCTGTTCATCAACACTATTAAGAATCCTAACATTAGCCCTATACTCTACACATTTATTATTCCTGCCAAAGTGCATTACCTCACACTTTTCCACATTAAACTCCATTTGCCACCTCTCGGCCCAGCTCTGCAACTTGTCCAAGTCTCTCTGCAAACTATTAACACCCCTCTTCACTATCTACCACTCCACCGACTTTAGTGTCATCCGCAAACTTACTAATCCATCCTTCAATACCCTCATCCAGATCATTTATAAAAATTACAAACAGCAGGGGCCCCAAAACAGACCCCTGAGGTACACCACTTGTAACCAAACTCCACGATGAATATCTCCCATCAACCACCACCCTCTGTCTTCTATCTGCTAGCCAATTCCTAATCCAATTAGCTAAATCACCCTCAATTCCATACATCTGCATTCTCTGCAGAAGCCTTCCATGTGCCACCTTATCGAACGCCTTACTAAAGTCCATATATAACACATCAACTGCCTTACCCCCATCCACCTCTTTGGTCACTTTTTCAAAAAACTCAATAAGGTTAGTAAGGCACGACCTACCCTTCACAAAACCATGCTGACTATCTCCAATCGATTCATTTCTCTCTAAATAACTATAAATCCTATCCCTAATAATTCTCTCCAATACTTTGCCCACAACAGAATTAAGACTCACCGGCCTATAATTCCCCGGAAAGTCCCTATTCCCCTTCTTGAACAATGGGACCATATTCGCTATCCTCCAGTTTTCCAGCACTATACCTGTAACCAACGACGACCTGAAGATCAGAGCCAGAGGCTCGGCAATCGCCTCTCTCGCCTCCCAGAGAATCCTAGGGTAAATTCCGTCCGGCCCAGGGGACTGGTATGGTGGGCAGGTCTTATGAAGAGAGGCTGAGGGATTTGAGGTTGTTTTCGTTAGAAAGAAGGCGGCTAAGAGGAGACCTTATTGAAACATATAAGATGAGTAGAGGTTTAGATAGGGTGGACAGTGATAGCCTTTTTCCTAGGATGGAGAAAGCTAGCACGAGGGACATAGCTTTAAATTAAGGGGTGGTAGTTATAGGACGGATGTCAGAGGTAGGTTCTTTACCCAGAGGGTGGTAAGAGTATGGAATGCCCTGCCTGCTGCAGTTGTAGATGCGCCAAGTTTGGTGGCGTTTAAGAGGTTAGTAGATAAGTTTATGGATGAAAAGAGAATGGTTTTGATAAGAGGGTCATTGCTTTTTCCTAATTGGTCGGCGCAACATCGAAGGCCGAAGGGCCTGTTCTGCGCTGTTATGTTCTATGTTCTATGTTCTATGTTCTATGTTCTAAGTAAGGCTTACATTAATACAGCAGTCAAATTACTTTGAAATTCTCCTAGTTGCCACACTCTGGCACCTGTTTGGGTCTAACCAACTTGTCTTTCAGACTGTGGGAGGAAACTAGACCACCAGGAGGAAACCCACGCAGACACAGGAAAAATGTGCAAACTCCACACAGACAGTGACGGAAACTGGGAATCAAAGCAGGGTCCTTGGCGCTATAAGGCGGCACTGCTAACCACTGTGCCACCATGCTACCCAGTTAATAGTGAATTCAATGATCAGCCATGATCATAATGAATGGCGGAGCAGGCACAGAAGGACAAATGGCATACTCCTGCTTCTCATTTCAATGTTTCCATTTCCTTCTCTAAAGAACATTACTGAACCAGGTGGGTTTTTTTATAAACAATCAGTGAGAGTTTAATGATCTTCATTACGGAAACACGCTGACAATTGCCAATTTTATTAAGATATCATAAAAACCCATCTGGTTCATTAATGTGGCACAGTGGTTAGCATTCCTTCCTCATAGCACCAGAGACCCAAAATCAAGTACCAACCAACTCAAAAACAGCTTCTTCCCTACATCCATCAGACTTTTGAGTGGACTCACCTCATATTAGGTTGATCTTTCTCTGCAACCTTACGTAACACTACATTCTACACTTCCTCCTTTCCTTCCCATTGTTTGATATGCTTGTCTGTATAGCGCGCAAGAAACAATACTTATCACTGTATCATCATACATGTGACTGTAATAAATCAAATCATAAATCAAAACCTGGGTTTGATTCCTGGCTTGGTCACTGTCTGTATGGAGTCAGTACATTCTCCCCGAATCTGTGTAGGTTTTCTCCGAGTGGGTTGGTTTCCTCCCACAGTCTGAAAAAAGTGCTGGTCATGCTAAATTCTCCTTCAGTGTACCCAAACAGGTGCCAGAATGTGGCAATTAGGGGATTTTTACATTAATCTCATTGCAGTGTTAATATAAGCCTGCCTTGTGACACAACAAAATAAACTAAACGAATGTCCTTTTAGGAAAGGAAATTTGCCAAGCTTACTCAGCCTGGCTTATATGTTACACCTGGACTGGCCATGCTAAATTATCTTTTAATATTCCAAGATGTGTAGGTTAGAGGGATTAGTGGGGTAAATACAGCAGGGATAGGGTCTGGTTGAGATGCTCTGTCAGAGATTTGGTGCAGACTCGATGGGCCGAGTGGCCTTCTTCTGCACTGCAAGGATTCTTTAATTCTATGGAGTATAGAATCGTGGTGCCTGAGAGGGTGGTGGGCGCAGGTACTCTCGCAACATTTGAGAAGCATCACAACGAGCACTTAAATCAAAAAGGCATGGTAGGCTACAGACCAAAAGTTGGCAAATGTGATTTATGTTGATTGATATTGGATGGGATGGCTTGGTGATACAGCGGTCGGCACTGCTGCCTCACAGTGCCAGGGGCCCAGGTTCAATTCTGGCCTCAGGTCACTGTCTGTGTGGAATTTACACATTCTTCCCCATATCTACTTGGATTTCCTCCGAGTGCTCCACTTTCCTCCAACAATGTGCAGGTTAGGTTGATTGGCCATGTTAAATTGATCCGAGTGACAGGGGGATTAGCAGGACAAATATGTTGGGTTACGGGAGTAGGGCCTGGGTGGGATTGTGGTTGGTGCAGACTCGATGGGCTGAATGGAATCCTTCTTCACTCTACTGATTCTATGAAAAAGTTGGCATGGACACAGTTGGCCAAAAGGCCTATTTCTGTGCTGTATGGGCCTGATTTTACCATTTTCATTCAAAGTGCTGAATCTGGGCATAATTCAGATCCAACTTGGAACCAAATAGATGGATCTCCACCAGAGATCCATCTCGCTCCCCCCGCAACCAACCAGTGAGTGATTAGACCTCCCCCCCAAAACCCACCAAAGATATATCTTACCCCTCAACCCGTGACAACAATCTGGCCTCACTCATGCACCCCACCCCCCCCCGCCTCAGACAACAATCTGGTCTCACTTCCCCCCACCACCCCATCAGAGAATTATCTGACCAATTTGGCCTCCTTCCTTCCCTCCCCTCCACCACTGATTTGGGTCAGGGAGCCATTGGAAGCTCTTCAGCAGCTGGAGTGCCCGATTCAGGCTTTTACTAAGCGGGTCCATTGTGGCGCAGTTCCAGATTGGTAAACACGACGGTAAAGGGGGAAGTGCTGATAAAGATGGCTGGGCAGGTCATTAATTCAATTTAAATACACGCAAATGCATTTAAATCGCATTTGCGCCCATTCTGGATGTGAAGTAGACCGGGTTTCGGTAAAGTGGCGATTTGCGCATTTATGGCCTCACACCTGAGTTTATGGGTATGGCGCAATGGTAAAATTGGGCCCTCTGACTCTCTCGAAAGAGGTCAAATAAAAGCCAGTGTCATGGTAATGTCACTGGGCTAGTAAATCAGTGACCCTATCCTAATGCTCGAGAAGCTGGTGGAATTTAAATTCCTTGGTCTGTGGATCCCTGTGCCAGTGACGATGCCACCGTCTTCACTCCCCCCCCCCCGCATAATGCTCCAATGTAGTAGACTCACCTCACCAGAGGGAATAGTTTCTCCCTCTGTGTTTTATCAAATTATTGAATTATCTTAAACATCTCAATTGGATCACACCTTTATATTTTACATTGAAACACAAGCCTAATCCATGTAAAATGCCCTCATAATTCACCCCTTTTTCCCCTGGTATTATTCTGTTGAATGCGCTATACCCAGTATGTTCTTCCTGTTTATTATAATACAGGTGGCAAATGGAGTTTAATGTGGAAAAGTGTGAGGTGATTCATTTTGGATGGAGTAACAGGAATACAGAGTACTGGGCTAATGCTAAGATACTTGGTACTGTTTATGAGCAGAGAAATCGCGGTGTCCATGTGCATAGATCCCTGAAAGCTGGCACGCAGGTTGATAAGGTTGTGAAGAAGGCATATGTTGTGTTAGCTTTTATTGGTAGAGGGATTGAGTTTCAAAGCCATGAGGTCACGTTGTACAAAACTCGAGTGCAAAACTTTGAGTATTGTGTACAGTTCTGGTCGCCGCATTATAGGAAGGATGTAGAAGTATTGGAAAGGGTGCAGAGGATGTTGCCTGGTATGGTGGAAAGGCCTTATGAGGAAAGGCTGAGGGATTTGAGGCTTTTTTCATTAGAGAGAAGGTGGCTAAGAGGTGCCTTAATAGAGGCATACAATAGAGGATTAGATAGGGTGGACAGTGAGAGCCTTTTTCCTCAGATGCAGATGGCTAGCACGAGGGGACGTAGCTTTAAATTGAGGGGTGATAGATATAGAACAGACGTCAGAGGTAGGTTTTTCACTCAGAGATTAGATGGGCGTGGAATGCCTTGACTGCAACAATAGTGGATTTGCCAACATTAAGGGCATTTAAATGGTCATTGGATAAACATATGGATAATATTGGAATAGCGTTGGTTAAATGGGTCTTAGATTGGTTTCACAGGTCAGCACAACATCAAGGGCCGAAGGACCTGTTCTGCGCTATAATGTTCTACGTTCTATGAAAGGACGTGATTGCACTGGGGGTGGGTGTGGGGTGGGGTGGTGGGGGGGGTGGGTGGGGGTGGGGGGTGGAGGAGGAGGAGGAGAGGGAGGAGGAGGGAGTGGAGATTCACCAGGATGTTGCCTGGGATGAAACATTTAAGTTAGAAAGAGAGGTTGGATTGGCTTGAGTTATTTTCTGCGCAGCAGAGAAGACTGAGGGCCGATCTGACCTAATTGAGCTGTTCAAGATTTTGAGAAGCATGGACAGGTTGGATAGGGAGCAGCTGTTCCCCTTAGTTGGAGGATCAGTTACAAGGAGACACAAGTTACAAGGGAGGGGTGGGAGGGTGGTGATGGTCTCTAATGCACTGCCTGGGAGGGTGGTGGGGGTGAGATTCTTCACATCCTTTCAAATACACCATAATATTCAAGGCTATGGGCCAAGAGTTGTCAAGTGAGATTAGATGGAAAGGTCAGGCCTTTCATATGTCAATGCAGATTCGATGGGCCAAAGGGCCTCTTCTGCACTGTAGTATTCTGCGATTCTGTTTACAGTGTCCAGAACTGAACACATTACTGTAAAAGCAGAACAACCATATAAATGTAACACTATTTCCCCACCTTTGTATTCCAACCCTCTTGGGACAAAAACTAACATGCTGGTTCTTTCTAAACATTTTCAAACTTTCATTTTGAAACCTTTCAAAAATGTGTTCCGCCTTTCCAATGAAAGGTGTTGGCTATGAAAGCGCTGATGGTTTACCCACCACAGCCATATCCTCATCTGATGACATCTGTCTCTAATTTTAGAAAGAAGTGAGACATTAGCACAGCAATAGCCTAATGCTGCACAATTATACGATATTACAGCAACTCTTTGAGTCATGCAATGATCTTCTTGCCAAGGAACATTTCCCTGAAGCAACAAAAAAGCGCCCCGTGGTTTTTATTTGATACGCCGGATCTCTGTGAGAAACAGCTGACGAATGGTAAACTGCAATCCCTCAAAACTGTCCAAAAGGCTGGAGCTCCCCACTCATGTACACAAAGCACATGGAGGGAAGAGGAAGAGAGAGCTGGAAAATGCAAGGCAGAAACCTCTAATCCACCTAGTAAATCATAGCTTTAACTGACAAACGTGTGTAACAAGGGCCAGATGCTGCGGATTTCATGGAGTGAGGAACTCCAGGTGTATCACAAAGGACTAATGATAGCTCTAACTCTGAAGTAACTGCATCAGCTCATAGCAGAACTGGGAGAAGGAGAACTCTAGCAAACTGACATTGTACAGTGTGCAATCAAAACAAAAAATTAAAATTAACATTTTTAACACAAGTTGTGAACCCTGTCACCCTGCGACAACTTTCCTTCTATCTTGTGTCAAACGCAGATGTTCTTGAGGTCGGCGGCAGGACGTTGTTGGGTAGAGAGCACAGACTGACGATAATTGGCAGAATCACCAGAGACAGCAGGAGGCTGGAGAATGTCTTCAGTAAGACTGTATGATCTGGGTGCACTGCCTGAAAGGATGATAGATTCAGTAACAGCATTTCATGGCATAGTGGTTAGCACTGCTGCCTCACAGTGCTGGGGACCTGGGTTCAATTACCCGCTTGGGTCACTGTCTGTGTGGAGTTTGCACACTCTCCCCGTCACTCCATGGGTTTTCTCTGGATGTTCTTGTTTCCTCCCACAGTCCAAAGAGCTGTGGGTTAGGGTGCATTGGCCATGCTAAATTCTCCCTCAGTGTACCCAAACAGGTGCCAGAGTGTGGCGATTAGGCGATTTTCACAGTAACTTCATCACTGTGAATGTAAGTCTACTTGTGGCTAATAAATAAAAGTGAAATGGCTAAAGTAAAGTTTATTTATCAGTCACAAGTAAGACTTACATTAACACTGCAATTAAGCCACTGTAAAATTCCCCTCATTGCTACACTCTGCACCACTTTGGGTCAACACACCTAACAAGCAATGCTTCAGATGTGAGAGAAAGCTGGAGCATTCAGAGGAAACCCATGCAGAGACGGGGAGAATGTGCAAACTCCACATTGACACTGAGCCAAGCCAGGAATCGAACCCAAGTCCCTGGCACTCTGAGGCAGCAGTGCTAGTCACCGTGCCACCCAGGGAAATGCTGTCAGGGAACACACTCTTCCAACTATGGTGGAAAGAATAGAAGAGTACATTGTGATTGGATAGCACTTCCCAAGAGCCATCAGGGGACATGGTACCCCTGGCGTCGTCTTTCTTCACTGGGCCTTTTACAATCATAGAACTGATTAGAACTGAATGATAAGATATGTGTTGGTAAATCTTTGTATTTTACTGAATTTCAGCATACAATAATTCAAGTTCTCTCAATGGATACTAAGAATTTGGTCACCACAGAGTTAATAAACTCCCCATTGTTAGTTATCAGAAGCAGGTGAAGTGGGCGTTGTCAGTCAGTATCTCACTGGATAGACACAAGAGGCTGAATAAGATCATGAATCTTGTGGGACTCGGGTGATGGATCGTTGTCATATTGGTGCCAGCTGATGAACTTGTCTTCTGTTTGTTAGCTCCATTCTTTCCCATCACACAGCCTGGTTTTGATTTAAACAGGCCCTTTTCCATTTTCATCGTCATCACTCAAGACCATCAGCAATGACAGCCAAACTGTAGCTTCATCTCAGCTCAGTGTTTGCCCTTGACTGGTTTTGCTGTTTTGCAGAGCTGTGAAAGTTACCATTTGGAAGCCTGAAATGAGATGAATTGCCAAACAAAGAACAATATAACACAGGTACAAGTCCTTCGGCCCACCCAGCCTGGCCAATGCACAGTTTCTATCCCTCTGTTTGCCTCCCATTCATGTGTCTATCAGGATATACCTTGTGTATGTTGCTGACATACCTGCTTCCACCACCTCCACTGGCAATGCATTCCAGGTATCCACTTCCCTCTGTGTGAAAAACTTTCCCCGCATATCTTCCATAAACTTAACCCTCCCACCTTAAGCCCTCTTCCAATTGACATTTCCACCCTGGGAAACAGCCTCTGACTATCAATCTATCTATGCCTCTCATAATTTTGTAGACTTCTAACAGATCACCCCTCAACCTCCGTCCTTCCTATGAAAACAATCTGAGATTATTCAATCTCTCCTCATATCAGAAATCTTCCAGAGCATGCAAAATTCTGATAAATTCTTTGCACTCTCTCCAAAACACCTACGTCCTTCTGGTAGTGTGACATAAACAGCTACACACAGTATTCCAAATGTGGCCTAATTAAAGTTTTATACAGCTGTAATATAAGTTGCCAACTTTCATACTTGATGCTGCAGCTGATGAAGGCAAGCATGCTCTATGGCTTCTTGACAACCTTATCCAACTGTGTTGCCACTTTCAGGGGCCTATAGGCCTGTACACCCAGGTCCCTCTGCATGTCAATGTTCTTAAGCAACCTGGGCATCAATCCTGTCATGTTCCCTAACCCCAAATTGGCAGATGCCATTTATCAGACATGCTACACTGAAAAGCCGGCCTCACCTTCCCCTAAGATTTATGTGAGATATATAAGCAAGGCTGATAGAACGATTATTAGAATTCCATAATGTTTTCAATTCAGTTAGTGCTATAAAGAAAAGACAGATTGGAAACAGGCCATTTGGCCCAACTGATCTCACAGTTGTTTTGCTTTGCATCAGCCACCTTTCACCTTTCTGTATTTCACCCTATCAACACATCCTGCTAGACCTTGCTTCCTTGTATGATTATTTAGTTTAATCTTGAATGCGATGGGTCTAATTACTCCTCCTAAGAGCGAAGTCCATATTCTAGCTACTTGCTGGATAACTAGGCTTCATCCGAATTCTCTGCTGGATTTACACATGATAATGCAGAACCACTGAGCAGATAACCAAGTTTTACATGCATGGGAATCTTGGGTTCAAGTCACACTACATGTAACCCCCACCATGCTGCCTGGGTTTGCAAAATCCTACTAACTGTCCTGGCTTGAGGCAATTCACACCTTTTTAATTTATGATTATCCCTCTCTCCATATACACCATTTCTACCCGTAAAGACTTGGTTACCTGTAAAGACTCGCATTCCAACCATTCTTCACATTCCAATCTGTAATTATCTTGCAATTGTGTCTCTGCCTATATATGCCTGTTTGTAAACCTAACTCGCTCACTTGATGAAGGCACAGCGCTCCGAAAGCTTATATTTCCAAAATAAACCTGTTAGACTTTAACCTGGTGTTGTGAAACTTCGTAATGTGCCCACTTCAGTCCAACGCTGGCATCTCCACATCACAGATTTACTAAAGACAGTCTTATATATATCACAGCCACAAGTTGAACCATATTCTCTATGTCTAATGTATCGAACACTTTCATAAATAAAGACGTCAATTAGGTGACCCCCCTCAGCCCCCTCCTTTCTGGAGTAAAGATGGAAAGTTCCGCACGCAGCCTGTTTAATCTTTCCTGATGGGTGCAACCTTGTACTCTGTGGACCTTCCTGCAGAAGCATCTGAAACTACAAGAAGCCTTGACTGGGTCACATTCTTTCTTCCCCTTCCACCTTGCTAATTGCTAAATGCAAGAACGTAAGACATAGGAATAGAAGGAGGCCATTCATCCCCTCTAGTCTGCAGCACCATTTCATAGAATTGTGGCTGGCCTGACATTCCTCTCATCTACTTTCCTACCTTTTTCCTGTAAAGAAAATCTATCTATCTCAGTTTAAATAAGCACAAGAACTCTATCCCCACAGCTCTCTGTGGCAAAGAGTTCCAAAGACTTAGGGTGGCACAGTGGTTAGCACTGCCTCCTCACAGTGCCAGGGACCTGGGTGTGAAACCCTACTTGGGTCTCTGCCTATGCAGAGTCTGCATGTTCTCCCTGTGTCTGCATGAGTTTTCTCTGGGTGCTCCAGTTTCATCCCATAGTCCAAAGGTGTGCAGGTTAGATGAATTGGCTGTGCTAAATTGACCCTAGTTTTGCGGTGAATTAGCAGGGTAAATATATGGGGTTATAGGAGTAAGGTGGGATTGTTGTCGGTGCAGTCTTGATTGGCCGAATGGCCTCATTCTGTACCTTAGGGATTCTTCTATAACTCTGAGAGAGGGAATTCCTCCTCACCTCAATCTTAAATTGGTGACCCTTTATTCTGAGACTTTGTTCTCTGATCCTAGAATCATTCATGAGGGGAAATATCCTCTCAGCATCACCCTGTCAGGAATCTGATAAATGTTCCCCTGAGATCACCTCTCATTCTTCTAAACTCCAATGATTCAATGTTTAACTTTTTCTCATAAGACAATCCCTCCATACCCGTGGTCATCTTGGTGAACCTTCTCTGAGCTGCCTCCAGTGAAATAAAATCTTTCCTTAAATAAAGAGAATAAACAGCTCACAGTGCTCCAGATGTGGTCTCACTAGTACCTTGTATAGTTGCAGCAAGACTTCCCAACTCTGATACTCCAACCCCCCTGAAATAAGGTTCAATATTCCTTTACCTTTCCTGATTCCCTGCTGTACCTGTGCTCTCGCTTTCCGTGTTTTGTGCACAAGTTCCCCCCAATCCCTTTGTGCTGTAGTTTTCTCTATTTCTTCTCTAATTAAATAATTCCCTGTTCTTTTGTTCTCCCTTCCAAATGAACAACTTCATATTTTCCCCACAAAGTCTCTGAAAGTGGCAGAGCAAGTGGAGAAGGTTGTGAAGAAAGCATATAGTATGTTAGCCTTTATAGGAAGGGGTATAGAGTACAAGAGCTGGCCTTTAACGTTGCAGTTGTATAGAACGCTGGTTAGACCTCATTTGGAATACTGCATCCAGTTCTGGTCGCCTTACTACCAGAAGGACGTGGAGACTCTGGAGAGAGTGCAGAGTAAGTTTACCAGGATGCTGCCTGGTATGGAAAGTCTGAGTTACAAGGAGAGATTAGGCAAATTGGGACTGTTTTCCTTAGAAAGACGTAGACTTAGAGGAGATCTGATAGAGGTGTACAATATTTTGAAGGGGATAGATAGAGTAAACAGGGTTAAGCTGTTTACTTTAGGTTTAGTTAGGAGGGGCATTGCTTTTTATTTTGGTCGGCACAACATCGAAGGCCGAAGGGCCTGTTCTGTGCTGTATTGTTCTATGTTCTATAAGCTTTTTCCTAGGATGGACTCAAATACCACGAGGGGTCACGGGCTTAGGGTGAGGAGGGTAAGGTATAATTTGGATGCTAGAGGGAGTTTTTTCACACAGAGGGTGGTGGGGGTAAAGTGCTGGAGGCAGGTACTCTGGAGTTATTTAAGAAATACTTAGATGGGCACATGAACAGAATGGGAATGGAGGGGTATAGAAAACTGATTTAAAATAGGGATCATGAGCCTTGGGAGTCCCTGGGAAGTGTGTAAATAGATGATGATATTGATGTACTTGTTTTTATCCTACAGGTGCTTTGGTCCACCTTGTTGTCTAACGAGGGGCATACACGCGATGGGTCGTGAGAGGACAGCTCTTGGATCTTTTTCGAGAGTATCCTACTGCTTCATGTTGTTAGTGTACGCTTGACCTGGACCATCTGATGGGCAACACGACAGCTCAGTGACTATCGCTGTGCTGTGCAGATACATGGATTTAGGCCTGTGTCTGTGGGAGTTTGCACATTCTCCCCGTGCTTGCGTGGGTTTTCTCCGGGAGCTCTGGTTTCCTCCCACATCCCAAAGATGTGCTCTTAGGCTAATTGGCAAAACAAATTCTCCCTAATTTGTCTCAAGTTTGGTTTTTAATCCATAGATCTATAAACATGGACAGGGATCGCAGGTAGAGGTGGGAACATCGGGGTGGCGGCATGGGCTTGATGAGCCGAAGGGCCTGTTTCCCGTGCTGTTTTGTTCTTTGTTCTTTATTATACTCCATTTGCCAACTTTGTGTCCTTTTGCTAACCTATCAATATTTCTTTATAAATTGTTTGCATCCTTCTCATAACTTAACTTTCCACCTATTTTTATCTTCCTATGAATTTGGCTATAGTACATTGGCTTCCATCCTCCAAGTCATTAATATATAAACAGTTGTGAACTCAGCACTAATCCCTATGGAAATCTATTGGTTGTTGGTCACCAACCTGAAAAAGTACCTCTCATCCCACTTGCTCTTTCCTGTCCATTGGTTAATCCTCTAATCATGCCTAATTACTACTTCCAACAACATCAGATCTAATCTTGGACAAGTTGCAGAGCTGGGCCGAGAGGTGGCAAATGGAGTTTAATGTGGAAAAGTGTGAGGTAATGCACTATGGCAGAAATAATAAATGTGTAGAGTATAGAGCAAATGGTAGGATTCTTAGCAGTCTAGATGAACAGAGGGATCTTGGTGTGTATGTGCATAGATCCCTGAAAGTAGGCAGTCAAGTCGAGAAGGTTGTTAAGAAGGCATATGGAGTCTTGGCTTTTATTGGTAGGGGGGATTGAATTTCGGAGCCGCAACGTCATGTTGCAACTGTACAAAACTCTAGTGCGGCCGCACTTGGAGTATTGTGTGCAGTTCTGTCCCCACATTATAAGAAAGATGTGGAGGCATTGGAGAGGGTACAGAGGAGGTTTACCAGGATGTTGCCTGGTATGGAGGGCAGGTCTTATGAAGAGAGGCTGAGGGATTTGAGGTTGTTTTCGTTAGAAAGGAGGCGGCTAAGAGGAGACCTAATTGAAACATATAAGATGATTAGAGGTATAGATAGGGTGGATAGTGATAGCCTTTTTCCTGGGATGGAAAAAGCTAGCACGAGGGGACACAGCTTTAAATTAAGGGGTGATAGTTATAGGACGAATATCAGAGGTAGGTTCTTTACCCAAAGGGTGGTTCGGGAGTGGAATGCCCTGCCTGCAGCAGTTGTAGATGCGCCAAGTTTGGTGGAGTTTAAGAGGTTAGTTGATAAGTATATGGAAGAGAAGGGAATGGTTTAGTTTGGAGGGGCATTGCTTTTTATATTGGTCGGCGCAACATCGAAGGCCGAAGGGCCTGTTCTGTGCTGTAATGTTCTATGTTCTATGTTTAATCTTGTGAAGAATAGAATACCATAAGCCCAATTCTGTTACTCCCAGGATAGCTTCTCCCAGCTCCCCCACCCTCCCCGCCCCCCCAACATCCAACCAGGCCTGATCTGTTGGCTGGGGATACTTGCTTTCCCCTCTCCTTAGGTGAGCTGCAGTCATTAGACTAGGCCTAGGACTCAAAATGGCTAGGAGCTCACGATTGCACCAACTTAGGCAGAAATCAAAGATTCCTGAGATTAAAACTCTTTGGAATTGCAGAATCCCCATAGTGCAGAGGAGGCCATTTGGCCCATTGATTGTTGCACTAGCAACAATCCCATCCTATTTCTATACCCCGTATATTTACTTTGATAAACCCCCGACACTAGGGGGCAATTTACCATGGCCAATCAACCTAATCTGCACATCTTTGGACTGTGAGAGGAAAGTGGTGTAGATACAGGGAAAACATGCAAGCTCCATACAGACCCCAGGGTCAGATTTGAACCTGGGTCCCTGGCACTGTAAGGCAGCAGTGTTAACCACTGTGCCACCGCTCTGAGCATGGAATGTTCAGAGGTAATCTAATCAAGGTGTTTGAAATGATTAAAGGAGATGCTGGATGAGCAGAGTGTGAAGCTACCTCCTCTCGTGTGGGTAGTCTATATGTAAAGCAAATTACAGCTAGGCTACTCAAGGTTCTTGGTTAATAAGGGGATCAGGGTTTATGAGGAAAAAGCTGGAGAATGGGAATGAGAAAAATATCATCCACGATTGAATGGCAAAGCAGACTTGATAGGCTGAGTGGCCTAATTCTGCCCCTATGTCTTATGGTCTAAGGGTAATGACATATAATTGTGGTCAGAAAACCCTTTCCTAAGAAAGCAGTTGGTTAGGCTGTGAAAACTTTAAGAATGAGATTGATAGATTTTTCTTGGCCAAGGTTATTAAGAGTTACAGAAGCACAGCAGTTAAGGTGTTAAGGTACAGATCTGCTGTAATTTAATTGAATGCCGCATTATAGCCTCCTCCTGGTCCTATAGTCCATTAATAGGCTTCAGAGAACTTAAAGTGCAGCAGTTTTTGTGTCTCTAAATGCGGAGCATTTTACAAGTGCAACCTTATAATAACTGCCTACAATGCCACAGCAAGAATATGCAGTCAGACACACAATACTGAAACTGAAATGAGTGACCCTCCCTTCAGCCCAGACTTCTTAACAGTCTGATGGATACCAGGAATAACTGAATCTGAGCACAAAGCTCCAGGGGATATTACATCTTGGTGGCAGAGAAAGAAAGAAAATCAAGTTAACTTTGGAATCAAGTATTGTCAATGACACAGTACAGCTGTATGTCCAATATAATAATTTCACCGATCCACTGTGCTACCAGGGAAAGCTGCCTCTTGCTTAAAAACCTGGTCTTTGCCGCTCCTGTTTGCTGTGTGTTCAAATATGAACATGTTCCTGTCCCTTCTTTCATGGATTACTGACGTGAGAAGGAACAGAAGTGACAAACTTCGTGAAAATTGGGGTTCAGTGGGGGAGGGAATTGGAATAATATAAGGGAAAGAATCAAACAAGAAATTGCTAGACATCATTGTGTCTTTTGTTAGGAAGGGAGAGGTTGATCTCCTGTCCGAGAGATAACACTCAACCACTCAAAGAGAAATACCTCCCTCCATAATCTGTTAAAGAGTGTGTGCAAGGGATAATATCTTCACTTCAGCAACTTTGAGTGGTTAAATCACAATAACTACCTCAGAGTATCTCTCTGTAAAAACAAGTAACATTTTATTTATTGAACTAACAGTGATCAGATTAACTGAAATATTATCAAATCAAATAAAACACAATTCTAATGGAATGCTGATTAGATAATTACAATTCCCATTTATTAACAAAAAAATAGAACTCTTAGTCACTATCAAATTACAATCAGGTTTGTCATCTTCCTTTGGAATCTTCTGTCTTCATTGCTGATTTCTTCTATCTTCACTATTGAGATGAGGCTTTCTTTTAAGACATAAATGTGGCTATTACACTGACAGAGGCAATTGCTGTCTTCTCTTCCTCTCTCTCTCTCTCTCTCTCTCTCAAGCTGTGAGCTATGGCAGAAATTGGTAGGCAGAGTCAGCTACTGTCTGGCTCTCTGGAACTGGGAGCTATCTCTTATATCCCTGATGACACACCAAAAACCCCACAAGGATTGGTTTACAGGTTACCAAAGCATCAAATTCAAATCTGATAGGCTGCTGTTATTCAAAAGCCTAGTTGAAACTGTTTGGTTAAACTTCAAAAACAACCTGTTGTTTTGGCAGCACTACTGCCTAGTCTTGCGATACAATGTTTCACTCTGTGCTCTCAGTGTACTTGTATTTTGCAATTTCTTTAAAATTTCACAAATATTAACTTCACAGCACTTATTAGCATGGGAACACATTCACTTATGAATCTGAAGGCTACAAGCTCTTGCAAAGTGGATAGGCGAGGCTGGTACATTAGTGCAGGACTGAGGGAGTGCTGCATTGTTGGAAGTGCAGTCTGCTGCAATGATGTGTCAAACTGCCTCCAGTTTGAACGAGTGTAAAATAACGCTGTTCAAACTTGTGTGGGCATGGTATGGGTTGGGATGGATGGGGGAAAAGAAAAGAATGGATGGGTAGTTCTGCTTCCTCACAGAGCCAGGGAGTCTGCACATTCCCCCCATGTCTGTGTGGATTTCCTTTGGGTGCTCCAGTTTTCTCAGTCCAAAGATGTGCAGCTTAGGTGGATTGGCCATGGTGAATTTGTGGGGTTACTGGGAGAGGGTGAGGGGGGAGGTCTGGGTAACATATTCTGTCCAAGAATTGGTACAGATTTGATGGGCTGAATGGCCTCTTCCGCAAGGTAGGAAGTCTGTAATTTGAATGGTTCAGCCTTAGTGTGAACCTGAGAATGAAAACTGGGCGCAGGGTATGAGGGTTACTGGGGAAGGTTCGGCATGGCATGGCTTCAGTTATTCTGAGGGAGGAGGAGGCTTCTGTCGCTGAATGGGGAAGGGAAGGAGGAGGAGAGGGTGGGAGGGAGTTCCAAAGAGAAGTGATGGTGACAACAGATTGTGCATTGTAAATATGGTCAATGACCGATAATGAGTTTGGTTAAATACAAACTACTGCGTACGCTAGAATCTGAAACAAAAACAGAAAAATGTTGGAAAATCTCAGCACGTTTTACAGCATCTATGGAGAGAGAATAGAGCCAACATTTCGAGTCTAAATGACCCTATATTAGAGCTCTGACAAAGGATCTTTTAGATTTGAAACATTGGCTCTATTCTCTCTCCACAGAAGCTGTCAGACTTACTGAAATTTTCCAGCATTTCTCCATGGTTGATAATAGGTTTGGTTATTGTGTGAAGGGTGAATTGAAGTCAAAACACAAGGAGAACTCTCTGCTTCAGTAAATTATACTGAGTCATGTTTGCAATTGGTAAAAGTTATGTGAATTCTTTTTTATTATATTTTAACCACGTTATTAAATAAACCTTTTGATAAAAGCTTCCGAGTGGGACATTTGATTCATACCTGGAGTGAAACACCTGGGTCTTAACAGAGAATAGCAAGCAGGGATGGACAACAGGAAGCATAATTGAAGCTGGAGGTTGGAGAATGTGGACGTGTGTCAGAGAACAGCTGAGTGGGGAGGGAGGAGTGCAACTGTTTCTGCTCAGTGGCAGCATAGACAGTCATTCTTATTGCAGGAGATTCTATCTACGCTGTGGGAATCTGCTCCCATCTATTTCTCTATGAACTCCAAGACATGATGATGGGCCGTGTTTGATTAAAAAGTGACAAAGGCATGTATTGAAGACAGCATCTTCAAACTAATAAGAAAATAAGTCCAAAGATGCGCAGGTTAGGTGGATTGGCCATGCTAAATTGCTCCTTAGTGTCAGGGAGATTAATGTGTAGGGTTATGGGGTTAGGGCCTGGATGGGATTGTTGTCAGTATAGGTTTGATGGGCCTCCTTCTGCACTGGAGGGATTCTATGATTCTAACCCAAGACACTTCACAAGGACAATATTAAACAAAATATAGCATGGAGCCACAGGAGGAGATATGGGGACAGGTTAAAAGTTTATTCATTAGTCACAAGTAAGGCTTACATTAATACTGCAATGAAGTTACTGTGAAATTCCCCTAGTCGTCAGAATCTGGCACCTGTTGGGGTCAATGCACCTAACCAATATGTTTTTTGGACTGTGGGAGGAAACCGGAGCACCCGGAGGAAATCCACACAGACACGGGGAGAACATGCAGACTCCACCCAGACAGTCACCCAAGCTGGAAAATGAACCCGGTCCCTGTGACGCAACAATGCGAACAATTGTGCCACCGTGTCGTAGGGATAGGTGTTAATGAGTGTCTTAAAAGAGAGAAGCAAGATGGAGAGGTTTTGGGAGTGAGCTCCAGTGCTAGCCATGCTACAGGCAAACAAATTCCAACATTACTGACAAACAGGAATTGTAACAGAAGCGAGCTGCCACTCATATGTATTGCATTCAGACATCAGAAGCAGATGATGATCAGCGCTGGTCAATTTCATGACAAATAAAACACCTAAAAACTGGCTCCTCAGCTGAGGCTTTATTGAATCCATCGAACTGCCGCTACATGTTTCTTCCGCCCTAATGAAAGCATGAAGAAATTAAAAAAGAACTGTGGACAGAATTAATGCTGTGTGAACACAGTCTCCATCTCAACAGGTTATGGGTTTATGTTATATGATTGTAAAAAGGAAATGTTCGCCCTGCTCTGTTTTAATTTGTTAAGCACGAATGCATTACAGCCGGTAAGCTGAATGGGGAGGAAAGAAAGGACAAGGCAGATCGTGTGCACCTCACTGTCAGAGAAATTTGTCAGATTCAATGGGGCCTTTCAGATCACAGATCTGCACAAATAGAAGCAGAAAAGTGCTGGAAGTACTCATCAGGTCTGGCAGCACATGTGGAAAGTGAACTGGAGTTAACTGCAGATCTCCTGGAGATGAGAAGGGGCCCCGAGAGGGAGTGGGGGTGGGGGGAGGGGGAGGGAGATCACAGCACCAGCTGCATAGTCAACGATAGCCCTGGGACACCTCTTTAGGAAGGCCCATTAGACCACAAGCCATTCAGTCACTTGATAGGCCAGTGGTAGCAGGATCGAATATGCAATCCCACGGACCACCGAGAGCATCTGTATTCCCACATCTCTCTCACCCCTTCTCCGCTGTGTTCATCTTCGAATAGGATGGATTTGGAGAAGGAATGAATTAGGCCATTAGCTGGCTTTTATTGGCATCCGCCTGATGAAGGAGCAGCGCTCTGAAAGCTCGTGTTACCAAATAAACCTGTTGGTTTTCAGCCTGGCGTTGTGAGATTACTTACTGTGCCCACCCCCAGTCCAACACCGACAACAGCATATCATGTCTTTTAATTACAAAGAACAAAGAAAAGTGCAGCACAGGAACAGGCCCTTCAGCCCTCCAAGCCTGTGCCGAACATGATGCCCTAACTAAACTAAAAAAAACCTTCTGCTGGTCCATATCCTTCTATTCCCTCCCTATTCACATACCCATTTAGATGCCTCTTAAATGTAGCTAAAAGGTCTAATTCCACCACCTCTTCTGGAACGCGTTCCAGGCACCCACCATGTGAAATAATTTCTCGCACACATCTCCCTTAAACTTTCCCCCTCTTACCTTGACCCTGTGCATATTATCCTGCACCAAAGAATCATAGAATCCCTACAGTGCAGAAGGAGGTCATTCAGTTCATCAAGTCTGCACCAACCACAATCTCACCCAGACCCCATTCCCATCCCGCCACATATTTACCCTGCCAATTCCCTGCACTAAGGGACAATTTAGCATGGCCAATTAGCCTAACCTACACATCTTTGGACTGTGGGAAGAAACTAAAGCACCCAGAGGAAACCCACACAGACATGGAGAGAATGTCCATACAGAAGTGACCCAGGTCAGGAATTGAATCCTGGTCCCTACAGGCTGCCAGATCGATTTAAATTTAATTTAAATTCAATTAATCAAAAATTTTGAATTGAAACTAGCCTAGGTAATTGTAACCATAAAACTATCATCATTTGTTGAAAAAACCCACATCGTTCACTAATCTCCTTCAGGGAAAGAAATCTGTTCTCCTAACCTGGTGTAGTCAACATGGTATTCCAGAATCACAGCAATATGGTTGACTCTTAACTGCCCTCTGAAAAGGCCAAGCCACGCATTCAATTTTAGGTAAATTCGGGGATTGGTAACAAGTGCTGGCCTTGCCAGTTATGCCTGTATCCCATGAAGGAATAAAGAAAAGGTCACAATTGAATTTGCTTCCATCACGCTCTCAAACAGTGCATTCCTGATCTAAACCCTGCAACAATCGAGGAATGATAATATGTGCCCAAGTTGTGCCTTGGAAGTGAAATAGTGGTGGTGGGTATTGTATATTTTATATAATCTAAATGACTTGTTTCTATGAGTGTAATCAATTTTATTCAGAATGCTTTAATATGTCTACTTCATGCTCAGCTCCAGCTTCCAGCTCTTTCTCCAGTTTGTTTATTTTCCTCTGAATCCACACCCAGGCTTAATCAATCAAGCACAGTGAGCAGCAACAGTAAACAGACTCACATCATCAAACACTGAAGAATTGACCACCACAGTCACCACGTACCCTCTGTGTTGTCTTTCTACGTGCTACAGATTGCAAGTTGCGAGAATGCATCTCATAGTTGGTGCTCACAGTTGACACAGTAGGCAATGGTACAGGAAGTGAATGTTCAAACTGGTTAATAGGGAAATGCTTTGTTGGCGTCTGAAACAGAAGAGCCTGGTACAGACAAAGCAGCATAAATTCAATCAAAATGGATTCACAGGTAGATAATTAAATTCTGAGAGTCATACAGTCACAGAGTCTTAGAGAAATACAGCACGGAAACAGGCTCTTCAGCCCAACTCATCCATGCTGATCAGATTGCCTCAACTGAACTAGTCCCACTTGCCTGCGTTTCTCTCTAAACTATTTCCTATCCAGGTACCTGTCCAAATGTCTTTTAAATATTAATCATAGAGTCGTCAAGGTTTACAACATGGAAACAGGCCCTTTGACCTAACTTGTCCACGCATCCTTTTTTTTGGAAACCTTAAGCTAGTCCCAATGGGCACAGATCCCTCTGTGCTCTAAACGCCTTTTAAAAAACAAAATTGTACCCACCTTCACTACTTCCTCTGGCAGCTTGTTCCAAACACTCACCACCCTCTGTGTGAAAAAAATGCCCCTCTGCACCCTTTTGTATCTCTCCCCCCTCACCTTAAACCTATGCCTTCAAGTTTTAGACTCCCCTACCCTTGGGAAACTATGTTGACTATCTAACTGATCTATGCCCCTCATTATTTTCTAGACCTCTATTGTAGCCACCTCTATCTCCTCCTCTGGCAGCTCATTCCATACATGAACCTCCCTCTGTGTGAAAAATGTTGCCTCTCACATCCCCATTTTAACCTTTCCTCTCTCACCTTAAACCTATGCCCTTTAGTTTTAGACTTGGTGCAGTCCCAATGTGCACTATCTTAACCCTGGGTAACCTGCAGGTAAAAATATCGCAATCTTAACAGGCTCCTCACAAACTTGTTCACTTTAAAATAGAGAAGATTATTCTTCTGTGTTTTGGAAGGCAGGTCTTATGAAGAGAGGCTGGAGGATTTGAGGTTGTTTTCGTTAGAAAGAAGGCGGCTAAGAGGAGACCTTATTGAAACATATAAGATGATTAGAGGTTTAGATAGGGTGGACAGTGATAGCCTTTTTCCTAGGATGGAGAAAGCTAGCACGAGGGGACATAGCTTTAAATTAAGGGGTGGTGGTTTTAGGACAGATGTCAGAGGTAGGTTCTTTACCCAGAGGGTGGTAAGGGTATGGAATGCCTTGCCTGCGTCAGTTGTAGATGCGCCAAGTTTGGTGGCGTTTAAGAGGTTAGTAGATAAGTTTATGGATGAAAAGGGAATGGTTTAGGTTAGAGGGTCACTGCTTGTTCCTAATTGGTCGGCGCAACATCGAGGGCTGAAGGGCCTGTTCTGCGCTGTAATGTTCTATGTTCTATGTTCTATGTTCTAAGATAACTTTTAGCTTTTTTGGGATGGAACGGTAAAACATTAAAAAGTGTGCAGATGAATTCTTCCCCCCAAAACTTATTGATAAGTGATGATGAATGATGCTTTACTTTGAGTCAGGTAATGCAGAATGTTATCTTCCCAACACCAAAAGGAGTTGCAAGCTTTTTGTTGCTTTTTGTTGTAAAACAGCTTTCAATAGGAGTGTTACATTTTTCAATCAAATAAAAATTTCTAAATGAGAGTATTAGGTGTGGATCAACAAAGGGCAGATTTCCAATCCAATCAGCCAGTCCAAAGGTTTGGGTGGCAGATTGACAGAATGACCTTTACAATGATGTTATGAATGGCGAAAGTTATTGATAAAATCCTCTCCTATTCAAGTTGGGAGTAGAGTGAATCAAGACAAAGTTTGGCTATGGTTTAATTTTTAATAACCACAGAAAATGCTGAAGTATATCACAGCTGTAAGGCTCATTTTATGAGTTGAACAGAGAGCCTGTCCAATATGTCAATTATATGCATTGTTTTTAACAATAAAAAAAATGCAATTTACTTGTCCTGCACATCCTCGATTTATTCTGCAAGGTGGGATTTATTGGAACAAAGTTCAGTTTTAACAAGATCAATGACTGCAGGTCCATTCTTTTTAAAGTTTATTTATTAGTGTCACAAGTAGGGTTACATTAACACTGCAGTGGAGTTACATAGAACATAGGAAAATATAGAAGCCTGCAGTGCAGAAACAGGCCCTTCAGCCCATCGAGTCTGCACCAACCACAATCTCACCCAGGTCCTATCCTTCCACATTTACCCACTAATCCCTCTAACCTACACATCCCAGGACACTAAGGGGCAATTTTAGCATGGCCAATCAACCTAACCCGCACATTACTGTAAAAATTCTCTAGTCGACACTTTGGGGCTTGTTCGGGTACACTGAGGGAGAATTTAGCATAGCCAATACACCTAATGAACAGAGCTTTCAGAGTGTGGGAGGAAACTAGATCACCCGAAGGAAATCCACGCAGACACGGGGAGACCTGCAAACTCTGAAGTGACAATGACCCAACCCAAGAAACGAACCAGAGTCCCTGGCAGCTGTGAGGCAGCAGTGCTAACCACTGTGCCAAAGAGTGGTTCTAACATCTGCTGAAACCTCCTTCTGTAAAATTGATGACTGGGACAAGCATCATCAATATCCTCCAATGGTAAGTCAAAATTGGAAAATAAAACACTTCCCGTGAAGCCATGAGGAGAAGGATTATTCTCCAGGCTCCTTTGGTGATACCATCGCCTCTCAAAACCCATTTCAAATCTCAGCATATTCCCCCACTCAAAGTCGCAGTGAGATTGCAGGATGTAATTTTGGGGACTGAGGCAGCAGCAATGGTGGCAGTGAAACCCCTTGTATAGGGTGTTGGTGAGGCCATGTTTGGAGTACTGCGTGCAGTTTTGGCAAATGCTATCTTGCACTCCATTGCGAGAGGATTTAATACAGGGATAAGAATACTTTGCTGCAGTTGTATAGGGCATTGGTGAGACCATACCAGGAGTATTGTGTGCAGTTTTAGAACATAGAACATTACAGCGCAGAACAGGCCCTTCGGCCCTCGATGTTGCGCCGACCAATTAAGAAAAAGCAATGACCCTCTAACCTAAACCATTCCCTTTTCATCCATAAACCTATCCATGGACCTCTTAAACACCCCCAAACTTGGCGCATCTACAACTGCAGCAGGCAGGGCATTCCATACCCTTACCACCCTCTGGGTAAAGAACCTACCTCTGACATCCATCCTATAACTACCACCCCTTAATTTAAAGCTATGTCCCCTCGTGCTAGCTTTCTCCATCCTAGGAAAAAGGCTATCACTGTCCACCCTATCTAAACCTCTAATCATCTTATATGTTTCAATAAGGTCTCCTCTTAGCCGCCTTCTTTCTAACGAAAACAACCTCAAATCCCTCAGCCTCTCTTCATAAGACCTGCCCTCCATACCAGGCAACATCCTGGTAAACCTCCTCTGTACCCTCTCCAATGCCTCCACATCTTTCTTATAATGTGGGGACCAGAACTGCACACAATACTCCAAGTGCGGCCGCACTAGAGTTTTGTACAGTTGCAACATGACGTTGCGGCTCCGAAATTCAATCCCCCTACCAATAAAAGCTAAGACTCCGTATGCCTTCTTAACAACCTTATTGACTTGATTGCCAACTTTCAGGGATCTATGCACATGTACACCAAGATCCCTCTGTTCATCAACACTATTAAGAGTTCTGCCATTAGCCCTATACTCTACACATTTGTTATTCCTGCCAAAGTGAATTACCTCACACTTTTCCGCATTGAACTCCGTTTGCCACCTCTCAGCCCAGCTCTGCAACTCGTCCAAGTCTCTCTGCAAACTATAACACCCCTCTTCACTAACTACCACTCCTCCGACTTTGGCGTCATCCGCAAATTTACTAATCCATCCTTCTATACCCTCATCCAGATCATTTATAAAAATTACAAACAGTAGGGGCCCCGACCTGAAGAAGGATGTCCTTGTTATAGAGAGAGTACAGCAACGTTTACCAGGTTGATTTCTGGGATGATAGATCTGTCATATGAAGGAAAACTAAGTTGGTTAGGGTTATATTCACTGGAGGGCACGAGGAGATCTCATAGAAACTTATAAAATTCTAGAAGGATTAGACAGGGTAGAGTCAGAAAGAATGTTCCCGATGGTGGGGGAATCCAGAACTAGGGGTTCACAGTTTGAAGATAAGGGGTATGCCTTTTAGAACTGAAGTGAATAGAAATTCCTTCACCCAGAGGGTGATGAATGGGTGGAATTAACAACCACACAATGTAGTTAAGGCTGAAACATTGTCTGATTTCAAGAAGGAATTAGATATAGCTCTTGGGGCTAAAGGGATCCAGGCATATGGGGGAAGGGAGGATCAGGATATTGAATTCAGTAATCAGCCATGATGAAAATGAATGGCAGAACAGCCTCAAAGGGCTGAATGGCCTTTTCCCACTTCTAGTTTCTATGTTTCTATGTTTCAATGTTTGTTGTTCTCCTGTAGGTATGGTTTAATCATCTGCAATCTGAAGTCCAAACCTGTAAAGAGATGGATTTATATCAGAGAAATCCTATTAGCTTCAATCCACACAATGCCATCCCCCTGTTCCATCATCAGTACCAATGAATCTAACATGGATACCCCCATGGGGATCACACCAAGTCTGAAGCATTAAAATGGGGTCACATTATGAAAAGGTTTGGGAAACTTTGCTTTCGAGTGTAGAATGACTGCATTCTTTAAACAGGGTGGCACAGTGACAGAGTGGTTAGCGCTGCTGCCTCACAGCACTAGGCACCCAGGTTCAATTCTGGTCATTAGCCATTGGTCTTTGTGGAATCTGCATGTTCTCCCTGTGCCTGCATAGATTTCCTCTGGGTGCTCCCTGTTTGCCCCTGTAGTTCATAGTTTGGTGGATTGGCCGTGCTAAATGGACCCTTAGTATCCCAAGATATAAAGGTTAAGAGGATTAGTGGGGTAAAAACGGGAAGGAGGCTTGGTTGGGATGCTCTATGGGAGAGTCAGTGCAGACTTGATGGGCCAAATGGCTTCGTTCTGCACTGTAAACAGAAACATTATACCTTCCTTTGAAGAGAATAGAAGAGGAAAAGATTGTAGCCTATGGGAAATGATTGGATTTCTTTTATCGGCCCCAATAATCAAGCTAATTTCCTTAACAAGTAATAACTAAATCACTTCACTATGTTGGCATTTGAATCATTTCAGTGGAAACCCCTGAACAGCACAGCAGCATAACAGCTATCGATGAGGCTGCCAAGAAAAATTAAGCAAGTTAGTAAGGAATTATTGAAATTTCTAAATCTGAAATGGAACAGGATGCCAATGGAAGCATTTGAACTTCCAAATGAGCTGCACATTGGGAGTGCTCCTTTACAATGAGATCCAGTCATGTATTGGTTCGACCATTCGCCTCAACCTTAGCTGCCCCCTCCACTCCTCCTCCCCCATCCCCTTCCATCACAAGAGAATGAGAAACACAGTACAGGGAATGAATCAACAGTCTAAATCAAATGCATTCAAAGCTGGAATTAGCACAAAATTCTGCCTTGGATTTTAATGCATTTATTCCAGATGCATGCATTTCACAATTAATGCCTCAGTCAGTCTCCTGAAAATGTTCAAGGTGTTTTTGATTTGATTTTATTATTTGTCACGTGTATTAACATGCAGTGAAAAGTATTGTTTCTTGCACACTATTCAGACAAAGCATACCGTTCATAGAGAAGGAAAGGAAAGAATGCAGATTGTAGTGCTCCAACTATAGCTGGGGTGTAGAGAAAGATGAACTTATTCTTATCTGCCTCATCTGTCTTATGTGTTCTCGTTGATAGTAAATGGTTCTACAGTGAATAAACGAAATCAGGCCAGCAGTAATTCACAGCTGCAGAGGTGGGAGAGAATTATCAAATGGGTTTTCACTTAATTGTTGAGTCATGGGTGTTTAGGAGTTATGGTGAATAAACTAGCAACCACAGAGGACTGTCATAATACCTTTATTGTTGTGTGAAATGTACTTATGACTAATAAACGTTTTTTTAAACCTAGAAGTTATGTGTTTAATTGGTACTATTATATTCTCGACAGCTAGCTGTTTCTTTCATTCATTTTTTAAAATTCATTCAAGGGACATGAGTGGTGCTGGATGGCCAACAATTCATTTTATCAAGTCCCAGTAGCATGTCAGTAAATCTTTTCTGCACTCTTTCTAGTTTAATCATATCTTTTCTATAACTGGCGACCAAAACTGTACATAGTATCCCAAGTATGGCCTTACCAATGTCTTGTACAACTTCAACAAGATGTCTCCTGTATTCAGTGTTTTGTATAATGAAACCTAAGCTTGCCGAATGCCTTCTTCACCACTCTGTCCATCTGTGACTCCATTTTCAAGAAGCTATGACATGTACTCCTAGATCTCTTTGCTCTATAACTCTTCCCAATGCCCCACCATTAACTGAGTAAGTCCTGCCCTGGTTCAAAATGCATCACCTCACATTTATCTAAATTAAACTCCATCTGCCATTTGTCATCCCTAATTGATCAAAATCCCATTGCAATCCTAAATAACCTTCTTTACCGTCTACTATGCCACAAATCTTGGTGTCATCTGCAAACTTACTAACAATGTCTCCTATATTCTCATCCAAAACATTAATATAAATGACAAATAACAGTGGACCCAGCGCTGATCCCTGAGGCACACTGCTGAACACAGGCCTCCAGGCTGAAAAACAACCCACTACAACAACCTTCCATTAAGAAGCCAATTTTGTATCCAATTGACAAACTCATTCTGGATCCGTGAGATTTAACTTTATGCAACAATCAAACATATGGAACCTTGTCAAAGGCCTTACTATGTAGGCCATATAGACGCTGACCACACTGCCCTCATCTACATTCTTTGTTACCCCTTCAAAAAACCTAACCAAAATCATGAGACATGAAATTCCACTCACAAAGCCATGCTGACTGTTCCTAAACAATACTTGCCTCTCTAAATGCCTATAGATCCTGTCTCTCAGATTATCTTTTAATAACTTACCCACTGTGAGGCTCACTGACCTATAGTTCCCAGGCTTTTCCCTGCAGCCCTACTTAAACAAAGGCACAACATTTGCCACCCTCCAATCTTCAGGCACCTCATCTGTGGCTGTCAATAATTCAAGTATTTCTGCCCAGGGGACCCCCAATTTCCTTCCTATTCTCCCACAATGTCCTGGGATATACTTCATCAAGTGCTGGGGATGTGTCTTTAGACTTGCAGCACTTCCTCAAGCCATCATCATTTATTTCCCCAGCTTCCCGAACATCCGTGCCTTTCTCAACTGTAGTATTGATGAGAAATATTCATTTAAGATCTCACCCACCTCTTCTAGATCCAGTCATAGACCTTGTTGATCTTTAAGAGACCCTATTCTCTCCCTAATAACTCTTTTGCTCTTTTTTGTATTTGTAGAAGCTCTTTAGATTTTCCTTTGCCTTATCTACCAAAGCAATCTTGTGTCCCCTTTTTGCCCTCATGATTTCTTTCTCATCTTTACTCCTCCACCCTCAATACTCTTCAAGGGACTCAACTGATGCTAGCTGCCTATGCATATCATGGGCCTCCTGCTTCTTCTTGACCAGAGCCTCAATATCCCAAGTCAATCACATTGCTATGGAGTTACATGTAGGCCAGACCAGTAAGGATGACAGATTTCCTTCCCTAATGGATATTAGCGAACCCGTTGGGTTTTTTCTGACAATGTAGATTCTTAATTCTAGTATTTTTTATTTCAGGATTCAAACCTGGGTCTCCAAAACATTAGCTGAGTTTCTGGATTAATAAATAGCTTAGCGATAATGCCACCAGGCCATCGAACTCCCAGCCCGCATCTTTATTGGTGCCCAAATGAGACAGCAATTAATATTCACCACTTGCATACAATTAAACACAATTAGTGCATAATTAACACTCATCCAGAGTGCAGTAAATCTGTGGACAGACATTGCCGAAATGACCAAATCATCAGAAAATTTAACTCATTCACTTTTATTTATTAGGAAGGAAACCTGCCATCATGTCGAGAGAGCTAGAATACAAGAGGAGAGCTGTACTTCTTCTGAGGCTATACAAGGCTCTGGTCAGACCCCATCTCGAGTATTGTGGGCAGTTTTGGGCCCTATATCTAAGAAAGGATGTACTGGTCTTGGAAAGCGTCCAGAGGATGTTCAAAAGAATGATCCCTGGAATGAAGAGCTTGTCGTATGAGGAATGGTTGAGGACTCTGGGTCTGTACTCATTGGAGTTCAGAAGAATGAGGGGGGATCTTATTGAAACTTACAAGATACTGCGAGGCCTGGATAGAGTGGATGTGGAGAGGATGTTTCTACTGGTAGGAAAATCTAAAACCAGGGGACACACCTCAGATTAAAGGGACGATCCTTTAAAATAGAGATGAAGAGGAATTTCTTGAGTCAGAGTGTGGTGAATCTGTGGAATTCTTTGCCACAGAAGACTGTGGAGACCAGGTCATTGAGCGTCTTTAAGACAGCAATAGACAGTTCTTGGTTAATAAAGGGATCAGGGATTATGGGGAAAAGACAGGAGAATGGGGATGAGAAAACTATCAGCCGTTACTAAATGGCGAAGCAGACTCAATGGGCCGTGTAGCCTAATTCTGCTCCTATGTCTGTAGTGATATGGTTTTATCTCTTCCACAGTCTGGACTACACACTGTGTGGTTGAATTTTGATATCCTTCATTGAGGGAAACTGAGTTGGTTAGGATTGTTTTTGCTGGACTTCAGAAAGACTTATAAAATTCTAACAGGTCCAACAGGTGAATGCATGATGGATGATCCCGATGGTGGGGGAGTCCAGAACCAGGGGCTAAAGTCTGATGATCCAGGGTAGACCATTTAGAATAGAGGTGGTGATCCTGTAGAATTCATTACCACAGGAAGTAGTTGATGCCAAAACGTTGACTGTATTCAAGAAGCGGCTGGGTATAGCACTTGGAACGAATGCAAACAAAGCTTATGGGGAGAAAGCAAGAATAGGCTATTGAGTTGGACAATCAGCCATGATCGTGATGAATGACAAAGCAGGCTTGAAGAGCCAAATGGCTTTCTCCTGCTCCTATCTTCTATGGTTCTATGCCTAAATGTATTGCATCACGTAATAAGACGCCTCAACACTTTACCTCAACAACAAAATTGAGAGCAAGAAACATCCACATGTCATTTGGACCAAAAAACCTGTCCACCAACCTTTGCGTATCCAGTGAGATGAAATAAAGAGGTTTTTGTAGAACAATTTGATTATTCTTGTCACATGTACTGCGATGTAATGAAAGGTATTGTTTCTTGTGCAGTATACAGGCAAAACATACTGTTTATGAAGTGTATAGGAGAAAAGGATAGGGCGCAAAATAGTGTTACAGCTACAAGTGGGATGAAAAGAAAAATCAGCTTCATATAATGTAGGTCCATTCTAAAGTCTGATGGTAGCAGGGAAGAAGTTGTTCTTGTGTTTGTTAGTATATGTTTTCAGACCTTTGTATCTTTCTCCCGATGAAAGAAGATAGAAGATAGTGTGTCCAGGGTGCATAATAGGGTCTTTGATTGTGCTGGCTGCTTTTCCAAGGCAGTGGGAAGCATAGACAGAGTCAATGGATGGGAAGCCGGTTTGCATGATGGACTGGGCTACATTCTTTTCTTCTTTTCTCACTCTCCCTCTGTCCCTCCTCACCCTGTCTCTCTCCCCATTCTCTCTCTCTTTCTTTTCTTTGTTTACAATCCTTTGTAGTTTATTGCGATCTTGGTCAGAGCAGGAGGCATACCAAGTTGTGCTACATCCGGAAAGGATGCAGCAATGCGCATTCATTCTCCTCAAAGTATCTTTTGAGATACTGGTCTCTTGCACAGACACCGTGCCCTCAACATACCAGGATCTTTACATGAGGTTTGTCAAAGAAAAGTTGACAATGAAGGAGATATGAGAGTGGATAACCAAAATCTTGGTCAAAGTGGTAGGTTTTAAGCAGTGTCCTAAAAGCCAACTTTGTCTACTTCATAAGCTGAAGGAAAGGATATTCCAAGACTTGGTATGTCAGCGGGAGCATGGAAATGCTATGTTAACCTATCAACAGACACTCCGTGACAATCACCAGGCAGAAGGGTTCCCTTCCAATCAGGGAACACTTTGCAGTCAAGGGCATTCAGCCTCTGAACTTTGGGTCAGCATTCTCCAAGTCTTCAAGTTCCATGACAAAGCAAAGTTGCCGAGCAGAAACTGATCGCCAAGTTCCATATGCGTGAGGACAGCCTCAGTTGGGATTTTGAGTTTATGTCACACTACTTCTACATCCCACCATAATGCTTGGATTTGCAAAATCCTACGAACTGTCCTAGTCTGAGACAATTCACACCTCTTTAACCTGTGATTATCCCCCTCTCCGCTCATACTGTTCATACCTGTCAAGGCTTGATGACCTGTAAAAGGCTTGCATTCCAACCATTCTTCACATTCCAACGTATAATTATCTTACAATTGTGCCTTTATCTGTACAGGTCATGTTTGTGAACTAACCTCCACTCGCCTGATGAATAAACCTGTTGGACTTTAGTCTGGTGTTGTGAAACTTCTTAATATATCTTAAAAGGAGGAGGGAGAAGCAGAGAGGTTTAGAGTGAGAGAGCTCAGTGTTCAGCCCACAGAAGGCACAATAGTGAGGCAAAAAAAGTCAAGACCATTGAAGAGGTGTGGATCTGGTGAAAAAACAGAATTCAGGCAGGGTTGGAGATCTGGATGAGGCTGCAAGGATAATCAGCACCAGCCCAAAATGTCCAAGAAAAAGTTGAGCGAACATTTTGTAACATTAGTGACATATTCCCAGTAATGTCAGATAAATCAAAAGCAATCCATGAAATGGTCAATATGGCTGCTAAAATATTCAGCAAGCCATTAAATTTTTAATAATAATAGACGTTGTCTGCTGTAATATCAGCGTGCTGCTCAATAAGACTACTTAATAGCCCACTATACTGGTCTTCTGCCAGTCAGATGAGTTTTATTTGGTATAAATTGCACCACTCATCTCTGTTGTCTGAATTACATTGATGTAATTAATTGGATAAAAAGTAATACTAATGGTGCCATTAGTGCTTTATCCAGACCGATATCATGAGGAGAGATAAACCCCAGTTAATGTAAGGCAAGTGGGATTAGGTGGGCAGGCCAGGCCCTTTCAACTATCAGTGCAGACTCGATGGGCCGAAAGGCCTCTTCTGCACTGTAGTACTCTGAGATTCTGTGAATGTTCACCAGCTGCCACTGGTGAGACTTACAGCAGAGTTGGAAAATTATGGGATTAGATCCGACTGCAGGACTTGGCCGCACAATTTCTGCTGATCCCTCAGCAAAGTATTTAAGGCTTCTTGTGTAGGTGCAATCCTTTAAAAACAGGCCTTAAACATAATGCTTGTTTGGCGGGTGTTGTAAGACACTTAGAGAATTCTCCCGGTGACTTTGCCAACATCACTACCACCACCAAAGCCAGATTAATTGCCCGCTCGTCTCATTGTTGGTTGAATCTTCCTGTGCACAACATGGCTGCCACCCTTGAACACTCTACAACAGTCACTGGTTGAAATCTTGCCACCGTCTATGCCGGCGGGGTTTTCCTGTCCCACCGCAGTGAACGGAGATTTGGCTGACCAGCAAGTTCTCTGCAGTGGGAAGGTCACGCCCCTAATCTTTAGAATATTTCATCGTGCAATAAGCTTTTGAAGACACCCAGTGAAGCACTATATTAGTCTAAATCATTAGATTAGAGTAGAAAAGATTTACCAGGATGTTGCCTGGTATGGAGGGTCTGAGCTATGAGGAGAGATTGGGTAAATTGGGGTTGTTCTCCCTCGAAAGACGGAGAATGAGTGGTGACTTAATAGAAGTGTACAAAATTATGAAGAGCATAGATAGAGCAAACAGTGGGAAGCTTTTTCCCAGATCGGAGGTGACGAACACAAGGGGTCACAGGTTCAAGATGGGGGGTGGAGGGGGGGGTTGCTGAGGGGGGTTGAGGGCGAGGTTTAATTCAGATATCAGAAGGATGTATTTACACAAGGGCCTGGAATGCCCTGGTAAGCAGGGTGATGGAGGCGGACACGCTGGGATCATTTAAGACTTCTCTGGCTAGCCACATGAACAGACTGGGAATAGAGGAATACAAACAAATTGTCTAGTTGGACCAAAGAGCAGCCAAAGGGCCTGTTTCCTGTGCTGTACAGTTCTTTGTTCTTTGTTCTTCTTCATTCCCTTTTCTGACTCCCCATAGATTTATTTCCCCTGTCAATGTTATTGAAAAGAGACACTTTGCTGAAGCTTTTCACCTCAGACTCATCAGGACAAATGCAGGAATGCCAAATTTTCAAAAATCATGGCAATTTACATGACTGGAATAAAGGGATGCTGATTTATTGGCAAATCAACTCTTGGTTGAGGTGTTGCCATGGAGAAAGCAATGGGGCCCTGCTCGTCCATTATTGGGCCGGAGAGCAAGAAATGCATCTCTATACCCTGTGGCAGTAATCAGAATATAGGTACAAGGATATGTCGGGTGATACATAATCAATCCGCAATTGTGTGGAGTGGGTGGGCGAAAGTGGGCATCTTTGTGCTCGGTATTTGAGTGTTAATCATGAGCAACAGGGTCAGAGGATTGTGATTCACGAGGTCAAAGGAATAGGAAATATGTCTGACGGGGACCATATAATCCAACAACAGATGGAGAACCCATCATTCCGCTGAGAGAGGTAAGTTGCATTAGGCAAAGTGAAAAGAAGCATTTTGTCCCTCAACCCTCATAAAACCCTCCTGCCTTCCCTTCACTGCCATAAAATAACATGGCTTCTTAAAAAAAAACATTTTTTCACGCGAGAGCATCATTCGTGAGGTAACCCATGACGCCCCAAACTATCCGCCACACTAATGCTGAAACATAGCAGCGAGTGAACCACAACACAAAGTGGAGAAGCAGCACCTCATCTTCCATTTGGGCGCGCTACAGTCTTCTGAACTGAACATTGAGTTCAACAATTTCGGAGAATGAACTCTCTCTTCCACCTTCACCTTATTTCCATTCATTGTATTTCATTCTGTTTCTTCTTTTTATCTCAACTCTCCATTTTCATCATCTTCCTCACTTCCATTTCTTGACTTCTCTGTTCCTGTTCTCATTCGTGCCACTCAAATCCCCTCACTTCAGTTCAAATGCCTTAACCACTTGTACCCCTGCTCTGCCATTCACACTTTCTGATTACTTAATGGGCATATTTAGCACTTCTCCCAGCCTTCCTCATTCTCATTTACATTCCCTTTGCCCTATTGTGCTACTGTGTTCTACGGTAGCACAGTGGTTAGCACTGTGCATACCGTTCATAGAGAAGGAGAGGAGAGAGGGCAGAATGTACTGTTACAGTCATAGCTAGGGTGTAGAGAAAAATCAACTTAGTGCAAAGTAGGTCCATTCAAAAGTCTGATGGCAGCAGGGAAGAATTGATTGGAACCAAGACTTTGGTATTTTTTTCCTGATGGAAGAAAGTGGAAGAGAGAATGTCCACAGTACATGGGGTCTCAAACAGGCAATGGGAAGTATAGAGAAAAATCCACTTAATGAAAGAGTTAGAATGAAGTTTTGGAAGCGCAGAACTAGAGTGAAAGATAGAATTAGAAGGTATGCTGGTTGTAGCTTGCAAGAAGTCGCCTTGCTCCAATGCCATCTTGGAAAGCAAGTAAGTAACCTCAAGCTCCCAATGTGATCATGACAGACTTCATTTATTGTAACCATGTTGGCCCAAGACACACAGAACTCTCCTACTCTACTTTGAAATGGGATCCTTCACACCCACTCCAGGGAGTGCAGGCCAGGTCTTTGGTTTAATCATCTCATCCAAAAGACTGATCTTCAGGCAATGTAACGTTCTGAACTTTGACAGGGAGGCCTTCAGCCTGGGAGACCATGAGGCACCTTAACCAAGCCAGGCAACTGCTCAAAAGTGACGGATGATATGGTAGACTTGGGTCAGCACATTGGATGAATAATATTGAGGTACAGTTTCAGTCCAGTGAGGAACACTCTTCATTGCCGGCTGTCAGATCCAAAAATCACTGGGATGCGATGGCCTTGTGGTATTTTGCTGTTATACTCAGCTAATGTTATGAGGAGCCAGATTCGAATCCTTCCACGGCAGATGGTGGAATTTGAATTCAGTAAAAAATATTTGGAATTAAGAATCTACTGATGACCATGAAATCATTGTTGAAAAAACCCATCTGGTTCCCTGATGTCTTTTAGGGAAGGGAATCTGCCATCCTTACTTGATCCTTACGTGACTCCAGAGCCACAGCAATGTGGCTGTCAACTGTCCTTGGGCAATGAGGGGTGGATAATAAATGCTGATGTAGAGATGCCGGCGTTGAACTGGGATAAACACAGTAAGAGGTCTGACAACACCATTTTTAAATCCAACCGATTTATTTGATAGTAAACTTGCAAGCTTTCGGCTTTTGTAGCCTTCCTCAGGTGAATGAGGTGTTCTGGTCTGCAGTAGCAGACCAGAATGAGGTGTTCCAGACCAGAACACCTCATTCGCCTGACGAAGGCTACAAAAGCCGAAAGCTTGGAAGTTTACTATCAAATAAATTGGTTGGATTTAAAATTGGTGTTGTCAGTCCTCTTACTGTAATAAATGCTGGCCAGTCAGTGATGCCCATGTCCTAAGAACAAATAAAATATCAAATGATCTTTTTATTTCCCGTCTTTATCTAGTTGAGAGCCGATTTACCATCAGCTCTGCGTGGAAGAGAGAAAACCTTGTCACGGAGAGTGCTTTTTTAAAAATTAGAATCCTGCCACAAAGTGTTTCACTGTACCTGAGCCTGATTCTGTGTAGCAATTTCAGGAAAAGGTCTCCAACTTCAACATTGACATCACTCTGACCCTACAGAATAAAAACACAAAATTAAACTGCTCCATTTCTGCAATGAGTTCATAAAATCCAAATCTATGAACCAAATGAAACGTAGAACAATTCTGTTAGCTTAGTAAACCAGCAAATGACTAAATCCGTCAGAAAAAATCCCTCAAATCTCATGAACAGGAAGCTAAAGTCAGAGAGCTGGATAATACAGCCGATTTTATTCGACAAATCCTCTGACACACTCTTAACTTCCCACCTCATTGTTTATTCAGGGTAGAGTGCCTGAGACATTACCTCAGCAAACGGGATCATCTTACACACCTGTCAACTTCTTTGGTTTGATTTATTATTGTCACATGTATGAGTATACAGTGGAAAGTATTGTCCCTTGTGCATTGTACAGACAAAGCATACCATTCATCGAGAAGGAAAGGAGAAAGTGGAGAAGGAAGTGTTACAATGGTAGCTAGGATGTAGCAAAAAATCAACTTAGCATGGCAGCAGGGAGGAGGCTGTTCTTGAGTCGGTTGGTACGTGACCTCAGACTTTTGTACCTTTTTTCCAATGGAAAAAGGTGGAAGAGAGAATGTGCAATGTTCGTGGGGTCTTTAATTATGCTTCATTATTAACATCAATGCTCCAAAAATTCAAAATTTCCCTTATTGATTAACACAACACTAGTCAGAGAATCATTGAACTATCTGCCACAGAAGGAGACCATTAGGCCCATCATGTCTTTGCTGTACAGCCGAATACTTGCCTCTCGATCTGTGCTGCTGCAGGTCGTAGAATCATAGAGTCCCTACTGTGCAGAAGGAGGCCATTCAGCCCATCGAGCCTGCATCAACCACAATCCCACCTACTATTTATCCACACCTATTTAGAACAAAAATCAAAGAACAGTACAGCACAGGAATAGGCTCTTCAGCCCAACAAACCTGCACTGATCAGGATGTCCTCTCCAGATCAACCGCCTGTGTCCCTTTCTGCCCCACCTCTTCATGTCTCTATCCAGATAAGTCTTAAATGTTACTAACATATCTGCCTCAACCACCTCATTTGGCAGTGAATTCCATGATCTCACCACTTTCTGTGTAAAAATCTTCCCCTGCACATCTCTACTGAACCTTTCCTCCTTTATCATGAACTTGTCCCACCTTGTAATTGTCATTTCTGTCTTGGGTAAAAGCTTCCAACTGTTCACCTTATCCATACCCATCGTAATTTTATAAACTTTTATATGGTCGCCCTCAGCCTTTTTGTTTCCAGGGAGAACAATCCCAGTTTATTCAATCCCAGTATTAGCTATCCTCACAGCTAATACCATCCATCCTGGTAAATCTCCTATCCCCCTTGACACTAAGGGTCAGTTTAGCATGACCAATCAACCTAACCCACATGTCTTTCTGACTGTGGAAGGAAAACGGGAGTACGTGGAGAAAACCTACGCAGATATGGGGTAATATGCAAACTCCACACAGACAATTATCCAAGGATGGAATCGAACCTGGATCCCTGGTGCTGTGAGGCCCGCAATGCTCACCACTGTGCCACCATCTTACCCTCGGTTCTGCCACCCCTCTGTGTTCCTCTTCTGAGGCGGAGACTATTTTCCTGCCCTAAAACCCCCTCTGCTCATCAGACACTGCAAGGGGAGATCGACATATCTTCATTTACACTAGGTGTCAGCCACCTCTAAAGTTGGGAGTCAGGGACAGGAACTTACAGTGTTCCCATCGCTGGTTTCAGCCAGCAATGAGCAGATCGAAGTTGTGTCCCTCACAATGCCAACCTGGACAGCTTCCAGCAACTTTGGGCACAGAGCACGGCTGCCATATTTCTGTTGTTGCCATGGGAAATCTTGAATGGCCACCATATCTGTTGGAAGCCTGAAGAAAGGGTTTCCACATTCCAATGTTTTGACTTCAATAAACGGAATTACAACTCAAAAGTAATTAAATTTATAATTATCTGGAGCCATCAGGACACACCCCTAATGAAATCCACCCATTTTGGGTTTAAAGTGAGCCTCCAGCACTATGATTTAAATGGATCAAAGAGACAGCTGTGTCTGTCCTGGAATCTAAATCATCTGTTCTCACTTTCTTTGCCGACTCACATTATGCCAACTATTTCATGTTCTGTCTCACGTTCCCAGGCAACACGAGCTCCAATATGCAACCGTTTAGCAACATAATCAGGATTCTATGGCTGCTTTGGTGTCCTTGTGTATCAGTCGCTGAAAATAAGTGCACAGGTACAGCAGGCAGTAAAGAAGGCAAATGGTATGTTGGCTTTCATAACAAGAGGATTTGAGTATAGGGATAGGGATGTTTTGCTACAACTGTATAGGATGTTGGTGTAATAAGTCTTCGGAAGCAGAAGTCCCTTCACCAAAATCCCTTTATTTACAATTCCAACAGCAATACACACAGTCAACTAGTTAGCAGTCTACTTTCCGGAGTGCCAGAGGAACTGACACTCCCAGTTAAATGCAAGGAAAACTCCCTGATTAGCCATCAATTGACTTCTTAATCAGGCAGTTCGTATTCCAATAGGCCAATCTCAAAGGGCTGATTGAAGTCATTAACGTTGGTGAGGCCACATCTGGAATATTGTATGCAATTTGGACTCGCCAAATTTAAGAGCGTTCAAATGGTCAGCGGATAGGCATAAGGATAACATTGGAATAGTTTAGGTTAGACGGTCATAAAATTGGTTCATTGGTTGGTGCAACATTGAGGGCTGAAGGGCCTGTACTGCGCTGTAATGTTCTATGTTCTATGTTTTGGTGTCCTTGCTTGAGTAAACATGCCCTTTCTATAGAGAGAGTACAGAGAAGATTTACCAGGCTGATCCTGGGATGGCAGGTCTGTCGTATGAGGAGAGACTAAGTCAGTTATGATTATATTCACTGGAGTTCAGAAGAGTGAGAGGGGATCTCATAGGGACTTATGAAACTCTAACAGGGTTAGGCAAGTAAATTCAGAAAGAATGTTACCAATGGTGGGGAAATTCAGAACTTAGGAGTCATAGTTTGAGGATAAGGGGTAAACCTTTTCGAAGTGAGCTGAGGGGAAATTTCTTCACCCAGAGGGTGGGAAATATGTGGAGTTCACTCCCATAGAAAGTAGCTGAGAAGAAGCAATTAGATGTAGCTCTTGGGGCTAAGGGGATCAAGGGATATGGGGAGGAAGGGAGAGATCAGAACATTGAACTGTTACTGAGGGGATAGCATGGAAATAAGAAATAGAAAGAGACTGAGAAGAGATGTTTGCTGGTCATGGTGTAGGATTGTGAAGAGAAACTATTGCCCAGATCCCAGATGCTGTGTTGCTCTCCTTGAGCTGCCAGTAGCTCACTCTTTCAGATGCTGTTAGATGCCCTCTGTAGTAAAATACACCTGTGTGTTCAAGATGGACTGAATGGGGAATGGATTATGAAGAAACACTATGAAACATGAAGTTTTAAGTCTTAATTTTACAGCCTTGTTAGAGTTGCTTAAACCCTTATGCCGTGGATCAATTTCTTATGTCTGGCTCCAAATTATGAAACATTCGATTGACTTATTCACCACTGGCATCATCTACATCAGTCAAGACGGTTCTTTGTGAGAATAAAGATAACACTTTACAGCATGAGCATGACAACCAACTTCTTCCTGCTTTTTGAAAAAGTTCTACATGTTTTCAGTCCGACACACACATTTCAAAGAAAAACAAGGAATCTAGAAGATACCTTAATCACAAACTTCCTCTTGTTTCCTTCTTGTTCCTCTCTCGACCTGATGACTTGGACTGATGTAAAGTAGCAACACTCTGCACTTCAACTTTCTCGAGTTGTGATTCTTCATGTGTTTTATTTTATTCTTTCATGGGAATGTCGATGGCTTGGCCAACATTCATTGCCCATTAATTATTGCTCTTGGAGAACACAATAAGAAGTCTCACAACACCAGGTTAAAACCCAACAGTTTTATTTGGAAACACAAGCTTTCGAACGCTGCTCCATCATCAGGTGGATGGAGAAGTAGGTTTCACAAACATGGTGTATACAGATAAAAACGCAATTGCAAGGTCATGGTCACTATGCGAGTCTTTATGAGTAATGAAGTCTTTGCAAATACAGGCAGTGTGAAAGGGGAGAGGGAAATCGCAGGTTAAAGAGGTGTGAATTATTTCAAGCAAGGACAGTTAGTAGGTTTTTAAAAGCCCAGACCAAATGGTGGGAGTTACATGTAGTGTGAACCCAAGATCCTAGTTGAGACAGTCCTCAACTGTGCAGAGCAAGGCTATCAGCTACTGGAGAAGGTGGTGGTGAGCCACCTTCTTGAACAGTCAAAACCCATGTGGTGTAGGTACATCCATAGTGCTGTGAGGGGTTAGTTCCAGGATTTTTAGCCAGTGACATTGAAGGAAAGGCCAATATATTCCAAGGTCAAGATGACAAGTGCCTTGAAGGAGAACCTGCAGTGATGGTGGTGTTCCAATCTGTCAGCTACCTGGCTTCTCTAAGTGTTAGAAATTGTGGGTTTGAAAGCTGCTATTGATGGAACCTTAGTGAGTTGCTGCAATGCACATTGCACACACTGCTCCCAGTGTGTGTTTATCTATTTATTAGTGTCACAAGTAGCCTTATATTAACGCTGCAATAATGTTACTGTGAAAATCCCCTAATCACCACACTCTGGTGCCTGTTCAGGTACACTGAGGGAGAATTTAGTATGGCCCATGCATCTAACCAGCATGTCTTTTGGATTGTGGGAGGAAACTGGAGTACCTGAAGGAAACCCATGCAGACACAGAGAGAACATGCAAACTCCACATAAATGGTGAGTGAGCCAGGCTGGAAATCTATTCCAGATCCCTGGTGCTGTGAGGCAGCAGTGCTAACCATCGTGCCACCACACTGCCCATGTCTGTCAGGGAGGGAGTGAACGTTTAAATTGGTGGATTGTGTGAGCTTGGAGCAAGCTTTCTTTTGATGTGGAGAACATCACCACTCAATGCATGCACTTATACCCTGAAGCATGAGCTACCAGCCAGAAACCAACACTGTCAACAATGACTGAATTCATTGCCTGCCTTGTTGCCAATCGTCTTGCCTGGGCTTGTGGTGTCACTGGAAATTGTTGACTTTATGTCAGGCTGTAATCATTCTTACAACCTTTCTAAACTCTACAGGACAGAGTTACAACTCCAACTCCCTCCAAACAACTAATGTGGGAAATGGGGGGAAATGGAATTAAATTACTGATTGGAGTTGATTCCAAGACTTGTCTTTTCCACGCCCAATACTCAGTAGAGTGATGCTGAGGTTACTTTGATGGGATATCTGATTAATTTTCTCCTCTTGAATCTGGTCAGTTACCACCCGAAGCTACAAAATACAGACCCCAGTTTCCTATCCATTGACCGTGTCTACACTTCCTGTTGCCTCGGAAAAGCAGCCAGCATAACTAAGGGCCCCATGCACCCCAGACATTCTCTCTTCCACCTTCTTCCCTCGGGAAAAAGATAAAAAGTCTGAGGTCACGTACCAACCGACTCAAGAACAGTTTCTTCTCTGCTGCTCTCAGACTTTTGAATGGACTTACCTTGCAATGAGTTGATCTTTCTCGACACCCAAGCTACGACTGTAACAGTGCATTGTGCACTCTCTCCTTTCTTTCTCTATGAATGGTATGCTTTATCTGTGTAGCATGCAAGTAACAATATTTTTCACTGTGTGCTAATACATGTGACAATAATAAATCAAATCAAATCAAAATCAGAGATGCAACCTTGGCCCCTTGGATCTGTAAACCAGTTATTTAAATGTATTCCTCAGAATCGTAGAACAGAGCAGCACAGGAAGAGGTCACTGAGCCCATCCTGTTAGTGCCAATGCTCTGAGCGAGCTATTCAATTAGTCCCACTCTTCTGCTCTTTCCCCTTGACAGAACATAAATGAGAAATAAATGCTGATATTGATCTGATTATAGTGAAACATTTCACATTGACGAGGCGTGATTACTGCTAAAGTCTGATCTCTTGTGAGTTTGATCTGCATTACTTTTGACGCTTGTTAAATTCCAATCTGTGCATTAACTCAGAGAAGATGGCAATTCATTTTAAAGAGAGGTAAAGATCTACAAGGGTTAGGTTTTCCACTTCCAGTGTTTTAAAAAGAAAACAGATGAGGTCTGATTGGTAAAGCATACAATGATAGAACATAGAAGGAGGCCATTCAGCCCCTCATGTCAGTGCAAGCTCATTGAAAGAGCTATCCAATTAGTTCCGTTACTTTCACCTTTGGGCAAGTTTTTTTTTAACACAGAGGGTGGTAAGTGCCTGGAATGCGCTGCTGGAGAAGGTGGTAGAAGCAAATATAATAGCAATGCTTAAGAGGCATCTTGACAGATACATGAATAAGCAGAGATATAAAAGGATACGGACCACGTAGACGCAAAAGCTTAGAAAGTGCTGTGATAAGTATGTGCTGGCCTTGGAAAGGGTCCAGAGGAGGTTCACAACAGTGATCCCTGGAATGAACAGCTTGTCGTATGAGGAACAGTTGAGGGCTCTGGGTCTATACTCATTAAGAGTTTAGAAGGATACAAAGGGATCTCATTGAAACTTACAGGAGACTGCAAGGCCTGGATAGAGTGGACCTGGACAGGATGTTTCCACTAGTAGGAAAAACTAGAAGCGGAAGGCACAACCTCAGACTAAAGGGAATAGCAGAAGGCTGTGGAGACCAGGTCATTAAATGTCTTTGAGACAGAGATAGATAGGTTGCTGACTGATAAGGGGATCAAGGGTTATTGGGAAAAGGCAGGAGAATGGGGATAAGAGAAATATCCATTAAGATTGAATGGTGGAGTAGACTCAATGGGCCGAGTGGCCTAATTCTGCTCCTATATCTTATGGTCTGATGTGTTAGTGCAGGCTTGGTGGGCTGAAGGGCCTATTCCTGTGCTGTTCTATTCTTTGTTCTTTGTCCTCTTCGATCTTTCTCCATAATCCTCCACGTTTATCCTGATTAGAAATCCAATGTTTATTTAAAACTATCATTGTATCAGCTAACATAAACATTCCAACAGCACATTCCAAAATATAATGGGTCAGGATCTCCAGCCTCACCCAATGACTGGTATTTTCCAGCCCGGCTGTGGTCTTTTGGCTGAGCACCAAATTCTCCATTCTCATTGGCAGGGCATGGGGTGTGAATGGCTGGAGAATTCTGACCAGCAACTCGCCGAGTAAATACATTTTATCTGCATCCCCCTCCCCTCCCAATAGCTGGTCATGTTTCCAGTGGGGACATCCATAAAATGGGGAGGGCCAGATGCCCACCCAGATACCTTCACACCCATCCGTGAGCTTACCCCCATAATATGGAGTGGAGGACAGGGATGGGGTCACCAAAATTGGCACAGTGATTAGCACTGCTGCCTCACAGTGCTAGAGATCTGGGTGCCTTAGGTGACCATGTAGAGTTTGCACATTCTCCCCATGCCTGCGTGGATTTCCTCTGGTTTCCTCCCACAGATCAAAGATGTGCGGTTTAGGTGGATTGACCATGCTAAGTTATCCCTATACCGTCAAAGGCAGTAGCAGCGTAAAGGAGTGGGATTATGGGGATAGACCTTGAGTGGGATTGTGGTCGTTGCAGATTCGATGGGCCAAATGGCCTCTTCTGTACTGTAGGGATTCTAAGACTCTATGATTCTCTGAACCTGGCTGCCACATTTAAAGAAGTTATCACAGATCAGTTGAGTTTATTACCAAATCTCTAGGCCCAGAGAATATGCTGCCCATGCCATTGAAAATCTGGTATGATTGGGGGAAGTGTGCAGCCCAATTTTTCAAATAAATCCTTCAAAGGGCAGGAAGAAAGGTTGGGGTTCCATCATTGAGGGTTTCCCTTTGCAAATGGAGGGATTTTCACTCACCTTTCTTCCTAACCCTGCTCCTCGCCTCTGCCCTCCTGACCTGCCAAGAAACTTCCTTGCCAAGACTCCAGACTGAATAACTCTGAGGTCTTTGCCTTCACCTTTGGTCTTCTTGCAGTCCCGGCAGTGACCACTGATGGGTTCTTGCCACTGTTATGGTAGGTGGAGCTGCTGGCCAACTCCTCACCAGTGAAGTGTGGGATTCCCACTTGGTCCATGTTAACATTGTCTACCTTGTGTTACAACTGTGGGGTGGGCTGCAGTAGCTCCAGACCAACTTTGCTTCCAGGGGCCAGCGGGCCATCTGCACCCACATCTTATTCATGGAATCCCTATAGTGCAGGAGGAGGCCATTCAGGCCTTTCCTTAATACCACGCCTTTACTTTTCTAACCACCATAAACTACTCATCTTTCAGACATGATGGCGTTGGACTGAGGTGGTCACAGTAAGAGATCTCACGACACCAATGGGTTTATTTGGAATCACAGGCCTTCTGACACTACTCCTTCGTCTCACCATCTCACCCTCTTATCCTTATAATCCCACAAATTTGCAATGACTAATCCATCTAACCAACACATCTTGGGACACTAAGGGACAAATTAGCACCCTAACCAACACATGAGACGCAGGAGCAGAATTAGTCCATCTGACATCAATCAAGGCTGATATTTTTCCTCATCCTCATTCTCCTGTTTTCTCCCCATAACCTCTGATCCACTTGTTAATCAAGAACCTCTATTGGTTCTGTGAGAGGAACAAAGAACAAAGAACAACACAGCACAGGAAACAGGCCCTTCGGCCCAATGAGCCCACGCCGCCAACCCCCACAAACAAAGGGAGAATGGGCAAACTCCATCCAGGCAGTCACACGAGGCCGGAATTGAACCCTGGACCCCGATGCTGTGAGGCAGCCATGCTAACCACGGTACGGATCTGATGAATGCATTGGGTCCACATGCTGACTACAGTGTGGGCCTGCCCCCCCCAGCCCTTTTCACTGCACTGCTAAGTGCCCAGAGACATCTCCCTGTATGATCTGACTGTCTGTGCTGATGTGTGCTATTGCAGACCAGAACACTGCACTTGCCTGAGGAAGGCACAAGAGTGTTGAAAGCTCGCTTTTTTACTATCAAATAAATCGGTTGGATTAATAATTGGTGTTGCTAAATTCTTACTGAGTTCTTACCACCCCAATCCAACGCCGGCATCTTTACATCATGATATGAGTGCATGACATTATTGAAATACATTAGAGAAAGCTAAGTGATTTTAATTACCTTGAATTGAAGCGGAAAGTGGATAGATTATTGAGAAGGAGAGTAAAGTTGGAACGGATTGCGAACAGGGGAAGAAGGCTAAGCCCAGATTTTCCTTGCGGTCAAGCTAATGGGAACTAGCAAAAAAAATTTGCATAGGAAATATCCTTACAGTGTAATTATCCATGGATCTGAGATTCCACTCAGCATGACGTCTGGCAATAATCATAACCACCAGAATCATTAAGAACCAATTAAACTAATAATTAAGAAACTTGGATGACAGGAAAAAGGATGGTAAGATGCAAAATTCAGTCATAAATATCAGCATTAAGCACTTGGCAGCATTTAGTCTGACTCGAAGCATGACTTAAGCCTCCCAAAACTCTTTGTTACACTAAGCTGCTCAGCAGAAGTCAAGCACAGTGAATAAATAGCAGTGGCTACCTTCCATCAAGTCTTACATCCACAGACCTCTGATTCGAGAGTGAGCTGTGAAATGGGCAGGGTGGGCAATCCCTCCCAATTGTGGCTGATCTATCCTCCAGGACTTCATTTGCATGTTGGATATTTGAGGGGCGGCACGGTGGCACAGTGGTTAGCACTGCTGCCTCACAGTGCCAGGGACCCGGGTTCGATTCCCGGCTTGGGTAACTGTCTGTGTGGAATTTGCAAGTCCTCCCTGTGTCTGCATGGGTTTCCTCTGGACGTTCTAGTTTCCTCCCGCATTCTGAACGATGTGCTGGTTAGGATACATTGGCCTGAATAGGTGCTGGACTGTGGTAACGAGAGGAATTTCACAGTAACCTCACAGCAGTGTTAATATAAGATTTACTTATGACTAATAAATTAACTTTACTGACTCTGCCCAAATGTAACTTGAAACTTATTACGCGTGACTCAGGAGCAACAGCAAAATTGTGGACTTTCAACTGCCCTTGGGCTACTGGGAATGGGCAATAAATGCCCATGTCCCACAAATGGATAAATGAATTAAAAATTCTAAACTCTGTGTGGTGACCATAGCGATGGACATTTAGGAGACCCACTCACTGGATTGATTTGATTTATTATTGTCACATGTATTAGCGTACAGTGAAAAATATTGTTTCTTGCATGCTATACAAAACATACCGTTCATAGAGAAGAAAGTAGAGGGTAGAGATTGTAGTATTATAGCCATAGCTTGAGTGTAGAGAAAGATCAACTTAGTGCAAGGTGGGTCCATTCGAAAGTCTGGCAGCAGCAGAGAAGAAGCTGTACTTGAGTGGATTGGTACGTGACCTCAGACTGTTGTATCTTTTTCCTGATGGAAGAGAGAGTGTCTGGGATGCACGTGGTGCTTAATTATGCTGGTTGCTTTTCCGCTTCTGCGGAAAGTGCAGACAGAGTCAATGGATGGGAGGCTTGTTTGAGTGATAGACCGGTCGATATTCACAACCTTAGTTGCTTGCAAACTTCGGCAGCTCAAAAGCTTGTTCCCAGGCACATTGTAGCAGAATTGCAAATGGAGGAAGACATGGAGGCTTTGGAGAGAGTGCAGATGAGGTTGTCTAGTGTGGAAGGTCTTAGCTGTGAGGAGAGATTGGGTAAACTGGGGTTGCCCTCCCTGGAAAGATGGAGAATGAGAGGAGATCTAATAGAAGTGTACAAAATTATGAAGGGCACAAAATTATGAAGGGCATAGATAGGGTGAACAGTGGGAAACTTTTTCTCAAGTCAGAGGTGACAATCATGAGGGGTCACAGGCTCAATGTGAAAGAGGTAAGGTATAACTCTGATATCAGAGGGACGTTTTTTACACAGAGGGTGGTGGGGACCTGGAATGCACTGCCAAGTTGGGTGGTGAAGGTGGACACATTGGGATTGTCTAAGACTTACCTGGATAGTCACATGAACAGACTGGGAATGGAGGGATACAATCGAATGGTTTAGTTGGGCCAATGAGCGGTGCAGGCTTGGAGGGCCGAAGGGCCTGTTTCCTGTGCTGTACTGTTCTTTGTTCTTTGTATTGGGATACAACAGAGCAAATTCAGTAAGGAGAAGAAAACATTCCTCGTGGTCCAGTGCTTCAGATTAATGGGCTAACATTCCGAATTTGAAATAACTGGACAGAAATTCTACAGCAACTTTCCCATGATTTTCCAATAAACCCTCTTTCTGGACACAGCTTCCCGCAGGGCTGTGATTACTGAAAACCAAGGAGCCAATGCTTATTTGTACAGCTGGGTGGAAAGTTCAGTGACTGACAGAGAGACTTATATTTATAAAGTACAGCATTTCACAAAGCTTGCTGGTTGGAGGGCCGCTTTTCAAATGCATTGATAATCATGGACTCCTTATCAAGATTATTATAGCTGCTACTACTGTGAGCTTTAAAGCTCTGCGGAGAAAATATACTTCGGTAATGCTTTAGTGGAAAAAGGTATTTATTTCCAGATATCAGTGAAATTGGGTGGTTTTTTTTGCAGACTTCATATCCATGACAGGAACCAGGACAGAGCAAAAGCCAACAGACAGCAGGACACATGGAAAGCTCGAAGGGAGGAGCTAGGAGGATTGTGAATGCAAATCACTGTGAAAGTGGATACATGTAGAGAACACAATAGAAATAGCAGGAACACAGGGACAGATGGGATAATGGGGAGAGAGCAGGTGCACAGGGAGAGAACAGGTGCATGGGGAGAGATTAGGAGAATGGGGAGAGAACAGGAGAACGAGGAAAGAGCAGGAGAATGAGGAGAGAGTCGAAGAATGGGAAGAGAACAGGAGAATGGGGAGACAACAGGAGTAGAGGGAGAAAGCAGAAGAATGAGGAAAGAACAGGAGCATGGAAATGAGGCATGAACACGGAGAGAGGGCAGGAGCATGGGGAGAGAGCAGGAGCATGGGAGAGAGCAGAAGCATGTAGAGGCAGCAGGAGAATGAGAGAGAACAGATTGGAAGAGAACAGGAGCACAGGGAAAGAACAGGAGCATGGGGAGAGAACAGGAAGATGGGGAGAGAGCAGGAGGATGTGGAGAGAAAATGGGAGAATGAGTGAGAACAGGAACATGGGAGAGAACGGAACATGGGGAGAGAGTGGGAGTGCTGGGAGAGAGCAGGAAATGGGGAGAGAATAGGAGGATGTGAAGAGAAAACAGAAAAATGGAATGAAAACAGGAACATGGGGAGGGAACAGGAGCACTGGGAGAGAGCAGGAGCCCAGGAAGAGAGCAAAAGCATAGGGAGACAGAAGGCAGATTGGGAGAGAGAGCAGGTGCACAGGGAGAGAGTTGGGGGATGGGGAGAGAGCAGGAAGATGAGGAAAGAAAGCAGGAGCACAGGGAGAGAGCAGGAGAACGGGGAGAAAACAGGAGAACAGGAAGATGGAGTGAGATCAGGAACACAGGGAAAAAAACAGGAGCACTGGGAGAGAGCAGGAACATGGGGAGGGAGTCATAGCACAGGGTGAACAAAGCATGGGGAGAACATTTGATGAGAAGAGAGAAGTTGGCATCTCTCGGGAAGCAGATCTCACTTCCAACGGCCATTCACTCAGATACTCTCTATCACAGTAGATCGGACAATCAGCCCCATCTTCTAATATCGGACAGCTCTGTTCACTGTATAAACCATGAAGCTGTCAATAAAATGGGTGTCAAAAGAATTGGATTATAATTGAATGGAAACAAAGAGTTTGATGATTTAAAGTTTAAAGTTTATTTATTAGCATCATAAGTAGACTTATATTAACACTGCAATGAAGTTACTGTGAAATCTTTCAGTCTCCACACTCCAGTGCCTGTTCAGGTACACTGAGGGAGAATTTAGCACGGCCAATGCACCTAACTAGCACATCTTTCAGACTGTGGGAGGAAACCGGAGCACTGGAAGAAAACCGCGCAGACATGGGGAGAATGTTCAGACTTTGCCTGGACAGTGACTCAAGCCGTGAATCAAATCTGAGTCCCTGGCGCTGTGAGGCAGCAATACTAACCACTGTGCCATCACGCCGGGGTGAAGGAAAAGTGAGCGTGCAGAACATAGCGTTACAGCTGGTGTAGAGAGTTATTGGAGTTATTCCAAAGTCTCTTAGCTTTCTGTGAAGCTCAGTGACTTGAGATAAATGCTGTGTTGAAACAATGGGGCTGAGTGAATACTGTGGAGATGGGAATTCTCCCACCCTCTTGTGAAAGTGACTGTCTACTAACAACCAGCGGATTTGAAAGGGATTCCCTCACATCTGTGGTTTCCTAAACAGTGAAAGGAGAATGAATGCATATTGCAAAATGGAGTGTTTTTGTTTTAATTTATTTGTGGGACATGGGCATCACTGGCTGGCCAGCATTTATTGCCCATCCCTGGAGGGCAGTTGAGAGTCAACCACATGTAGGTCAGACCAGGTAAGGAAAGCAGATTTCCTTCCTTAAAGGCCATCAGTGACCCGGATGGGTTTTTCCAACAATTGTTTCATGGTCATCAATAGATTCTTTAATTCCAGATTTTATTTTAGTCGAATTCAAATTCCACTATCTGCCGTGGCAGGATTCAAACCCGGGTCCCCAGTACATTAGCTGAGTGTCTGGATTAATGTTCTAGCGATAATTCCGCCATCACGTCCCCACTTCAACACTCTCAGCCCCTTTCGCAGTTCACTACCTCTGTTTTTTTAACACAGCCCTCTTCCCATCCAGCAATACACCAACTGATCGCCATCGAAGATTGTCTTCCAGATAATGAAAAATTAATTTTGGATTAATATTGTTGTACAATCCTCAAGGTAGATCTTTCTTGTTTATACAAGAGCTGAAGTAATTTCTGGAACACTTGTTGGTTTGAAGGCTATTTTTGGTAGCATTCATTCTTTCAACAACTACAATTATATACATTTATATAGCACTATGTACATTATATAGATCCAGAGGCCCTTCACAGGAAGATTACCAACTAATGTTTGATGTTGGACCACATATGGTTAAAGGATCGATGTCCAAAAGGATGTCCCAAAGGAAGGTAGAGAGGCAGGGAGGTTTGAGGAGGAAATTCAAGAGCTCAAGGCTTCAGCAGCTGAAGTCATGGCCACCTGCAGTGGTTTAATTCAAAGTTGGGATGCACAAGGGACTGGAGTTCGAGAGATCTCAGAGGTTTCTGGAAATTTAGTAACGTAGAAAATAAGGAGCAGGGGATGGCCATTCAGCCCTTTGTACTATTCATTAGGATCATGGCTAATCATGCAACTCAATAGCCCAGTCTTGCCTTCCCTCCATATCCTTTGTCTCCTTTGCCTCCAGTGTTATATTCAACTTCTTCTTGAAAACATTCAACGTTTTGCCTTTCACTATTTTCTGTGATGGTGAAGAATTCCATAGACTGGGTGAAGAAATTTCCCCTCAATTTTGTCCGAAATGGTTTAGCCGGTGTCCTCAGACTATGACCCCCTGGTTCTGGGTACGCCCCACCATCAGTTACACCCTTTTTGCATCTACCCAATCGAGTGCAGTTAGAATGTTATAGGTTTCTATGAGATTCCCCTTTCTAAACTCCAGCAAATACAATGCTCACCGACTCAATCTCCCCTCATCAGTCTGTCCCAGCAGTCAGTCTGGTTGAGCTGAATGAGACTATGGAGTTGGGAGGGATGAGGCCTTGCAACTATTCTGAAAGCAGGAATGAAAATTATTAAAAGTGTGGATGCTGAACTGAGAGGCAATGTAGGTCAATGAGCACAGGGTGAATAGGACTCGGTGTGAGTTAGGACATGAATCATAGAGTCCAATTTTACCAACAATGAGAGGCTGAGTAGACTGAGCATTTTTTCTCTGGAGTGTAGGAAACAGAAGAGTGAGTTTATAGACAGGTATAGGCAAGATAGATAGTCAATATCTTTTCCCAAAGTTAGGGGAGTGTAAAACTAGAGGGCATATGTTGAAGGTGAGAGGGGAGAGAGATATAAAGAGTCCAGAGGGGCAATTTCTTTCACACAGAGGGAGGTGAGTGTCTGGAACAAGCTGCCAGAGGTATTAGTAGAGGCAGGTACAATTTAATCTTTTATAAAAGCTTTTAGATTGTTACATGGACACAATGAGTATAGAAGGATACGGGCCAAATGAGGGCAATTGGAATTAGCTTAGGGGTTTTTCAAAAATAAAGTGGCATAGACAAGTTGGGCCGAATGCTGTAAACCTTTAACAATTTGCGCCTGTTTTCGGGCACAAAATCGTGATAAAATCAAGTGAGTATTTATCATGATCAGCACTTGAGTCCGAGAAGATCGTGACTTTACCGAGACCCCATTTGCGTGTATTTAAATTGAATTAATGAACTGGCCGCCCAACTCTATCAGCGTTTCCCCCTTTACCACAGCATTCGCCGATCCAGCACCGTACCGTTACGGACCTGCTGAATAAAAGTGCTCCTGCCTCTGAAGAGGGTCTTCATTATTTCCGACTGAGTCAGATCAGTGTGGGGGTGGGGGTGGAGGTGGGTCAGATCATTCTCTGGTCGGGGAGGGGGAAGAGGGGAGTTAGGTCAGATCACTGTCTGGTTGAAGGTGGGGTGGGGAGAAGGAGGGAGGCAGGTCAGATGGATCTCTGGTGGAGAGGCAGTTGGATTTCAGGTGGGGGGGGACAGACGGATCTCTGGTGGGGGGGGCAAGGGGGTCTGCTGCCACTTTGTGGGTGATCAGCTAGGGGGGAGGGACAGGGGTGGCGATCGGCCTGGGTAGGGGGCTGGATAAGGGGAGCAGTGATGTGTGTTTGCCCCCTTATCCTCCCCCTTTACCACCCATACACATCACTGCCCCCCCCTCATCCACCCTCCACTACCCAGATCAATCACCATCCCTGCCTCCCTTCCCCCCCACCAATCACTGCAGAGTGGCAGCAGACTTCCCTGCCACCCCCCCAACCAGAGATCCATCTTCTCCCCTCCAGCTCCACCAGAGATCCGTCAGCACCCTCTCTGAGATACATTTTACCTGCCTCCCTCCTCACCATCCCATCCTCCCCTCCCCCCTGCCCCCGAGGTACACACTCATTCCCGCTTTTTGCTCCTGAGCTGCTTTCTGTAGCTTGGGAGCGATCTGACATGGGCGCACTTTTTCTAATTTTTTTCGTAGTGTGCATGCACGGTTCAGAGCTCCGATGGTTCCAGCAGCGCTAAGCCCCACCCACAGCGTGAATGGGACTGGAGATGGCCGAGAGCGTACGTGGATTCCTGAAAGGAGATTTCTGAATCGGACCTGCACTATGCCCAGAATCGGCACTTAGAATCAAAATGGTGAAATCTGGCCCATAGAGTCATCAAATTTTGTAGCACGGAAAGAGGCTCTTTGGCCCATCATGGCTGTGCTGGCCATCTGTCGATTCTAACCCCATTTTCCTAGCACTTGCTCTGTATGCTCTGATGTTTCAAGTGCTCTTCTAAACACTTCTTCAATGTTGCTCGAGAGTTCCCACCTCTATTGCCCCTCCAAGCTTCTCACCATCCTTTGGTTGAGAAGCTTTTTCCTCAGCTCCCCTCCAAATCCCCTGACCCTTAATTTAAATCTATGCCCCCTTGTTATTGACCTGACCCTCTGCTAATTTGCTATCTATGGCCCTCAACATTTTCTACACTCCCTCCTCAGCCTTCTCTGCTCCAAGGAAAACAGCCACACCGTACCCAGCCTGTCTACATCACTCGGGCAGCATCCTGATGTCTCTCCTCTGCTCCCTCCGTAATGCAGTCTCATCTCCCTCTAAATTCCAGCACAATGTGAGCTGACATCATTCTTGTGGCATATGAGATATTAATATAATCCTTATCGACCCTTTGCAGCACATCAATGGCCGGTTGGAAACTGGGTGAACTGCCAAGTTCACGCGGCAGCGCCACGTGTCAAGTTGCCGTGCCAAGATGCCAGAGGGAGCTTCTCTGGGAGTGCGGTCTCCCACTTGACATCAGCAGACAGGCAATTAAGGTCGTTAAGGAGACAACCAGGCAGCGAAATTTGACCTGAATAACACAATGTGTCAGCACTCAGCCAAGCAGACAGTGGGAAATCCTTGACTGAAGTGCAGAATATTTACAATTTGCACATCTACCAGCTGCCATTCTCAAACCCGAACTGCAGCATTGAGACTGTTGATGGAGAGGGGCAAGTCATTCGTCATAGCATCCCATGGAGGCCATTTGCCCCATCGAGTCTGCACCAAACACAATCCCATCCAGGCCCTACCCCCCTCACCCATACAATTACCCTGCAAACCCCCTGACACAAAGAGGCAATTTAGCATATCCAATCCACCTAACCAGCAAATCTTTGGAGTGTGGGAGGACACCAGAGCACCCAGAGAAAACCCATGCAGACATGGGGGGAACGTACAAACCCTGCACAGACAGTGACTGAAGGCTGGAATTGAACTCTGGGGCTGTGAGGCAGCAGTGCTAACCACTAGTGTCACCGTGCCACCCCAGAAAGGTGCAAGGGAAGCTAAGCGTACCCGTGCCTGACATTGTCTCTCAATGCGGGGCACTTACTCAGAGGAGGGCAGGAGCAGTGGGGTGGACAGGGGTGGAAAGGTGGGGAGGAGGAAGAACATTGGAACTAGCAATAAAGGCAGGCCCCTTGTGTCCAGGAGCCTGGAGAGGCCCGAAGGTGGTACCAGCAGATGGAAAGGGTTTCCTGTCGAAACAGCAGCAGCATTGGCAGGACTTCACTAATGGAGTGCAGAGCCCTGAAGAATAACCCAGAGTCACGGGGTTGGGGTGAGCATGCAACACCAGCAACTGCCCAGCTGACAGTGCCAGCTTGAAACCCTCTTCAAGGGTCAGCGAGAGACTCGTGGGCCGAAGGGCCTGTTTGTGCTGTATTGTTCTATCTGGGATCTACCAACCAGCTACCAACAGTTGGGGATCTCAGGGGATGGTTACCATTCTCTGACTGTTCTGTTTTTGTCATCTTTGCAGCCATCAGGATCTACCTCAAAAGCAGGGTTCCCTCCAGCACAGTTCATGATTGAAGGCAGGCATGTGGCCTCAAAGCCTCACTGTCTCTGACCACAGCATTCTTCAACAGAAAGAGTTTCCATTCTGTAAGTGTGAGAGCCTTTTTCCTAGGATGGTGATGGCTAGCACGAGGGGACATAGCTTTAAATTGAGGGGTGATAGATACAGGGCAGATGTCAGAGGTAAGTTCTTTACTGAGAGAGTAGTAAAGGCATGGAATGCCCTGACAGCAACAGTAGTGGACTCGCCAACATTAAGGGTGTTCAAATGGTCATTGGATAAACATATGGATGATATTGGAATAGTGTAGGTTAGATGGGCTTTAGATTAGTTTAGATTAGATTGATTTGGCAATCAAGTCGATAAGGTTGTTAAGAAGGCATATGGAGTCTTAGCTTTTATTGGTAGGGGGATTGAATTTCGGAGCCGCAACGTCATGTTGCAACTGTACAAAACTCTAGTGCGGCCGCACTTGGAGTATTGTGTGCAGTTCTGGTCCCCGCATTATAAGAAAGATGTGGAGGCATTGGAGAGGGTACAGAGGAGGTTTACCAGGATGTTGCCTGGTATGGAGGGCAGGTCTTATGAAGAGAGGCTGAGGGATTTGAGGTTGTTTTCGTTAGAAAGAAGGCGGCTAAGAGGAGACCTTATTGAAACATATAAGATGATTAGAGGTTTAGATAGGGTGGACAGTGATAGCCTTTTTCCTAGGATGGAGAAAGCTAGCACGAGGGGACATAGCTTTAAATTAAGGGGTGGTAGTTATAGGACGGATGTCAGAGGTAGGTTCTTTACCCAGAGGGTGGTAAGGGTATGGAATGCCCTGCCTGCTGCAGTTGTAGATGCACCAAGTTTGGTGGCGTTTAGGAGGTTAGTAGATAAGTTTATGGACGAAAAGGGAATGGTTTAGGTTAGAGGGTCATTGCTTTTTCTTAATTGGTCGGCGCAACATCGAAGGCCGAAGGGCCTGTTCTGCGCTGTAATGTTCTATGTTCTATTTTCTTTAATCATTCAGCTCATTTACAATGAGAGTTAATGCTTCTGTCAGGCTTGAATGAAATTTCACCTTCCTCACATGTCATGTGCTCACTTTTCCTATAAGTTGAGAAAACTAACGTCAACTACCCTCAACCTTCCTATTTTCCAATCCTGATCTATTATCTGAAGCATGGCATGGTGGCACAGTGGTTAGAACTGCTGCCTCACAGACCTAGTGATCAGGGTTCGATTTTCAGCTTAGGTCACTATCTATGCAGAGTCTGCATGTTCTCCTCGTGTCTGCGTGGGTTTCCTCCAGGAAATCTTGTTTGCTCCCACAATCCAAAGATATGTGAGTTAGGTTGCTGGTCATGTTAAATTGGTTATGCTAAATTGCTCCTTCGTGTCCCAGGATATGTAGGTTAGAGGAATTAGCAGAGTAAATATATGGGATTATGGGGATAAAGCTGGGTGGGATTTTTGTCACTGTAAACTCAATGGGCCGAAAGACCTCCTTCTGCTCTGTAGGGATTCTCCTGTCAGTACATTTTCCCATCTCTTACATTACCATCATGCCAACCTCACCTCATTACTTGCCTAGAATGGGGGGAGAGGGGACATGCAATGGGTATTGATTCCCCTCAATGTATCCCTAGCTGAGGTTCTAATGCTCAAAGTACATCATCCCCTGTGAGATTTTCAGAGCTGACACTTTGGTTCTGTTCACCAGGATACATAAGGCCGTTGAAGTTCTTGCTACACTGGAGCCTGGTTCTGCTCAGCACACAGTAGCTGCTGACCCCTTTGGGAACCTCCAGCCACGTCTGACTGTTATAGAACATAGAACATTACAGCGCAGTACAGGCCCTTTGGCCCACGATGTTGCGCCGGCCAGTGGACCCTCTAACCTAAACTATTCCAATATCATCCATGGCTGTTGGCCTGACAGGCTTCCTGCCACTGTCTAGAAGTCTGGCTCGTACCATATCAGTGACCACCTGTAAAGAGGTGTTGGAGGAGCTCGAGGCTGCCCTGCTTTGGCTGACCACCTTGTCCCTGATGTGGAGTTGCCAGCCCTATTTTTTTGTCATGTCCCAATTAATGTCATGTAAATTACATTGTCAAGGTTTGCTAATGATAATTGTATTGTGAAGATCATAAGACCTTAATATGTAAGAGCAGAATTAGTCCATTCAGCCTACTGGGTCTGTTCCAACATTTAGTCATGGCTGATGGAATTCAGTTGAGAAACCTCCCGCCTTCTGCCCATAACCTTTGATCCCCTTACTAATCAGGAACCTATCTATCTTTGCCTTAAATACACTCAATCACTGCCCTCCACAGGCCTTCATGTCAATGAATTCCACCTTCACCACCCACTGGATGAAGAAACTTCTCCTCACCTCAGTTCTAAAGGTCGTTCCTTTACTTTGAGGCTGTGCTCCCACGAATAGAAACATCATCCCCATGTCCACTCTATCCAATATTCTGTATGTTTCAATAAGATAAAAACAAAGAGAAATAGTTAATGGTTGTGAATTGTCTTTGAGCACATGTAAATAGCTATGATGTAGAGATGCCAGCATTGCACTGAGATGGGCACAGTAAAAAGTCTCACAACACCAGGTTAATGTTCAGCAGGTCGATTTGATAGATAATAGTTCTATTCTAATCATTATCTCGCAATTGTGCTCCTGTCTACATATGCAGTATTTGTGGAACGTATCTCTCCACTCATCTGATGAAGGAGCTTGTGATTCCAAGTAAACCTGTTGGGCTTTAACCTGGTGTTGTGAGACTTCTTACATATAACTAGGCAATGGTTGGGACACCGGGCTGAGTGGGAGAAGAGCTGTAAGGTTAAACAAGCCAATAAACCTTCTCAATAAAGAGAAGCTCTGGGCCTCGGATTTGGTTTCACTGGCTGGCTTGGATCCTATTGACAGCCCCTTGTCCTTCCCCTCAGTGCCACCCATCTCTGCCTACTCTGGCAGTGCCCAGGGGTTCCTCCTTCTCAGTACCACTTCGCACTTGCGCCCACTGATTTCCGTTAATCGAGTATTACTAAGGGGACCCCAGTAATTGATTGCCTGCCACCGTATATCACACGGCAACTTCCAACAGACTCGGGGCCCTGAAACAGTCCCGACTTCAGGCTGGCACTGGGATTGTGAAAATTCAGCTCCAAGCATTTCGAAAGCCGAGCCTCCTCTGATCATGGAACGAGAATCAACTTTGTTAGGAATCGTGCAATGTCAGTGAAATGCTATCAATCATTCCAAAGCAATTAACGATTATACCCAGACAAGGTAGACTTTGAACTGCAGGTGAGATGATCAAATTAAATATTATAATTGGTGCTGAAAACAGGCTGCCCCTGCATCTGCCAATTTGCAGGTTGTCACAACACTCAGCTTCCCTGATTTGGTGTTTTTTCTCTCTTTCTGCTCCTACTCCTTAATTAAACTCAGGTGACCTCTGTCCTGAGGCAATTACGTATTCTTCTCCAAACCAAGGGAAATATAATTGAGAATTTTGAAAGGAGGATCAGTTCTGGTTTTAGTGTAAGAGAGTATCGTGAAGAACCATCATGTCAAAAAGACAGCCACTCAGCAGGCGTTGACACGCCTATCGGACTGTTCTTGTCAGATATCGTTGTGGCCACATACAACAAAGAACAGTACAGCACAGGAACAGGCCCTTCGGCCCACCGAGCCTGGACCAATCATGATGCCTGCCTGCCTAAACTACGACTCACCTGATGAAGGGGCAGCGCTCCCAAAGCTAGGGGCTTTTGCTGCCAAATAAACCTAGAACAAAGAACAAAGAACAAAACAGCACGGGAACCTGTTGGACTTTAACCTGGTGTTGTGAGACTTCTTATGTTCCCAAACTAAAACCATAGCACTTACAGAGTCCATATCCTTCCATTCCCATCCTTATAAGCTCATAAGTTCATTAGATATAGGAGCAGAATTAGGCCATTCGGCCCAATCGAATTTGCTCTGCCATTCAATCATGACTTATATGCTTCTCATTCCTAGTTTCCTGCCTTCTCACCATAACCCTTCAGCCCGTTACCAATTAAAAATCTGTTTAACTCCTCCTTACATTGACTCATTGCCCCAGCATCCACTGCACTTTGGGATAGCGAATTCCACACATTCACAACCCTTTGGAGAGGTAGTTTCTCCTCAACTCTGTTTTAAATTTACTACCCCTTATCCTAAGATTATAACCTCTTGTCCTAGAATGCCCGATAAGAGAACCATCTGCTCCTTTTCATGTATTTGTCAAGTTGCCCCTTAAATGCTGCTATTGTACCTGCTCCCACTACCTCCCCAAAGAGTGCATTCCAGACATTCAGCACCCTCTGTGTAAAAAACTTGCCTCGCACATCTCCTCTAAACTTTTCCCCACACACCTTAAACCTATCATCATCATAGAAACCCCAAAATACAGAACAAGGCCATTCGGCCTATCGAGTCTGCACCGACCACAATCCCACTGAGGTCTTACCTCCATATCCCTATATATTTTACCCAGTAATCCCTCTAACCTACATATATCAGAACACTAAGGGCAATTTTAGCAAGACCAATCAATCTAACCTGCATATTTTTGGGCTGTGGGAGGAAACCGGAGCACTCAGGGGAAACATACACAGACACAAGGAGAATGTACAAACTCCACACACACAGTGACCCAAATCAGGATTCGAATCCAGGCCCCTGGAGCTGTGAAACAGCAGTGCTAACCACTGTCCTACCGTGCTACCCATGTCCCCTAGCACTTGACTTTTCCAACCTAGGAAAAAGTATCTGACTATCCGCTCTGTCCATGCCACTCATTGGCTGGAATATTACCAGCACACCCGCCCTGATTCCGCGGGGTGGGCGAGTCTCGTAGACTGGCATTCTCTATTGGCATCAGGCTGGATTGTATGAACCATGGGTGGACATGTCACTAAAATTCCATCCAATATCCTGTAAATCAGGTTTCAGTCCTAGTCTTAATATGTAATTCCAAGGATCATGGGGCTGCTTATTCCAGTGGTTTTCCGTTGCATTTATTCTCCTAATACCCCTGACACTCACGCTCAAGTTAGCATGGCAATTCCGCCAAACCCACACATCTTTGGACTGTGTGAGGAAACTGAAGCACTGGAAGGAAACCCAAGCAGACAAGGGGTGAATGTGCAGGCTCCACACAGAGAAATTGGAAATCAAACCCTGGCGCTGTGAGCAACTGCTGTGCCACTGCGTCGGTGGCATACAAATGCTGGAGTGACTTACCTAATAGATTCATAGAGGTTTACAGCATATAAACAGATCTTCAGCCTAACTTGTACATGCCGCCCTTTGTTTTTTAAACCCCTAAGCTAGTCCCAATTCTACACTTTTGGCCCATATCCCTCAAAAGCCATCGCACCCATGTAACGGTTTAAGTGCCCTTTAAAAGACAAAATTGTACCCGCCTCTACTATTACCTCTGACAGCTTATTCCAGACACTCACCACTCCCTTTGTGAAAAAATTGCCCCTCTGGACACTTTTGTACCTCTCCCCTCTCACCTTGAACCAATGCCCTCTAGTTTTAGACTCTCCTACCTTTGGGAAAAGATTTTGACTATTTAGCTGATCTCATTATTTTATAGATCTCTATAAAATCACCCCTCCGCCTTCTACACTCCAGAGAACAAAATTCCCAGTCTTTCCAGCCTCTTCTTATAACTCAAACTGTCAAGTCCTTGTAGCTTCTTATTAAATCTTTTCTGCACTCTTTCTAGTTTAATAATATCCTTTCTATAATAGAGTGACCAGAACTGTATTTAGAACCAGAAAAGGATTTAGACCCTCGAATGTGCAACCCAGGATTTTACAGCCTGTACTCCATGGTTCCAGCACTCCAATAAGTCCAACAATGTCAACAGCTGCAAGAACATAATTCAAGATATCGCGGAAATGAGCTGATATTTTTGCAATTCTCAAAAGTGCTGTGGCTTGCAAAAACAAACTGTCTTTTCTACTGTTGTGTTTTCTGAAGTGACCTTTGATACAGACGACTGCTCATAACGTGGGTGGTCCCAACACCACCTGTGGGACTGTTGAACATGGAAAGAAATAAAACCCTTGTGCACCGGACAGCCTGTGGTTCTGAACATGAGCACAGGGAGTAACCCCTATCAAGGGAAAACACAACCGAACAGAAAGTCAACTACATGGGATATTTTGGACCAAGCTCAGTTCAGTGGGGCCCAGTCAGAAACTGGTCATGTATTGAGAAGCCAATCAGTGAGAAAGGAGGGACGCAAAGATGGTTACTACCAATTGACAAATGGAGGCTTAACCCCTCAGTGGCAAGGCACTATTAAGACCAAACAATCGAGAAAATCCCGCGGGAAAGGGAATTACTCTGATCTAACTGACCTTTCTTTTCATTCATAGAACACTACATGACCGAAGAAGGCTTTTTGGCCCTTCTTGGCTGTGCCAAACCATTTTTTTGCCCAGTCCCACTGACCTGCACCTGGATCATATTCCTCACACCCCTCCCATCCATGTACCTGTCCAAGTATTTCTTAAATGTTAAAAGTGAGCCACATTCACCATTTCATCTGGCAACTCATTCCACACTCCCACCACTCCCTGTGTGAAGAAGCCCCCCTAATATTCCCTTTAAACATTTCCCTCTTCACCCTTAACCCATGTCCTCTAGTTTTTTCTCCCCTAGCCTCAGTGGAAAAAGCTTGCTTGCATTCACTCTATCCATCCTCATCATAATTTTATCAAACCTTTATCAAACCTCCCCTCATTCTTCTATAGTCCAGAGAACAAAATACTAATCTATTCAACCTTTCTCTGTCAGTCAGTTTCTCAAATCCCAGCAACATCCTTGTAAACCTTCTCGGCACTCTTTCATGCTTATTTATATCCTTCCTGTAATGAGGTGACCAAAGCTGCACACAATACTCTAAATTTGGCCTCAACAATATCTTGTACAACCTCACCATGATATTCATTTGTGAGACATGGGCATTGCTGGCTGGCCAGCATTTATTGCCCATCCCTTGTTGCCCCTTGAGAAGATGGTGATGAACTGCCTTCTTGAATCGGTGATGTCCACATGCTGTGTGTTGATCCACAATGCCGTTAGGGAGGCAATTACAGAATTTTGATCCAGCAACTGCAAAGGAATGACGGTATAATTCCAAGTTAGGTTAGTGAGTGGCTTAAATAGCAACATAGAAATTAGAAGCAGGACTAGGCCATTTGGCCTTCTGAGCTTGTTCCACCATTCATTATAATCAGGGTTGATCATCAAATTTAAAATCCTGATTCCCTCTTCCCCCCTTGGTCCCTTTAGCCCCAAAACCTACAGCCAATTTCTTCTTGAAATCAGACAGCCTTTTGGCCTCAACTACATTCTGTGACAGTGAACTCCACACATTCACCACTTTCTGGATGAAGAAATTTCTCATCACCTCTGGACCCATTTGTATTTCTCCCCTCTCACCCTAAATCTATGCCCTCTAGTTTTAGACTCCCCTACATTTGGGAAGAGATATTGGCTATCTAGATGATCCTTACCGCTCATTATTTTATAGAGCTCTGTAAGATCACCCCTCAACCTCCTACACTCCAGAGAAAAAAGTCCCAGACTATCCAGCCTCTCCTTATGACTCAAACCATCAAGTTCCGGTAGCATGACTTTTCTGCACTCTTTCTAGTTTAATGTTATTGTCTAAGTTTCTGCAGTACAATAGTGCACGTTTACTTTTCTCATTCACCATCGTATACAAGATAGCATTAATCTCTTTCATAATCCTTTGCTTAAAGAAAGATAAACTGTATCCAGACTTCCCACCAGCAACAAGGATTACACCGCTGGCTATGTGCACGTTATTAGAAACAACATTTGCGATCTTCTTTTGAGATTACAATGCTGATCCTGACCAGTTAGTTGAACTTGCCTTGCTGTGCGTCCTGTCGCTGGAGGGGTCCCAGAAACATCATACGAGTTTTCCTCCTCTGAATCGTTGAAAAGGTTGCTAAAAAATTAATAGCAAGCGTTAATAATTCATCAGAAAGGTAAGCTTATTATATTTTTTTGAACATAGCTAGTCACAAAAACCGACAGTTCGGTGGAATTGTTCACTCAGACGGCGAAACATCCTCAGCTGAGTTGATTTAATTAGAGAAGTTGTCTTTTACCTTGTTGATTTTATTAGCCCTCGCAAAACATTAATTCTGAGAAGCTAATGAATTGTTTGCTCCCAGAGTTTGTCATCCCGAGTTTGTTCCACTTTCTTCCACACCTCCCTGGGGACTTAAGGCAGGACGCGCTCTATGGCAAAGATAACGTAGCATTCATCATCATGCCACTGTTTGGTCTTATTCGAACATTTACATTTTACAGAATTAAATTTAAAAATACATAGTAGAAACAATGTGAAATAAATCACCAGCTCTATCTGAACTCTGACATCATTGCTGACACTCTGAACCAATTGCTGCCTTCCCTTTGCATAGTCTTTACAGCAGAGAACCAGGCCCAGGGGATCCAATGCCCAAGTTTCTACTCCACACAAGCTTTCTCCCACCCGACTTCGTCGCCTCCTTCAGCATATCCTTCTATTCCTTTCTCTCCCATCTGTTTATCCAGCTTCCCATTAAATACAGTTGGAATTCTCCGAGCTCTCTCCCTCCACCCCCCAACAGCTGCCAGAGAGAATGTAGAATTTGGCGCTCAGCAAAATCTACGTCCATAGCAGCGGGACCAGAGAATCCCAGCAGCGGGTGAGGTTGGAAAATTCCAGCCTACATCTCAGTTATTCACCTAAAATACTCTCTTTGGTAGTGAAGTAATATAGAAACATTGAAGATAAGAGCAGGAGGAGGCTATTTGGCCCTTCAAACTTGCTTTGCATTTACCATGGATCATCAATCCAACCTACACATCTTGATTTTCATTTGATTTGATTTATTATTTACATGTATTAGCATACAGTGAAAAATATTGTTTCTTGTGCACTATACAAACAAAGCATACCGTTCATTATGATCACAGCTGATCATCCAACTCAACAGCCTAATCCTGCTTTTTCCCCATAACCTTTGATCTCATTCTTCCCGAATGCTATATCTAGCCGTCCCCCTCTTGAATGCATTCAATGTTTTGGCATCAACTACTTCTGTGGGAACGGATTTCACAGGCTCATCATTCTTTGGGTGAAGAAAAGTCTCTATCTCCTTCCTAAATGGTCTACCCCAAATCCTCAGACTTTGACACCTGGTAAATTCAGCTCGAAAAACCTACAACTTGCTGGAATTGTTTGCTTACCACTCTCTGGGTAAAGAGCTTTCTCCTGAATGCCCTCTGCAATGAAGATTTCACAGATTCAATGCCGTCTGAGAGAAGAAATTCTTCCTCATCTCTGTCTTAAACGGTGACCCCTTTACTCTGAGACTACGCCCTCTGGTCCCAGATTCTCTTTGTCATGTCTGCATGGGTTTCCTCTGGGTGCACTGGTTTCCTCCCGCACTCCAAACGTGTGCAGGTTGGGTGGATTGGCCATCCTAAATTGCACCTCAGTGGCGCAAATAGTCTCTGTGGCCCAATCGATGAGTACATTCAGTTGTTAACCAGAAGGATGCTGGTTTGATTCCACCCAGAGACAAAGTGCATACCTCTTTCCAACTCCTTCTATCGGAAAAAAGTCTGAGGATACATACCAACTGACTTAAGAACAGCTTGTTCCCTGATACTATCAGACTCTTGAATGGATTTACCTCCCATTAAGTTGATCTTTCTCTACAGCCTGTCTATGACTGTCACTCTATACTCTGCGTCTTCTCCTTATGTACTCTATGAACGGTATGTTTCGTCTGTATAGTCTGCAAGAAACAATATTTTTCATTGGATAATAACAAATGCAACAACAATAAATCAAATTAAATCCCATCTCTTTGCTGAGATAATCATAGAATCCCTACAGTGCAAAAGGAAGAAATTTGGCCTATCGAGTCTACACTGACTCTCTGACAATGTATCCAGGCCATCTCGCATCCTATCCACTAAATTTGGACATTTACCATGGCTAATCCATCTAACCAAACATCTTGGGATATCGAGGGCAAATTTGCTCTTGGCCGAGAAAGGAAAAAAATACGAAAGTCTGAGGTCATATATCAATTGACTCAAGAACAGGTTCTTTGCTGCTGCCATCAGAATTTTGAAACAACTTACCCTGCATTAAGTTGATCTTTTTTTACACCCTCGCTATGACCGTAAACACTACATTCTGCACTCTCTCCTTTCCTTCTCTATGATCGGTATGCTTTGTTTGTATAGCGCACAAGAAATAATATTTTTCACTGTATGCTAATACATGTAAATAATAAAAGAAATCAAATGAAAATCAAGATGTGTAGATTGGATGGATGATCCATGGTAAATGTGTGTGAGTGCAGATATATAGAGGGGAGAGAGTATGGGTAAGATACTCTGAGAGTATCTTACCCATGCCATAATCAATCCAAAGATGTGCAGGTTAGGTTGATTGTCCCTGTTAAGAGATTGTCCCTTAGTGTCTAGGGATTGTAGGTTAGAGGGATTAGTGGGTATTATGTAAGGAAGTGGGGGTAGGGCCTGGGTGGGATTGCATTTGGTGCAGACTCGATGGGCCAAAGGGCCTCTTACTGCACTGTAAGGTTCTATGGTTCTATGATGATTCAGAGAGTCAGTGCAGACTTGAAGGGCCAAATAACCTCTTCTGCACTGTATGGATTCTATAATTACTGCATGTGATCTTTTGAAGAGACTTGATTGGCCACATGGGTAGCACTGCAATACTATTATTGCTAACGTGGATCGAAATGTATCTATACAATTCAAATACTGACTGAAATTTCCTCGTTACAAGTGGCTGGACAATTAATGGTCACTACGGCTGTCATACAGCTTTCGAAATATCAGAGACTCTGAGTTCAGGCTTACTCCAATAAACATAGAGATTTGCTGAGAGACAGCTTTTTCCATCCAGTAAAAATTTGTTACTGGAGAAGGTTTCTGCAAAGTCTGAAACATTAATTGCCACGCTGGTATTCTGATGACAGGTCATTACCCTGAACCACTAACCTGACCTTCCTTACAGCTGTTGCCTGCCCTCCTTAGTGCCTGGATCTTCTTCTGTTTCCATTCAGCTTATTTATTTGCATTGGATGTGGAATTACTGACGGTGAGTTGAGGATAGGTTGCATAATCGTTATAGGAGTGCTGTTGAAATGAAGAAAATGTGATCAGGAACTGTAATAAATTGTGCGTGGTTCAGTGTGGCTACAAGTATAAAAGGATTTATTGCCAATGATAAATAATTATTTACAAAGAAGGATTAGACAGAATTAACAACACAACTATCCTCTTCCCTGGCTCCAACTGAGAATCCTCCCTGACCCAGGATACACCTGATTGGCTCAACTTCCTGCCTTCAAACTCCATTGGGTTTGACCCAATCACATGGCCTTCAAGGCTATGTGAAGGCCTACAAGGCCTTCATGGCCTTCAAGACCCAATCACATGGCTTTGTGACTTGGACAAGTTGCAGAGCTGGGCCGAGAGGTGGCAAATGGAGTTTAATGTGGAAAAGTGTGAGGTAATGCACTTTGGCAGGAACAATAAATGTGTAGAGTATAGGGCTAATGGTAGGGCTCTTAATAGTGTTGAGGAACAGAAGGATCTTGGTGTATGTGTCAATAGATCCCTGAAAGTAGGCAGTCAAGTGGATAAAGTTGTTAAGAAGGCTTATGGAGTCTTAGCTTTTATTGGTAGGGGGATTGAATTTAGGAGCCGCAGCATCATGTTGCAGCTGTACAAAACTCTAGTGCGGCCGCACTTGGAGTATTGTGTGCAGTTCTGGTCGCCACATTATAAGAAAGATGTGGAGGCATTGGAGAGGGTACAGAGGAGGTTTACCAGGATGTTGCCTGGTATGGAGGGCAGGTCCTATGAAGAGAGGTTGAAGGATTTGAGGTTGTTTTCGTTAGAAGGAGGCGGCTAAGAGGGGATCTTATTGAAACATATAAGATGATTAGAGGTTTAGATAGGGTGGACAGTGATAGCCTTTTTCCTAGGATGGAGAAAGCTAGCACGAGGGGACACAGCTTTAAATTAAGGGGTATGAGTTATAGGACGGATATCAGAGGTAGGTTCTTTACTCAAAGAGTGATTAGGGAGTGGAATGCCCTGCCTGCAGCTGTTGTAGATGCGCCAAGTTTGGTGGCGTTTAAGAGGTTAGTTGATAAGTATATGGATGAGAAGGGAATGGTTTAGTTAGGAGGGGCATTGCTTTTTATTTTGGTCGGCACAACATCGAAGGCCGAAGGGCCTGTTCTGTGCTGTATTGTTCTATGTTCTATGTTCTATGTAAGAGTCACCCCTTAAAGGGGCCATAGGAACAAAGCCATCTATTTGCCAGTCAATCTCCCATCCATGCCAATATGATATAATGAGTATAAGGTAACTACAGGCCAGTTAGCTTAACAGCTGTCATAGGGAAAAGCCAAAAGCCATTATTAAAGAGGTTAGAGCAGGCCACTTGGATAAACAAGCAAAGAAATCAAGCAGAGTCAACATGGTTTTGTGAAAGGGAAATCATGTTTAGCCAATGTATTGGAGTTCTTTGAGAAAGTAACATGTAGATAAAGGGGAATGAGTGGATTCAGTGTACTTCGATTTCCAGAAGGCATTTGATGAAGTACCACATCAAATGTTATTGCAGGAAATAAATCTCATTACTTATCCAAATGACCTGCTATAACTTATTTAAAAAAGGGTTCTAACATTTTCCTTATGATCGATGCTTCCTGAGAATAGAAAGCAATGATGCTGAAGTTCTAGCCCAATCACTGGATGAGATCCCATCTTTGAAAAGACAGCAAAATCGGGAGCACGTAAACTTCCATAAGGACCCCATGCATCCCGGACATTCTGTCTTCCACCTTCTTCCACTGGGAAAAAAGATATAAAAGTCTGATGTCATGTACGAACTGACTCAAGGACAGCTTCTTCCCTGCTGAAGTCAGACTTCTGAATGAACTTATCTTGGATTAAGTTGATCTTCCTCTACACCCTAGCTATAACTGTAACACTACAGTCTGCACCCTCCCCTTTCCTTCTCTATGAACAGTAATCCTTGCCTGGATAGCATACAAAAAACAATACTTTTCACTGTACGTTAATATATGTGACAATAATAAATCAAATTAAATTATTTCCATAGGTGGGGGTCAGGGATTGAGGGGTGGGTGGGCACAGCAGGGAAGACAGGAGAACCGTAGCGCACAAACAGCAGCGATGTCCGCACTCATGCATTGGCAAGTGGAGGATGTATCCCAACCTCCAGCACTTACATCCTTCACTTTATTCAATGCAAGATCTTAAAGTTACAATTAACAGCAGCATTTAAAACACTTAACCATTTTACTCCCCAGCCCGATATGCCATTTAGCTCCCTAATTGGTGAGCTTAAGTGGCACTTAATCATTCTGGTTGTAACACGAACAGTGGTCAGCAACAGAAATAACAACCTTCAAAACTGGCTATGAAAAGCTTGCACAAGATTGATCTGATAAAAGATTACCATCAGCAATAAATTTCCGCAAGCACTTCTTGCTGTTGGAGCAAAAAGTGGGAGTCGTGTTTGTTGCACCCATTTCCAGGCTATATCCTGTGCTCCGCATTGACTTTAGACAAGATTCAGGTGCACTGGGGACCTCCGAGTATGTTTGTGAGGAATCTTGTAGGTATTCATCAAGCCTCTTTTTTGAGAAAGTGGCCACCAGCCCTGCTTCTTGTGGCTGTTAAACAGCAGCACCGACCATATTTTAATATATAAAATATTACATTTTGGAATTCTGTCCAGCTGCCTGGACAAGCAGAACTTCAATAACACTTAAAGAACTCCATCCTTCTTGCTCGACCCTCATCCACCACTTTAAATTTTCACTCCCTCCATATCGGTACCCTAGTCAATAAATCAATGAAGGTCTAACAAACAGCAAGCAATTAGAGAAGATAATGGTATATTAGCCTTCACCGCAAGAGAATCTGAGAACAGGAGTTATGAGGTCTCATTTCAATTGTATAGAAGCTTTGGTTAGCTAACACCTGGAATAGTGTGTGCAGTTTGGGCCCCTTACCTGGAACTTATTGCAGGGATGATGGGACAGTCTTATGGGCAAGCTGAGCCTGTATTAGAGTCATTGGAGTTTACAGCATGGAAACAGACTCTTTGGCCCAATTTGTCTATGCCACCTTTTCACTTAACCAGTGAGCGAGTCCCAATTGCCCGCATTTGGCCCATATCCCTTGTACCCATCTTACCCATGTAACTGTCTAAATGCTTTTTAAAAGACAAAATTGTGCCTCCACGACTACTACTTCTTGACAGCCTGTTCCAGACACTCTGAGTGAAAAGATTGCTCATCTGGATCTTTTGTATCTCTCCCCTCTCACTTTAAACCTATGCCCTCTTGTCTTAAATTGCCCTACCTTTGGGAAAAGATGTTGAATATCTACCTGATCGATGCCACTCATTATTTTATAGACTTCTATAAGATCATGCATTGAGACACAGTGAAAAGTATTGCCTCTTGAGCACTATATAGACCAAATATACCATTCATAAAGTACAAAGGGGAGAAGGAAAGGAGAGGGTGCAGAATTTAGTGTTACAGACTCAGAGGAACATTATTTTATAGACCTCTGTAAGATCATCCCTAAGACTCCTACACTCCAGGGGAAAAAAGTCCCAGTTTATCCAACCTCTCCTTATAACTCAAAACATATATCCCTCTGGAGTTTAAAAGAAAGAGGAGTGATCTCATTGAAATGTACAACATACTTCCAGATGTGGACAGGGTAGATGCAGATAACATGTTTCCTCTAAGTGTGGAGTATAGAACCAGGAGAAATAATTTCAAAATTAGGACTGAGATGAGGAGAATTTGTTTCACGCAGAGGATTGTGAATGTTTGGAATTCTTGTGGCCTTGGAAGCTCAGTTATTGGCTGGGATTTTATGGCCTCGCTTGTCCCAAAACTATACAATCCCTTCTGAGATCAACAGAGCTTTCCATTGTCCGTGCCTTGTCCACTCCAATTCCCACGGTGCGCGGGGCAGTAAAATTCTGACCATTGTGTATGTCGCAAGTCGATCTTTCTAAATGCCGATGACATAAAGGGATGTGGAGATATTGTGTGAAAGGGGAGTTGAAGTGGATGATTAGCTGTGATCAGGTGGAATGGCAGAGCAAGCTCGATGGTCTGAATGACCTCCTCCTGTTTCTGTGTATCTGTTATCTCTACCACCCAGAGAAACAAAGGCAGCAAACGCAGGGGAACATGTTTTTACTTCAATTCTTTGCAACAGTCTATTTTGGATTTCACTCGGGCATAGATCAATTATGCATGTCAACCCTTTGAAAATATTAATTATTTAAAAGTTGACTGCATTACTTTTGGCCTCAGAAATTGGTATCAAAGATCTGACTTTTTCATGAGTATGTGCAGCATTTTTCAACTCATGATTAGCACTCCTGCCTCACAGCGCCGGGGGCTCTGGTTCAATACCCAGCTTGGGTCAATGTCTGCACGGAGGCTGCATGTTCTCCCCGTGTCTGCGTGGATTTCGTCAGGGTGCTCTGGTTTCCTCCCGCAGTCCGAAAGACCTGCTGGTTAGGTGCATTGGTCGTGCTAAATTCCCTCTCAGTGTATATGAACAGGTGCCAGAGTGTGGTGACATTAACTTCATTGTAGTATTAATGTAAGCCTACTTGTGATTAATAAATAAACTTTAAATATTTGTCCTTTCCCCTGCACTCCCTCCCAGAGATGCTGATTATATCTGAGACCCAATGCTACCCTGAACCTTGGCATTAATAAACAGTAGGCTCTGCAATAGCCAGTGTAACTCAGCCTTCCGCTTGCATTGGTTCTTTCTTAAATTTATCTTTGGGAAAGATTTCTTTCAAGTGTCAGGAATAAATCCTGGCTTGAGGGAGTAGGTAGGGAGAAATTAGGCCTCAGGCCTGAGTGCAGCAGCAGCAGCAAGCTGCCAATGCCATTCTCACATCCAGATCCAGTTTGTTGGCCTATGAGATCCAATATGGGCACCTTGCCTTGCTGGCCTTGGTTCACAGGCAAATCTCAGGGTAGCTAGGGTCCGAGGCTGGGATAGTAAGCTAACATCAATGGGCAGCTATGCTGGAGCGCAGGCACCAACCTCTCTACTCCTATTAATATTATTGAAGTCATGTATGGGACGTGGGCATCACTGGCAAGGCTAACATTTATTGCTCATCCCTAATCTGCCCCTTGGGCAGATATTATGGTACATATCAAAAACGTAATTTGACCAGAAGGAACCTAGATGGGGAAATGATAGCCTAATTACCCTAGGCTTCTCTGGGAGGCAAGAGAGGAGATTGCAGAGCCTCTGGCTCTGATCTTCAGGTCGTCGTTGGTTACGGGTGTGGTTACGGAGGACTGGAGGATAGCAAATGTGGTCCCGTTGTTCAAGAAGGGGAAGAGAGACCTTCCGGGGAATTATAGGCCAGTGAGTCTTACTTCTGTGGTGGGCAAAGTATTGGAGAGAATAATTAGGGATAGGATTTATACTTATTTAGAGAGTAATGAATTGATTGGAAATAGTCAGCATGGTTTTGTGAAGGGTAGGTCGTGCCTTACTAACCTCATTGAGTTTTTTGAAAAAGTGACTAAGGAGGTGGATGGGGGTAAGGCGGTTGATGTGGTATATATGGACTTTAGTAAGGCGTTTGATAAGGTGGCCCATGGAAGACTTCTGCAGAAAATGCAGATGTATGGGATAGAGGGTGATTTAGCTAATTGGGTTAGGAATTGGCTAGCAGATAGAAGACAGAGGGTGGTGGTTGATGGGAGATATTCATCGTGGAGTTCGGTGACAAGTGGTGTACCTCAGGGGTCTGTTTTGGGGCCCCTGCTGTTTGTAATTTTTATAAATGATCTGGATGAGGGTATTGAAGGATGGATTAGTAAATTTGCAGATGACACTAAAGTCGGTGGAGTGGTAGATAGTGAAGAGGGGTGTTATAGTTTGCAGAGGGACTTGGACAAGTTGCAGAGCTGGGCCGAGAGGTGGCAAATGGAGTTTAATGTGGAAAAGTGTGAGGTAATGCACTATGGCAGAAATAATAAATGTGTAGAGTATAGGGCAAATGGTAGGATTCTTAGTAGTCTAGATGAACAGAGGGATCTTGGTGTGTATGTGCATAGATCCCTGAAAGTAGGCAGTCAGGTCGAGAAGGTTGTTAGGAAGGCATATGGAGTCTTGGCTTTTATTGGTAGAGGGATTGAATTTCGGAGCCGCAACGTCATGTTGCAACTGTACAAAACTCTAGTGCGGCCGCACTTGGAGTATTGTGTGCAGTTCTGGTCCCCACATTATAAGAAAGATGTGGAGGCATTGGAGAGGGTACAGAGGAGGTTTACCAGGATGTTGCCTGGTATGGAGGGCAGGTCTTATGAAGAGAGGCTGAGGGATTTGAGGTTGTTTTCGTTAGAAAGGAGGCGGCTAAGAGGGGACCTAATCGAAACATATAAGATGATTAGAGGTTTAGATAGGGTGGACAGTGATAGCCTTTTTCCTAGGATGGAGAAAGCTAGCACAAGGGGACACAGCTTTAAATTAAGGGGTGATAGTTATAGGACGGATATCAGAGGTAGGTTCTTTACCCAAAGGGTGGTTCGGGAGTGGAATGCCCTGCCTGCAGCAGTTGTAGATGCGCCAAGTTTGGTGGCGTTTAAGAGGTTAGTTGATAAGTATATGGAAGAGAAGGGAATGGTTTAGTTTGGAGGGGCATTGCTTTTTATATTGGTCGGCGCAACATCGAAGGCTGAAGGGCCTGCTCTGTGCTGTAATGTTCTATGTTCTATGTTCTAATGGTATTATTGCTGGCAGATTAATCCAGAGATACAGCTAAAGGGTAGTGGGGAACTGGTTGGCACTGCTGCCTCACAACACCAGGAAAACGGGTTCAATTACGGCCTCAGATCACTGTCTGTGTGGAGTTTGCACATTCTCCCTTTATCTGCATGGGTTTCCTCTGGATGCTCCTTCTATAGTCTAAAGATGTGTGATTAGGTTGATTAGACCATTTTAGATTGGTGCCGAATTAGCCAGAATATATGGCTGATATTTTTCTCATCTCTATTCTCCAGTCTTTTCCCCATAACCTCTGCCCCCCTTATTAATCAAGAACCTATCTATCTCTGTCTAAATGACAATCAGTGACCTGGCTTCCACAGCCTTCTGCACCAAAGAGTTCCACAGATTCACCACTCTTTGGAAGAAGAAATAATTTAATTTTGTATTAGCATGCGGTGGAAAGTATTGTTTCTTGCACGTTATACAGACAAAGCATACCACTCACAGAGAAGGAAAGGAGAGAGTACAGAATGTTATGTTACAGGTGTTGAGAAAGATCAACTTTATCCAAGGTCCATTTAAAAGCTTGATGGTAGCAGGGAAGAAGTTTATTCTTGAGTCAGTTGGTACGTGACCTCAGACTTTGGCATCTTTTTCCCCATTTTGTATCTTTTTCTGTCCCATTTTGTACCTTTTTCCCAATGAAAGAAGGTGGAAGAGAGAATGTCTGAGGTGTGTGGAGTCCTTTATTATGCTGGCTGCTTTGCCGAGGCAGCAGGAAATGGATGGAAGGCTGGTTTTGTGATGGACTGGGCTACATTAAGAATATAAGACCTAGAAGGAGGAGTAGGCCATTTGGCCCCTCGAGCCTGCTCTGCCATTCAATAAGATCATGGCTGATGTTTTTGTGGACTCAGCTTCACTTACCCACTGCTCACCAATGAGGTAGCCTCAACTGCTTCATGAGGCATTCATGAACTTTTGTAGTTTCTTGAAGTCCAGGGCAGAGCAGGAGCCATACCAAGCTCTGATATAGCCAGAAAGAATGCATCTGTATGGTGCATCTGTAAAGTTGATGAGATTAATGGCCAACATGCCAAATTTCCTTCATCTTCTGGAAAAGAAAGGCATTGTTGGGCTTTCTTAACTAAAGTGTTGGCATTGGTGGGGTGGGGGTGGGGGGGGAGGTTTGCGGGTAGAGGTGGTAACCAGGACTGATCTGGACACCTGAAAACTTGAAGTTCTCGATCCTTTTTACTTCATCCCAAAGCGAACAGAGAGGAAGAGGGAAAAAAATTGCACTGGACTTCAAGTAACCCATCAGTAAGTGAAAGAATCAATACACCAAACGCCGAATGTGTTGTTTGTTATGAGGCAACACATCGCAGCCCTCTCCTGGGATCTTAAAACATATAATTCTGCCTTTTGTTCGTAACCAGCAGAAAGAGGGACAAACAAATAACATTGGTATGAGTTATAAAAGAAAGGCAATGCTAAAAATATGAAAGCAAAAAATATTCTAGAGAACAGACACTTCAACCCAGCAGCAAAGCCACTGGGGAGATCATAGGCTTTCACCTCGTGGGATGGTTACAGAACTCCATACAGCACACCAGAGATAGTGTGATTCAACTCCATTATAGTCAATGCACTGCTACCGACATCACAAAGCATAAGGTAGTGGGAGTAGCAGCAACTAAGTCAATAACGAGTGAAATAAAGAGCTGGCACAGTGATCTGATGTAGCTCGTTCACATCTGCAAGCACAAAATAGACCACTTCAATTCACACACATCTAAGCTCCTGGTCCTTTTGAAATATTTTCAGGGAAGCTCTTTGAGTATAGTTTGTGCCATTCTTGGCATTCTCTGAGAGAGAGTTCACTGAGTGAACCATCTCTGCCTTCTCACAAGCAGCAGTCATGATTCCTCTCTCACCAACCTCCCCGCTTCCTTCACCTGGAAGTTACATAACAAAGAAACAGGAGTAGGCCATTCGGCCCTTTCAAGCCTGCACTGCCATCCATTCTGATCATGGCAGATCATCAAATCTGCCATGATCCTGATATCCTGATTTCCCCTCCCCCCCCCCCATATCTTTGATCCCTTTAGCCCCAATTTCTAATCAGACAATGTTTTGACATCAACTACATTCTATGGGAGTGAATTCCACACATTCACCATGTTCTGGGTGAAGAAATTTCTCAGTTCTAAAAGGTTTACCCCTTACCCTCAAACTATGACCCCTATTTCTGGACTCACCCATCATTGGGAACGTCCTTTCTGAATCTACCCTGTCTAACTCTGTTTGAACTTTATAAGTTTCTATGAGATCCCCTCTCTCTCTTCTAAACTCCAGTGAATATAATCCTAATAGACTTAGTCTCTCCTCATATGACAGAATTGCCATTCCAGGAATCAGCCTGGTAAACATTCGCTGTAGCCCCTCTATAGCAACGACATCGTTTTTTAGATAAGGACTCCACAACTGCACACAATACTCCAGGCCTCAGCAAAACACAATGTAATTGCAGCAAAACCTATTCCTATATTCAAATCTTCTCACCATGAAGGCCAATATGCATTTGTCTTCTTTACTGCCTGCTGTACCTGCATGCTTACTTTCAGCAACCAATGCATGAGGATTCCAAGGTCTCAGTAAGTATCCACCTCTCTCAATTGACAAGTAACAATCTACCTTGCTATTATTGCTACCAACATAGATAACCTCCCATTCATACACATTATGCTGCATCAGACACACACATGCCCACATGCTTAGCCTGTCCAAATCACGTTGATACTGGCTGTTGACCTTACCAAATCTCAAAATTAGTCTTATTAATTTAGCACCTTGATAAATAATAATAAAATATTCCAGGAAGTTCACAGGAGTGTTATGAAGCAATTTACAATGAGCCACATGAGGAGATATTAGCTGGGTCGAAGTGGTGGAGTTCTCGGCTGGAATTTTACCGTGCTGCTCACCACGGGCATCGGAGTGGGCTAGGGGTGGAGCAGGTCCATTGACCCCAGGTGAGATCTTATGGTTTCAAGATGAGCGAGGCCACAAAATTCTGCCCATAGAGTCATACAACGCAGAAACAGGCCCTTCATCCTACCATGGCCTGTGATGATCAGCAAATGTCAATCTGTACTCATCCCATTTACCAGCATTTGATCCATAGCCTGCCATGTCTTGGTGATTTAAGTACTCAGATGCTTCTTAAATGATGTGCTTCTTTTTATCCTACAGGTGCTTTGGTCTACTTTGTTGTCTAACAAGGGGCATACACGCAATGGGTCGTGAGAGGGCTGCTCTTGGATCTTTTTCGAGAGTATCCTGGTGCTTCATGTCGTTAGTGTACTCTTGACCTGGACCATTTGATGGGCAACACGACAGCTCAGTGACTATCGCTGTGCTGTGCAGATACATGGATTTGGGCCTGTGTCTGTGGGAGTTTGCGCATTCTCCCCGTGCTTGCGTGGGTTTTCTCCGGGTGCTCCGGTTTCCTCCCACATCCCAAAGATGTGCTGTTAGGCTAATTGGCAAAACAAATTATCTCTAAATTGTCTCAAATTTGGTTTTTAATCCATAGATCTATAAACATAGACAGGGACCACGGGTAGAGGTGGGAACATCGGGGTGGCAGCGCAGGCTCGCTGGGCCAAAGGGTCTGTTTCCCGTGCTGTTTTGTTCTTTGTTGAGTGTACCTGCCACCACCACTCTCCCAGGCAGCACAATCCACATTTCCACCACTGTCTAGGTGAAACATTTTACCTCAGTTTCCCTCTGAACCATATGGGTTTTAAGGAGTGTCTTAAAGGTGAAATGAGATGTAGGGAGATAGAGCCGTAGAGTCATAGAAACATAGAGGTTTACAGCATGGAAACAGGTCCTTCTGTACAAGTTGTCCATGCTGCCAGTTTTTACCCCTAATCTCATCTCAATTGCTCACATTTCAGTCGATAGCCATCTTACCCACACGTAAGTGTCCAAATGTTTTTAAAGACAAAATTGTACCCATCTCTACTACTACCTCTGGCAACTTATTCCAGACACTGACCACTCTCTGTGTGAAAAAATTGCTCCTCCGGACCCTTTTGTATCTCTCCCTTAAACCTCTGACCTCTGATTTTAGACTCCCCTACTTTTAGGAAAAGATATTGACTACCTAACTGATGGAGGGGTTTAGGGAGGAAATTTAAGCTGAGGCCACTGAAAGCAGCCACAAATTGTGGAGAGAGTAACATCGGGATTGCTCTAGAGGCCAGAATTCTCAGCTTAGAGATCTCAGAGCACTGAAAGACCACAGGGCGCTGCATGGTTAGGGAGGGATGAGAATTTTAAAATTCAATTTGTTTATTTATCCATTGGAAACTACTCATCCATAATTGTCATCGAACTGCTAGGCCATTTCAGTAGGTCTAGAGTCACATACAGATCAGTTCAAGTAAGGATCAAGTAGGTTTACATTAATATAAATAGGCTTACATTAACATTGCAATGAAAATCGTCCAGACACCACATTCCAGCACCTGTTTGGATACACCAAGGGGAAATTCAGCATGGCCAAAGCACTTAACCAGCGCATCTTTGAAGGGAAGAGGGGGGAGAGCCAGAGCACCTGGAGGAAATCCACGCAGACACGGGGAAAACATGCAAACTTCACACAGTGACCCAAGCCGGAATCGAATGCAGGTCTCTGGTACTGTGAGGCAGCAGTGCAACCACTGTAGTATTGTATCATTCCCAATTCCCTGAAGACCATTCATGAACCAGACAAGTTGATCCCAAAATTTCAGATTTCATGATTTGCCACAGTGGGATTTGAACTCATGTTCCCAGAGCATTTCCCTGAGTCTCTGGATGACTCATTCAATGACAATACTACTACATCATCACCCCCTTAGTTAACCAGGAACCAATGTAGTTCATCAAGCACCAGGATGATAGATGAATGGGAGTTGCTGTGAATTAAGACATTGACAGCTTATCTTTTGCAGGTCTAAAGTGAATGGACAGTAGAAAGTTGGAGGCCAGCCAAAAGTGCATTGGAATAGACAACTCTAGGGAGGTGATGAAAGAATGAATGAGGACTTCAGCAGCCGATGAGCTGAGGCAAGGATGGGGCCAGGCAATGCTGCTGGGAAGGAGATATTCAGCATTCATGGTGGAGTGGATATGTAGTTAGAAAAGCGAAAAACTGCAGATGCTGGACAACTGAAGATGTGTTTTTAAAGTTTATTTATCAGTGTCACAAGTAGGCTTGCATTAACACTGCAATGAAATTACTGTGAAAATCCTCTAGTCACCAGAGAGGATTTAGCATGGCCAATACACTTAACCAGCATGTCTTTCGGATTGTGGGACAAAACCAGAGCACCCGGAGGAAACCCATGTAGACATGGGGAGAACACGCAGACTCTGCACAGACAGTGACCCAAGCCAGGAATCGAACCCGTGTCCCTGGCACTGTGAAGCAGCATTGCTAACCGCTGTGCCACCCAAATTGGAACAGCAAGTGTTGGAAATTCTCAACAGGACTTTGTGGAGAGAAATATGTTTCATGTTTCAGAGAGGGTAGAGGGAATTTTGAAGGGAGAAGGGTCTAAGGCAAATGTAATAGTTCACATAGGTCAGAAAGACGTAGGAAGAAAGCATAAGGGGGACTTACGTAGGCAGTTTAGGGAGTTGGGGGCTCAACTGAAAGGTAGGGCCTCCAGGGTGGCGTTCTCTGGGCTGCTGCCTGTGCCCGGGACCGATTGGGTAAAAACAAATGAGACACTACAACTAAATGCATGGATGAGGGATTGGTGTAGGACAGAAGGCTTCATATTCATTGATCATTGGGAAGTCTTCAGGAGGGAGGGTCATCTATTCAAGGGGGATAGGGAGCAGTTGACTGGGAGGGGAAAACATATTTTAGCTGGGAGGTTAGCTGGAGTGTTTCAGAAGTGTTTAAACTAATAGGGAGGGAGGGTGGGGAGAGAGAGGGAACTGGGAGTGGGAGAGAGAGGGATGATAGGGTAACACCAGAAGGTAGAAAGGAATATCCGAGAGCTGAGGGTCTTCAGTGCATGTGTTTTAATGCGAGGAGTGTGACTGGCAAAACAGATGAACTGAAGGCAATAATGTTCACGAGGAGTTTAGAAGTGGTGGCGGTGACCGAGACGTGGTTGAAGGAGGGGCAAGACTGGCAATTGAATATTCCAGGGTATAAGTGTTTTAGGCATGACAGAGTTGGTGTGAGGAGAGGCGGGGGAGTGGCTTTATTAGTTAAGGACAACATCATAGCAGTGCAGAGGGAGGGAGGTATGGATGATTTAGGAATTGAGTCTCTATGGGTGGAGTTGAGGAATAGGAAGGGAGTGGTTACTCTGTTGGGTGTTTACTACAGACCGCCCAACAGCCCGCGGGCCGTGGAAGAAGGGATATGCAGGGACATTTTAGATAAGTGTAGGAAAAATAGGGTAGTAGTAGTGGGAGATTTCAATTTTCCTGGAGTAGATTGGAGAGTGCCCAGAGCTGTAGGAGTGGACGGGGAGGAATTTGTACAGTGTGTTTTGGAAGGGTCCTTGGAGCAGTATGTGGATGGCCCGACTAGAGAGGGGGCTATACTGGATTTGGTTCTGGGGAATGAGCCAGGGCAGGTGGTTGACGTCGAGGTAGGAGAGCATGTGTCAAATAGTGATCACAACTCTGTCTGCTTTAGGATATTAATGGAAATGGACGAGACCTGCCCAAAAGGGAAGGTATTTAACTGGGGGAGGGCTAGATACAGCCAGATTAGGCAAGATCTTAAAGATACCGACTGGGATAAGCTTTTCGAGGGCAGGTTGACGAGGTACATGTGGGAGTCTTTCAAGGGAAAACTAAAATCTCTGCAGGAAAGATACGTGCCGGCAAGGAGGAAGGATGGGAAAGGTAGGATTAGAGAACCGTGGCTTACCAGGGATATTGAGGACTTGATCAGGAAGAAGCGAGAGGCTTACATTAGATCTAGGCAACTGGGGACTGAGACAGCGCTGGAAGCTTATAGAGAGTGTAGACGGGATCTTAAAAGGGGTGTTAGAAAGGCAAAAAGGGGCCACGAAGTGGCTCTGGCAGGTAGGATTAAGGAAAATCCTAAGGCATTTTACACCTATGTAAGGAGCAAAAGGATGGTTAGAGGCAAGATTGGACCTCTCAGGGACAGAGGAGGGGATCTATGCTTAGAGCCTGAGGGAATGGGGGAGATCCTGAATGAATACTTTGCGTCGGTATTCACACAGGAGACTGGCCAGATGTCTGTTGCTGATGTTGACAAAGTTGAGGATCGGTTGAGGGAAATAAAGATTACGAGGAAAGAGGTGTTGGGGCTGTTAGGCAGCTTAAAGACATATAAAGCTCCGGGGCCTGATGGCATTTACCCCAGGCTGCTAAGGGAGTTGAGGGAAGACCTAGCTGGGCCTCTGACGCAAATCTTTGTCTCTTCCTTAGACACAGGTGAGGTCCCAGAGGACTGGAGGATAGCAAATGTAGTACCGTTGTTTAAAAAAGGTCAGAGGGATAACCCAGGGAACTATAGGCCGGTGAGCTTGACTTCAGTTATAGGTAAGCTAATGGAGAGGATCCTTAGGGACAGGATGTATGAGCATCTGGAGCGCTGCGATCTGATCAGGGATACGCAGCATGGCTTCGTCAAGGGGAAGTCTTGTCTTACAAATCTAGTGGAATTTTGTGAAGAAGTGACAAAAACAGTTGATGAAGGACATGCTGTTGATGTCGTCTACATGGATTTCAGTAAGGCATTTGACAAGGTTCCTCATGGTAGACTGATAGAGAAGGTGAAGGCGCATGGGATACAGGGTCGGGTATGTAGATGGGTCAAGAACTGGCTCAGGAGGAGGAGACAGAGGGTTGTAGTGGAAGGCTCTTTTTCCGACTGGAAGCCTGTCACTAGTGGAGTGCCACAAGGCTCAGTACTAGGTCCTCTTCTATTTGTGGTCTACATAAACGACTTGGAAGTTGGGGTAGGTGGTGAGATCAGCAAATTTGCTGATGACACTAAGATGCTTGGATTGGCGGGTACAGAGGAGCAGTGCCAGGCAATACAACAGGACATAGATAGGTTGGTAGACTGGGCAGATAGATGGCAAATGGAATTTAATCCGGATAAATGCGAGGTGATGCATTTTGGCCGGAAAAATGTAGAAGAGAGTTATAGGATAAAAGGTAAAACTATTCGGAGTATAGAGACGCAGAGAGACTTGGGGGTGCAGGTTCACAAGTCTCTGAAGGTGTCTTCACAGGTGGAGAAGGTGATAAAGAAAGCGTATAGTATGTTAGCTTTCATAGAAAAGGGTATAGAATACAAGAGTAGGAGTTTGATGTTGCAATTGTATAGAACGTTGGTTAGGCCTCACTTGGAATACTGCGTCCAGTTCTGGTCGCCGTACTATCGGAAGGATATGGAGTCCTTGGAGAGAGTGCAGAGGAGGTTTACCAGGATGCTGCCTGGTATGGAAGGACTGTCTTATGAGGAACAATTAAATAGACTGGGGTTGTTTTCCCTTGAAAGACGTCGGCTTAGAGGGGATCTCATAGAGGTGTATAAGATTATAAGGGGTATAGATAGAGTAAATGGAGGTAAACTTTTTCCACCTTCAGAAATGGATAGGACGAGGGGTCATGGCCTTAGGGTGAGGGGGGCTATGTATAAGACGAATATTAGAGGGCAGTTTTTCACACAAAGGGTAGTGGGGGTGTGGAATGCACTGCCGAGTAAGGTGGTGGGAGCAGGCACGCTAGGGCTGTTTAAGGGTCTCTTGGACAGCCACATGAGCGTTATGCAGATAGAGGGATATAGTAGGACTGTTTAACTATGGCTTTTTTCCACAGGTAATTCGGTCCATACTTGACCAACAAGGAGCATGCATTCGGCAGGTGGTGCGAGGACAGCTCTTGGATGTTGATTCATGGGTTGCCTGGTGCTTCATGTCGTAAATGAGTGCTTTATCTGGACCATCTGAAGAGCACCATGACAGCTCAGTGACTATCGCTGTAGCTGTGCAGACACTTGGAATTGGGCTGGTGTCTGCGGGAGTTTGCGCGTTCTCCCCATGGTTGCGTGGGTTTTCTCCGGGCACTCCAGTTTCCTCCCACATCCCAAAAATTCGCTCTTAGGCTGATTGGGGAACAAATTGTCCCTACATTGAGACTCTTCCATGTTAGGAATAACCTAAAATTAGAATAGGATAATGGAATTGTCACTATATAGTTATGACGGCGGCGCGGGCTCGTTGGGCTGAAGGGCCTGTTTCCCGTGCTGTGTTGCTCTAAAAAAAAATATAATTCCGTAATTTAAAATGATCATCCGAATGCCCAATGGGAATTGTTTACCTCTATCTCAGCCACAGAGGAAATATCATTTCTGCATCCACCTTTTCAAAGCCATTCAGGATCTTGTGTACTTCAATCAGGTGAAAGCTGTACATTTAAGAATTCTGGAAACACCAAATGAAAGTTGATTGCAACATGTCCTGGAATTAACTTGATAACAAGAGAATACAGGAAGGCAGCCACTAGAACAACTGCCTACACCTACATGGTGCCTTTAATGTAGAAAGAATATCCCACAGCATTTCCAACAGTGTGGCAAGCTGGAGGCGAGATGGCGGGGAGGTGTATACTGAGCAAGGATTGAGTGACCAGCTATAGGAAGTGACCAAAATAGTTCTGTAAGAAAATGTTTGTAGTGAGCGAGTGACACAAGATTGTGGAAGGGTTAAGGAAAGAAATTCAGATTGCAGGAGATTTGAACACTGAGACGGTTACTAGCATCAGGGGGACCAGCAGGGTAAATACGTGAGGTTACGGGGATAGGAAATGGGTGAGATTGATGTTGGTGCAGACTCAATGGGCCAAATGGCTTCCTTCTGCACTGTAGATTCTATGATTCTATACTGCCCGTGCATAATTGCCCTTGAACTGCTAGGCCATTTCAGTAAGTCTGGAGTTACATATAGATCAGATCGGGTAAGGACTAAGTAGGTTTACATTAACACTAGTAGGCTTACATTAACATTGCAATGAAGTTACTGTGAAAATCTCCTAGTCGCCATACCCTGGCACCTGTTTGGATACTGGGGGAGAATTTAACATGGCCAATGCTGTTAACCAGCATATTTTTGGAGGGGGTGGGGAGGAAACTGGAGCACGCAGAAGAAACCCACGCAGACACCGGGAAAACATGCAAACTCCACATAGTAACCCAAGCCAGGAATGGAACACAAGTCCCTGGTACTATGAGGCAGCAGTGCAAACTACTGTGTTATTGTGTCATTCCAAATTCCCTGAAGGGCATTAATGAACCAGACAGGTTGATTCCAAAATTTCATTGAATTCAGATTTCACTATGTGCCATAGTGGGATTTGAGCCCGGGTTCCTAGAGCGTTTCTCTGGGTCTCAGGATAACTCGTTCACTGACAATACTACTACATCATCACCTCCTTACTTAGCCAGGAACCAGTACAGTTCATCAAGCACTGGGATGATAGATGAATGGGAGTTGCTGCAAATTAAGACATTGACAGCTTAGCTTTTTCAGGTCTAAAGTGAATAGAGAGTACAAAGTTGGAGGCCAGCCAGAAATGAATTGGAATAGACAACTCTAGAGGTAATGAAAGAATGAATGAGGACTTCAGCAGCCGATGAGCTGAGGCAAGGATGGGGCCAGGTAATGCTGCTGGGATGGAGGTATTCAGCATTCATGGTGGAGTGGATACGTAGTTAGAAAAGCGAAATACTGCAGATGCTGGACAACTGAAATAGTGTTTTTAAAGTTTATTTATCAATGTCACAAGTAGGCTTGCATTAACACTGCAATGAAAATCTCTAAGTCATCAGGGAGAATTTAGCACGGCCAATGCACCTAACCAGCACATCTTTCAGTCTATGGGAGAAAACCAGACCAAACCCACGCAGATACAGGGAGAACACACAGATTCCACACAGACAGTGACCCAAGCTAGGTATCGAACCCGGGCCCCTGGCACTGTGAGGCCACATTGCTAACCACTGTCCTCTTGTGCCGCCCAAATAGCTACAGCAAGTGTTGGAAATTCTCAAGAGAACTTTGTGGAGAGAAGTATAATTCCATAATTTAAAATGATCATCCGAATGCTCAACGGAATTGTTCACCTCTATCTCAGCCACAAGAGGAAACATCATTTCTGTATCCATCTTTTCAACGCCATTCAGGATTTTGTATACTTCAATCAGGTGAAAGACTGTACATTTAAGAATTCTGGAAGCACCAAATGAAACTTGATTGCTACATGTCCTGGAATTAACTTGATAAGAAGAAAATACAGGGAGGCAGCCACTGGAACAACTGCCTACACTTACATGGTGCCTTTAATATAGAAAGAATATCCCATAGCATTTCCAATAGGGCGACAAGGTGAGCAAAGAACAAAGAACAAAACAGCACGGGAAACAGGCCCTTCAGCCCAACGAGCCCACGCCACCACCCCGATGTTCCCACCTCACGATCCCTGTCTATGTTTATAGATCTATGGATTAAAAACCAAATTTGAGACAATTTAGGGAGAATTTGTTTTGCCAATTAACTTAAGAGCACATCTTTGGGATGTGGGAGGAAACCGGAGCACCCAGAGAAAACCCACGCAAGCACGGGGAGAATGCGCAAACTCCCAGAGACACAGGCCCAAATCCATGTATCTGCACAGCACAGCGATAGTCACAGAGCTGTCGTATTGCCCATCAAATGGTCCAGGTCAAGCGTACACTAACAATGTGAAGCACTAGGATACTCTCGAAAAAAAATCCCAGAGCAGCCCTCTCACAACCCATCGCGTGTATGCCCCTCGTTAGACAACAAGGTGGACCAAAGCACCTGTAGGATAAAAACAACTATATCAATATCATCATCTATTTACACACTTCCCAGGGACTCCCAACGCTCATGATCCCTATTTTAAATCAGTTTTCTATACCACTCCATTCCTATTCTGTTCATGTGCCCATCCAAGTATTTCTTAAATAACTCCAGAGTACCTGCCTCCACCACTTTACTTGGCAGAGCATTCCATACCCCCACCACCCTCTGTGTGAAAAAACTTCCTCTAGCATCCAAATTATACCTTACCCCCTTCACCCTAGAGAGGTGGAAAGGGGTGGGGGATGAGGGTTGTGTTGGTTACTGTACACTGAGCAACGATTGAGTGGTCAGCTCTACGAAGGTGACCAAAATAATTCTGTAAGAAAATGTTTGTAGTCAGCAGGCGACGGCAGGATTGTGGAAGGGTTAAGGAAGGAAATTCAGATTACAGGGATTTCAATTTGAGTTTCAGGTGCCTCGTAATGGAATGGAAGAAGAGTTGGCAAGGGGGCCAACAACAATTTGCAGATTATTCAAAATGGACTGTGGTAGACCATAGGACAAAGACAGAGAGCGGTGGTGGATGGAAAATTTTCAGACTGGAGACCAGTTACCAACGGTGTACCATAGGGATCATTGCTGGGTCGTCTGCTATTTGTGATTTTTATCAATGACTTGGAGGAGGAGGCTGAAGGAGGGATCAGTAAATTTGCTGATGACACCAAGATTGGTGGAGTTGTGGATGAGATGTAGGCTGCAAAGAGAAAGTGATAGGATGCCGAAAAATGACAGATGGAGTTTAACCCTGATAAGTGCGAGGTGATTCATTTTGGTAGGACAAATTTGAATGCAGGTTACAGGGTCAAAGCAGGGTTCTGAGGAATGTGGAGGAACAGAGAGATCTTGGGGTTCATATCCACAGATCTCTGAAGTGCATAGAGCTGTGAAGAAGTCCTATAGATATTAGTGTTTAATAACTGGGGTTTGAGCTTAAGAGATGGGATTATGCTGCAACTGTACAGGACCTTGGTGAAACCACATTTGGAATATTGTGCTCAGTTCTGGCCACTTCACTATAAGAAGAATGTGGAAGCATTGGAGATTTACTAGGATGCTGCCTGGTTTAGAGGGTAGGTCTTATGAGGAAAGCTTGAGTGAGCAGAAAGGAACAGGTTAGTGCAGATGCCTCAAAGAAATGATCCAGCGATTATAAGATTTAAAGGAAAGTACACTGCATTTGGCCTTGAAACCCAAACACTGCTATTGAACTTCAGTTTGAAATAAATTCTCATCTACTGACACAAGGGCTTCTCTGATGCAGTTGTTACTGAATAATAGCAAGCTGGCAGTTCCATCTAGTTTACTGAGTGCTTTTTGTTCTCCCTGTATAGAGTCGTGTTCTGCTGCATCTCCATCTCACCACAGTTTTCAAAAGTTTAAACTTTATTTACCGGCATCACAAGTATGCTTACATTGACACTGCAATGAAGTTACTGTGAAATTCCTCCAGTCACCATACTTGGATACACTCAGGGAGAATTTAGCGTGGCCAATGCATCCTAATGCAGAGATGCCGGCGTTGGGCTGGGGTAAACATTTGTGTTTGCTACCAAATACACCTGTTGGACTTTAACCTAGTGTTGTGGGATTTCTTACAATGCACGCTAACAGGTCATCCTTTGGACTGAGGGAGGAAACTGGACCACCTGGAGGAAACGCACACAGACACGGGGACAATATGCAGAATCCCCACAGACAGTGACGCAAGATGGGAATCTCACAGGGTTCCCGGTGTTATGAGACAGCAGTGCTAAACCAGTGATTCAATTTGATTTCATTTGATTTATTATTATCACATACATGTATACAAAGTGAAAAGAATTATTTCTTGCGTGCTTTACAGACAAAGCATACCATTCATAGTGAAGGAAATGAGAGTGCAGGATGTAATGTTATAGTTATAGCTACAGTGTAGAGAAAGATCAATGCAAGGTAGTCCATTCAAAAGTCTGATGGCAGCAGGGAAGAAGCTATTCTTGCGTTGGTTTGTATATGTTCTCAGAATTTTGTATCTTTTTCCCTGATGGAAGAAGGTGGAAGAGAGAATGTCCGGGATGTGTGGGGTTCTTAGTAGTTCTGGCTGCTTTGTCGAGGCAGCGGGAAGTGTAGACAGAATCAATGGATGGGAGGCTGGTTTGCATGATGGATTGTGCCACTGTGCCACCACGCTACCGATTCAACACTGCAAGTGAAAAAATTCTACCTCATGAAACAACGCCACACCTCATGGCGAGCTGATAATTATCAGTAGATCTGGTTTCCCGAGGTGCTAATGGAAACATCAGCTCTACTAGATGACAAATGCTACTCTATTAGGACACACTGTGTGCACCTAACCATTCCATGACATTAGCTTCTTCAAGTTTTCAATTTTATTTTAATATTAGCCCTGCAGGTGAACAATGTGAATGCCAAAATGAATTTAAATGTAAGTAGGAGTCTGAGATTATCGGGAGGAGAGGTAGCTGCAGGTTGTCTCAAAATAGCTGCAACCAGGTTGGAAAGACAATTGTCCTTTTTATAAAGATTGCTAAACAGGGGAGAAGCTGTTTAATGATGGAGGGGTCAGCTGTTGAAAGCAGTGAAACATTGAGAAAGAACTCTTGACACAAAGGAAAGGCACCTCCGACGCGAGTAATGTCTGGCAGTGAGAGGAGACAGTTTCAGTTTTAATTGGAGCCACAAAAGTTGAAAGAACTTCACAGCAGTGTGGGACAGAGCGGAGCAATGCTGAGTGGAGGAGCCAAGGAAAATGAAACATAAAGAATGCTCGAAAGTCAGAGTATGCGGCCTCAGCTGTCAAGAAAGGCAACCAGAGAAGACATCCAGTCCAAATGATCAGCATCCCACTGGGAAGTGTTTGGCACTGCCTAATCTAGTGCAGGTAAAATTAGAATATCCAGCCAGCATTCATTAGACAGCAGAAGGAAAAGGGTAGATGGATTCTCGCTGCACTCAGTGAGATTATTCAATATGAACAGAGAGAAAGCAGTGCATTCCGATAATGGCTTTCACAGTTTCAGGTCAATGCAAAGTCCTAATAACTTGATGTAGAAAGAAAGTACAGTAAGAAGTCTCACAACACCAGGTTAAAGCCCAACAAGTTTATTTGGTGGCACAAACCACTACCTTTCGGAGCACTGCTCCTTCATCAGGTGAGTGAGAGTTCTGTTCACAAACAGGACATATAAAGACACAAACTCAATTACAAAACAATGGTTGGAATGTGAGTCTTTAGAGGTAATCAAGTCTTACAGGCGGTTACAGATAGTGTAACATGAACACAAGATCCCGGTTGAGGCCGCCTTCATGTGTGTGGAACTTGATAGCCAAGTTTATAATATTCGAGGTGTGGTGTACTTTGTGCCTTGTACAGTTTTAGCAAAACTTCCTTATTTTGGTCCTCTATCCCCCTTGCAATAGAAGCCAACATTCCATTTGCCTTCCCTATTACCCACTGAACTTGCATGCTGGCTTTTTGTGATTTATGCACAAGGACCTCCAAACACCTCTGAGCTGCAGCTTTCTGGATAAAGTAGAAAAAGAGATCATCAGTTATGGATATCTAAGGGAATAAAGGAGAGTATCAAATTGAAAGACAATGCATATGAAGTGGCAAAGATTACTGGGTAACTAGAGGATTGGGAAATCTTTAAAGGTCGACAGAAAGCCATGAAAAAAGCTATAAAATAAGATGGATTACGATAGTAAACGAGCTCAGAATATAAAAACAGACGGTGAAAGTTTCTACAAATATATAAAATGAAAAAGAAATGCTAAAGTCAACATTGGTCCTTCAGATGATGAGAAAGGGGATTTAATAACTGGAAATAAGGGAATGGTTGAGACATTGAACAGATGTTTTGTGTCGGTCTTCACAGTGGAAGACACAAATAACATGCCAAAAATTGATAACAAGAAGACTATGGCAGGTGAGAGCCTCAAAACTATCATTATCACAAAAGAGGTAGTGTCGGGCAAGCTAATGGGGCTAAATGTAGACAAGTCTCCTTGTCCTTGGGTTGCATCCCAAGATACTAAAAAAGATGGGGCGGGGAAGTAACATGCACTAGTAATAATTTACCAAAATTTGCTGGACTCCAGGGTAGAACGCATAGATTGAAAAACAGCAAATACAACCCCAGTGTTTAAAAAAGGAGGTAGACAAAAATCAGGTAACGAAAGGGCAGTTAGCTTAAGTTCTGTAGTAGGGAAACTGCTATCGCCAAGCGAGAAATAGCGAGACATCTGGATATAAATTTTCCCATTGGGAAGACGCAGCATGGGTTCATGAAGGGCAGGTCATGTTTGATTAATTTGATGGAATTCTTTGAGGACATTTCATACATGGTGACCAATGGGGAACCTGTGGATGTAGATGTAATTTCCAGAAGGCATTTGACAAGGTGCAGCACCAAACGCTGCTGCATAGGATAAAGGGGCATGGTGTTACAGGTATGTATTAGCATGGATTGAGGTTTGGTTAACTAACCATTCTTTTTCTAGTTGACAGTCAGTGACTATTGATGTTCCTCACAGGCATCAGTGTGATGAGTGGAACTGCAAAGATGAGTGGAACCTCAAAATGTGCAAAGGAGACTGAAAGTCTCAAAGGGCATGTAGGTAATCTAAGTGAGAAGGTAAGAGTCCAATAGATGGAGTATAATATTGGGAAATGTGAGGTCATCAATTTTGGTAGGAATAACAGCCAAATTGATTATTATTTAAATGGTAAAAAAAACTGCAGCATGCTGTGTGTAGAGAGACCTGGGTGTCCTTGTATATTAATCACAAGAAGTTGGTTTGCAAGTGCAGCAGGTAAGTAAGAAGGCAAATGGAATTTTGACCTTCATTGCTGGAGGGATGGAGTTTAAAAACAACAATATTATGTTGCAGCTGTATAAGGTACTGGGGAGGCCACATCTGGAGTATAATGTACAGTTTTGGCCTCCTTACTTGCGAAAGGATATACTGGCAGTGGTGCAGAGGAGATTCACTAGGCTGATTCTGGACTTGAGAGGGTTGGTTTATGAGGAGAGACTGAGTAGACTGGGGCTATACTCATTGGAATTTAGAAGAATGAGGGGTGATCTTATTGAAACATATAACATTATGAAGAGAACAGGTAAGATAGAAGCAGAGAGGCTATTTCCACTGGCAGGCGAAACTAGAACTAGGGGGCTTGGTGTCAAAGTAAGAGGGAGCAGACGTAGGACTGGGTTGAGGAAGAACTTCTTTATCCAAAGGATTGTGAATCTGTGGAATTCCCTGCCCAGTGAAGCAGTTGAGGCTACCTCATTGAATGAGTTTAAGACAAGGATAGATAGATTTTTGAACAGTAAAGGAATTAATGATTATGGTGACTGGGCAGGTAGTGGAGCTGAATCCACAGGAAGATCAATCATGATGGAGCAGGCTCGAAGGGCCAGGTGATCTACTCTTGCTCCTAGTTCTTATGTTCTTGTATTCCTATCTTCTCCATTTAAATAATATTCAGCTTCTTTACTCTTCCTACAAAAGCGCATAACATCACATTTTCCTGTGTTACATTCCATCTGCCAAGTTTTTACCGATTCTTTCAATCTATCAAGCTCTCTCTTGTAATGAAAGTAGTGCAAAACATATTTCAGGGGAATGTTTTAAAAATAGCTTTTGCTAAAGGCAATCAGTATGTTTGGCAGAAATACAAATCATGCTGGGAAAGCAGGATAATTTATTCATTTTAGCCTTGCAAGCGGTTATGTCAATTGGAGTTAATTGACTTTTGTTCAGTTGCGTTGCCCTGAGATTTCTGATTAAGAATGATTGACAGGGTCATGTAATTATGCAATTTATGTGCAGTCCTGGGTTGGTAGCAGAAAAAAAGCTTTCACAGAAAACTGCTTGGTTTGCAGCTGAAGTCTGGTTGAAGTTAGAAGGATTTTGCAGGCTTCTAGAACTCACTTTTCCCTGTGAAAACTTCAAGGCAGTCTACACTCATTATAGCAAGTATATTTATGGTTACTCACTATATTTAAGTGTAATTTTAGTCTGTAAGAAGAATGTTGCCTGTTTGGAACTGAAACAGCGATAAGTTAGAAATTAAAATTGTTTTCTTTTTAGTTTTCAATGTTGTTCAACTGTTAATAGTTAAGTTGCTTCATCCTTTAGAGTTGTAGTAAAACCATATTATTGAATAAAGTTTACTTACTGTAAAAGATCCTTACATTGTCAGTGGAATAATTTCTGGAAGAAAGTATCCTATCCTCACATTATGTAAACATAGAAAAGTCATTCGGTTCTAGTCTGGCTTCATAATATACTTTGGGGTTTGGGTTCAGGATCCAAACACTCTGTAGACTCTCTGTGTCATCCTCACCAATTACTTGCCTTTCCACCTATTTTTGTCTCATCTACAACCTTGGCAATAGTACATTCACTTCCTGCTCCAAGCCATTCATCTGTATAATAAATTATTGTGATCCCAGCACTAAACCCTGTGGCATTTCACTAGTTGTAGGGTGCCATCCAGAAAATCCCCCTCTCATCCCATCTTTTGTCTGCTATTAGTTAGCATATTCTTTATCGTTGTTAATATACTACCCTCAACACCATGGTCCCTTATCTCATTAAGTAGCCTTTTGGTGCTTTATTAGGTATCAGAGGAAGCTTGTGTGTCTTCAGATCCAGTTCCAGGGTGGTCATTGACTTGCACCGCTGCCTCACAGTGCCAGGGACTTAGGTTCAATTCCAGCTTCAGGTGACTGTCTGCATAGAGCTTGCACATTCTCCCAATGTCTGCGTGGGTTTCCTCCCACAATCCAAAGATGTGTGTGTCTTTGGTTGACTGGCCATGCTAAATTGATCCTAGTGTCAGGGGATTGAGCAAGGTAAATATGTGGGGTTATGGGTATAGTGCCTGGGTGGGAACTTTGTCAGTACAGGCTTGATGGGCTGAATGGCCTCCTTCTGCACTGCAAGGTTTTTATGATTCTTCAATGAAAAAAACTTGAGGCCCTTCTCTCTCACTATCACTCTCTTTCTCTTTCTTTCACTCACACCTTAATGTTTCTTCATAAATAAGCTCTGGTTGGGTCCAAACCAGACCTGCAGAAGCACTGACCATTGCCCAGCAGTTAACACCCATGGTGAAATTGATTATTCCTCTTCAAATCAGTCTGATCAGGGGATCGTGGATATCATTTAGGGCAAGATGAGATTCCCGAGGCAAAGAGACAAATTCACCTGAACAGATTTTCAAAATAAAATGGATTAAAAATGCAATAGCCATGAACAAGCACGAACACTGCCCCCCCCCCACATCCTCCCCCCACCCCGAAGATCTACAACATTCTTTCTTCGCTCTTTTAACAGCCCAAGTAAAACAAACCTTTTTTTAATAACTCCTTCTACCGAGACGTGTGCAGATCCAAATCAGTAAGATTGAATGCCATCATTTAACTAAATAAGTGGATGTATTCAGTGCAGGTTTTAAGCAATGCTTCACCCATTCCTGCATTCTAACCCAGCCGTGGCTTTGCATCTTATCAAGGAACTGTATACTTGCCATTCTAACTCTCTGCCTCAGTGCTGGGGCATGTTTATTTGTGTTTTGCATGTATTCAAGACCCATTTCCATCAAGACTTAAGAGTTTACAATCCATCCACAAAAGTGGAATCATAATGGTACAAGACATTACAAGTAATGTGTTTGATGAATACATCTGATACATGTTTCCACCCCTGTTTATGTTTTATTACTTAGCTATGGAATATTTATCTCACACTAATTCCCATTCTTCTATCACTCTGTTTGGTCTTTCATGGGATGGGGTGGGGGTTTTAACTCCTCAGTGAGATTTGCATTTATTTCTTTCGAATTCAATGGCTTGCATTTTTGAATGTCAGTTAAAAGCCAGCCAAACTGCTGTGGGAGTAAACCAGATCTGGGAAGGACGGCAATATTAGCAGAACATCGGCTGGACCCAAAATCAAACTCTCCATCCATGCACACCAGCAACGGCTACAAGTTTTGGAAGTAACCCATTACCCAGAAAGCTCTTGGAGACTGCCTGAGGATGGAAAATGTGAGCAGCAAATGCAAGTCCTCACCATGGTTGACTGACATTTGCGATTCAGAGCATTATTAGTAAGAGGTCACACAACACCAGGTTAAAATCCAACAGGTTTATTTGGCAACACAAGCTTTCGAAGCGCTTTTCCTTTATCAGGTGAGTGGAAAATTAAGTTCACAAACAGGGCATACATAGACACAGACTCAATTACAAGAATGGAATGCTAGTCTTACATTGCAGGAAAGAATGTCCTGAGGCATGGTACATTGGTGAGTCCATGCCTACGCTACAATGATGGATGAATGGGCACCGCTCGACAATCACAAGATAGGAGTGTTCTCTTATAGTTGGGAAACACTTCAGCAGTCAAAGGCATTCAGCTTCTGATCTTCGGGTAAGCATTCTCCAAGGCAGTCTTCAAGACACACGACAACGCAGAATCCCAGAGCAGAAACTGATAGTCAAGTTTCCCACACATAGGTTAGGTTGATTGGCCATGCTAAGAAATTGCCCCTTAGTGTCCAGGGATGCTTAAGTTAGTGGGTATAATATGTAGGGATATGGGGGTTGGGCCTGGGTGGGATTGTGTTCAGTGCAGACTCGATGGGCCGAAGGGTCTCTTCCTGCACTGTAGGGTTCTATGAGGACAGCCTCAACTGGGATCTTGGGTTCGTGTCACACTAAACATGTGACATGTAATCCTTACGACTTGGCTGGACTTGCAAAATCTCACTCACTGTCTTAGCTGCAGACAATACACATCTCATTAACCTGTGCTTAACCCTCTCTCCATTCCCATTGTCTGCACCTATAAAGACTTGATTACCTGTAAAGAGTTGTATTCCAACCATTATCTTGTAATTGGGTTTGTGTCTATATATGCCCTATTTGTGAACCCAATTCTCCACTCACCTAATGAAGCTCGTGCTACCGAATAAACCGTTAGACTTTAACCAGGTGTTGTGAGACTTCTTACTGTGCCCACCTCAATCCAATGCCAGCATCTCCTCATCATGAGCTTCATTCGGTAAGACAAGGAGCTTAGTAATAAATTATGAGCAGTGTCGATATTTTTCCACAGTCTCGCTGCCTTGATGAACATGACTAACAGACCTTTGGAACCAACAGAGAGATAAACTGCAGGTTTTTTTTCATCTCAATTCCATCTTACTCAGTATCACGGAGAGGTGGTAGATGGCAGGGGGGTGGGGAGGTGGAGGAACTGATGGAGAAAGTCAAATTACTCTTTCTCATGGAGAAGTCGAAAGGGTTAACACGCTTTGTTATGCAGCATAGCAGTAAAATACCATCCCTGCTCTAAGGTTCTACGTTCAAACAGCTCTCTCATTTCCCTTTGTGCTTTGCTGCACTAATGACTAATAACTCAACCTCACTTACACAGCTCAGTGAAAACATTTTCTTCATTATTTTCTTTTTGTAGAAGTGGCAGATCAGCGAAAGGCTTAGAAACGTCTAAGCGTGTGCTGGAAAATTTTCTGCCTTCACAGTTCATTTGCTGAAAAATCTAGCTCATTGCTGACTGCTACCAATTCGACTTGTCGACTGTATTATGATGGGTTTTAATATCTACTGTCTGTCGGGAAAGGATTGAGAGCTTGCTGCGTGATATTGTTTCCAAGCATGAAGGCACCCTCACTCCATGGTTCCTCTGTCTGTCATCTGACTCTAAGCACATGAGGCAAGCCAATCAGCTGATCAGCCTTCCCTTGGAGATTTGTGCTCTCACCTCCGATTCACGAGGGTGACCATCAGTAAACAATCCAGGCTGACATTCCAATGCAGCACTGAGGGAATGCTGTATTGCCAGAACTGCCACCTCTTGGGAGAAATTTTGAACCAAGTCCCTACCCACCAACTCAGAGGGGGCACAAAAGCTGTCACGTCACTATTTTTTGATTGATTTGATTTATTACTGTCACACGTATTAGTATACAGTGAAAAGTGTTGCTTCTTACGCATTATACAAACAAACCATGCCGTTCATTGAGGAGGAAAGCAGAGAGTGCAGAATGTAGTATTACAGTAATAGCCAGGGTATAGAGAAAGATCAACTTAATATGAGGTAGATCTACTCAAAAGTCTGATAGCAGCAGGGAAGAAGCTGTTCTTGACTCAGTAGATACATGACCTCAGACTTTCCCAATGGAAGAACGTAGAAGAGAGGATGTCTGGGGTGTGTGAGGTCCTTAGTTATGCTGGCTGCTTTGAATGGCAAGCATACAGTTCCTTGATAAGATGCAAAGCCACGGCTGGGTTAGAATGCAGCAGGAAATGTAGACAGATTCAATGGATATGAGGCTAGTTTGAATGGTGAACTGGGCTAAATTCACGACCTTTTGTGGTATATTATGGAGTTCGACAGAGCAGGAGCATACCAAGCTGTGATCCAACCAGGAAGAATGCTTTCCATGGTGCACCTGTAGAGGTTAGTGAGAGTCGTAGCTGACGTGCCAAATTTTCTTAGTTTCCTGTGAAAGCAAAGGTATTGGTTGGCTTTCTTAACTATGGCGTCCACATGGAGGGAGCAGGACAGGTTGTTGGTGATCTGGACACCTAAAAATGTGAAGGTCTTGACCTTTCGACTTCATCCCATTGACGTTGACAGGAGCATATCCTCCGTTACATTCCTGATGTCGATGACAATCTCTCTCATTTTGTTGACATTGAGACAGAGATTATTGTTCACCAGATTCTCTATTGTTACAATGCAGAGATTAATGTCCTTTATCTCACTTCGTAATCTATTAAATTTGTCCAGGAAGGTGTTAACTGTTCTTCATTAATGGCTAGAGGTTCATTAACAGAAAGATCTGACACTCGTTTCAAGTGAATAATGAACAAGTAATTTATTTAACTAATTGAGAACTTTAACTAAACAAGGAACATATCAAAGTAATGTTCAACTGGAGTGCTGTTCAAATAAATACAAGGAGCATTCATTACCAACAAATGAGAACACTAACTTTGTCACTCTCAAAAAATATATAAACAAGTTCTGTTATTTTAGAAAAACTTTTGGAGTTTTTTTGTCGATGTCACTTTCTGGAAACTCTTTCTGATTTGGTACTATTCTAGTAGATAGACAAAGATTTCTCTTAAGACTTATTTCCCTAGCTGGCAGAGAGCCACTCTTGCCCTCTCCAACTCTTGAGAAGTGGCACCGTTTTAGTTCAACTTAACAGAACTTAGTGACTGAACTCAACTACTGAACTCGCTGATCAGAACTGAAGTCATTGAAAACAGGCAGTTGAGTTCCTAGTTTTATATTCCTGATGACCTATGCATTTTTCTATACCATGATTGGTCTGATGGTGCGAACAACAGCAAATTCAAGTTTGATTGTGTCCTGATTGCTGTGTGTCTCCTTTAAACTGATAGCCTATCAAAATGCAATTGCTTCAAAAGCCCGTTACCAAGGTAACCTTGATGGTTGGTGCTAGTTACCAATGTTGCAATTTGAGCATCCTGTATTCAAACATTCAAGCACTGAACACAAAACCAGCTTTTAAAGTGACAACACTTTTTTTTTCTCTCTAGCAGTTTTTTTGCAATTTTTTGACATCTTTGGAAACATTCTTCACATCTTTACAAACTCAACACTATCTATTTTGAAAAAGTGCAAAGGAATTCTCCTTCACCTCATCAATCAACATTACAAAAACATATTACATGGTGGTGTATCGGTATGCCGCTGGACTAGTAATCCAAAGAGCCAGGGTAATGCTTAGGGGCCAAGGTTCAAATCCCACCAATGCAGCTGGCAAAATTTATATTCAATAAAAATCTGGAATTAAAGGTCTATTGATGAGTATGAAACCATTGTCAATTGTTGTAAAAACCCATCTGGTTCACCAATGTTCTTTAGGGAAGGAAATCTGCCATCCTTACCCAGCCTGTCCTACATGTGATCCACGCAATGTGGTTAACACTCAAATGCCTTCAGGGATGGGTGATAAGTATTAGCCCAGCCAATGATGCCCATATCCCATGTACAAATAAAAAGAGTATTCACATCAGAAAGCATGCCAATTTTCATAGACACAGAAGCACAAGAAAATAGGAGGAGTAAGCCATTCAGCCCTTCAAACCTGTTCTGCTATTCAGCATAATCGTTCATTATTTTCACATATGCCAACACCAGAACTTTCCTCAAACCCATTCAATCATAGAACTCTGCAGTGCAGAAAGAGGCCCTTCGGCCCATTGAGTCTATACTGAACACAATCCCACCCAGGCTCTACCCCCATATTCCTATGCATCCCTGGTTACTGAGGGACAATTTCTTAGCACGGCCAATCAACCAAACCTGCACATCTTTGGACTGTGGGAGGAAATCGGAGTACCAGGAGGAAACTCATGCAGACATAGGGAGAACATGCGAACTTTATACAGACAGTGACCCGAGCCAGGAATCAAACTCAGGACCCTGGAGCTGTGAAACAGTAGTGCTAACCACTGTGCCACTGTGCCAAACCATGTCTAGAAATATATATATTTTCTACCAAAATACGTTCAGTGAACTGGCCTCCACAGTGTTCTGTGGTAGAGAATTCCATAGGTTCAATACCCTCTGAACTGTGCCGCTACAGCATTATGGGGAACTTTAACTACATAGACTGCAGTGGCTCAAAAAGGAAGCTTATTGCCATCTTCTCCTGGGCATCGTTTACATCATTAAGATAAATCTTCTTCAAATTTGGAATTTGCTTCATCATTTATCTGTGATAATTTAATGGGTTAAGTGTGTGTGTTAGGGGCTGTTGTGTTAGCATATCATGGGCCTAGATTTAGACCCAGTCAGGGATAACTGGATGACGTTTCTCCTCATCGCAATGCTAAATGGCCTTCCCTGTACCCTGATACTGTGACCCCACTTGCTCTTGACCCTCCTGTCCAAGGAAATAACATCACTGCATTCAGTCAGTCCAATCCAATCAGAATTTCAGATCCCCCTCATTCTTTTAAATCCCAGCCGATGCAAGTCCACTCAACACAATTAAACAATAGAAAGAAAAAGATAATGCATCCGCTGTTTACATTCAGCAATTCCAAATTAAAAAATTCCGAGGAATAAATGTGCAGTATATAAATGGATGGAACTACAGGGATAGGGTACGATGTGAGCTGGGTAAGATGCTCTGTCAGAGAGGTGATGTGGGCTTGATGAGTCAAATGGCCTCTTTCTGCCTCGTGGAAATTCTATGAGTCGACTCTATGGGCAGTAGTAGGGGTCCGACAGCTCTCTTTCTGTTTGTCAGATCCCTGCTACTGCTAATGCACATGCACAGAGGCTTGCACATGCGCACTACCTCCCTCTGCAGGCTTTCAGGCATGTTAAGCCCTGTCCACAGGCTTCCGCATCGAGCAATAGACATGGTCAAATTTTTGCAGGCAGAGTATGTATGGAGGGGCCTGAAAACAGGGATCTGAAACTCTCCGAGTTCCACGCCAGCCCACCACTTAGAAATAAAATGGTAAAATTCCAGCTATGATTCAGCTTCTCATTGCTGTTTGTAGGAATTTAAATGTGTGTATTTCAGCAATGATTACAGTTTAAATATATTTCGTTGGCTGTAATTAGATTCACAATTGGTGGGGAGAGTGGCGAGTCTGTGATTGGTTGGGAAAGGGGATCTGTGATCGCTCTGGGCAGTGGGAGGGTCGGTGGGGGCTGTATCCATGGCTTTCGGCTCCCAGAGGGGCAGCTGCTTTCCGCTGCTGGGAGTTCAGAACTAGGGGTAAACCTTTTAGGACTGCGGTGAGGGGAAATTTCTTCACACAGAGTGTAATGAACGTGCGGAATTCACAAGCACAGAAAGAAGTTGAGGTCAAAACATTGTGCAATTTCAAGAAGAAATTAGATGTAGCTCTTGAGGCTCAAGGGATCAACGGATGTGGGGGGGAAAGTGAGATCAGGATGTTAGCCTTTATCGTGAGGAGGATAGAATATAAAAGCGAGGTCTTGCTGCAACTGTACAAGGCACTGGTGAGGCCGCAATTGGGGTATTGTCTGCAGTTTTGGTCCCCTTATTTGCAAAAGAGTATATTGGCCTTGGAGGGAGTACAGAGAAGATTCACCAGACTGATACCAGAGATGAGGGGATTAGCTTATGAGAAGAGATTGAGTAGATTGGGCCTGTACTCGTTGGAGTTTAGAAGGCTGAGGGGGGATCTTATAGAGACATATAAGATAATGAAGGGGCTAGCTATGGTCGAGGTAGAGAGATTCTTTCAACTTAGAAAGGAAACCAGAACTAGAGGGCACCGCCTCAAAATAAGGGGAAGGAGGGCAGTTTAGAACAGAGTTGAGGATGAACTTCTTCTCTCAGAGGCTAGTGAATCTCTGCCCATTGAAGTGGCGGATGTTACCTCATTGAATATGTTTAAGTCACAGATAGATAGATTTCTGATCGATAAGGGAATTAAGGGAGCAGGCAGGTGAGTGGAACTGATTTACTTCAGATTAGCCATGATGTTATTGAATGGCGAGGTAGGCTCGAGGGACTAGATGGCCAACTCCTGCTCCTGTTTCTTATGTTCTTATATTTGATGATCAGCCATGATCAAAATGAATGTCAGAGCAGGCTCAAAGAACAGATTGGCCTACCCTTGATTCTAGTTTCTATGTTTCTATGTAAAGTATTTTGGAACATCTTAAGACAAGGAAAAGGACTGTAAAGTTGCAAGCCTCTCTACTGTTTAGCAGTAGCACTGAGAGGAATCACAAGGTTTACCCATAAATTGTGAAGAAACATTGGACAACCTTGAAATCAATGCACAAGAAGCCATCTTACAGTGCTACACAACATCATTAATGATTTGAAGACAACTCGAGGGCATAATATAAAACTGATTTGAGAGAATGGAGCAAGAAACCACAGGGTCAAACTAGAGAAAAGAAAACATTGTTGACAGACCCACTCAACTCAATTAAACAATGGAAATAAAAAGATCATTCACTGTTTATATTCAGCAATTCCAAAGATATCTCTGAAATAAATATACAATATGTAAATGCATGTGGTTACCAGGATAGGGCATAAGGTGCACTACTTCTTAATCTCTGCAAAGATTTGCAACTTTATAATCCCTTTTCCTGACCTTAGGATGTTCTAAAACTCTTTACATGGAAACATAGAAACTAGAAGAAGACCAATTTACCATTTCTTTTTGCGAGTTTGATCTTGTGGCTCCTTGCTCTACTCCCTCAGAGGTACTCTCTTGGAGTGAAGAACACAAGGAATCGATTCTGAGGTATAATAGAGGCAAACATATTGCAGGAGTAGCTGAACATCTGGGAGGATATCAGGGTCTTAGGGGATGACTGAGCTAATGGACTTGCTCAACTGTATTAAAGTTGCACTCTTCATATTTGTTGCAATTTGTGTGCAGCTAACAGGGGTATTTAGTTTGAATCCATTAAATGACAGCGACTAGAATCTGGGCATTTTTTTACTTGCCAAGATTTGATTTACTTGTCAGATTTGATTTCCTAACATTGCATCGTTACAAAGTTCAGATGTTTTTTCTATACTTTGTGTAAAAATGTGACATTAACAGTGCCTACTTCACATCATCTACTTTGTTATCATTTCTTTCATAGCTAACAAAGGTGAACACACTCATTCAAAAGTGACATTTAGTCTTTGCTAATAATAATTTCAAGCTGTTGTTAAGTTTTAAGGTGTTTAAGCATTCATTGTAGTCCGTTTCGTTGCATAGATATGAAAATGGGACATTGAACACTAAAGTTAAGACTGGGGTAATTGAATTTTTGTATGACAGACGTATGTGGCAAATCAGTTAACAAGGAAGAACAACGAATGAAAGCGCTTGAACTATTACAAGTAAAGGGAGATTTATTATCAGGGGAACAATCCTACTGAAAACCGCACTGTTAGTATTTTTGGGGAGATTGCATCTACTGATATTTCTGGAAGGAAATTGAGGGAAAGACAAAGCGGGTGCAAACTGTGTACTAAATGATGGGCTGGGGTTATACTGGGGGTTTGTTAGCAGAATGTAGAAGTGTGGTGATCATAACTGTTGAGAAAGTCAGAGAGATAAAGGAAAAAAAAACAACATCTTGATGATATAACAATGCGCCACTCACGTTCAAGTTTTTTCTTTTAATCAGTTTGGTTTGATTTGACTTAATTAATTCTTGTCTCATTATTAATTCACAGTGAAATATATTTTTTCTTCCATGCTACACAGACAAAGAATACTGTTGATAGGGAAGGAAAGGAGAGAGTGCAGAAAGTAGTGTTATAGCTAGAGTGTAGATTAGTGCTTTAAATTGCCTGTTTGATTGGTGGGTGCACTATCGACTCATGAACAAGCCCACCAACATAAAGTTCCAGCCCCAGTGATCCAGGTCATAGATGTAACACAGCAGTCACTCGTTTTGGCTGAAAGAAGTCTAAAGTTTGGACTGGTAACTCTGAACATGCCAACAGATCTTCATAACTTGTCACAACACAGGAAACCACTGAGGACAGAACATGTCCCAGAGGAGTACAAAGATATGTTTACAAGACTCGGGTGCCTGCCTGTATAATATCATCTTGAAGAGTGAGACCAATTCAGCATCTGTCGTGAAGATTTCCAGCTGCCGTCAACTCCAGCATACAAATCAAGATAGAAGTGTTGGAAAAGAAGGGATTAATCAAAAATGCAGTGTTTCTTACAGACTGGATTAGCAACATGATAGCAGTGAAGCAACGTAGAACGGTGGTTATGCTTAGATTCAAAGAACATGAACATGCCCTTCGGCCCTCCAGGCCTGTGCCAATCATGCTGATGTACCTAAACAAACCACTTATATCCCTCTAGTCCCTGTATGTTCATTTGTCTATCAAGATAAGTCTTAAATGTGCTAGCACTCCTGCCTCAACTACTTGGCAGTGCATTCCAGGCCCCCACCACCATCTGTGTAAAAACAAATTCTCCCACTCATCTCCACTGAACCTTTCCCCTCTTATCTTGAACTTATTCCCCCTGGTAATTGTCATTTCAGCTCTGGGAGAAAACTTCCAACTGTTCACCCAATCTACACTCTTCATAATTTTACAAACTTTTATCAGATCAAAGGATCTAAGTAAGTGACAAAGATATCTCACTACTCCATGTCAACCATCCAAGGAACTTTGCTGCAATTTGCCATGACAAAGGTATTCACTACCCGAGATGCAGAGGATGGTTCCTGGTAGATGACGCTGGATGAAAGCAATAATTTTCTAATGACATTCTGGGTGCAGTTCAGTAGACAGCAGTGTGGGCTGGTTGGACATTCCACAGCTCCAGCAGAGTATCAATGCCCGTAAGCACAGGAGAGTCAGTGATCTTCCTGGAGTTGAGGCCATGGTAAGTAATCTACTTGGCCATTGACCTGGAGACACAACAGAAGGAGTCTTTGCTGATCATGATCAGAATCCAATACCATTGCTGCAGGCAGCATCACAGACACACATGGGGTGGCACAGTGGTTAGAGCTGCTGCTTCACAATGCTAGGGACTCGGGTTCAATTCCAATCTCGGGTGACTGTCTGTGTGGAGTTTGCACATTCTCCCCATGTCTGCGTGGGTTTCTTCTGGGTGCTCCGGTTTCCTCCCACAGTCCAAAGATGTGCAGGTCAGGTTGATTGACCATGCTAAATTGTCCTTTAGAGTGGGGGAACTAGCTGGGTGAATACATAGGGTTATGGGATTGGGTCTGGGTGAGAGTGTTGTTGGTGTAGACCAAATGGGCCGAATGGCCTCTTTATGCATTGGAGGGATTGTAATTTTTTGTGCAGAGCTCATTGGGCACGCTGAGATGAAATGACAGCCCAAAATGGCACATTGTACAAAGGAAATAGTGTCATCATCGCACAAGAGATGAAAGGAGAGATGGAAACGTATCCATGCAAGTCATCAAGGAATTGAATCAAACTTGAGAAAGGCAATGTGCCAAACATGACTGATGAAATTAAAGACCACATTTAGCCAGTGTGATGTGTAAAATGGGCACCAAACTAAACAAGCTTAAGAGAAATTGATGATACATGGCATCCTAGATGATTAAGAGTTAAATTCTGCGAATATTGGAAATCGATACAGAAAGTGCTGGAAAGACTCAACAGGTCTGGCAGTATCTGTGAGGAGAGAAACAGAATTAATGTTTTGAGTGCATTATGATTGTTCTACAGAACTGAACAAGCTGAAGAAGAGTCATACAGATTCAAAATGTTAATTCTGTTTCTCTCTCCATAGATACTGCTGGACTATAAATGAAGCTGCGAGTGGATCTTTTCACTTTGGGAGGAACTGATTATCATGTAAATATAGACTGATGTTCTGACTACTGGGAGATAGACCAGCTGACTTTGATGATGACAGAAGGGATAGCAGGATGCCTAAGATAACACTTCAATCGGTATAGCTTATCAGATATTGTGATGAGTGACAATGGCCCTCAGTTCACAAGTGAAGAATTCAACCAAATCACAAAGGATTGGAAAATTCAGCACGGCATATCATCTCTGCAGTATTCCCAGTCTAATGGAAAGACTGAGGTGGTGCTGAAAGTCATCAAAGGATTCATATGACTGAGGATGACACGGTGGCACAATGGTTAACACTTCTCCTAACTCACAGTTCCAGAGATCCGGGTTCAATTCCCGGCTTGGGTCACTGTCCGTGTAGAGTTTGAAAATTCTCCCTGTGCCTGTATGGATTTCCTGTGGGTGCTCGGGTTTCCTCCCACTGTCCAAAAATGTGCAGGTTAGATAAGTTGACCATGCTAAAGTGACTCTTAGTGTTCCAAGATATGTTGGTTAGATGGGTTACAGGGGTAGGGAAAGGGATAGGGCTTGGGGAAGATACTATGTCAAAGAACTAGTGCTAACTCAGTGGGCCAAAAGGTCTGTTCTGCACTATAAAGATTCTATGATTCTATAAAGAAATTGATCAAATGTAGCTGCATACAAAAGAATTCTTGAGTGGAGAAAAGTAGTCCTGTCTGAAGGCTAATGTCATGCAAATTTCTTTTCCAATAGCGAAAAGTTACTAAAACCATAGTCTCAGGCCTGAATAAAAAAGACGTCAAGGTGAAATGGTAGAAAGCCAGATTTCAGACTGACAAGACTGCCAAACATTACCAAAGCTGAGAATTGGAGAGACAGCCAACCAGGGTACAAATCTTCAATGCTTAAAGCAGGAGCAATCAGCCGGCAAGGAAGCAGCTGTACTGAGTACAGAGCTACATCAACCCCAGAGGTCCACGTGTTCCCAACAACTGTAATTGATCAGGCAACAAGTACCGCGGGAAAGACATGCTTTGGATAAGGAACTAGGCAAACAGCCAATTACTGTGTGCACCCATTAAGAGATCTCCATGATTTGAAGGCTTCATATGCAATCAGGTTCAAATGCTGACTAGTGTTGGCATGAGAATAATGGGTTTATGGTGGATAAAATGGGTAACTCAAAGCCACTCATGACTATTCATTCAAATGTCTTGTGTTCATTCAGAGAAGGGGGATGTTTGGAGCTTTTATTCATTGTGAAAAGGGGGATGTTCAAGTTTTGGAGTGCATTAGTATCATGTATCCCGTTGGGTTTGGCCATAGGCATGTGATTGTGTCATAATGCAGGCTTTCAGGAGATTGTCATCCAAAAAGCAGTTCATTAAAGACTTACTTTGAGAAATCACTGAGGAAGCACTGTTCTTCTTAATCATGAAACCCACCCTCCACCCCACCCCCCACATCCCGTGAAGGAATGAAAAAAATGTAGAGCAGTATAATGTGGATAAATGTGAGGTGTCCACTTTGGTAGCAAAAACAGGAAGGCAGCTTATTGTTTGACTGGGTGCAAATTGAGAGAGAAATAGAAATAAAAAATCATTGAATCTCATTGGACCCATCAAGTCTGCACTGACAGAAATCTCATCCAGACCCTATCCTCATAACCCCACGTATTTACCCTGCTAATCACCCTGACACAAAGGAGCAATTTTAACAGGGTCAATCAACCTAATCCGCATATCTTTGGACACTTTGATAGATAAGTAATGGCACTTTAGTGTCCTTGTGCATCAGTTACTGAAAGTAAGCACAAAGGTACAATGAAGAAGGCAAATGTTATGTTGGTCTTAAAAGCAAGAGGATTTGAGTTTAGGAGATGGGATCTTTTACTGCAATGGCATTGTTGTTGAGGTCACATCTGGAGTATTGTATGCAGTTTTGCTGTCCTCATCTGAGGAAGGGTGTCCTTGCTATGGAGGGAATACAGCAAAGATTTACTAGGCTGATTCCTGGAATGGCAGGTCTATTATATGAGGAGGGACTAAGTCGGTTAGGATTATATTCACTGGAGTTTAGGAGATTAAGGGGGTTCTAATAGAAACTTATAAAGACAGGGTAGATTCAGAAAGAATGTTCCCAGTGGTGGTGGTGTCCAGAACAAGGGTTATAGTCTGAGGATAAGAGGTAAACCTTATAGAACTAAGGTGAGGAGAATTTTTTTTATCTAGAGGATGGTGAATGTGTGAAATTCACTACCACAGAATGTAGTTGAGGTCAAAATAATGTATGATATCAAGAAGGAATTAGACCAAAAGAGAAAATGCTAGAAAATTAGGAATTAGACGTGGCTCTTAGGGCTAAACAGATCATGTGACATGGGGGGGAAGGTGAGATCAGGATATTGAATTTGATGATCAGAATGAATGGTGGCACAGGCTCAAAGGGCCAAATAGTCTACTCTGGCTATTTGTGTATATTTCCATTTATCCCAACAGCTTAGCTGTCCATCCAGAAAGTGGGATAAAAATTGAAGGCAATAGGATTGAGAAAATTCTGTGATGAGCAAGGGCATTTTAATTGGGGTTTCAACTGGACAAATAGTTCCAAAAATGCCTTCTTTGGATGAGGAGAGATGGCAAGATATCAAGGTGACCCAATTAACATTTTCAAGATGATAGAAAAATCCTATAAGAGAAACCCAGGCAAGTTGTTCAGACGGCTAAAGATCTCAAACAAAGTTGATTCAAGCTAAGAATCAGGAAGCTCTGAGTAAGAAAGTAAATCAGGCAGAAGATGTTAATCGAAGGAGTAATGAAGTTGTAGAATCAGTTACCAAGGAAATAGCTGGACAGACTATTCCCGGGTTAAATTGGATATTCTTGTGTAATGAAGATTGAGAGAGAATTCAATTAAAATGTCAGAAGGATTCAATACAGTAGATCAATATGGTGAGAGAAAACTTCTTTCACTTAACGAATAGTTTGTGTTTGAAATGCACTGCCTGGAATTGTGGTGGGGGCAGCTTCAATCGAGGTATTCAAAAGGGTTTGAGATGATTGTGTGAATAGCAACAATATGCAGGGGTACAGGAAAACTGAACATAACTCCTAATCTCGGAATCAATTCCCTTCACAATAAATGACAACATTCTATTAGTTTTCCTGTTGTATACTTAAAAGATGGTGCAGGGTGCTGTAAGACCAAGTCACATGATGGTGTCATTATGGTGTATGCTGTTTTTTATTTGATGCAGTGCAGTGAGCAGCTCCTCAATAAAACCTACTGTGTGTTGTTTGAATCTACACGTGTAAAACCCACAACCCCTCACATTGTCAGGGCGTTACTTTTTCTGATTTCATGTTGTACATTTTTTGTGAATATGGAGCCAAGTGCAGATATCTGCATTCTCTATTTATTTTGGGTGAGTGATTTTTTTTGCTGGATCCCTGTCATCCCAGCTTTTGTTGCCTGGCACATAGCACGCACACCCTGGGTGGAATTCTTCCAAGCCCCGCCAACGTGTTCAGTGGCAAGCATGGGGGAAGAAGATAGCGGGATGGTCAGAAATCAATTCCACACGCCAGGCATGGTGGCATAGTCGTTAGCACTGCTGCCTCACAGCACAAGGGAATCGGGTTCGATTCCTGGGCTTGGGTCACTGTCTATGCGGAGTTTTCACGTTCTCCCCATGTCTACATGGCTTTCCTCCAGATGCTCTGGTTTCATCCCACAGCTCAAAGATTCGCCGGTGAGTTGATTGGCCATGCTAAATTGACCCCTAGTGTCAGAGGATTAACAAGGTAAATATGTGGAGTTATGGGGATAGGGCCTGAGTGGGATTGTGGTCGGTACAGATTCAATGGGCTGAATGGCTTCTCTCTGTACTGTAGGGATTCTATAATTCTATAATTCAGTGTGAATTTACAATAAGAACTTCTATTGGTGCCCACCATGGTGGGACAGAAACCACCACCCCCCCCAGATGTCCCCCAGGGCATCTCATTTACACCCCATCAATGGGACATAAATGAAGGGCCCACCTCCCACACCAATTCTTCACTATGCTTGCAGAAAAAACTTGCCTCCTGACACTAAGGGGCAATTTGGCGTGGCCAATCCACCTGAACTGCACATCTTTGGACCGTAGGAAGAAACTGGAGCACTGGGAGGAAGCAATGCAGGCACAGAGAGAACGTGCAGTGACCCAAGGCCAGGATGAACCGGGGCCCTTGATGATGTGAGGCAGCAGTGCTAACCACTGTGCGACCATGCCACAATTATTGCTTCCCTAACATCCCTATGCTCGCTGACTGATATTGACTCAAAGCCTATCAATGTCTCCGTAAGACCATAAGACATAGGAGCAGAATTAGACCACTTGGCCTAATTCAATCATGGCTAATTTTTTTCTCATCCCTACTCTTCTGTCTTTTCCCCGTAACCCCTGATCTCCTTATTAATAAAGAACAGGTTCAATGTTAAAATTCTCATCCTTATTTTCAAATTCCTTCATTGTCTCGCCCTTTGCTGATATCCTCCATCAGATAAATGCTGAGAACCCTTCTACCCTTCAATCTGGCTTCTGGTATATTCCCAATTTTGACCATTCCAACATTGGCTGCAGTACATTTTTGCCAGGCTCTGGAATCACCCAAGCCCATTAACTTGGACAGAGGATTAGCTAACCACCAGAAAGCAGAGAGTGGGAATGAATGGATCTGTACCTGGTCGGAAAGCTGTAATTAATGGTGTGCAACGGATTCAATCCTTGGATTCCATCTGTTAATAATCTGTATGAATGACTTGGATATTGGGATACAGGAGTAATACCATTGTTACATTTGCAGGCACCACTAAAATAGGTGGGAACATAAGTTGCAATGTGGAAATAAATAATTTATAAATAGATATGGACAGATTAGGTGAGTGGGCCCAAAATTCAGCAAGTGGAATTTAACAAAGATACGTGTGTGATTACGCATTTCAGTTGGAGGAGTAAAAAGGCAATTTATTATTCAAATGGAGGGAAACTTCAAAATGTTTTGGTTCAGAGGGATCTGGGTGAGCTTGTGCATGAATCACAAAAAGTTAGCATGCAGATGCAGCAGGTAATAAGAAAATGGTAGTATTTATTGCTAAAGGAATTGAGTGAAAAAAGGAGGGAAGTGCTGTTGCAACTGTGTATTGCATAAGTGAGAGCACCTCTGGAGTACTGTGTGCATTTTTGGCCTCCTTATTGGAGGAAGGATGTAAATGCATTCGAGGCAATTCAGAGAAAGTTCACTAGATTCCACCAGGAATGAACATTTGTCTTACGAAGACATATTGAGCACTTTAGGCCTACACTCACTGGAGTTTTCGAAGACGGGGTAGGTGGGGATCGTGGGGTGGCCTAATTGAGGTATAAAAAGATGCTAAAAGACATTTTCAGCCCACATGTAGAGCAGATGTTCACCCTGTTGAACATTCGAGGACAAGAGATTAAGGGGTAGCAAATTTAAAACAAGAATGAGGAAGAATTATTTCAAAATGTCATGAATCTGTAGATTTCTTCACCCCAGAGCGCAATGGATGCCAGAACATTAAACACCTCTAAGCAGCTGATAAATAGGTTTTAATTTGTAGCAGGTTGAAGAGTTATGGGAAGCAAGCGGGAAAGTGGAGATGAGACTGCGATGACATCAGCCATGATCATGTTGAATGGCGGAGCAGGCTTGGGGGAAGGTGAATTGCCTCCCCCTGCTCTTAGCTCTTATGATTTTTATAATTATCTTCAACAGCTTCATCAATGACCTTCTTTCCAACATCTAATCAGAAGTGGGAACATTCGCCGATGATTGCACAATGTTCAGCAGCATTTATGAATCCTCAGATACTGAAGCATGTCCAAATGTCGCAGGAGCTAAGCAATGTCCAGGCAATGGTCAGACAAGTAACATTCACGCCACACAAGTGCCAGGTAATGATTATCTCTAGCAAGAGAGAATCTAACCATCACTCCTTTACATTACCATTGCTTAATCCCCAACTACCAATATTTGGGATTAACATAGACCAGAAAATGAATTGAACCAGCCATATAAATACTGTGGCTAAAAGGGCAGGTTAGAGGCAAGGAAGTATGGATTTTGCACATTCTCCCTGTGTCTGTGTGGGTTTCCTCCAGGTGCCCTGGTTTCCTCCCACACTTCAAAGTTGTGTGAGTTAGATTGATTGGCTGTGCTAAATTGCCTCTTAATGCCCTAGAATGTGAAGGTTAGAGATATCAGCAGGGTAAATGTGTGGGGATAGGGCCTGGGTGGGATTGTTGTCGGTACAGAATGGTCTCCTTCTGCACAGTGGAATTTCTATGATTTCTATGAATACTGCAGCAGGTACCTCATCTCCTGACTCCCCAAAGCTATCTGGTGTCCGCAATGCACAAGTCAGGAATGTGATGGAATATTCTCCATTTAACTGAATGAGTGCAACTCCGTGAACACTAAAGAAGCCTGACATCATCCTGCAAAACTGGCCTACATAACTGGCAGTCCATTCACCCCTTCACCACCAACTATAATGGCAGCAGTGTGTACCATCTACAAGATGCACTGCAAGAACTCACCAATGTTTCTTCAGCAGCAACTGGCAAACCCCTGACTGCTACTGGGAGGAAAGGGTCGAAGACAGCTGGGAACACCACCACTTGGTAATCCACTCCAAGCTGCTCACCACCCTGTCTTGGAAAAATATCACTGTTCCTTCACTGCTGCTAGGTCAAAATCCTGGAACTCCCTCCTTAACAGACGCACCTACATCACAAGGACTGCAGCTATTCGAGAAGGCAGCTCATCTTCTGAAGGGAAGTTTAGGATGGGTAATAAATATTGGCCAAGCCATGGACACACGCAAAATCCTCTCTAAACCTCTCCACCTCCCTATTCCTATTTTCTCTTTTATGATGTATTTTGGTCATTTATGAATTTTAGTCATTTGTCCTAATGTGCAATGGCACAGTGGTTAGCACTGCTGCCTCACAGTATGAGGGACTGGTGTTCAATTTCTGGCTTATGTCAATGTCTGTGGGAGTCTGCACATTCTCCCCATGTCTGTATGGGTTTCCCCTGGGTATTCTGGTTTTGTCTCATAGTTCAAAGAACGTGCTGATTAGTGCATTGACTGTGCTAAATTCCCCTCAGTGAACCCAAACAAGCAACTAGGGGATTTAACTTCATTGCAGTGTCAATGTTAGCCTAATTATGACACTAATAAATAAACTTTAAACTTAAAATTATGTCTCTCTATGGGGCTTCATGTCTTATTTCTGTTTGATACTCATTCCTTTGAAACACTGGGGACATTTTTCCTCACCACAGGTGCTATATAAATGCAAGCAATTTGCGATGTTGTTTGTGTAAGGTAACAGCACCCACAGTCATTTCCAAACTATCAGAATTCAACAGTGGCAATTCTCACCACCAAGCAATTAATTTATGAATAACGAAAAAGATGCAACTTTCCTTCTTCCCTGCTGTAAATGATGTTGTCCACAAGACAGCCGTTTGAGAGATTCATTAGGCCATTAGATATTATTTCATGCATTGAAGAAGGACTTTAACAGGCGTGTGGAAGAAAATTGAATTTTCTCTTTTATTGCGAGAGATGGGACAGTTGGCTCACCGCCTCACTCCTGTAAAGCTGGCAAATAAAACATTTACTAAGCAAGTGGCCAATCTCCTGATTTGCAGTCAGTGTTTCTGAAATGCTCCAAGTTAAAGGAAAAAGCAATCCCCCCACTACCTGCCCAATGACACAGTTGTATCTCATTACCGCGCATCCTGATGCTCAGTTGCCGACATGCCAGAATAATTTAAGATCCCTCCTGCACAATGAAGGGGGGGCAGGGCATACCCCATCCGCTACTGCTCTTCCCCCATCCCACCCTAAAGGAACTATCACTGTTATCTCTCTTGACAACTTTAAACTCCAGACGCTTTGACCCTCCCCTGAACTGATTATTGATGGGTGGTAACAGCGTGGAGAAGGGAAATTGACAGCTCCTGTTTCCCAAAAGTCTGGAGAATTAGCACTACTGCATCCCTCATTTGCATTTTCGCTGTGGATGATTAGAATTCCTGTCAAGAACCGTACAGGATTACATTCGGAATAAATGATCTCTGACGTCCTTATTTGTAACTCAACAGAAAGGAGGTCATATTTTAAATATCTTTTTTGTGCATCCGCATATTGTATGATTGGGTAAATTTCATTTCTCGATACAGGATCGAAATTCCATCATTTACCTTCATTGCTTTGTGTCTCTTGCATAATTTCCTTCTGTTCGTCCCTCAAATAAATTGCATGGTAATACTGCATTATTGTGAACATCGATATATATATATATATATATATTTTAATGATATCTAGAGCGAGTGACTAGCTACATTTTGTGCCTTCAGAAATGTCACGAACGTGTAATTTATCATAGCTCTAAGTGCCTAAAATTTATGAAATTTAATGCCAAAATTCAGGAATGGAACATACCCCTGCATCCCCCACAGCCCTGCATCCTACTACCTCCCACACTCCATTAACGCATTTGCCAGTGGTAAGCTTTCATGAAAATCTTTGATTTTTAATCATGAAGCTGAAAGACTCTGATGACTATCCTCACTCTTTGGTGGATCTTTCAGAGATTCTGCCCACTTGCTTACAAAGAATCTTACAAGTAATGCCCCAGGGGTTGGGAAATTTGAGTTAGCCAATGATTGGCAGGTGCTTTCAGCTAGTTAAACCCCAATGTTATCACGATATCTTTGAAAGCAACCTTTCTGGATGTGTCACAGTTTGGTACAACTCCTGCTCTGACCAAGACCGCAAGAAACTACAAAGAATTGTTAACGTAGCCCAGTCCATCACATAAACCGGCTCCCCATCCACTGACACAGTCTACACTTCCCGCTGTCTCAGAGAAACAGCCAGCATCATCAAGGACCCCGCGATCCCAGACATTCTCGCCTCCACCTTCTTCCGTCAGGAAAAAAAGGCAAAAGTCTGAGAACATGTACCAACCAATTCAAGGACACTTTCTTCCCTGCTGCCATCAGACTTTTGAATGGACCCTACTATATATTAAGTTGATCTTTTGCTGCACCCTAGCTATGACTGTAACACCACATTCTGTACCCTGTCCTTTCCTTCACTCCTCTATGAACGGTATGCTTTGTCTGTATATTGCGCAAAGAGCAATACTTTTGTCTGTATCTCAATACATGCAACAATGACATATCAAATTATATATGGTTGTGCAAAGTGTGGCTCTCGAGAGACGGGATGGGGGGGGGGGGGGGGGGGGGGTGCATGATGGGAGGGTGGTGGAATTCTCCCATTTTGTGACTAAGAGCCGTGGCGGGTGCAGGAACATGGAGTGAATCCCATTGCAAAAGCTGGCAGGCAAACACATATAGCACTGACTTCATTCATTATGCACTTAGATGTTCTGCCCCCTCTTCAGTGGCAGGGCAGGCCTGGATAGGGGGTGGTCTATCACCATGGCTAGGCGCCTTGTTGAAAAGATATCCAACGTCACTGGCCCATGCTGAAAAGAGAAGGTGGAGCCCCTGGAACTTAAGGAACATTCTAATGCTGGGAGATAGATCTTCTGTGAGCAAGGATGGACCTCCTGGAACATTCTGAGACTAGAGGGTGCACACCAAAGTCAGAAGATCCATTTATAGATGTCGACCTAACTCACTGCTGTGGTGTTTCAGCATTGCAGGGGCCCCAACCTGAAATCTAGAGGCAGCTCCAAGCATTGTTCAGGTGAGTTCCAAAGTCTGTATGCCACATTGCCCCAAGTATGTATCACGCTGAGCCATGTAGGTATGTGAGTTACAAGGATAGGACCTGTGTGGGACTATGGTTGGTGCAGGCTTGATGAGCTGATTAGCTTCTCTCTGCACTGTAGGGATTCTATTCTATGATTCTAAATAAGGTCGTGAATTGTAGAGTTTTGTTGGGCTCGCCTTAATGGAATGTGGAAGAGGAAAGGCCATTCAGGAGAGAATTGGACTAGTGAGGATGAGAAGTGCGAAAGAGAAAGATAAGAATTTGAGCGCATGATTAGAATTTGATTATTTGATTTATTACTGTCACATATATTAGTATGCAGTGAAAAATATTTCTTGTTTCTTGTGCACTATACAGACAAAGCATACTGTGCACAGAGTACAGAGGGAGAAAGAAAGGAGAGAGTGTAGAATATAGTATCATAATCATAGTTAGGCTGTAGAGAAAGATCAACTTAATATAAGACAGGTCCACTCAAAAGTCTGATGGAAGAAGCTATTCTTGAGTCGGTTGGTACGTGACCTCTGTATTGTTTTCTCGATGGAAGAAGGTGGAAGAGAGAATGCCCAGAGTACGTAGGGTTCTTGATTATGCTGGCTGCTTTTCTGAGGCAGCGGGATGTGTGGACAGGTTCAGTAGATGGGAGGCTGGTTTGCGTGATGGATTGAGCTACATTCATCACCCTTTGTATTTTCTTGCGGTCTTGGACAGAGCAGGAACCATTCCAAGCTGTGATACAACCAGAAAGAATGCTTTCTATTGTGTATCTGTAAAGGTTGATCAGAATTATTGCGAACATGTCAAACTGCTTTAACCTCCTGAGAAAGTAGAGGCTTTGATGGAGAACCAGGACAGGTTGTTGCTAATCTGGACACCTAGCAATGTGAAAGTCTCAGCTATGTGCACTTTATCTCCATTAATGTAGACTGGGGTATGTCCTCCACTACGCTTCCTAAGGTCGATGACAATCCCTTCCATTTTGTTGACATTGAGGGAGAGATTATTGTCATTGTACCATTTAACTAGAGTGTTGTCTCTTTCCTAAATTCCATCTCGTTATTGTTTGAGACCCGGCTCACGACAGAGGTTTCATCAGTAAATTTGAAAATTGAGTCGGAGGGGAATTTGGTGGACAATCATAGGTGTATAAGAAGTATAGTAGGGGGCTGAGAACATAACCTCGTGGGGTACCAGTGTTGAGGATGATCATTGAAGAGATATTGTTGCCTATCCTTACTGATTGTGGTCTGTGGGTTGGAAAGTCTGGGAGCCAGTCACAGAGGGAGGAGCCGAGCTCCAGGCCGCAAAGTTTGGAGATGGGTTTTGATGTTAAAGGTTGAGTTGCAGTCAATAAAGAGGAGTCTGACATAAGCCTAACATCAGACATAAGCAGAGTGAAGATTACAAGTGAGAAAGTCTTGGTGAGGGCTTCAGCAGCTGATGAGCTGCAGCAAGGAGAGAAATGGGCAATATTGTTCTGATGGAATACTGTGTATAATAATGGCATGGATAAGTCATCATAAGCCCATCTCAGACTCAAATATGATTCTGTATTTGTAAGCAGTTCAGTTTAATCTCAGCTAGCTATCAGTGAGGAGGAAGCATGAAGTTCCAACAAGCTTTTGTTGAATCTATCAGTATATATTGAACATAGCCTATGCCTCATTTAAAATGAACAGATTAAACTATCCATCAAAATCTGAGTGTGTTAAGCCACCGTTCATTATTACAGGTTGTTGCTATCAGCAAATATGACTCTATCAATTTTCACAAACTACAACCTTCTTCAATCAATATCCATAGATTCCCTACAGTGCAAAACGAGGCCATTCGGCCCTTTGAATTTGCACCACTCTGCAAAACAGAACCTTAGCCAAGCTCACATTCCCCGACATCTCTATTATTATAACCCTATGCATTGATCATTACCAATCCACTTAACATCTTTCGACACTAAGGGGTGATTTAGCATGGCCAACCCACCCAACCAGCTCATGACAAAGAACAGTACAGCACAGTACAGGCCCTTTGGCCTTCAATGTTGCGCTGAGCTAGGTCTGAACCCAAGATCAAGTTATCCCATTCCCTATCATTCTGGTGAGCTCCACATGCCTATCCAATAACAGCTTGAAATTTCCTAAAGTGTCTGACTTCACTATCACAGCAGGCAACGTATTCCACACCCTAACCACTCTCTGAGCAAAGAAAAGCTCATCTTTGTAGTGTGGGAGGAAACTGGAGCACCCGGAGGAAACCCATGCTGACACAGGGAGAACGTGCAGGCTCCACACAGACAGTCACCTGAAGCCAAAATTGAACTCGGATCCATGATGCTGTGAGGAAGCAGTGCTTACTACTGTGTCACTGTGCTTTTTTTAACGTATAATAAAGCAGAGATATCAAAGTTTTGGTCTTTCTAGACTAAGGGATGCCTTTATAGCCAGATAGGATCTGTGGAGAAAGAGAAATGGACTGAATATTTCAAGTAGATAATCGTTCTTCAGAACTAAAAAACTAAAAGAAAAAAGATGCATTTATTTAGCACCTTATATGTCCCAAAGAGATTAATAGCCTTTTAATCATAGAATCACACAATGCAGAAGGGATCTTTCAGCCTAGTGGCTGTTACATGAGAAACACCTGACCTGCCCACCTAATCCCATTTACCAGCACGTGGCCCATAGCCTTGAATATTATGACATGTCAAGTTCTCATCCAGGTACTTTTTAAAGGATATGGTGCAATCCACATTTACCAGGCAGCTCATTCCAGACCAACACCACCCTCTGGGTAAAAGGGTTTTTCCTCACATCTTCCCCTAAAACTCCTGTTCCTCACCTTGAATCTATGTCCTCTCATGACTCAAACAAAGGGATCAACTATTCCACTCTGTCTGTGCCCCTCATAATGTTGTAGACTTCTATCAGGTCGCCCCTCGTGTCCAAACACTCTCACAACGTGAGACAATTTGTGCCCAGTAATCTGCCCCATACAGCAATGTGATAATGCTCAGATAATCTGCTTTTGTAGCAGTGTTGGTTGGGGAAAAAATATTGATTTGATTTGATTTATTATGGTCACATCAGTTTCTTTCGGTAGAAAAGTATTATTTCTTGCGTGCTATACAGACAAAGCATACCGTACATAGAGAAGAAAGGAGAAAGTGCAGAATTTGATTTATTATTGTCACATGTATTTACAAACATTGAAAAGTATTGTCTTTTGCATGCTATACAGATAAAACAGAGGAGGAAACAAGAGAATATGGAACATAATGTTACAGTCGTAGCTAGGGTATAAAGATCGACTTAACACAAGGGAATCCGTGCAAAAGTCTGACAGCAGCAGGGAACTAGCTGTTGTTGAGTTTGTTGGTACGTGACCTCAGACTTTTGTATCTTTTTCCCGAAGAAAAATGGTGGAAGAGAGAATGTCCGAAATGTGTGAGGTCCTTAATTATGCTGGCTGCTTTGCCAAGGAGTGGGAAGTATAGACAGAGTCAATGGATGAGAGGCTGGGTTTGTATGATGGATGTAGTGTTACAGTCATAGCTAGGGTGTAGAGAAAGATCAACTTATTGCAAGGTAAGTTCATTCAAAAGCTGCAGGGAAGAAGCTGTTCTTGAGTCGCTTGGTACGTGACCTCAGACTTTTGTATCTGTTTCCTGATGGAAGAAGGTGGAAGAGGGAGATCGGCCAGGATGCCATGGAGAATGCTGCTTTTCTTCCTCAAGATAGTGCTGCCAGTTTTTTTTCCTTCCTTTTGCTTAAACAGATGGGACCTCAAGTTCAACAGCCCAATTGTTGGATTGCAACGATGACAGTAGTCTAGGGACACAGTGGGTTTGTATCCCTGTCTCTGAGTCAGAAACTTGGAGTTCGAGTCCCACCCCAGAACTTGATGGCCAAAGAAAGTGCATTCGTAATGTAGCCAAACAGATTGAGTGTATCAACCTGCAAAATCCTACCAACACGCCAATAGCTTCAGTTTCTGACCTTCTTCAGCCAGACACTGATGAATCTGTGGAACTCTGCCACAGAAGGCCATGGAGGCCAGGTCATTGAGAGTCTTGAAGGCAGATACAGATAGGTTCTTGATTAACAAAAGGATCAGGGGCTATGGGGAAAAAATAATAAAATGGGGATGAGAAAAATTTCAGCTATGATTGAATGGCGGAGCAAACTCAATGGGCTGAGTGGCCTAACTCTGCTCCTATGTCTTATGGTCTAATGGCTGGTGGTAAGAGCAGGAGAGACTTCCGGTCAGCCATACTTGATGTGGAGTGGCGTCCCTCAATTTATAAGCTCTCCAGGAATAGCTAACTATGGAATCTGACAAAACTCTGCCTTAGTGCAACCACTAGTTGTGGGAAGAGAATTGGAATTGAATTTCCAGCAGGACAGCTCTCCTTCTATCATACATCATGTGTGGCATTATTCCTAAATCCAGTGTTACAACCTTTAAAATGGGGCATGAACCCACAATCTCCTAATTCACAGGCAAAATCAATCCTCACACAGACACGAACAGCACAAAGAGTGGGGAAAATAATTTCAGCAAAGCGATGGTCTGTGACAGAGAGGATTTGATTTATTATTGTCACATATGTTGGGATACAGTGAAAAAAGTATTGTTTCTTGCACGCTATAGAGACAAAACATACTGTACATAGAATACATCGGGGAGAAGTAAAGGAGAGAGTGCAGAATGTGATGTTACAGTCAAAGCTAGAATGTAGAGAAAGATCAATTTAATATAACCCTATTATACAAAGGATACAATTAAACTAGAAAGGATAAAGAAAAGATTTACTAGGATGCTACTGGACTTGATGGATTGAGTTATAAGTAGAGGTTGGATATACTGAGGCTTTTTTCTCTGGAGCGCAAGAGGCTGAGGGATGATCTTATAGAAGTCTATAAATCATAGGTCATTTAGGTAGTCAGTATCTTTTCCCAAAGGTAAGGGAGTCTGAAACTAGAGGGCATAAGTTTCACCCAGGCCCTATCCCTGTAACCCCTCATATTTACATAGAACATAGAAAACTACAGCACAAATAGGCCCTTCGGCCCACAAGATACGCTGATCATACTTCTACCTAGAAGGCCTACCTATAACACTCAATTCCATTAAATCCCATGTACTCATCCAGAAGTCTCTTAAAAGACCCCAGTGAGTTTGCTTCCACTACCACCCGCGGCAACCGATTCTACTCACTCACCACCCTCTGAGTGAAAAACTTACCTCTGATATCTCCTCTGTACCTATTCCCCAGCATGTTAAACCTGTGTCCTCTCATAGCGACCATTTCAGCCCTGGGAAAAAGCCTCTGAGAATCCACCCTATCTCCTATCAAAGGTAGGAGTCTTAGCTGTGTGGAAGAGCAGAGGGATCTTGGGGTCCGGGTCCATAAGACTCTCAAATCGGCCTCCCAGGTGGAGGATGTGGTTAAGAAAGCTTATGGTGTACTGGCCTTCATTCATCGAGGGATTGAGTTCAGGAGTCAGGAGGTAATGCTGCAGCTTTATAGGACCCTTGTCAGACCATACTTGGAGTACTGTGCGCAGTTCTGGTCGCCTCACTATAGGAAGGACGTGGAAGCTATTGAAAGGGTGCAGAGGAGATTTACAAGGATGTTGCCTGGATTGGGAGGCATGCCTTATGAAGACAGGTTGAGGGAGCTGGGACTGTTCTCCCTGGAGAGACGAAGGTTGAGAGGCGACCTGATAGAGGTTTACAAGATGTTGAGAGGAATAGATAGGGTGGACTCTCAGAGACTATTTCCCAGGGCTGAAATGGTCGCGACGAGAGGGCACAGATTTAAGGTGCAGGGAAGCAAGTACAGAGGGGATGCTAGGGGAAAGTTTTTCACTCAGAGGGTGGTGAGTGAATGGAATCGGCTGCCGTCGGTGGTGGTCGAGGCGAACTCGCTGGGGTCTTTTAAAAGACTTCTGGATGAGTATATGGGATCCAATGGGATTGGGGGTTATAGATAGGTCTATGGCTGGGTAGGTTTTTGATGTGTTCGGCACAACTTGTGGGCCGAAGGGCCTGTTTGTGTTGTAGTGTTCTATGTTCTATGTTCTGTGTTCTATACATCTCAACATCTTATAAACCTCTATCAGGTCACTTCTCATCTTTCATCTCTCCAGGGAGAAGAGACCGAGCTCCCTCAACCTATCCTCATGCCACCTAATCCAGGCAACATCCTTGTAAATCTCCTCTGCACCCTTTTAATAGCTTCCACATCCTTCTCGTAGTGAGGCAACTAAATCAGCACACAGCACTCCAAGTGGGGTCTTATAAAGTTGCAGCAGTACCTCCCAACTCCTAATCTCAATCCCTCAATTAATGAAGGCTAGTACACCATATGCCTTCTTGACCACATCCTCCACCTGCGAGGCTGATTTAAGTCTTATGGACCCAGACACCGAGGTCCTTCTGATCCTCTACACTGTTAAGAATCTTATCCTTGATATTATACTTCTTTATCCCATTGGACCTTCCAAAATGGACCACTACACATTTATCCATGTTGAAGTCCACCTGCCACTTCTCCCAGTCTTGCATCTTATCTATGTCTCACTGCAACTTCTGATATCCCTAATCCCTCTGACACTAAGAGTCAATTTAGCACAGCCAACCAACCTAACCCCACATATGTTCGGACTGTGTGAGGAAACCTATGCAAACATGGAGAGAATATGGAAATCCACTCAGACAGTGATCCGAGGTTGGAATTGAACTTGGGCACTATGAGGCAGTAATGTTAACCGCTGTGAAGGTCACGTATTTCTCACATGTCAGTGCAGGTTCAAAGGGCCGAAGGGCCTTATTTACACTGCATAATTCTATGATTCTGTGACACTTCAACCCTTCCGTCCCCTACAGTTGCTGCCCAAGATGCCAGAAATTAACCAGCCCCTTTCTCCCAGTTGACACCCCACTTGCGATTGGTAACCTCATGATCGCTAACTAAGAAGTTTATCAAATTATGAGGGGTACCGATAGGGTGAACAGTTGAAAGCTTTTGTCCAGGACAGAAATGACAATTACAAGGGGGCACAAGTTCAAGGCAATGGGGAAAGATTCAGCAGAGATGTGCAGGGGAGGTTTTTATACAGAGGGTGGTGGGGGCCTGAAATGCACTACCAAGTAGAATCATATAATCATTGGAATTCTACAGTGCAGAAGGACTGTTTGGCCCATTGAATCTGCACCGACCACAATCCCACCCAGGTCCTACCCTTATAATCCCATGTATTTACCTTAGCTAATTCCCCTGATAGTAAAGGGTGATTTAACATGGCCAATCCACCAAAGTTGCACCCATTTGGACTGTGGGAGGAAACTGGAGCACTCAGAGGAAACCCACACAGATATGGGGAGAATGTGCAATCTCCACACAGACAGCGACCCAAACCAGGAATTGGACCCGGGTCCCTGACGCTGTGAGGCAGCAGTACTAAGCATTGTGCTATCGTGCCACACATGCCCAAGTGAGGTGGTTGAGGCAAATACGTTAGCGGCATTTAAGACTTATGTGGAGACATAGGAACAGGCAGGGAACAAAGGCATAGAGGTGTTTGGGCTAGGTAGGAAAGCGTGATCAGTGCAGGCTTGGAGGTCTGAAGAGCCTGTTCCTGTGCAGTACTGTTCTTTGTTTTTGATTTTCTGTCCTTTGTTCTTTGGTAACTCTCTATTCTGATCCTCCAATATCTTTCCAAACACTCACAATCCGCCTTCAGTCCATACTCTCCCCTATCCTCATGATCTGTCTATCCCGCACAGCATGATCTATGACTGCTCCCAGGCTGCAGCCTTTTTATGTAGCTTTGCCCCTGAGCTGAGAGTGCTCATCAAGCTGGCAGGGAAAATATTAGCAAATAAAAAAACATGCATAACTCAGTTAAAACCTGGGACCTTAGCTGCCAAGAGGAGCTTGGAAACTCTACGCCAGTAAATTACCAGTTAACTCCCTTTCTCACTCCACAGCTGCCCTGCTGAATGTCCCCAGCGCCTTTGCTTAAAAAGTTAAAATCCTTGCTGCCATTAATCTACAAATATCTGGAGCAGCTGACATTAAAATACCTTGTTCGGAGTCAGGATTTATCCACTGTGAAGGTAATTGGAAAAACAACCAGGGGCAGCATGAGAAAAATATGTTTTACACAGCATGTTTTTATGATCTGCAGCACACTGTCTGAAAGGTTGGTGGGATCAGATTCAGTAATAATTTTCAAAAGAGAATCGAACACATCCTTAAAGGGAAAAAGAGAGAGAGAAAAAAACAAACGAGGCTGTGGGGAGTGGAATTAATTTGAAGGCTCTGCCAGAAAACTGGCACAAGAATGATGCGTTGAATAGCTGCAGCATTCTAGAATCAATATGAAGTCTCACAGCACCAGCTTGGAATCCAGCAGATTTATTTGGTAGCACAAGGTTTCGGAGCACTGCCCCTTCACCTGATGAAGAAGCAGCATCCGATAGCTTGTGCCAGTAAATGCTGGACTTCAACCTGATGTTGCGATACTTCTGACTGTGCCTACCGGAGCCCAATGCGTCATGGTATTCTAGAATAAGAGAGCAGCCGTTTCCAAACCCAGACACAACATCACTCAAAATAACCCCCCATCCATTGACACTGTCTATACTTCCTGCTGATTTGAAAAGCAGCCAGCATAATTAAGGGCCCCACGCATCTCAGATATTCTCTCTTACACCTTCTTATATTGGGAAAATGATACAAAAATCTGAAGTCACGTACCAACCAATTCAAGAGCAGCTTCTTCCCTACCATATATGGAACTACCAAACATTAAGTTAATCTTTCTCTACAATTTCACAGCAACTTCACTGTAATGTTAATATAAGCCGTTCTTGTGACTAATAAACTTTACTTACTTTACTTTGCAATACCACATTCTAACCTCTCTCCATTCCTTCTCTATGTATGTTATATTTTGTCTGTATAGCACGCAAGAAACAATACTTTTCACATATACTGATACATGTGACAATAATAAATCCAACCAAATCAGCTGGTATTGAAATCCTGATGCATCAGCAAGATTTTACCCTGTGATAACCTCTGAAGAGTTGTGAACTAAACCCAGTCCATCAGGCAAACTAGCCTCCTATCCATTGACTCTATCTACACTTCCAACTGTCTTCACAAAGCAGCCAGCATAATAAATGATCCTGTGCATCTTGTACATACTCTCTTCCACCTTCATTCATCAGGTACAAAAATCATTTACCAGCTGATTCAAAAACAGCTTCTTCCCTGCTGCCATCAATGAATGGATCTATCTTGCATCAAGTTGAGCTTTTTCTACACTCTAGCTATGACTGTAATACTACATTCTGCAATCTCTCTTTCCTTCTCTATGAACAGTGTGTTTTGCCTGTATAGTGCACAAGAAATAATCCTTTTCACTGTATATTAATACATGTGACAATAATAAATCAAATCAAATCAAATCTTTCTGTCTGTCATTCCAACAAATTTACATGGCTCCAGTTTCATTAATTAGAGCAGAATGCTTATAATTACTGGATGCATAATGTCATTTAATTATGTAGGTTTCTGGAGATTACTTGTGAATATCTTCAAGCACTTAGAGAAACACAGGAGCTTCCTTGCACTCAAATGTTAAATTGAAATGTTTAATCTGCAATTCTGGTCCCATACTATACAAACCTATGAATGTATGAACTTGGAGCAGGAGTAGACCATTCGGTCACTCACCTGCTCGGCCATTCGATAGGATAATGGAGAGTATGTCTGGGTGCATGGGATATGCACAGTAAGAAGTCTCACAAAACCAGTTGAAGTCCAACAGCTTTACTTGGTAGTAAACATTTGCTACCAAATAAACCTGTTGGACTGTAACCTGGTGTCATGAGACTTCTTACTGTGTTTACCCTAGTCCAATGCCAGCATCTCCACTGCATGGGATATGAATGTAGCTGGCCAGGCAGCATTTATTTTCCATTCCCAATTGCCTTGGAGAAGGTGATGATGAGTTGCCTTTTTCAAGTGCTGCCAAGTCTCTGTGGTGTAGGTACATCTGCAGTGCTACTGGGGAAGGAAATTCCAGGACTTTAGCCCAACAAAAGTGATATATTTCCAAGTCAGGATAGTGACTGACTTGGAGGAGAAATTTCAAGTGATGGTGTTCCCACGTGTCCTTCTAAATGGTAGTAAATGTGGGTTTGGAAATTCATATCTAAGGAGTCTTTTTTAAGTTCCTACAGTGCATCTTCAAGATGGTACACACTGCTGTCACTATGCATTGGTGGTAGAGGGAAGAAAATGTAAGTGGATAGGATGCCAATGAAACAGACTGCTTTGTCTTGGAATGTGTCGAGCTTCTTGAGTGTTGTTGGAGTTGCGCTCATCCAAGCAAATAGAGAGTCAATGTCAAGAAAATGAAGGAGAAAGCCATTGACTACAGGAAGTGTAGTGGAGGACATACCCCCTGTCTACACCAACAGGGCTGCAATAGAAATGGTCGAGAGCTTCAAGTTTCTAGGTGTTCCAATATCCAATCTGTTCCGTTCCCTCAATGCCGGCGCTATAGTTAAGAAAGCCCATCAAGACTCTACTTTCTCAGGAAGCAAAGGAAATCCGGCATGTCCACTGTCACCAATTTTCACAGATGCATCATGGAAAGCATTTTTCTGAATATATCACAGCTTGGTATGGCTCCTATTCCGATGAAGACCACAAGAAATTACAAAGGATTGTGAATATAGCTAGTCAACCACACAAGCCAACTTCCCATCCACTGACTCTGTCAACATCACCTGCTGCCTTGGAAAAGCAGCCAACATAACCAAGTACGCCACGTACCCTGGACATACTCTCTTCCACCTTCTTCCCTTAGGAAAAAGGTACAAAAGTAGAGAACACGTACCAATCAGCTCAAGAGCTTACCTGCTACCATCAGGCTTCCGAATGGACCTATCTTATATTTTTTCTATATCCTTGCTATGACTGTAACATTACATTCTGCACCCACTCCTTGCCTTCTAAGTTGGTAAGATATCAAAGCAGAATTAGACTATTCGGCCCATCAAGTCTGCTTTGCCATGCGATCATGGCTGATATGTTCGCCATCCCCATTTTCCTGATTTCTCCCCATAACCTGTCAACCCATTACCAACTAAAAATCTGTCTAACTCCTCCTCAAATTAACTCACTGCCCCAGCATCCACCGCAATTTGGGGTAGCAAATTCCACGGATTCACAATGCTTTGGGAGTTTCTCCTCAACTCTGTTTTATACTTGCTACCCTTTATCCTAAGACTACATTCTCCCCTATTTACTCTATGAATGGTATGCTTTGTTGCAAGAAACAATACTTTTCACTGTATCCCAATGCATGTGACAATGATAAATCAAATCAAATCCTGGAGTATTTTCTCAGACTCCTGACTTGTGTTTCATAGATGGTAGATTTTGGGGAGTAAGGAGGTGAATTACTCACCACAGGACTCCTAGCCTCTGACCTCCTCAATCCAAGTCAGTTTCCAGAGTGTTGGTAATTGATACACTTAGGTCATCTCTGACCTTCTATCTCCTCATGTGGCTTGGTGTCATTCTTTGACAATGTTCCTGTGAAAGGACATTGGGATATTTCCCAATGTTACGTTATTACTGTTGCCTGGAACCCTGGAAGCCCCACCTGAAATTTCTCCATCTCTCAGCTTCTCTCCCTCTCTTTAGTGTGTCCCTTCAAATCCACCTCCTGTCCAGGCTCTTTATGTTGCTCCAGCTCACATCACACCAGCAGTCACTTCTCGGGATATCAAGGTACGATAAAAATATAAACTGTTCCTGTCATTCTTTGTGGCCTCTGCGAGCTTTATAACAGTGCTATTTTGAAGATGTATATATGCTGGACTTCAGTTCAAGAAACTGAAACTATCATTAGAATTCGTAATGTGTAATTCCTACAATAAAGTTGAGATCTTTACTTCATGCTGGGCATTGTAGCACAGTGGGTTAGCACTACTGCCTTACAGTGCCAGGGACCTGGGTTCGATTCCCGGCTTGGGTCACTGTCTGTGTGGAATCTGCACATTCTCTCCGTGTCTGCGTGGGCTTCCTCTGGCTGGTCTGCTTTCCTCCCACAGTCCAAAAGACATGCTGGTTAGGTGCATTGGCCGTGCTAAATTCACCCTCCGTGTACCTGAACAGGCACCAGAATGTGGCAACTAGGGGATTTTTTACAATAACTTCATTGCAGTGTTGTTGTAGGGCTATTTGTGACACTAATAAATAAACTTTAAACTCAAAAAAACTGTTAGTGTCTAGGGCAGTTCATAGCACCATAAACTCAAGAACTGTTATTTTACAGATTAATACATTTACCACAAATAAAAACGGAGAAAGTGCTGGAAAATCAGTTTTTGTTTCATTAATTTGTCTTTTGCAGTTGAGCAAAAAAATCTCATCTTCAGAATTGCAACTCATCATCTCAAGCGTTTAGACAGTTATATGGGTACCGTGGATATCGAGGGATTATGGGCCAAATACGGGCAATTATCTTAGGCATTTTAAAAAAAAGCAGCATGGACAAGTTGGGTCAAAGGGCCTGTTTCCATACTGTAAACCTCTATGACTCTATAACTATGACTCTATAAGGTAGGTCCATTCAAAAGCTGATGATGTCAGGGAAGAAGCTATTCTTGGGTCGGTTGGTATGTAACCACAGACTTTGGGCCGAAGGGCCTGATTCTATGCTGTATACCTCTATGACTCTGTGGCTCTATAAATCTCAGAAACACCTCACAGAATAAATGACTTTCCAGTATATTTCTGTTGTTAAATGAATGCAAACACTGAGCCATTTTGCCCACAGCCACAAGCATGAATTTCATTGACTCAAATTTTAAACTATTTCTGATTTGGCAGCTGGGCAGAGTGGAGGAAAAGGTTCGAAGGCGTCCGAGTTATCCTTGAGGATTTGTGGCTGAATGTTTAGCAGAAAGATGCTTTTTTAACAGAGGTGCTTACACTGAATTCTTATTTAACTTTAAATATGTATAGATTTTTCACAGAGTTTTTGTTAAATTTTCAGAGGCAGAAGTCCATTCACCAAAATCCCTTTATTTACAAACTCTAACAGCAGTACATAGAGTGCTAACAGTTACAGCCTAACTCCTGGAGTGTGGGAAGAACTGACACTCCCTGTTAAATAGAAGGCAAAGACCCCTTGATTGGCCCATCAATGGGATCCTAAATCAGGGAGTTCCTACTACCAGTAGGTCAACCTCATTGGCCTGATTGAAGTCATTACAGGGGTTAAATAATTTAAAATGATATAAATAGTTTGCCAGCTCCATCAACATAGTAGACATTGCATTTTATGTTGTCTGCCTCTCCTCATGCAGTTTGATAGCTGAGAAAGAGAAAGAGAAAAATCTGGATTAAGAACAACAGAGAAGGAAACCTGCTGCATTGAAGTGGGAATTTTGTGCAGCAGCCCAATGAACACCTCCGCAAAACGAATCAGCTCGGAGCTCATGACTGGCAAACTTTGATGTTGCAAGCTGCACTAGCTTACTAATAACTGTAGCAAATTGCAGCAACAGAAGCAAGTTAACTACACCCAGTCATTTTTAACTACGCTGAAAAGATGGTGGCAAGCCGCCTTCTTGAACAACCCAGTTCATGCAGAGTACGTACATAAACCCACCATACATCATAGAACATACGGTGCAGAAGGAGGCCATTCAGCCCATCGAGTCTGCACCGATCACAAACGCACCCAGCCCCAATTCCCACAGTCTCTCGTGTTAACCCTGCTGATACTAGGGTTAAATTACCATGACCAAACAACCTAATCTTTGGAGTGTGGGAGGAAACGGGAGCGCCCAGAGAAAACCCATACAGATACGGGAAAAACGTGAAAACTCCACACAGGTAGTCACCCGAGAATTGAACCCCCGTCCCTGGCACTGTGAGGCAGCAGTGCTAACCATTGTGCCAATGTATCATTCCATACATACAGAATATGTATTGTTATGGAAAAGGTTCTAGTATTTGGGCTCTGTGACAATAAAGGAACCGGCAATGTATTTCCAAGTGGGCATGGTGCTTAGCTTGCAATTGGTAATTTAGCATGGCCAATCAATCTAAGCCACACATTTGGAGTGTGGGAGGAAACCAGAGCACCTGGAGAAAACCCACGCAAACACTGGGGCGACGTGCAGATTCCACAGACAGTGACTCGAACTTGCAAGTGGTGGTGTTCTCATGCATCTGCTGCCCTCGTCCTCCTCGGTAGGTAAAGTTGCAAGTTTAGAATGTGCTGTTGAAAGGGTTTGGCAGTAAGAGCTGAATTGTATTCAAAAGGTTGAGCTCTGGTTTCTCTGTGCATACTTTCCTAGAGACAACCTAGAAAAAATTGGTTTGTCAAGCCTGTCCATAGAATCTAGCATATTAAAAGAAAGCTGATCAATACCAGCTTTTGTCTAAAATGAGTAAACAATCTCTGCCAAATAATAGCCGCATTATAGCAGCCTAATTAAATGTGCTCTAGACTAGCCGCTTGTTGTTTTCTGATTAAGACATACCTTTAATTGGATAAATTGATGCCTTAGAATTTGGCATCAATTCCTACCTTTCCTCATGCCAAGGCATCAACAAAATAGGGTTCATCATCCTTCCTCCAAATTTCCACCAATAGGGTCCGTCACTTTGATCAGCACCAACCTTTCCAGACTCCAAGTCTGAATTTGTGCGCTTTCACTCAATGTTCTTGAAATCATGGAACACAGGAGGAGACGAGATTCGCAGGGTATTTATGCTGGCTGTGCAGTTAGGAGGGGAGTTTCTCTGGTAGTCCTCAACATTGATTCTGAACCCAATGAAGACTCATTCCTTCAGCTCAAATATGGACAAGCAAACCTTGTGCTGTTTGCCACTGACTGCACCCTCAGCTGATAAATCACTCCACTTCCATGTCAAACACCACTTGAAGCACTGAGGGTGGCAAGGACACAGAACGTACTGTTGGTTGGAAGATTCTCTCTTCCATCTTTTTCCATCGGGAAAAAGATACGAAAGTCTGAGGTCGCATACCCAGCAGACTCAAGAACAGTTTCTTCCCTGCTGCTGTGAGACTTCTGAATGGACCTACCTTGCATTAAGTTGATTTTTCTCTACACCCTAGCTATGACTGTAACGTTGCATTCTGCACTCTCTCATTTCCTTCTCTATGAACAGTATGCTTTGTCTGGATGGTGCACAAGAAAGCAATATTTTTCACTGTATATTAATACATCTCACAATAATAAATCAGATCAAATCAAAAATTCAATATCCATCACTATAAGTGGTCCTATTGATTGAAGTGGCTGATTCCTAAAGGATATATTTCAACCTAACCCCGTAAGGATATACTTCAACCTAACCTCTAAAGGATATAGACTGGATCTGTGGCAAGAGGTGAAGGAACAAACAAGAGAGAAAAACCTTATCCTCAGAAATCTATCTGAGTAAATGCATTTCTCCATGGGACTACCGATAGCAGTGACCATTGCACAGCCTTTGCAGAGACAAAGTCCTGTATTTACATTGAGGATACCCTCCATGTGTGGCACTATCACTGTGCAAAATGGGATAGAAATATAGAAACATAGAAACTAGAATCCACCATTCATCTTGATCATGGTTGAACATTGAATTTAATATCCTGATTCCCCCCCACTTCGTCCTATATCCTTTTAACCTCCAAGAGCTATATCTAATTTTTTCTTGAAATCAAACAACATTTTGGCCTCAACTATTTTCTGTGGTAGTGAATTCCACACATTCACCACCCTTTGGGTGAAGAAATTTCTCTTCACCTCAGTTCTAAAAGGTTTATTCCTTATCCTCAGACAATGATCCCTTTTTCTGGACCTCCCTCAACATTGGGAATATTCTTTCTGAATCCATCCTGTCTAACCCCATTAAAATTTTATAAGTTTCCATGAGGTCCCCTCTCACTCTTCTAAACTCTAGTGAATATAATCTAATCAACTTATTTTCTCCCTGTATGAAAGACCTGCCATCCCAGGAATCAGCTAGGATTTCAAATAATTCAAGACTAGTTAACCATGAGATACTGTGGGCCATAAACAGCATAATTGTGTAAGATCTCAATCTTTGAATTCAGGGCCAGCACATCTCCCCACTCCACACTTAACATCAAGCTGAGGGATCAATCCTGGTTCACTGACAGATATCCCCATCTTCAGTGATGGAGGAGCCCGTTGTAGAATAATGCAGAAAGAGGTCATTCAGCCCATCAAGTCTTCACCAACTCTCTGAGATTCTAATCCATAAAATCATAAGGTATAGGAGCAGAATTAGACCACCCGGTCTATTAAATTTACTCCGCCATTCAATCATATTGATATTTTTCTCATCCCCATTTTTCTGCCTTCTCCCCATAACTCCTGATCCCCTTATTAATCAAAAACCCATCTATCTCTGTCTTAAAGACACTCGATGACCTGGCCTCCACAGCCCTCTGCAGTAAGAGTTCCACATTACTCTCTGACTGAAGAAATTCCTTTTCAACTCTGTTTTAAAGGATCATCCCTTTAGCCTGAAGTTGTGCTCTCTGGTTCTAGATTTTCCTACTTGTCAAAACATCCTCTCCACATTCACTCTATCCCTTGTCCTTATAACCCCACATTTTTAACCTCACTAATCCCCCTAACCTACACATTTTTGGACATAACGGGCAATTTAGCATGGCCAATCCACTTAACCTGCACATCTTTGAACTATAGGAGGAAACTGGAGCACCGTGAGAAACCCACGCAGTCATGGAAGGAATGTGTAAACTCCAGACAATCAAACTCGTGTTCCTGATGCCATGGGGCAGCAGTGTGAACCATTATGCACTGTGCCACCAAATCGTAAGGCTGAAGCTTTTGCAGTCAACCTCAGCTAGGTGTGATGAATTGATGGTACAACTTGGCCTCCTCTGGAGGTCCCCAGCATCCCAGATGTTAATCCTCGGTCAATTCGATTCATAGAACACAGAACATAGAACACTACAGCACAAACAGGCCCTTCGACCCACAAATTGTGCTGATCATACCCATACCTACCAGGCCATAGAACTATCTATAACTCCCAATCCCATTTAATCCCATGTACTCATCCAGAAGTCTTTCAAAAGACCCCAGAGAGTTCATCTGTACCACCACCGACAGCAGCTGATTCCATTCACTTACCACCTTCTGAGTGAAAAACTTACCCCTAACATCTCCTTACTTTAGTAAGGCGTTCGATAAGGTGACCAATGGAAGGCTTCTGCAGAAAATGCAGATGTATGGGATAGAGGGTGATTTAGCTAATTGGATTAGGAATTGGCTAGCAGATAGAAGACAGAGGGTGGTGGTTGATGGGAGATATTCATCGTGGAGTTCGGTTACAAGTAGTGTACCTCAGGGGTCTGTTTTGGGGCCCCTGCTGTTTGTAATTTTTATAAACGATCTGGATGAGGGTATTGAAGGATGGATTAGTAAATTTGCGGATGAACCAAAGTCGGTGGAGTGGTAGATAGTGAAGAGGGGTGTTATAGTTTGCAGAGAGATTTGGACAAGTTGCAGAGCTGGGCCGAGAGGTAGCAAATGGAGTTTAATGTGGAAAAGTGTGAGGTAATGCACTTTGGCAGGAATAATAAATGTGTAGAGTATAGGGCTAATGGTAGGATTCTTAATAGTGTTGATGAACAGAGGGATCTTGGTGTATATGTGCATAGATCCCTGAAAGTAGGCAGTCAAGTCGATAAGGTTGTCAAGAAGGCATATGGAGTCTTAGCTTTTATTGGTAGGGGGATTGAATTTTGGAGCCGCAACGTCATGTTGCAACTGTACAAAACTCTAGTGCGGCCGCACTTGGAGTATTGTGTGCAGTTCTGGTCCCCACATTATAAGAAAGATGTGGAGGCATTGAAGAGGGTACAGAGGAGGTTTACCAGGATGTTGCCTGGTATGGAGGGCAGGTCTTATGAGGAGAGGCTGAGGGATTTGAGGTTGTTTTCGTTAGAAAGGAGGCGGCTAAGAGGGGACCTTATCGAAACATATAAGATGATTAGAGGTTTAGATAGGGTGGACAGTGATAGCCTTTTTCCTAGGATGGAGAAAGCTAGCACGAGGGGACACAGCTTTAAATTAAGGGGTGATAGTTATAGGACGGATATCAGAGGTAGGTTCTTTACCCAGAGGGTGGTTAGGGAGTGGAATGCCCTGCCTGCAGCAGTTGTAGATGCGCCAAGTTTGGTGGCGTTTAAGAGGTTAGTTGATAAGTTTATGGAAGAGAAGGGAATGGTTTAGTTTGGAGAGTCATTGCTTTTTTTTTCATAATTGGTCGGCGCAACATCGAAGGCCGAAGGGCCTGTTCTGCGCTGTAATGTTCTATGTTCTATCTCCTCTGCACCTACTCCCCAGCACCTTAAACCTGTGTCCTCTCTTGGCGGCGATTTCAGCCCTGGGAAATAGCCTCCGAGAATCCACCCAATTTACACCTCTCAACATCTTATAGACCTCTATCAGGTCGCTTCTCAACCTTCATATCTCCAAGGAGAAAAGATCTCGCTCCCTCAGCCTATTTCATAAGGCATGCCACCCAATCCAGGCAACATCCTTGTAAATCTCCTCCGTACCGTTTCAATAGCTTCCACATCCTTCTTGTAGTGAAACATTGGCTCTATTCTCTTTCCACAGATGCTTTCAGACCTGCTGAGATTTTCCAGCACTTCCTGTTTTTGTTTCTGAATTTCCCTGACTCTGCAATTGTTGTGAACACTCTTGTGATTGATGGACAAGGTATGTGGCAGTCTGAAAATAAAGACATAAAATAGTGGGAAGACACAACTGATCTGGCAGCATCTGTGGAGAGAGAAGAGACGTGGGGGGCAGGGAGGAGAGTGGTATGGGGATGGGTCGGGGAGTGCGGTAGCAGTGGGGGGAGGGGGCATTTCCAACCTTCCCATACCTGAAACAAGCCTAAAAATACATTCAATTCCCATGACCAATCAGTTTGTAATTATCCAGAATTCCCCAGCCCTTTCGAACTGCACAAACCGGATTGAAGAGTGTGATGGGGGTCATGATCATTACATTGATTCCAGAGATGAGGGGTTTGTCATATGAAGAGAGAATGAACAGTTTAGGCTGATACACTCTGTCAGAGTTAGGTTGGAGTTAGATTGATTGGCCATGCTAAAATTGCCCCTGAAAGTCCTGAGATGCATAGATTAGTGGGTAAAATATGTAGTGATATGGGGATAGGGCTTGGATGGGATTGTGGTCAGTCCAGATTTGATGGGCCCATTGGCCTCCTTCTGCAGTGTAGGATTTCTAGCATTCTATGATTCTTTGGAATTTAGAAGAATGAGGAGAGGTCAAATTGAGGTGTACAAGATGATAAAAGATATAGATAAAATAGATGAAGAGCAAGTGCTTCCTCTTGTGAGGCCTTCTAGGATGAGAGATCATAGTCTTAGGATAAGGGGTAGCAAATTTAGAAAAGAGGACATACTTCTTCCAAAGGGTTGTGAATCTGTGGAATTTGCTACCCCAACGTGCAGTGGATGCTGGGACAGAGTAAATTTAAGGAGGAGTTAGGCAGGTTTTTAATTGGTAATAGGTTGAAGGGTTATGGGGAGAAGGCAGGAAAATGGGATAAGGCACATGTCAGCCATGATCAAATAGCGGAGTGGACACATTGGGTCGAATGGCCTAACCCTGCTCCTATATCTTATGAATACATGGTGGGGGAAAGCATATCTGGGATCTGACCAGGCCATCCATTGGGAGAACCCCATGTTGGGGAAGAGACTGGGGAGCAAGCCACCGATAGGGAGGGAGAGAAGGGTGGTGCCTATGTCCATGTATCATAGCTTGGGTATGGTCCCTGTTCTGTCCAAGATCACAAAGAACTACAAAAGGCCATGCATGTAGCCCAATCCATCAAGCAAACCAGCCTCCCATCTATTAACTCTGTCTACACTTCCTGCTGGCTCGGTAAAGCAGCGAGCATAATCAAAGACCCCACAACATAGCCTGGACATTCTCTTTTCCACCTTCTTCCAATGGGATAAAAATACAAAAGTCTGAGATCACGTATCAACCAACTTGAGAACAGCTTCTTCCCTGCTGCTTTCAGACTTTTGGACCTACCTTGCATTAAGTTAATCTTTCTCTACACCCTAGTTATGGACTGCAACACTACATTCAGCACCCTCTCCTTTCCTTCTCTATGAATGGCATGTTCTGTCTGTATTGCACATGAGAAACAATACTTTTCATTGTATGTTAATACGTGTGACAATAATAAACCAAATCAAATCAAATCAAACAGGCTTTGTAACTCACCACTTTCCAAAAAGGTGACTGAGAGCGGGACAGTTTTGGTGTGAGGTGCGATGGAGGCTGGCACGGATCATTCCAGCGTTCTCGCTGTTATGGCACTGCATATTTTAGGGGGGGGGAGGGTTCTCAGCTGATGTTTCAAGTCCACATGAGCCTTCCCAGCAATTTTCTGATTTTTATTTCTGATTTCCTGCAGTATTTTGCTTGTATCTTGGTGTGAGCGGTGCTTCCCGAGAGCTGTCAAGCTTCAGACTGTGAAGGAAGATAAAGCTCCAACCACACCATCCTCTGCAGTTAATGTGGAATGAAGTCCCCAGTCTAACCCCATTGTGATTCTCCTTTCTGACATTAGTAGTCCCATATAATGATGCGCTGTACCCTCATTAAAGCAGTATTTGGGAGATAAGACTTCCTTCAGGCTGCATGTTGCCCTGAGAGTTCCACAACATAAAATAAATGCAAATGAACAAAAGACGCAGCGGAAAGTTCAATGACTTGATAATAGAGGTTTTATATTGTAACAAAGGGGAGCTTTATAATAGCAGTGGGACTTGGGAGAGTAGGATGGGACTTATCTGTGCGAGACGACTAGAGTGTTACTGTAAAATTGCTAAGCTTTACTCTGTATCATCCAGCAACCTAAAATTAAAGAGCCATTAGGGAGATGTGCTTAAAGAGGATATGTCAGATTTGGTTGAGAAGGGTGCAGAATTTACGGACAGCTTTTGCACGGTTGTGAGTTGATGGTGCCAAGTAGTGCATGCTTAATGTTTTACCTTGCAAACTGTAAACTACACTAGTAAGCACTGGGAAAGCTCTTGCGATGCTAATAAGCTGAAATGAATGTGAAATGAATGCAAATGGATGCACGCAACAGAATAATGAATTCAGTTGTGCCCTTGTGGAATAAGATGCTTCCCCTCACTCCTGCCATGATTTGATTTGAGGTGTCGCAGGAGGATTTTTCTTTTTGGGCTTGTTTCGCGGAGTCGAAACTCAGAACTCATGCATCCACGAGCTGGCAAAAACGAGTTGGTGCTGGAAATAAACTTTCCCAGAAACACCACTAAGGTATAAAATAAAGAGAGGGAGAACACATCTGACTCGTCCTATTTGAGCCGAGATCCCAATGGAGGAGACTTGGTTGAGACAGAGTGGGGCGGAAATGTTGGGGAAAAAACAGATTCGTTTGAAGGCAAGGTGAAACTCTTTCATAGAAAGGGGGAGCCGGAGTCCGGAACTCTCTCCCCCAAAATGCTGTTCATGCCACACCCAACTGAAAGATTTCAAATTCTGAATCTGCCGGATTTTTGCTGGGTATTTTAATTCATTCTTGGGACATGGGCATCACTGGTCACTCATTAGTAGCAGTCACGGACCTCTGACTTTTGGGTAAATGTTCTCCAAGGGGGCCTTCACAACACACAATAGCGCAGAGTCGCTAAGTAGAGACTGAAAGCCAAGTTCCACACACATGACGATGGTCTCAACAGGGATCTTGGGATCATGTCGCACTATCTGTAACCCCCATGACTTGCTTGAGTTTGCAAAACCTCACTTAGGTCCTGTCTGGAGACAACACACATCTCTTTAACCTATGCGTAATGCTCTTTCCACTCACATTGTCAGCATCTTTAAGATTGACTCGCAGGTTACGTGTAAAAACTTGCATTCCAATCAGTATTCTGTAAACTGTGTGTGCTGTTACATGCTCTGTCTGAGGCCAGAACTCTCCATTCACCTGACAAAAGGCAAACCCCGAAAGCTTGTGAGTTTGGTATCAAATAAATTAGTTGGACTTAAACCCGGTGTTGTCAGACTTCTTACTGTGTTTACCCCAGTCCAACGCTGGCATTTCCACATCGTCACTGGTTGACCAGCATTTATTATTCATCCCTAGTTGCCCGAGGGCAACTGAATGTCAACCACTTTAAAGTAAAATGTAAAAGTTTATTTATTAATCACAAGTAAGGCTTACATTAACACTTCAGTGAAGTTACTGTGAAATCCCCCTAGTTGCCACACTACTGCACCTGTTCGGGTCAATGCACCTTAACCAGTGCATCTTTCAGAATGTGGAAGAAAAGCAGGTCACCTGGAGGAAATCCACACACACATAGAGAAAATGTGCAAACTCCGCACAAACAGTGACTCAAGCTGAGAATCGAACCCAGGTCCCTGGTGCTATGAGGCAGCAGTACTAACCATTGTGCCACCATTGTGCTATTGTGCCACCCCTGATGTAGCTATGGTTCTGGAGTCACATGTAGGCCAGACCAGCTAAGGACGGCAGATTTCCTTCTCTAAAAGATATTAATGAACCAGATGGATTTTTCTAACAATTGTTGGGGATTGAGTGATCTGGGTCCAAGTAAGGAAAGCAGACTTTAAATGAACACTAGTCATGATCTAATCATAGAACCATAGAATCCCTACAGTGCAGAAGGAGGCCATTTGGACCATCGAATCTGCACTGACTCTTTAACAAAGAATCCCACCCAGGCCTTGTCCCCGTAACACCATATATTTAACCTGCTAATTCTCCTAATCTGCACTAAGCAGCAATTTATCACAGCCAATCTACCTAATCTGGATACCTTTGGACTGTGGAAGGAAACTGGAGCACTTGGAGGAAACTCACGCAGGCACAGAGAGAACGTGCAAACTCCACATAGATGGGAACCCAAGGCCAGAATCGACCCCGGATCCCTGACACTGTAAGGCAGCAGTGCTAACCGCTGTGCCGCCCAATACTCAAATTGAATGGTGAAACAAGCTGGAGGTGCTGAGTGGCCAACTTCTGCTCATGTGGTACACATAGTTAAAGCCTCATCCTTCTGTTTGAACCCCTCCATGACTTTGCCCACTCCACCCTTATAACCTCTTCCATTCTCTACTGACTGCTTTCTGATCTCCTCATATTCTGGCCTCTCATGCTTTATCCCATCTTTGGTAATCTTGACATCAGCTGCCCGCAGTCTAATTTCTGGATTTCCCTCACTTTCATTTAGATCAAACTCTGACCAAGTAGCCTATCATGTCCTCATGTAGCTCATTGTCAAACTGTGATAATCATGAAGCACTTTTGGATGTTGTGTCACGTGGAATGAAGTCCCCAGTCTAAACCCATTGTCATTCTCTTTTCTGACATTAATAGTCCCATTTAATAATGTGCTGTATCCTCATTGTCACACTATTTTGGAGATAAGCCTTCCTCCGGCCTCCACAAAAGGAGAATATTTCTTTCTGTGCCTGATACTCCAGTAAACGGCGAACTCTCGAGAATATTTCTGAGAACCACAATTATTTCACCCACTCGAACCCTCTGAAATTGGTAAGACCCAATGCTCAGTTACTTCTACTGTGCAATTGCTTGTTGCCAGTCAAACATTTAATGGTAAAAAGATTGCCCACTCCTCTCCCACACACTCGGGACTTAATGAGGCTGCCAGAGTTATTCTTACCCTGACTGTGGTTATTCTCTGCCTGATTGTTTGTGCACAATAGGGCAATGTGCAACTTAAGTGAGAAAAAAAGAGATTTCACCGAGGGTGTCCAAATGCACATGCCGGTTTAAGGAGGGCTTCACAAACAGCAAATGAATGAATCCACAGTGAGAATGCTCATAGAATCATAGAACATTTCCTTGAACATTGGGCGGCACGGTGGCACAGTGGCTAGCACTGCTACCACACAGATCACACATATCGACACTGACATGAACATAACTCCTTACTCACCTGAAGAAGGGATGACACTCTGAAAGCTTGTGCTACTAAATAAACCTGTTGGAATTTAATCTGATGTCGTCAGACTTCTTACGTGCCTCTAATACCAGGGACCCGGGTTCATTTCTCAGCTTGGGGTCACTATCTATGAAGAGTCTGCATGTTCTCCACGTGTCTGTGTGGGTTTTCTCTGGTTGCTCCAATTTCTTCCCACAGTGCAAAGCATACTGGCTAAGTGCATTGGTCATGCTAAGTTCTCCCTCAGTGTATCCAAACAGGTGCCGGAGTGTGGCAATTAGGAAACTTTCACCTTAGCTTCACTGCAGTGTTAATGTAAGCCTAATTATGACACAAATAAATAAACATTACATCACAGAATGTGTTTTCTCTTGTCAATTGAATCGGCACCAAGAGCTAGCTAGTTTCCTTGTCCAACTTTTGCTCTAGGGGCAGCACAGTGGCATAGTGGTTAGCACTGATGGTTCATAGTGCCAGGGGCCCAGGTTCAAATGCGGCCTTGGGTGTTCGCATATTCTCGCTTTGTCTACATGGGTTTCCTCCGGGTGCATTGGTTTTCTCCCACAGTCCAAAGATGTGCAGCTTAGGCGGACTGGCCATGGTAAATTGTTCCTTGGTGTCAGGAGGATTAGCAGTTTAAATATGTGGGATTACAGGGGTAGGGCCTGTGTGGGATTGTTGTCGGTGCAGGCTCGATGGGCCAAATAGCCCATTTTTGCATGGGAGGGTTTCTATGATTTTGCATCCCTGCAATTTTTTTATCTCCTTCATTTATTTATCCAAGTGCCTTTTGAAAGCGATTATTGAACCTGCCTTCGCTTCCTTCCAGAGAGCGCATTCCCAATCCTGGGCCAAGGGCTCCTTTAGATAGACTGATCTTTTGTTTAATGCCTCATTGGAAATGTAGGGCCTCTGACCATACAGTGTAGTAGATTGGGCCCTTCAAATCCAAGATGGGGCCAAGATAATCCTTAGTTTCAAACATAAGTATACTAGCTCTGAACCAAAGAAATATTCCAAAATAAGATGCATCAGGATGGAACTTACCCTATCAACCCACCTCACCCGCCCTCCCCCGCCCCCCACCACCCATCCTCACTTCCTTGAAGCATGTTTTCCAGCAGTAGAAGTGGCTTGTCATTCCTGAATATTCCAGTCCCACTTACGTCAAAAGCGTTTACAGTTGTTTGATAGCTGCACTGCCAGATAACTCATTTGTCAGGGAAGTTGGTGGCCATCGGCAGGGCTGGAAGCCAACAAGAAAGCTCGAAAATTCAATCCTTTATATGGAGGTGGGAACATCGGGGTGGCGGCGTGGGCTCGTTGGGCCGAAGGGCCTGTTTCCCATGCTGTTTTGTTCTTTGATCTTTGTTCTTTGGTTGTCTTATTATGCCTTTCCAAAATGTCCCTGTATGATAGTTAGTTCATCATTGATTCTGCTTGCACCTCAGCAAAATGGTATGCCCAGGGTGACACAGTGGTTAGAACTGATGCCCTGCAGTGCCAGGAATCTTGGTTCAATTCCCAGCCTGGGTCACTGCCTGTGTGAAGTTTGCACATTTTCCCCAAGTCTGCATGGGCTTCCTCTAAGTGTTCCGGTTTCCTCCCACAGGCTGGTTGGAAGCATTGAACTGAACAGGAGCTGGAGTGTGGTGACTAGGGGAATTTCACAGGAACTTAATTGCAGTATTAATGTAAGTCTCAGTTGTGACTAATAAATATAAACTTTAAACTTTTATAGGTGGCAGGGAAAATATGTGGAGTTAAGAGAATAGGGTCTGGCTGGGACTGTGGTGTGCAGAGTTGATGGATCAATTGTTCTGCACTTTTAGGGGTTCTATAATTCTATAACAGCAGTCAGCAGGTACAAATTCAAAAACTAAGCTCAGGAATGTGCAAGAGGCCAGAATCATAGCAAGGCAGAGATCCCAGAAGGTTGCGGGGATTGGAGGAGATCACAGAGATAAGGAGGGCGATACGGGGATACAGTCTGTACAGTCCCATCTCATTATCTATTGGTAGTTCTTATCAGTTTAATTCCAGCCCCTGTCCTTTCTCCTTATTCATGCAGAGCTTCTTTCACAAGTATCCACCTTCCTTCAAAACATGCCAATTGATTTGACATCTCTAACCTTCTGCTGCATTGGGGAGTTCCACATTCTCACATCGCTTTGTGCAAAGAATTCTTTGTAATTCTGCATTCACACTCAGCCAGTTTGAGTTTGAATTTTAAGATTCGGTCTTTTTTTTTGCAATTGCATTTCTATTTTTGTAACCTTTTCTAAAATCGTGACAGTAACACCCATTCATGACTTTTGTAGTTGGTGGAGGAGAGCACTAAAGAGAAAATAACAAAAAAAAAGCTTCTCAGCACTTGTATTTAAATGAATATTTAATTTTCCACGCTCCCTGTTGTATTTCTTCTGGTTGATCCTGAAAGACTTGTCACTGTGCCATCTCTCTTGTGGTAACGTTCATAAACAATTCATGTGATTAAGATAAATGTGCCTCTCCGTTTGGCAAATCTAACCATCTCAAGGCAATTGATCCAAATACTCCTTGTTTCTGCTTAGCTTTTTTCTGTAGATAATTCCTTCAACACTTGTCTCATAGAATCCCTACAGTGCAGAAGGAGGCCATTCTGCCCATCGAATGTGCACTGATCACAATACCACTCCATAACCCCATGTATTTACCCTACCTAATCCCCTGACACTAAGGGGCAATTTAACATGGCCAATCCATCTACCTCGCACATCTATGGACTGTGGGAGAAAACCGGAGCATCCGGAGGAAACCCACACAGACACAGGGAGAACATACAAACTCCATACAAACAGTGACCTGAGCCAGGAGTCAAACCCGTGTCATTGATGCTGTGAGGCAGCAGTGCTAACCACTGTGCCATGCCAACTCTAATAGCTCATTGCAAGTGTCTATGTATGAAAAAAAATGTCCACCCACAGAATCTCACTTCAACATAACTCCGGGGTTATTCATTTACTCTTTGTGCTTGTTTCTGACCAGGATAGAGAATCCTGAAGGTTGTGTTGCCTACCTGGTGTTTGGGTCCAGATATCTCATCTGGGCTGCAGAGGAACTTGGAGTGAAAGGGTAAGAATCCACTTGTCCTTGACCACCTAAGTGCCAATGACATAGGTAGAACAGGAACAAAGGTTCTGGTAAGGGAATATGAAAAGCTAGGAGTTAAATTAAAAAGCAGAACCAACAAGGTGATAACCTTTGGATTACTGCCTGAGCCATGAGAGCAAATTGGTGCAGGATCAATAAGATTAAGGAGGTAAATGCATGACTCAAAGATTGGTATCGGAGGAAGAGGTTTGAATTCATGTGACATTGGCACCAGTATTGGGGCAGATAGGACCTGTTCAGATGGGATGGTCTTCATCTGAATCGTGCAAATTGTTTAACTAGGGCTGTAAATAGGGCTTTAAACTAAATAGTGGTGGGGGGAGGGTTCAGTGGTATGAGGAATTACAAAATCAAGGATAAAGGAGTGGGTACATGTGCAGGTTAATGATGAGGACGTTCAACTAGTTAAAGGAGTCGAGGACTCACAAGGGGTTAGTAACGTTTCCAGACCATGTAATAGGACAGAGAAGGAATCTAATCTCAGGCAGAGTAAAAAAGATGACAAACATGAGAAGGGACGTGGGCAACGCAGGAAGATGGTCTGGAGAAGAATAACCAGTTTGCGACAGGTAGAGACAGAGCGTGCAAACAAAAGAATGCACCAACAAATCGGGTCCAGGTAAAGGCTGGCATAAAGACACTTTACCTGAATTTGAAACAAAGAGAGTGAGATGATGGCACAAATCAGTACAAATGGGTATGATCTAGTGGCTATTACAGAAACATGGTTGCAAGGTGACTGAGACTGGAAACTGAATATTCAGAGATATCAGACATTGCGAAGGATAAACAGGAAGGAAAAGGAGGCAGAATAGCTCTGTTAATTAAAAATAACATTAAGATGGTAATGACAGATGATATAGGCTCTAAGGAGCAAAATGTGGAATCGATGTGGGTGGAGATAAGGAATAGTAAGAGGAGAAAGTCACTGGTGGGCATGGTCTGTAGGCCCCCAAATAATAACTTTGAGGTGGGGCGGGCTACAAACAAGCAAATAACAGATGCACGCAAAAATGGAACCGCAATAATCGTGGGGGATTTTAATCTGCATATTGATTGGCTGACTCAAGTAAGACGCAATGGACTTCAGGAAGAGATCTTAGTATGTTGTCAGGAAAGTTTCCTCGAATAATATGTTACAGAACCTACGAGAGAGCAAGCTACCTTGGATCTGGTCCTGTGTAATGAGACAAGTAAAATTAATGATCTTCTTGTGAGGGATCCTCTTGGAATGAGTGATCACAATATGGTTGAATTTCTAATATAGATAGAGAGTGAGAAAGTAGGGTCCGAAGCCAGTGTCCTCTGCTTGAACAAAGGGAATGAGGGAGAAGCTGGCTAATGTAGACTGGAAGGTGGACTAGTTGGTAGGACAGCTGAGAAACAGTGGAGAATTTTTAAGGACCTTTTTTTCAGTACTCAGCAAAAATATATTCCAGTGAAAAGGAAGGAATGTAAGAAAAGGGATAACCAGCCATGGATAACTAAGGAAATAAAGGAGTGTCAAATTAAAAACCAATGCATACACAGTGGCCAAAATTAACAGGGAATTAGAAGATTGGGAAAGCTTTAAAAAACAACAAAGAATTACTAAGAAAGCAATAAAGAAAGGGAAGATAGATTATGAAACTAAACTAGCACAAAATATAAAAACGGATAGTAAAATTTTTATAAATATATAAAAAGGAAAAGGAAATGGCCAAAGTAAAAGCAAATGCAACAGTTGTAATTTATCAAAATTCGCTGAACTCTGGGGAGATGCCGGCTGATTGAGAAACAGGGAATGTGATGCCACTGTTTAAATAAGGAGGTAGACAAAAGGCAGGTAACCACAGGCCGGTTAATTTAACATCCATTGTTGGGAAAATGCTGGAATCCATCATTAAAGAAGAAATAGCAGGACACCTGGAAAAGAATGGTTCAATCAAGCGGACGCAGGATGGATTCATGAAGGGAAAGTTGTGCTTGACGAATTTACTAGATTTTTATGAAGATGTAACAAGTGCCGTTGACAGAGGAGAACCAGGAGATGCGGTGTTTTTAGGTTTCCAGAAGGCATTCGATAAGGTGCACCACAAAAGGTTGTTACATGAGATTAAGATACACAGGGGGGTAAAGTGGTAGTGTGGATTGAGGATTGGCTATCTAACAGGAAGTTGGAATAAATGGATGCTTTTCTGGTTGGCAGTTGGTGCCGCAGGGATCGGTGCTGGGACCTCAACTGTTTACCATTTACATAGATGATCTGGAGGAGAGGACCGAGTGTAGGGTAACATAGTTTGCGGATGATACAAAGATGAGTGAGAAAGTAAATTGCGTGGAGGATGCGGAAAGTCTGCAGAAGATTTAGATAGACTGAGTGAGTGGGCAAGGATCTGGAAGATGGAGTATAACGTTGGCAACGTGAGGTTATCCACTTTGGAAGGAGTAATAGTAGGATGGAATATTATTTAAATGGTGAAAAGTTACAACATGCTACTGTGCAACAGGACCTGGGGGATCTTGTGCATGAATCACAAAAACTCAGTTTGCAGGTGATCAAGAAGGCAAATGGAATGTTGGCCTTTATCACGAGGGGGATGGAATATAAAAGTAGGGAGGTCATGCTGCAATTGTACAAGGTATTTGTGAGGCTGCAACTGGAGTACTGTGTGTATTATTTGTGAAATATATTGGCCTTGGAAGGAGTACAGAGATGGTTCATCATGTTGATTCCAGAGATGAGGGGATTGGCTTATGAGGAGAGATTGAGTGGATTGGGCCTGTACTAGTTGGAGTTTAGAAGGTTGAGGAGAGATCTTATAGAGACACATAAGTTAATGAAGGGGCTAGACAGAATAGAAGCAGAGATTATTTCCACTTAGAAAGGAAACAAGAACTGGGAGGGCACAGCTTCAAAATAAGCAGAAGTCAATTTAGAACAGAGTTGAAGAGGAATTTCTTCTCCCAGAGGCTGGTGAAGCATTGAATTCTCTGCTCATTGAAGGACTGGAGGCTACCTCGTTAAATGTGTTGAAGTCACAGGTGGATAGATTTGTGACCAATAAGAGAATTAAGGGTTATGGGAGCATAAGTGGAACGGAAACACTATCAGATGAGCCATGATCTTATTGAATGGCGGGACAGGATCCAAGGGCTAGACGGCCTACTCCTGCTCCTATTTCTTACGTTCTTATGTACTCCAGGTGAGTGCCATCATTGACCCCCACCCTGACAGGTCATAAACTCTTCATGTGTCCTGAGAGTGGGGCCATAAAAGAACCCACATCGTAAACACATTTCCAATTATGCATTCTATCCATGTTAACCGGACATCCAGGGAAGTGGTTACAAATTCCATTCTGTGAAGACCTAGGAATCAGGACTGTCAGAAGCTACTGCCTTGAATAGGAAGAGGCAACTGCCCATTATAGTGAGTCAGATCTCAAACAATGATGAGACAGAGTTCAAGAATGAGATAGAGAATCTGGTGAATTGGTGCAGTGACATCTCTCCCTCAATGTCAATAAAACAAAGGAGATTGTCATCAACTTCAGGAAGTGTAAAGGAGAACCTGCCCCTGTCTACATCAACAGGGCCAAACTAGAAAGGGTCAACAGCTTTAAATTTTTAGTGTCCAAATCACCAACAGCACTCTTGTATAGCCATGCTCACACTATAGTTAAAAAAACCCACCATTGCCTCTACTTTCTTAGATGACTAAGGAAATTTAGCATGTCAGCTACGATTCTTACCAACTTTTACAGATGCACCATAGAAAGCATTTTTCGTTTTTGTTTCAGAGCTTGGTATGGCTCCTGCTCTGCCCAGGACCGCAAGAAATTACGAAAGAACATTAAGTAAGCCCAATCTATCACGCCAACCAGCCTCCCATCCATTGACTCTGTCTATGCTTCCTGCTGCATCAGGAAAGCAGCCAACATAACTGAGGACCCCATGCACACTGGACATACTCTCTTCCACCTTCTTCCATCAGGAAAAAGATACAAAACTCTGAGGTCACGTGCCAAATGACTCAAGAACAGCTTCTTCCCTGCTGCCATCAGACATTTGAATGGACCTATCTTGCATTAAGTTGAAACTCTAGCCATGACTGTAACACATTCTGCACTCTCTCATTTCCTTCTCTATGTACGGTATGCTTTGTCTGTATAGTGCATAAGAAATAATACTTTTCACTATATTGTACTTATTTTTATTCATTTGAGGGACACGGACATCGCTGGCTGGCTCGCATTTATTGCTCATCCCAAGTTGCCCTTGGAAGACAGTTGAGAATCAACCACATTGCTGTGGCTCTGGAGTTGTATGTAGTCCAGACCAGGTAAGGGGTAGCAGATTTCCTTCCCTGAAGGGCATCAGTGAACCAATAGGTTTTTCCAAAAATCAACAATGGTTTCATGGGTTATCAGTAGATTCTTAATTCCAGGTTTTTTTTATTGAATTCAAATTCCACCACCTGCCTTGGGTCTCCAAAACATTACTGAGCTTCTGGATTAATAGTCTAGTGATAGTACCATTAGTCTATTTTCTCCCCATAAATGTATGCTAATACAAGTGATAATAGTAAATCAAATCAAATCAAAAGTTTGCACATTCTCCCCTTGTCTGCATGGATTTCCTCCGGGTGCTCCAGTTTCCTCCCACACTCCAAAAATGTGCTGGTTAGGTGGATTGGCCGTGTTAATTTGCCCCTTAATACCAGGGGATTAACAAGGTAAATATGTGGGATTACAGGGAGTAGGATGGAATTGTTATTGGCGCAGCATCAATAGGCCAAATGGCCTCCTTCTATATCAATTGTAAGATTCTATGTATGCAGGACGATAGGAGGGAAAGTGAGGGAAAGGCAACAGATGAATTGCTATTTCAGAAAACTAGCACAGACAATGTGTCAATTGGCCTTCTGTGCTGTGAACATTCTACCAGTCTGTGACACTGTACTAGCATATATTGATGTTATTGGGAATAAAGAGAATGCCAGTTTTAATAAATTAATAGATTAAATCATGGACAGAAATCATATAGCATTTGACATACATATTAATTAAAGCGGAGCTAAGAAAGATTTTATGTCACTTAAAAGAAATTTAGGATTAATGTGAATATCGGTGCAAAGTGATTGATGTAATAGCGCAATTACAAAAGATAGTTACGTGGAATTTATGCAGTGCTTTCCTTAATTGGTATATACTTTATATATATCTCAGTTTTCTGGTTTGTCTTTGTGTTGTACAGGAAGGATTTCACACTCCTTTACACAGCAGAGCAAGGAAGACGGGGAATCAACTGTTGAAGCATGGGCGGCATGCTGGCACAATGGTTAGCACTGCTGCCTCACAGTGCCATGGACAGGTTCGATTCTGACTGCAGGTCACTGTCTGTATGGAGTTTGCACGTTCTCTCTGTGTCTCCGTAGGTTTCCTTCGGAAACTTCAGTTTCCTCTCACAACCACGGTAAATTGTCGCTTGGTGTCTAAAGATGTGCAGGTTAGGTGGATTGGCCATGCTAAATTGCCACTTAATGTCCAAAGATGTGCAGGGTAGGTGAATTGGTCCTGCTAAATTGCCCCTTACTGTTCAAAGATGTTCAGGTTAGATGGATTGGCCATCCTAAATTGCTCTCCAGTGTTCAAAGATGCGTGGGTTAGATGGATCGGCCATGCTAATTTGCCCTTTAATATCCAAAGATGTTCAGAGATTAGTAGGGTAAATGTGTGGGGTTATGGGAATGGGTAAGATTATCTTTCAGGAGTCCATGAGACTTGATTAGCCAAATGGCCTCTTCCTGTACTGTAGGAATTCTATGATTCTATGACTCAATGATCTGAAGGAGGCTGGTGGGGACGGGTTGGGGTGGAGTGACGTGGAGGATGATGAACTGGAAGCCTTCAACACCCTTGTTGCTGACCCTTCACCCATGACCCTATCCCACAATCGCTCTGCTGCCATCACCTGCCAGTAGAATGAGTCCGTCAGCAGTTTTTATTTGAGTGCATTACAGGCAGCGAACACTATCTCCTCCAGTGGTGCCTCCGCGCACTGCTGCTGGCCTCTGATTGATGGCAGCTCTCAGCAGGTGGAGCCTCTGTCCCCGCGGTTTCTGGTTGTCAGGAAGGCTTGGCCAGTTAAGTGCCTGATTCGCAATTAACTCATAGAATTATAGAGTTCCTTCAGTGCAGAAGAAGATCATTCGGTGCATCGAGCCTACACGACAACAATCACGCCCTGTCATCTCACATATTTACCACGCTAATCCTCCTGACATTCAGGGGCAATTCAGCATGGCCAATTAACCAAACCTGCGCATCTTTAGACAGTGGGATGAACCCGGAACACCTGGAGGAAATCCATGCAAACAGGCGGAGAAATTGCAAACTCTGCATAGTGACCTAAGGCGGGAATCGAACCAGGTCCCTGGCACTGTGAAACAGCAGTCTAACCACTGTGCCTTCCTTTGTCTTACAAGTCCATAAAACAAGCGAGTCTTTTTAATAGAATCCTTATAATGCAGAAGGAGGCCATTCAGCCCATCAAGTCTGCACTGACAATAATCCCACCCCAGGCCCTATCTCCATAACCCCACACATTTACCCTACTAATCCCTCTAACCTACACATCCTGGGACACCAAGGGGCAATTTAGCATGGCCAATCCACCTAACCCATACATCTTTGCAGTGTGGGAAGAAACTGGCACCCGGAGGAAACCCAATCAGATACAGGAAAAATGTGCAAACTCCATACAGACAGTCATTCAAGCCAGGAATTGAACCCAGATCCCTGGAGTTATGAAATAGCAGTCCTAACCACTGTGCCACCATGCTGCCCCAGTCATTTTATACCTGTCCAAATCCTACAGTGTGAACTACCTTTCAGGGAAAGAATGTACATTTATATAGTGCCTTTCGCAACCTCATGCTGAATCCAAATACTTTATAGCTGATGCAGTACGTTTGAATTGTGGTCACGGCTACACTGTAAGGAAAGTGACAGCAATTTGCAAACTGCCAGCTCCCACAGGCAGTGATGTGATAATGACTGATCTGCTTCAGTGCGCAATTTAATGGATACATTTTGGCACAAAACTGAGGAGAACCTCCCTGGTCTTCTTCAAAACATGCAAGATGATCCCTCCTGCTTACCTGAGAGGGCGGAAGGGGACTTTCTTTCTTGCTTCATCCAAAATGATGAGCATCCAACAGTGCAGCACTCCTTCAGTACTGCCCTATTGTGCCAGTGTAGATTTTGAGCTCAAATCCCAGAAAGGGGCTTGAACCCATGATACTCTGGTGAAAAAGATTCCTGGTGTTGTGAGGCAGCAGTGCTAACGACTGTGCCACCGTGACACCCCATGCTGACGATTCCCACTCTCGCTATGACTGCAATACTGCATAGAGTCATAGAGGTTTACAGCATGGAACCAGGCCCTTCGGCTTAACTTGTCCACTTTTTTAAATCCCTAAGCTAATCCCAATTGTCCGCATTTGGCCCATATCCCTTTTTTACCCATCTTGCCCACGTAATTGTCTAAATGCTAAAAGATAAAATTGTATCTGCTTCTATGATTATCTCTGGCAGCTTGTTCCAGACAATCTCCACCCTCTGTGTGAAAAGGTTGCCTCTCTGGGCACTTTTGTACCTCTCCCTCTCACCTTAAACTATAGTCTCTAGTTTTAGACTCCCCTACCTTTGGGGAAAGATATTGACAATCTAGTTGATCTATGCCCCTTCATTATTTTATAGATTTCCGTAAGATCACCACTCAGCCTCCTACACTACAGAGAAAAAATGTCCCGGCCTCTCCTTTTAACTCGATCCATCAAATCCCAACAATATCCAAGTAAATCTTTTCTGCACTCTTTCTAGTTTAATAATATCCTTTCTATAGTAGAGTGACCAGAACTGTGCACAGTATTCCAAGTGTGGCCTAAACAATGTCTTGAACAACTTCAACGAGATGTCCCAACTTCTGTATTTAATGTGCTGACCAATGAAACCAAGCATGTTGAATGCCTTCTTCTCCATTCTGCACATCTATGCCTTCACTTTCAAGGAGTTATGAACACATACCCCTAATCTCTTTGTTCTGTAACTCTCTCCAGTGCCCTACCATTAACTAAATAAGTCCTGCCCTGGTTCAATCTATCAAAATGCATCACCCCGCATTTATCTAAATTAAACTTCATCTGCCATTCATCAGTGCACTGGCCCAATTGATCAACATCCTGTTGCAATCGGAGATAACTTTCTTCACTAACTTCTGCACCACCAATCTTGGTGTCACCTGCAAACTTACTAACCATGCTTTCTGTATTCTCACCCAAGTCGTTAATATAAATGATAAATAACTATGGGCCCAGCACTGATCCCTGAGGAATATCACTGGTCACAGACTTCGAGTTTGAAAAACAATCCTCTACAACTACTCTTTTGTATCTGTCAAGAAGTCAATTTTGTGTTCATTTAGATACCGCACCCTGGATCCCGTGAGATTTAATCTTACGCAAAACTTACCATGCAGTACCTGCACTGCCCTCATCTGCCTTCTTGGTTAACCCTTCAAAAAGCTCAATCAAATTTGTGAGACATGACTCTCCACCCACAAAGCCATGCTGACTGTTCCTAATCAGTCCTTGCATCTCTAAATGCCTGTACACCCTGTCTCTCAAAATGCCTTCCAATGACTTACCTGCCACAGATATGAAACTCACTGGCCTGTAGTTCCCAGGCTTTGCCTTGCAGCCCTTTTTAAATGAAGGCACAACATTTGCCACCCTCCAATCTTCAGACACCTCACCTGTGACTATCTATGATTCAAATATCTCTGCTAGGGGGACCCGCAATTTCCTCCCTGGCCTCCCACAATGTCCTGGGATAAACTTCATCAGGTGTTGGGAATTTGTCTACTTGATGCACTTTAAGACAACCAGCACCTCTTTCTCTGTAATATGTACACTCCTCAAGACATCATTATTTATTTCCCTACGTTCCCTAACAACCATGCTTTTCTCAACAGTAAATACTGATGAGAAAAATTCACTTAGGATCTCACCTAACCCTTGTGGATCCACACATTCTGTAGTCTCTCCTTTCCTTCTCTGTGAATGATATGCTTTGCCTATATAGCGTGCAAGGAACAATACTTTTCACTGTATGTTAATAGATTTGACAATAATAAATCAAATCAAATCCAACCAGGTTACTCAGACCTTAAGGCACTTGGTGGACTATGAGGAACACTGGCTGGAATAGCAAACTATCTTTAAGCACAGCTTGTGGGTTAGGAGGAGAAGAGATGCCTTCTCTCAGCTACTAAGATACTTAAAGTCACAAGTAAGAACATAGAACACAGAAAACTATAGCATAAACAGACCCTTCGGCCCACAAGTTGCGCTGATCGTATCCCTACCTATCAGGCCTACCAATAATAACCAATCCCATTAAATCCCATGTACTCATCCAGAAGTATCTCAAAAGATCCCAATAAGTTCACCTCCACCACCACCAACAGCAGCTGATTCCACTCACCCACCGCCTTCTGAGTGAAAAACTTACCTTTGACATCTTCTCTGTACCCACTCCCCATCACCTTAAACCTGTGTCCTCTCGTAGCGGCCATTTCAGCCCTGGGAAATAGCCTCTGAGAATCCACCCAATCTATACCTCTCAACATCTTATAAATCTCAATCACCTCTCATCCTTCATCTCTCCAGGGAGAAGAGACCGAGTTCCCTCAACCTATTCTCATAAGGCATGCTTCCCAATTTAGGCAAAATTCTTGTAAATCTCCTCTGCACCCTTTCAATAGCTTCCACATCTTTCTTGTAACAAGGCGACCAGAACTGCACACAGTACTCCAAGTGCGGTCTGACGGGGGTCTTATAAAACTGCAGCATTAGCACTGCATTAAGACTTACATTAGCACTGCAATGAGGTTACTGTGAAATTACCCCGAGTCGTCACAGTCGCCTAGTCGCCAGTTCAGGTCAATGCACCTAACTAGCACGTCTTTCAGATTGTGGAAGGAAACCGGAGCACCCAGAAGAAACCCCCACTGGCATGGGAAAAACATGCAGACTCCACACAGACAGTGACCCAAGCTGGTCACCCGTATCTCGTGCTGAGATGCAGCAGTGCTAACTACTGTGCCACTGTGCTGCCCAGATGACCAGAGGGTACAACCTCAAGCTAAAGGGCTGATCTTATAAAACAGAGATGAGGAGGAACGTCTTCAACCAGAGAGTGATGAATCTGTGGAACTCTTTGCCACAGAAGGCTGTGGAGACCAGGTCATTAGGTGTCTTTAAGACAGAGGTAGATAGATTCTTGATTAATAAGGGGATCAGGGGTTATGGGAAAAAGGCAGGAGAATGGGGATGAGAAAAAATATCAGCCTTGATTGAATGGTGGAGCGCACTCAATGGGTCAAGTGGCCTAATTCTGCTCCTAGATCTCATATTCTTATGGTCTTGTGATCTTAACTAACCTCATCGACCCCGTGTTCTCCATCTTTCACGACTTAATGTCCCCCACATGTCATCCAGAGCCTTCTATGATCTTCTTCCCTCCTCCTCCCTCTCTGGTCACCTCCTGACCACCTCTCCTGATCCCTCCATCCCTCCCTCCTGTCCAGTCTCTAGCTGCAGTCAGATGTTGTAGGTCTCCCCGCCGCACAGCCCACCGGCCTCCGAAGCTGGCTGACTGCAGACAGGTTAGAGGTTAAAGTGTCATTAAAGTTGGCATGACTCGCAGGAAACCCATTGAGCTGAACTCCTGAGGCTAAACTGAACCCCAACTGTTCCCTGTTAATATGGGGGAAGGGGGTGACGTGTCTCCATATATATTATAAGACACAGAGAACAGTTAGGAGAATATGTCAGATTTTGAATAATAATACCAAGTGCCCTAGGCACTGGATTGTGACACACATTGAACGGAGTTTAACCATCTGTGTTGATCAGTTATTTGGATAAGAGTCAAACGTCCAATTATACACAGCGCCAGAGAGAAGGCATTAAATTGGGACAGTTTTTCCCAACAGGGGGCTTTGCATCTTGGATTGTCTGGATTATATTTTCTACACTCCACTTGACTTTGCTGTCCGTGGCCTCTCACTTAAGTCTCATTTTCATTTTTGTATCTCCAACTTTCACTTTGCCTTCATCATGTCCTGTAGCAAGATGCTTAGCTTGTTACCCAGTTTAAAAAAACAAAGAACAAAGAACAAGACGGCACGGGAAACAGGCCATTCGGCCCAACAAGCCTGCGCCGCCGCCCCAATGTTCCCATCTCTACCCGCGATCCCTGTCCATATTTATAGATCTATGGATTAAAAACCAAATTTGAGACAATTTAGGGAGAATTTATTTTGCCAATTAGCCTAAGAGCACATCTTTGGGATGTGGGAGGAAACCGGAGCACCCGGAGAAAACCCACGCAAGCACGGGGAGAATGCGCAAACTCCCACAGACACAGGCCCAAATCCATGTATCTGCACAGCACAGCGATAGTCACTGAGCTGTCGTGTTGCCCATCAAATGGTCCAGGTCAAGCGTACACTAACGACGTGAAGCACTAGGATACTCTCGAAAAAAAATCCAAGAGCAGCCCTCTCACGACCCATCGCGTGTATGCCCCTCGTTAGACAACAAGGTGGACCAAAGCACCTGTAGGATAAAAACAAGTACATCAATATCATCTATTTACACACTTCCCAGGGACTCCCAAGGCTCATGATCCCTATTTTAAATCAGTTTTCTATACCCCTCCATTCCCATTCTGTTCATGTGCCCATCTAAGTATTTCTTAAATAACTCCAGAGTACCTGCCTCCACCACTTTACTTAGAACATAGAACATAGAACATAGAACAATACAGCACAGAACAGGCCCTTCGGCCTTCGATGTTGTGCTGACCAAAATAAAAAGCAAGCCCCTCCAAACTAAACCATTCCCTTCTCTTCCATATACTTATCAATTAACCTCTTAAACGCCACCAAACTTGGCGCATCTACAACAGCTGCAGGCAGGGCATTCCACTCCATAATCACTCTTTGAGTAAAGAACCTACCTCTGATATCCGTCCTATAACTCATACCCTTAATTTAAAGCTGTGTCCCCTCGTGCTAGCTTTCTCCATCCTGGAAAAAGGCTATCACTGTCCACCCTATCTAAACCTCTAATCATTTATATGCTTCAATAAGATCCCCTCTTAGCCGCCTCCTTTCTAACGAAAACAACCTCAAATCCTTCAACCTCTTTCATAGGACCTGCCCTCCATACCAGGCAACATCCTGGTAAACCTCCTCTGTACCCTCTCCAATGCCTCACATCTTTCTTATAATGTGGGGACCAGAACTGCACACAATACTCCAAGTGCGCCGCACTAGAGTTTTGTACAGTTGCACATGAGTGCGGCTCCAAATTCAATCCCCCTACCAATAAAAGCTAAGACTCCATATGCCTTTTAACAACTTATCCATTGATGCCTACTCGTGATCATTGACACTACACCAGACCTTCGTTCCTCAATGGAACTTGGCAGTGCATTCCATACCCCCACCACCCTCTGTGTGAAAAAACTCCCTCTAGCATCGAAATTATACCTTACCCCCCTCACCCTAAGCCCGTGACCCCTCGTGCTATTTGAGTCCATCCTAGGAAAAAGCTTAACCCTGTTTACTCTATCAATCCCCTTCAAAATCTTGTACACCTCTATCAGATCTCCTCTAAGTCTACGTCTTTCTAAGGAAAACAGTCCCAATTTGCCTAATCTCTCCTCGTAACTCAGACCTTCCATACCAGGCAGCATCCTGGTAAACCTCCTCTGCACTCTCTCCAGAGTCTCCACGTCCTCCGGTAGTAAGGCGACCAGAACTGGACGCAGTATTCCAAATGAGGTCTAACCAACGTTTTATACAACTGCAACATTAAAGGCCAGCTCTTGTACTCTATACCCCTTCCTATAAAGGCTAACATACTATATGCTTTCTTCACAACCTTCTCCACTTGCTCTGCCACCTTCAGAGACTTGTTCACCTGCACCCCCAGGTCCCTCTGCGTTTCTATACTCTTAATAGGTCTACCCTTTATCATATACCTCCCCCCTTTCTCCCGAAATGTATCACCTCACATTTATCAGGATTGAATTCTATCTGCCACCTGTCTGCCCGAGCAACCAGCCTATCTATATCCTGCTGCATCGCTTGACAATGCTCCTCACTATCCGCAAGTCCAGCCATCTTTGTATCGTCTGCAAACTTCTGATCACTCCACTTACTCCCTCTTCCAAGTCATTTATATATATTACAAATAGAAGAGGTCCCAGTACCGAGCCCTGCGGCACACCACTAGTGACCGACCTCCAGCTAGAGAAACACCCTTCCACTATTACTCTCTGTCTCCTATTACCAAGCCAGTTACTTATCCATCTAGCTACCTGTCCTTGTATCCCATTTGCCTTGACCTTCTCGACTAACCTCCCATGAGGGACTTTGTCAAACACCTTACTAAAATCCATATAGACAACATCAACGGCTTGCCCTTCATCCACTGATTTCGTCACCTCCTCAAAAACGTCTACCAGATTTGTAAGGCACGACCTCCCCTTAACAAATCCATGCTGCGTATACCTAACCAGATCGCAACACTCTAAGTGCCTATACATCCTATCTCTAAGAACCCCCTCCAACAGCTTCCCTACCACTGATGTCAAACTCACCGGCCTATAATTTCCAGGGTTATCCCTACTACCCTTTTTAAACAACGGTACAACATTAGCTATTCTCCAATCCTCTGGGACCTCACCTGTGTCCAAGAAAGAGACAAAGATTTGCATCAGAGGCCCAGCAATTTCACCTCGCAACTCCCTAAGCAGTCTGGGATAAATGCCATCAGGCCCAGGAGATTTATCAGTTTTAATGCTACCTAGAAGCTCTAACACTTCCTCCCTCGGTATGGATATTTCCCTCAACTGGTCCACAGCTTCCTCAGACACAGAGCTGTCAACAAGCCCCTGTCCTTCGTGAATACCGACACAAAGTATTCATTCAGGATCTCCGCCATTCCCTCGGGCTCTAAGCACAGTTCCCCTCCTCTGTCCCTAAAAGGTCCGATTTTTTCCCTAACCACCCTTTTATTCCTAACATAGGAATAAAAAGCCTTTGGGTTTTCCTTAATCCTATCCGCCAAAATCATTTTATGCTCCCTTTTTGCCCTTCTAACTCCCTGTTTGAGCTCTCTCCTACTCTCTCTATATTCCTTCAATGCTGTCTCGGTTCCCAGCTGCTTCGACCTATCATACGCTTCTCTTTTCTTCCTAACCAAGTCCTCAATATCCCTAGTAATCCACGGCTCTCTAATCCTACCTTTCCCATCTTTCCTCTTGGCCGGCACATACTTATCTTGCAACATTTTCAGTATTCCCTTGAAAGAGTCCCACATGCCTAGTGTGGACCTACCCTCAAACAACCGTTCCCAATCAGTTTCCATAAGTTCCTGCCTAATCCGACCGTAGTTAGCCTTCCCCCAATTCAGCACCCTGCCCCTAGGGCAACAAGCATCCTTTTCCATCTGAATCCTAAAGTCGACAGAATTGTGGTCACTGTTAGGCACATGTTCCCCTACTATAACATCAACCACCTGCCCTGGCTCATTACTCAGAACTAAATCCAATATAGCCCCTTCTCTAGTCGGGCTAGCCACATACTGTTCCAACGATCCTTCCAGTACACATTTTACAAATTCCTGCCCATCCAAACCCCCAGCTCTAGGTACTTTCCAATCCACCCTAGGGAGATTAAAATCTCCCACTATAACAACTCTGTTCTTTCTGCACCTATCCAAAATGTCTCTACATATGCCTTCTTCAACTGCCCATGGGCTGTTGGGTGGCCTATAATACACCCCTAGCATAGTAATTGCCCCCTTTCTATTCCTCAACTCCACCCACAGCGACTCCACTCCTAACTCCTCTGTATTGTCCTCCCTCTGCACTGCCGTGATGCTCTCCTTAACTAACAACGCCACTCCCCCACCTCTTCTGGACCCTGCTCTGTCACGCCTGAAACACTTATACCCAGGAATGTTCAGTTGCCATTGCTCCCCTTCCTTTAACCACGTCTCTGTCACTGCAGCCACATCCAAGTTCCTCATAAACATTAAGGCCCTAAGTTCATCCATTTTTCCCGTTACACTCCTCGCATTGAAACAGACACACTCCAGACCTCCAAGCCCACTCAGAACCTCCTTCTCCCTGGTGCATCTCTTCTCGTCCAAGCTTACTCTATCTCCCATCTCGCTCTCTACCGAGCTATCGGTCTCAGCCCCTTGCCCCCTCCATATTAGTTTAAATCCTGCTGAAACACTCCAGCTAACCTCCCAGCTAAGATATTCATACTCTTCCCATTCAAGTGTTCCCCGTCCCTTCTATACAGGTGCCCTTCTTTCACAAAGACTTCCCAGTTATCCACAAATACGAAACCTTCTGCCCTACACCAGTCCTTCAGCCACGCATTCAGCTGTAGGATCTCATTTCTCCTGGCTCCGCTATTACCCACACCTGGAAGCAGACCTGAGATCGCCACCTTCAAGGCCCTGCTCTTCAACCTACCCCCCAACTCCCTGAACTGCCTTCTTATATCCTCCCTGCTCTTCCTTCCTATATCCTTCTCTCCTACGTGAATAATCATATCCGCCTGGGCCCCCTCACCCCTCAAAATGCCCTCTACCCTGTCCGACACATCTTGCACCCCTGCTCCAGGGAGGCAAACTACCATCCTGGAGTCCCGCCTTGGACCACAGAAGCGCTTATCTATTCCTTTAACCATCCCATCCCCCACCACTATCTCCCTTCTAGCCCCTTTACTCCCCATTGAGGTACTCTGGTCCTCGTGCCTTGCCTTTTTTAACCCTCCGCCCTTGATATTTTGGGGGGCTGCCACTGGGGAAGTCTTTGGACTGTCTCCCCTCTCCTTTTTCCCCTTCCTGACAGTAATCCACCTGGAAGGGTCAGGTTTCCCCCCCTTAGGCTCCGGGTCTGCCACCCTACTCTGCCTCCCTTCCATGATTGCCTCGTTCTCCCTGACTAAAAATGCATTTTCCAACTGGCGCTCTAGTTGCTTGACCCGAGCCCTCAGATGCTGCAGCTCCAAACACTTGACGCATACGTGGACTTTCGGGAGAGGTCTCACCTCCAGGAACTCCCACATGTGACACCGTACACAGGTGAGGCATCTTCCCTTAATCCCTGCCATTGTCATGGACACCTTTGGAGGTGTGAATTCCAATGGAAACCCAGTAGCACACTGTGCCTAAGCCTGCTCTCACCCAAGCCCCACAAGCCAAAGCCCTTTTATCTCTCTCTGCTGCCCTATTCACTCCGCTGCCCGCTCACGACGCCGCCCGCTGTCTACTGCCACTTTCTTTTTATACTCCCCGGTTCCCTTCCCAGCTAGCCCCAGGACTAACTACAGCAGCAAAAAGCACTCAAAAAGAGAGAGGAACAAAAAAGCAAATTGAAAAAATCACACTCGGACACCAGCACTTCCAATCACTCTGTCCCAGAGAACAATGACATTTTGTTTGACATTTATTGAACTACATCTTCAGCTGCCACCCCCACTCTCCACAATCCCCACTATTATCCTACTCTCTTCCCCCCCCCCCCCCCCCATATTTCCATTTCATTTTCCCTCTGCACTCCTCACAGTTCCGAGACCCAATTTGATTCCTGATTTGGGTCACTGTCTATGTAGAATCTGCACGTTCTCCCTGTATCTGCGTGGGTCCCCCCCAGATGCTCCAGTTTTCTCTCACAGTCTAAAGACCATGATGTAAACCTCAATGTGGAGGTTAGATGGATTGGCCATACTCAATTGCCCCTTAGTGTTAGGGGGACTAAACTAGGGTAAATGCATGGGGTTATGGGGATAGGGCCTGGGTGGGATTGTGGTCAGTACAGACTTGATGGGTCAAATGGCCTCCTTCTGCACTGTAGGGGTTCTATGATTCACTTCCTTGCTCCATCGCCATTCCTTTTCCAAAAGTGGGAACGTGACCCCTTTCAGGAAGCGACACCTGAGAGTCATGTGATTGGATTGAACCCTATAGAATTTCTAGGTGGGAAGTTGAGCCAATCAGGTGCCAGGGCACAAATCTTGGGTCGGGGAGAATCCTCAGTTATAGCAAAGGTGGAGTGGAGTATAGTTACAGAGTTAATTCTGTCTGACACCTATTTGTAAATAACTATTTATTGTTGGCAATAAACCCTTTCTTAATCAAGTTGCCCTTGATTAATTACACCAATTTACCATGGGCAGTTCCCTTTTTAATCTTGTTAATATTGCCTACTTCTCATTGCTGCAAATTCACATTTGTTGTAGCTTCTTGGGTTAACTCACATCAGTTTCTCCCTCAAGCAGTGTGAGAACCTTTCTTTCATCTAAGTTTTAAAGTTAAAGTTTACTTATTTACTAGTCACAAGTAAGGCTTACATTAACTAGTCACTGTAATATTCCGCTAATTGCCACACTCCGGTGCCTGTTCACCTAACCAGCATGACTTTCTGATTGTGGGAGGAAACCGGAGCACTTGGAAGAGACCCATGCAGACACAGGGACAATGTGCAGACTACACACAGACAGTGGCCCAAGCCGGGAATCAAACACTCTGGCACTGTCCCTAATCATTGTGCCACCATGCACCAGGTCCTAACTCGGGATACAGTAGTGATATACATAGTTTGACATGAACCAGATATTCCTGTCTTTTGTATCTGTTCCATGTACAACAAGGCCAACAAGGGGCATACATGCGGTGCGTTGTGCAAGGGCTGCTCTTGGATGTTGCTTTGAGCGTTGCCTAGTGTTTCACGTCATTAGTGTACGCTTAAACTGGACCAATTGACGGGCAACACGAGAGTTCAGTCACTATCACTGTTTGAAGTGCAGATACAGGGACCCGGGTCGGATCTCCAACTTGGGTCGGTGTCTGTGTGAGTTTGCACATTCTCCCCGTGCTTGCGTGGGTTTTCTCTGGGTGCTCCGGTTTCCTCCCACACCCCAAAAATGTGCTTTTAGGCTGATTGATGTTAACAAATTGTCCCTAAATTAGACCTCCCTCAATCTGGCACACATAAAATTCTCTACGTTTACACACCTTTATTGTGGAGTCCAAGAGGCATAGGCAAAAGTCATAGGTAGAAGGAGGATTGGTATGAGGTACTCACTGAATGTTAAAATGACGGCGCAGGCTTGTTGGGCTGAAGGGCCTGTTTCCTGTGCTGTGTTGTTCTTTGTTCTTTATTCTTTACGAATGCACGCTGCACTGTGGATACGGTATGACCTACAACAAATCAGTAAGCTGCTTATATCACAACAAATACACTGGGGTGGCGTAGTGGCACAGTGATTGACACTGCTACCTCACAGTTCTAGAAACTGGTTTCGATTCCTGGCTTAGGTCAATGTCTGTGTGGTGTTTGCACATTCTCCCCGTGTCTGCATGAGTTTCCTCTGGGCGCTCCAGTTCCCTCTCACAGTTCAAAGATGTACAAGTTAGGTTAATTTCCTGTGCTAAGTTGCCCCTTAGTGTCCCAGATCCGTAGGTTAGAGGAATTAATGAGATAAATATGTGGGTAATAGGATACCATTTGGGTGGGTTTGTTGTTGGCACAGTCTCGATGGGCCGAATGGCCTCCTTTTGCACTGTAGTGAATCTATGATTCTGTAAAAACATTAGTAATGTTTGGGCATACTCATTTGATGAATACAACTTATTTTAATTTATTAATGTGAAACAAAAAAAACCTACTCTTCATATTACTGGGTTACCTTAACTGACGATGCAATTAAATTTGGAGTTCTCATACACCAGTCACTGAAGGTAAACATGCAGCTGCAGCAGGCAGTAAAGAAGATAAATGAAGGCCTTCATAGCACAGGCATTCGAGTACAGGAGCAAGATGTCTTGTTGCAATTATACAGGGCTTTGGTGAGGCCACATCTGAAATATTGTCTGCAGTTTTGGCCTCCTTTTCTGAGGGAAAATGTCCTTGCTCTTGAGAGTCAGAGAAGGTTTACCAGGCTGAATCCTGGGATAGCAGGAGTGATGGATGAATAACATAAGGACTTAAGAACTAGGAGCAGGAATGTGTCATCTGGCCCCTTGAACCTGCTCTGCCATTCAATAAGATCATGGCTGATTTTTTTCATGGATTCAGCTCCACTTAGCCTCCCACTCACCATAACCCTTGTTCAAAAATGTATCGATCCTTATCTTAAAAACATTCAATGAGGTAGCCTCAACTGCTTCACTGGGAAGATAATTCCACAGATTCACAACCCTTTCTGTGAAGAAGTCCCTCCTCAACTCAGTCCTAAATCTGCTCCCAAGTTCCAGTTTCACTCTCCAGTGGAAACAACTTTCCTGCTTCTATCTATTCCCTTCATGATCTTATATGTTTTGATAAGATCTCCCCTTATTCTTCTGAGTTTCAATGAATATAGCCCCAGTCTACTCTGTCTCTCATAAATCAATCCCCTCAACTCCAGAATCAATCTGGTGAACTTTCTCTGCACCCCCTCCAGTGTCACTATATCCTTTCTCAAGTAAGAAGACCAAAATTGTACACTGAGTGGGTTCTGTCTATATTTGCCAGAGTTCAGAAGAATGAGGGGGGATTTCAGGGAAACTTATAAAATGTTCATTGAACTAGACAGTGCGACATAGCGGCACAGTGATTAACACTGGTACCTCACAGCACTAGGGACCTGGGTTCAAGACGCACATTCATATTTCGGCCTGGATCACTGTGGAGTTTGCACATTCTGCTCGTGTCTGTATGGATTTTATCCAGGTACTCTGGTTTCCTTCCAAAGATGTGCGGGTTAGGTGGATTGGCCATGCTAAATTGCCCCATAGTGTCAGGGTGATTAGCTAGGGTAAATTCATGGGATTATAGGATAGGCCTGGATGGGATTGTGGAGGGTACAGATTCAATGGGCTGAATGGGCTCCTTCTGCACTGTAGGATTCTCTGATCCTATGAGGGTAGATGTAGGAATGATGTTCCTGATGTTGGAGGAGTTTAGAACCAAGGATCACAGTCTGAGATTTAATAGGCCATTTATGATTGAGGTGAGGAGAAATTTCTTCACACAAGCAGCGATGACTCTTTGGAATTCACTACCTTAGGAAATAGTTGAGACCAAGACATTGTATCTTTTCAAGAGCCAGTTAGATATAGCACTTAGCGCAAAGAAATTAAAAGGATATCGTGGGATGGTGGGGTCAAACTAATAAGTTGAATGATCAGCCCATGATGATAATGAATGGTGGAGCAGGCTCGAAGGGCTGAATGGCCTCCTCCTGCTTCTGGTTTCTATTCTCTATGTTTTGAGATCACCTTTCCGTCACTGTCAAAATCCTGGAACGCCTTCCCTAACAGCATTGTGGGCGTACCTACACTACCTGGCCTGCAGTGGTTCAAAAAGGCAGCTCACCACCGCCTTCTCAAGGGGTCAGTAGTGATAAGCAACTCATGCCTGCTTAGCCAGCAATACCCACGCACTCATGAAAGGGATAAAAACAATGTCACTCAATAAGTAATTCATTGTTGGACCAAAAATGCTCTGAACTAGAAAGAAATTTTGGGTTTTATTTAGTCATTTAATTGTCATGAATCTTCACATTAACGGAAACCACTTATTATTTCTGCCCTGCTATTTCTGCATATTTCTCTAATTTGCAAGCACAGATTATCTACTTTCCCAGTGGTATGTAACACATTTCCAATAGAGTTAACAGTCACCACCTTATCTCTTAATTGTATGAAAATAGGTTCAGTTTTTCCACCAGCTATGTTAACATCCTGGAACCTTGGTGAACACCCTTTTCCTCTCCCACCTCCTACTGAGATGGAGGAGAATGGTGTTGAGATACAAGTTGCTTTTGTCCCATTGACTGGCAGAACAAGGGCTGAAAAGCCTACTCTTGTTCCTCTGTTCACAGTACATTCTTCCTGAATATTTTTCCAATCAGGAGTGTCCAACCTAATCTATCTAGTTTATCTTTCCATAACAACTGGACGTCACCAGCTCACCAATTTCATTTAGGACATGTTGGGGCATTTTTGAACCAACAAATCCAGCCTAGTTTTTATTAGTTCAACAATTTAATGCTTTCCTTCTCTTCTCTTTTGAATCTGTTCTCTATAGCATTCCAGTTTCCCAACCCCTTTCTCCGAATGAAACAACTTCTCAGAGGCTGATGTCCCTTGTCCCAATCCCATTATTTGCAATTCTCTTCAGCAAGCTACAGTCAGATTCAGGAGTGTCTAGACATAAATATATATATGTGTATATACATACATATAGTTGAGGCTCCTTAATTGGGCAAGCAGTTATGACCTCAGTCAAGGAGCTCATACTCCAAGAGGCCAACTTTTCTGGTCATGTTTAAGTCATCACACCCACCTAGAATCATTAGAGAATTACAGAATAATACAGCACACAAGAGGACATTCAGCCCATTGAGTCCACATTGATACATTAGAAACATCTGAACTCCCCCCTAATCCCATCTGCCAATAGTTGGCTCATAGTCTGAATGTTATGACTTACTGAGCGTTCATCCTTTTTAAAGAATGTGAGGCAACCCATCTCCAACCTCCTTCCAGTCAGCACATTCCAGACCATCACCCATCCCTTAGATAAAAAAAACTCACATCCCCATTAAACCTCCTGTCCCTCACCTTTAACCTATGTCCCCTCATAGCTGACCCTTCAACTAAGGGGAACAGCTGTCCCTTATCCACTCTATCCATGCCCCTCATACCTTGGACACCTTGATCAGGTCACCCTTCAGCTTAGTCTGACCACCAAAAACAGCTTAAGCCTATCCAATCACACTTTATAACATAAATGCTCCATCCCAGGCAGCATCCTGGTGAATCTCCTCTGCACCCTCTCCAGTGTGTTCACATCCTTCCGATAATGTGGCGACCAGAACTGCACCCAGAACTCTAGCTGTGGCCTTACCAAAGTTCTAAACAACTCCAATATGACTTCCTTGCTTTTGTAATCTATGCCTTGATTGGTAAAGGTAAGTGCCCCATTTCCCCTTTTCATGAGTTTACCAACATACTCTTCCATCTTCACAGATCTGTGGACAAACACACCAATATCCCTTTGTTCCACAGAACCTCCTAGTGTCTGACCATTCATTGAGTGCCTTCTTGTCAAATCACTCCTTCCAAAGTGTATCATTTCACACTTTTCAAGGTTAAATTTCATCTGCCACTTATCTGTCCATTTGACTATTCCATCTATACCTTCTTGTAGTTAACCATCTGCCTAATCTCTGTGTCATCCACAAACTTACTTATCCTAACCCCCCACAGAGTCATCAATGTCATTTATATAATTGATGAATGATAGGGGGCTCAACACAGATCCCTGTAGTATGCCACTGGACACTAGCTTTTAGCCACTAAAGCAGCCTTCTGTCATCACCTCTGTCTCCTATAACTAAGACAATTTTGAATCTACTTTATCAAATTACCATATATCCCATGTGCATTTGCCTTCTTCACTAGTCTCCCATGTGGGACCTTGTCAAAAGCTTTGCTGAAATCCATATAAACTACCTCCTTAATATTCTCCAGTTTTTGATTTTAATCTTCCTCGATATTAATAGTTTATAATCTTTCCCCTAGACTATAAGACCATAAAACATAAGAACAGAATTAGGCCTCTCAGCACATCAAGTCTCCTCTGCCATTCAATTATGGCTAATATTCTTCTCATCCCCATTATCCTGCCTTTTCCCCAAAACCCCTGATCTGCTTATTAATCAAGAACCTATCTATCTCTGTTTTAAAGATATTCAATGACCTGGCCTCTACAGCCTTCTGTAGCAAAGAGTTCCACCGATTCACCACTCTCTGGCTGAAGAAATTCCTCCTCATTTCTCTTTTAAAGGATTGTCCCTTTAGCCTGAGATTGTGCCCTCTTCTTTTTTGTTTTTTCTAATAGTGGAAACATCTTCTCCATGTCCAGTCTATCTAAGCCTTACAGCACCCTATAAGCTTGCATTATGTGCTTGGTTATGGCTGATCTCTGCTGCGGTCTGTGGCATTCACAGTGGCACTATCAGGCACGACTAAAGGCTCTTGTCCCCAAGGAGTCTTTCCTGTAGCCTGGAGTACCTACAAAGCAGAGTGGGACTGACCAAGGATAAAGTTTTCTTGCACACTCGCTGGAAATTGGGCACACACGTGTGTTCCCTGAATCTGCTGGTCATACACCAGATGGACAGTTAGGGAGTGGAACCTTTAGCTATTAATAAACTGAACTCCCAGGTGCTATGGACTTTTTGTAGGGTACCCCAGGTAACAGGCAAGACTCCTTGGGTTGTTCCTGATAATGAGATGCAGAGAGCTGCATGGGTGCAAGCTATTACTCTCCCGCTCTGTGATATCTACCTGTACCCCATTGACCTCTTGTCCTGTCTGGCCTGGTCATTGTTGAAAAGAATGTGTTCACCTCCCCTTGCATACATTCCATCCAAGACCTGGGGGAAGCATGGTGGCACAATGGTTAGTACTGCTGCCTCACTGCGCCAGGGACCCATGTTCAATTCCCGGCTTGGGTGACCGTTGGTGTGGAGTTTAGATGTTCTCCCTGTGTCTACGTGTGTTTCCTCCGGGTGCTCCAGTTTCCTCTCGCAATACAAAGATGTGCACACGAGGTTAATTGGTCATGTTAAATTGCCCCTTGTTGTTACGGGGACTGGCTGCGGTAAATGTCATGCAGATAGAGCCTGGGTGGGATTGTGGTCAGTGTAGACTTGATGGGTTGAATGGCTTCCACTCAGTGACATTCATTCTATGACCTCACGGATGTAGATGCCTGAGGGATTCCACAGAGATCCGGGATGGAATCCAGCAAGGAACTCATTGCGAAGAGGTTCATGGCAGCTTTGACCTTAATGGCCACAGTGAGTGTGTATAGTCTGGAGCCACATGGCACAAGTCAGCCAGAACATGACACAGGTGCCACACCATCTCCTTCACCAGCCTGAAACTCCATTGGCACAGGATGTACAAGAGTTCCATGAAGGATGTCCGACTCCAGTAAACCCTGGGACATCTTCAGTGGACCTTCCCTTTCCCTCAAAACCTTGTGGGACAGCTGTGAAGATCACATTCTGAAATCTCACTAGCGCGAATCCCTTTTTTTCTGGACTCCCTTGAGATTGAGTGGTCTTGCAAGATTTTCATACAAGACAAAATGGTCACATATCATCCGACTCAAGCACAGTTTCTTCCCTGCTACTGTTAGACTTTAAATGGACCTACTTTGCATTGAGTTGATCTTTCTGTATACCCTAGCTATGACTGTAACACTACATTCTGCACCCTCTCCTTTCTTTCTCTATGTACAGTATGCTTTGTCTGTATAGCACACAAGAAACAATACTTTTTACTGTGTACTAATACATGCGACAATAATAAATCAGATCTAACAGGCTATATGGGCTGCATCTATTTGTAATATTGTCAAGGTACTTCCTGCATAAGACCTTCAGATGTAGGAGCAGAATTAGGCCATTCTGCCCATCGAGTCTGTCCCATCATTCAATCATGCCTGATATGATTATCATCAGTAAAGTTCTACAACACCAATTTTAAATCCAACCAATTGGTGTTGTAAAACTTTACTGAGTTTACCCCAGTCCAACGCCGGCATCTCTACATCATGATTATCATCTCCATTCTCCTGCCTGCTCCCCGTAACCCTTGATCCCCTTATTGATCAAGAATCTAGCGCTTTCTGTCTTAAAGGCAGGTGGAGTCTGGATGTTCTCCCCATGTCTGCATGGGTTTCCTCCGGGGGCTCTGGTTATTTTCCCACAGTCTGAAAGTCATGCTGATTAGGTGCATCAGCCATATTAAATTCACCCTCAGTGTACCCAAAGAGGTGCCAAAGTGTGGTGACTAGGGATTTTCACACTAACATCATTGCAATGTTAATGCCAGCCAACTTGTGACACTAATAAATAATTTTGAATAAACTCAATGACCTGGCCTCCACAGCCCTCTGTAGCAATAAGTTCCACAGATTCACCACCCTCTGGCTGAAAATATTCCTCCTCACAGTTTTAAAGGAGCATACCTTCACCATGAGGTTATGCCCTTGAGTTCTAGTCTCTCCCTTTCGTGGAAACCTTCTTTCCACATCCACTCTATCTGGGTCTTTGTGTTCAATAAGTTTCAATTAGATCCCCCCTCATCCTTCTAAACTCCATCATGTATAGGCACAGACTTCTCAACCGCTCCTCATATGACAAACCCTTCATTCCTGCACAAAATATTCAAGCTGAAACCACATTTTGTTGCAAATTTTGACAAAACCCTACTTGAGTCACACTTGAATGAAAAATTCAGAATGCAATCGAACAATAGTGTCAGCAAAAAGTGCTGTGCCCAACATGAGCCATGTAACTTAATTAAGAAGAACGTTTGAAAAACATACACTACAGTCAAAGCATACTAGCCGATTAAATCTTTACCCTGCATTCAACTCAAACACTCTTATTTTTTTAGATGGTTCAATTCAAAATCTTATCATCATAAAATAGACTTTTATTGGTCTGTTTTGTGTAGAAAAGACTCCTAAATGGGACTGGCCGCAGCAGAGCATAATAACAAATAAAGCTAGGACTATAAAATTGAAATAGGGCTATATACAGGCGTTATGCTACACTGTGGGAGAGATGGCTGAAGATTACTTCAACAAAAGGTTTGTGAGTAAATTATTTTCTGGTGGTAACAAAGTCTCATTAAACCCTTCTAGATCCATTCTTTCCATCTGCATTAAATCAACTGTGCTGCTCATCATCTCCCTTCAGTAACCATTCCAATTATTCAGAAGTTCAGTAAATGCCATAAATAAAGACAAAACTATGGGAGGGACGAGGGATGATGAGGCTTTCAAATCCCTCAAGCCTGCTTCACAGTCTTCACTGAATGAAATGAGGGAGCATCAATGAGATCCCCCCCACCCCATTATTTTATTCAATCATTCATTGGATATGGGCATTGGTCATCTCTCCCTAAATTCCTTTGCCACACCGTTTCAGAGGGTATTTAAGGATCAACCACATCATTGGAGTCACAAGTAAGGTAAGGATGATATTCGTGAATGAGGAAGGTTTTTAATTGTCAATGGCTCCATGGTTTTCAATTCTGTTTTAATTCTGATTTTTTACTGAATTCAAATTACACCATCGACCTTGGTAAGATTCAAACTCTGTGTTCCCAGAGCATTACTCTGGGTCTCTGGATTACTAGTCCATTGATAACACTGCTATGCCAATTCCACATTTAATCTGAGGAAATAAAGCTAAACAAGTATCAGTGGGGGCCATTTTGGAAATAGTGACCATAACTGTTAGATTTATCATAGGATCATAAAATACATAGAAGGAAGCCATTTGGACCATCAAGCTTGCACCAACAACAATTCCACCCAGGCCTGAATACACGTAACCCCAGTTTTTATGCTGCTAATCTCTCTCATACTAAGGGGCAATTTTAGCATGGCCCATCCAAACCAACCTGCACACCTTTGGAGTATGGAAAGAAACCAAAGCACCTCGAGGAAACCTACGCAGAGACAGCAATAATCTCTCCTTGAATGTCAACAACATGGAATCATTGACTACAGGTAAAGGAGAACATGCCTGTATACATCAATGGGAGCAAAGTAGAAATGGTCGAGGGCTTCAAGTTTTAGGTGTCCAGAACACCAACAATCTGTTTTGATCCCCCCATGCCGACATTTTAATTAAGAAAGCCCACCAACATCTCTACTTCCTCAGAAGGCTAAGGGAATTTGTATGTCCACTACAACTCTCTCCAACTTTTACAGATGCACAATAGAAATCATTCTTTCTGGTTGTATCACAGCTTGGTATAGCACTTCCTGTATCCAAGCCTGCTGGAAACTACAAAGGGCAATGAACGAAGCCCTGTCCATTACTCAAACCAGCCTCCCACCCACTGACACCGTCTGCACTTCCTGCTGCCTTGGAAAAGCAGCCAGCATGATCAAGCACGCACCCCATCTTTTTTTTGCCGAGAAAAACTTACAAAAGTCTGTGGACGTGTACAAACTGATTCAAGAACAGCTTCTGCCCCGCTGCTGTCAAACATTTGAGTGGACCTATCTCGCATTAAGTTGATCTTTCTCTACACGCTAGCTATGACTGTAACACTACATTCTGCGCATTCTCTCCTTTTCTGTGAACAATATGCTTTGTCTGTATAGTGCGAGGAACAATGCTTGTCACTGTGTAACATTACATGTGGCAATAACAAATCAAGTCAAATCAAAGAGCTACTGAGTTTTGCTGAAATTTTCTGTTTTTGTTCCATAGTTCAGCTGCTATGCGTGGGGAGGTTAGCATGGCACTTCAGAAATCAATAATGTTCAACCTTAAACTCAGAGACAATATCACTCAGCAGGGAGCCATGAAAGCCTGCAGTGTTTGACAATGTATACAAGATTCCCAAAAACTCACTGTTATAAAATAAATGCCATTGCAAAGTATGCAATTTCAATGTTCATCATGAGAAATACTTCATCCATCCACAAAATACTGACTTCAGTGAGAAATCATCAGGATAATCACTAACTCTGATAAGTAATTCTCCTGGAGCCAAATAATGTCTGCCTGAGGGTCTGGGGGTACATTCTCCAGCCATCACTGTCACTTATGAGATTCATGTCACAGAATCACTCAAGGACAGTTTCTTCCCTGCTGCTGACAGACTTTTGAATTGATTTACCTTGTTGATCTTTCTCTACACCCTAGCTACACCCTACTTTCTCTACACCCTAGCTACACCCTACTTTCTCTACACCCTAGCTACACCCCTGACTTTGTGGAGTTTGCACGTCCTCCTCATGCCTGCGTAGGTTTCTTCCGAGTACTCCAGTTTTCTCCCACAGTCCAAAGATTTGCGGGTTAGGTTGATTGGCCATGCTAAGAAATTGTCCTTTAGTGTCCAGGGATGCGTAGGTTAGAGAGATTAGTGGATATAATACGTGGAGATGTGGGGGTAGGGCCTGGGTGGATTGTGTTCAGTGTAGACCCGATGAGCCGAAGGGGCTCTTTCTGCACTGTAAGGTTCTATGATTCTACGATGATAATTCTATAACTGAAACACCAAATTCTGCACAGTCTCCTTTCCTTCTCTGTGAACAGTATGTTTTGCCTTGTCGTGTGCAAGGAACAATACTTTTCACTGTATGATAATAAATGTGACAATAATAAATCAAATCAAAATGTGAAAATAAAGGCTAGTCACTGTGATGAGACAGAGTTTTTGTTTTTATTCATTCATGGGACTTGAGATTCGCTGCCTGGCCAACAATTGTTGCCCATCTCTAGTTATCCTTGGAGGGCAGCTGAGAATCAACTACTCTGGAGTCACACATTGGCCAGACCAAGTAAAGACAGCAGATTTCCTTCCTTAAAGACGTTAGTGAACCAGATGGGTTTTTCTAACAATTGACAATCAGTTTCATGGTCATCAGTAGATTCTTAATTCCAGATATTGAATTCAAATTCCACCATCTGCCACAGTGAGATTTGAACCCAGATCCCCAGAACGTTAGCTGAGTTTCCGGATTAATAACCTAGTGATAATACCACTGGGCCATCACTCAGGGTGAGACTGAATGGGCCTGAAGATTCAAATGGGAGCTATCTGGCAGCTTTCTCTTTGATCTTTGAATGAAGGCAGGACCTTGCATCACATGGATTAGCCTTCCAATCACTGAGACTTCTTGAAGACGGAATTACAGAATGCTACAATGCAGAAGATGCTCTTCGACCCATCGACTCTGCACCGAAGCGTGGAAGGTCTTGACCTGTCCGCCTAATCCCTTCTGCCAGCACTTGGTCCACTGTCTCGAATGTGCCAAATGCTCATCCAGATATTTTTTAAAGGCCATGAGGCACCTCCACAACCCTGCCAAGCAGCACATTCCAGATGGACAGATGAGAGACAAGAAGTCTCAGTGATTGGAAGGCTAATCCAGGTGATTTATGATGATGATTATATGTATACAATGATTAAACACTTATGGGGATTGGTTGGGGATGAGCCTTGGTAAGCTGCCCTGTTGGTGAGTTGGTGCAGACCCACTGGGCTGAATGGCCTCCTGCTGCACTGTAGGGATTCTATGTCACCAATGTGAACTCAGAGCTTGGTATTTTTTCTTACCCTATTCTTGTGTCTATGTGCAATCCCGATTTCCACATCAGAAACAGCCTGCTGTCTGCCCAGTCCTGTAATTTGAGTTGACTTTGACATGCTTCCTCTGGTGACAGCTTGGGTGGGATTGTGGTCAGTGCAATCTCAATGGGCCAACTGGTCTCCTTCTGCACTGCAGGGATTCCATAATTCTATGACTTAAAGCCTGGGGGTGGTCTCAGCTTTCCCAGGAGTTCCAAGCCGGGAATCGAACCCAGGTCCCTGCCGCTGTGAGGCAGTAGTGAAGATAAGAGCATAAGAAATAGGAGCAGGAGTAGGCCATCTAGCCTCTCGAGCCTGCCCCGCCATTCAATAAGATCATGGCTGATCTGAAGTGGATCAGTTCCACTTACCCACCTGCTCCCCATAACCCCTTAATTCCCTTATCGATCAGAAATCTACCTATTTGTGATTTAAACACATTTAACAAGGTAGCCTCCACCACTTCGATGGGCAGAGAATTCCAGAGATTCGCTACCCTCTGGGAGAAGAAGTTCCTCCTCAATTCTGTTCTAAACTGACCCCCCTCCCCACCCCCCTTATTTTGAGGCTGTGCCCTTTAGTTCTTGTTTCCTTTCTAAGTGGGAAGAATCTCTCTACCTCTACCCTATCTGGCCCCTTCATTATCTTATATATCTCTATAAGGTCACCCCTCAGCCTTCTAAACTCCATTGAGTACAGGCCGAATCTGCTCAATCTCTCCTCTTAAGCTAATCCCCTCATTTCCCGTATCAATCTGGTGAACCTTCCCTGTACTTCCTCCAAGACCAATACATCTGTTCGCAAATAAGGAAACCAGGATTGCACGCAGTGCTAACTATTGTGCCATCGTAGTGTGAAAGTATAGCACCCCTAACGGGACAATTGTTCGTGAGTCACATGACCTTCCTGTGGCCTACTGAAATGAAACACATGAATCTCAGCCTATCTAGTGTTAGGACCCAGATCCAGAAAGCTGGAACCTGCAGTGTGAACTCACGAGTTAGTGGGACTAGACCTGTATCTGTTCTGAGCTTGCCTTTCTATGGTTTTAGCTATTGTTCAGATAGTTGTAATTTAAAGCTTCCTTGTAGTATTACCAAGTGCTGCAGTAATCAGGTTCAATGCGGACTGGAAGTCCAGCTGAGGGAGAGAAATCAGTATCTTTTATATTTGTACATGTGAATAACCAAACAGAAGGAGGAACTCTGTGAGGTGAGAAGAATAAACACACTCAGAAACTGACTGCATCCATTATAAATGCTGAAAACCCACCAAGGGAACTCGGAGACAAAGAAATAAATATTTCACAATGCAAATAACTGGGAATAAGAGGTTTTGAAAAGGGAGCAACAAATAAAGTGGTACATATACAAAGAACAAAGGACAAAACAGCACGGGAAACAGGCCCTTCGGCCCAACGAGCCCGCGTCGTCACCCCGATGTTCCCATCTCTACCCGCGATCCCTGTCCATGTTTATAGATCTATGGATTAAAAAACAAATTTGAGACAATTTAGGGAGAATTTGTTTTGCCAATTAGCCTAAGAGCACATCTTTGGGTTGTGGGAGGAAACCGGAGCTCCCGGAGAAAACCCACGCAAGCACAAGGAGAATGCGCAAACTCCCACAGACACAGGCCCAAATCCATGTATCTGTACAGCACAGAGATAGTCACTGAGCTGTCGTGTTGCCCATCAGATGGTCCAGGTCAAGCGTGCACTAACAACGTGAAGCAGTAGGATACTCTCGAAAAAGATCCAAGAGCAGTCCTCTCACGAGGTTGTTGCAGCTAAAGTTAAAATAAAGTTAAAATTAATTTATTTGTCACAAGTCAGGCTGACATTAACACTGCAATAAAGTTACTGTGAAATTCCCCTAGTCACCATACTCGGGCACCTATTTGAGTCAATGCACCTAACCAGGTTGTTGCAGCTCAAGCAGGTTTTATGAAGTAGGGGATAAAAATGGTGAGAGCCATCACTTCTGCAGGCTTTGTGTCTTTCAGCACCAGTGATGAAGTTAGTGATATGCAATATGAGATTTAAGGGGAGGTGGTGCTGTAGTCATAATGTCTCTAATAACTAATAACCCACAGGCTCAGGGCCCACATTCCACTACAGCAGCTAGTGGAATTTAAATTCAGTGAATGCCTTTCAAATTATAGTAGCTACTCTCAGTAATAGAATTATAAAATCCTGCAGTGCAGACGGAGATCATTTGGCCCATCAGATTTGCACCAACCACAATCCACCCAGGTCCTATCCCACAACGCCATGCATTTATCCTGCTGGCCCCCTTGACACTAGGAGGCAATTTAGCATGGCCAATCTTTGGGAGGAAATCGGAGCACTCGGAGGAAACCCATGCCAACACAGGGAGAACGTGCAAACTCCACGCCAACAATCATCCAAGGTTGGAATTGAACCCAGATCCCTGGTCTGTGAGGCAGCAGTGCTAACCACTATGCCACCATGCCATCCTATGGTGACCAGGGCAATTATCATCAATGGTTAGTGAACCATCTGGTTCACTAACACCCTTCAGAAAAGGAAATTCTGCCCTTTTTACCCTATCTGATCTACATGTACACAAAGACATAGGAGAATTATCTTTGCCTCCTCCATGGAAGGGCCACAGCACCTTCCAAGCTTCCATCCACTTCCATCGAGAAGGACAAGGGAAACAGTTACATGGGACCACCACCACCTGCAAGTTCCCCTCTAGACTACTCACCATCCTGACTTGGAAATCCGTTCCTTCACAGTCGCTGGGTCAAGATACTGGAATTTCCTCCCTGATGGCATTGTGGGTCAACCCCACAGCACATGGAACAAGGGCAACTAGGGATGGGCTGATGTAGCCAATTACCTCTCAGCGAGCAACCTTAGAAGTCACATCTAAATTATTTTTCATTTCGGTGACCTTTTCATTTGGGCAATTTCTTTCCTTGCCCCATAGTTTAATAAAATAGAATTCCAAACTTTATTTTTATTCATTTGTGGAGCATGGGCATCGCTGATTGGCCAGCATTTATTGCCCATCCCGAGCTGCCCAAGGGCGGTTGCAAGTTAACCACATTGCTGTGGCTCTGAAGTCACATATAGACCAGACCAGGTAAGGGCAGCAGATTTCCTTCCCTAAAGTTCATTAGTGATCCAGATGGGTTTTCCCACAATCAACAATGCTCATCAGTAGATTCCGAATTCCAATTTTTTTTATTGAATTTAAATTCCATCATCTGCCGTGGCGGGATTTGAACCCAAGACCCCAGAACATTAGCTGAGTTTCTGGATTAATTGTCTGGCAATAATAGCACCATTGCCTCCCCTCCGATTTGCCACATCAGACGCAACAAATAGCCATGGCATGAATTATGGAGTTATAGGGTTTCAAACTTATGTTATGGTGCTTTAACTTTGAAGATCTTCATTGTTAAATTTTGTAAGCTCCTAAAGAACCCACAACTGTTCAGAAAACGATCTCTTCCAGCTGGCAAGTGACACTACGCGGGTCAAACCTGAACATCCAGCCGGATTATGGAAAAGTGGGGGGGAGGAGAGTGGGGTGGTGGGGGGGTGGGGGGGGGGGGGGGGGGGGCAGTGGGGGTGGCATCAGCTTTGGGAATAAACCATCAGAACTATAGAGAATGCAACTGAACCGCGATAGTCTACAGAACAGATTAAATCCCTAATGAGAGCCATTATCATCCTGTCGCGTCACTTTTAATTAGATCATGGTGCTCAAATTTATTTTACATGATCGCGTAATTATTCATAAGCACCATCATTTTATCATCTTGAGTTCCTTTCTATTCATATATCGGATTGAAAAGATCTCTGTTTGATGTAACCTTTTGTTTTCTCTGCGGAGGACCTTTCCGATACGTTTATGTACTTGCACCTCCCTTGGGTTTTGCTCACAGCGTTCTAGAAAGCAATTTACCGTGCCTTTACACTAGTTCAAGCCTTCCACGAGCCACCTTGTCAAATACTTTTATAAGTGACTACATGTCATTTAGAATCATTTTTACTTAATCCAATCCCTCAATATTCTCCAGCAGTAATGAAGTCCCCTGGGACATGGATCAGAATGGAAGTGTTAATATCCTTCTTTCAAAGAACAACTGGTGCCTCGTACTCTCTGCTTCCTTCTTTCACTCTCCCCTCGATGATTAAACTTGTGTCTCTCCTTCGAAGAATCACACACATTATCAATAATAATTCTTATCCACCAACTACAAAATAAACAATAAGTTTAATTATGGGTAAAGGTTGCATGAAGACTTTTAGCCTGCTGGTTGTAGCCAGCTCCCGGATGGTTCTAAGACAGGAACCAGAGTTCACCAGAGTGACTCTCCCTGCCTTCCCCACCTCCCCCTCATCCCACACCCACCAAACCCTGCTCCCCAACAGGTCACGTCTCTCCTGATCGGTCCTTAAAAATGAACAATTGCCGCATTGGGCAGGATTTGGTTATCCCAAAACCTGCTCAACGTGAATGGAGTAAAGTTTTACAACACCAATTTTAAATCCAACCAATTTATTTGATAGTAAATTTGCGAGCTTTCGACTCTATGGCCTTCATCAGGCAAATGCAGTGTTCTGGTCTGCAATAGCACTCATATCACAGGCCGGCATCTCTACATCACAACGTGAATGGACCTTTGCAAGGTTCCCCACCCTCCCCCACCCTGAGTCCCACCGACCCCCTCCCCCACCACTCCGACGCACCTGCTATGATTCCCATGGAGGGCGAGATGGGGGAACTCCCTCTGCTTTCTTTGGAGAAGACGAAGGAAATGGAAAGCTGGCTGACATGATTTCTTGATTTGCCGATGACAAAAATGATGAGGGAAGGTGCAAGGCGCCCCTCAGGGTGACGTTCCCTATCTTGGCAACAGGATTGCAATCAGATGTGTTTTTAGCAGGTAGCCAATCATTCATTTGTCCAGCACTCAATCTCATTTTTTAAGTATTAAATGTATCAGACATAAAGAACTGGTGACTCGTGGAGATTAATATGACCAACACCTTTCTCCAATCCCTTATTGACCACAGGACTAATTCCATAGTTTTTGATTGCCTTTTGGCATGAAGCAGTGAAAACTTCAAGCAAAGAAAATTACAGCACAGAAACAGGCCCTTCGGCCCTTCAAGCCTGCACTGACCACGTCACCCATCTGAACTAAAGCCCCCTATCCTCCAGGGATCATATCCCTTCATTCCCATCCTATTCATGTATTTGTCAAGACACCCCTTAAAAGTTACCATCACATCCTCTTCCACTACCTCCTTCTCCTTTCCTTCATCACAATGTTGTCAAAATCAAGTCATCAATTTTTGACACCTGCCAGTACCCATGTGCTTTCAAACTCTAGCAGAATTCACAGTGGGTGGCACAGTGGCACAGTGGTTAGTACTACTGCCTAATAGCACCAGAGACCCAGGTTCCATTCCTGGCTTGCTTGTGTGGAGTCAGCAGATTCTCCCCATATCCATGTGAGTTTTTCTCCTGGTGCTCTGGTTTCCTTCCATAGCCCGAAAGAAGTGCTAGTTAGGTGCATTGGCCGTGCTAAGTTCTCTCTCAATATACCTGAACAGGCAATAGAGTGTGGCAATGAGGGGAGTTACACAGTAACTTCATGGCAGTGTTGATGTCAGCCAACTTGTGACACTAATAAATAAACTGAACTTTCAAAAAAAAAATTGTCCCCACTGTTTAAATCTGGAGGCTCCAATACTGTTAGAAAACCATTAAATATAGTAAGGGTTTTTTTGAGGATGAATCTCCTCAAGGTTCAGGATCATGTTTCAATGGGAACAGAATGGAGGTGGAGGAAGGCACTCCTCTTCCATGAAGTCCCTCATTTCAGCCATATCATCTATCACTATCAACATTCTGAGAGTTACCACTGACCAGAAACTGAGTTGGATGAGCAGTATAAATACTGTGGCTATTAGAGCAGATCAGACACTGGGAGTCCTGCAGAGAGTAACTCATCTCCTGACTCTCCAAAGCCTGTCCACCATCTACAAGACACAAGTCAGTCACTTGCCTGGATGAATGCAGCTCCACCAACGTTCAAGACTCTTGACACCACAATGGGATCAGTGCATGCCATGTACAAGATGCACTGCCGCAACTCATCAAGCTTCTTCAACAACACCTTCTAAACCCCACAACTTCTATCAACCAAAAGGACAAGGACACATGGAAACACTACTACCTGCAAGTACTCCTCCCAACCACACACTATCCTGACTTGGAACTACATCCTTCGTTCTTGCTGGGTTAAAGAAAGACGCCAACTAAAAGCACTGTGCACTCAGGAAAATAGAAATGAGGAGCAGGAGTGGGCAATTCAGCCTTCAAGCCTACTCCACCATTTAACATGATCATGGCTGATCTTACCCTTGTCTCAACTCCACTTTCCTGCCTACTCCCTATTGCTCTTTATCCCACTTTACATCAGAAATATATCCATCTCTTTCTTGAATCTGTTGATTGCTTCTGCCTCCACTGCACTCTGGGGCAGTGAGCCCACAGATTCACAACCCTCCATGGGAAGTACTTACGCCTCATCTCAGTTGCTGACACCACATAGACTATGGTGATTGAAGAAGGCAACACACCATCACCTTCTCAAAGATGATTAATAATAAAAATATTATTAAAGACGAGCAGTAAGTACAGGAATGGAATGCCACTCCCTTAAAAAGATATGTTAAAATGGTGAGATAAAGGAGGCTGGGACAAGGCTTGCCTGGCACACATTTGCTTAGGAGAGACCTTGGTGTAGTAATGTCATTAGATTGATAAACCAGATGTTCAGGCTGAAGTTCTGGGCGATGAATTCAAATCCCAGTACGATGTCTGGTGCAATTTAAGTTCAATTAATCAATCTGGAATTGAAAGCTCATCCCAGTGATGATGACAATAAAACGATGATTGTTTGCCATTAAAAATCCAAGGAAGAAAATCTACCTTGCTTACCCAGTCTGGTCTATGGGGTAGCATGGTGGCACAGTGGCTAGCAATGCTGCCTCACAGCGCCAGGCACCCGGGTTGAAATCCAGCTTCAGATGATTGCTTGTGTGGGTTTTGCACATTTTACCTATGTCTGTGTGGGTTTCCTCCAGGTACTCCAGTTTCCTCCCACACTCCAAAGATGTGCAGGTTAGGGAGATTGGCCATGCTAAATTACCCATAGTGTCCTGAGATGTGTAGATTAGAGGGATTAGCGGGGTAAATCTGTGGGATTGTAAAACTGAGATATGGCCGGTGTGGGATTGTTGTCAGTGCAGGTTTGATGGGTTGAATAGCTCCTTCTACACTGTAGGGATTCAATGATTTCCAACCAACATGTCTTTTGGACTGTGGAAACCAGAGCATCTGAAGGAAACCTACAGCAACACAAGAAGAATGAGCAGACTCCGCACAGAAAGTGGCCCAAATTGAGAATTGAACCCAGGTCCTTGGCACTGTGAGGCAGCAGTGCTGACATCTGTGCCATGGTTTACCCCCTTTTTCTCTTCAAGACTCTCTTACAATTCCTGTACATCAACTGCACCTTTGGTCTTCCAATACAGTCTTCTCCCCTTTTCAAGTTCAGTTTCTGCCTTTCTGTCTCCTGTAGAATTCACTGACCAAGACAACGGAACTGGAAGTTCTTGTTGTTGGTCCATTTAAAGAGCGAGAGGATCTAATCAAACCTTTTATCCTTCATTAAAAGGACGTAGCACTGCCAATTTCAAGGCCATAGATGAGTCTTTGAACTTCAGAGCAAGCGTAAATGAGAATAAAGAAGTTTCTTTGAGAAGAAAAATCATAAGATTGAAAAAGAATCACAATAACAACAAGTAAAATCATTTCAAAGCACAGAGTTCTTATCATCAAGACAGAGCATTGGTCCCTCTTCAATGCCCCTTCTGTTATCCTGCAAAGACACACAAATGAATTCAGACAAAAGCTGTAAAAATATGATGCAAGATTCAAGCACATTAAATCAAGAGAAGTAACTGGGCATTCTGTTTCTTTCAATGAATTAAATGAAATTTGAACAAATTCTCTAGGCTGCTTTTAAAAGGCTTGTATTCCCTCAGTGTCCCGAGACTAATGAGATGGCATGCATCCCTCAAGAGTCTCATTAACACATCTAAGTAGCTTTTGAGAGAGCAACGCAGTCCTTTGCTCCTGCTGGTAGCTAACTGATTGGAAAGTGTAACACCCCACCTCTCTCTGCCTGGGAAAGATGGAAGTGTGATTACGCAGCCTTTGCTTTGAAGGCAGTTTACATACCAGCGCAGGAATGACCATCTATAGCACCGACTGAGTGTCGGAACTCCACTCTGAGGAGTTAACAACAATGCAACTGGCAGGTTTCCCATACATCTGCTCTCCTTGTAGTTTTAGGGTTTGAAATGTGCTGTTGAATGCGCATTGATCTTGAACTATAGAATGCCTACTGTACAGAACAAGGCCATTCTCCCCATCCAGTCTGACAACACCCCACTCCCGGTCCCAACCCTGTAACCCCCTGTGTTTACCCCATCAATCCCCCTGATACTAAAGGACAATTTAGCATGGCCAATCCACCTAACCCGCACATCTTTGGACTGTGGGAGAAAAATGGAGCATCAAGGAAACTGATACAGACATGGAGAGAATGTGCAAAGTCCACATGGTAAGTAGTCTCACAACTCCTGTTTAAAGTCCAGTACTTTTATTTTGTAGCACAGGTTTTTGGAGCTCCTGGGACTCCATTAATCACCAGCAACATTCACTCTCTCCTGAAGCACAGTGACAGTGATGAGTCCCGTGTGTTTTCACGATGCATTGAAGCACTAGTAGCACAGTGGTTAGCACTGCTGCCTCATGGCACCAGGGGCCCAGGTTCAATTCCAGTCTTGGCTGACTGACTATCTGTGTGGACTTTGATGTGGAGTTGCCGGCGTTGGACTGGGGTAAGTACAGTAAGCACTCTCACAACACCAGATTAAATTCCAATGAGTTTATTTGGAAGCGCAAGCTTTCTATGCTACCAAATAAATCTGCTGGACTTTAACGTGGTGTTGTGAGGCTACTTACATGTAGACTTTGCACATTCTCCCCATGTCTGCATGGGTTTCCTTGGATGCTCCAGTTTTGTCCCAAACTCCAAAGATGTGCGGGTTAGATGGATTGGCCATGCTAAATTGCCCCTTAGTGTCAGGGGGATTGATGGGGCAAACACATAGAGTTTCAGGGATAGGGGCTGGGTGGGATTGTTGTCAGTGTAGGCTAGATGGGGAGAATGGCCTTCTTTTGCACAGTAGACATTCTATGGTTCTATATCAATGCTTATTCACCAGCACAACTCAAATCCTAGGACTACAAGCAGAGCAGATGTATGCGAACACTGCTGTCTGCAAGTTCCCCTCTAGGTCAACGTAAATGCAAATTAGGAGAAGTAGTGGGCCACTCGGCCCCTTGAGCCTGCTCCACTATTCTGTAAGATTGTGGCTAATCTAATTGTAACCTCCAATCCCACCTTTCCCCCAATAATATTTGACACTCTTGCTTATAAAGAATCTAAGTCTGCCTTAAAGATGTTCAAAGACTCTGCTTCCTCCACCATTTAAGGATGAGAGTTCAAAAGACTCGTGACCTTCTGAGAGAAATAATTTGTCCTAATCTTGTCCAAAGACATTGTACACGATCTCAGAGTTCTGTATCTTTTTCCCAATGGAAGAAAATGGAAGAGAGAATGCCCAGGGCCTGTGGGGTCCTTAATTATGGTGGCCACAGCAGCGGGAAGTGTTGACGGAATCAATGCTTGGGAGGCTGGTTTACGTGATGGATTGGACTTTATTCACAACCTTTTGTAACTTCTTGCAGTCTTGGGCAGAGTAGGAGCCACACCAGCTGTAATACAACCAGAAAGAATGTTTTCTATGGTGCATCTGTGAACGTTGGTGAGAGTCATAAATGGGTGACCCTGAATTCTCGATTATCCCACAAGACAAAACATTCTTTCCACATCCAGCCTGTTAAAAACCTCTCAGGATTATATGTTTCTATCAAGTCACCTTTTCTAAATCCTAGAGGATACAAACCTAGCCTGTAGAGTTTCTCCTCATTAGATGTCCCACCCATTCCAGATATTACTCCAGTAAACTTTCCCTGGAATGTTTCAAACATATTTACATCTTTTTTATATAAGGAAAACAATAGTCTGCACTGAACTCCAAATGTGGTCTCATCAATGCACTGGAAAACTGAAATAAAATGATAGAGTCCTTACAGAACAGAAGGAAGCCATTTGCCCATTGACCCCACATATTTATCCTGCTAATCCTCCTGACACTAAGGGGAAATTTACCATGGAAAGTCCACCTAACCTGCTCATCTTTGGAGTACAGGAGAAAACTAGAGGAAACACACATAAACACGGGAAGAATGTGCAAACTCCACACAGTCACCCAAGACCACAGTTAAACCCTAGGTCCCTACTCTTTGTGGCCAATGGCCTTAGTAACTAGATTCAACATAAAGTTGAGCACTCTAAATTAATACACAGCTAAGCTGTTTCTATTAGCAAAGCCTGATGGAATGCAACGAAGATTACCATGGGTCAGTGACCAATCCAGGCCTGTATTGCATACTAAACAGAGGTTCACACCCTTAATGATGGGAGAGTCATTATAACCCAAAATCCATCAAGTACTTTGCTAAATGGATAGAAAAAGACTTTGTATATGACCTCAGAGTATTGTATCTTTTTCCCAATGAAAGAAGATAGAAGGATGTTCGGGATGCATGGGGTCTTTGATTATGCTGGCTGCTTTGCTGAGGCAGTGGGAAGTGTAGACAGAGTCAATGGAAGAGAGGCTGGTTTGTGCGATGGATTGGGCTTCATCACAACCTTTTGTAGTTCCTTGCCGTCTTGGGCAGAGCAGGAGCCATACCAAGCTGTGATACAACCCGAAAGATTGCTTTCTATGGTGCATCTGTAAAAGTTGGTGAGAGTCATAGTGGATATGCTAAATTTCTTTGGCCTCATATTTAAGTATTACAATCAGCTTTGCGTCCTATTTTGAATATCCAGTGCTGGTAATCATGTACAAATCAACTCAAAAACAACTTCTTCGCTGCTGCTTTCAGACTTTTGAACGGACCTACCTCACATTAAGTTGGTCTTTCTCTGCACCCTACCTATGACTGTAACACTACATTCTGCACTCTCTCTGTTCCTTCTCTATGGATGGTATGGTTTGTCTGTATAGTAAGCAAGAAATAATACTTTTCGCTGTATGTCAATGCATGTGCTAATAATAAATTAAATCAAATCAAATGTTAAATAGCAACAGTTAAATGGGGCAGGGGGTTTGCTGCTACTCTGCAACCAGCGATCGGCAGGGGGGATGTCCAACAATGGAATAGGGAGGAGGAGGGGGAGTGGTTTCAGACACCAGCATCTCAGATCAGTTACCTTTCATCAGAACTGGGCAACATTAGAAGTATTATTGGGTTTTGAGCAAGTGAAAGGGGTATGGTGGGGTGGGTGTGGGAGGGGAAGGGGGGGAAATTGAGGGCAAGAACAAGAGGTGAAGGCCTATGATGGGGTGGAGTTTACAGTTCCTGGTTTGGGATATATGGGGGTGTGATCCATGATGTGGGCATTTTTCCAGTTTCAGGATGAGGCATGGGTTGGTTACGGCACTAAGGAGGAAGGCAGCTAATCAGCATAAGCAAGGGCCCATTAAGGACCATTTTACAGGGTGATGATGGCGGATTGGTCCCTGTGCTGGGTGGGAAGATGCCAGCTTCATGGATCTTGCCTCCTTGGAACGGGCATCACGGTGGTACAGTGGTTAGCACTGCTGCCTCTCAGCATGAGAGACTCAGGTTCAATTCCCGGCCTGGGTCACTGTCTGTGTGGAGTTTGCACATTCTCCCTGTATCTGTGTGGGTTTTCTCTGAGTGCTCCGGTTTCCTCCCCCAGTCTGAAAGAGGTGCTGATTGGGTGCATTGGCCGTGCTAAATTCTCCCTTAGTGTACCTGAACAGGTGCTGGAGTATGGTGGTTAGGGAGTTTTACAGCAACTTCATTGCAGTGTTAATATGAACCTACTTGTGACACTAATGAATAAACTTAAACTTAAAACAGCGTGGGAGAAGGGAAAGGGGGTTGATTCTCTGGCACCTCCAAGGAATAGAGAGGGGCATTGGGGGTAAGGAAGGCAGCAACTGCAGCTCCAACAATCCCCTTCCCTGAGGGCTTTCCTTTCCAAAAATTGGTCCTGTGAACTCATAATTTCTTTTCAATCCCTCCTCCCCCAAGAGAGGCTTTTCTCTCTTGGTTGCCTCCTTTCCTGGTAAATGCTGCTGAGGCCTTAGAGCTTCCTGCTACCTGGTTGGACGAGCAACATCAAGACTTTGCCCTCTGTACTTACCTGGACAGCAGTTGGACAATCCTGAGGCCACCTTTGGTAACATTGTCACAAGTACGCTTACATTAACACTGCGATGAAGTAAAAATCCCCGAGTTGCCACACTCCGGTGCCTGTCAGTAAGAGCAGTCTCAGAGCTGACTCATTGCTTCGACACTGGAGTTCTTATGCTTGGGGTAAAATTCAGGCCATTAGCTTCGTTTCTCTCTCCTCAGGTTGCTCTGTCAGACTTCCTGAATATTTCCAGTCCCTTTACTGGTTTTATTTCAGCTGAATTAATTTCATTGCCTGAGTGGTTTTGACTGTAGGAATGGTGATACAATAAATGATTTACTTGGTCCAATTTTTCGGAGCGTAAATCAAAAGAGGTGTTATTTTTGCTGTACTAGAGGTGAGGCAGGCCTCATTTGGAGCACTGCGCACCATTCCAGTTATCTAATTATAAGTTATATAAATTATAACACAGAAGAGAAGCGTTCAACTTGTCACCTGTACCAGTCTTCAGATGGGTCCGGTTGACGGGATCCCAATTCCTTGCCCTGTCCCTGTATATAAACATTATATTCCTCCTTATCAAATAGCTCGCAATTACTTTGGAAATGACATTACCGTCTCTTCAAATTAATCGTAGAAAGGATATTATTGCTCTTGACAGGGTCCAGAGACAACCATTGAAGATGATTCCGGCAATCAGGAGTCTCAGCTACGAGGAAAGGTTAACCGGTCTTGAAGTATGCAAATCCATGAACAATTATATCAGGATTCATTATACGTTACTGTAAATGTGGCTTAAACAGAAGTGTGCAATTTCTGCTCACCCTGATTTTACTAATACAGGGGAGACCTTTGTGGTGACGTAACTGAGGATGAAGAGGAATTGAAAGGAATGAATCCCAGTCACCATGGCATCCAGTCGAAATTCCAGGGCAGAATAAATATTAAATATTCAGTTGAAGAAAGTGAGAAGAGGTCAAGTGGAAACTTTCTGGAATATGCTCAATTGGACTATGAAATAAGAGGTAGTATGGTGGTGCAGTGGTTAGCACTGCTGCCTGACAGCACCAGGTGTCTGGATTTGATTCCCGCCTTGGATTACTGTCTGTGTGGAATCTGCACATTCTCCCCGTGTCTGCGTGGGTTTCCTCCGGCTGCTCCGGTTTCCTCCCACAATCCAAAGATGTATGGATTAGGTTGATTGGCCATGCTAGTGTCAAGAAGTTAGTTATGGTAAATGGGTAGGGTTATAGGAAAAGACTCCAGTTGGGATATTGCTCGGTGCAGACTCGATGGGCCAAACAGCCTCCTTCTAGGGATTCTATGGTTCTAAGAAGTGAGCAGAGAAAAGGTTGCTGAAGAGGATAGGGGCTCAGGGAAAAGTCAAGTTTTGTGTTTCAGGAGAAAGAGATAGAATTAAAGTGTCCAGAGGTGCAAATCCTCAAATGTGGGTAGCTAAATTGTTAAAACTATTTAAAATGTCAAGAATGAAGGGTTTGTCATATGAGGAATGGTTGAGGACTCTGGGTCTGTAGTTGATGGAGGTTAGAAGGATAAGGGGGAATATTATTGCAACTTACAGAATACTGAGAGGCCTGGATGGAGTGTATATGGAGAGGATGTTTCTGCGAGTGGGAAAGACTAGAACTGGAGGGCACAACCTCAGAGTGAAGGGATGTTCTTTTCAAACCAAAATGAGGTGGAATTTCTTCAGCCAAAGAGTGGTGAATTTATAAAACTCATTGCCACAGAGGGTTGTGGAATGCTGCACTGGGGGAAGTCTTTCACACTTTCTGAATCCTTGGCCAAAATTTGGTTCCTCGTCTCATGAGATAGAACATAGAACACTGCAGCACAAACAGGCCCTTCGGCCCACAAGTTACATCGATCATATCCATACCTACCAGGCCATACAACTATCTGTAACTCCCAATCCCATTAAATCCCATTTACGCATCCAGAAGTCTTTTAAAAGGCCCCAGCGAGTTTGCCTCTACAACGACCGATGGCAGCTGATTCCATTCACTCACCACCCTCTCAATGAAAACCTTACCCCTAATATCTCCTCTGTACTTGCTGCCCAGCACCTTAAACCTGTGTCTTCTCATAGCGACCTGGGAAATAGCCTCTGAGAATCCACTCTATCTATACCTCTCAACATTTTATAAACCTGTGCAAGGTTAAGACAAGGTCAATTCTCAGTTTTCCTGAATGGTCCAGCACAGAAGCCAACAGGAAGTATTTGGCAATAAGGCAAAGCTAGGCCTTCATTATGTTGCCCACAGCAATAAATTCATGATAACCATCAGAACACAGCTAGTTAAATTTTAATAACTTTCTTTCAAACAGTATGTATTCCTTTGGTTATAGCTGCTGTCTCTGCCATTGCTCAGTTAATTAAGGGATGGAAAACTGATGGTTGCAGATTCATTGCAGGCTCTCACACACCCTTTGATGCGTTGATCGTTAGATTGAATCTTTACACATATTCTTATGAACCGAATAAAATCTTACTTCTCTATTAATCTCCCAATCTGTCAATGGTCATAATGAAGTGCTCTTATGCTGCAACAGTGAAGGGTGCAGACTGAATTTCCCTTTACATCTAGGTGCCTGGAACCAATATGTCAAGCCTGCAAAGATATCATATGATTATAGAATCCCTACAGTACAGATGAACGCCATTCAGCCCATTGAAGCTGCACCAACAGCAATCCTACCCATCCAGGCCTTATCCCTGTATTTGCCTGACTAGTTCCTCTGACACTAAGGGGCAATTTTAGCATGGCCAATCAACCTAACCCGCGCATCTTTAGAGTGTGGGAGGAAACCGGAGCATGTGGAGAAAACCCAGGCAGACACGGGGAGACTCGCTTCAGAGAGTCACCCAGAGGCTGCAATTGAACCTGGGGTCCCTGGCGTTTTGAAGCAGCAGTGCCAACCACTGTGAATACGAACGTGTTTCATTTGTAGAAATGTTCTTCAAAATAAAACCTAGACTACTTCATCTTTTTTATTACACCGGACAACCTCGGCTAATGAAATGCTTTGCTCGAGGGTAAACCATCTCCTCTTATATTTCTTGTAAGGTTCACAGTGAGGACAAATCACTGGGTAGGAATTGCTGTCCATCTTAAAAGAAGCTGACCCTTATGTTTCTGCTGTAGAGTTGAGGGTTGTGGTTTGAGTAGCATCTAGATGGAAATCCCAGTGACACACACTGCTCTATGTCCATCTAAACTGGGCTTCCATTGCTGTTCGAGGAGTTCATAAGTTCATAAAATGTAGGAGCTAGAATTAAGCCATTTGGCCCATCGAATCCCCTCCGCCACTCAATCACGGCTGATATTCTCCTCATCCTCATTTTCCTGCCTTCTCTTCATACCCCTTCAACCCATTACCAATTAAAAATCTGTCTAACTTCTCCTTAAATTTACCCACTGTCCCAGCATCCAGTGCGCTTGGGGTAGCGAATTCCACAGGTTTACAACCCTTTGGGAGAAGTAGTTTCTCTACAATTCTGTTTTAAATTTGCTGCCCCGTATCCTAAGACTATGACCTCTCGTCCTAGATAGCCCCACAAGAGGAAGTATCCACTCCATGTTGACTTTATCCATTCTTTTTATTATCTTATATATCTCAATTTGATCTCCTCTCATTCTTCTGGGATGGGGTGGAGTCCAGTGCACAATGTGTGGACTCTGCCATGTATGGAGTAGGTGATGAAGGTTTGAGGAGATCGAGTTAGGTCCTTTAGAGGTTTGTGTGCTCCCTCCAATGCCTTGTCCTCCTCCTAGAATCATAGAATCCTACAGTGCAGAAGGAGGCCATTTGGCCCATCCAGTTTCCACCAACTACAATCCCACCTAGGCCCCATCCCCATAACCCCATGCATTTACCCTAGCTAGCCCCCTGATACTAGGCAACAATTTAGCATGGCCAATCTACCTAACTCGCACATCTTTGGACTGTGTGAGGAAATTGGAGAACCCAGAGAAAACCCACACAGACACGGGGAGAACGTGCAAACTTCACACAGACAGTGACCCAAGCTGGGAATGGAACTTGGGTTCCTGATGCTGTGAGGCACCACCGTTAACCACCGTGTCACCATGTCACCCCATCTCTGAGTCTCCCACATGAAATCTCTCAATGCATACAGTGACTCCCCAAATGAACTCCCCCCATTTTACTCGCTCACCAACCAGGGTCTGCCAGGAGTTGGAAGGAATCTTTGATTTCTTCAGCGATGCTTTAAGGACATTCCTGAAGCTTTTCCATTATCTTCCTGGAAGTCTCCTGCCACAGCAAATTCCAAGTAAAGCAAGCAAGTGCTGATGGAGAAGTGACCACAGTTTGAAGTTAAATGGTGTGAAAAGGACACTGATCAATTTCCTGTAGTTTTGTTCAATGGTTTTAGCATTTGGACTTATCTGGTCAGAGGACATTTATTGCCCATCCCTAATTGTCCTTGAGAAGATGATGGTGAAACATCTTCTTGAACTGAATGAGTGTGACAAATGAGGGCAAAGACTTAGAGTAAAAAGATGAACATTTAGTACTGAGATGAGGAAGAATTTTTTCAGTCAGAGGGTAATGAATCTATGGAACTCATTGCCACAGAAGGCTGTGGAGACTAGGTCATTGAGTGTATTTAAGACAGAGATAGTTAGGTTCTTGATTGGTAAGGGAATCAAATATTACGGAGATTTTTACATACAACATAGAACACTACAGCACAAACAGGCCCTTTGGCCTACAAGTTGTACCTGATTTGATTTATTATTGTCACATTATTAGTATACAAAAAATATTGTTTCTTGTGCAATATACAGTTAAAGCATACCATTCATAGAGAAGGAAAGGAGAAAGTGAAGAATGTCATGTCACAGGAAGTTGAATTAGAACATTGATGGAGAGTTTAAAAGCATTAGAATGAAATTTTAGAAGCATAGAATGAGAGTAAAAGTTAGAATTGGAAGGTATGGTGAGCACAACTTGCAAGAAGTCACCTTGCTCCAGCGCCTTCTTGAGGAAAAAAAAGACGGGGGAATGGGATTGAGAAACTTTATCAGCCGTGATTGAATGATGGAGCTGACTCAATGGGCCGAATGGCCTTATTCTGCTCCTATATCTTGTGATCTTGTGTGACCAATGCAGGTAGTGCTGTCAGGTAAGCAAAGATAATTGGATTTCAGACACTATCTTGAGCGTTGCTACAATGATAGACTGAGGTGCTTGGCCAACATCAACCAAAGCCATCATGTTTTCCATTGAACGTGACTCTCAACATTTAGAATTTTCCCATTGATCCTCACTTCTCTTAATTTTTACTGGGGCTCTCTGGTGCCGCACAAAACCAATTGCAGCCTTGAGGTTAAGATCATTCTTTCTCACCACAGCTCAAGAAGGCTTAAGATTCAGTTTCTTCATGCCAAACTTTACTCTCTCCACCCCTTTCTGAAGGTGTTGTTGTTTGTGCTCAAAGCCGCTTATTCCACATCATCTGGCTGAAGTGACAATAATCATAGAGTACACAGTGGAAAAGGAGACTATTTGGCCCATCGAGATCGCACCAACAACAATCTCACCCAGTCTATATCCCCATAACCCTACCTACTTACCCCCTTATTCCCCCTGACCCTAAGAGGCAACTTATTGCGGCCAAGCGATCTAACCCATGAGTTTTTGGAGGATGGGAAGAAACTGGAGAACGCAAAGGAAACCCATGCAGACATGAGGAGAATGTGCAAACTCCACACAGACAGTCGCCCAAGGCTGGAGTTGAAACCAGGTAACAGTGCTAATAAGTGTGCCACCGTGCCACGCAAGATTGAGACCAGGTATATCAAGGCACTGGATACAGCAAAGGCTGTGGACCCTGACAACATTCTGGTGAGGGTCCTTGTGCTCCAGAACAAGCTGCGCCCCTAGCCAAGCTGTTTCAGTACAGCTACAAAACTGACAATGTGGAAAATTACCCAGGTACGTCCTGGCCACCAAAAGCAGAACAAATCCAACCCAAGTGGTTGCCGCTCCATCCGTCTATTCTCAATCATCATCAATGGAGGATGGCACCAACAGTGAAGTGGGACTAACACAGCAACAACCTGCTCAACAATGTTCAGCTTGAGTTCCACCAGGGTCACTCACCTCATCACTGCCTTGGTACAAACATGGGCCACAAACACTGAACTCAAGATGTGAGGTGAGAGTGACTATCCTTGGCATCAAGGCAGCAACCAAGTGAGCGTGAAACCAAGAGCCCTGGCAAAACTGGAGTCAGTAAGAGTTAGGGGGAATATTTTCCACTGATTGCAATCACGCTCAATGCCAAGAATAATGGTTTTAGTTGTCCAACTCCCAACTTCTGTTTCTTTGACTTTGATTTGATTTGTTTTTGTTATATGTATTAGTATACACTGAAAAGTATTGTTTCTTGTACACTATACAGACAAAGCATACCATTCTGTTCATAGACAAGGAAAGGAGAGAGTGCAGAAAAAAGTGTTACAGTCATAGCTAGGGTGCAGAGAAATATCAACTGAGTGCAACGTAGGTTCATTCAAAAGTCTGACAGCAGCAGGGGAAGAAGCTGTTTTGCTTTGTTTGGTACATGCCCTCAGGCTTTTGTATCTTTTTCCCAACAGAAGATGGAACAGAGAATCTCCGGGGTGTGTTGGGTTCTTGATTATGCTGGCTGCTTTTCCATGGCAGTGGGAAGAGTAGACAGAGTCAATGAATGAAAGGTTGGTTTGCGAGATGGATCGGGCTACATTCACGGCCTTTTGTATTTTCTTGCAATTTTGGTGAACCCCAGGAACCGTACCAAGGTATGATACAACCAGAAAGAATGCTTTCTATGATGTTTCATGTATCCATGGTAAAAAAAAACTTTGTCAACTTTTCAACATAGAATATGGAACAGTGCAGCACATTACAGGCCTTTCAGCCCTCGATGCTGTGCCAAGCTATGTCCAATCCCAAGATCAAGTTATCCCACTCCCTATCATTCTGGAGTGTTCCATGTGCTTTCCAATAACTGCTTGAAAGTTTCTAAAGTGTCCGACTCCACTTTCACAGCAGGCAGTGTATTCCACACCCCAACCACTCTCTGCGTAAAGAATCTACCTCGGACATCCCTCCTGTATCTCCAGCCATGAACCTTATAGTTATGCTCCCTAGTAATAGTTACATCCACCCAAGGAAATAGTCTGTACACATTGACTCTATCTATCCCCCTCATCATCGTATTAACCACCATTAAGTCCTCCTTTGTCTTGGTATCAAGTTTGGTCTGATTATGCCCCTGAAAAGCACCTTGGGATACTTTCCTGAATTAAAAGGACTCTCGAAGCACAACTTGAAGTCGCCCCTTGCAGTAAGAATAATAATTAGCACAAAATTAGGGATTGATTTGCACCCATTCTCATAAGAATTGGAGCAAACTTACCCAAAACATAATTCAACTGGGATTGTAGAGAAGGAGGCTTGGATCATTGTGGACTGATGATTATTTGAGGGGGTGTAGTGGCTCTTGGGTGAGATCTTGTAGTACAGTGGGTAGTGTCAGAGCCAGAAGTCCCACCCCAGGCCTTGATGGCCCAGGGAGGTGTATTCATAATACGGTCAAACAGGTAGAGTGCATCACTCAACAACGGAAATAGATGAAAATCTGCCTTAGGGCATCATTCAGTGAAGGAAGACAATTGGAATTGGAGTGGCTTTCTCTGGGAGAGAGAAAGGGACATGGTTTAAAAACTAGAAGTCTCTCTTTTAAGATGGAGGCAATGAGAATATTTTTGCCTCAGAGGGTCATTAGTCTGGCAGGGGAAGCTGGGTCAGCGAACGTAATTGAGACCGAGTTAGACAGATCTTTGATTAACAAGAGAGTCAAGTGGCTCAGACAGGAAAGTGGAGTTAGAGCCACAATCAGATCGCCAATGACAATATCAAACTGGGGAGAAAGTCTAAAGGGCCAAATGGCCTACTCTTGCCCCAAAGTTCGATTAGAATCAGTGTTCCTTCTCCCTTGATCCTTAGGCTTTCCAGTTGCGGGAGTGCACTGACTAAAGTTGCACCCATCAGCTTCCTGTATCCGCTGTTCAAACATGAACCCGCTCAAAATAAATGGACTCGACTGCATCTAAGTAACACAGGTGGGAGTTTAGCGCCGAGGCAATTAAACCCCTACAGGGAGATTGAGAAGTACACAGCACCGTGAAATCCGACGGGGAAACAATTGACTCCCTCTGATCAGCGTGTAGATAGAGCCTGGAGAGCTTGTTTAACATTGGTGAAAAAAGCTGGCTGATCTCAGATCATTTATATTCTGCGGGGAAGTAACTCAAAAATAAAACCCACAGAAATGAGTTGGCATGCAATCTGATGTGCATAGAGCTATGTAAATAGGATTGAAAAGCTTGAAGTATTTTGTTTGAATATGAGATGGCTATGTTTGTTTGGCTCCTTAGATAACATTCGATCTTTTTCTTTACTTAGTTCGCCATGTTGTACTGTACAGTTAATTTTGTGTCACTATGACATCCTCAAATTAGGTTATGCAGTTTATGTATTTGCAATAGATGCACAGATATCTTTCTTTTTTCCCATTACATTTTCTGATTTGCTGGGGAAATTGTACATTTTTGTTGCTTGATATGTCAGTGCGTTCTTTTATAGTTATCCCTTTATTTGTGATTGAGTCGAAAATGCTCTTCATAACATGTTCCTCCCCCGTGGTTGCTTTTGTTACTGAGTTTTCCTGTTCCCACGCAGGACAGATTTGCAAGACAACTGACGAGGTGAACCAGTTGCCCAACAGAGGAGATAGTTATCAACTTCAGCAAGTGTAGTGGAGGAGATGCCCCTGTCTGCATTAACGGAGATGAAGTAGAAAGGGTCGAGAGCATCAAGCTTTGAGGTGTTCAGATCGCCAACAATCTTCTGCACCAAGACTACTTTCTCAGGAGAAGGAAATTTGGCACGTCAGCTATGACTCTTACCAACTTTCCGGATGCACCATGGTTTGGTATGGATCCTATTCTCAACAAGGCCACAAGAAAATACACAGGGTTGTGAATGTAGCTCAGTCCATCACGCAAAGCAGCCTCCCACCCATTGACCTTATCTGCACTTCCTACTGCTTCGGCAAAGCAGTCAGCATAATTAAGGACCACAAGCACCCCTGACATTCTCTCTTCCACTTTCTTCCATCAGGAAAAAGAAACAAAAATCTGAAATCACGTATCAATGGACTCAAGAATAGCTTCTTCCTTGTTGCCATCAGACCTTTGAATGGATCTATTTAAGTCCTTAGGACTCTTAAATCAGCCCCGCAGGTGGAGGATGTGGTCAAGAAGGCATATGGTGTTCTGGCCTTCATTAATAGAGGGACTGAGTTTAGGAGTCGGGAGGTAATGCTACAATTTTATAAGATCCTTGTCATCCCCGCTTGGAGTACTGTGTTCAATTCTGGTCACCTCACTATAGAAAGAATGTGGAAGCTATTGAGAGGGTGCAGAAGAGATTTATAAGGATGTTGCCTGGATTGGGAGGCATGCCTTATGAAGATAGGTTGAGGGAGCTAAGTGTCTTCTCCCTGGAGAGACGAAGGTTGAGAGGCGACCTGATAGAAGTTTATAAGATGTTGTTAGGAATAGATAGGGTGGATTCTCGGAGGCTATTTTCCAGGGCTGAAATGGTCGCTATGAGACGACACAAGTTTAAGGTGCTGGGGGGCAAGTACAGAGGAGATATTAGAGGTAAGTTTTTCATTCAGGTGGTGGTGAGTGAATGGAATCGGCTGCCATCAGTGGTGGTAGAGGTGAACTCGCTGGGGTCTTTTAAGGGATGAGTACATGGGATTTAATGGGATTGGGAGTTACAGATAGTTCTATGGCCTGGTAGGTACTGATACGATTGGCGCAACTTGTGGGCTGAAGGGCCTGTTTGTGCTTTAGAGTTCTATGTTCTATGTTCTATATTCTATCTTACATTGTTATCTTTCTCTACACCTTTGCTACGACTGTAACACTACATTCTGCTCTCTCTCCTTTCCTTCTCCCCTGTCTACTCTATGAATGGTATGCTTTGACTCTATACTGCACAACAACAAACAATATTTTTCACCGTACCCCAATGCATGTGATAATAATAAATCAATTCAAGGCAAATCTTAACTTGATTTATTCAGGTGAAAATAAGCAACATATCTTCATTGTGTCCTTGTACTAGGTGTAGATAGATCTTTCTGATAGTGATTTCAGATTACCTCCATTTCTGGGTCCAAGTCATTCACTGTTATTGTAAAATTAGTAAGAAGCTCCTACAATAGTTTGAGAATGGGCTGTGCAAGTTGAAAGCTGTTGACATTGGCCATGAAGCTATATGAAGACTGGTTGCCAATGATGTCCAACTGGGATTGTTGTTTAGAGCTACACATTTAATCACGGTGATGAGCAGGGAGCGTGAAATTTGGAAGAAAGTTGGACCAGTTCTTGGCTAGGGAAGACAATTTGGCTGCCAGATAATCAAGAGACAAAAGCAGTGATGAGTGTGGTATTTCTGGGCCAGTTAGATCTGCTAGTAGAATCAGAAAGAATTTTTCAAACTCTTTTTCCCAACAAGCTTTAAGGTTTTATCTGCTCTTTCACCTCCCCAAGGAGATTACATGGAGAGGAAAATGTCCAAATCTTGAACCACAAGGAATCAGGGCTCTTTAGGACGAGTTAGATGGATCAGTTCTCAGCCATTTTTCACACCCTTGATGTGTTTGAAGAGATTTGAGAGATTTGGACAGGATAAATAATGAGAAACTGTTCTCACTCCAGCGAGCATCAAAAATTAGAGGGCACAGATTCAAAATAATTGGCAAAAGATGTAGCAGTGATGAGGGGAATTCATAAATTCATAGAGTATCATAGAATCAACAGTGCAGAAGAGGCCTTTAGCCCAACGAGTCTGCATCAACCACAATTCCACCGAGGCTCTATTTGCATAACCTTTATATTTGCCCTTCTAATCCCCCTGACACCAGAGTAGGAATAACAGCAAAATGAACTATTATTTAGATGGTAATAAATTGCAGTATGCTGCTGTACAGAGGGGCTTGGGCGTCCTTCTGCAGGAATCACAAACATTTGGTTTGCAGGTATAGCAGAAAATTAAGAAGGCGAATGGAATTTTGTCCTTCGTTGCTAGAGAGATGGAGTTTAAAAACAGCAAGGCTATGTTGTAGCTGTACAAGGTGCTGGTGAGGCCACACCTGGAATACTGAGTACAGTTTTGGTCTCCTTACTTGAGAAAGGATATACTGGCAGTGGAGGGGGTGCAGAGGAGATTCACTAGGTTGATTCTGAAGTTGAGAGGATTAGCTTATGAGGAGACACTGAGTAGAGTGGGGCTATATTCACTGGAATTCAAAAGAATGAGGGGAAATCTTATAGATGCATATAAGATTATGAAGGGAATAGATAATATAGAAGCAGGGAAGTTGTTTCCACTGGCAGTGAAACTAGAAATAGGGGGCATGGCCTCAAAATAAGGGGAAGCAGATTTAGGACTGAGTTGAGGAGGAACTTCTTCACACAAAGGGTTATGAATCTGTGGAATTCCCTGCCCAGTGAAGCAGTTGAGGCTACCTCATTGAATGTTTTTAAGGCAAGGATAGATAGATAAATTTGGAACAATAAAGGAATTAAGGGCTATGGTGAGTGGGCGGTTAAGTGGAGCTGAGTCCACAAAAAGATCAGCCATGATCTTATTGAATGATGGAGCAGGTTGGAAGGGCCAGATGACCTACTCCTGTTACTAGTTCTTATATTATGTTAGAAAACTATGAGCAATGTAACATGGCCAATCAAATTAACAAACACATCCTTAGATTGTGGGAGGAAACCAGAACACCTGGAAGAAGCCCACGCAGACATGGGGAGAATGTACAAACCTCGCACAGACTTTGACAGAGTCTGAAATTGAACCTAGGTTCCTGGTGCTGTGAGGCAGCAATACTAACCGCTGTGCCCCTGTGCCCTAAAAGGCTAAGGGAGAAACAGCATTAAAAAAAAATCCCAAATCCATTTGGCATTGGTCATTGGCCAGCGAGTTGGTCAGTCTGCAGTTGCCAAGGAATTGCCCAGCTTCTTGAATTTTCTTTGTGGATGTTCTGCCTTCGTCTGAGACCCTGATTCAAAATCATCATTTTGGGTGATCCAATGCAGTCTCTTCCCAACTGTTGATGTCAAACCAATCTTGTTCAAGTAAGCTTTCAGGCTACTTTTGAAATGTTTCCAATTTGTACCCCATAATCTTGACCAGCCATGAACTGGAACTATAGAACACATTTCTGAAGTGAGTATGTAGTATTCTGATGCAGTTCAACTCACAGAGGTTTACAACAGGGAAAGAGGTCCTTCAGCCCAACTTATCCATGTCTTTTTTTTAAACCCCTAAGCTCGCCCCAATTACCCACATTTGGCACATACTCCTCTATATCCATCTTACCCATCTAACTGTCTAAACGCTTTTTAAAAGACAAAATTGTACCCACCTCTACTACTACTTCTGGCAGCTTGTTCCAGACACTCACCACCCTCTGTGTGAAAAAATTGCCCTCCCAGAATTGAATCTCTCACCTTTCACCTTAAACCTATGCTCTCTAGTTTTAGACTTCCCTTCTTTTGGGAAAAGATACTGATTATCTAGTTGATTATTTTATAGACCTCTACATGATAATCCCTCAGCATTCTATGCTCCAAAGAAAAAGGTTCTAGTCGATCCAGCCTCTCCTTGTAATTCAATCCATCAAGTCCAGGTAGCATCTTAATAAATCTTTTCTGCACTCTTTCTAGTTTAATAATATCATTTCTATAATAGGTTGAGTAGAACTGTATACAGTATTCCAAGTACGGCCTTACCAATGTCTTGTACAACTTCAACACAACATTCTAACTCCTAAGGTCAATGTTCTGACCAATGAAGCCAAGAATGCTGAATGCCTTCTTCACCAATCTGTCCACCTCTGTCTCCACTTTCAAAAAACTATGAACATGCATCCCTAGATCTCTTTGTTCTGTGACTCTCCACAGTGCCCTACCATTAACTGAGTAAGTCCTGCCCTGGTTCAATCTACCAAAATGCATCATCTCACATTTATCTGAATTAAACTTCATTAGAGAGAAGAACGTTACGCGGTGACTTAATTGAGGTGTATAAGATGATCAAGGGATTGGATAAGGTGGATAGTGAGAGCCTTTTTCCTCGGATGGTGATGACCAACATGAGGGGACATAACTTTAAATTAAGAGGTGGTAGTTATAGGACGGATGTCAGAGGCAGGTTCTTCACACAGAGGGTGGTGAGGGTGTGGAATGCCCTGCCTGCAGCAGTTGTGGACTCGCCTACTTTGGGGGCATTCAAATGTTCAGTGGATAGGCATATAGATGATATTGGAATAGTTTAGGTTAGAGGGTCCACTGGCTGGCGCAACATCGAGGGCCGAAGGGCCTGTACTGCGCTGTTATGTTCTATGTTCTATGTTCTAAACTCTATCTGCCAATGCATGATCAGATGTGGTTTTCATGTGAGAGATGTCACCTCTAAGCTCAGGATATAGGTTTCCTGAAGGATGCTCATTTCCACGTGATGATCCATCCAGGTGATGTATAAGATCTTCTATAGGTAGTGCTATTAGAATTGTAGAATTGTAAAACTTTACAGCACAGAAAGAGGCCATTTGGCACATCGTGTCTGTCTGGCTCTCAAAAGAGCTGCACAGTCCCACTCTCAAGCCCTATATCCATATTCAACACTTTCAAATATGCATCCAGCTCTCTTTTGAAAACCTCTGATGGAATCTTTTTTTTAGAGCAACACAGCACGGGAAACAGGCCCTTAGTGACAGAGGAGGAATCTGTTTCCTCCAATCTCTCAGGCAGTGCATTCCAAACCCCAACAACTCTCTGAGCGAAAATATTTCTCTCATTCCACTCCGAGCTCTCTTGCTAACCATCTTGAAATTGTGACCCCCCTAGTCACTGACGTACTTATAGAATCATAGAAACCCTACATGCAGAAGGAGGCCATTTGGCCCATCAAGTCTGCATCGACAACAATCCCATTTAGGCCTGAAACCCCACATATTTACCTAGTTAATCCCTCTAATTTTTGCAACCCGGGACACTAAGGGGCAATTTAGCATGGCCAATCTATGTAACCTGCACACCTTTGGACTGTGGGAGGAAACTGGAGCATCCAGAGGAAACCCATGCAGACACGGGGAGAACATGCAGATTCCACACAACAGTGATCCAAGCGGGAAATCGAACCCAGTCCCCTGAAGCTGTGAGGCAGCAATGCTAACCAATGAGATATCATGCCACCCCTTGGAATGAGCACATGTAAACAGAATATCCTTCTTTAACCTGTCCAAATTGTTCAGAATTTTGAACACCTCAGTAAGGTCACCTCTTAATCTTCTCTGCTCCAAAGAGCATAAGCCCAATTTCTCCACTCTTTCCTCAGTGGCAATGTCTCAAACTTGTTCAGATATCGATGACCTATCACCCAAGTTTCACGTCCCTGGAGGAGAACCAGAAGGGCAACTATCTCATAGGCTGTGACTTTTACACCTGTCTGCGACCGATGTGAACAATTCCCAAAGGAGAAGCCCATGTACTGGATTCTGTGAAGAATGTCCAAATCTAAAGTCGCTCACTGGGACAAGTGGATGCCCAGAAAGAAATCAAACAAAAAATTCAGAATGCAAAAGCAACCTATGAATGAAATTATCAATGAATATAAAAATAAATAGTCAAGTATTCTGCTGATACTTAGATAAACAATATCACAACGGGGATTAGGCCACCAAGGAATTCATACAATAAACTCAAAGGTAATAACATCAAAATGACAAGAATATTAAATAATTACTTTTCTTCAATCATTATTTGATTTGGGCACAGTAAGTCCAATACCAACATTGCCACATCATTACTTGATTTGATTTGATTTAATCTATTATTGTTACATGTATTAGTATACAGTGGAAAGTATTGTTTCTTGAGCATTATACAGAAAAAGCACGCCATTCATCGAGAAGGAATGGAAATAGCATGGAATGTAGTGTTACAGTTATCGCCAGGGTGTAAGAACAAAGAACAAAGAGCAAAACAGTGCGGGAAACAGGCCCTTCGGCCCAATGAGCCCGCGCCACCACCCCGATGTTCCCACCTCAACCCGCGATCCCTGTCTATGTTTATAGATCTATGGATTAAAAACCAAATTTGAAACAATTTGGGGAGAATTTGTTTTGTCAATTAGCCTAAGAGCACATCTTTGGGATGTGGGAGGAAACGGGAGCACCCAGAGAAAACCCACGCAAGCACGGGGAGAATGCACAAACTCCCACAGACACAGGCCCAAATCCATGTATCTGCACAGCACAGCGATAGTCACTGAGCTGTTGTGTTGCCCATCAAATGGTCCAGGTCAAGCGTACACTAACGACGTGATGCACTAGGATATTCTCGAAAAAAAATCCAAGAGCAGCCCTCTCATGACCCATCGCGTGTATACCCCTTGTTAGACAGCAAGGTGGACCAAAGCAAGTACATCAATATCATCATCTATCTACACACTTCCCAGGGACTCCCAAGGCTCATGATCCCTATTTTAAATCAGTTTTCTATAGAGAAAGATCAATTTAGTGCGGCAGCAGGGAAGAAGCTGTTCTTGAATGAAGAAGCTGTTCTTGAGTCAATTGGTACATGACCTCAAACTTTTGCATCTTTTTCCCAGTGGAAGAGAATATGTCTGGGATGCATGGGATCCTTAATTGTGCTAGCTGCTTTTCCAAGGCAGCAGGAAGTATAGACAGAGTCAATGGATGGGAGGCTGGTTTGCATGGTGGATTGGACTACACTCACAACCTTTAGTAATCTCTTTCAGTCTTGCTTGGGCAGAGCAGGAGATTTACCAAGGTGTGATTCAACCAGAAAGAAAGCTTTCAACGGGACATAGATAGGCTGGTAGATTGGGCAGATAGATGGCAAATGGAATTTAATCCGGATAAATGTGAGGTGATGCATTTTGGCCAGAATACTGTAGAGGGGAGTTATAGGATAAAAGGTAAAACTATCCGGAGTATAGAGATGCAGAGAGACCTGGGGTGCAGGTTCACAAGTCTCTGAAGGTGTCAGTACAGGTGGAAAAGGTGATAAAGAAAGCGTATGGTATGTTAGCCTTCATAGGAAGGGGTATAGAATACAAGAGTAGGAGTTTGATGTTGCAAGTGTATAGAACGTTGGTTAGGCCTCACTTGGAGTACTGCGTCCAGTTCTGGTCGCCGTACTACCGGAAGGATGTGGAGTCCCTGGAGAGAGTGCAGAGGAGATTTACCAGGATGCTGCCTGGTATGGAAGGGCTGTCTTACGAGGAAAGGTTGAACGTACTGGGGTTGTTTTCCCTTGAAAGACGTTGGCTGAGAGGGGATCTATTAGAGGTATATAAGATTATGAGGGGTATAGATAGAGTAAATGGTGGTAAGCTTTTTCCACCATTGGATTCGGATAGAACGAGGGGTCACGGCCTTAGGGTGAGGGGGGGCTATGTATAAGACTAATATTAGAGGGCATTTTTTTCACACAAAGGGTAGTGGGGGTGTGGAATGCACTACTGAGTAAGGTGGTGGGAGCAGGCACGCTAGGGTTGTTTAAGGGTCTCTTGGACAGCCACATGAGCGGTCTGCAGATAGAGGGATATATAAGGACTGTTTAAATACTTTAATTGTTTCCACAGGCTATTCAGTCCACCTTGTTGACCAACAAGGTGCATGCATTCGGCAGGTCGTGCAAGGGCTGCTCCTGGAGGTTACTTCAGGAGTGCCTAGTGCTTCACGTCGTTAGTATATGCTTAAACTGGACCATCAGATGGGCAACATGACAGCTCAGAGACTATCGCTGTTGCTGTGCTGACACATGGATTTGGGCCTGCGTCTGCGGAAGTTTGCGCGTTCTCCCCGTGGTTGCGTGGGATTTCTCCGGGTGCTCCGGTTTCCTCCCACATCCCAAAAATATGCTTTTAGGCTGATTGGGTAACAAATTGTCCCTATATTGGTCTCTATATGTCATTAAGACGTTAGGACGGCGGCGTGGGCTCGTTGGGCCGAAGGGCCTGTTTCCCGTGCTGTGTTGTTCTTTGTTCTTTGTTTGTTTGTATGGTGCATCTGTCAAAGTCTTTAGCAGGGAAACGAATGTAGCGAATGTGATTTTTGAAAAGTGATCAAAAAAGATATAAAGACAGTTAAGATAGAAAGGTGTGGGGGGGAGAGGTCATTGATAAACTTATCAAACTTAGAAAGGATTACATCCATGCATATTAAAAGAAGTTAGAGAATAGATAGCAGGGCCACAATTACGTATATATTCATTAGGACAGCGGACGGTGTCAGATAACTAATGATCAGCTAATGTGATTCCTATATTTAAAGAAGGGAGATTGGACAAGTCTCGGGAATGATAGGCCAATTAGTTTAACGTCAGTGCCCTGTAAGATAATGAAACCCTGACTCGGAGGATGTAATAGAGCTGTCAGCTCCTGGATTTCAAAAGGGAAAGTTACACTTGAACAACCTTATTGCACTCTTCCAAGAGGTAACAGAGAGGGTGGACAAAGCTAATCCAGTAGACATCAAGGGTGGGATTTTCTGACCACGCTCATCCCGAAACCCACCAGAGGTCAACTGACCTTTGCCTGGTTTGCCTCCTCCTGCCCAGTATGATTCCCATGGCGGGCGGGACAGGGAAACTCACCCCGAAATATTTAGATCTTCCACTTCTGCTTGTCAAGACACTGTATCATTGTCTCCCCTGGGAACAGGTTCAGAATGGCTAACAAGCTAACTGGAAAACAGAAGAAGAGAGAGTAGGAATTAAAGTAGTTACTGAGACTGGCAAAAGGTGGAAGAGAATATACCACAGGGGTCAATGCAGAACCGTTTAATGCGATTGAGGGTTATTGATAGGCCTGGGAGGTAGGGATATGATTGGCACAACTTGTGGGCCGAAGGGCCTGTATGTGCTGTAGTTTTTCTATGTTCTATGTTCTATGTTCACTGTATTCACCATTTATCTCAGTGCTTTAGTCTTGGGCACAGAAAATACAATTTGCGGACAGCACATTTTATTTATTTTTATTAGTGCCTCAAGTCGGCTCACATTAACACTGCAGTGAAGTTACTTCTTTACCCTGTCTAACTTGTTCAGAATTTTGAACACCTCAGTAAGGTCACCTCTTAATCATCTCTGCTCCAATGGGAGTAAGCCCATTTTTTTCCAGTTTTTCCTCAATGGCATGTCACAAACTTTCTCAGGTGTCAACGAAACGTCACCTAGGTTTCACATCCCTGGAGGAGAACCAGAAAGTAGCTGCAACTTCTATGTCACCACACTCCGGCACCTGTTTGGGTACGCTAAGCAAGAATTTAGCATGGCAAATGCACTCAACCAGTACGTCTTTCGTACTGTGGGAAGAAATCGGAACACATGGAGGAAACTCACTCAGACATGGGGAGAACGTGCAGACTGCACAGGCGGTGACCCAAACTGGGAATCAAACCCAGGTTCCTGGCACTGTGAAGCAGCAATGGGACCTACTGTGCCATCGTGCTGAGACTAACAATGATTGTTACTTCTGAAATGTAGCTACTGTTGCAATGCAGGAAATGTGGCAGCCGATTTGGACACAGCAAGCTGCCACAAACTAATCAGACAAGGCTTTTCAGTGGATAAAAGCAAATTACCGTGGATGCTGGAATCTGAAACCAGAAGAGATAATGCTGGAAAATCTCAGCAAGTCTGACAGCATCTGTAAGGAGAGAAAGGACAAAGACAAAAGATCATCTGGATTCCAAATGTCAGCTCTTTTCTCTCCTTACAGATGCTGCCAGACCTGCTGAGATTTTCCAGCATTTTCTCTCTTAAGGTACTTCTGTGGTCCTGAGTGGGGTTTAAATTTTGTTTTGGACACTGGGGAGAATTCTTCTGCTCTTCAAAATAGTACCTCAGGATCTTTGACATCCACCTCAGGGGACAAGTAGGTTCTCATCTGAGAGATATCGCTGTTATCATTCTAATTCAAGGTATTACTTAAACACTCCTTTGGGTTCTTTGCCGTCACTCACTCATTGACTAAAATATGTAAAACAAAATAAGGATTTCTTTCTACGAGAGTGCTGAAGATTGATTGATTTTGACCTGCAGGACCTGAAGTGACTAATTAATCCCACAGTTACCACAAATTTCACAGTGTAAAAATAATATTTTGAATATGGGTCTCTTTCCAGCTCCACATTCATGGCCGCTGGGACACTCTCTGCTTATGACAGCTGGAAATGACGGTGGTGCTTACAAGACACAAGAGCCCAGCAGAAGATCAAGTTGTTAGCAATTAAGACAGGCGAAGGAGAGAGCTGGAACTGTGGATGATCTCTTTATATATGAGATGATTATATATTTTAAATGTATGATTACATAATGCCCATTCCTTTGCTGCTGTTTCCATTTCACCATCGCTCTTGCCTCTCTTCCAATTCTATTTTCTGTGAGGAAGTGGTAATTCCTTTGTACGCAAATATCCTAACTATCGGCCTGCTCACAGCACAAAAGGAAAATTGGACGATCACATCATTGCTGGGTAGACATTAGGCTGTCGTAAGAAAGGAATGTATTGACTATCTGTATGAGAATCCTTTGCCCATCTTGTTAATGTTCTTCCATCCTAAACATATGTGTTCACTCTTTCATTAGTAGCATAAGCATATTTAATTTGGGTGTAAATTAGTCGACGGAATGCCATGAAGTTGGCAGAGGAAGGTGCCGCCAACAGCCGGAGGCCGCTCATAGCATGGACTTATTGTTAGGAATAACATGGACATAAAATCCCTGCACTACAGAAAGAGTAAGAAGTTTCACAACACCAGGTTAAAGTCCAACAGGTTTATTTGGTAGCAAACGCTGCTAGCTTTCGCAGGCCTGCTCCTTCATCAGGGGATTTCTGTTCACAAACAGGGCATATAAAGACACAATCTCAATTTACAAAATAATGGTTGGAATGCAAGTCTTTACAGGTAATCAAGTCTTAGAGGTATAGACAAAGTGAATGGAGAGAGGGTTAAACACAGATTAAAGAGATGTGTATTGTTCCAGCCAGGACAGTTAGTCAGATTTTGCAAGCCCAGGCAAGTTGTGGGGGTTACAGACAGTGTGACATAACCCCAAGGTCCCAAGGTTGAGGCCATCCTTATGTGTGCGGAACTTGGCTATCAATCTCTGCTCACCGACTCTGTGTTGTGTGTCGTGAAGACCGCATGGAGAACGCTTACCTGAAGATCAAAGGCCGAATGCCCGTGACCGCTGAAGTGTTCTCTGACAGGAAGAGAAAACACTTGCCTGGTGATTGTCGATTGGTATTCATTCATCCGCTGTCGTAACATTTGCATGGTCTCCCCGATATACCATGCCTCAGGACATCCTTCCCTGCAGCATATCAGGTAGGCAATATTGGCCGACTTGCAAGAGTATGTGCCGTGTACCTGGTAGATGGTATTCTCATGTGAGATTATGGCATCCGCGTCAATAATCCGGCATGTCTTGCAGAGGTTGCTGTGACAAGATTGTGTGGTGTTGGGTCATTGTTGTCCTGAAGGCTGGGTAGTTTGCTGTGGACAATTGTCTGTTTGAGGTTGTGCAATTGTTTGAAGACAAGAAGTGGGGCTGTGCAGATGGCCCTGGCGAGTTGTTCACTTTCATCAATGAGATGTTGAAAGCTCTGGAGGTGTCATAATTTCACTGCTCTAGGGAAGTATTGGATTATGAAGGGTACTCTATCCACCATGTGCCGTGTTTGTCTTCTGAGGAGGTCGGTGCAGTTTTTCGCTGTGGCGCATTGGAACTGTCGATCGATGAGTCGAGCACCATATCTGTTCTTATGAAAGCATCTTTCAGCATCTGGAGGTGTCTACTGCAATTCTCCTCAGAAAGAGGCCATCCAGTCCATCAAACATGTCCCTACTCTCCCACTCAGGCCCTCCCTGCCTTATCACCATAGCCACACACACTTACTTCAGATAGTCCACTTAACCTGCACATCTTCAGACTATGTGAGGAAACTGGAGCACCAAACAAACCCACGCAGACGCGGAGTGAACGTGCAAACTCCAAGCAGACACTCACCCAAGGTTGCAATCGAACCCAGGTCCGTGGTGCTGTGATGTAGCTGTGCTAACCATTGTGCCAACCTCCATCATGCCACCCTCAGCCCTGCTTTCCTATCTCCACCCAGCTTCTTCCACTCTCATTATTCTCAGTTTTACCAAGCACCTTCACCTTCCCCTTGCTACTAAACCATCATGATTCCCTATCTCTTGTGTGGCCAGATTCCATTCCAACTCCATTTTCAGATGTGTTGACATCACCACCATAGCAGATAAGAGCTCAAACAATGATGAATGGAGTATAGGAAAGAGATGGAAAATCTGGTGAACCGGTGCAATGACAATAATTTCCCTCAATGCCAGTAAAACGAGGGCGATAGTTATCAACTTCAGAAAGCGTAGTGGGGAACATGCCCCTGTCTACATCAACAGGAAAACATTGACCAAAAACTGTGCTAGTTAGGTGCATCGGCCATGCTAAATTCTCCCTGAGTGTACCCAAACAGGCACCAGAATGTGGCGACTAGGGGGTTTTTATAGTAATTTCAGTGCAGTATTAATATAAGCCAACTTGTGGCTAATAAATAAACTTTAAAAAATCTTAGAATGAAGTGGAAATGGTTGAGAACTTCAAGTTTCTAGGCATCCAGATCACCATAAACTTGTCCATGCTGTGCACAAGAAACAATACTTTATACTGTGCCAAATACATATTACAATAATGAATCAAATCAAATCCTGTGCTTTGAATTCTCTGCTTGACCTGTTTATCCTCTTGTCACTACTCTCTTTTTCTCAAAGGTGTCCAACTTGGAGTGCAAAGAACAAAGAAAATTACAGCACAGGAACAGACCCTTCAGCCCTCCAAGCCTGCACTGACTATGCTGACCGACTTAACTAAAACCCCCTATGCTTCCGGGGACTATATCTCTCTATTCCCATCTCATTCATGTACTTGTCAAGACGCTTCTTAAAATTCACAACCGTATCTGCTCCCACTACCTCCGCAACAAGGATTTCCAGGCATCCACCACTCTCTGTGTAAAAAATTTACTTCGTACATCTCTTTTAAAACTTATCCCTCACATCTTAAACCTGTGCCCCGCGGTAATTGACTCTTCCACCCTGGGAAAAAGCTTCTGACTGTCAACGCTGTCCATGCCTCTCATAATCTTGCAGACTTCTATCAGGTTTCCCCTCAATCTCCGTCATTCCAGTGAGGACAAACCAAGTTTCTCCATCCTCTCCTCATAGCTAATGCCCTTCATACCAGACAACATCCTGGTAAATCTTTTCTGTACCGTCTCCAAACCCTCTACATCCTTCTGGTAGTGTGGCGAACAGAATTGAACACTACATTCCAATCCCGCCTAACTAAGGTTCTATAAAGTGGCAAATAGTGTGAGATGGTCCATTTTGACTCCAAGACTGACAGTCAGAAATACTTCCTCTTCGGTATTAGACTGGGAGCTGTGAAGAAGCAAAGCGATTCAGGTGTTCACGCACTTGTCACTAACAGCGAGTGCACAAGTACCATAAATGATCAAAGAGGTTAGAATTTACCTCAAATGGATTGGAATTTAAAATGAGTGGAGTTTAAGTTAACCTTGGACACATTTGACTAGAGCATTCGAACACCTGGGAAAATTTAATTTGCCTTGGAGGAGGTAGAATGAAAAACAATGCCAGATCTTAAAAAGGTTCAATCGGGTTGGCGATGGTCTAATGGTATTATTGTTAAACCATTAATCCAGAAACTCAGTCAATGTTTTGGAGGCCCTGGGTTTGAATCCCACCAAGGGAGCTGGTGGAATTTGAATTCAACAAAAAAAATCTGGAATTAAGAATCTACTGATGACCATGAAACTATAGTCAATTGTCGGGAAAACCCATCTGGTTCATTGATGTTGTTTAGGAATAAAATTTGTTAGCCTTTAGCCAGTCTGGCCTACATGTGACTCCAGAGCCACAGCAATGTGCTTGACTTTCAACGGGCAACTAGGGATAGACAATAAATGCTGGCCCAGCCAGCGACATCCATGTCCCACGAATGAATAAAAAGAAGTCATGAGGTCAGCTTGGGCAAAGTTGTTTTGTATTCCTTCCAGTTCAGAAGTGCTTAAAATGGTGGGTTAAAGGCAAATGCAGGAAGTTATTCCCCCTGGTGAGTGAATCATGAATCATCAAAAGGGAGCTGGAAAGATAAAACTGGAACAGGGTCATTTTGGGACTGAAATCAGGAAGCATTCTTTCACACAAAAGACTGTGGAAAAAGCCAAAAGGTTGCTCACGCTGGGTCAATGTGCATATTCAAGTTTGAAATTGGTACAATTTGTTACGATGCAAGAATACCAAGAGGACATGGAATTAAAAAAAGTAACAGAATTGAAATGTAGAAATGTGGCAAAGTCGGCTCAAGGGATGAAACGTTCTTCCAGAGTTATTTCTTTCCAGCTAGTCATTTTCTTTCTTACTTACATTTCCTGTTGTTTCTCCAATTGCTCATCTTCTACACGATTCTGTTTTCTCTATATGCATTTTGCGATGTGGACGCAGTATTTTGGATCTCAGTTCCATACTGAATCACTGGCACCATGGGGAACGGAGCATCTGCCGTGAGGCAACAGTGTCATGTGACATCACGGAGATAATGAAGAAACGTTCTTCTCAGATTCCCATTCCAGAATAATTGTGGGAAGCGTCTAAATTGGTCCCAGGACAATATACTCCACCAAGGCCACTTATTTCATTTGGTCTCCAAGTTGTGGAGTTGATAGCAACGATGTGGATAAAACAATGGATTTCCTATTTGTCACACCACAGAGAATAGACTGACTCAAAGAACTTTCAATCCATTTGTTTGGACAGGGAGCCTGCAGAATGACAGGAAGAGAGTAATATTATGTGCCTGAGTTTGATTTGGAAACAAAAAAACAATTATAATCTCAGTGAATTTAGTTGATTTTAGTTTTAATTTTGGATCCTACAGCTGGTAGGGAGGTCTTGTTGCAGCTGTACAGGGTGCTGAAGAGGCCACAGCTGTGTGCAGTTTTGATCGCTGCTTTTGCAAAGGATATATTCGTCTTGGATGGAGGGCAGAGAAGGTCCATTAGGCTGATACTGGAGATGAGAGAGTTAGCCTATGAGGAGAGATTGAGTAGACTAGGTTTGTACTCATTGGAGCTTAGAAGGCTGAGGGGAGATCTTATGGAGACTTACAAGATAATGAAGGGGATGGATAGGGTAGAGGTAGAGAGATTCTTCCCACTTAGAAAGGATAGCAGGACAGCCTCAAAATAGGGGGGTTTAGATAGGAGTTGAGGATGATCTTCTTCACTCAAAAGGTGGTGAATCTTTGGAATTCTCTGCCTGTTGATGTGGTGGAGGCTACCTTGTTGAATATATTTAAGCCAAGGGTAGATAGGTTTCTGATAGACAAGGGAATTAAGGGTTATGGGGAGAAAGCGGGAAAGTGGAACTGATCCACTTCAGATCAGCCATGATCTTATTGAATGGTGGGGCAGGCTCAAAGGGCTAGATGGCCAACTCCTGCTCCAATTTCTTATCTTCTTATGTTCTTATGAGATGGAGGTCAGAATGAGAGAGGAAACTGGCTTTAGTTCTCGAAAATGTCTGGGGCAGGAGGGAGTTGTAAGGGTCAGGATTTGAGGCTACGGAGGGGTGAGAACAGAAGGATGTGCATTTTGAATCTGAGGTTTTATATTTTGAACTGGCCAATGTGACTAAATCTCTCAGCTTTCATTTTACGGGCTGTAAACAGCACAACCAAAGCAGCTGTATTTATCACAGCTTGACTGGTCTAATGAGGGAGGATAAACTCCAAGGGAATATTGTAAAGTTTTGATGCCTGATCTGGCACACTGAGATTTCCCAAATTGCTATTTTATAATTCACGTTCATGCGAAGAAGATTTAATTATTTTTTTTAACAACAGTTTGGCATCTTGAGGCCCAGCCAGTCCTTTCAAACGAATGGAATCAAGGTGAGAGAAGCAACGAGGATTTAAAGTGACGGAACATGAGCACGCAGTCAAGAATGAGACCGGGGCAGGAACAGACGAAAGAGAGCAGTCAATTGGCAAGTGGAAGATGGTGCACAGAACCAAAGGAAGTAGTGAAGAAAGTTGAAAGAAAAGAAGTGGGTGGCACGGTGGCACAGTGGTTAGCGCTGCAGTCTCACAGCATCGGGGACCTGGGTTCAATTCCTGGCTTGGGTCACTGCCTGTGCGGAGTTTGCACATTCCCCCCATGTCTGCGTGAGTTTCCTCCGGGTGCTCTGGTTTCCTTCCACAGTCCAAACATAGGTGGATTGACCATGCTAAATTATCTCTTAGTGTCTAAAGATGTCCAAGTTAGATGGATTAGCCATGATGAATGTGTGTGATAACAGGGATAGGTCAGGGTAGAGAGAAGCAGATTCAATGGGCTGAATGTCCTCCTTCTGCACTGTGGGGATTCTATGGCTTCTATTCTACTCTAAATCAACAGGAGCACAAAAATGCAAATATTACACAGTAGCAGTACATTTGACTGAAGTGGTCCATACCAGCGTTTATGCTCTGTAGACGGTGGCATAGTGGTTAGCACTGCTGCCTCACAGTGCCAGGACCCAGGTTCGATTCCTACCATGGGCCACTGTCTGTGCAGAGTCTGCACATTCTTTCGGGTTCTTGGGTTTCCTCCCACAGACTGAAAGATATGCTGGCTAGATGCATTGGCCGTGCTAACTTCTCCTCCAGTGTACACCTACCACCCCTTGTGTTTGACAAACTGCCTCCTGATTTCTCCTCTGGTAGGTACATTCTCCTGTTTATGTTGAAGTGGTGTGCCCTGACCCTACAACTGTTTGTTCCAGCCCCTAATTGAGGCAACTTCAAAAGCACATTTGTGTTGTTGTTTAGAATCCCTTAGACAGGGTGAACAGAGGGAAGTCACATAGGGAGGACAACACCAAACAGCGCAATGGATTCCACTGAATCCAATCAGCATCAGTTTTCAATGGATTATAGAATCATAGAATCCCTCCAGTGCATTCAGCTATCGAGTCCATCTCTCTGAAAGAGCATCTTACCCAGGTCTGCCATACTCCCGTAACCTCACACATTTAATCCCTCTAATCTACACATCTTGGGATACCAAGGGGCAATTTAGCATGGCCAATCCACCTAACCTGCAATTCTTTGGATTGTGGGAGGAAACCAGAACACCTGGAGGAAACCTGCATTAGACACAGGACAATGTGCAGACTCCACACAGACAGTCATCCAAGGCTGGAATCGAACCTGGGTCCCTGGTGCTCTGTGGCAGAGTGCTAACCACTATACCACTATGCTGCCCTTGTGCCAATTTGCTCCACACTGTTTTCCTCATATTTCAAACACAAATAACGTGAAGAGTGCACACCTCACCTTCTCCAATGAATGTGGTCATGATATGGACACAGGGTGGCACAATGTTTAGCACTGCTGGCTCACAGTGCCAGGGATCCAGTTGGATTCCTAGCTTAGGCCACTGCCTGTGCCGAGTATGCACATTCTCCCCATGTCTGCATGAGCTTCTTTCGAATGTTCCAGTTTCCTCCCACAGTCTGAAAGACGTGCTGTTTAGGTGCATGGGCCGCGCTGAATTCTCCCTCAGTGAACCCGAACATAGGTGGTGGCTGGGGGATTTTCACAGAAATGTCATTGCAGTGTTAATGCAAGCCTTGCTTGTGACTAATAAATAAGCGTTATTTTATTAGTGTCACAAGTAGGCTGACACTAGTAGACACTAGTAGACACTAGTAGGCAATGAAGTTACAGTGAAATTCCTCTAGCTGCAACACTCCGGCACCTGTTCAGGTCAATGCATCTAACCAGAACATCTTTCAGAATGCACCCTGAGGAAACCCACGCAGACACGGGGAGAACATGCAGACTCCACACAAACAGTGAGCCAAGCCGGGAATCAAACCCAAATCCCTGGCACTGCTAGGCAGCAGTGCTAACCACTCTGCTGTAGTGCCACCCCATAATAAACACTTAATAAACATCAATTTTTTAACTTTAAACAGAGATAGATGGAAGTAGAGGAATGGAACAGTATCCAGTTTGATTGTCCTTCCATCTTCACTCTCTCAGCTCTTTGTAGCATTTGGATGGGGTGGGAGGTGGGGGGTGAGGTTAAAATGATGGGCATGGACATAAAGGAGAATTTGCATTTGTGCTTGGGGGCTTGAAAATATTGTACAAAAGGTCTGAAGCTATGACATTGGCTGGGGGAGGTCTCAAGTTTTATACACCCATGTTACGGCTTTTTACTGTTCAGGGTGTTGCAGCCTTTATATGTGGGAGGTTTCGAATCTTCTGCACATCAGTGCTTGTATTCCTGCCAAGTCCTGTGGCTTAGTCACAGGCTTTCACACGAGTATCTGGCCTTCAGTTCCAAAGGTTGGACATTCCTGGCCCACAGCCATTTGTTTTATATTCCCACTGTTTATTTTTCTTTCCTGGTTTCATTTCCTTTAATTTGTCCACTTTTCAGCACTGCAATGTCGTAATCCTTCCGTGTTCCAAGCCCTGCACCCCCAACCACCCCCCCCCCCCCACCTCCCTCCCATGGCCTCTATTCTCCTTTGAGTGGGTCAAGGAAGGAACAGCATCCACACTAGAGCAGAGAAGATGATGGAGAGATTCGCTGAGCGTGGTGAAAATTATGATGGGGTTTCGTTTGACAGGATAAATAAACAGAAACTGTGTTCACTGGCAGAAAGAGCTTATGTGATTGCCAAAACACCAGAGGCAATATGGGGGAACGCTTTTCAATGGTTCGATCTGGAATGCACCTATTTGAAAGGATAGCACAAGAGAATTGTCGAACTGGAAACTTGGCAGAACTATGAAAAACAGAAGGAAAGTGGAATTCATAGAATCCCTACATTGCAGAAGGAGACCATTGAGCCCATCGGATCTGCACTGACCACAGTCTCACCCAGATCCGATTCCCGTAACCCTACATATTTACCCTGATGTTTCCCCTTACAATAGGGTCAATTTAGCATGGCCAATCAATTTAGTAATCCCTTTGAAGCAATTGGATAAATCAGTCAGGATACAATGGGCAGAATGGCCTCAGAATGTGGTGGCATGGTGGCACACTGATCAGCGCTGCTGGCTGCCTCACAGCGCCAGAGACCCGGGTTCAATTCAGGCCTCGGGTCACTGTCTGTGCGGAGTTTGCACATTTTTCCCATGTCTGCGTGGGTTTCCTTCAGGAGCTCCGGTTTCCCCCTACAATCCAAAGATGGGTGGGTCAGGTTGATTAGCCATGCTAAGCTGAAAAACCTAATGTCAGGGGGTATATGTAGGGTAAATATGAGGGGTTACGGGAATAGGGTTTGGGTAGGCTTGCGTTCGGTGCAGACTCAATGGGCTGAATGGCTTCCTTCTGCATTGTAGGGATTCTATTCTGCTCTGATGAAGTGTCATCCAGACTCGAAACATTTATTCTATTCTCTTCCCATAATCGCTGTCAGACCTGCTGAGATTTTCCAGTATTTTCTGTTTCTGGTTCAAATTCCAGCATCTGCAGTATTTTGCTTCTATCTTGACCTCATTCTGCGTAATGTCATCCTTACGATTCCAAGGTACGCCAAGTTCAAATTGTTTGTTGCAGCTCATGAGGCCCCTCCACAGCTTGTTCCATCATGTGTATCTTTGACAGCACCTTGCAAAGTCCTCGAACCCTCTCACCGGCTGGGAGGTTGCGGGAACACCATCACCTTCTTGCTCGCTTCCCAGTCACGCAGCATTGTGACTTGGACAGATATCGCTGCTGCTTCACACTTGCAACTTGGCCAACATTGTCGACCTGATGCTGCAGGAAAGGATGTCCCGAGGCGTGGTATATTGAGGAGACCATGCAAACACTACGACAACGGATGAATGAACACCGCTCGACAATCACCAGGCAAAAGTGTTCTCTTCTTGTTGGGGAACACTTCAGCAGTCACAGGCATTTGGCTCTGATCTTTGGGTAAATGTTCTCCATAGAATCATAGAACCCTATAATGTAGAAAGAGGCCCTTTGGCCCATCGAGTCTGCACCGAACACAATCTCACCAAGGTCCTATCCCCATATCCCTACATTTTATACCCACTAATGCCTCTAACCTCCACATCCCAGGACACTAAGGGGCAATTTCTTAACATGGCCAATCAATCTAACATCTTTGGGCTGTGGGAGGAAACAAGAGTACCCAGAGGAAACCCACACAGACATGAGGAGAATGTGAAAAACTCCACACAGACGGTGACCCAAGCCAGGAATTGAACCCAGGTACCTGGAGCTGTGAAAGAGCAGTGCTAACCACTGTGCTGCTGTGCCACCCAAGGCAGCCCTTCACAACACACAATAGTGCAGAGTTGCTGAGCAAAGACTGATAGCCAAGTTCTGCACGCACGAGGACAGCCTCAACTGGGATCTTGGGTTCATGTCACATTATCTGTAACCCCCATGACTTGCCTGGGCTTGCAAAATCTCACTAACTATCCTGGCTGGAGACAATACACATCTCTTTAACCTGTGCTTAACCTTCTCTTCGCTCATATTGTCTGCACCTTTAAGACTTGATTACCTGTAAAGGCTTGCATTCTAACCATTATCTTGTAAACTGAGTTTGTATCTTTATATATCCTGTTTATGAACAGAAATCCCACTCACCTGATGAAGGAACAGCTCTCCAAAAGCTAGCGGCTTGTGCTATCAAATAAATAGGACTTATAAATTGGATTTTAACCTGGTGTTGTGAAGCTGCTTTTTGGGTTTCATTACAATTCCCTCCCTAACAGCACCTGCACCACGCAGAGTGTGCAGCAGTTCCAGAAGTATACAAGAAGAATAACATCCCCCTTCCCCCCCAAGAACAATGAGCAATATCCATGGACCTTGCCAATAATGCCACATCTCAAAAATGACGCGGAGTTGCCGCTGTTGGACTGGGGTGGGCACAGTAAGAAGTCTCACAACACCAGGTTAAAGTCCAACAGGTTTATTTAGTAGATCTGCTCCGTCACTCATCTGATGAAGGAGCAACGCTCTGAAAGCTCATGTTACCAAATAAACCTGTTGGACTCTAACCTAGTGTTGTGAGACTTCTTACTGTGCAGATCTCAAAAATAAATTGAAGGGATGATGTTCCTCACTGTTCTGGCTTTGAGACCTCACCAGCAGTGCTGGTTTGGTAATGCACTCAATGCAGGGTGTACAGAAGTTTTCTTGTACACATTTCTGCATTTGCCTCTGTGCAGGAAAAGTGGATTTACGCCCAGAAACTGGGCATAAATCTTCAGTTGCCACTTTCACTGTCAGAGGAATTGCACGTGGCCCATCAAGTTTGACTGCCCCATAGAGAAACATTCGTGAATCTGCCAAGTTCGTTTAATGAGTCTCTTGGTAACGATTCCAAGATTTGACATTAAGCATTATCACAAAAAGCGATCAGCAGGAGTTGTATAACAGGGCGCAGAAACACCAGCCTAGGTATGAATGAAATTTCACAGTAGATTTAACGTATCAGTCTTTTTGTGTATTCGTTCTCACCTTCTCGGCATCACCCGCAATACCAACATTGATGTTGGGGCGGTACGGTAGCACAGTGGTTAGCACTGCTGCTTCACAGCTCCAGGGACCTGGGTTCGATTCCCCGCTTGGGTCATTGTCTGTGTGGAGTTTGCACATTCTCCTCGTGTCTGCATGAGTTTCCTCTGGGTGCTCCAGTTTCTTCCCACAGTCCAAAGATGTACGGGTTAGAACATAGAACATTACAGCGCAGAACAGCCCCTTCGGCCTTTGATGTTGCGCCGACCAATTAAGAAAAAGCAATGACCCTCTAACCTAAACCATTCCATCAGCAAATTTGCTGATGACACCAAGATGCTTGGATTGGCGGGTACAGAAGAGCAGTGTCAGGCAATACAACAGGACATAGACAGGTTGGTAGATTGGGCAGATAGATGGCAAATGGAATTTAATCCGGAAAAATGCGAGGTGATGCATTTTGGCCGGAAAAATGTAGAAGAGAATTATAGGATAAAAGGTAAAACTATAAGGAGCATAGAGACGCAGAGAGACTTGGGGGTGCAGGTTCACAAGTCTCTGAAGGTGTCCTCACAGGTGGAGAAGGTGACAAAGAAGGCGTATAGTATGTTAGCTTTCATAGAAAAGGGTATAGAATATAAGAGTAGGAGTTTGATGTCGCAGTTGTATACAACTTTGGTAAGGCCTCACTTGGAATACTGCGCCCAGTTCTGGTCTCCATACTATCGGAAGGATGTGGAGTCCTTGGAGAGAGTGCAGAGGAGGTTTACCAGGATGCTGCCTGGTATGGAAGGACTGTCCTATGAGGAACGATTAGATAGACTGGGGTTGTTTTCCCTTGAAAGACGTCGGCTTAGAGGGGATCTCATAGAGGTGTATAAGATTATAAGGGGTATAGATAGAGTAAATGGAGGTAAACTTTTTCCACCTTTAGAAATGGATAGGACGAGAGGTCATGGCCATAGGGTGAGGGGGGCTATGTATAGGACGAATATTAGAGGGCAGTTTTTCACACAAAGGGTAGTGGGGTGTGGAATGCACTGCCGAGTAAGGTGGTGGGAGCAGGCACGCTGGGGCTGTTTAAGGGTCTCTTGGACAGCCACATGAGCGGTATGCAGATAGAGGGATATATTAGGACTGTTTAACTACGGCTTTTTTCCACAGGTAATTCGGTCCATAATTTGAGCACGCATTCGGCAGGTGGTGCGGGTACAGCTCTTGGATGTTGATTCATGGGTTGCCTGGTACCTCATGTCGTAAATGAGTGCTTTATGTGGACCATCTGAAGGGCACCATGACAGCTCAGAGACTATCGATGTGGCTGTGCAGACACTTGGAATTGGGCCGGTGTCTGCGGGAGTTTGCGCGTTCTCCCCGTGGTTGCGTGGGTTTTCTCCGGGCACTCCGGTTTCCTCCCACAACCCAAAAATTCGCTCTTAGGCTGATTGGGTAACAAATTGTCCCTATGGTGAAAATTTTCCATATTAGGAATAATATATATATTATTATATAGGAATATTAAAATAGGATAATGTATTTGGTATGACGGCGGCGCGGGCTCGTTGGGCCGAAGGGCCTGTTTCCCGTGCTGTGTTGCTTAATAAAAAAAATAAAAAAATTCCGTTTTCATCCATAAACTTATCTACTAACCTCTTAAACGCCACCAAACTTGGCGCATCTACAACTGCAGCAGGCAGGGCATTCCATACCCTTACCACCCTCTGGGTAAAGAACCTACTCTGACATCCGTCCTATAACTACCACCCCTTAATTTAAAGCTATGTCCCCTCGTGCTAGCTTTCTCCATCCTGGGAAAAAGGCTATCACTGTCCACCCTATCTAAACCTCTAATCATCTTATATGTTTCAATAAGGTCTCCTCTTAGTTGCCTTCTTTCTAATGAAAACAACCTCAAATCCCTCAGCCTCCCTTCATAAGACCTGCCCTCCATACCAGGCAACATCCTAGTTAGGTTGATTGGCTATGCTAAAATTGCTCCTTAGTGTCTTGTGATGCTTAGGTTGGAGGGATTAGTGCATAAAATATGTAGAGATATGGGGGTAAGGCATGGGTGGGATTGTGGTCTCTGCAGATTCATTTCTGTACTATAGGGTTTCTATGATTTATTGCCCACTCAGTGTTGCCCTGCGAAGGTCATCATGGATCATTTCTTGAGCAATCAAGTATTTGCCACACTCAAATAGGGTTGGAATAACATATATACTAGACTGAGCGGGGGAAGCAAATTTCCTTCTCTATTTCCTGAAGAACATTAATAAGCTTCTATTAATGTTTTTCTATTAATGTGAATAGAAGGTCATTCACACCTTCTATTCTCTCAGTGGATTGCCATTGACACCTCTCAGCCTTTCCTCTTGTTTTTGTGGCTATGACTCATCTTCCATTCTCTCCTCTACAGTATAAATATCTTCCACTTTGTGTGCCTTTTAGCTTTGACAAAGGATGTTCTGAACCCAAAACGTCAGCTCTTCTCTCTTCTTATGATTGTTCACATTTTCTCTTTCGATTAATGAACCTATTTTTGCTTCAGTCATTCATTGGCTATGATATCATTGGCAAGATGCATCCTAATTGCCCTTGAGACAGTGGTGGTAAAAACTGCCTCCTTGACTCGCTGCAGTCCCTGTGGTATAGGTACTCCCAGAGTCCTGTTAGAGAGAGCGTTCCTTGATTTTGACCCAGTAAGCGTGAGGAAACAACAGCAGTATACTTCCATGTCAATAATAATATGTGGCTTAGAGGGGAACTTGAAAAACCAGAAAGGAAAAGTGTTATTTGATAACATATTGGGAAGTGTGGAAGTTCCCAATATGTTACTGTTAGCACTTTTCTCTCACAGCACTAGGGACCCAGGTTCGATTTCCAGCTTGGGTCTCTTGCCTGTGTGGAGTTTGCACATTTTCCCTGTATCTGTGTGAGTTTCCTCCGGATGCTCCAATTTCCTAATGCAATCCAAAAAACATGCTGGTTAGGTAAATTGGCCATGCTAAATTCTTCTCCATGTACTCAAACAGATGTCAGAATGTGGCGACTCAGAGATTTTCACTGTAATTGGGTGGCATGTTAGCACACTGGTTAGCACTGCTGCTTTACAGCTCCAGGGTCCTGGGTTCAATTCCTGAGCTCGGGTCACTGTCTGTGTGGAGTTTGTACATTCCCCTTGTGTCTATGTGAGTTTCCACTGGGCATTCCGGTTCCCTCCCACGATCCAAAGATGTGCGGGTTAGGTTGATTGGCCATGCTAAGAAATTGCCCCTTAGTGTCTAGGGATGTGTAGATTAGAGGGATTAGTTGGTATAATATGTAGGGATATGGTGGATAGGGCTTGGGTGGGATTGTGTTTGGTGCATACTCGATGAGCCAAAGGGCCTCTTTCTGCACTGTAGGGTTCTATGGTAATTTCATTGCAGTGTTAATGCAAGTCTACTTGTGTCTAATAAATAAACTTTTTTCAAAGGGATCTGGATGTCCTTGTACACCAGTCAATGAAAGTGGAGAGGCAGGTGCAGCAAACAATTAGGAAGGCCTGTGGTACATTAGCCTTCATTGCAAGAGGTTTTGAGCTCAGAAGTAGGGATACTTCACTGCAGTTCTACAAGGCCTTGGTGAGACCACACCTGGAATATTGTGTGAAGTTTTGATCTCCCTACCTAAGAAAGGATACACTTGCCAGCGAAGGAGTGCAGTGGATGTTCACTAAACTGATACTGGTACTGGTCTGTGTTGTCCTGTGAGGAGAAATTAGTTCAGCTGGACGTGTACACGCTGGAATTTAGAAGGATGAAAAGAAATCTGTTTAAATTGTATAAAACTCGAACATTCTGGACAGAATAGATCCACGGAGGGTGTTTTCCCTGGCTGATAAGTCTTGAACCAAGGGTGTAGTCTCAAGATACTGGGTAGACCAATTAGGACTGAGAAGAAGGAAAAATTTCTTTGCTGAGAGGCCAGTGAACCTGTGGAATTCTCTACCACAGAACGCTGTGCAGGACAAGTCACTGAATGTATTCAACAAAGAAATAGATAAATTTTCAGATTTTAAATGCATCAAGAGGGGACAATTGTCATTGAGATAGAGCCATAAAACTATAGAAAATTACAGTTCAGAAACAGGCTTTTTGGCCCTTCTTGTCTGTGCTGAAACATTTTTTGCCTAGTCCCACTGACCTGCACTTGGACCATATCCCTCCACACCCCTCTCATCCATGAACCCATTCAAGCTTTTCTTAAAAATGACCCCGCATTCACCACTTTATCTGGCAGCTCATTCCACAATCCCACCACTATTTACGTGAAGAAGCCTCCCCATCACCCCCCCCCCAATATTCCCTTTAAACTTTTCTCCTTTCACTTTTAACCCATGCCCTCAGGATTTTTTTCTCCCCTAGCGTCAGTGGAAAAAGTCTGCTTGCATTCACTCTATATGCATCAAAATCTTACACACTTATATGGAGATAGAGGATTATCCATGGTCATAGTGAATAGCACAGTAAGAAGTCTCACAACATTAGATTAAAGTCCAAGTTATTTGGAATCACGAGCTTTCAGAGCACTGCTCCTTTAGCAGGTGAATGGAAAGGCAAATTTCACAAACGCGGCATATATGGACACAGACACAGTTCCAAGATAATGGTCGGAATGTGAGCCTTTCCAGGCATTCAAGTCTTTACAAGCACAGTGGAGATGTTAGGGGTAAGTTTTTCACTCAGAGGGTGGTGAGTGAGTGGAATCGGCTGCCATCGGTGGTGGTAGAAGCAGACTCGCTGGGGTCTTTTAAAAGACTTCTGGATGAGTACATGGAATTTAATGGGATTGGAAATTACAGATAGTTCTATGGACTAGTAGGTATGGATATGATCGGCGTGATCAGAAACAGGCTTTTTGGCCCTTCTTGTCTGTGCTGAACCATTTTTTGCCTAGTCCCACTGATCTGCACTTGGACCATATCTCTCTGAAGGGTGCTGTAGTGTTCTATTTTCTGGGACAGTTAACAGGATTTCGCAAGTCCAAGCCCCATGTAGGTTACATGTAGCGTGACATGAATCCCGGTTGAGGCCATCCTCATGCGTGCAGAACTTGGCTATTAGATTCTGCTTGACAATTCTGCATCGTCGTGTGTCTTGAAGGCTGCCTTGGAGAATGCTTACCCGAAAAGTAACACATCATACTGATTGGCGGAGTAGGCTCGAAGGACTGGATAGCCAATGCCTGCTTCGAGTTTCCATGTCTCTATGTTTCTACATCTTTTTATTCTAGATTTATTTAATTGATTGAATTTACATTCCCCCAGCTGCCATGGTGAGATTTGAACCCGTGTCTCCGGATACCTCATTAAATAGAGGCCTCTAAAGATTCTAGCCCGGTAACATAATCACTAGGCTACCGAAACCACTTCGGATTTTTACAACCATCGCGGTCGGGGTTTTTTTTTTAACAACAATCTAACAGCTTTGAGTCACAGATTTTATTTTTAACTCAATCCAGTAAGGAATACCGGAGAGGCCCGAAGACGATGAGAATGTTGAACTCACGATCACAATGAGTGACTGCGGAAAATGGCACAGTTATGTTTAAGGGGAAGCCAGATAATTACATGAGGGAGAAAGGAATAGAAGGATATGCTAATAGGGTGAAAAGAAGTAAATAATAGAGTCAGAAAATGCTCATGTGAAGCATACACACTGGCGGATCGCCCAGTGGCCTGTGTCTGTGCTGTACAAATTCTGTGAAATTCAAATTCTCAAAGTGCCATGGTGGGATTTAAATTGACAATTGCTGCATTATTAAATCAGGCCTCATGATTACCAGTCAAGTATCATAACTGCCACAGTATCGCGTTTGCATTTGGACAAAGATACCATGGTTTTACAACGGACTACATTTTACAAGTTTTGCAGTTTTTAAAGTCGAAACTTTTTTCATTAGGGCAGCACAGTGTTTAGCACCGCTGCCTCACAGTGCCAGGAACCGCGTTCGATTCCCGGCTTGGGTCACTCTCTGTGTGGAGTCTGCACATTCTCCCTGTGTCTGCTTGGAGTTTCCTCGGAGAACTCCAGTTTCCTCCCACGATAAAGATGTGCATATTAGCTGAATTGGCCGTGCTAAATTCTCTACCAGTGCACCCGAAAAGGTGCCCGAGTGTGGCAGCTCAGGGATTCTCACAGTAACTTCATTGCAGTGGTAATGTAAGCCTACTCGTGACTAATAATAAATCAACTTTAGTGTCACCAGTAAGCTTACATTAACACTGCAATGAAGTTACTGTGAAAATCCCCAAGTCGCCACACTCCAGCACCTGTTCAGGTACATTTAAGGAGAATTTAGCATGGTCAATGCAACTAACCAGCATGTCTTCCAGAGTGTGGGACGAAACCAGAGGATACCCTTGCAAACACAGGGAAAAAATGAAGAATCCACGCACGCAATGATCCAAGCCAAGAATCGAACCCAGTTCCCTGGCATTGTGAGGCAGCAGCGCTAACCACTATGGCACCGTGCTGCCCCAGGAAGGTGTAAATCAGAGAACTTATAGAAATTTACTGTGGAGAAATGAAAATTGTGCAGAAATGTTCCCAAGTCTTCACTGTTGCTGGAAAGCATGAGAAAGCAGAGCCAAATATTATATTTGAAACAATCACAAACTCTGCAACATATTCAACAGGAAAACTGAGGATTGGCATGCCAGAGGTCTCTATAATTATAAAAGGGTTCAATTGAAATCGAAAAAAATATTCACTCTCATGGTGGAATCCAAAACTAGGGATGATTAAAATGTTCCTCACTGATAACCATGCTTCGGAACATTCTTTCCTGGAACATATAAGGTAGACAATGTTGGCCGAGTCACATGAGTATGTACCATGATACCTGGTGGTGGTGTTCTCAATTGTGATGGTGGTATCTATGTCAATGACTTAGTACACCTTGTAGAGGTTTATATTTATAAATGAACAATGATTTATTCCAAGCAGTGATTATGCTCTGTCAAACTCTCCTATGCTTTGACCTTGGACACCAGCTTTTGTAATTCTTTCATTTCCTACCTTGAGGGTGGCAATCTGAGTCACGGTGAAAGTGCATACATTTTTAATCAAGCCCAGTCAATGCTACAATGAGGCACTGATAGCTTCCTGCATTCAATATGCTGCACTCACCCAGTTATGGAATTGAGTATTACATGCAACATATTATCTCTGACCACATGGGGCCCACACAACTCAAAGAGCGATGGAAATAAGCAAACACAGGGTAATAAACAAGATGTAATACAGGGCTTTTACTCCTAACATGGCACAGAAGCGAACCACTAGAAACAAGGCAATGAGCCCTTTACAATATTCCAGCAACAGTACTGAAGTCCTTTTGCTCCAGAACTAGCTGTGCTCCTGGCCAAGCTCCTTCAGCACAGTTACAATATTGGCATCTCCCCGACAATGGAGAAAATTGCTTAGGTATGTCCTGTACACAAAAAGCAGAACAAATCCAACCCAGCCATTAATTGCCCATCAGTCTACTCTTGATCATAAATAAAGTGATGGAAAGAGTCTTCAACAGTGTTACCAAATGAAACTTACCCAGCAATAACCTATGCACTGAGGTTCAGTTTGGGTTCTGCCAGCATCACTCAGCTCCTGACCTCATTACAGCTTTGGTTGAAACATGGACAAAAATACAGTAAGAAGTGAGTGACTGCCCTTGACATCAATGCCATGTTTGATCAAGTTTAGCATCAAGGAATACCAGCAAAACTGGAGTCAATAGGATTCAGGGTGAAGATCCTACTTTGGTTGGAGTTACAACTGGCACATAGGAAGGTGATTGTGGTTGTGAAATTTGAATTCAATAAAAATCTGGAATTAAAATGATGACCATGAAACCATTGTTGATAGTCGTAAAAATCCATCTGGTTCACTAGTGTCCTCAAGGAAGGAGTTCTGTTACCACTATTATTTTTGGCTGTGAATTTTGCATACCAACAACCTTCTCTCCCAATTTGTCTCCAACCAGACAAAATAATCTTTTTCTTCAACAAAACTCTGAATAATTTTGGCAATCTCTCTCTGATCTCCTTTTCCCGTTCAATGTAGCCAGGGATAGAGACCCCATTTCTTTCCTCGATACTGAAAACAATAGCCTTTCATTTCTGGAATTAATTTTGTAAAATTTTTGCACCCTCTCCAAGGCATTTTAGCAATTGGAATATGAAAATATTCATTCATTAGGAGCTTAAGGAACTGCGCAATCCAAAGCACAAGTGCTCCCCCACAGAGCCAGAGGCACCATGTTCAATTATGGCATTGGGTGACTGTCTGGATGGAGTTTACACGTTGTCCCAGAGAATCATAGAATCCTGCAGTGCAGAGGGAGGATATTCAGCACATCAAGTCTGCACTGACCACAATCCCACCCAAGCTGTATCCCCCTAACCCCACTTATTTACCTTTCAAATCCCTCTGACAGGAAGGGACAATTTAGCATGGTCAATCCACCTAATCTGCACATCCTTGGATTGCGGGAGAAAACCAGAGAACCCAGAAGAAACCCATACAGACATGGGGAGAACGTGCAAACTCCACACAGACAGTCACCCGAGATCAGAATTGAACCTGAGTCCCTGGCGCTGTGAGGCAGCAGTTGTAACCACTGTGCCACCATACTATCCACATCTGTGAGAGTTTCCTCTGGGAGTTCTGGTTTCCTCCCACAGCCTAAAGATGTGCAGGTTAGATGGATTGGTTATGCTAAATTACCCCTTAGTGTCCCAAGATATCTCAGTTAGGGGGATTTAGAGAGGGAAATGTATGGGATTACAGGGATGGGGTAGACTTGGGCAAGACGCTCTGTCGAAAAGTTGGTGCAGATTCAAGAGGCATTCCGCACTGTAGGGATTCTATTTATTTGATAAGAGAATCTCTGCACATGCATAAACTTCTCCAAGAAAATCCATTGTGAAATATTAAAGTAGAAGTGAGACATTACACAGTCAGAATCTCATTGTCTACCAAGCAGCTCATGAAGAATCACTTTGTGAAGAATTGGGATGATGATGGACATAGTTAGACTGCAATGGATGACACAAAATGAATAACATTTCAGAATGTGAAGCATTTAATGTCCAATTTAGCTGTGAAAGAATTTAGCCTGAGTGTTTCGTAGGCTGATATTTATTCACTGACTTCTTCATTTCCATGCTACTTCTCTCCTAAACTGTCACATTTTTACTGGAGAACCTACCAGAAGAACTAAGGTTGATCTCAGAGAATGTGCAGGATATTTTCTCCATGAAGCCAACTGTGAGCAGGGCTGGTTTTGGTTGGGGTAGCTTTGCATCAAGTAAGTGGATAAAATACAATGAACCCATATTTCATGGGATATCCCGAACTGTTTTTGATTACCTAAGAGGCTGGGGTGGAATTTACCAGATTTACATTACTTTTCATAACATATCAATGTACAAGCATGCAAAATAGGAGCAGAAATAGACCATCCGGCCCTTCGAGCCTGCTCTGCCTTTCAGTAAGATCATGGTTAAAATATTTATGCTTCAAGTTCCATATTCCCATTGATCCCCAATAACCTTTGATTCCCTACCTAATCAGAATCTATCTACTCCTGCCTTAAAAGCATTTTGTGTTCCACCTCTCTGAGGCTCTGAGTTCCAAACTTGCATAACCCTCAGGGAATGGAGAGGGTGGGGTGGTGCTGGGTGATATCTGGAGGCCGGAGGTGACTGAGAGATCTCCCTGTTCTGTGCAAGGAGATCTGCGCTTGCACAATTGCACCTCCTGTTGTGAGCAGTTGGCTTTCTGGTGAGCTTTAGGCTGCACCCTTCCCCCTACTGGCAGGAATCAGATTGTGCTTCATTTTTGCCAAAGAAACAGATGAGAAACTCTTTTGTTTTCATGCTCATTTGGAATTTAAAATTCTTTTGGTAAGATTGCCCCCTTCATTTATAATCCTCATATTTAACTGTCCAGAATGTTTCAATAAAGCATTTCTTAATTTCATATTGAAATGTTTGCTTTGTTTCAATAAAGAATTTGTGGAATTTTGCGGGGGGAATGATCTTGCCATCTGCAACAGGTAATAGGAATGCAGCCTCAAGTCTTTGCTGCATCTCTTTTGATGATTGAACAAGTCAACTCTGGAAAGGCGAAGTATGCCAAAGTGCCAACATAAAATTGTGGTGTGAGATCATCTCTGCCCACACCGGGCTAGCATCGGTTTTGGAGCTCCTGAGACTATGTATCATTTGCATTAATGGCCAGCTAGAGTTTCTCGGTTGTTGTGATTGATGTTGAGGCTTCCGTGTCTCTTTTGACAGGATTCGTGAATCAGAGGAGTGGACACCCGGCTGGTCTCCTGGCACAGGCTAGATCCTGGCACAGGCTAGATCCTGGCATGGTGTATCGTTGGGGTGGCAGCCATCTTCCACTCTGAGTATGTGCTCAAGTCAATGAAGCCGCCTTTGTTTGACCAGCACCTGCATACTTGGCAGTTTTGCCCAACAGGTCCATAGCAGCTCCCATTTCCCTGGCCCTGCTCTCAACCCTGGAACATCTAGATAACAAAGACACCAATGTCAGGCTCCTATTTATTGACTACAGCTCAGCCTTCAACACTATCATTCCCAGAAACTCATCTCCAAACTCCATGGCTTGAGCCTCAGCACCTCCCTTTGCGACTGGATCCTGAACTTCCGAACACATAGGCCACAATCAGTAAAGATAGGCAACACCTCCTTCATGATAATCCTCAACACCAGTGCCTTACAAGGCTGTGTTCTCAGCCCCCTACTATACTCCTCATATGATTGCGTGGCAAAATTCCCATCCAATTTGATTTTCCAGTTTGCTGACGACACCACCGTAGTGAGTTGGATCTCAAACAATATCGAGACAAAGTACAGGAATGAGACAGAGAATCTGGTGAATTGGTGCGGCAACATTAATTCCTTCCTCAATGTCAACAAAACAAAGGAGATTGTCATCGACTTTAGGAAGCATAAAGGAGAACATGCCCCTCTTTACATCAACGGGGACAAAATAAAAAAGGTCGAGAGCTTCAAGTTTTTAGGTATCCAGATCACCAACAACCTTTCCTGGTCCCCCCAATGCCAACACTATAGTTAAAAAAGCCCCACCAACGCCTCAACTTTCTCAGAAGACTACAGAAATTAGTCAATCCATCATGCAAACCAGTCTCCCATCCATTGACTCTATCAATACTTCCCTATGCCTTGGCAAAGCAGCCAGCAAAATTAAGGATGCTACAAATGCCAGACATTCTCTTTTCCACCTTCTTCTGTCGAGAAAAAGATCACATAATGTGAGGTCACATAACAACTGATTCAAGAACAGCTTCTTCCTTGCTGCTGTCAGAAGTTTGAATGGACTTACCTTGCATTGAGTTGATCTTTCTCTACACCATAGCTATGATTGTAACACTACGTTCTGTACTCTTTCTTTTTTTCTCTATGAATAGTGTGGTTTGTCTGTATAGTGTGCAAGAAACAATAAATTTTATTTATGTTAATACATATGACATTAATGAATCAAATAAAATCAAAGCTCCCTAGGTGATTTTACCTTTCCATGTGATGCTGAGGGTGTATTGCTGACAAGGCAATGGCCCTAGTGGTATTTTCGCTCGACTATTAATCTAAAAACTAAACCTGAGTTCAAAACCCAACACGCCAGATGGTGGAATTTAAATTCAATAAAAAATATCTGGAATTAAGAATCTACTGATGACCATGAAACCATTGTCAATTGTTGGAAAAACCCATCTCATTCAGTAATGTCCTTTAGGGAAGGAAATCTGCTATCCTTACCTTGTCTGGCCTACATGTGACTCCTGAGCCACAGCAATGTGGTTGACTCTCAACTGTACTCAAAACAAGGGCAACTAGGGAGGAATGGACAATAAATGCTGGCCAGCCAGCAATGCCCATGAATGAATTGAAAATTTGAGCCTTGCGTTCTTGGTAGGTGTGAGTTCGACCAGACTGAACTGCCATATCACAAAGTGCATTGTTGGCAAGCACTTTGCCCCCTACAAGCCCATGCCCATTTTGCTGGTTGGCCAAAGCTGATGGCTGCCATTCTGATGAGAGTAATGAGCTCTTCATCAAGAGGGTAGAATTTGCCATCCTGCCTGCCATGGGAATCATAGAGGGTGGGCAAGAGCATGCAAAGGTCCATTGGCTTGACGGGGAGAGGGGGAGTATTTTCTAGTCTTGGGACTAGTGTAGCCGCAAAAGCCTGCCCAGGTTGTCTGTCACCATAGATGACCATGAGCAGCATAGTGTGCTGACTGATTCTGCTGGTGTCCTGTTGAGTTTGACACAACATACTGTTTCACAACTACAAGAAGCCAAACAGGCAAGCAGGTTTGTATTGAGTGCCAGAACTATTGGACCCAGGCCAGTGACAGATACGTGATTATGCCTTGAGTAAGAGAGAGAGAGATGCGACAACAATAGCAAGTGAGGTAAGTTGTATGGAGGACCCCAGGTGAATGAAGCAAGTAAGATTCTGAGAGCATGAAGGGCAAAAAGAGACTGTGAGGGGATTGGGGAGGTCAGGGAAGAATGTGAGGGCAGTATTGGTGTATTTTTGTGATTTCTGTCTTTGTGTTCTGTGAGGCGAAAATGAGTGAGGTTGGCAGAGGGATGGAGACCCAAGAGTGAAGGTGAAGAGTGCGGACGGCCCCACAAACCGTAATTCCACTCCTGCACCACTTGCGCTGCCTCTGTGTGGGAACCAAGATGGCGTTGCAAGAGACAATTTGAGATGTAGAGCAGAGCTTCCAGTGAACCATTGAAATCCTTGCAAGAACAATGAAAAAAGCCCAGTGCCAATTGAAGAGGGAAAAGAATGCATGGTTGCGAAACTCTGCGATGAATTAACATACTATCTGTCACTAAGCGATTGAAATTGTTCACTTTGTGTTGGCAAACAGCATCACATAAAATACATTTGTAAGATAGAGTCATAGTAATTTCATTCCAGGAGGATGTGTCAGTGGCCCATCAGGTGTGAGGTGCACATTGCAGTTATTTACTCTAATCTGCATCTTTCTCTTTAATGTATTTCTCCTTCATGCGTTCATCTAATTCCTTTTTAAACCCCATGATTCACTCAACTTCAAAAGGTGCTTGTGGTAATGAATTCCATATCCTAAATAATCTCTTTCTCTTGTGTATGGAGAAAAATTCCTTCTAGCTTTATTCTTTGTGTCTCTAAGTCTCCCTCTGGTTTAGATTTGGACTCCCTCCCAGCAACTTCTACTCATGCTCACTGCAAAAAAGACATTTATCATAAAGAGACACATGCCGAGGTATTAACTGAAAGTCTCACCCTTACACATGATGTGAATGGAATAACATGCCATACGACCAACAATTATGTTGCTACCCCTGTGCAAACAGAGACAATAGTTCTCGTGTCTATATTTCTGGACCAGTAGCCTTGGATAGAATCATAGAATCCTACAGTGCAGAAGGAGGCCATTCGGCCCATCAAGACTGCACCAATAACAATGCTATCCAGGCCCTATCCCCTGAACCCTGCATATTTACCCTGCTAAAGGACAATCTACCACGGCTAATCAACCTAACCCATATGTCTTTGGACTGTGCCAGGAAATTGGAGCACCCAGAGGAAACCCATGCAGACACGGGATTAACATGCAACAGTAACATGAGGTCGGAGTTGAACCTGGTGCTGTGACCACTGTGCTTCCATGCTGCCCCTTGGCCTTGGACTAAAGAAAAAGTTTGCATTTACATAATGGCTTTAATGACCTTGAGATGCCCCAGAGTGTTTTACAGATGATTTTTAATGCTTTTAAAGTATCACAATATAAAATAACGCGGCAATCACTTTGCTAACGGCAAAAATCCGATATACAACAATGTACCACATTACTTGTTTTAGTCATGTCGCTACAAATGTGAGACTTCATCAGGTGGTTATGTTTTAAACCGCCCTATTTAATTTAAGATAAAACAATATGTCCTAAGATCGGGAAGGTGAAAGTATCCTGGTGCTCTGCCTGGAGGCAGGTTTCGATGATTTAGATCATAGAATCATACGGTGCATAAAGAGGCCCTTTGGCCCATCGAGTCTGCACTGAACACAATCCCACCCAGGCCCTACTCCCACATCCCCACATATTAATATCCACTAATCCCTCTAACCTACACGTCCCTGGACACTAGAGAGCAATTTCTTAGAACGGCCAATCAACCTGACCCGCACATCTTTGGACTGTGGAGGAAACCGGGTACGCAGAGAAAACCTATGCAGACATGAGAAGAATGTGCAAACTCCACACAGACAGTGACCTGAGCTGGGAATCGAACGCAGGACTCTGGAGCTGTGAAGCAGCAGTGCTAACCATTCTGCTACTGTGCCCCCCAAAATATCACAGCGAGACAGCCAGGACTTGTCAGGGAGTGGAGGGGTGTTATCTACTTAAAGCTCTGACAAAGAATTATCCTGACTCAAAACGTTAACTCTATTTTCTCCCCACAGATGCTGTCAAACCTGCTGAGATTTTCCAACATTTTCTGGTTTTGTTTCAGATTCCATCATCCGCAGTATTTTACCTTTAACCAACTCAAAAGCCAGTGTTCACATCTTGACACAAACCTGATCTTTCAGGAAAAGACTCTCTGACTTAGAGGCCAGATATTTACAGCTTTGAGTGGACACGCGCTACCAACTCATGAGGGTGTGAAATCACGCTAGAAAATGTCATCGCATGATATTCCATTCATAGAATCCCCACAGTGCAGAAGGAGGCCATTCAACTCATTGAGTCTACGCTGACAACAGCCCCACCCAGGCCCTACCCCCGTAATTCCACACATTTACCCTGCTAATCCCTCTAAGCCCAGTATCCCAGGACACTAAGAAGCAGTTTGGCATGGCCAATGCACTTAACCTGCACATCTTTGGTGGGAGGGAACTTGGAGCTCCCGGAGGAAACCCACCCAGACACGGGGAGAGCATGCAGACTCCATACAGACAGTTACCCAAACCGGGAATCGACCCCAGGAATTCTGGAGCTGTGAGGCAGCAGTGCTAATCACAGTGCTACTCTATGTGTGGCAGTTCAGAGGCACACACGGAGTTGGAAACACACCCGCAGATAGTTAAGCAGGAAATTAAGTCCATTAAGGAATCAATTAAAAGCAAATTTACGTGCCCATTTGTATAGATGGTGGGCAGGTCAGTCACACAGACATTCTTAACATTTATGCTACAACCTTGATCCATGGCAGGATGAAATGTCCGGGATGAAATATCATATGGAAAAGGAGCCTGGATCCTGGGGTTGCTGAGTCCTATTGCCAGAGATCGAACTGTGCTGAGGATGCAGTTTGCTGCATGCTTTTCATTGCATTTAATTTGTACAGGTCTGCAGTTCCCTGAGGCAGCTCCGCTGCAGCTGTCTGTCTTAAGGAATTTAACTACAAGGGACAGACCCCCCCCTTTTCCTCGGCAACTCCCCATTTACTCTACCATGAAATTTTATCCACCTCTGTTCAGTCATTCCTCTGTTAAAAGGAAACCAACCCCAGCCTATCAAATCTCTCTCCAAAGCCAACTCTGAAGACAAAGCCACAAAAAAGTCCTTTTCCTGACATGACAGATGTTTATTTCTAGCTTGGTCTTATTTTGCTGTAATACCAGATAATCTCGACCACCCAGAAAGACTGGTGTGGTGGGAATGCCATCAGCTCCAAGTTTCCTCCACGTCAGTCTCCGCGTTGACTTGATCATATATTCACATTCTTTCAGCATTCCCGGTTTATGTCCTAGCGTTCCCTATCCAGCATCATTGTGATCACAGTGTCAACAAAAGGATTGCCGCGGTTCAAAGAAAAAACCCAAGACCACTGTGGTCACGTGGCCTCTTGAAGGGGGTGATCCTTGGTAACAAGGCCCCTTTAAGGAGGTGATCCTTTGAGGACCATGCAATCGGGCTGGAGCCCTATGGAGAAGCCATGCGGGAAGCCTGGACAAGCGGGATCAAAGGCACGTGTTCTAGGTGAAGGAAGACCTTGAGTTGGAGCCAGGAAGAAGAAGAGATTGGATCCATATGAGTTTTCTGTCATTCTTATCTTGTATACGTAATATTATTCATTAATAAACCTTTCATTGTTGCAGCCACATCGAGCGACCTCCCATTATTGCAACCATTATCCCAGGATGGGCAATAAACACGGCTTTGACAAAGCCATTACACGTCCTGAGAACAAATAAAGCAGGAAACATCCTCATTGCAAACTCTTTAATGAAAAGATACCACTTTCAAAAGGGCCGAATGCAGGGAGCGTGGCAACCAATCAGCCCGCATTGAGTGAGGAAAGAGATAGCGCAGCTAATCTCTGTCGAGACAAAGCCTCAGCAAATAGCTTGGAGAAATGAGCATGTGTTGGGTCCCACTGGGAGGAGACAGGCATGCAGAGAATAACCGACAGAAAAGATCTTTCATGTCGAGTCCTGCTTCCAACCCTGGGGAGTTGAAATTGTAAACTGGGGGGTGGGGGGAGAGAATTTCTATTAAAAATCAGGAAAATTGCCATGAATCCAAACAAAAATGCAAATAATGTGAAAGGGAACATTGCAGCATATACCTACGGGCAATAAGTAAGACATGAGGTATCGTATGTTAGCTGTACCAACCACTCAAAGCAAAGGACTCAGATCATTGAGGCAGTTGGTGAAGATCTTCACTTGCTTGACTGCTTCATTGTGATTCCATTGAAGGTACAAGCTCCTGATCCAGGTTTAAAGTGAGATAGTCCAAGACATTCTGTGGTTAACTAACATTCTGTTAGCCTCCTGACAGTGGGTGAAGCCTCTGGCATGAGGAGATTGTCAGAATCATGAATCCCCACAGTGCAGAAGGAGATCATTAGACCCATCGAGTCTACACCAGCTAACAGAGTGTCTCACCCAGGGCTATTCCCCGTCCTATCCCTCTAAACCAGCACATTTCCTGTAAACCAGCACATCCCTGACCTGTAAACATGGAATCATAGAATCCTACAGTGCAGAAGGAGGCCATTTAGCCAATCAAGTCTGCGCCAACCACTAACCCATCCAGGTCCCATCCTCATAACCCCATAAATTTACCCTAGCTAATTCCCTTGACACTCAGGGGCAATTTAGCACGGCCAATCCACTTAACTCGCATTGTGGACTGTGGGAGGAAACCGGAGCACCCAGAGGATACGGGGAGAACGTGCAGACTTCACACAGACAGTAATCCAAGCTAGGAATCAAACCCGGATCCCTGGTACTGAGAGGTAACAATGCTAACCACTGTGCCACTTGCCGTGAGACACCAAGGGGCAGTTTAGCATGGCTGATCCCTTTGAACCTTCAAAAGGCTACACAAGATCTAAGTTGCCCTTTGTTGCTCTCTTTTCATATGAATTATTACAAGTTAAACAGATAACAACACAGTGTAATGAAAAGTGACAGCACAATTTGATATAATGTAGGGTATATTTTACTGTGCTCAGAGTTGATCTGCACTCAGCAGGAGGACATAGCAGAATTTCTGAATCGGACACCATCCTCTTCATTCCCCCTCCACAAGTTTCCATCTCGTGCTTGTGTGGGTTTTCTCCGGGTGCTCCGGTTTCCTCCCACACCCCAAAAACATGCTCTGAGGCTGATTGGTGTAACATATTGTCCCTAAATTAGTCTTCCCTCAATCTTCCCCAATAGGATTAGACAAAGGTCATAGGTAAAAGAGAGCAATCACAATGTTAAAATGGCAGCGCGGGCTCGTTGGGCCGAAGGGCCTGTTTCCCGTGCTGTGTTGTTCTTTGTTCTTTTTTCTTTGAATAAAATGGAAAGTTATGGAGTCAATCATTAAATGTATTGAGCCCCCTCCCCTTCCCCCATGTGGACCCCCGTTGCACAAAACTGCACTGGGAGCTGGGGTCTTAGACTCAAAAATTACTCAGTTTGCTGGTGTATTCTGTGGTTCCAGTATTTGGCAATTTAGAATAGCTGCTGTGCAGAAAGAGGCCATTTGGCCCATCAGGTCTGCACCAATTCGCGGACAGAACATCCCATCCAGGACCTATTCCTTAAATGTCACATATTTAGCTCACTAATCCTCTTAAACCAAAGATTGAAGCTGAATGCTTTCGACTGCTAAAGTGTTCCCTAGCTGGAAGGGGAACTGCCAGGCAGGAGTGTTCCCTTCCATTCGAGGAACACTTCAGCAGTCACAGGAATTCAGCCTCTGATTTTCAGGTAACATAGAAGGAGCAGATTCCGCACAGACAGTGACCCAAGCTGCGAATCAAATTCAGTTCTTTTGTGCTGTGAGGCAGTTATGCTGGCCACTGTGTCACCCCAATGTGGTGAGCAATGTGTTTAGGAAATCATTCAGCTCTAGGAAATTTGGGATGCGCAATTCATACTGTCCATAACAGTAATGGCAAATCCCATGAAAGAATTTCGGAAGGGAAAACAAGCTTTCTCAAATCACTCAATTGGAAAATGCTCGACCATTCTCCTTGGCAAATATGAGGACTTTCATAATGTAAAGTTCTTGTTTGCTTCCTTTTTAAGCCCATTGCTGAGATAAAACCAACATCTTTATATCTCTTCTCTTAATCTCCGAGAGCCACTTACATTGCAAAGTGAATAACTGTTCACTTGTCAACCTGTTTTTGAGCTTGTCAACAAGGGCTGGCAGTGTGGTACGGTGGTTAGCATTGCTGCTTCACGGTGCCAGGGATCCGGGTTCCATTCTCGGCTTGGGTTACTGTCTGTGTGGAGTTTGCACATTCTCCCCGTGTCTGCATGGGTATCCTCTGGATGCTCCATTTTCCTCCCACAGTCTGAAAAATGTGCTGGTGAGTTGCATTGGCCATGCTAAATTCTCTCTCTGTGTACCCAAACAGGCACCGGAGTGTGGCGACTGGGAGATTTTCACAGTAACATCATTGCAGTGTTAATGTAAGCCTACTTGTAGCACTGGATAACAAAATCACCAAGCTTTAGACTCTGAAGTTGGCTGGGGTCACTGTGGCCCGAGCCGTTTGAGATTTCCCTCACTCCGAGCAGATTGTCTAAGAACCAATTCCATATCTAGCTTTGAAAAATAAAACAGTCTTTCCTCCCTGGAACCTGTAAAAAGGTTATATTATATAATGTGCTTCTGGTGACGTTGAAACAGGATTAATTTACAGTCTCCAATTTCATGCCGTTTAAGCTGTTTAAACTAATTATTGGAAAATGTGTTTCCATTTTATAGGCCAACTTATCAACTGTAAATAACCATACTCAACTTGAAGCAAAAAAGAAGCAGTGTTCTACCAGCTCAGTGGTTGCTATATATATAATTATCAAGCAGTTACCACCAAAATAGACTCAACAGCCACAAGTAGGGGGTTTGCAGCCTCCGCAATTAGTTTTGTTACCACTGTTTGATATTTCATCTGGCGTTAATCAAGCCCTCTCTACAACCCTTGCTACATTCCACCAGTTCTGTATTAAATTAATGCAAAGCAAATTCAAAACAGATATTTTGAGAACTTCTTTACTTAAATTGCAATAAATGTTTGGCAGAAGCTGCAGGGTAGAAAATACCGAAGATTAAGGGATATTTAAATTGCAGCATGTCGCTGCAATTGGACTGTGATATAACCATACCAAGGAACGGCTGAAGATACTGGATACTGCAAAGGTTTTGGACCATTACAATATACCAACAGTACTGAAGCTTTGACCTGCCCCTGGCCAAGCCATTCCAGCACAACTACAACGCTGGCATCTATCTTGCAATGTGGAACATTGCCCAGGTGTGTCCTGTACACAGGAACAAGGACAAATGCAACTCAGCCAATTACCGCCCCATCATTTCTACTTTCCATCATCAGTAAATTATTGGAAGGTATCATTGACAGTGCCATCAAATTTCACACTTATAGATTCACTACAGTGCAGAAGGAGACCATTTGGCCCATTGACCCTGCAATGACAGCAATCCCACCTAGGCTCTCTCCCCATAGCCTCATGTATTTACCCTGCTAATCTCCCCAACACTAGGAGTCAATTTAGCATGGCCAATCGGCGCATCTTTGTACTGTGAAAGGAAACTAGAGCAACTGGTGGAAACCCACACAGACACTGGGAGAATGTGCAAGCTCCACACAGACAGTGACCCAGGGCCAGAATTGAACCTGGGTCCCTGGCGCTGTGAGGCAGCAGTGCTAACCACTGTGCCACCGTGCCACTCCTACAGATCTGCCTCTGCGGAGTAAGCATGGTGCGAACCTCAGACCAGTTAAAAAACAGACAGTGGAAGTTTGGGAAAAGCTAACTAACAGCCTGGAAAACAGTTTGAGTTACTGCATTCTAAAACATTTAAAACATGAATTTGATTCAAGGGGAGCTGAAAGCTGAGTGGGGAAAAATTTGAGTCTGCGTGTTGCAGTGTCTGCGATTTTTCTTGTCTTGTCAGTGATAATTAACTTGCAGTCTGGTTCTGTTAGTTGTTGTAAAGTTGCTTGTTCAACCTATGTAGTTATATTTTGAATTAAATGAAGTGAAGAGGAGAATAAGTTGTGATAAAATGACAGAAACGTTGTTAAAGCAATTGCTTTGCTCTGCTGGGAGGTTGGTGATTCTGGGGCAATAAAATGGGATGTTTTACCCTTGGTATTAATTTCAAAAGATATTTGTGGCTTCAGGAAGTTATTAAGACTACGCTTTGTACATAATTTTTTGAGAATTTACCTTTTCCTTTGAGTTCTAATTGCAGCTTTGAAGAAAGAAGAATGAAAACTACTTTTTAACCTTTTTTTCACTGAATATTCTGTTTTCATTTCAATTTTAAATTTTAAGAGTGAATGAAAGCAAGATTAAAAACTGTGGAGATTGTGTTGGGAAGCTCTGGGTGTATGTGTGTGTGTGTGTGTGTGTGCGCGTGTGCGTGTATGTGTGTGTGTGTGCACTTGCACGCGCATGTGTGTGTGTGCGTGTGTACATATGTGTGTGTATGCATGTGTGTGTATATGCATGCATGTGTGTGTTTCTGTGTGTGTGCGTGCGCACGTGTGTGTGTGTCCATGTATGTGCGTGTAAGCATGTGTGCATATGTGTGTGCATATGTATGTGTATATGCATGTGTGTGTACATGCATGTGTGTGTGCATGTGTGCATATGGGTGTGTGCATGTGTGCATATGTGTGTGTGTATGTGTTGAGTAAAGAATTGTGTGGGTTTTCCTTGTTGCGTTGCTAGCTTTAACATTTTATGTTTTGATTTTATAATAGTAATTTCAATACTGACTTAAAGCCACGTGGGAGCTCTGAGCTGCATTAAATGTGTAATTTGAAACTTGGCAAATATTTGAATCTTAATCTCTGGTCTAATTGCTGCCACAATTACTGCTCAGGAGATATAGATATACATCCTGCAAGTTCCTTTCAATACAATTCAGAGAATGTAAATGGAAAATTTAAAAATCAAAGCATTTAAATGGGAATTTGGAAATAACCAGTCTGAGCTTGGAGGGATCCTGGTTACTGTTAGTTCAAACCTGGAAATTTGAAGACCTTGTTTCTTGTTTAAAGGGACCATATCCCCCTTGGTGATGTCATTACATTTGAACTCTTTTTTTTATTTCCCCAGCTGGTAGTGATTTGACTATTTCCTGTTGAATTCATCATAGAATCCCTACAGTGTAGAAGGAGATCATTAGGCCCATCAAGTCTGTGCCAACAACAGCCCCACCCAGGCCCTATCCCCATAACCCAATGCATGTACCCTGTTAATCCCCAGTCTCTAAGATGCAATTTAGCATGGCCGATCAAACTAATCTGCACATCTTTGGACTGTGGGAGAAAACCAGAGCACCCAAAAAAACTCCACGTAGACACAGGGAGAACATGCACATTCTACTCAAATGGGAATGAAGAAAAAATGGCCCAGAGCTTCAAGCTTCTAGCTGTCCAGATCACCAGCAGCGTGTCCTGGTCCCTCCATAATTTGGAAAGCCTACCAATGCCTCTACTTTCACAGTAACTTCTTGTAAGCCGATTTGTGGTACTATTAAGTAAGCATTAAACTTTTTCAGGAGGTCAAGGAAATTTGCCATGTCTGCTACGACTCTCACCAATTTCTACAGATGCACCATAGAAAGCATTCTTTCTGGTTGTATCACAGCTTGGTATGGCTCCTGCTCTGCCCAAGACCGCAAAGAACTACAAAGGGTCATGAACAAAACCCAATCCATCACGCAAACCAGCCTCCCATCCAGTGACACTGTCAATACATTCCACTGCCTCAGAAAAGCTGATCACATAATCCAACACTTCCCACACCCTGGACATCCTCTCTTCATTGGGAACAAGATACAAAAGTCTGAGGTCACATCCTTACCGACTCAAGAACCATGCTGCCGTCAGATTTTGAATAGACCTCCTTCGTATTAAGTTGATCTTTCTCTACACTCTAGCTATGATTGTAACTCCACATTCCACACACTTTCCTTTCCTTATCTATGAACAGTGTGATTTTTCTGTTTAACTTGCAAGAAACAATACCATAGAAACAATACTTTGCACTGTATATTAATACATGTGGCAATAATAAGTCAAATCAGATCAGACCAGAATTGAGCGTGAATGCCTGGCTCTGTGAGACAGCAGTGCTAACCACTGTGCCACCATGATTTTATTTGACTTGATTTATTATTGTTGCATTTATTAGCATAAAATTAAATTTTGTTTCTTGCACGCTGTACAGACAAATCATACAATAGATAGGGAAGGAAAGGATAGAGTGCAGAATGTAGTGTTGCAGTCATAGCTGGGGTGTAGAGAAAAATCAATTGAATGTGAGTTAGATCCATTCAAAAGTCTGATGGCAAGAGGGAAGAAGCTGTTTTTAACTCAGTTGGTATGTGATCTCAGACTTTTCTATCTCTTTCCTGAATGAAGTCCAAATATGTGGGGGTTAGGTTGATTGGTCATGCTAAGAAATTGCCCCTTAGTGTCCTGGAATGCATAGGTTAGGGGGATTAGTAGGTATAATATGTAGGGATATAGAGATAGGACCTGGGTGGGATTGTGTTCAGTGTAGACTCGATGGGCCAAAGGGCCTCTTTCTGCACTGTAAGGTTCAATGCTTCTGTGATTCTATGATGAAGAAGGTGGAAGGGAGAATGTCCAGGTGGGCGAGATCCTTGATTGTGCTGGCTGCTTTTCCAAGGCAGCGGGAAGTGTCAATGGATGGGAGGCTGGTTTGCTTGATGGATTGGGCTACGTTCACGACTCTTTGTAGTTCCTTGTGGTCTTTGGCAGAACAGGAGCCATTCCAAGCCGTGATACAACTGGAAAAAATGCTTTTCATGGTGTATCTGAGAATTGTAGTGTACATGCTAAATTTCCTTCATCTCCTGAGGAAGGAGAGGGGCTTCAAAGGAGTTTGTTGGTGGCACGGACGCCCAGAAATGTGAAGTTCTCGACCCTTTCTACTTTGTTCCCATTGATGTTGACAGGGGTATGTCCTCCAGTACATTTCCTGAAATCCATTACTATCTCCTTCATTTTGTTGACATTGAGACAGAAATTATTGTCGTCACACCAGTTCACCAGATTCCCTCCCTTTTTCCCGTACTGTGTGCTGCAGATTACCTAGACCAAATTAACTGAGTTGGCTGTAAGCCTAATGTACCTTTAATGTTTTGTTTCTAAAGTAGGTTGAACATGAATTACAGACAAGAAACAAGTCTAGCAGCTTCAAGACTTCAAGATTGTTACTCACAACATAGTGATAATTGGACCTGCAGGCTTTGTCTTTTGTGGAAACATTTAACTCGTTTGGATTTATCTGCTACCTTTTGAATTAAGGTGATGAGTTGCATTTAATTGTAAACACGACTCTTTCTGATATGTAACTGATTGAACAGATTGAGTGCACAGAATAGCAACTCAAAAGTGGGGAAGTTCACTAAAGTTTGGTGGGATAAACAAATAGTAAGTTTTTACAAATAAAGTATCGATAGTCTGTATGGGCTTTTCATTATCAAAAAAAATGTGTTAAAATAAAGATATCTCACTATGAAGTCAATCAGGGATTCTTCTTATCGAAAATATTCACTTTGTTTTGTATGTGTTATCTATACTGAGTAAATGTTAACGCAGGTAATGCATACATGAGCATGTAAGATCTGCTGTTTTAATTAAGGAGGCAGGGTGGCACAGGACAGTGGGGTGGACAGGACACCACAGTGGTTAGCACTGCTGTCTCACAGCGCCAGGGAATACAATTTGCTGTTTTGGCACAGATTCATCACTCACTGTTGTTTCTTGTAATGTATTTAGTGCTCAGCAAATGTATATGTAAGGAAGGACTGTAGAAAAAGAGATAATCAGCCATGGATATACAACATAGAACATAGAACATAGACCATTACAGCACAGAACAGGCCCTTTGGCCTTCGATGTTGCGCCGACCAATATAAAAAGCAATGCCCCTCCAAACTAAACCATTCCCTTCTCTTCCATATACTTATCAACTAACCTCTTAAACGCCACCAAACTTGGCGCATCTACAACTGCTGCAGGCAGGGCATTCCACTCCCGAACCACCCTTTGGGTAAAGAACCTGCCTCTGATATCCGTCCTATAACTATCACCCCTTAATTTAAAGCTGTGTCCCCTCGTGCTAGCTTTTTCCATCTTAGGAAAAAGGCTATCACTGTCCACCCTATCTAAACCTCTAATCATCTTATATGTTTCGATCAGGTCCCCTCTTAGCCGCCTCCTTTCTAACGAAAACAACCTCAAATCCTCAGCCTCTCTTCATAAGACCTGCCCTCCATACCAGGCAACATCCTGGTAAACCTCCTCTGTACCCTCTCCAATGCCTCCACATCTTTCTTATAATGTGGGGACCAGAACTGCACACAATACTCCAAGTGCGGCCGCACTAGAGTTTTGTACAGTTGCAACATGACGTTGCGGCTCCGAAATTCAATCCCCCTACCAATAAAAGCTAAGACTCCATATGCCTTCTTAACAACCTTATCGACTTGACTGCCTACTTTCAGGGATCTATGCACATACACACCAAGATCCCTCTGTTCATCAAGACTACTAAGAATCCTACCATTAGCCCTATACTCTACACATTTATTATTTCTGCCATAGTGCATTACCTCACACTTTTCCACATTAAACTCCATTTGCCACCTCTCGGCCCAGCTCTGCAACTTGTCCAAGTCCCTCTGCAAACTATAACACCCCTCTTCACTATCTACCACTCCACCGACTTTAGTGTCATCTGCAAATTTACTAATCCATCCTTCAATACCCTCATCCAGATCATTTATAAAAATTACAAACAGCAGGGGCCCCAAAACAGACCCCTGAGGTACACCACTTGTCACCGAACTCCACGATGAATATCTCCCATCAACCACCACCCTCTGTCTTCTATCTGCTAGCCAATTCCTAACCCAATTAGCTAAATCACCCTCTATCCCATACATCTGCATTTTCTGCAGAAGTCTTCCATGGGCCACCTTATCAAACGCCTTACTAAAGTCCATATATACCACATCAACCGCCTTACCCCCATCCACCTCTTTAGTCACTTTTTCAAAAAACTCAATGAGGTTAGTAAGGCATGACCTACCCTTCACAAAACCAAAGGATATCTAAGGAAATAAAGGAAGGTATCAAATTGAAAGAAAATTCATACAAAGTGGCAAAGATTAGTGGGAAACTAGAGAATTGGGAAATCTTTAAAGGTCGGCAGAAAATCACAAAAAAAGTTATAAAGAAAGACAAGAAGGATTATGAGAGTAAACTGGCTCAGAATATAAAAACAAACAGCAAAAGATTCTGCAAATATATAAAACGAAAAAGAGTGGTGAAAGTAAACATTGGTCCTTTAGAGGATGAGAAGGGGCATGTAATAACTGGAAATGAGAAATGGCTGAGGCATTGAATAAGTATTTTGTATCAGTCTCCACAGTGGAAGACACAAATAACATGCCAAAAACCTGATGAGAGGAAGGCAGTGAGGACCTAGAAACTATCATTATCATGAAAGAGGTAGTGTTGGGGAAGTTAATGGGGCTAAAGATAGACAAGTCTCCTGGTCCTGATGGAATGCATCCCCGGGTACTAAAAGAGATGGCGGGAAGAATAGCAAATGCACTAGTTGGTAATTTATCAAAATTTGCTGGGCTCTGGGGTGGTTCCCACAGATTGGAAAATAGCAAATGTGACATCACTGCTTAAAAACGGAGGTAGACAAAAAGCAGGTAACTATAGGTCAGTTAGCTTAACTTCTGTAGTAGGAAAAATGCTTGAATCTATCATCAAAGAAGAAATAGCGAGACATCTGGATATAAATTGTCCCATTGATAAGATGGAGAGTGGGTTCATGAAAAATAGGTCACGTTTGACTAATTTAGTGGAATTCTTTGAGAACATTATATGTGCAGTGAACAATGGGAACCTGTGGACGTGGTGTATCTGGATTTCCAGAAGGCATTTGACAAGGTGCAGCACCAAAGACTGCTACATAAGATAAAGGTGCACAGTGTTATGGGTAATGTATTAGCATGGATAGAGGATTGGTTAACTGCACAGAAAGCAAAGCATGGGGGTAAATAGGTGTTTTTCTGCTTAGTGATCACTGACTAGTGGTGTCTCTCAGAGATCAGTGTTGGGACTGCAATTGTTTATGATTTACATAGGTGATTTGGACCAATTGTAGTATGTCAAAATTTGTAGATGACACTAAATGGGTAAAAGGGCAAAGGATGCTAAAAGTCTGCCAAGGAAGATAGTTAATCTAAGTGATTGGGCAAGGGTCTGGCAAATGGAGTACAATGTTGGTAAATGTGAGGTCATCCATTTTGTAGAAATAACAGCAAAATGGACTATTGTGCTGCTGTGCAGAGGGACCTGGGTGTCCTTTTGTGCAGGAATCTCAAGGAGTTGGTTTACAGGTGCAGCAGGTAATTAAGAAGGGAAATGGAATTTTGTCCTTCATTGCCAAAGGGAAGAAGATTAAAAACAGTGCGATTATGTTGCAACTGTATAAGGTGTGGTGAGGCCTTACTTGGAGTACAGTGTACAGTTTTGGTCTCCTTACTTGAGAAAGGATATACTGGCACTGGAGGGGGTGCAGAGGAGGTTCACTAGGTTGATTCTGGAGTTGAGAGGGTTGGCTTATGAGGAGAGACTGAGTAGACTGGGGCTGTATTCATTGGAATTCAGAAGAAATGGGGGGAGATCTTATAGAAATATGTAAGATTGTGAAGGAAATAAATAAGTTAGAAGCAGTGTAGTTATTTCCATTGAAATTAGAACTAGGGAGAATAGCCTCAAAATAAGGGGAAGCAGATTTAGGACTGAGTTAAAGAAAAACCTCTTCACACAGAGTTTTGAATCTGTGGAATTTCCTGCCCAGTGAAACAGTTCAGGCTGCCTCATTGAGTGTTTTTAAGTCAAGGATAGATAAAGATTTCAACAGTTAAAAAAATTAAGAGTGGGGGGTAAGTGGAGCTAAGTCCACAAAAAAACAGCCATGATCTTATTGAATGGCAGAGCAGGCTCAAGGGGCCAGATGGCCGGCTCCTGCTCCTCCTTCTTAGGTTCTTACATTCCGTGCCCTAATTGCATACTGATGGAAATAGGTTTTAACCTTATCAAAACCCACCTCGTAATTATAATCAAAGCTTTCACATCTCCTTTCAACCATTTTGATTTGAACAAGAATAGTTAAATAAAAAGGTTTTAATTTGGAGAAGTGGAAGGACCAGAAGGATTCCTCCTGGCTCCTTCTCTTGGCTGTTCTGAGCTCCTCATTTTGGCCCCATAGCAGAGCTCCTCATCTTGGCCCCATAGCAGAGCTCCTCATCTTGGCTTCATAGTGGAGTTCCTCGTCTTGGCCCCATAGCAGAGCTCCTCATCTTCGTTCCATGGCAGAGCTCTTCCACTTGGCCCCATAACAGAGCTCCTCATCTTGGTTCCACAGCAGAGCTCCTCATCTTGGCTCCATGGCAGAGCTCTTCCACTTGGCTCTATAACAGAGCTCCTCATCTTGGCTCCATAGCAGAACTCCTCCACTTGGCTCCATGGCAGAGCTCCCTCTTTTGACCCCATTGTAGAGCTCACCTCCTGGTTAGGTACATTGGCCATGCTAAATTCTCCCTTAGTGTACCCAAACAGGTACAGGCAACTAGGGGATTTTCACAGTGACTTAATTGCAGCGTTAATGTAAGCCTACTTGTGACACAAATGAATAACTTAAGCTTAAACAGAGCTCCTCATCTTGGCTCCACAGCAGGGCTCTTCCACTTGGCTCCACAGCAGAGCTCCACCTCTTGGCTCCACAGCAGAGCTTCCCATCTTGGCTCCACAGCAGAGCTCCTTGCCTTATCTTCATAGCAGAGCCCCAGCTCTTGGCCACACAGCACAGCTCCCTATCTTGGCACCACAGCAGAACTCCTTGCCTTATCTCCAAAGCAGAGCTTCATTTCTTGGCTCCATAGCAGAGCTCTTCTACTTGGCTCTACAGCAGAGCTCTTCTTCTTGGCTCTGCAGCAGAGCTCCTTGCCTTATCTCCACAGTAGAGCTCCACTCTTGGCTCCACAGCAGAGCTCTTCCACTTGGCTCCACAGCAGAGCTCCTTGCCTTATCTCCATAACAGAGCTCCTCCACTTGCCTTCCAACTTGGCTCCACAGTCAATCCTCTCTTTGCACGACAGCAGATCTCCTTCTGGTTCCTCTCTGGTTCTCCCTCTAGTGTAACATGTTAATGTTAAGTATTTAAATATATAGTCCAATCATCAGTGATGTAAAACCATGTGACAAGAACATGACAAGAAATAGTTTTACAAATAGCCTCATGTGAAGTCTTGTACTGCACTAAGTTGGTATAATATTCAACAAAAGGTAAAGTTTATCAAAAGCCTTGTCTCCAGTAATATCTGAAAGTCAGGATCACAAACAAATCTAACAATAAATGGTGACAGCGTGAAGTATCCAGTGAAAAGATGAATGGCACCTGTACAGAAGGGATGGGGAACACTTGAATGGGAAGGATGTGAATATCTTAGCTGGGAGGTTAGCTAGAGTGTTTCGGCAGGATTTAAACTAATATGGAGGGGGCGAGGGGCTGAGACCGATAGCTCGGTAGAGAGCGAGATGGGAGATAGAGTAAGCTTGGGCGAGAAGAAATGCACTGGGGAGAAGGAGGTTCCGAGTGGTCTTGAAGGTCTGGAGTGTGTCTGTTTCAATGCGAGGAGCGTAACGGGAAAAACGGATGAACTTAGGGCCTTAATGTTTGTGAGGAACTTGGATGTGGCTGCAGTGACAGAGACGTGGTTAAAGGAAGGGGAGCAGTGGCAACTGAACATTCCTGGGTATAAGTGTTTCAGGCCTGACAGAGGAGGGTCCAGAAGAGATGGGGGAGTGGCGTTGTTAGTTAAGGAGAGCATCACGGCAGTGCAGAGGGAGGACAATACAGAGGAGTTAGGAGTGGAGTCGCTGTGGGTGGAGGTGAGGAATAGAAAGGGGGCAATTACTATGCTAGGGGTGTATTATAGGCCACCCAACAGCCCACGGGCAGTTGAAGAAGGCATATGTAAAGACATTTTGGATAGGTGCAGAAAGAACAGAGTTGTTATAGTGGGAGATTTTAATCTCCCTAGGGTGGATTGGAAAGTACCTAGAGCTGGGGTTTTGGATGGGCAGGAATTTGTAAAATGTGTACTGGAAGGATCGTTGGAACAGTATGTGGCTAGCCCGACTAGAGAAGGGGCTATATTGGATTTAGTTCTGAGTAATGAGCCAGGGCAGGTGGTTGATGTTGTAGTAGGGGAACATGTGCCTAACAGTGACCACAATTCTGTCGACTTTAGGATTCAGATGGAAAAGGATGCTTGTTGCCCTAGGGGCAGGGTGCTGAATTGGGGGAAGGCTAACTACGGTCGGATTAGGCAGGAACTTATGGAAACTGATTGGGAACGGTTGTTTGAGGGTAGGTCCACACTAGGCATGTGGGACTCTTTCAAGGGAATACTGAAAATGTTGCAAGATAAGTATGTGCCGGCCAAGAGGAAAGATGAGAAAGGTAGGATTAGAGAGCCGTGGATTAATAGGGATATTGAGGACTTGGTTAGGAAGAAAAGAGAAGCGTATGATAGGTCGAAGCAGCTGGGAACCGAGACAGCATTGAAGGAATATAGAGAGAGTAGGAGAGAGCTCAAACAGGGAGTTAGAAGGGCAAAAAGGGGGCATAAAATGATTTTGGCGGATAGGATTAAGGAAAACCCAAAGGCTTTTTATTCCTATGTTAGGAATAAAAGGGTGGTTAGAGGAAAAATCGGACCTCTTAGGGACAGAGGAAGGGAACTGTGTTTAGAGCCCGAGGGAATGGCGGAGATCCTGAATGAATACTTTACGTCGGTATTCACGAAGGAGAGGGGCTTGTTGACAGCTCCTGTCTCTGAGGGAGCTGTGGACCTGTTGAGGGAAATATCCATACTGAGGGAGGAAGTCTTAGAGCTTCTAGGTAGCATTAAAACTGATAAATCTCCTGGGCCTGATGGCATTTATCCCAGACTGCTTAGGGAGGTGCGAGGTGAAATTGCTGGGCCTCTGATGCAAATCTTTGCCTTTTCCTTGGACACAGGTGAGGTCCCAGAGGACTGGAGAATAACTAATGTTGTACCGTTGTTTAAAAAGGGTAGTAGGGATAACCCTGGAAATTATAGACTGGTGAGTTTGATGTCAGTGGTAGGGAAGTTGTTGGAGGGGATTCTTAGAGATAGGATGTTTAGGCACTTAGAGCGTTGCGATCTGATTAGGGATACGCAGGATGGATTTGTTAAGGGGAGGTCGTGCCTTACAAATCTGGTAGAAGTTTTTGAGGAGGTGACGAAATCAGTGGACGAAGGGCGAGCCATTGATGTTGTCTATTTGGATTTTAGTAAGGTGTTTGACAAAGTCCCTCATGGGAGGTTAGTCGAGAAGGTCAAGGCAAATGGGATACAAGGACAGATAGCTAGATGGATAAGTAACTGGCTTGGTAATAGGAGACAGAGAGTAATAGTGGAAGGGTGTTTCTCTAGCTGGAGGTCGGTCACCAGTGCTTCTCCCCGGGTACCACGGGGCAAATTGGGTCCCTGGACCAACTCTCTGCCAGAGACTAAGTTCAAACTGGTTAATGATTTCCACAACCTCCATACACCACGGCCGTTTCTTCAACTGTCCTGCCTGCCGCCAGTGCTTCTCCCTGGGTGCCACGGGGCAAATTGGGTCCCTGGACCATCTCTCTGCCAGAGACTAAGTCCAAACTGGTTAATGATTTTCACAACCTCCATACACCGCGGCTGTTTTTTCAACTGTCCTGTCCACCGCCAGTGCTTCTCCCCAGCTGCAACGGGGCAAATCAGGTCCCTGGACCATCTCTCTGCCAGATACTAAGTCCAAACTGGTTAATGATTTTTCACTACCTCCATACACCGCGGCTGTGCCGCAGGGCTCGGTACTGGGACGTCTTCTATTTGTAATATATATAAATGACTTGGAAGAGGGAGTAAGTGGAGTGATCAGCAAGTTTGCAGATGATACAAAGATGACTGGACTTGCAGATAGTGAGGAGCATTGTCAGGCGATACAGCAGGACATAGATAGGCTGGTAGCTTGGGCAGACAGATGGCAGATGGGATTCAATCCTGATAAATGTGAGTGATGCATTTCAGGAGAAAGAATGTAGGGGGGAGGTATATGATAAAGGGTAGACCTATTAAGAGTATAGAAATGCAGAGGGATCTGGGGGTGCAGGTGAACAAGTCTCTGAAGGTGGCAGAGCAAGTGGAGAAGGTTGTGAAGAAAGCATATAGTATGTTAGCCTTTATAGGAAGGGGTATAGAGTACAAGAGCTGGCCTTTAATGTTGCAGTTGTATAGAACGCTGGTTAGACCTCATTTGGGATACTGCGTCCAGTTCTGGTCACCTTACTACCGGAAGGACGTGGAGACCCTGGAGAGAGTGCAGAGGAGGTTTACCAGGATGCTGCCTGGTATGGAAGGTCTGAGTTATGAGGAGAGATTAGGCAAATTGGGACTGTTTTCCTTAGAAAGACGTAGACTTAGAGGAAATCTGATAGAGGTGTACAAGATTTTGAAGGGGATTGATAGAGTAAACAGGGTTAAGCTTTTTCCTAGGATGGACTCGAATAGCACAAGGGGTCACGGGCTTAGGGTGAGGGGGTAAGGTATAATTTGGATGCTAGAGGGAGTTTTTTCACACAGAGGGTGGGGGGGGTATGGAATGCGCTGCCAAGTAAAGTGGTGGAGGCAGGTACTCTGGAGTTATTTAAGAAATACTTAGATGGGCACATGAACAGAATGGTAATGGAGGGGTATAGAAAACTGATTTAAAATAGGGATCATGAGCCTTGGGAGTCCCTGGGAAGTGTGTAAATCGATGATGATATTGATGTACTTGTTTTTATCCTACAGGTGCTTTGGTCCACCTTGTTGTCTAACGCGGGGCATACACACGATGGGTTGTGAGAGGGCTGCTCTTGGATTTTTTTCGAGAGTATCCTAGTGCTTCACGTCGTTAGTGTACGCTTGACCTGGACCATTTGATGGGCAACACGACAGCTCAGTGACTATCGCTGTGCTGTTCAGATACATGGATTTGGGCCTGTGTCTGTGGGAGTTTGCGCATTCTCCCCGTGCTTGCGTGGGTTTTCTCCGGAAGCTCCGGTTTCCTCCCACATCCCAAAGATGTGCTCTTAGGCTAATTGGCAAAACAAATTCTCCCTAAATTGTCTCAAATTTGGTTTTTAATCCATAGATCTATAAACATGGACAGGGATCGCGGGTAGAGATGGGAACATCGGGGTGGCGGTGCGGGCTCGTTGGGCCGAAGGGCCTGTTTCCTGTGCTGTTTTGTTTCGTTCTTTGTTCTTTGACAGGAAAAAGCACTAAGGCCACCAACCACAGGACAAACACAGCACAGGAAAAGTTTCCACAGAACTCCAGGAAAGGCCTCAATAAAGGGAAGTAATGGAAGAAATCCTACCTTTACCAGAATATTTCAGTCATCTGGAAGACCTGAATCAAAGCCAGAAGTGGCAAAGCTGGTATCACAAGATTACAGTTACAGAACAACTTTGGGACGAAGCAGAGAGGACTCACCAAGGAAGAAATCAGTACTTCAGTCTATACCATAGGCACCAGTAATTTGATGTAATAGTTAGACACGGTATTAACAAAAAGAAGGCGACATATCGAGGAGTTATCAAAGCCTTTAATACTTATTTAAATATTAGAAGCAATACCATTTTAAGACAATGTGGAGTTCAATAGATGTCTTCAAAGACCAGGAGAGGGTGTAGATTTTTTTTAATAACGGTTTATACCGACTAGCTTGGAATGGCAAATATGGAGCAACAAACAGCAAATTAATTCAGGATCAAATTGGTCTCGGATAAAAATAAAACAAACTTTATTAGATTTTTTACAGAGGAAGGGAGATTTGATCATGTCAGATGCCAAAGTTAAGAAGTCATGCAGTGGTCAGAAAGCAAAGCCAGATTTTTAGTAGAGGTGAGAAGGAAACTTTGTGGAGAAAATTCACTTTGCAACACAAGGGTGAGGTAAAGAGGGGACAGTGGTTGCTGTTATTCAGCGTTCTCATTTTGAAAAATCAAGAAAAAGACACAGAGATCTCAGATCACAAACCAGCTAGCTCAAGAACAAATTTTCCCTGTCCCCATCAGACTATTGAATGGACCTACCTTATATTAAGTTGATCTTTCTCCACACCCTTGCTATGACTGTAACGCTATTCTCTCCTTTCCTTTTTGCCTTTTTTATTATTCATTCATGGGACATGGGAACCACTAGTTTACCAGCATTTATTGCCTCTTCCTCATTACCCAAGGACAGTTGAGAGTTAACCACATTGCTGTGGCTCTGTGTCACATGTAGTCTGGATCAATTAAGGACAGCAGATTTCCTTCCTAAAGGACATTAGGGAACCAGATGGTTCAATGGTCATCAGTAGAGTCTTAATTCCAGATAGATTTTATCGAATTTAAATTCCATCATCTGAGACCTAACCCAGAACATTAGCTGAGTTTCTGGCTTAATTGTCTCGCTATAATATCACCAGGCAATCGCCTCTCTGTAAATGTACTCTATGAACTGTATGTTTTGACTGTAGTGTGCACATGAAACAATACTTTTCACTGTATTCTAATACATGTGACAATAATAAATCAAATCAATCAACTCAAATCAAATCAAATCAAATGTCATATGAGGAACAGTTGAGGATTCTGGGTCTGTACTCATTGGAGTTCAGAAGAATGAGGGGGCATCTTATTGAAACTTACAGGGTACAGCGAGGGCTGGATAGAGTGGATGTGGAGAGGATGTTTCCACTAGGGAGAAAAACTAAAATCAGAGGGCACAATGTCAGGCTAAAGGAATGATCCTTTAACATGGAGATGAAGAGGAATTTCTTCAGCCAGAGAGAGATGAATCTGTGGAACTCTTTGCTGCAGAAGGCTGTGGAGGCCGGGTCATTGAGTGTCTTCAAGACAGAGATAGATAGATTCTTGACTGATCAGGGGATCGGGAGTTATGGGGAAAAGGCAGGAGAACGGGGATAAGAAAAATATCAGTCATGATTGAATGGCAGAGCAGACTCGATGGGCCGAGTGGCCCTATGTCTTATGGTTTTATGGTCTGAATCAAATGAGTCACCTGACAAAGGATCTGAGGCCCAAAAATAACCATTGTTGCAAGGTAGGAAATGCAGCAACCAATTTGCACACAGTGACATGGTGACCCAATGTTATGCCAAGTTATTTCAAACCCAAGATCAAGCTATCCTATCCCCTTCATTCTGATGTGCTCCATGTACCTATCCAATAACTGCTTGAAAGTTTCTAAAGTGTCCCTGGCGCTGTGAAGCAGCAGTGCTAACCATTGGGTCACCATGTCACTGTGTGCAAATTGGCTGCTACATTTCCTACCTTGCAACAATGGCTATTTTTTTTATAAAAAAGCTTCAATTTCTATAAAATGCTTTGGGACATGTAAAGATCATCCCAAAGTACTACATAAATGCAAGTTCTTTCTGCTTCACTGTGCACTTTGATAATTTAGTCAGTGAGTACATTGCATAGTATGACATTGACCCAGAAAGAGTCCCAGGAGGAGATATGGGTAATTTCTTAATCTCTTGATCTCGTGTGTTTGTGTGTGTGTGTGTGTGTGTGTGTGTGTGTGTGTGTGTGTGTGTGTGTGTGTGTGTGTGTGTGTGTGTGTGTGAGCGTGTGTGTGTGCGCATGTGTGTGAGCGTGAGTGGTGTTGTGGAGCGTGTGTGTGTGTGTGTGTGTGTGTATGTGTGAGTGTGTGTGTGTGTGAGCGTGTGTGTGAGCGTGTGCTTGTGTGTGTGTGTGTGTGTGTGTGTGTGAGCATGTGTGTGTGTGAGCGTGTGTGTGTGTGTGTGTATGTGTGAGTGTGTGTGTGTGAGCGTGTGTGTGAGCGTGTGCTTGTGTGTGTGTGTGTGTGTGTGTGTGAGCGTGTGTGTGTGGTGTGTGTGTGAGCGTGTGTGTGTGTGTGTGTGAGCATGTGTGTGAGCGTGTGTTGTGTGTGTGAGCGTGTGTGTGTGTGTTGTGTGGTATGTGTGAGCGTGTGTGGTGTGTGAGCGTGTGTGTGTGTGTGTGAGCATGTGTGTAGCGTGGTGTGTGTGTGAGCGTGTGTGTGTGTGTGTGTGTATGTGTAGCGTGTGTGGTGTGTGAGCATGTGTGTGAGCGTGTGCTTGTGTGTGTGCGTGTGCGTGTGCTTGTGTGTGTGTGTGTGTGCGTGTGTGTGCGTGTGTATATGTGTATGTGTGTGTGCGTGTGCGCGTGTGTGCGTGTGTGTGCATGTGCGCGTGCCCGTAGTTTCATTGTATCTGGAACAAGAACAGAGCAAAAAGATGAATCATGAGCTTTAAGCTTCACTGTTCAATGATTCCTGATGAAATGTGAATATTTTTGAGGTGAAGCCATGAATTAAAAGAATCACCAACACTGATTTATTTTCATAATCAAAGGATGGCCAATCAAAGCATTCCACATCCTGTCAGTTTGTACCCACTACCATGGGATTTAATCGAGGATTAAATAGATTGAGGATGAATCCCTGTGGTTCAGGCTAAAGGAAAGATGGGTTTCATGCCATCACTTTGATGAACATTGTCAACAAAAAATAAAGAAAATTACAGCACAGGAACAGGCCCTTTGGCCCTCCAAGCCTGCACCAATCATGCTGCCCGTCTGAAATAAATCCCCCTACCCTTCGGGGACCCATATCCCTCTATTCCCATTCTACTCATGTATTTGTTAAGATGCCTCTTAAAAATCACTATCGTATCCGCTTCCACTATCTCCTCTGGCAGGGAGTTCAGGCATCAACCAGGCTATCTGTAGTGCTTAAAATTCAACAAAGTACTTTTTAAAATGTGGTTATTCTTGCAATCATAGAATAGAATTATGAAATCCCTACAGTACAGTAGGAGGCCATTCAGCCATCAAGTCTGCACTGACTGCCCGATAAAATATCCCACTCAGCTCTAATCCCAGAGCCTGACATATTTACCCTACTGATCTCCCTAACCTACGCATCTTGGGATATTAAGGATAGCTAATCTATATAACCTGACATCTTAGAGTGTAGGAGGAAACTAGAGCACCTGGAGGAAACAGGGAGATACAGGGAGAATGTGCAAACTCCATACGGACAGTCACCCGAGGCTGGGATTGAACCCGTGTCCCTGGCACTGTGAGGCAGTATTATTAACCACTGTGACCCCATTCTACCTTGCATGATAGGAAGCCAGACAGCCAAATTGTGCATATTAAGGCACCCACCACACCATCGCACCACCACCCCCCCCCCCCCCCCCCCCCCCGCCCTCCCCCAACACCCATCTCAATAACGTATCTCGGTTTTAATGTTCCTGGCTAAGGGATTAACATTGTCCAGAAAACTGGAATAGTTGATTTTGGTAAAAGATGTTGCAGAAAATCTCAAAACTAAATGCTCCTGCTGTGAAATCTTGTTAGAAGCAGAACACTTTTGCAAATCAGTGCTGAAAACTTGTGGCAATTTACATTTTACCTTCAAGTTTCAATAAGTGAAGGTTGTATAAGAGATTGACTTTCTCACACATTCTTCTTCAGTTTCCACACTGCTTGGTGTCAGATGCATATATATGTGATATATAGATATATATATATATATATCGTCAAAGTTTTTCATTTTGTATGCAGGGCAAATTTCAAATCATCTCAACAATTTATCCCACAGGAGAAAAGGGCACTGATTGGTTGGCAAGTGGACCTTGATTGGGGCATTGCCATAGAGAAAGCAATGTGGAACTATAGGCTCCTCAAGGTGCTCAAATGGATTATGAACAAATAAAAATCATGTAAACCTGTCATTAACATTGAATTCTATGAGGAATATTGCTTAAATTGAAACTAATAGCAGTTAAGAAATGCATCTTGTCAGGTTTAAATATTTCAACTCGTAAAAGTTATGTTAATTAATTTGTTATATTTAAATTTTATTGTATTGTTACATAAAGTTTGTTTTGATAAATAGGTCAATAAAATCACACCTGGAGTGAAACACCTTATCTTCATGCTAAAGCAAAAATAAAAAAAATGTTGGGGTCTAGTCTAACTTCCTGATATACCTTCAGAGTATTTAATCTGGTCCTGAACCAGATTATCAAATAGGACCAACACATTCTAACTTAGTAGTAACCAAACTTTTGCGAAGATCCAAACATAGTTCAGGATTTTCCCACAGGCTTTGGGATCCCAGCGTTGGGGTTTGGAGCCATGCCAGGGGAGCAAATTATCCAGGCACAGCATCCTTATTGGCTACTTCCAAACTTGTGACTAGTGAGGAGTGGTGGGAGGGTTCTCAATCACAAGGCTGACAGCTCAAGACCCTGGGTATCCCCAGCAGGCACAATGGGAATTGCTGAGACAGATAAGAGATCATGAAGGCACCTCAAAATGGAGGTGGCTGTGGATGGGTGCAGAGTAACACATATAAGGGTCAAACAGGCAGATCCGTCTGATCACCGGAAAAGCAGTCAGGAATGTATTGAATACTCCCCACTTGCCTGGATGGGTGCAGCTCGAACAACACAAGAAGCTTGACACCATTCAGGACAAAGCAGCTTGCTTGATTGGCACCACATCCACAAGCATCGACTCTCTCCACCATTGGCATTCAGTAGCAGCTCTGTGCAATGCAGCAATTCACCAAATATCCTTAGTCGGCACCCTCCAAACCCACAACCACTTCCATCTAGAAGGACAAGGGCAGCAGATACACGGAAACACCACCAAGTTCCCCTCCAAGCTACTCACCATCCTGACTTGGAAATATATCGGCGTTCCTTCACAGTCGTTGGGCCAAAATTCTGGAATTCTCTTCCTAACAGCATTGTAGGTCAACCCATAGCATATGGACTGCAGCGATTCAAGAAAGCAGCTCACCACCACCTTCTCAAGGGCAACTAAGATGGGCAATAAATGCTGGCCAGCCAGTGGTGCCCATGTCCCATGAATGAATGAATGAAAAATAGAAACCTACTGACAGCTGTGTTTGGACTGTGGATATGACCCATGCTGCCATGGAGGGGGAGGCGAGGTGGGGGGAAGTGGAAGGGTAGAGGAGGCACTCGCTCACATAGAGGGCTGAAGCCACTGACTCCGATTGTCCCAGACTGCTATAGAGAAGGCCAACTCTATGGAGCAGAGGCAAAATGTTGGCGAACACTCTAAATGGTCCCCAATGAGGGCCTTAAATGTGCAATGGGCAGCCAATCCACATGTACTCCAACCCCTGGGAAATTATTCTGCTGGGAGGAATGCTGCAAGTGAGTCATCCTGAAGCAGCTCCTAAATATTTTCCTGGCATTCCCCCATCCTCATTGCCATCATCCGTAACCAGGAAAATTCTGTCCTCAGAGTCACTTTGGATATCACAGAACGTTAGAGCACAGCAAGAGGCCATTCAGCCCATCGTGCTTGTGGCACATAGAGTACAATTTGGTAAAAGATACTAATAAAAAGGCAACGTTCATTAAGGAGAGGGACCAATAATGGACTTGAGAGTTACAGAGAGAGATTGAATAGGTCAGGACTTTATTCCCTAGAGCACAGAAGAATGAGAGGAGATTTGATAGAGGTGTATAAGATTTTGATGGGTATAGATAGAGTGAATGCAAGCAGGATTTTTCCACTGAGGCTAGGGGAGAAAAAAAAAGAGGGCATGGGTTAAGGGTGAAAGGAGAAAAATTTAAAGAGATTATTAGAGGGGGGCTTCTTCACGCAGAGAGTGGTGGGAGTGTGGAATGAGCTGCTGGATAAAGTGGTAAATACGGGGTCACTTTTAACATTTAAGAGAAACTTGGACAGGTACATGGATGAGAGGGGTGTGAAGGGGTATGGTCCAAGTGCAGGTCAGTGGGACTAGGCAAAAAATGGTTTGGCACAGACAAGAAGAGCCAAAAGGCCTGTTTCTGAGCTGTAATTTTCTATGGTTCTATTGATCTTTTTCAAAAGAGTGCCATGGGTTCTGTTAGATAAGAGGCAGATGGGCCGATGGTTTAATACTTCATTCAAAAGACAGGACAGCACTGCCAACTGGGTAATCCTCCCATCAGGACTGCACTGCAGTGTGAGCCTGAAGTTTTGCACTCAGGTTGTGGAATGGGGTAATGTATTTTGGAAGGTCTCACACAGATGGGAAATATACAGTAAATGGCAAAACCCTTAAGAGCTTTGATGGACAGAAGAATCTGGGTGCGCAGGTACACATACAGATACTCTTGAAAAAAAAATCCAAGAGCAGCCCTCTCACGACCCATCGCGTGTATGCCCCTCGTTAGACAACAAGGTGGACCAAAGCACCTGTAGGATGAAACAAATACATCAATATCATCGACAATTTACACACTTCCCAAGGAAGAAGGTGTATGATGCAAGTTTTTTACAGAGAGGGTGATGGGTGCTGGAACTTGCTGCCAAGGGAAGTCATGAAAACAGATGCTTTTAAGGGGCATCTTGACAAATATATGAATAGATGGCAATAGAGGGATATAGTCCTCGGAAGGGTAAAGGGTTTTAGTTCAGTCAGGAATGGTCAATAAAGGCTTGGAGGGTCAAAGAGCTTGTTCCTGGAATTTTCTTTGTTCTTTGTTTTTTTGAACTCAAAGACGAGGGCATTACCAGCTAAGACACGGATGACAGGGGTAAGATGGCGAGACATATTTTTAAGCGGTGAGCAATGCTAACCACTGTGCCTCCATGCCATCCGATATCTCATCGCCTCTTGATTGCATTCAATGTTTTGACATCAACTACTTCCTGAGGTAATGAATTCCACAGGCTCACCTATGAAGAAATGTCTTCTCACCTCCATCCTAAATTGTCTACCCTGAATCCTCAGACTGTGATTTTTGATTTATTATTGACACACATATTAACATACAGTGAAACATATTGTTTCTTGCACACTCTACAAACACTAGAGAAGATCATAGAGAAGGAAATGAGTGAGTGCAGAATGTAGTATAGTGTAGAGAAAGATCAACTTAATGTGATCTTAATTCAAAAGCCTGATGGCAGCAGGGAAGAAACTGTTCCTGAGTTGGTTGGTGTGTGATTCAGGCTTTTGTATCTTTTTCCCAATGGAAGAAGGTGGAAGAGAGAATGTCCAGAGTGTGTAGGACCCTTAATTATGCTGCTGCTTTACTGAGGCAGCAGGAAGTGTAGACAGAGTCAATGGATGGGAGGCTGGTTTGTGTGATGGATTGGGCTACATTCACGACCTTTGTAGTTTGGACAGAGCAGGAGCCATACCAAGTTGAGGACTTCAGGATTTTTAATGAACGGAGATGGTCAGATGGGTTGAATGGCCATTCTGTTGTCCATAAACTCCTTGCGATTTTGAGGTTGGGGGTCAAAAAAAAAGATTGTTGAGTTTTCTAAACAACAGAAACTCTGCCGGAAAACCTCGCCGTTTTGAATAATAAAAAAACATTTCTTGCAGCAGGAAAGGAATTACTCAGAATCTCTCACCACATGAAGAAAACCCTGCAGGTTGGCTGAAAAGTGGGTGCTGTAAATGTAATTTCTAATTTAACATCAGATTGCGAAGATTAGGATAATGCCTGTCTGAGTCCTGGCATTAGTTTGCATGATGATGTATTGGTTTTTGAAACAGCCCTTAAGGTGGCTCCTCTTCTTCTGCCACATCCATCTGATTTGCATACCAGCCTTTCCACTAATTGGAGTGGGCTGGCCCAGCTTGATAATTACACAATCTGCCCGTATTACTATTATTTCCGCCTGATTGCTTAGTCTGTGACATATCCATTTAATTAATAACTGTTGCCAGAATTAAAGATTTTTATTTTAAAAATGACCTAATTCATTTTCAGATTAGGAGTTTATAAATCCTGCATCAGGCAGCTATTTCTGGAAAGACATTCTTTCTTTTTTTTTTGATAATGTCGCATTGCTACAAAAATGAGATTTTCATTCCGATGCTTCTTTTGGCAGTCAGTCAGAGATAAGAAAATGTGATCAAATTTTAGCGGATTGAATTATCTGGAGCTGCGGTGAATATTTTTCTGTTCTTCTTCATTCTACCCCCACCCCTCCCCCACCCCAACCCCCTATTCCTCGGCGTTGTGGTATTACACACTGTCACCTTGCCGATGTTTCATGGTCACCTTGTCAAGCTACACTTCTCATCTCAGTTGGGGCACTCATCCAATCCGAATCTGGCCTAAGTCCAAAGATGTGCGGGTTAGGTGGATTGGCCACGCTAAATTGCCCCTTAGTGTCAGAGTGACTCGTTAAGGTAAATGCATGAGAATACAGGGATAAGGCATGGATGGGATTGTGGTCAGTGCAGACCCAATGGGCCGGATGGCCTCCTTCTGCACTGTATAATTCTGTAATGCAAGTTCAGCAATCTCCCGTTACAGGGGACAGTAAGAAATCTCACAACACCAGGTTAAAGTCCAACAGGGTTATTTGGAATCAACTGGTATTTGGAATTAACCTGGCGTTGTGAGGCTTCTTACTGTGCCCCCCTCTCCTGGTCCAACACTGGCATCTCCACACAATTACATATTGTTTAAAAAGACTCCTCATCCAAAAGTAGCCATGGTTGGGAGACGATGGGCAAGGACAGCTGGAACTTTTATGACTTCTTCACACTCGCTGCAGGGTCTTGCATTGCTCAGATCTCAAAAAAACACGGCAGAAATCAAATATCGTAAGCTTGACTTCATCTTTTGCTTCTTCCTCGTGCTGGGAAATCTGAATTTCAAACCCATCTTTAAACATTCTGACAGGCGAGAAACATTGACAACGTACTTTCTTAGCTTCTCAGGAAGTCACAGAGAGAGAGCTACTTTCAGAAGACTGCCACTTGCATATTGTAGGCAGTGCAGCATGCAAACAGGTTCCCACAAATAGCAAATGAACTGAACTACTAATTAATTAGTTTTTGGCAACGTGTTCCGAGGGCTGCGGTCCCAGGTGCAGAGAGTCATTCCTCCTGTTCTTCAAATGGCCCTTTATATGTTGCTTGGGGTGAAGTTTAAGTCCCACTCTGGGACTCCAGCAGAAGCAAGGACCACACACACACACACACACACACACACGGATCTATTCTTTTCCACTTGTTTCCGTTGGGAAAAAGGTACAGAAGTTTGAGATTACAAACGAAAGATACAAAAGTTTGAGGTCCTAGTCAAGAAGAAGAAAGAGGCTCTTGACAATATAGACAGCTAGGATCAATTGAATCTCTTAAAGGGTATAGGGAGTGCAGGCATAGAGTTAAGAGAGAAACCAGAAGGGCAAAAAAAGAACTTGAAATTGTTTTGGCAGATAAGGCAAAGGAGAATCCAAAGAGCTTCTACAAATACATAAAGGGCAAAAAAGAAACAAGGGAGAGAGTAGGGCTTCTTAAGGATCAACAAGGTCATCTATGTATGCAGATCCACAAGAGATAGGTGAGATCCTAAATGAATGTTTCTCATAAATATTTACTGTTGAGCACATCAAGGTAGATAAATCCCCAGGACTCGATAAAGTGTATCCCAGGAAATTGTAGGAGGCTAGGGGGAGAATTGCAGGTCCCATTGCCAAGATATTTGAATCATCGATTGTCGTGGGTGAGGTGCCTGAAGATTGGAGAGTGGCCTTTGTTTAAAGTGAAATATTATATCGCAAGTTTAGGCTACTGCTGTCAGTGCCACAGGTTGTTTTGAATTTTAACCAATCAGTTTCAACTAGGCATTTGAACAACAGCAGACTATCAGAGTTGAATTTGAAGTTTTGGTAACCTGTAAACTAATTTTATTGTGGTGATTTTGGTATGTCATCAGGGTATAAGAGCCAACTCCCAGCCTTAGAGAGCCAGAGAGCAAACTGTTCTCAGCCAGCCAGCTGCTGCTATAGCTCACAGCTTAAGAGAGAGAACCAGCAACTGTCTCTGTCAGGTAACAGCCACATTAATGTTTTAAAAGAAAGCCTCATTTCAATAGTGAATACAAAAGAAATCAGCAAAAAAGACAGAAGATTCCAGAAGACGACAAACCTGGTTGTAATTTTGAGAGTGACAAAAATTCTATTATTTTATGTTAATAAGTGGGAATTGTATTTATCTAACAGCATTCCATTAGAATCATGTTGTATTCGGTTTGTCAATAGTTTAGTTAACCTGATCATTGCTAGTTCCATAAATAGCACATGGTTGCACAGTGAGTGGCACAGTAGCACAGTGGTTAGCACTGCTACTACATAGCTCCAGGGACCTGTGTTCGATTCCCGGCATGGGTCACTGTCTGTGTGGAGTTTGCACATTCTCCTCGTGTCTGCATGGATTTGCTCCGATTTCCTCCCACACTCTGAAGATATGCAGGTTAGGTTGATTGGCCATGCTAAAATTGCCCCTTAGTGTCCTGAGATGTATAGGTTAGAGGGATTAAGTGGTCAATGTTCAGGGATATGAGGGTAGGGCCTGGGTAAGATTGTGGTTGGTGCAAACTTGATGGGCCAGATGGTCTCTTTGTGCACTGTAGGGTTTCTATTATTCTATGAAGTGAAGTGTTACTTGTTGCCTTTACAGATTCTCAGAGAGTTATTTTGATTTAACCACAAAAAGCTGCTGAAGTGAAGATATTACCCACTTCTCACACACTCCTTAACAAGTTATGGAGGGAGTTACTTCCTTTGAGTGTTGAGTTTTGTTCTCAGAGAGAAGATTAACTTCCCCCTTTGTAATACAATGTGTGGTATGCTTTCTCTGTCTCGCACACAAGAAACAATACCTTTCATTGCATCCCAATGTGACGATAATAAATCAAATCAAATCAAATCAAAATTGAGCACAAAAACCAAAGTTGACGGTCTAGTTTGGTCCTGATGGCAATGCTACCCATGAGGCTTCCAGTTAAGCTCTCAAAACCCCTCGAGATACCTCCAAACTTTATATTTTATCTATTTTCCTGAGTTATATGGAGATAATGGCCAAAATTTTCCAACCATTTATGCCAATAAAATTCTCTGGTCTCACTGCAGTAATGGAGATTTGGCTGGTCAGCAAATCTCGATCCTTGCTTGTCATATGAACCAGTAATTAGGGAATTTTAGAGGGAGTCTGCAGAGATTTACCAGGCTGATTCCTGGGATGGCAGGATTGACATGTGAGTAAAGATTGAGTCAGTTAAGATTATATTCGCTGAAGTTTAGAAGAATGAGTGGGATCTCATAGAAACTTATAAAGCAGGATGAGCGATAATAAATGCAGGAAGGGTGTTTCCAACTATGGGAGTGTCCAGAACCAAGGATCATAGACTGAGGATACGGGGTAAATCATTTAGGACTGAGATAAGGGCTAGTTTCTCCATTCAGAAAGTGATAAGCCTGTGGAATCCACTGCGACACAAGGCAGTTGAGACAAAACATGTATGCTTTCAAGAAGGAGCTAGATTTCAAAAGAGAAGATGCTAGCTGTGTGACATTATCACTAGATTATTAAACCAGAAACTCAGCTAATGTGCTGGAGATCTGGGTTCAAATTCTACCATGGGTGGAATTTGAATTTAATATTAAAAACATCCGGAATTAAGAATCGATTGATGACCATGAAACCAATGTCAATTGTTGGAAAAACCTACCTGGTTCACTAGTGTCCTTTAGGGAAGGAAATCTGCCATCCTTACTTGGTCTGACCTACATATGACTCCAGAGCCACATCAATGTGATTGATTCTCAGCTGCCCTCAGGCAACTAGGGATGGGCAATAAGTGTTGGCCAGCCAGTAACATCCGTGTCCCATGAATGAATAAAAAATAGCTCTTGGGATGCAGGGGATCAAAAGGGGGAAGGTGGGATCATGTTATTGAGTTGGGTGATCAGCCATTATCACAATGAATGGTGGAGTTTGTTTGAAGGGCTGAGTGGTCTCTTCCTGCCCTGATTGTCAATGTTTCAATGTTTCTAATCAAATGTGATGGCCTTCAGTTGCAAACTACTTCACCGCTGTAATTCTACTATCCCATTACCATGGAAATTGGAATGGGTGAGAGATGGACAATGGGAAGGTCTGTTGACCTCAGGTGGGATTTTACAATCATAGGACAAGTGAAGCCATATCTGTGCTGTTTTGAACTGCTTGACTTCTAAGCTCCTAACTTTCTAACTTGTGTTTCAACCCTTCACTATTTAGGGAGGAAATTGCCGTCAGATATAATGGCAGGATTAGAACTGAATCTTTGGTGAATTTGCAGTTCTTCCACATCTAATGAAGGACAAGTTGGTTTTGATCTGAGGCTCCTTTCATGACGGTTTTGATGTGAAGTAATTTGGCAAAAATTGTTAAGGGTCTTTCTTTAAGGTTCAGAATGAAAATAAAGCAAAAAAAAACAAGAAATAAGCTTTGAAACTTCAAACTGCCTGAGATGATTGCTCATGGATTGAACCCTTCACGCACAAATGAGTTTGTTCGACTTGCAAATTTCAAAATTGAAGCAGAGGTATAGATTTCTAAACTATGCAACAGGACGCGTTATTTTCGCTTCAAAATCTTCCCTCTTAATCACCGTGGAGATTCGTGTTTGATCTCTGTGTTCAACCTCCCAGTCAGTGAATTGTGGCTTCAAACTTTCATACCCTCTGCTGAGAAGATAATCATCCGTTACTGTGGTTTATGGATCTTGCTGTGCACAGATGGTGTTTCCCTACATAGCATTGGTAATTCCACTTAATTCCAGAGTAATTCTGAAATAATTCCAGTCCAAAGGTGTACTGGTGAGGTTCATTGGCCATGCTAAATTCTCCCTCAATGTACCTGAAGAGGTGCCTGAGTTTGGCAACTAGGGAATTTTCACAGTAACTTCACTACAGTGCAAATGTACGTCTACTTGTGACTAATAGATAAATTTTAAGTGTTTCAGTTTTAATAAAAAGTAACCCAATAGCAACAGAATATTTCAAGACACCCTGGGGGATGTGTAAGGTGTTAGATGAATGCAGCTTTTTTCTTAATTATTCAAAATTAATAGAGTCTAAAATGATTTGATTTGATTAATTATTGTCACATATACTGGGATACAGAGAAAGTCTTTTTTTGCACGCTATGAAGACAAAACATACCATTCATAGAGTACAAAGGGGAGAAGGAAAGGAGGGGAAATACTGCGCCGTTGTAAAGCATAACACTTGCGTAAGCATCATCTTTTATTCTGACCTCCCACTTTTTAATTTTTCCTTTAGCATCTCTCCAGAACTGTTAATATTTTGTTCGGAAGAATCCATGCATTTCACACAGCTTCCTGATTGCTGCCAGCTCTGGTTGGGGAATATTCCTGGAGGTTTCATCATGTGACCACTGCTTCTAAATATCCCACCTGCCATTGGCCACTCTTATTCGTGTGCTGTACAGACAAAGCATACTGTTCGTAGAGTACATAGAGAAAAGGAAAAGGATTGGGTACCGAATGTAGTGTTATAGTCACAGATAGGTGAAGAGAAAGATCAGCTTATTATATGTGATAGGGCCATTCAAAAATCTGATAGCAGAAGGGAAGAAGCTATCTTTGAATCGGTTGGTACGTGGTCTTAGACTTTTGTATCCTTTTCCCAATGAAAGAAGATGGAAGAGAGTATTTCCGGGATGCATGGGGTCCTTGATTATGCTGGCTGCTTTTCCAAGGTAGCGGGATGCATACTTGGAGTTAAAGGATAGAAGGTTGGTATGCTTGAAGGACTAGGCTACGTCTGCTGTCCAACCATGTGATTCTCGACTCGACATCAAATAGTGCATTCCCAATATTTTTAGCATTAATAAGCAGAATTGTTCAAAGAAAATGAAAAAAAATGCAAACTGTGGTTTAATGCCCCAGTGATTTTCTCCCTGGCTGTTCACAGAAGTGATCTGGAGATTAGTCTTCAACTGTCTGGACTCCAGTCTAATCCAGAAAGATTGGCAACACTATCCCCCGAGCTTGATGTCTGCACAATCGTCCCTTGTTTGCCATCCTCGATGCACACATAAGTTCCAAATTTTCTCTTTACATTCCTTTTCCAAGGTTTCACTGCAGATCAGTGTGGTCTCACTTAATGCTGCACAATGTGATGTATTTAAGACACGTTAACCCCTCACAAGTGCTAAACCTTGAGCAGAGCTTTAAACGGCCCCTTTATACTATTAAACAGTCAAATGAAATTTTAAACCACCAATACATACAATGCAGCGGATACTTTGTTTTCGTAGGTGAATTTTTCAATGCCAAAAGGGAATCTCAGACTGCGTTGCATTTGCAAAAGTATAACAAAATTGCATTAAGAGCATGGAATTCTTCATTATATCTATAGATTCTGATCCATGTTTTTTAATCCCTCTGTGACCTTGTTGTTGCTGTCTCTGCAAGCTCCTCCAGCCTTCCAGGCTTCAAAGGTCTTTGCACTTCTTCCAATTCTTTTGCCGCACCATTAGTGACTGTAACAAGTCTTTGGAGACAGAAGTCCTTCCCCAAAATCCCTTTATTTACAACACTAACCACAGTACACAGATTGCTAACAGTTGCTTTGCACTTAATTGGGAACTGACATTCCCAATTAAATGAAAAGCAAAGACTCCTTGATTGGCCCATCAATTGGATCGTTAATTGGGGAGTTCGTACTCCAATAGGTCAATGGTCTGATTGAAGTCATTGCAGTGACCATCTGCTGGACTCGAACCTCTAGCATTCCCCCCATAAACCTTTTCCCTCACTTTTTCTCTCTCCCCCTCCCACTTTTATGAGACCGATCTAAACCTCCCTCTTTGGTCAGTCATGTCTCCCTTTGTGTCTCAGTGTCAGATTTTATCTAAGAACGCTCCAATGAAGTGTACCAGAAATAGGAAATGCTGGAAAATCTCAACAGGTCTGATAGTATTTGTGGAGAGAGAATAGAGCCAACGTTTTAAATCTGGGTGACCCTTTGTTAGAGCTGAGAGCAAAGAAATAGAGGGGGATTGACCCAATGAGGGTGGTGTAATTGGAGAAAGGGAAGGTTAATGATGATGAAGAAAGCTGAGACAGATGTGAAAAGTGTTCATTCAGTGGTCAGAATGTGTGAATGGTAGAATAGGGGTACAGATGGTTAAGGCAGTTGCCTTGAAGTGGGGGAGTCCGGGAGCAGGAATAGAGAAATAGAAAAATGACAAAGAAGGATGATAAAAATGTCCAATACAGCATTCTCTCATTTCAGGTTCCAGCTGTATTTTGTTTTTATGCAATGAAGTGCCTTGTGTTACGATTCCAGTTGACGGGAAAATCCGAGGATGGATAAGATGATAAAAGGTATGGATAAAAGAGATATGGAGCAGATACTTCACCTTGTGGGGCATTCTAGATGAGAAGTCACAGTCAGAGGATAAGGGGTAGCAAATTTAAAATAGAGTTTTGGAGAAACTATTTCTCTCAAAGCATTATGAATCTGTGGAATTTGCCATCCCAAAGCATGGTGGATGCTGGGACAGTGAGTAAATTTAAAGAGGAGTTAGACAGATTTTTAATTGGTAATGGACTGAAGGTTTATTGAGGAGAAGGCAGGAGAATGGGAATGAGGAGCATATCAGCCATGATTGAAGGCAGAGTGGACTCAATAGGCTGAATGGCCTCTTTTAGGATTCTATAATCTATGATATTTTCAGTGATAGGTTCAGTAAAGTACCTCCTGAATCCACCCAGCATCTCTTTAAATGAATGCGTGTTCTTCACCTGACCTATTACTTGTGACAGTGAGTTCCATATCCTCACCTCTCTTTGGGTAAAGATGTTTCTCCTGTCTCCCCATTTGGATTTATCAGTGAGGAACATTTTAATCATCTCTCATTTTGGATTTCACCATGAGAGTGAATATTTTCTCAATTTCAATTGAACTTTTTATAATTATACAGACTTCCGGCAGTTCAGCTCTCAGTTTTTCAGATGTATATGTTGTAGAATATGTCGCAGAGTTTGTGATTGTGTCAAATATAATATTTAGCTCTGTTTTCACATGCTTTCCAGCAACAGTGAAGGCTTGAGAAGATCTCTGCACAACCTTCATTTTTTCATAGTAAATTTCTATAACTTCTCTGATTTATGCTTACTGGGGCGGCACAATGACATTGAGGTTAGCGCTGCTGCCTCACAGCGCCAGGGAACCGGGTTCGATTCCCATCTTGGGTCACTGTCTGTGTGGAGTCTGCACGTTCTCCCCATGTCTGCATGGGTATCCTCTGGTTTCCTCCCACAGTCTGGAAGACTTGCTGATTAGGTGCATTGGCCATGCTAAATTCTCCTTAAGTGTACCTGAACAGACGCTGGAGTGTGACGACTCAGGGATTTTCACAGTGACTTCATTTCAGTTTTAATGTAAGCCTGCTTGTGACACTAATAAATAAACTTTAAAACTTTGTCTGACGTGAATCTAACCCTTTCCTACACAAAGATATTAAATTGAACCCCACTTACGTCCATATCTCATATCCAATATCCAACAATATAAAAATAGATTACTTACAACTACCTCTGTTTCTTGACATTTGCAGCCTTATTATGTTAAAGTCAGTACGTGGCTGTGTTGCTTTAGCTCGCAATGGGAACTTGTATGCCTTAACCTTGCAGCTGGCCTGATTTGGAAAGCAGGGGATTAACATCAGATACGTTGCAAACATCCAATACAAATCTTCCACCTTTATCTCTGCAACACAATGAGGTTTCCATGCATGCATTAGGCTGGCAGGTTAATATAATTTGGTATATGAACTGAATCAGAGCAGAATTAAGTCTAAACCCTGGGAGATCACATTCATTTTGGATCATCCTGATTCAAACTGAATGGAAGCTCTGTAGGAGGGGATGTCGTACTAATAGGCTGTACACATCACTGAGCAATTTACTTGGCTCAGTCCCTGAGATGCAACAAGGTTTACACTATTTGATATTGAATCAAAACACTTACAAGGCAGCCACAAGTTCAAGATACAGAACTGGGAGTTTTTTTTTTAACTTGAATGGCAAGCTGTAGATTTGATTTGTACCAGAGATTTCAGGATAAGTGTATTGATCTGAAATCCAGCACTACTAATTATCAGGCTGCTTATCCAACATTCACTTTGGGAAGTACAAAAATTTCCTCCAATTAAATATTGGAAAGACCAATGTATGGTGGCATAGTGGTTAGCGCTGCTGCCTCTCAGTGCCAGGGATCTGGGTTTGATTCCCAGCTCGGGTCACTGTCTGTGTGGAGTGTGCACATCCTCCCCATGTCTGCATGGATTTCCTGCGGTGCTCCAGTTCCTCTCAAAGTCCGAATGATATGCTGGTTTAGGTGGATTGGCCATGCTAAATTCTCCCTCAGTGTACCCAAACAGGCGCTGGAGTATGACTAGTGGATTTTCACAGTAACTTCATTGCAATGTTAATATAATCCTACTAATAAATAAACTTAAAAGCAATTGCTTTTATTCACCCCCCCCCCTCCAAATTCCATTCTCCTGGCTACTGATTAAATCTCTTGTTGGCAGCTATCTGAGACGAAACCAGACTGCTTGTAATCTTTTTGTCACATTTGACCCTGAGATTAGCTCAATTGTTGTATCAATGCCATCACAAAGACTGCCGATTTCCAGCTCCGTAACATGACCTGCTTTAGTCTGACTCAGTTCATCTGTTGCTTAAACATTCATCCATGCTTCAGTTCCCTTTAGATTTGACTGTTGCAAACCCTGCTGGATGGCATCCCACATTCTACCCTCCAAAAACTTAATTCATAATACTGTTCGACACATCCTTCCTTAAACCAAGTCCTATATACCAAATGCCCCAAGTGGCAGCACAGTAGTTAGCACTGCTGCTTTTCACTGATGTGTCTTCCTCAGGCATTTGCCTGAGGAAGACACAGGAGTCGAAAGCTCGCGTTTTTACTATCAAATAAATCGGTTGGATTATAAATTGGTGTTGCGAAATTCTTACTGAGTTCTTACCACCCCAATCCAACGCCGGCATCTGTATATCATGCTTTTCACTGTGCCAGGGACCCAGGTTCAATTTCCAGCTTGGGTCACTGTCTGTGTGAAGTCTGCACATTCTCCTCATGTCTGCGTGAGCTTCTTCTGAGTGCTCCGGTTTCCTCCCACAGTCCAAAAGATGTACTTTTTAGGTGCATTGGCCATGCTAAATCCTCCTTCAGTGTGCCCAAACAAGAGTGTGGTGACATGGAGATTTTCACAGTAATTTCACTGCAGTGTTAATGTAAACCTGCTTGTGACATTAAATCTACATTGAATCCTGATCAAGACAGTCTTAAAATTGACATCCTTGTTTTCAAATCTGCCCATAGCCTTGTCCCTCCTGTAATCTGTACCAACCCTACAAACTTCCATGATATTTGCAGCCTTCTGATTGACGATCATATCTTATAATGACCTTGTAAAGATTGAATGTCAATTACATTCTTAAACATGTGATAGGTATTGGAACACTTACATACAGTGAAAGACTTCTATGTTCAGTAGACACTGGGGGTTGAGGACTGGAGTATATTAAACAATAAATCACATTTAGATTTGATGTTTTAAGTTTCCTTTGCCATTTATTTTTGTTTGTTGGACTGTCCCTTTAAGAGGTTATTCTTCTGATTTGCCTCTGAATTTGTTTAATTGGTTATACTCAAAACAGGGTTAGCTGGGACACTGGGGTGTGAGTAATATTGACTATGATTTAATTTAGGAACCTCTCTCTAGCAAAGAAAGCCACAGTATCTTAGCTTTAGTGGTTTTTGATCACCTTTGGGATCAGTTTCCCCCTCCCCACACTATGCAGTGTTTTCAAAGGCTTGGGGCATTATACCATTTAATGAGCACTATCTTATTCTGCTACTTAGTTGGAACCGTGTTTGATGCTGCCTTACCTTTCATCATTTATCATTTCCCTGTATTAAATTGCATCTGCTACGCCCAATAAGGTTTATGCTGAAAGAGATGTTGAGAGTCGGTATTGGATTGGGGTAAGAAATTACACAACATCAGGTTAAAGTCCAACAGGACTTCATGAGCTTTCAGAGCAGTGCCCCTTCATCAGGTGGGTGGAGAGTTGTGTTCACAAACATGGTGCATTTATCTTTGCCTGTATATATCCCATGTTTGTGAACCCACTTCTCCACTCACCTAATGAAGGGGCAGCGCTCCAAAAGCTCGTGATTCCAAATAAACCTGTTGGGCTTTAACTTGGTGTTGTAAGACTTCTGAAAGTGGAACTGACCAGACTCTGGTAATGGTTGGCCATGTGCGAGAGGTGGACATTGACACCAAGAACTGGGAGACAACCATTGATGGCCCTGGCTTCTGGAAGTTGACTGTTTGGAAGGGCTTTGAGAGAGACAAACAGAAATGGAAATCTCAGCTGTCTGATAAGAGGAGCCAAGGAAATCAGAGACAGTGGACCTTTCACCTTCTCAACCCACAGTCTTCATTGCCCACAAAATCCATCGAATTCCTCCAGCGTAGGAAGAGGCCATTCGGCCCATTGAATAAGCACCAAACTTCGGAAAGAGCACACTACCCAGGTCCACTCCCCCACCCTATCCCTGTAATCCTGCACCTTTATCCTGGTCCATCCATCTAACCTATATGTCTTTGGACTGTGGAAGGAAACTGGAGCACCTGGGGGAAACCCACGCAGATACAAAGGGTATATTGTGGCACTCCAGCATCGTAAAGAAATTTTGGGCTTTGTTTAGTGAACCAAGTCCAAACAGACAGTCACCCAAAGCCGGAATAGAACCTGGGCTCTTGGTGATTTGAGGCAGCAGTGCTAACCACTGTGCCACCACAGGCCAGAATGGGGCTTTTCGCCCATACCAGACAATTCTGAACAAAAGAGTTGACCAGCACAATGTGAACGACCGTCCAACCAATTGGAAGACTACCACCATCTTTTAAGGTGAATATGCTGGCGTTGGACTGGGGTGGGCACAGTAAGAAGTCTCATAACATCAGATTAATGTCCAACAGATTTATTTGGAATCACATTCCAATCTGTAATTATCTTGTTGTTGTATCTTTACCAATATATACCGTGTTTGTGAACCTACCTCTCCACTCACCCGATGAAGGAGCAGTGCTCTCAAAGTTCATGATTCCAAATTGGACTTGAATTGTTGGACTTTGTTGGACTTTAACCTGATTTTGAGAGACTTTTTCCTATGATCATCTTTTAAGGCCATGAAGAGTGTAAGTATTCTGAGTTCAAATGATAATTTAATTAGTGTTAGTGAATGAAAATTACTGATGGGCCACTATTTGCACTAACTAGTTAACTTAGTATGTGAGTTCAATCAATGAAAGTGAGACAATATACTCACAGGAAAAAGTTAATTTAATTAAAGTATTAATAACTCAAATGAATTTTAAGTACTTATAACCAAGTGAACTTCGCTGGGGAATTAATGGCTTTCAAATTACAATTCTTGAGTTCAATCTTCTTCTGTCAATCCCAAATTTTTACCCCAGTACACGACCATCAATTCCTTAGTTCCTATCCCGAATGCCCTAAATGAGTAAAGCAATGTGATGTCTGGAAACAATTCTTCACCTAGAAGGTAACCAAAATTCTCCCCCGAAAAACAAATTGCTAAGTGTTAGGTCAATGGATGATCTCAAAGCTGAGGCAGATAGTTTTTATTGTCTGCTGAATATAGTCTGATTTTTCATTTGATTTAGTTTGATTTATTACACTGAAAGGTATTGTCCTTTTTGCATTATACAGACAAAGCATACGTTCATAGAGAAAAAAAGGAGAGGGTGCAGAATGTAGTGTTACAGTCATGGTAAAGAAAGATTTGATTTTTGATTGATTTGATTTATTATTGCCCCTTGTATTATTATTGGGTTTTTCTGCATGCTATACAGACAAAGCATGCCATTCATAGAGAAGGAGAGGAGAGGTACAGAATGTAGTGTCACGGTCACAGCTCGGACATAGAGTAATTTTGATTTGATTCATTATTGTCACATATATTAGTATACAGCGAAAAGTATTGTTTCTTGCACACTAAACAAACAAAACATGCCATACATAGAGAAGGAAATGAGAGACTGCAGAATGTAGTGTATAGAATGTAGTGTAGAGAAAGATCTACTCAATGTGAGGTACATCCATTCAAAAGTCTGATAGCAGCAAGGAAGAAGCTGTTTTTGAATCTTAGCCTTCATAGGAAGGGGTATAGAATACAAGAGTAGGAGTCTGATGTTGCAGGTGTATAGAACGTTGGTTAGGCCTCATCTGGAGTACTGCATCCAGTTCTGGTTGCCGTACTACAGGAAGGATGTAGAGGGCCTGGAGAGAGTGCAGAGGAGATTTACCAGGATGCTGCCTGGTATGGAAGGGCTGTCTTACGAGGAAAGATTGAAAACACTGGGGTTGTTTTCACTTGAAAGACGTTGGCTGAGAGGGCATCTTTTAGAGGTATATAAGATTATGAGGGGTATAGATAGAGGAAATGGTGGTAAGCTTTTTCCACCTTCAGAAATGGATAGGACAAGGGGTCATGGCCTTAGGGTGAGGGGGGCTATGTATAAGACGAATATTAGAGGCCAGTTTTTCACACAGAGGGTAGTGGGGGTGTGGAATGTACTGCCGAGTAAGGTGGTGGGAGCAGGCACGCTAGCGTTGTTTAAGGGTCTCTTGGACAGCCACATGAGTGGTCTGCAGATAGAGGGATATAGCAGGACTGTTTGAATATCGGGAGGATCAAATAGTATTAGACTATTTTTTATTTTAGTTTCATCTCGGGAATGTCTTAGTTTTTTTTAGCATGTTTAATTAAGTCTTATTTGTTTCCGCAGGCAATTCGGTCCACCTTGTTGACCAACAAGGGGCATGCATGCGGCATGTCGTGCGAGAGCTGCTCTTGGAGGTTGCTTCAGGGCATCTGATGGGCAACATGACAGCTCAGAGACTATCGCTGTTGCTGTGCTGACACATGGATTTGGGCCTGTGTCTGCGGGAGTTTGCGCGTTCTCCCCGCGGTTGCGTGGGTTTCCTCCGGGTGCTCCGGTTTCCTCCCACATCCCAAAAATGTGCTCTTAGGCTGATTGGGTAACAAATTGTCCCTATATTGGTCCCTATATGGGAATCTTCAACAATAGGCATAGCCTAAAGTCCAGGATATGTCGTTAAGACGTTAGGACGGCGGTGTGGGCTTGTTGGGCCGAAGGGCCTGTTTCCTGTGCTGTGTTGCTCTTTGTTGTTCTTTGTTGTTGTTGAATCAGTTGGTACATGACCTCAGACTGTTATATCTTTTTCCCAATGAAAGAAGATGGAAGAGAGAATGTCCAGAGTGTTTGAGAGTTTATAAAAGTTAGAGTTAAGGTTTACAAGCACAGAACAAGAGCAAAAAGATAGAACTAGAGAGTGTGCTGGGCACAGTTCTCAAGAGGTCATCATGCTCCAGTGCCATCTTGGTTCTCAATGGGTTGTTGAACCAGGTAGAACAATGAATCCCAGCCTCGTTTTGAGTAAATAGTGCAATAGGCTCACAGAATTGAATGGCTTCAACCATGTTTCAATGTCTTCCTTCCTCTGGTTCACGAGCAACTTTATATCTCTTCACTTAGATGACAGGATGGAGTGCAACATATCAAGGTGCATCAATAACGACACAGTGATAGGCAGCACTACACTATGGAGATGGAAGAACACAATTACAAAGATTCAGTGAATGGGAAGACTGTGGTAAATGGATTTTAATGTAGAAAGGAGTGAGGCCAACCATTCACCTTGGGCTTAAATAGAAAAAAAAAGAGTACTTTTAAAATGAAATGATGCCAAGCTGGAAATAATGGAGATCTAGATTCAGGAATTTAGGGGTCTATTTAGATTGGAAATGGTAAAAAAAAATCAAACTGGTCAATGGAACATTAGTATATCCAGAATACTGCAACACAAGAAGGTAGAAGTTGTTGTTTCAGGTATACAAAGCCCTAGTTAGTCCATCAGGTAAATTTCTGATAGACAAGGGAATTAAGGATTACAGGGAGTAGGCGGGAAAGTGGAATTGATCCACTTCAGATCAGCCATGATCTTATCGAATGACGGGGCTGGCTCGAAGACTAGATGGCCTACTCCTGCTCCTATTTCTTATGTTCTTATGTAAATTTTATGGAGGGGCATATTGCTTGCATCCTCCCATGTTTCTCACTGCCCTTCCCACCCCATAAGGAGTCAGTTGCAAACTGACCATCTTTAAAAAGTCCTGTCCCACAATGATAATTGCTGGCATTTTACCGCCTCACCCGAAACAAGTAGCTAACACATTGCCTTCCCACTGACCCCAATCTGTTCCTCATAATATGGTGGGTGGGTAAGGCATTTGTAGCCAACCCACCATTAGAATCATAGAATCCCTGTAGTGCAGAAAGAGGCTATTTAGCCCATTGAGTCTGCACCGATAACAATCGCACCCGGGCCCTATCCCCATAACCCATCCCCATAACCCAATATATTTACCCTAAAAATCCCTCTAATCTACACATCCCGGGATGGAAAGAGGCAATTTAGCATGGTCAATGCGCCTAGCCCACACATTTTGGGCTGTGGGAGCAAACTGGAGTACCCGGAGGAAATCCATGCAAACATGAGGAGAACATAGAACAGTAGAGTACTGAACAGGCTCTTTTGCCTCAATGTTGTGCCGAACTACATCCGAACCCAAGATCAAGCTATCCCACTCCCTATCACTCTGCGGTGTTCCATGTACCTATCCAATAACTAAAGTGTCCAACTCTCCTCTCACAGTAGGCAGTGTATTCCATACCCCAATCACTCTCTGAGTAAAGTATCTACCTCGGATGTTCCTCCTATATTCCCACCATGACCCTTGTAGTTACACCAAAGAAAATGAGTAAATTCCACACAGACAGTGACCGAAGCCAGGAACCAAACCCATGTCCCTGGCACTGTGAGGCAGCAGTGCTAACCACTATGTCACCGTGCTTCCCATGGGGAGTGGGGGGGAGATGTGCGGGGGGCAGAAGTTTAGAATTCTGCTGCAAACAGCAGTTGATATTAAATCTGTTGTTATTTTTCAGTCTGAAATTAATAGATTTTATTTCACAAAGGTATTAAACGATTTACGTTAAGGATGGACATATGGATCGAGCATGGTCCCTGTGAATGACAATGGAACGGTGTGAGAGGACAAAACGCCTCCTCCTGAACCAATGTGCTTAAACAGTATGTAAAATAAAATGGTCCTTTTGTTAGGGGGATGCTGCCTCGATGTTCAATCAATCTGTTTTCAACCTTCTCCCTTTTTCGAAAGCAATCCTTTTTTATTCTTTCCCAAGATTACCATGCATTCTGCTAATTATATTTTATCATATTCTAAAGTTTCAGAAAATGTTGAATTGAAGCTCCTCTCCTCACAAGGATGCCAGATGATCATTCAGACAGTGAGTTGGAACTTCCTTTCGCATCTGTGCACTGTTTGCTTGCTAAGCACTTTAACTCTTATTTATCCGCTGAGAGATTACCAGCAGACTCCATTGCAAATCTGCCTTAATTTTTAGAACAGGCTGCTAAGTTATCAAATCTGTGATGATGGCTTTCTCCACATGACCGATGTAGATTAATTCCACCCTCCTCTTTCTCTCTGTCCCCTTGAGTATCAACAATACTTTGGTTTTTTTTATTTATTCATGGGAGATAGCTGTCACTGGCTCTGCCAGCATTTATTAGCCATCCCTAGTTGCCGTTGGAGGGCAGTTGAGAGTCAACTGCATTGCTGTGGCTCTTGAGTTACAGACTAGCTAATGATGGCAGGGTTAGACAGGGTAAATTCAGAAAGAATGTTCCCAGTGATAGGGGAGTCCAGAACGAGGGGTTATAGTTTGAGGATAAGGAGTAAACCTTTCAGGTGAGGAGAAATTTTTTCACCCAGAGGGTGGTGAATGTGCGGAATACACAACCACAGAACGTAGTCGAGGCCAAAATGTTGTCTGATTTCAAGAAGAAATTAGATATAGCTTTTGGGGTTAAAGGACCCACTCAGGCCCTATCCGCATGCATTTACCCAAGCTACTCCCTTTGATGCTAAGGGACAACTTTAGCATAGCCAATGCACATAACCCACACATCTTTGGACTGTGGGAGGAAACCGGAGCACGCTGAGGAAACCCACGCAGAAATAGGGAGAACATGCAAACTCCACATAGACGGTCACCCAAGCTGGGAAATGAACCCAGGTCTCTGGCACTGTGAGCCAGCAGTGCTAAACACTGTGCCACCATACCATGGTAGGACATCGAGGTGGAGAAAATGAGGGCAGGATTTCCAATGTTTAATACTGGCTCATGGCCCCGTCACCAGTTGTCCATTTAGCCTTATTCCACTGGTTGCTTAGCTTGGTAGTTACAATCCCACTCTAATCTATTCCCACTCTCCTGTCAGCTCCTCATACCCTTTAACATTCCACTGCCTTTTATTCCACTCGCACACCTACTCACTTTGCTCTATTTTGCAGCCGTAAGTTTTGACATTTTTGAAGAGTGGTGGACACAGAGTGAATGCAGAGTGTTCTGTGCTTATAATCAAAAAGTGTGCATTCCTGACGGTAAGATTCATTGAGAAACATTTTCCACTCTGGGAAAAAAAAACCCTGCTAAGAAACATATCAGGCTGCGATTGCTCCCTGTGTGTCGAAACCTTGCAGCCAAATTCTTCTGCTTGAAGGGTTACTTAAACTGATCTCATAGTGCAGAAATGGATGCAAAGCCAGAGGCTTCAAGTTCAAATGCCAACCCATCTGCCATTTAAACCAGGGTATTCAGTAAACAGATTGTGAGCTCTCTCATATTGTAACAAATCAAAGAGTGACTGCCACATGCAGAGTTGCTGAGCTGGCAATGTAATGAGCTCGATTGTGCAAGGTGGCTCTTCACGTCTGAAGCCACGATGTGGAATGGTATCCAGTGAATCCCTTTTCATTCTCAATTGCCAGATCAGGATGGACAAAATGTGACCGTGTTCGCCTGCAGCCTCACTGAGATGCAGCTGATCCTTGGGCAGTCTTCAAAGGTCACAGAATATTCCATGGCTGTTGTCATTTCAGGCAGGAACTGCAAAACAGAGTGAAATACAGGCCTTATTGTTAAACACCAGCATGGCATCAAGTAGATTAACAAATGACTGGTTTCTAAGGTAACTATTTACAGGGCAAACCTCGGATTTGAGATCTCTAACCCAACTTGCCAAACAGGTTACATGACCTCCAAGAACTTAGAATCATAGTGTCCCTGAACTTCAGATGGAAGCCATTCAGCCCATCGAGTCTACACCAACTCTCTGAAGGAGCATCTTATCCAGACCCTCTATTTCCCGCTCTATCCCTGTAATGCTGTGCATCTACAATGGCAAATCCATCTAATCTACACATCTTTGGACACTAAGGGTCAATTTACCATGGCCAATCCATCTAACCTGCCCATCAGGTACAAAAGTTTGAGATATCAACAACTCAAGAACAGCTTCTTATTTCTGCCAAGAAACTTTTGGATGGACCTACCTTATATGAAGTTGATCTTTCCCTACACTCGAGTTATGACTGTAATGCTGTACTCTGTACCCTTTCCTTTCCTTCTTCCCTATGCTTTCTATGAACAGAATGCTTTGTCTGTAAAGCATGCAAGAAACAATATTTTCCATTATATACCAATATATTTGACAATAATAAATCAAAGCAAATCAAAAATTTTTGGGAGTAAACCAGGGCACCCAGAGAAAACCCAGGCAGACATGGGGAGAATATGCAAACTCCACAGATATCCTCCTTAAATAGACCCAGTAGAGGTTTGTGGTCAGCGACTATTATGAAATGGCGTCCATAAACATATGGATAGAATTTTTTCACTCCAAAAATGGCATTAGTCTCTCCTTTCCAATTTGAGAACAAGCTACTTCAGCATCAGGCTTGAGGCCTTGCATTAAGTTGATCTTTCTCTACATCCTAGCTGTAACACTACATTCTGCACTCTATGTTTTGTCTATAAAGCACACAAGAAACAATACTTTTCACTGTTGGTTAATACATGTGACAATAATAAATCAAATCAAATCAAAGTAGGTGATAGGTCTTTCTGCACCATCTCCCATCTTATCCGATAAAATGTCTCCGATTCCCCTGAAAGGGAAGAGGAGCCCATGGTCATCTGGGAGTATACTGACTTTATTTTTAACATCATGTGGACAAACAAACATCTTTGATAGGTTCTATAGTAAGATTATCATTGTGAGCTGGAAAATTGCACGCACTGATGGGAATCTGAAGGATATTCAATTATACTGGTGTTGATTACAACAATTACATCTAATTGTTAGTGCGCATTGCTCATATAAAGTTTAGTATTAGTTAAGTCTCCCACTAATTTAACATACAAATCTTCAATTCTTGGAATTGGATATCAATCCAAAGTTGCTGCTTGATTGACAGTTCATGTGTATTCCTCACGTATCCTACTGGTTGTATCTGGCTTCACCACTGGCACAATGGGAGCCGCCCATTCTGAAAACTGTACAGGCTTGATGATGCTTAATCCTTCCATCCTCTTGAGTTCAGACTCAACCTTTTCATGTAAGGCATACAGTACAGGGCTCTGTTACATTTGGGCACAGCCTCAGGGTCCATATACATGTTTGGTTTTAAGCCTTCTAACTAGCCTAACTCATCTTGGAACATCTCTTGATTCTTTTTAAGACACCCTGGTTGTTTACATCATTGATCTTGAAGATCAAATAAGGCACTGGTCAGACCATATTTGGAGTATTGTGAACAGTTTTGGGCCCCATATCTAAGGAAAGGATCCAGAAGAGGATCACAAGAATGATTCCTGAAATGAAGAGCTTGTTGTGTGAGGAACAGTTGAGGACTCTGGATCTGTACTCGTTGGAGTTTAGGAGGATGAAGGGGGGATCTTATTGAAACTTACAGGACACTGTGAGGCCTGGATCAAGTGGACATGGAGAGAATGTCTCCACTGGTAGGAAAAACTAGAATCAGAGGGCACAACTTCTGGCTAAAGAGACAGTCCTTTAAAATAGAGATGAGGAGGAATTTCCAGCGAGTGATGAATCTGTGGAACTCTTTGCTGCAGAAGCCTGTGGAGGCCAGGTCTTTGAGTGTCTCTAAAACAGAGTTAGATAAGTTCTTGATTAATAAGAACTTAGGGGTTATGGTGAAAAGGCAGGAAAATGGGAATGAGAAAAATATCAGCCACGATTGAATGGCAGAGCAGACTTGATGGACTGAGTAGCCTAATTCTGCTCCTATGTTGTATGATCTTATAATTTTATGGTCTGTTTCCATCCAATTTCATCTAAACTAGGCCCTTGGCCCTCTATTATTAAAGGGCCATGATGTAGAGATACTGGTGTTGGACCTGGATGGACATGATGAGAAGTCACACAACACCAGGTTATAGTCCAACAAATTGGACTATAATCTGGTATCGTGTGACTTCTCAACTGTTACAAGTAGTTGAGCTGACTGATGCCAGTCCCTTATGAGCGTTGTTGATGTTGTTCCTAGAATCCTTAAAAGTTCCCCAGGATATGTGACTAGTCTGTACATCATGTTTCATAACTCTAGGGTCTGAATATCCCTTTTTAAATCATGAGATGTTTGTTCCCCTTCAACTGCAGCTGAGGCACTGGTATTCACCTCCATTCTGAGTAGCTGACCATTTATTAATAACGCAATCGTAATTGGTGCTGCCCTGTCCACCATGATGCTGTCTACCTGGGCATTTCAGAGTCATTTTCAGGGATATTCTCAACACTGTGTGGAGTGGGAATTGTTTTTTTCATTTTGCTGGCCTCCTGTAGGCTCAGCGTAATCTTGGGTTTGGTTAACTGGGTCTAGTTTTCCACAAAGGCAATTCCAACACTCACAGGGTCACTGAATGAATTTGCTTCCGAAAAGGTTTTCACACAAGATCTGCTGCCCTGATTTCTGTAGCAGGAGGAAGACACTTCAATTAATCCCCATATCTTGCAAAGCAGGCAACCACCCAATAGATTAATGAATGAGTGGTTTATTATGATAAGTAATCGCTTACAGAGATTGAGGTACTCTACAACTCCAGGCTCCCAGCTACAAGGAAAATCCCACACTCAGCTCCGGGATTTGCGTCCTCTGGTCTAATTTTTTAAAAATTAATTCATGGGCATCGCAGCATTTATTGCCCATCCCTAGTTGCCCTTGGAGAGCAGTTGAGAGTCAACCACATTGCTGTGGCTCTGGTGTCAAATGTAGGCCAGACCAGGTAAGGGCGGCAGATTTCCTTCCCTAAAAGGACACTAGCGAACCAGAGGTGTTTTTTCTGACAATCAGCAATGGTCATTAATAGATTCTTAATTCCAGATTTTTTTTATTGAATTCAGATTCCACCATTCGAACCCAGGTCCCCAGAACATTGGCTAATTTTCATAGTCTAGCGATAAAACCACAAGTCCATTGGCTTCCCTTAATTGGCCAAGTGGGACACACGATCCTCCGAGAGCTTGCTCCTTAAAGGGACACACTAGCACAACCAGCCTTGATACAGTTTCAGAATTAACAACATTGTGATGAACTTTGATTGTGACAACTGTCGGTTTCTTTCTTGCAGAGGTCGGGGGGGGGGGGGGGGGGGGGGGGGGGGACTGTAAATCTCGGAATTTCTGACAACAAAACCAGAAAGGATTCCATTATTAGTTTAAGCACTGCCTTGTTAGCTTAATGCCTTTGAATAACAACACGCAGCAGCATGTACAAAGAGAGCAGATTAGCGATCTCACTGAAACGGTCAGCTCTCTACCACTGAAATAAGGATAAAAGCTTAAAGATCAATTCATAGAAGATGGCCAATAGACTGAACAATCATTATAAATAACAGAAGCCCGCAATTATGTTCAAGAATGACTGCAGACTTGTACCACTTAATGGCTTTGTCTCTAAAGCTGAAAAGGATGTTAGTCAACAGATACGTGGATGTCAGCACTCCAATCTCAATCTTTTCTGCTGTTGCAATAATTACAAATTTAATAGCAAGGATAAGATTTCTCCTAGAACATCGATCAATAATGTTCAGTAGATTTTACTTCGATATGGAGTCCAAACTCGTTCCTATTGTCATTGTCTATGTCACCAGGATTTGTTCAATGAAACTAGCAGCCCATTAGATAAGACAATTGCCAATAAATTCAGTAAGTAATTCAGACTTCTTTAACTGGATAGTTGTTCTAATAGTTCAACTACGAGATGTTCTCTTCTATTTCTAATGGGACATATGCTAGTGAGGAAGGAAGGGATAGAATTATTAATAGAGTGAAAGTAAGAGGGACAAGTTTCAAAGTTTATTTGTTAGCATCACAAGTAGGCTTAAAATTTAAAGTTTATTTATCAGCGGCACAAGTAGGCTTACACTAATATTGCAATGAAGTTACTGTGAAAATCCCCTACTCGCCACATTCCGGCACCTGTTCAGGTACACTAAAGGGGAATTTAGCATAGTCAATGCATCTAACCAGCACGTCTTTCGGACTGTGGGAGGAAATCAGAGCACCCAGAGGTAACTCACGCAAACATGGGGAAAACATGCAAACTCCTCACAGACAATGACCCAAGCCTGCTTGTGAGACACCAGTGTTCACCTACCGTGCCACTGTGTCATTCTAATGTCAAGTTTTACATTAATACTGCAATGATATTATTGTGAAAGCCCTTTAGTCGCCACAGTCCAGTATACCACTCAAAAGTAAAATACTGGCTGGCATGGTTAACACTGCTGCCTCACTGTGCCAAGGGCTTGGATTCGATCCCTGGTTTGGATCACTGCCTGTGCGAAGCCTGCACATTCACCCCATATCTGTGGGGGTTTCCTCCGGATGCTCTGGTACCCTGACATAGTCTGAAAGATGCACTGATTAGGTGTGTTGGCCATGGTAAATTCTCTCTCAGTTCTTTTCCCAAAGGTAGGGGAATCTAAAACTAGAGGGTGCAGGTTTAAGATGAGAGAGGAGAAATATAAAACTGTCCAGAGGAGCAATTCTTTCACACAGAGGGTGGTGAGTGTCTGGAAAAAGCTGCCAGAGGCGGTAGTAGAGGCAGGTACAGTTCTATCTTTTAAAAAGCATTCAGATAGTTACATGAATACGATGGGTTTAGAGAGATATGGGCCAAATGTAGGCAATTGGGATTAGTTTAGGGGGTTTAAAAAAAAAGGCATCATGGACAAATTGGGCCAAAGGGCCAGTTTCCCTTCTGTAAACTCTATGACTCTATGACTCTATGTACCCAACCAAGAGTGTGGCAACTTGGAGATTTTCACCGTAACTTCATTTCAATGTTAATGTCAGCCTACTTGTGATACTAACGCATAAACGTAAACTTAAACTCAACATGATTCTCAGTCTATAAGGACAACACAGTTGCCATTAAAGTTTTGGAGACTGCTCCCAAATCTGGAGATTGTTCTGAACAATTTGCTCTGTTGTGGGGGAGGTTTTGCTGCAAATATTGTGAGAGAAGTTTGCAGAGTTCAGCTGCCAGATTTACATCATGTTCCACCCTCTTCCAAGATAGTCCAAGTCCTTGTGTTGGGGCGGCAGTGTGGTACAGAGGTTAGCACTGCTGCCTGACAGAGACCTAGATTCAACTCCTGGCTTGAATCACTGTCTGTGTGGCATTTGCACAATCTCCCCGTGTCTGTGTGAGTTTCCTCGGGGTGCTCTGGTTTCCTCCCACAGTCCAAAGATGTGCAGATTAGGTGTATTGGCAATGCTAAATTGCTCCTTAGTGTCCAGCGATGTGTAAATTAGAGGGATTAGCAGGTTAAATATGTGGTGTTATGGGGCTAGGGCCCGGGATTGTTGTTGGTGTGAATTCAAATGGGCCAAATGGCCTCTTTCTCCACTGTAGGGATTCGATGATTCAAAATGGCGAGATGAGAGCTTCAATGTTTATTTTAAACTAAATCGCAAAAATGTTTTGCTGGAACCCAGAGAGTGATTTTTCAAAGAAATGGCAAAATGAAGACTCCAGGAGCTGCATCCAATTAAGGATGGCGGGCAGTCTCTGGAAACAGGCAACCAATGCTTCTACTTTCTCAGAAGGCTAAGGAAATTCAGCTATGACTCTCATCAATTTTTACATTCTTTCTGGTTGTATGACAGCTTGGTGTGGCTCCTGCTCTGTCCAAGACCACGAGAAACTATAATAGATCATGAATGTAGCCCAATCCATCTTGCAAACCAGCCTCCCATCCAGTGACTCTGTCGACACTCCCCTCTGCCTCAGCAAAGCAGCCAGCATAATTAAGGACCCCAAGTACCCCAGGCATTCTCTCCTCATCTTTTTTTCCTTAGGACAAAGATACAAAGGTTTGAGGTCACGTACCAACCAACTCAAGAACAGCGTCTGCCCTGCTGCTATCAGGCTTTTGAATGGACCTACCTTGCATTAAGTTGATCTTTCTCTGCACCCTAGCTATGATTGTACCACAACATTCTGCACTGTCTCCTTTCCTTCTGTATGAAGGTATGTATTGTCTGTATAGTGTGTAGCAAGAAACAATATTTTTCATTGTGTGTTAATACATGTGACAATAATATATCAAACCAAATTAAAAATCAAATTGGAACGCACTCCAGCATTAAAAAATTGGAAGCTCCCCTATTAGAGGTAAATACTGTGGATAGGAAAGCGAGAGGATGCCTCAGGATAGAGACACCCCCGGAGTCACATTTGCAGATGCTCACAGTTGCCAGGCTATCATCGTGGAGGAGTTACTATGACTGTGGCCTCCTGGCAATCACAACTGGTGGGTGAGCTGGAGTTTGATTCAATGAGGTATCCATAGCTCCCTGTCCTGGAACTGGAATCCACCTCAATTCTGAGCCTCACTGGAGTGCCCAGCTTCCAGACTTAATAAGAAATTGAATTGCCCAGACTGGTTTCACTGCTTTCGATGGGAATTCCCATTGAGTTGACCCCATGCTGGAGGGAAATCCACAGGCGGGGATGCATTGCTGGCAGGTCCGGAGATTCCTGCCAGCGAGAACGGCCACAGAAATCTGTCTGAGAGTGTGCTACGGGCAGGTTCAATCGAGGCTTTCAAGAGGGAATTTTATGACTGTTTACATATTTAAGTAGTTGTATGATTGCTTTGAGAGCAGGTCATTTGATTTGACTATGATGTCATTGGGTGTTTCAGAGGCTCCCCCTCCTAGTTTCACTCTACAGAGACAGCACCCCTTTCAACAAATCTGCTCCGCTTTACTTTGAACCTACATGTGCAAACCACGTTTTTATCTTTTTTGTTTAAATCCCACAGCCCTTCACATAATTAGAACGTTGCAATGATAATTTGGAAAGAAACAATCTGCAGGGTTTTGGGGAGAAGGCAGACAAATGGACAGAGTGGATAGCCAGATGCTCTTTCCCATATAGAAAAGTCAAGAATTAGGGGACAAATGTTTTAGGATCATGGGGAAAAGTTCAGAGGAGATGTGCAAGGGGAATTTTTTACACAGAGATGGTGAATGCCTGGAGGGCACTGCCCCGGGAAGTGGTGGGAGCAGGTACAATAGCAGCATTGAAGAGACAACTAGACAAATACATGAATAGGATGGGAATGGAAGGATATGGACTCTGTAAGTGCATCTGGTTTTAGTTTAGGTAGATATCATGATCGGTGCAGACTTGGAGGATAGAAGAGTGTTCTCCTGTGCTGTACTGTTCTTTCCTCTATATCTTTCAATGACACAAAATGAAATGCTCATTTGAAAAGACATTGCAGATCCAGTTGGCTGGATTTTATAACTTTGCTCAAGCGAGGCCGGAAACTTCCATCCAGAGTCAACGGGAGATTGAGGAAAGATTTGATAGCAGTGTACAAGTTTACGACAGGATGAGAAAGGTAGAAAGCAGTTTTTTTCCCCCATTAGCCGATAATTCAAGGACTAAGGGACACAGACTTAAGGTTTTGCAAAGAGATGCGGGAGATGAAAGGGGCGGATTTTCTAAGCACTCACTCCCCAATACCCAAAATTCCCGCTCCAGCTCAGCAGACCTTCAAATTGTCCACCAAATTTTATGACTTGCCTGCTACGTCTTCTGCAGTGGGAAAGACTGGAACCTTTCGGCCTGGATGTAAGGAAGAACTTTTTAATTCAGTGAGAAATCGTGTCCTGAAACTCGTTGCCCACAAGTGTAATGGTGATGGTTGAATGATTGTCGAAGGAAACTGGCTATGCACATGGGGGAAATAACTGTGGAGCCAATAGGGAGAAAATGGGGGAAGGGGATTGACTATATCCTTCTACAGGGGACCAACATAGATTTGACGGGCCAGATGGCAACCTTCTGCACCATAATGACTCTATGCTGCGGTTTGGCAGCAAGGTGGCACAATGGTTAGCATTTTTGCCTCAAAGTGCCAGAGACCCAGGTTCAATTCCGGCCGCGGGTTACTTTCTGCATGGAGTTTGCACATCCTCCTCATGTCTGCCTGGGTTTCCTCCGGGTGCTCCAATTTCCTCCCACAGTCCAAAAGATATGTGGGTTAGATTGATTTACCGTGCTGAATTGGCCCTAATGTCAGGGGGATTAGCATGTGGGCTTGCGAAAGTGGGTCCTAGGTGGGATTGCAGTTGGTGCAGACTTGATGGGCTGAATTGTCTCCTTCTGTACTGTGGGGATTCTATGATTCTATGCCCCAATTCTAGGATACTTAAATTAAATTGCATCTATGATGTGGATGAAAGGTTGACATCTATCACCAAAAGTCTTTGAAATAAGGAATTTTAGAAGAGGGATTTTCCCAATTCATCCTATCCAACGAGTCTCTCTTAACCAACAACACTAAAGAGAAATGACCTGGTTAATTCTCTGCTCGATCTTTGTGAGACCAAGCTGTCCAGTTGGCTGCCATATTTTCCCACAATGCAACAGTTGAGAGCACTTCACTGGACAAGAAACAACTTGAGGTTCACCTGATGCAGAAAGGGGAGTTAAATAAGCATAAGCCCTTTCTTTCTCTCTTCAGTTTGTCAAAATAAATTGTTCCTGCCTATTTCAGATTTCCAGCATTGGCGGTTTCCCCTTTTTCTCCTATTGACTGATTTTTCAATTACAATTGTTGTTTAATGATTTCTAATCTAACAGCGCACACATACAGAAATTTGACATTTGGAATTAAAATGTAGCATTCTCCTGCCTCGCTGTAATGAGTCCCATTTGAATCCTTTTAATTGGGAACCCTAGTGCAAGATGAAATTGCCCAATATATCAAGCCATCTCCATTCTGCAAAATCCATTAGTATTGATTTAAATACATTAAAAATCCGTCAGAGCTTTAGATAATATTTCCTGCATAATAAAGGGAGAGTTCCATCAGCCGTGTCATAGGAACATGCATCATCCCAATCCGAACCTCCTCTTTCAAAAAAACAAAGGTCCCAATAAATCACTGCCGCTTCTATATATCCTTTTGAAAGTCTTATCCAAAAGGTATACCGTTGCCACGCTATAAATGAATTCAAACTTAGAGGTGTCTACATTCTATTGAATTCCAATTAAATCATAGAGCAAAGAGTTGGAATATTCTCATTGACTCTCAGAAACATCAGCATCAGAGCACCTCTACACCAGTTCTGTCACTACGTGGAAGCTAACTCTTCTAATCCCAATTCACCACTCCACTCACCTCAAATGTTCAATATTGATCCTCTAGGCGTGCTGGGTTCTACTTCCCTGTACATGCACTGATTGGACCTCTTAACCTGCCATTTCACATTGTCAGCTGTGTCGAGCATTCTCACCTTGGAGTCAATATGTTGTGAAGTGGAGTCTTGCTCTAGCAACCGGAACATAACTTTGGTGGTCACAATGTACTTTCAAAGTCCTGAGGTTGTGAAAAATGTTACATCTCAATGCAAGTTCTTGGTATGTTTGTTTTCATAAAGACATTTTCTTCCAACCTTCTCAGGTAAATGGAATGTTGGCCTTTATAGGGAGGGGGATAGAATATAAAAGCAGGGAGGTCTTGCTGCAACTGTACAAGGCACTGGTGAGGCCGCAACTGGAGCACTGTGTGCAGTTTTGGTCCCCTTATTTACAAAAGGATATATTGGCCTTGGAGGGAGTACAGAGAATGTTCACCAGGCTGATAGTGGAGACGAGGGGATTAGCTTATGAAGAGAGATTGAATAGACTGGGCCTGTACTTGTTAGACTTTAGAAGGCTGAGGGGGGATCTTATAGAGACTTACATGAAGGGGCTGGATAGGGAACAGGTAGACAGATTCCTCCCATTTAGAAAGGAAAACAGAACTAGAGGGCACAGCCTCAAAATAAGGGGGGGAGGCGCAGTTTAGAACGGAGTTGAGGAGGAACTTCTTCACTCAAAGGGTTGTGAGTCCAATGAAATGGTGGAGGCTACTTGTTGAATACATTTAAGTCATGGATAGATAGATTTCTGATAGACAAGGGAATTAAGGGTTTTGGGGAGAAAGCGGGAAAGTGGAACAGATTCACTTCAGATCAGCCATGATCTTATTGAATGGCGGGGCAGGCTCAAAGAGCTAGGTGGCCTACTCTTGCTCCTATTTCTTATGTTCTTATGTGGAGCTATCTCTTCTAATCTCAATTCCCCACCTCAATGTTCAATATTGATCCTCTAGGCGTGCTGGGTTCTATTTCCCTGTACATGCACTGATTGGATCTCTTAACCTGCCATTTCACATTGTCAGCTGTGTCGAGCATTCTCATCTTGGAGTCAATATGTTGTGAAGTGGAGTCTCGCTCTAATGACCGGAACATAACTTTGGTGGTCACAGTGTACTTTCAAAGTCCTGAGGTTGTGAAAAATGTTACGCCTCAATGCAAGTTGTTGGCACATTTGTTTTCACAAAGACATTTTCTTCTAACCTTCTCAGGTAAACTCCAGGTGACACTCATATTTCTGTAGGACCATCAGCCCCCTTTATGGCTGCCTTTAATTTTAATCATTATATCATTGGTTGCCACCCATTCAGCGCCGAAGCTATGGAATTCCTTCCTTAAATCTCTCCACCTCTCTCCCTTGCTTTTCATTTTTGAAGTGCATTTAAAACCTACTCCTTTTGATTCGATTCGATTTATTATTGTCACATGTATTAGTATACAGTGAAAAGTTTTGTTTCTTGTGCGCTATACAGACAAAACATACTGTCATAGAGAAGGAAAGGAGAGAGTGCAGAATGTAGTGTTACAGTCATAGCTAGGGCAGAGAGACAGGTCAACTTCATGTGAGATAGATCCATTCAAAAGTCTGACAGCAGCAGGGAAGAAGCTGTTCTTGAGTCTGTTGGTACATGATCTGAAACTTTTCTACCTTTTTCCCCAATGGAAGAAGATGGAAGAGAGAATGTCCGGGATGCTTGGGATCCTTGGTTTGACCAAGCCTTTGGTCATCTGACCCAATATCATATGTGTCAGTGTCATGTTTTGTTTTACAATGATTCTGTGAAGTGTTGTGAAATATTTCATTATGTTAAAGGTGCTATTTAAACTTAGATTGCTGAGTTTGCATGGAAATGAGTTGGATTACTGGGCAAGCAGCCTCTCACATAATGTGCAGACACTTTAACATCAGTGGAACTAATCCAAACATTCAAACAGGTCCTTCATAGGACGTCTCAGCTGAGATGACACTTTGACAATGTAACATTCCTGCATGCTACACATGAGCTTTAGCCCAAGGCACGTACTTATGTTTTTGAGTTTCATCTACAACTTTAGACTATATCTGAGTCAAGCATGTGATGCAAGGATTAAACCAAATCTGAAACTTCATACTCTCGGGTGTGGTAGTAAGCCTTGAGCGTGGGTGGCACAGTGGTTAGCATTGCTGCCTCACAGCGCCAGGGACCCTGATTCCTGGCTTGTGTCATTGTCTATGTGGAGTTTGTATGTTCTCCTTGTGTCTGGGTGGGTTTTCTTCGGGAGTTCTTCATTCCTCCCACAGTCTGAAAGACGTGCTGGTTACGTGCATTGGTCGTGATAAATTCTCCCTCAATGTGGAGTGTGGTGACTGGGGGATTTTCACAGTAACTTCATTGCAGTGTTAACGTAAGCCTTGCTTGTGATTAATAAATAAACCTAAACTTAAAAAAATCTTTTCCTTCTAACTCCTCACTCCCTTTAGTTACTTAAAGGTTAGTCACAGTTTTCTGCAATTCTTTTATTCATTTGTGGGACATGGGCATCGTTGGCTGGCCAGCATTTATTGCCTATTGCTAGTTTCCCGAAGGCAGAGAATCAACCACATTCCTGTGAGTCTGGAGTTATAGGTAGGCCAGACCAGGTAAGGATGGCAGATTTCCTTTCTGAAAAGAACATGAGAGACTCAAATGGGATTTTCCAACAATTTCATGGTCGTCAGTCAATTGTTAATTCCAGATTTTTTTTAAATTGAATTCAAATTCCATTATCTGCCGTGGCGGGTTTCGAACCCAGGTCCCCAAAACATTAGCTGAATTTCTGCATTAATATTCTAGTGATGATACCAATAGGCCATCACACCAATTGACATTCATGTAATTACCAGACTCTGTACTTACAGGTTTGATTGAACTTGTCCAACAGACTCTCATCATCTATTTCACCTGCATTATCGTGAATATCTTCACCATTAATCACAGCTCCTTAACAATACCATCACTGCGAGTGTACAGTCGTAATAATGGCTGACATATTATATTTATTTTCGGATGATGCTGTTCTGTCTAGGGCTGGTTGATCTGCAAGTTTTCCCAAACAGTCTCCCAAATTGAATTTCCAAGTTAAAAACCCCATTTCTCAAGGCAACCTCCCAAAGCTCTGGGTTTCTACGTTCTGCTCTCTTTTGCGTCCCCCACTTCCTTTGCCCCATTTGGTAGTCACCATGCCTTCAACTGATTGGGCCCTAAGCTCTGCAATTCCCTCTATAAAGTAAAAGTTTAAAGTTTATTTATTAGTGTGACAAGTAGGCTCACACTGCAATGAAGTTACTGTGAAAATCCCCTAGACGCTCTACTCTGGCACCTGTACTGGTAGACGGAGGGAGAATTTAGCATGACTATTGCAGCTAACCAGCATGCCTTTCAGACTGCAGGAGGAAACTGGAGCACCCAGAGGAGACCCACACAGACATGGGGAGAATGTGCAGACTCCATACAGACAATGACACAAGCCGGCAATTGAACTTGGGTGCCTGACACTGTAAGGTAGCAGTGCTAACCAATGTGCCATCGTGTTGCCCCATTACCCTCTTTGCTTCTCTTTGGTGTGATCGTGTTCCTGTGAAACACCTTGGGCACTTCACTAAAGACACTGTAACTGGTGTAAAATTTTGTTGTTATCTCAGTACCTCTAACAATGTTTTCTTCAATGATTCCAGTGGGTCTGTGTCCAATCACTTGCCATTTTACACGTTGATTCCACATTGCCTTGTGAGAGGTCGCTGCAGTTGGTCGCACTCTCAGTCACGTGTTCTAGAATGTTATAGGCCAGGGTGATATTTCAGTGCCAGAGTGAAGGAGCGCTTCCTCAGCAGAGATGGCTTTCCATCTGGGATGAGGTTTGAAATGGAGACCCATGCTCCTATGAGCACAGTGCGGCAGTGAAGGGAGACCTCTGTATCCTGGCCAAAGCTTCTCCCTCAACTGAACAGAAACTAGTCATTCTTTTGTTGACTGAAGTGTGGTGAGGAGTCTTGCTTTGTGCACATTTGGCTATGATGTTTGACCACATAACAGTAACTAATAATATAAATATCTTGGTATGGGCCCCTGCTCTGCCCAAGACCGCAAGGACCTAGAAAAGATCATAAATATAGCCCAATCCATCACGGAAACCAGCCTCCCATTCATTGACTTTGTCTACGCTTCCTGCTACCTCAGCAAAGCAGCCAACATAATTAAAGACCCTATGCACACCAGACATTCTCTCTTCCACCTTCTTCCTTCGCGAAAAAGGTACAGAAGTCTGAGATCATGTACCAGTTTCTTCCCTGCTGCCATCAGATTTTTAAATGGACTTACCTTGTGTAAAGTTGGTTTTTCTCTACAACTTAGCTATGACTGTAACTCAACGTTCTGTACTCTGTCCTTTCCTCCTCTATGAACGGTATGTTTAGCGCACAAGAAACAATATGTTTCACCGTGTGTTAACACGTGAAAATAATAAACCAAATCAAACAGTTAAATCATTGGTTGCAATGATCTGACCTGGGGTGATAAAGTGTTACATCAAAGCTACTTGTGTGTATCAGGAAGATGAGTCTGGTATCAATCCTCATTTGAACTAGTTTGACAAAGTGATATTAACTCCACAAAAACCTGTGAAGGTTATCACATTCAGAGTTGGAATATTTAAAACCACGTGGAATTTACAGCACAGGCCTTTCAGCCCAACTGCTGCATGTTGGTCCTCCAACATCCCCGTCTTCATCAACATACCCTTCGGTCTTTCCCTTCCAGGTACCTCAGAGGTCTGTTTTGGGGCCCCTGCTGTTTGTAATTTTTATAAATGATCTGGATGAGGGTATTGAAGGATGGATTAGTAAATTTGCAGATGACACTAAAGTCGGTGGAGTGGTAGATAGTGAAGAGGGGTGTTATAGTTTGCAGAGGGACTTGGACAAGTTGCAGAGCTGGGCCGAGAGGTGGCAAATGGAGTTTAATGTGGAAAAGTGTGAGGTAATGCACTATGGCAGAAATAATAAATGTGTAGAGTATAGGGCTAATGGTAGGATTCTTAGTAGTCTTGATGAACAGAGGGATCTTGGTGTGTATGTGCATAGATCCCTGAAAGTAGGCAGTCAAGTCGAGAAGGTTGTTAAGAAGGCATATGGAGTCTTAGCTTTTATTGGTAGGGGGATTGAATTTCGGAGCCGCAACGTCATGTTGCAACTGTACAAAACTCTAGTGCGGCCGCACTTGGAGTATTGTGTGCAGTTCTGGTCCCCACATTATAAGAAAGATGTGGAGGCATTGGAGAGGGTACAGAGGAGGTTTACCAGGATGTTGCCTGGTATGGAGGGCAGGTCTTATGAAGAGAGGCTGAGGGATTTGAGGTTGTTTTCGTTAGAAAGGAGGCGGCTAAGAGGGGACCTAATCGAAACATATAAGATGATTAGAGGTTTAGATAGGGTGGACAGTGATAGCCTTTTTCCTAGGATGGAGAAAGCTAGCACGAGGGGACACAGCTTTAAATTAAGGGGTGATAGTTATAGGACGGATATCAGAGGTAGGTTCTTTACCCAAAGGGTGGTTCGGGAGTGGAATGCCCTGCCTGCAGCAGTTGTAGATGCGCCAAGTTTGGTGGCGTTTAAGAGGTTAGTTGATAAGTATATGGAAGAGAAGGGAATGGTTTAGTTTAGAGGGGCATTGTTTTTTATATTGGTCGGCGCAACATCGAAGGCCGAAGGGCCTGTTCTGTGCTGTAATGTTCTATGTTCTATGTTCCTCTTGTGTTTATCTGGCTTCCTCTTCATGGACCTACACTATCGACCTCAGCTATGCCCTGTGGTAGTGAGTTCCACATTCTTACCACTCTCTGGGTAAAGAGGTCTCCCCTGAATAGATTCATTAGTGACTATACTATATGAAATTAGTGACCAGTACAGGTTTTGTTTCTCATAAGTAGAAATACATTGACCCATTTGAAACCCTTCACAAACTTAAAAGGTCTCCATCGGGTCAATTTACCCTACTGTTTTCTCAAAAAGGTATCCGTTTGTCAATCCTTTTCCTTTCTAAGTACAAATTCTTAGTTCCAGTATTATTCATTTCATTTTTTTCCCCTTCTCTCTCGTCCCTTTGCATCTTACTTTTTAAAAATGGTGCAGAATTTTCGTTGGCCATTGACAATCCCTGATCCTGTTGGTTGCTGCTGGTCCCAATTTCTGTCTGGTCCAATCTTGTGCAAGGTGATCAATTGAGAATCCACCTCACAGGGAGGGGGGGGTGGGGATGGAATCAAGATCCAATGTAGGCTGATAGGCAGCCTGAAGCGGCAGGAGAGGATGCTGCTGAGGGATACACAGCAAGAGTGGGAGGGAAGCAGTGGTGGCACCATCAGTCTCTGATGGAAGTGGCTGTCACAAATACACAATCCTGGAACACTAGTCTGAAGGAGGCTTGAAGTTCATTTATTAGTTACAAGTAGGCTTATTTTCACACTCCAATTAAGTTACAGTGAAAATCTCCTAATTGCCACACTCCGTTGCCTATTCAATTAAGTTGAGAGAGAATTTAGCATGGCTAACCCACATATCTTTGGACTATGCAAGGAAACCAAAGCACCCGGAAGGAAACCCACGCAGACACGAGGAGAATGTGCAAACTCCACACAGAAAGTGACCCAAGCCGGGAATCGAACCTGGGTCCCTGATACTGTGAGGCAGTGGTGCTAACCACTATGCCACTGTGTCACCTCACTCACTCAATGACAAGTCTCTGCCCTTGGGTGACATCAGTCTTGCTTTTATTTTCTTGCACTGTTAAATACCAGAGAGACTGACACTCTCACACCACCCAAACCTCTCCCTGTGCAGCCACCTCCTCTGCATTGCCAAGGTGCTGACACAGATGTGCGACTTGCTGAAATTATCTACCTCAAATAGCTTCCTGTCATTGAGTTGAGCTGCTAAGATCAGGACTCAACCCCTAGCAAAACACATTTCAGTTCAATTGTACTCAGTAACATTTCCCATTCTCTGTATTTGAACCCAATCTCTAAGGCTCTGGTAAAATTTCTCCAACGGTGATCAGAATTGAACACAGTCCTCCAAAGCGCAATCATGAAATCATTACAGTGCAGAAGGCCATTCAGCCCATTGAACCAACGCCAATTCTAAGGAGGCTGAAACCCCACACATTTAATCCCCTTGACACTGTGTTAATTTATCATAGAATCCCTAACAGTGCAGAAGGAAGCCATTTAGCCCATCCAGTCTGCACTGACCACAATCACACACAGGCCCTATTCCCGTAACCCCATGTATTTACGCAGCTAACCCTCCCCCGCACACTAAGGGGCAATTTAGCATGGCCACTCAAGGCCAAACAACTTAACCTACACATCTTTGGAGTGTGGGAGGAAGCTAGAGCAGCCAGAAGAAACCCATGCAGACACAGGGAGAATGTGCATACTCCACAGTCACCTGAGGTAGGAATTGAACTCCGGTCCTGGAACTGAGGAGCAGCAGTGCTAACCACTGTGCCACCAAGCTGCCCTATAATTCTAATGATCTCCCGTTTCTAATCATTGCTCTATCTCATATTTGATCAGGCCCGTTTCTCCTGAATTATACACCAAATTGCTGTGAAACTAGAAACATTCATTATGAATATTATTTTCGTTAGCACTTCCAGAATTGACTTTTCGCTGTAAATAAATGATCACCCTAATAGCCTACCGTTTAATGTAATGGTAATTGCATTAAATGATAATGCAAGATGTCAGCTGTAATTAAAATTTTGAGCTCAATGGGCCATTTGCGAAAAATGCCAAAATTAATTTGCTGGGATATGCCGTTCTTACACATCTTCAGGCTAGGAAGAATTTCAAATGCAAAGATATTTTCCACAAATGTGTGCTTTGTAACTATTGTCAGCCTCCATTTCAGAACTTGATTGTTCTACACTCAACCAGACTCCAACCATAACCATCTCTCGCTTGGATTAAAGTGAGGGGGTGGGGGGAAGAGTTCCCCTGTTAAAAAAAGGATAACAGGTCATTTCCTTAAAATCGCTTGTCAATTTTTACAGATGCACCTTAGAAAACATCCTTTCTGATGTATCACAGCTTGGTACGGCTCCTGTTCTGACCAAGACCGCAAAAACTGCAAAGCTTTGTGAATGAAGCCCAATCCATCACACAAACCAGCCTCCCATCGATTGACACTGTCTATGCTTCCCGTTGCCTCGGAAAAGCAGCCAACATAATCTAGGACCCCACGTACCCTGGATATACTCTGTCCCACCTTCATCCATCAGGAAAAAGATACAGAACTCTGAGGGCACGTACCAACCAACTCAAGAACAGCTTCTTCTCTGTAGCCAACAGGCTTTTGCATGGACCTACCATATCATCAAATCGCAACAGTGCAGAAGGAGGCCATTAAGTAGCACTGTGGTTAGCACTGTTGCCTCACAGTGCAAGGGACCCGGGTTCAATTCCCTGCTTGGGTCACTGTCTGTATTGAGTTTGCACTTTCTCCCTATGTCTGTGTGGGTTTCGTCTGGGTGCTCCGGTTTTCTCCCAATCCCAAAAATGTGCAGATGAATTAGTGCATCTGAACAGGTACCAGAATGTGCCGACCAAGGGAATTTCAAAGTAACTTCATTGCAGCGTGAATGTAAGCCTACTTGTGACAAATATGTAAACTTACTTTACTTTCATTCTGCCCATCAACAACAATCCCATCCAAGGCCCTATTCCTGAGATCCCACGTATTTACCCTGCTGATCCCCCTGACAGTGAGAGGCAATTTAACATGCTCAATTAACTTAAGCTGCACATTTATGGACTGTGGGAGGAAATTGGAGCATCCGGAGGAAACCCATGCAGACGTAGGGAGAATGTGCAAACTTCATACAATGGCCCAAGCCAGGAATTGAACCCAGGTCTTTGGCATTGTGAGGCAGCAGTGCTTGTCACCGTACCACCCAATATGTTAAGCTGAGCTTTTTCTACACCCTACCTGTAACTACAAGACTGCATTCTGAACTCTCTCCCCTCCTTCTCCCCTGTGTATTTTATGAACAGTATATCTTATTTATAGAGTACACAGAATTGTATCCCAATCCATGACAATAATAATAAATCAAATCAAAGTGGAATTAGTAATGTGCAATGTGAAGGAGTAAATCAGCCACAGCTTCTGTTCCCGATCAGCAGAAGGAATGGGTTTGGCAATGACAACAGGTTCTACGTGGGAATAGCTTTCCGATCTGTGATATTTTGGCCTATAGGTGTGGGTATTCAAAAGAGGAACCAAAATTGAACTACCAGGACATGAGGACAGGAAAGATTGACGCAATGTTAAGAAATTCATTGCATTTATATAGCATCTTTCATACCCTCTGGCCACCCCATTGTGCTTTGCAATGTATGAAGTGCTTTTGAAATGTCTTTGTCACTGTAATGGTGGAAAATGCAGCAGTCAATATGTGAACACCAAGCTCCCACCATAATAATGCCCAAATCACTGGAGGATAAATGTGATCAGGGCACTAGAGAGAGCTTCGTCTTCAAAATCTAATCGTGGGATCTTTTACGTATCTCTAAGATGTGGCCTCAGTTTAATCTCCTACTGGAAAAGACAGCATCCCAACAAGCATCCCCTAAAACTTTGGAGAGCCAGCTGAGGTTCTTAAGTGAACTGTGATCTTTTGACTGGGAAACATACCAGGATGTTGCCTGGTATGGAGGGCAGGTCCTATGAAGAGAGGTTGAAGGATTTGAGGTTGTTTTCGTTAGAAAGGAGGCGGCTAAGAGGGGATCTTATTGAAGCATATAAGATGATTAGAGGTTTAGATAGGGTGGACAGTGATAGCCTTTTTCCTAGGATGGAGAAAGCTAGCACGAGGGGACACAGCTTTAAATTAAGGGGTATGAGTTATAGGACGGATATCAGAGGTAGTTTCTTTACTCAAAGAGTGATTAGGGAGTGGAATGCCCTGCCTGCAGCTGTTGTAGATGCGCCAAGTTTGGTGGCGTTTAAGAGGTTAATTGATAAGTATATGGAAGAGAAGGGAATGGTTTAGTTTGGAGGGGCATTGCTTTTTATTTTGGTTGGCACAACATCGAAGGCCGAAGGGCCTGTTCTGTGCTGTAATGTTCTATGTTCTATGTTCTAAATGAACCTGTTACTCACTGGGTTAGCCCTGATATTGTAGTCACGTTCAAAGGGTGTTCAATATTGAGTCAAATAATACACTTGACTTTATTGATTATTTGCAAAATTCTCACATTTATTTACTGCCAAAGAAGTGTTAAACTTTACATCAGATATTAGTGGTGGGGAAATCTCATTATTAACAGGAAATACACAAAAATGATACCTTGAAGCAAATCTGTGTTGGGACAGTTCAAATCCTGCGCCCCAGGCCATGATAAATAAATAATCTCTTGGGGACTGTCGACGGAATGGAACATGGCAACACTCATCATCCATCCAGGAAGTCAACCTGCTTCTTTGATTGGCTGGGCCAGGTCGATATGACGATACTTCAAGTGCCAATCATCCCTCTCCCCCAGCCCCACCCCCACACAAAAGAAAAATACCCCCCCGCCTCCCCTCCCCGCCCTCCCCCACCCCAAACACTTCCCCCATCAAGTATATTACAGTTAAAACAAATAAAGCCTCATTTCATTGCGTTATCGCCAGACCTGGGGTAACTGGTTCGACAATGCAATGAAGGGGCCCAAACTCAATGTGGCCAAATAATTAATCATCAAAGGCGGTGGATTCCAACATGTTGAGCTAGCGAGAGAGAGAAATGTTTCTCTTTTAAAAAAAGAGTTACCGTCATCGGTAAACAATGGGGTAAAAACGAGGACACCCATGGTGAAAGGAAAGGACAAAACAGATTTCATCATATATGCAACTGGGGAGCTTCAGAATATTTTCATCAAATTCCTTCTGTTTAAAATTCTCTTATATTCAGGTCTGACAATGTATTCGATTTATTTTACAATAGCAATACAACAAAATATATTTTCTTTAGCCATTTCTCAGTGAGAACAGGTAAACTGTACAGCTGAATGAACAAACAGGAGGTGTAAGGCCTACAGCTGGGCTGCTACTGGAGAAGGAGGGGGGAGGGGGAGCCCTCCATTCGCCAAATGCTGTCAAGAACCGACCCATGATGCACACACAGGGTTCATCTGGGCGTGCCTCTCCGGGAGCACGTAAAGTACGCCAGCTATTGCAGAGGGGGTGCGGGCCCTTTTCTGTTGTATCGTAAAGTGTGGCCGGGCCTGAGACACGGTTTCGAGCCTGAGGCCTAGGCCTGGGTTTGGATGGGAAGCGGCTGGTGGGGGAGGGAGGGCGGAGGGGAAATACAAGGTGCAACTATATATATATACAATTGTGTTCAAAACGGCTGCACTGGAATGGCTAGAAGTTCTCCCACTGCGTCAACAGCAGTGCGCGAAGGCGCAGAGACCCGAGGATTTGTCCGGTTTAGTTTGCGACGGAACAACACTGTTTCTGTGGGGCGAGAGGGTCCCTGTTCCTCACAAGAGTTGCGGCAGCCAGCTGGTTCTCGTTCCTGTACAACGTAAAAGCACCACAGGTGGCTGCACTGTCTATTCAGGTAGATAGTAGGGAGGGTGGCACCTTACGGAGGTCCTTTGATCTCTTGTTGAGTCCTTAAACGGGCATGTTTCACAGACTGGTCACTAGCTGCATCTGTCCTTCCCTCACGTCCCCTTCAGGAATAGAATCCTCCTTGTTAATGGGGATTATATAGCCATCACTGTTACCCCTGCTGATTTGATAGTATGTCTGGAGTTGGTTCCCAGCGCCCAGGTTGGGCATACTCTTGTAGTAAAGGTCCTCAGTCTCGCTCCGTTTGGAGGGCGACAAGTCTTCCTCGGCCTCGGGGCTGCTCTCGGGGTACGGGGAGTCCCTCAGGTTGGGCATGCTCGTGTACAAGGAGTCCCTGTTGGGCGACTGCAAGGAGTCGTCAACCACGGCCGACAGCTCCGCCACGTAGCCGGCCTCGGGCTCGGGCCGCTTCTGCTGGTGGTACAGGAGGGAGTGGGTGCGCTGCGGGATCAGCGGCGCCTCCAGCTCCGGCTGCCGCGCCTCGCCGGGCCGGTCCCCGCGTACCAAGGACGAGGCGTCCGCCACGATGGCGTCATCCTCGCTGCTGCTGCCGCCGGCGGCCGCCATCTTGGCGGAGAGGCCGCGGTCCAGGTTGTGGGCTTTGTGCCCGCTGGCCCGGAGGTTGTTGTGCACCAGCTCCGAGATGATCATCTTCTCAAAGGCCGTGTCCCCCAGGCTCATCCCGCAGTCCAGCGCCTGCACACTGTCGTTGGAGAAATCCCCGTTCCGAATGGAGTAGCTGTTGTTGAAGTTGCCATTAAGTGGTAGAGTATCCATCGCGTTTGTGTCCCGGCCGTTGTTCAGTGAATGACCTGGAACAGAACAGAAGAAGAAAAGAAAATATACGTCTGAGTTAGCCGTCTGTCTCCTTCTTGCTAAACCTTCCAATCCAAAGAAAAATTCAGTATTTTCTTTAATGTAGTTCAGGACAAAACAGGAATAGTTTTATTGGCGACATCATAAGATATGAGGATCTCTCCCCCCCTTCCTCCCCAGCATCTGCACCTCCCAATCAGCATGGCCGATGAAGGAAGACCCTTCATCGGAGCAATATCGCCTTGTAGACAATGCGAGTGACTCAGTGCACAACAAGGCAAAATGGATTTTATTTTCTGTCCTGAAATACATTAAGGTTGACTTAAGGTGGGGGTGGTGGTGGTGGTGGTGGATGGGGGAGGGAAAATAAAACGTACCATCTTCACAAAACAAGTGCAAGTATAAAACGGAACCAAAATTAAATGCAGACACAAGCAGGCAAGACTAGTTCACACTTCTTCATAGTGAGACGTCATGGTGTAAAGCAGAGGGTGGTGGTGGCGGGGAGAGAGGGGGGTGCTGGGTGGAGGAGTGTTGGGGGAACGATCACAAAGTAATGCATGACAAACACTGAACAGTCATCCTCTCGGAACTACAGGTATCAGGCTCCACAAGCACCATCCGAAAAACACTACAGACATCGCCTGGGTCGACTCACATGGGCAATTCACATCAAGTCTGTCTGCTCTGGCTATCTGGTGTAAGAGTAGCTGACATACAAAAGAAAGTAGAATGATCACTGTAACATGAGGAAGGATCATGCCAACCCTGCAGAAATAAACCAGTCAGAGTGAGGGGTTGGGGGTGGGGGGAAAAAACGGCAAGGAGGGGCCGAATGCAAACTCAGACAAGCGCGGACTAGGCTGTTTCTGTTTCCCGTCCATGGGGGGCATTGTGGGCAATAAATCCGGGCCAGCCAGCAACGCCTACATCCCACAAAAGAATTTTAAAAAATCACGGCAGAAGTGCTTTGCTTTCTTTTGAGGGGTACTGTGCAACGCTCGCTCACCTCCCCCCAACTCCCCTACTCTCCTCACCCGCACTCTCGTAACCGTGCCTTCTGCAGCCGTCACAGTGACACTCCTGGCTCACCACTGAAGTTTACTTATCAGTGTCATGAGTAGGCTTACATTAACACCGCAGTGAAGTTACTGTGAAAACCCCCCGGGTACTACACTCTGACGCCTGTTTGGGTACACTGAGGGAGAATGTAGCACGGCCAATGCACCCTAACCAGAATGTCTGTCGGACTGTGGCGGGGGAAACCGGAGCACGCGCAGGAATCTCAGGCAGACATGGGGCAAAGGTGTGAACTCCACGCAGACAGTGACCCAAGCAGGGAATCAAACCCAGGTTCCTGGCACTGTGAGGTATTAGTGTTAACCACTGTGCCACCGGTGAGGGGGTTGCGTGAGTGTGAGAATGAGTGTGAGAGTGACTGAGTATGAGAGTGAATGGGTGAGTGAATGAGTGAGTGTGTGTGTGTGTGTGTGTGTGTGTGAGAGTCTGTGTGTGTGAGTCTGTGTGTGTGAGTCTGTGTGTGTGTGTCAGGGGAGTGTTAATGGGGGTAGGGCTATTGTGGAATGTAGCCCTTAGGGGCCAGGAGTGTGGTGGCACCTGAAGAAATTTGTGTAAAGTTTTTCCAAAGGCAGGCTGCCAAGCTGAACTCGGCAACAGTCAATGTTGAGTATGGTAAGAGGGAGATTCCCAAATTCCAGCAGCTGAGGAAAAGCAGGAAAAAAACTCAGGGGGCGAGAAGTGGGCAGATTTGCCAGCCGTGCGCTTCACAGTAGCTAAAAATTCCTTCGACTACAGCACGCACATGTAAGGTGGCCAGTACAAGATTAATCACACACATGTACAAAAAAACACATACACACATACACAAACACACACATATATGTGCACAGCATGCTTTGGACAGTGCGATCCGTATCAACGGTTACTTTAACTGGAAAGATGCAACATGTGATCAGGGTGTGACTAGCTGCAGAGTGACCACTGTGTTATATTCAAGGGAGGAAAGCCTTGCTGGCAACAGGAAATCAGTCTGCAAAGAAAAGTTACCACCCAGAGGCAACTGCTGAAACTGGGTTTGATCTAGCTGACCTGGAGAAAGGTGAGGGGTGGGTGGGGGTAGGGGTGTGGTTTGGTGGTGAGGGGTGTTGGAGTAATTTGCCAGTTTTGACCCTTATATGTGTCACCCAGGGAAGACTGGTTCAATCACTGGCTCATCTCAAATGCCTACTAGGTGTTACAGAATGACTGTGAGAAACTGTACAGTCTCCAGTACGGTGTCCACTTGCTTGGTCAAACTAATACTAGTTTTGCTGACCTCAGCAGCTTTTAGTGCAGAGATCGTCTTCCTCGGTCCAACTCCGGTCAGTTTCCCGCCCCGATCCCTTTCTAATTCCCAGGAGGTGTCGAGACTCTCATCAGCACAGCTGTGCCCTTGGGCACCTTGGCAATATGTCAACCTAGACAACGTGTATAGGCAGGCTCTCGGAATACCTCACGTGACAAGCACCACACTGTCAGGGCCTAATGGACTTCGAGAACAGGAATTCCAACTGACTAACTCTTCCTGAGAGCAGAACTGATCAACTAGAGAAATCCTTTGTGGTCTTGTAGCACAGTGACGTTGGGACAACTATTAAAATGTAACAACAGCAACAAATGGAGTTCATCCAATTGAATTGACACTGATAATATTCTAGCTTGTGAATGTACAATCTATAAAATCCCCTGTCTTGTCTTCTGTGTGTTTGCACTTCTACACATTCCTATCCACAGCCAGATACTCATACAGTCAACCTACTGCCATTGAGCCTACTCCTTGGGTCTCCAGTTAAGCTTTCACCAATTGCCTCATTCCAAATAAAAAAGAAAGAGAAAATAAAAGTTTAAACAAGCATGCCGGAATTTTTTTTTACATTTGATAGGCAAAGTTAAGTTTGACTCCCATACTTGTCTCTCTGTAGGTCACTAGAGGAAAGCATAAGGAGAGAGCAAAGAGACAAATAATGAAAAAAAAAACTCAGGTTAAATTCAACACACCACTTATAAAACACACACACGAATTCCTTTCTTTTTTTGCAAAGTTAGGCGTCAGTGCTTAAGATTACTCGCGGTAGCAGGAAGCAACTCCAGGTCTATCTTATCCTTTTTGACTTGAGGCTCCTTGGCAATGGAGAGGATCTGGTTTTGTTCGAATGCAGACGTCCTGCGGTGAGGGCTGTGGTGGGAGTGCTTTGTCAAAGGGAAGTGGTTTGGTTTGCCATTCCGAGGCACAGTTATACCCTTTCCTCGCTGCCAATGGGAATCACCATTCCTAAAGGGGTTACCTCGTCAAACATTCAGACCCTCAGTGTCACTCCCCCTTCCATCTCTGACACCTTACCCATTCTCCAATAGCTTGCCTACTCATGGGGGAAGGGGATGGCACATGGCATTCATTTTAACACCCCCCTCCGCCCCCATCCTTTCCAACCAGAGAGAGATTGTTGGGGTCTCTGACAGTCAGTGGCCCTGTCCCATTCATCCGAGGCACCTCCCTCTCTTCACTGTGTACAGGTCACTATCCTTGTACCTCCTTGGTTTATCAGCGTCACAAGTAGGCTTACATTAACACTGCAAATGAAGTTACTGTGAAAATCTCCTAGTTGCCTATTTGGGTATGCTGAGGGAGAATTTAGCATGGCCAATGCACCCTAACCAGCATGTCTTTCACACTGTGTGGGAGGAAACCAGAGCACACAGAGGAAACCCATGCAGACACGGGGAGAATGTGCAAACTCCACACAGACAATAACACAAGCTGGGAATTGAACCTGAGACCCTGGCGCTGTGAGGCAGCAGTTCTAAGCACTGTGCCGCCTGGGGGTCCACTCAGAGCAGACTGGGGACTGAATCTTCGGGGAATGCAAAAGCAGAAAGTGCTGGAAATAAATACTCAGCAGGTCTGGCAGCAACTGTGGAGAAAGCGAGAGAGAAAGAGAGGTAAAAACAAGAGTTAGCATTTTGAGCTAACTGTAACTCTCTTTCAGGACAAAGGCTCAAGCTGTCAAATCAGTTCCTCTCCCTGGGGCTGCTGCCAGACCCACTGAGGTTTTCCAGCACTTTGTGTTTTATTTCAGGTCTCCAGCAGCCTCGGTGTTTTGCTTTTATTTTATTGAATCTTGCCATTTGCTCTATTCATGTTTTGTATTGTCCTCTGTGGATGATACTTCAGGGGTCACGAGAGTGGGAGAAGGACTTGGAAAATGTGGGGGAATGGGGAGATTACTGCAAAAGGATAGGGAGGGGAATTTTTGGACACGGCGGTCAAGAAGTAATATGCTCCTAATAGATATTAATATAAATATTAAATAGAGCACTATTAAATGTGGAGAAAGAATGTTCCAGTGGTGGGGGAGTGCAGAACTGCGGGTCATAGTTTGGGGACAGGAAATAAATAAACCTTGTAAAACTGAGGTGAGGAGAAATTTCTTTACCCAGAGGGTGGTGAATGTGTGGAATTCACTACCACAGAGTGTAGTTGAGGTCAAAATGTGGTGTGATTTCAAGAAGAAATTAGAGATAGCTCTTGGAGCTAAAGGGATCAAAGGATATGGGGGAAACTAGAGATCAGGATATTGAATTTGATGATCAGCCATGATCAAATGAATGATGGAGCAGGTTAGAAGGGCCGAATGGCCTCCACCTGCTTCTATGTAAAAAGCTCGCTCTGAAGTGACTCCTTCTATTGGTCAGGCTAACTCTGACGACCGTTTCACCCCTCCACCCGCTCCGCTACTACCCAAAAGAGAAATGTCTAGCAGCTGTGTCAACAAAGGTTGTTCAAGAGTTAAGTAAGCACACCTGGTGAGCTAAACACGTCAGCTGAAGGGGAGTTAAAGACAACGGTTTCCGCAAGCAAGGTGTTATAAGGGTTGTTAGTGCCGTGGGGTCGCAGAAGAGGATTTGTTAGTAGATAATTGCCCGTCATCCCTAAAGCAACAAGACAGAAAAAGATACATCAGTTTGGTTTTGATCTTGTTAAGCTCACAGACTCTTTCAAAAACATACAAGTGAAGGTGGCCATCAGAAAAAGCAAGAATCGAAGTGGGATGCCATTTAAAACTCAGCTGACGAGACCCAGTCAGCTATGAAGTAAAATTGCGCCACGGCGTGTGAAAAATTGAGGTCCCAAAAATGGCCAGGGTGACGAGACCTTCCCTTGGTTTTCAAGGCTTATCGACGTTCTCATGGCTGCCAGATGTGCAACTCAGTGTCATGTTCTGAAGGGGTAAAAATTAATAATGTGTTTTCCTTGCATTAAGATGGCCTTATCTGCGCGATGCAGAATAACCGTCTCTGTGCTCCCCGCGACTGATCTGGTCCACAACTCCATAAATCCTGGACCATGTTCTGTCGGGTGTACTTTTGGTGAACTGTGTCTCCCCCCCCGACACTGCCCCATCCCCCTGCTCTCCCCACTCATCCTATTTCCTCTTTCACAGCCTTCCTCTCTCCCGATTGCTCAGTGAGTTGATCCAGTGAGTAGCTGATCCAGGAGAGCCCAGAGTATCGCAGGTGCGATTCCTCGCCTGCTCTCAGCCGGGTCACAGCTTTAGCGCCTTGTGCTCATCTGTCGGCAATGAACATCCCCAAAGGCGTCCCACCAGGAGTGCTGCATTGCCCGCGCAGCGTGGTAATAAAATGAAAGAGAAAATGAAAATCTGAACTGGCTTCCACCCTGTCGATTGCCAACAAGAAGGAAGCAGGTATTGGAGGTGGTGAGAATCAGGGGATCGGCCATCACTCTCTCACAATTAAGTGACGTGACTTCTGTCAAGTCAGTTCTTGAAGTTCTGGTGTGAGGGTTAGGGGATTGGTATAAGAGCAATAAGAACATAAGAAATAGGAGCAGGAGTAGGCTATCTAGCCCTTCGAGCCTGCCCTGCCATTCAATAAGATCATGACTGATTTGAAGTGGATCAGTTCCACTTTCCCGTTTTCTCCCCATAACCCTTAATTCCCTTATTGATCAGAAATCTATCTACCCGTGACTTAAACATGTTCAACGAGGTTGCCTCCATCACTTCAATGGGCAGAGAATTCCAGAGATTCACTACCCTCTGAGAAAAGAAGTTCCTCCTCAACTCTGTGCTAAACTGACCACCACCCCTCTCCCCCACTTATTTTGAGGTTGTGCCCTCTAGTTCTGGTTTCCTTTCTAAGTGGAAAGAATCTCTCTACCTCTACCCTATCGAGCCCCTTCGTTATCTTATACGTCTCGATAAGATCCCCCCTCAGCCTTCTAAACTCCAACGAGTACAGGCCCAATCTACTCAATCTCTCCTCATAAGCTAACCCCCTCACCTCCAGTATCAACTTGGTGAATCTTCTTTGTCCTCCCTCCAAGGCCAATATATCCTTTCACAAATAAGGGGACCAAAATTGTATTCGGAGAGGGTGAAAACTGGGCGTCGGGAGAAGTCTCTGTGACTGATCCAGTCACAGAGTAGGAGCGTAGGAGGTTGCTGTCACCCCCAACCCTTACAGATTCACTGACATTTGGGTAACTTTCTGTCTGACCTCCATCTCCCAGTCTCACCACCCCACCATTGCAGGCCTGTTTTAAATCATTCTTTGCATTTTTATTTGAGGTGGATTTGTTCAGAGATTCGGAGCTCTTCAAGTGTTATTTTAACTAATTCTAGAAGATATGTATTTCAGTTGAGGATGGAGAACAGTAAGGTATTAATTTGCTGAAATTAAAAACTTGGACAAACGTATTGTCAGTTCTGTGTCTATTTAATCATGCGGAGGTTAACAGGCCTTGTTTTGCACTGATTACCTAAAAAGCTCTGATACGTATTATCGATTTTCCAAAGTACCTGCATTGTTGCTGTTTTCTATTGACATTGTTCTCTCCCTTCTAAATAGTGTCCTCTGAGATGTTAAACACAGCAAACAAAGGGGAGCGAGTGAGCATCCCTTGGATCTAACAATGGAATAAATCAAGTGATGTTCAGGGAAAGACTGACACAATCAATAAAGTACGGAGGGCCAAGTTGCCCAGTGACCTCTGGATCCAGTTAAGCCACAAAACTGCAGCCTGACATCAGGGGTCAGAGATACACAGAAGTAGCAAACCTACCAGGTCAGATGGAATTGAGTCTCTGAGACATATAACATGGTAGATTGCGCAGACTACCACACTAGTCGACTGCAGCTAGAAGAATTCAAAGCCTAACCCTACCCAACTTTCATCATAGAATATTTAGAGCGCAAGAGGCCATTCGGTCCACTGTGTCAATGCCAGCTCTCTCTTCAATGGCAATGTAGCTAGTCCCATTGACGCCAAATCTTTCCCCTTAGCCCACCAATTTCTTTTTTTTGTTTCAGTGTTTACCCACAGTTGAATTTCTCTCACGTTTTCAGGCTTCAGGTCCTTACGACTTGCTGTGTAAAAAATATTTCCCTCACGTCTCCTTTGACTATTATGTCAATCACTTTAAAATCACTGCCCTCTATTCTTGACCTTTCCACCAATGGGAATAACTTATAAGGACATAAAAGAACCAGGATCAGGAGTAGACCATCTGGCCCCTCGAGCCTGCTCCGCCATTCAATAAGATCATGGCTGATCTTTTTGTGGACTCAGCTCCACTTACCCGCCCGCTCACCATTAATTCCTTTATTGTTCAAAAATCTATCTAAACTTCCCTTAAAAACGTTCAATGAGATAGTTTCAACTGCTTCACTGGGCAGCGCACTCCACAAATTCACAACCCTTTGGATAAAGAAGTTCTTCCTCAACTCAGCCATAAATCTGCTTCCCCTTATTTTGAGGTTATGTCCCCTAGTTCTAGTTTCACTGCCAGTGGTAACAACCTTTTGGCGTTTATCTTGTCTTTCATAATCCCTTCATCATCTTCTATGTTTCTCTAAGATTCCCCCTTCATTATTCCGAATTCCGATGAGTTTAGTCCCAGTCTATTCAGTCTGTCCTCATAAGCGAATCCTCTCAACTCCGGAATCAACGTAGCGAATTTCTCTTCCATTTACTATGTCCAAAACAGGGGGTGGGGGAGAAATTCTCCGGCCCTTCACATCAATGGGATTTTCTGGATCTGCTGCACTGAATGAAGGTTTGGCTGAGTGCCAAATTCACCATCCTCACTGGCAGCAGCAGTGGGGCGTGAACGGTTGGGAAATTCCAGCCGACCTTCATGATTTTGAACACCTCTGAGCAAATCTCTTCTCTACTGAATCCCTACAGTGCAGGAGGAGGCCATTCGACCCATTGAGTTGGCACTGACCACAATCCCACCCAAGCCCTTTTCCCGTAATCCCACATATTTGCCCTGCTAATCCCTTGATAGTAAAGGTCAACTTAACACGGCCAATCAACATAACCTGCATATCTTTAGACTGTGGGAGGAAACCCGAGCAGCCAGAGAAAACATATGCAGACACGGGGAGAACATGCAAACTCTGCACAGACCCTAGCCAGGAATTGAACACGAGTCTCTGGCGCTGTGAGGCAGCAGTGCTAACCATGGTGCCATTCTCTCAGAAGGAGAATAACCCCTGATTCTCTAATCTATCTCTGGAAAAAGTACCCAATGACTGATTGTTATACAGAATTTTAGAGACAAGCTCCCTCTCCCTCACCAACTCAGAGGCAGGCTCGCCAATTGCAAGTGTCCTTGGCTAAGGTTCTGCAGAGGCTGGTGATCGAGTTGTGAAATCTGGCTGGTTTCCACAGCTCAGTAACTGTCTGCTAACCCCCTGAGTACCGAATTCAGGGTATGGTTAGCCCAGGAGGTTAAGTTGCTGAAGAAAGAACAAAAAATGCTGGAAAACCTCACCAGGTCTGACACAATCTGCAGAGAGAGAGAATACAGCCAACCTTTTGAGTTTGGATGATCCTTTGTTGAAGCTGAAGACAAAGAAAGCACAAGATTTGTACGTTGAGGGTGGGGTTGCTGGCAAAGATGCCACGGACAAAAGGACAAAGGGAATGTAAATGGTGTTTATAAAGGCTGAGAAAGATGCTAATAGCATGCATGAAGAAATCGGAATGTGTAGATGGCACAGCATCAAAGGACAAGTGGAGAATTGTGGCAGATGGTCCCAATGGGATTGAGGCATGGGGGGGAGGGCAAAATGGAAAGTGAGGCTTTTACGAAGTGAACAAATGAAACGATTCGACAACCGAAAGTGAAAAAAAAGGACAAAAATATAAAGTAATAAAATGGATTAATAAGATAAAATGAAATAAATGCAGGAGAGAGTTTATGCTGTGAAGTTGTTGAATTTGATGGTCAGTGGAGAAGGCAGTAAAGTGCTCATTCGGACGATGAGGTGCTGTTCCTCCAATGTGCGATGGGTTTCACTGGAACACAGCAATAGGCCAAGAACAGACAAGTGAAGAGGAGAGCAAGGTGATGTGTGGAAGTGACAAGCAGCAGCAAGGTCTAGGTCCTGCTTGCAGATGGACCACAGATGGTCTACAAAGCGATTACCCAGTCTGCGTTTCAGATGTAGAGACCGCATTGGGAGCAGCGAACGCAACAGGCCAGCTCAAGGAGATGCACGTGAAGCTCTGGATCAAGTCATCCAGACTTGAAATGATGTCTCTATTCTCTCTCTCTGCGCAGAGGATGTTTGATCTCCTGAGAGTTTCCAGCATTTTGTTTCAGATCCGAACATCCGCAGCATTTTGCTTTAAGCTTGGTCACGTTGCTGGACTGGCCAGCCAGAGGCTGATCGACTAATCCAGCAGAAAGCGAGTTCAAATCCCGCTTTGAATTCAGTGAAGAAATAAAAAAAAAAGGTATCCTTCAATGAGAGATTATGAAACAATTGGGATTGCCATAAATAAACCTAGCTGGTTCCGTAAAGCCCTTTAGTGAAGGAAGTCTTTGTCCTTTCAGTCATCTTGGCTAATCACAATTCCAGTCCCACAACACCATGGTTGCTTCTTGAATGCTCACTGAAGTGCCCTCGTAAGGCACTCGAGGGTAACCGGAGAAGGGTAAGTGGTAGTTGATATCAAGTGAAATTGCCCACAGTGAATTAAAAAAACACAAACAAAAACTTCAATATTCTCCTCTTGTGCAGGGTAACAAAACCATTCTGGTCATCTCACACACTTCATGACTGCCTAGTTTAAATCACCGCAGTCTCCCTCTTTCAAACCTACTGTGATAAGGTCATTAAAAATTTAAAACATCGCATTTTAATTTAGGTCTGAGTTAATGAATCACCTGCTAAATATTTTACATCAAGTCTGTCTCTGTTGGTTTCAGTCTGAGAACTCAGTCAGCAAAGAGCTTTTCTCGTGAAAATCTTTTGTCCACTCTCGTCATTGTCAAGGTACAGCAACACGTGAGGATGGTGTGATATTTATCACATGTCACAGCCGTGCGTCAGATGGAGCTCTATCTTTAATCGATTAGCAATCAATAAGATTATCGTTGTATCAAAGTCATGAGTTTAGTCCAGTTGCTTTGCAAAATCTATACAGTTGACCCAACCAGTGCAAATGATGTTGTGTGAAAGGAGGGAACTAAGTGTTAATGCCTTCACTACAGCAACTTGTTACCCATGCCTTTGAGGCAGTGAAGCAATATAAGGACAACGCTGAGTTAGGAATTAAGGGAGAGGAAGTGGGGAAAAGCAGCAGGAGTGAAAAAGCAGAATTTACATGGCTATTGAAGGTGAGTACAGAGGGGTAGCAACAATGAAAGCAACAGGTATTTATTCCGAACTTTTAACGTCATCTATTCTTCAGATCCATAAGGAGAACAGAAGGCCAAGCCAAGAGGAAGGGAGATTGGGAGCTTTGGACCGATTGGGCTTTAAGGAAGAACTTTAACACAGGGGAGGTGGGAGGATTCATGGGTGAAAATTCCCACATCGCGAAGTTGGCTGGGTTGAAGACATGTTTGCCAGCTGCCAACAAGAAATCCTGCTTTGAATTCCCGCAAGCACGCCAGCAGCACCCGAGGGGGCAATTAGACCCGTTCAGAACTCTGCTGGTTCTTCGGAAGATCATTCTGACTGGCCCCACTCTCTTGCCCCGTTTCCTAAGCCCGAAAGTTTCTTTCTCTTCAGGTGATCATGAAATTCTCTTTTTGAAAGAGTCAATTGAAACCTGCCTCCACCACGTGAGAAGGCTGCAAGATCCCAATGCTGATGGGTGCACATGAAGCTCTGATGAAGTGTCATCCAGGCTCCAAATGCTGGCTCTATTCTCTCTCTCCACAGAGGCTGTCAGACCTGCTGAGATTTTCCAGCATTTTCTGTTTATGCTTCAGATTCCAGCATCCACAGTGTTTTGTTTTGACCTTGGTTATGTTGCTGGACTGGCCCGCTAGGGGCTGGTTAACTAATCCAGCAGAATGCCAGTTCAAATCCCAAGTGTTGCTGCGTACAAGTGTGTGTTTCCTCATGTCATCTTTGCTTCTTTTGTTGACCAACTTAAATTGCTGTCCTCTCCTCCTCAATTATTTGTCAACAAAAATGCTTTATTTCTATCTATTCTGTCTAGACCCCTCATAATGTTGAAACTACCTCCTCTAAACTCTCTCCTCTGTAAGGAGAAGTGATTCTCCAATCTACCCACAGAACGGAAGACCATTTTCATGAATCTTTTCTGCACTCTCTTTAACACACTCACATCTTCCTTAAAATGTGTTGGCCAGAAATGGACACAAATTTCAGCTGGTTTATCCATGTTCATCACAGCTTCCTTGTTCCGTGTTCCGTGTTCCGTGTCTCTCCATACAAAGTCATCAATCGAGTTTGCGTTTTTGAACCTGCCCTGTCTCTGTGTGAATATATGCCACCAGGAGTTTGGTTCCTGTACCTCTTTTTGAATTGTACTCTTGCATTTTCATTGCTTCTCTACCTAGATGCTCAGGAGTGCGGGGGGTTGGAGCAGGTTTGTTGTGTTGCACTTCAACACAACTGCTGGCCAGATGCAGGGTAACCCTCATGTGTGTGAGGGGCTTTGCAAAAAGTGTCCATTGGGCCCATCACAGTTGTCCAGGTTCTTTTGAAACAGGTATCCAATTAGTTTTCCCCCTATCACCCTGTTCTTGTTTTCTTCCCTCTTTTGTTGTACAGGAGGTGGCATGGTGGCACAGGGGCTAGCACTGCTGTCTCACAGTGCCAGGGAACCGGGTTCGCTTCCGACCATAAGTGACTGTCTGTGCGGAGTTTGCACGTTCTCCCCATGGGTTTCCTCCAGGTGCTCTGGTTTCCTCCCACAATCCAATTAGGCTGATTGGCCATGCTAAATTGCCCCTTAGCGTCCCTAGACGTATAGGTCATGGGGGAGTAGCCATGCTAAATATGTGAGGTTACAGGGAAAGAGCGGGAGAGAGGGCTTGCATGTGACTCTCTGTTAGAGAATCAGTGCAGACTCAATGAGCTGAATGGCCTCCTTCTGCATTGGAAGGATTCTATGATATATCAAATTTCCACTGGAAAGTCATTATTGAAACTGCAATACATTCATAATCATTGCATAAAGGAGCTTCTCTTCCTTTGCTAAATTATCCCGAATCCCGGCCTTCCCCCTATCAGCCCATCAAACTCCTTCACCATTTTGCAGACTACTTGTCTACTTGTTGCCCTTTCCGATTGAAAAAAAGTCAACCCTGCTTTCTTCAGACTATCCGGCAGAGGTGGGGGAGGGGCAAGATACTTCCGTGGTGACACAGGGGAGTTTGGGGGTGAGGATTTGTTTTTTGTTCTGATTGAGATGCCCTTAACAGGCTCCCACCCCAGAACACTCATTTTCTTTTCGTCTAAGGGATTAAAACCTGGAGAGAACTCTGGGCCTGTGGAGTTGGAGAGCTTGACGCCAGTTTTCTTTCTGACCCTGACACTTTGACTCGATAGGCGGCTTTTGATCAAAATTCTTCATAGAGCACAGAAGAAGGCCCTTCGGCCCATTGTGTCTGTGCCAGCCATCTAGTGGTGATAGGTTCCACGTTCCCTCTTTGGGTAAAGAAGCTTCTTTTGAATTTCGTAGAGGAACTTGCCCGCTTGTGCCCTCTACCGGCCTGGTTCATGACTCTGCTTCACTCCCCCACTACCCCCCCACCGCAAATCAACTCACAACTCACTCCAGGCCTAAGAGGGAGCCTGGGATTTTCCTGATCAGATAACCCACTGGATAAACTCACTGAGTTGTCAGAAGAATCCTCAAAGTAATCACTTTGAATAGATTTGCGCGTCACTTCCCCCAACCAAGAAACAACCTTACATCATTGCGGATTCAGGAGACACTGAACAGGGAAAGATGGGTAAAAGTAGTTTTTTTTTGGGTGGAGGGTGGGGAAAAAATACTTTTTCTCATGAATTGGTAAAGGAAAAAAAGAATTCAGATGTGTATATTTTTGGGTCGCTGCTGGATTTTCATTTTAAAACGAGCGACATTACAGAAAAGCCACACCAGGACACGCACAAACGACATCCCCAATCCAAAAGACATTTCTTTCAGTCAATATATTTCTTTCCCCTCCGCCCCCCCCGCCACCCCCCGCCCAGGAACTGACCTTGATTAAGTGTTGAAGTGCTGTTGATTTCACCTGAGATAAAGGAAGATTCTGATTGCTTTCGCACAGTGTCATTCCACATCCTTCTAATACGACTCTGCGAATAAGCCAAATAGGCTGGTGAGCAAAAGCACTCCGCGAGAGAGAAGAGAAAAAAAGAGGCCGGTCTACACGAACTTTCATAAAATGGATGACTGAGCTTTGACACCTCTCAAGTGACAGGACACTACTGGACTTTGCCCTGCCGTTGGTGTGACGCTATCATTGTACTGGTAAAATAAAGTTTATTTATTCGTTACAAGTAGGTTTACATTAACTCTGCAATGAAGTTGCTGTGGAAAGTCCCTACTCATCCTCTTCAGGTACACTGAGGGAAAATACAGCATGGCCAATCCACCTAACCAGCATGACTTTCAGATAGTGCGAGGAAACCAGAGCACCAGGAGGAAAACCATGCAGACACAGGGAGAATGTGCAAACTCCACACAAGCAATGACCAAGGATCGAACCCAAGTCCCTGGAGCTGCGAGGCAGCGGTGCTAACCACCGTGCCCTAGGCTCACAGGAGCAGGGAAGTTGCCACTTCACTTGTGTGTTAGTACAATGCGATGGAATCCCCCCAAATTTACTGAAACCTAAAGAGAAAATGCTGGGAAGTCTCAGCAGCTCCGGTAGCATCTGTAAGGAGAGAAAAGAGCTGATGTTTCGAATCCGGGTGACCCTTTTGTCAAAGCAAAAAGCAGAGGAAGTGGGAGATATTTATATTGCAGGATGAGGGAACGAAAGATGAGTCATAGCCACAAAAACAAGAGGAAAGTTGAGGGTGCTAATGACGGCCCATAGAGAGGATAGAAAGTGTGAATGGACAAACACCTTTCAAAGGGTAAACTGTGACAGACGGAGATGTGGGGGGAGGGGAATGGGAGAGAGATAAAATGGAGAAAAAGTGGGAAAAAGGGAAAAAAAGGGGGAAAAAAGTAAGAAGGGAGGAACAAATAAAGGGAAAAGTTGGGGGTGGGGAGAGAATAAAGAATAAAGAAATAAAAGGTGGAAAATGGTTAAAATTAGATAAAATGAAAACAAAGGGTTTGAGATGGAATTGAGCTAATAATCTGAATTTGTTGAATTTGATGTTGAGAATGGAAGGTTGTAACAACCCCACTCTTTCCCTCCATTTTATCCACCCATTTCTTTGACTTTGTTTTCCTTTTCCCCCCTTTTCTTAATCCCCCCTTCCCTCCCACCCATCTCCACTCACATGTCCATTTGTCACAGTTTCCCCTCTGAATGGAGTTTGACCATTCACACCTTCTATTCTCTCCACCGGCTGTCATTAGCACCTCTTAGACTTTCCCCTGGTTTCTGTGGCTATGCCTCATCTTTCATTCCCTCACCCTGCAGTATAAACATCTCCCACTTTCTCTACCTTTTAGCTTTGACGAAGCGTCATCTGGATTCGAAACGCCAGCTTTTTTCTCTCCTTACAGATGCTACCGGACCTGCTGAGATTTTACAGCGTTTTCTCTTTTGATCTCACATTCCAGCATCCGCAGTGATTTGCTTTTATCGTATACTACCGCTGAATTTAAAGATGGATTTGAGTGTAAACTTCTCTATGTTCTGCCAGATCCTCACCCAGTGCTCGATGGGAGGATCGCAAGTGAGCACTGGAGAATGAAACCAGCCTTCTCTCACAGAGAAGGCATTCTGTCTTTGCATCGGGTTCCCTGGCCATGCACACAACAAGCTCTGTGCCCGATAACAAAATCCATCAGTGTTTGCTCGTTTTTGCTTTATGGAACCCCAGATAACAAGTCTAGATCTTGAAGCATTAACCCACTCATGCCTCACGTTCCCTCAAGGATAGATGACTTGATTTTGTCATTCGATTTTGATGTGGAGATGCCTGCATTGGGTTGGGGTAGGCACAGTAAGAAGTCTCACAACACCAAGTTAAAGTCCAACAAGTTTATTTGAATCACGAGCTTTTGGAGCACTGCTCCTTCACTGGGTGAGTGAGAAGTAGCTTCACAAACATGGCATATATAGACAAGGGCACAACTGCAAGATAATTACAGATTGGACTGTTTTTACTTGATGTCTGTGTTGATATGTGTGATCTTATTGGAGGTCCTCTCCACTTTGAGCCAGCAGTTCCAATCTGTGATTATCTTGCAATTGTGTCTTTGCCGACATAGGCCGTGTTTGTAAACCTATCTCCCCACTCACCTGATGAAGGTGCTCCGAAAGCTTGTGCTTCCAAATAAACCTGTTGGACTTCAACTGGTGTTGTGAGCTTCTTACTGTGACCTTGTAAGCACAATGTTTGAGGTTAAAACCTGAAGATATTGTTTTAGTTAGTGCCCATTTCTTCAACTGTTGAAACCATTCTGTGCTGAATACTCGTCTCTGCATGGGTTTCCTCCGGGTATTCTGGTTTCCTCCCATAGTCTGAAAGATGTGCTGGTTAGGGTGCATTGACCTGAATAGGTGCCTGAGTCTGGGGGAATTTCACAGTAGCTTCATTGCAGTGTTAATGTAAGACTTACTTGTGACTAATAATAAATAAACTTTTTTAAACTACTGAATAGAAAGAAATGCAAGCATCCAAGCAATTTTAGAAAAAAATCAATACACAGCCTATGGTTTTACACGTGGTAAATGCTTTGCTCCTTTCTCCCTGGGCTGGTTTCTTCAGTTTAAAAATCAACCTTGAAGTTCAAAATGAAAGCACAGATGGCAACAAACTCTTGCCACTGTGCTTACAAAGCTATGAATGTCCAAAACACAGAGGCTTCAGAATCAGGAAGTAAAAATCACATGAATTCTTTCTACAATGTTCATGGTTTGGGCCTCTCATTATAACTGGCAACATTTCAGAGTTGTGCATTCAAATGAAGCCTTGTTCGCGGCTTATCAGAGATAAGGGAATGAGGGGGGGTGGAATGGAATTCTCCGGGTGTGCAGGCAACAGAATTTTTGCTCCTGTTGCCTGCGCACCCACTCCAGACTGTTTCAACATGGTAGCACAATGGTTAGCACTGCTGCTTCACAGCTCCAGGGACTTGCGTTCGATTCCTGGCTCAGGTCACCGTCTGTGTGGAGTTTGCACGTTGTCTGCGTGGGTTTCCTCCGGGTGCTCCGGTTTCCTCCCAAAGTCCAAAGATGATTGGCCATGCTAAAATTGCCCCTTAGTGTCCTGAGATGCTTAAGTTAGAGGGATTAGTGGGTAAAATATATAGGGATGTGAGGGTAGGGTCTGGGTGGGATTGTGGTCGGTGCAGACTTGATGGGCCAAAGAGCCCCTTTCTGTACTGTAGGGATTCTATGATTTTTTTTTAATTCATTCATGGGACATGAGCATCAATGGCTCACCCCTTCCTAGTTGCCCTTGATTGATACAACTAAGTGCCCTGCGAGGCTATTTCACAGGGCAGTTGAGAGTCAATCACATCATTGTGGCTCTGGAATCAAATATAAGCCAGACTGAGTAAGGACAGCAGATTTCCTTCCCTCAAGGACATTAGTGAACCACATGGGTTTTCCAACAATCGACAATGGTTTCATGGTCATCAGTGGATTCTTAATTCCAGATTTCTTTTGATGAATTCAAATTTCACCATCTGCCATGGTGGGATTTGAACCCAGTTCCCAGAACAATAGGCGAGTTTCTGATGTGATTTCCCAGAAATCACTGGGTCCAGTAATAATACTACTAAGCCATTGCCTCGCCGTGTTGGGTAACATCAGTGAGAAATCCCACGGACAGCAGCGGGACCAAAGAATCTTGTTGCCAGTGAATAATGTGCTACCTCCAACCACTGAGAAACTTGTGGTTGGGAGACTGAAGAACTCCCCCCCCAAGGTAGACGATATTAGTTTGCAGAATTGGGCGGCACAGTAGCACAGTAGTTAGCACTGCCGCTTCACAGCTCCAGGAACCTGGGTTCAATTCCCGGCTTGGGTCACTGTCTGTGTGGAGTTTGCACATTCTCCTCATGTCTGCGTGGGTTTCCATTGGTTGTTCCAGTTTCCTCCCACAGTCCAAAGATGTGCAGATTAGGTTGACTGGCCGTGCTAAAATTGCCCCTTAAGTGTCCTGAGAGGTTAGAGGGATTTAGTGGGTAAATACGTGGGGTAGGGCCTAGGTGAAATTGTGGTTGGTGGGCCAAATGGCCCCTTTCTGCACTGCAGGGTTTCTAATACAATCAAGTGACTTATACCCCAAGGGCGTACTCAACCTGTGTCTTTGGAGAGAAATTGTCTCCTTTGCTCCCTTTTGGAATAACCAAAGGTATTTTGGCAATGCAGTGGCACAGTGCCAGGGACCCGGGTTCAATTTCAGACTCAGGTAAGTGTACAGAGTTTGCACATTCTCCTTATGTAAGGAATTAATCAGTTTTGGTGAGCGGGCGGGTAAGTGAAGCTGAATCGACGAAAACATCAGCCACGATTTTATTGAATTGTGGAGCAGGCTTGAGGAACCAGATGGCCTACTCCTGCTTCTAGTTCTTCATTCTTGTGTCTACGTGGATTTCTTCAGGTGCTCCAGTTTCCTCCCATTGTCAAAAAGATGTGCAGGTTAGGTGAATTGGCCATGGTAAATTGCCCCTTAGTGTCAGGGGGAATTTGGACTGTAATTGTGCTGGGTTATGGGAATGGGACCTGGATGGGATTGTTGTCAGAGAAGGCTCAATGGGCCAAATGGTCTCTTTCTGCACTGTGGATTCGATCATTCTATGATTATGCAGCAAACCATGTGAAAACCATGACCCACTGTGCAGATAATTATCTGTTAAAACAACATTCATTTGTATTTCTTGAGGAGACTCCAATTTGGTAAAATGTTTGGAGGCACTTTGCAGGAATATTATCAAACAAAATTCAACATCAGGCCATATTAGGAGACAGTAGACCAGGCGATCAAAAGCTTGGCCAAAGATCGGTTTTAAGGAAAATCATAAAGAAGTGGGAGATGGAACGGTTAAGGGAGGGAATTCTATAGGGTCATGAATTCAGGCAGCTGAAGACAGTCATCCAATAGTAGAACAATAAAAATCGGGAATGTTCATGAGAATAGAGGACAGGAGAGTTTTAAGGTTATACAAGAACAGATCCAGGGAAGGTCAAAGCCATGAAGGGATTACATTGAGCAAAACAGAAGGGAAAGAATGTAGACTAGTATTTATGTAGCATATCACTCATTGACATCTCAAAGCACTTCACATGGAATGAATTATTTAGAAGCTCAAGGCTAGATTAACAAATAAGGCAATGCCAGATCAGGAAAGTCATAAGCAGATGAATGACCATTGATGGTTCGAATCTCTTCTGTGACTGAGGATGGAGATATCAATAGAAACGTCTTTTGTGTTTTCCCATGCACATCATGTAATACAAAATAACATGACTTGAGCGAGAGACATTGAAGAAACAATTCACTCAGCATATTTTTAAACACCCAGTAACACAGAAGAAGCTCACTCTGCATTGAGACAGCACCTTTCCTATCCTGCTCGCTAGCCCACATTGCTTCATATCTAATTAACTATGGTTATTTTTTTTTTAAAAATCTAGTCGTTGCTGTTACATGAGCAAATGCAGTGGTAAATGAGCAGCACGTTGACACAGCTGTTAGCACTGCTGCCTCACGGTGCCAGGGATCCGGGTTCAATTCCCAGCTTGGGTCACTGTTTGCGCAGAGTCTGCATGTTCTTTCCGTATCTGCATGGGTTTCTTCTGGATGCTCCGATTTCCTTCCACAGTCCAAAAGAAATGCTGGTTGGTGCATCAGCCATGCTTAAATTCTCCCTTAGTGTACCTGAACAGGCCCCGGAATGTGGCGACTAAGGGATTTCCGAAGGTAGCTTCATTGTAGTGTTAATGTAAGCCTACTCATGACAATAAGAAATAAACTTTTAATAGTTTCTCGAAAACATACAATGTTTTGTCCTCAACTGCTTTCTGTGGTAGTGAATTCCATAGGCTGATCACTCTTTGGGTGAAGAAATTTCTCCGTCCCAAACTTGAATTCAATAAAAAAAACTCTGGAATTAAAAATGTATCGGTGACCATGAAACCATTGTCGATTGTTGGAAAAACCCATCTGGTTTACTAATGTCCTTTAGGGAAGGAAATCTGCTGCCCTTACCTGGTCTGGCCTACATGTAACTCCAGAGCCACAGCAATGTCATTGACTCTCAACTGCCCTCGGGCAACTAGGGACGGGCAACAAATGGTGGCCAGCCAGTGATGCCCATGTCCCATGATTTTTAAAAAAAAATTATTACTCAACTAGTGCGTGGAGTTCTCTCATTTTAAAATGCCTGATGACAAAATCTGATCGGAAGAAGCATCAAAAACGGATATAAATTAGTGAGGGTTGCAATGGGAAACTTTAATCTCAATGGCAAGAAAAGATTGGAATACTGGATAAATACAATGATTTTTGCATGGGCAGTGATCATTCCCAGAACAAAAAAGACTAAGCCATCAGATCAAAATATAGCATAGCTGGCTTTTAGTAATCATATAAACTTTTGATTGCAGAGAATGACTTGGTCATTGGACACTTCAAGCCCGCTGCCCCATTCAAAAAGGATCATGGTTGACCTGATTGTAACTTCAACCCCAAATTCCTACTCGCTCCTGAGAATCATTCAGCCCTTTGCTTATCGAGAATCACAGGGAGGAACCTGAATACAAAAGTAAGGAGGTTATGCTTCAGTTATACAGGCATTGGTAAGACCACATCTCCAGTATTGGGCACAGTTTGGGTCTCCTTTTGGAAGGAAGGAAGTAACCTGTGTTAGAAGCAGTACAGAAAAGGTTTCCAGACTAATGTGTACTTCATATTCAATTCCCCTCGCAATGGATGACAATATTCTATCAGCTTTCTTAATTACTCACTGTACCTGCATGCTAACTTTTGCGATTCCTGTACTAGGGATCCCTCTGCACCTCAGAGTTCTGCAATCTCTCGCCATTTAGATAATAAGCTGCTTTTTTTTTATTCATCCAGCCAATATGAACATTTTCAATTTTTCCCACATTGTACTCCACTTACCAGATCTTTGTCTACCAACTTAACATATCCATATCCCCTTGTAGTCTCCCGATGTCCTCTCCACAATTTACTTTCTTATCTAGTCAAGTGAAATTAGCAAATTGAGTAACCATACCTTCAGTCCCATCATCCAAGTAATTCACAAAAGGCTGAGACCCAACACTGATCCCTGTGGCACACCATTGTCACATCCTGCCAACTATAAAATTACCTATTTATGCCAACTCTTGTTTCCTGTTAACACCCAATCGTTTATCCATGCCTGTAAGTCACCCCATACACCACGAGCTTTAATTCTCCACAACATATTTGATGCAAGGGAACCTTTTTTTGATCTAGGGAACTTTGGAAAATTAAAACCAACGTACCAAATATCTCACTGTCATTTCTTTCAAGGCCCAAGTTGAAGTCTGACAGGAACCAGGGAACTGTCAAACCTCAGCTCCAACAATATGCTCAATACCATGTCTCTGGTGATTTTAATTTTCTTGAGTTCCTCTCAGTTCCCATTTTTGATTCATGGCTGGTTGTGACCCATTTTCTCTGGAATTCCTTCCACAAAGATGCACGGTAGCACAGTGGTTAGCACTGCTGCCCCACAGCACCAGGGACCTGGGTTCGATTCTCGGCTTGGGTCACTGTCTGTGCACAGTTTGTATGTTCTCCCCGTGTCTGTGTGGGTTTCCTCTGGGTGCTCCGGTTTCCTCCCGTAGTCAAAAAGACATGCTGGTTATGTGCATGAGCCATGCTAAATTCTCCCTCAGTGTACCCGAACATGCGCAGGAGTATGGCAACTCATTGTAACTTCATTTCAGTGCTACTTACAACACTAATAAATAAACTTTAAACTTTTGAGGAATCTCTCCCTCTCCACTTTAACAATCACCTCAAAGTTTATTGTTTAAAAAAATCATGCTGGCCCATTGCTCCCATTTCTTCTGTTGCTGCAGATATTTAATGAGGGCCTAAAAAATTTGAACAGGATTAGGCCACTTGGCCTACTCTGCCATTCAATTCAATCACGGCTGACCTAATGATGATTTAATTCCATTTTCCTGTTACCCCACCCCACAATGCCCTATCACTCTCGACTCACCTGTTGATCAGAAATCTAACTCAGCCCTGAAAATAGAAACAGCCTCACACGGGCGAGATCGTAAAATCCTGCCCGAGGCCAACGGAGATTTCTGGTGTGGGATCCTCGCCTGCCCCAATGCTGGGTAGAGTTTCAGACATAGAATCCTACAGTGCAGAAGGAGGCCACTCAGCCCAAAAAGAACAAAGAAAATTACAGTACAGGAACAGGCCCTTCGGCCCTCTAAGCCTGCACCGACAATGCTGCCATACTTAACTAAAACCCCCTCCTCTCCCAGGGACCATATCCCTCTATTCCCATCCTATTCATTCACTTGTCGATACACCTCTTAAAAGTCACTACCGTATCCGCTTCTTCCAGCAACAAGTTCCAGACACCCACCACTGTCTGTGTAAAAAGTCTGCCTCGTGTATCTCCTTTAAACCTTGCCCCTCGTACCTTAAACCTATGCCCCCCAGTAATTGACTCTTCCACCCTGGGAAAAAGCTTCCACTCTGTCCATGCCTCTTATAATCTTGTAGATGTCTACAACTCAACCTCCATTGTTCCAATAAGAACAAACCAATTTTCACCAGCCTCTCCTCATAGCTAATGCCCTCCATACCAGGCAACATCCTAGTAAATCTTTTCTGTACCCTCTCCAAAGCCTCCACATCCCTCTGGTAGTGTGGCAACCAGAACTGAACACTATATTCCAAGTGCAGCCAAACTAAGGTTCTATAAAGCTGCAACATGACTTGCCAATTTTTGAACTCAATGCCCCAGGCGATGAAAGCAAGCATGCTGTATGCCTTCTTCACTACCTTCTCTGCTGGAGTTGCCACTTTCTGTGACCTGTGTACCTATAAACCCAAATCCCTTTGCCAATCAATACTCTTCAGGATTATGCCATTTACTGTATATTTCCTACTATATTAGGCCTTCCAAAATGCATTACCTCACATTTGTCTAGATTAAACTCCATCTGCCATCTCTCTGCCCAAGTCTCCAACTGATCTATATCCTGCTGTATCCTCTGTTGGCCCTCATCGCTATCCGTAAGTCCACTAACCTTTGTGTCATCTGCAAACCTGCTAATCAAACCAGTTACATTTTTCTCTAAATCATTTCTATATATTACAACAGCAAAGGTCCCAGCACTGATCCCAGAGGGATACCACTTGTCATAGCCTTGCATTCAAAAATGCAACCTTCCACTACTAGTCTTTGTTTTCTTTGACCAAGCCAGTTTTGTATCCACCTTGCCAGCTCACCTCAGATCCCATGCAACTTCAACTTCTGCACCAGTCTGCCATGACAGACCTTACCAAAGGCATTATTGAAGTCCACGTAGACAACATCTACTGCCCTGCCATCTTTGTCACTTTCTCGAAAAACTTGATTAAGTTCGTGAGACAAAACTTCCCCTCACAAAACCATGTTGCCTCTCACTAATGCGACCACTTATTTCTAAATGGGAATAAATCACGTCTCAAAGAATCCTCTCCAATAATTTCCCTACATATAAGGCTCATCGGCCTGTAATTATCTGCATTATTCTTGCTACCCTTAAACAAAGGAGTAACATTGGCTATTCTCCAATCCTCTGTGCCCTCCCCTGTAGCTGGTGAAGAAACAAAGATTTCTTTCAAGGCCCTAGCAATTTCCTCCTTTGTCTCTCTCAGAATTCTGGGGTATATCCCATCAGGTGCTGGGCACTTGCCTACCTTAATGTTTCTCCAGAAACCCAATAACATCTTCTTGATCTCAACATGCCTTAAACTATCTACAAATCAGTTTGCACTGGCCACAATCCCGCCCAGCCCCTATCCCCACAGCCCCATGCATTTACCTTTGCTACTCCCCCAGACACTAAAGTGAATTTTGGCATAGCCAATTCACCTAACCTGCGCGTCTTTGGAGTATGGGAGGAAACCGGACCACCCAGAGGAAACCCAGGCAGACACATGGGGAGAAAATGCAGACTCCACACAGACAGTTGGGAATCGAACACAGGTCCTTGGCCTGTGAGGCAACAGTGTTAATCACTGTGCCACTGTCTTTATGGTATTTTCATCAGGACTACAGGTGCCTTACAACTAGTGAGGTACTGTTTGGAGGGGATTTATTATTGTTGAGACATCTTGTTGGACAGTGGATAGCATCCCTATCTCTGGATCAGAAATTCTAGGTTCGAGTCTTGCTTCAGTACTTGATGGCCAAGTTTTGTAACTAGCCAAACAGACTGATGAGCAAATCCTTCCAGCAGGTGTTAAAAACAGGAGATTTTCCTGTGTACCTGCACACCCAGCTCCCTTTGTCTATTAATACTCTTCTACCATTTACTGTATATTTCCTACTGTATTAGACCTTCCAAAATGCATTACCACACATTAGTCTGGATTAACCTCCAGCTGCCATCTCTCTGCCCATGTCTCCAATTAATCTATGGAAAGCAAAACTTTGCAGCACTATGTCAAACCTTATGACGAACCAAGGGAAGTCCATGGTCACTAAAGTCCTACCTGAAGAAGAAGTTGCTGTTGAAGGTTCACTAGGCTGATACCGGAGGTGAGGGCGTTAGCCTACGAGGAGAGATTGAATAGACTAGGTTTGTACACGTTGAAGTTTAGAAGGCTGAGGGGGGGATCTTATAGAGACATATAAGATAATGAAGGGAATGGGTAGGGTAGAGGTAGAGAGATTCTTTCCGCTTAGAAAGGATAGCAGTGCTAGAGGGCACAGCCTCAAAATAAGGGGAGGGGTGCAGTTTAGATCGGAGTTGAGGAGGAACTTCTTCACTCAACGGGTGCGGAATCTCTGGAATTCTCTGTCCATTGAAGTGGTGGAGGCTACCTCACTGAATATATTTAAGTCACGGGTAGATAGATTTCTGATAGACAAAGGATTTAAGGATTATGGGGACAAAGCAGGAAAGTGGAACTGATCCACTTCAGATCAGCCATGATCTTGTTGAATGGTGGGGTAGGTTTGAGGAGCTAGAAGGCCTATTCCTGCTCCGAGTTCTTACGTTGTAACAGAAAAAATATGATGCAGTCAGAGTATTGTCTTTTGTCCAATACTGAAGTGGGGTGGAGGTGACTGGGCACCAAGTGAGCTCCCAGTGTTGATATCAATGGGGCCAAACGCTGAGAGTCATGGTCTCCAAACTGTGTGGAATTGTGCTAGGCTATGAGGAGACTCCTGCAGGCAAGCCAAGGTTACACTAAAAGAGCAAGGTCTGATGCCGCATTCTCAAAGATTCACGCAGCACAGAACGAGGGCATTCGGTCCATTTTGTTTGTGCAGGGCATGCTGCAGGCAGTCAACCACTGAGGCGACTTTATCAGTGGGCCCATCAGAAAAAGAGATCAATTACTCCCATGGACCTATTTTGCTGCTTTACCTGTTCAATTCCCACAGAAGTCGGACATGGCATCAGGTTTAAGAACACAGCCTGGCCAACAGCAGAGGTTTCTTTTAAAGTTCGCCAGAATATTTGGGATCTTTGACATACAGTACGAAAAGACTGATGGCAATGACTGTAATGGCAAAGGCAACGACATCTGTGCGTGCTTAATGAGGAACAAGATGTGTCCTTGGCAGCCACATTTCAAAACTCATTAGTTCACTAATGAACCCCCAAGGTACTGTTCTCCTCCCCGAGGGCAGTAACACAACAAAAAAGGACATTTCACAATACACAACGCAAAAGGGTCAGCTGGAATAGAACCAAAGGGACTGAAAGACCTTTTTCTAACTTGACCCTATCTTGCAAAGAGCAATATAGGCTTAGAATGATGTTGAAATACCCAACAGGCAAAATGTACACATGGAGCGGAATTTTCTGGCCACTGTCACCCCAAATTTGGAAAATCCCACCCAAGGTCACAGAATCATGGAATCCTGCAGTGCAGATGGAGGCCACTCAGCCCATCGGGTCTGCACCAAACACAATTCCGCCCAGGTCCTGCGCCCCACAACCCCATGAATTTACCTTGGCCAGACTCCCTGATACGAAGTGGCAACTTATCATGGTCAATACACCCAACCCAGATATCTTTGGACTGTGGGAGGAAACTGGAGCAGCTGGAGGAAACCCACTCAAGACACAGGGAGAATGTGCATACTCCACAAGGACAGTCACCCAAGCCAGGAATCGAACCCGGGTCCCTGGCCCTGTGAAGCAGCAGTGCTAACCACCGTGCCACCGTGCCGCCCAACTCAACAGATCTTTGCACGTTCTGTTCCTCCTTCCCCCAACCGCTACAATTCCCGCAGCGGGTGGGATGGTTAAGTCCCCCGACAACTGCAACATTAAAAGATCAGCAAGGCTGGGAGATAACGATGGATCAGCAATGAGAACTGGAAGCAAAAAAACCAACCTCAGAACACGCGAATCCAGGATAAACAAACCTGGAATATGAGAGCAGGAATGTTCCCAGATAGTGGGCAAAACATTACAAGATACAGCAAAGAAACAGACTCTGCAGCCAAATGAATTCCAGGCATGCTTTGGAAAACAAGCAGTAAAATAGGTACAAAGCAATGTTACGCTAACATCTACTAAGCCACAGATTGATGTAATAAAATGGAAGATTGCTGAGGGAAATCAATAGACAGGGATAAAGTGCCCTGCACGAATGGTGTTGTTTCATGCACGGATATATGGGCTGGACCCAAAGCAAAACGAAATCCCTTTACAAATATGTGACTTTATAGCTCTATTATTTATATTAAAAGCCCAGGGCTGTCACCAGCTTTGTTCTTTTAGTGGCACTTGTGTTTCAGGATCAGAAAGTCGGGGGTTCAAGCTCTATTTGGGGACTTGAGAGCACATAATCAAAGCTTTCGACACAATACCATTACTGAGGGAGTGCTGCAGGGTCAAAGGTAACATTCAGTCACAACTGTTAGTTCATGCGTTTCTGGAAATATCTGCTCTTCCAGTGAAGAAAAGAGCCAACGTTCCTGCCTCGATCAACACCCCCTGACGACACATTAACACGAGTAATTCCTCTTGTTTATTGAGCGTAGCGTGTGGATGAAGGTGACCCCCAATGATTGACCACAGAATAGATGACAATGCTTTAAACATAATCCCTCATTGGTCATGAAATGTTTCGAGTAGCCAAGCTGTTGCAGAAAATCTAAAATCTCCCTTAACATTTGCACTCAGCAAATGTGAAGACTAAGGAAAGCACTTGTCACATTTGGGTTTTTTTTTTGATTCACGTGATAACTACACACGTGTAGTAAAGCATAGTTGGAGAACATACCACTGTCGACATCGACGGGGAAAGTAGAAATGGTCGAGAGCTTCATGTTTTTCGATTTCCAGATCATCAACAACCTGTCCTGGTGCCCCCATGCCAACACAATAGTTAAGAAAACCCACCAATGCCACTACTTTCTCAGAAATTTGGCATGTTAGCTATGACTCTTTTATAAATGCACCATTCTTTCGGGTCGTATCACAGCTCGATATAGCTCTTGCTCTGTCCAACACTGCAAGAAACTACAAAGGGTTGGGAATGTAGCCCAATCCGTCACGCAAACCAGCCTCCCATCCACTGACTCTGTCTACACTTCCCACTGCCTCGGCAAAGCAGCCAGCATAATTAAGGACCCCATGCACCCCAGACATTCCCTCTTCCACCTTCTTCTGTCGGAAAGAAGATACAAAAGTCTGAGGTCACCAACTGACTGTTTTAAATTTGTTATCTCTTATCTTAAGACTATAATCTCTTGTCCTAGAATGCCTCACCAGTGGAAGTATCCACTCCACATCTACTTTATCCATAACTTTCATCATCTTACATATCTCAATTTGATCTCTCCTCATTCTTCTAAATTCCAGAGAGTATAGGCCTAAACTGTTAAATCTCTCTTCATATGACAAACCCCTTATCTCTGGAAGTCATAGCTAAGGTGTAGAGAAAGATTAACTTAATGCAAGGTAAGTCCATTTAAAAGTCTGATGGTAGCAGGGAGGCAGCTGTTCTTGAGTCTGTTGGTACATGAGCTCAGACTTTAATATCTTTTTCCCGACAGAAGAAGGTGGAAGAGAGAATGTCCGGGGTGCACAGGGTCCTTAATTATGCTGACTGTATTTTGTTGAGGCAAAGGGAAGTGTAGACAGAGTCAATGGATGTGTGGGGTTGTGGGGATAGGGCCTGAGGGGGGAATTGTTGTTGGTGGAAACATGATGGGCTGAATGGCCTCTTTCTGAATTGAAGGGATTCTATGATTCACACAAACATTTGTGAAAATCTTTCTTGTGAAAAGCATTCTTTCCTCCAACAAAACTGCTGAGGATGTTGTGATCTTGGTGGGCGGGGGTCAAATGAAAATTTAAAAAATGAGATAGATTTTCGTGACAGCATCTAAGCTGGATATAAAATATATAGGTAAAGCTTTTTTTTAATTTAAAGTTTCAAATTTTTTTTAAAGTGAAAAGTTTTAAAGATTTTTGTTACAAGCAGGCTTACATTAACACTACAATTAAGTTACTGCAAAAATCCTCGAGTCACTACACTCTGGCACCTGTTCGGGTACGCTGAAGGAGAATTTGGCATCAATGCACCTAACTTGCACGTCCTGCGGATTGGGGGAGGAAACCGGAGCAACTGGAGGAAACCCACACAGACTTGGGGAGAACATATGGACTTCACACATGGACAGTGACCCGAGCCAGGAATTGAACCTAGATCCCCGGAGCTGTGAGACAGCAGTGCTGACCACTGTGTCACCATGCCGCCAACTAAAAGCTACACACTGAGCCAACCAGGAATTAAACCTAGAATCTTTTAGGTAGTAAGTTACATTATCCATTGCGCCACTGGCCAACGATGGTATTATATAAAACTTTGATTATATAAAACAACTGGAATACTGTGTGCTGATCTGGTCACTACATTATAGAAAGAATGTAATTGCTCTGGAGAGAGTGCTGAAGAGATTAACAAACATGTTGCCAGGACTGAAGAATTGTGGCTATGAGGAGAGATTAGAGAGATTGGAGTCATTTTTCTTGGAATGCAGGAGGCTGAGGAGTTGCTTGACTGAAGCGTACAAAGCTATGAGGGGAGAAGATAGAACGGACAGAATAAAATAGTTTCCCTTGGCGGAGAATGCTAGAACCAGGGGACACAAATTCAAGACAGATGGCAGACAGCGTACAGGGGAGTTGAGGTGAAGTTTTTTATACAGAGGGTGGTAGGCGTTGGGATTCGCTGCCCAAGTGGAGGCAGAGACCCTCAACTCTTTTAAAAACTACCTGGACCTGCCCCGTAAGTGCTGTAAACTACACGGCCGTGGATAAGTGCAGGAAGGGGAGGTTAGAAAGGGCACTTGGGTGTCCTCAGGCTGGCATGGACAAGCTGGGCTGAATGGCCTCAATGCATGCTGCCACTTTTCTATGATTTCCAAGGATATCATCAGCCACAATCTGATCGAACGGCACAGTGGGTTTGGGGGTGGGGGGGGGGGGGGGGGTGGGGGGGGGGGGGGGGGGGGGGGGGGGGGGAGGGGGGGGGGGGTGGGGGGGTGGGTGAGTGATCCTAGTCCTTGTGTTGCTATGGAAATAGTGAAGCTACAATTCAGTATTAAACAGGGTACATTTGGGCAGCGGGAGCCTAATCTCATCAAACTAGCCATCACACTCGGAGTTACTGAGGTTATGCTGCTAATTTCTTGCCAAACTAATGCACAAGCAGCAGAGACAGCAGATTCTCAGCTTTTGAGGCTGGCCGTTATGAAGTGTAATTCTTTCAAGAATAAACAATTAATTCTGTGTTCATGTTACAGAATTGCCTGCAGGACTCAGGGAAGCTACTCAGAACACAGAACAAACAGGCCCTTCGGCCCACAAGTTGCACCGATCATATCCCTACCTACCAGGCTTATCTATAACTCTCAATCCCATAAAATCCCATGTAGTCATCTAGAAATCTTTTAAAAGACCCCCAACGAGTTTGCCTCCACCACCACCGAGGGCAGCCAATTCCACTCACTCACCACCTTCTGAGTGAAAAACTTATTCCTGACACACAGTCCAATTGTATCTGGGATATACTGGACTAATGGACTACACAGTGGACTATCTTGTATTAAGTTGATCTTTCTCGACGCCTTGACTATGACTGTAGCATTAAATTCTCCACTCTCTCCTTTCCTTCTCTATGAATGGTATGCTCTGTTTGTGCACAAGAAGCAATACTTTTCACTGTATGTTAATACATGTGACAATAATAAATCAAATCAAATCAAATAAACTAATACAGCATCCGAGAAAAGACATATAAAGTCACGTTTTTTTTTAAATTTATGTGTGGGATTTGGGTGTCGCTGGCTGGCCAGCACTTATTGCCCATCCCTAGTTGCCCTTGTTCAGAGAGCAGTTGCTCTGGCTCTGGAGTCACTTGCAGGTCATACCAGGTAAGGACAGCAGGTTCCCCTAAAGGACAGCAGTGAACCAGATGGGTTTTCCTGACAAATCAACAATGGATTCATCTGTGGATTCTTAATTCCAACTTTTTAAAAAATTGTATGTCACCATCTGCCGTGGTGGGATTCGAACCTGGGTCTCTCGGAATGTTGGCTGAGTTTCTGGATGAATAATCCAGCAGTGATATCACCAGGCCATCGCCTACCCAGCTACTGAGTTGCAAGCAATATGGGGAGATGAATATGGGGGGTGCAGATGGCACGGAAGTGATTTTAAGGGAGAGAGCGGGTAAGATGGTGGGGAGAGGGGAGGAGTGGGGGAAACGCACCACGATTGGCAAAGGGAAGCCCCCAATGAGTGACCTCACCTCCCCTTCCTCCCTGCCCTTTTTAACAAGTTTCAAAAAGGAGCTTCCCACACGCCAGTGTTTCATGATGTGCACTGTACATTATCAGGGTCAACTGGTTTGAAAGCCAACCTATTTAACTCTTAATTATTCATTTAAATCTATCAGGCAGGCTGCCAGTTTCAATGGAAGCAAATTACTGCGGACGCTGGAATGCGGAAGACAAACAGAAAATGCTGGAAAATCTCAGCAGCTCTGACAGCCTCTGTGGAGAGAGAATAGAGCCAACGTTTCGAGTCTGGGTGACCTTTCTCCAGAACTGAAGAGAACTAGAAATAGGATGACGTTTATACTCTTGTGGGGAGGGGAGAGAGGAGCTGAGGGGCTGGATAGTGGGCTGATGATAGGTGGAGGCCGGGGAGAGATTGGCAAACGTGTCAAAGACGAAAGGACAAAGGTAATATAAATGGTGGTGATCATGGTTAAGAAGGGTGCTAATAGTAGCACATTAAGAGACCAGAATGCATTAATGTCAGACAAAAAAGGAAGAAGCGTGGCAAAGGACAATTTGAAACCACCCCTCACCTCACCACAACAGAAGAAATCTCATCCCATTTCCAGTTGCCTGAAGAAAGATCATCCAGGCATGAAACACTGGCTATATTCTCTCCCGATGATAGCCATGTTATGGAGATGCCGGCATTGGATTGGAGTAAGCACAATAAGAACTCTCACAGTACCAGGTTAACATCCAACAGATTTATTTGGTAGGAAAAGCCACTAGCTTCTGGAGCACTGCTCTTTCATCAGGTGAGTGGGATTTCTGTTCACAATTAAACTTTGTTTAATTTTATAAACAAAGTTAATTTACAAAATAATGCTTGGAATGCGAGTCTTTACAGATACTCAAGTCTTGAAGGTACAGACAACGTGAGTGGGGAGAGGGTTAAGCACAGGTTAATGGGATGTGTATTGTCTCCAGATAGGATAGTGATGAGATTTTGCAAATCCAGGGAAATCATGGGGGTTACAGATAGTGTGACGTGGACCCAAGATCCCGGTTGAGGCCGCCCTCATTTCACAAGACAGCTCAGAGTCGCTGAGCAGAGACTGATAGCTAAATTCCACACACGTGAGGACGGCCTCAACCGGGATCTTGGGTTCATGTCACAGTATCTGTAACTCCCATGATTTGCCTGGGCTTGCAAAATCTCACTCACTGTCCTGGCTGAAGACAATACACATCACTTTAACTTGTGCTTAACCCTCTCTCCACTCACATTGTCTGTACCTTTAAGACTTATTACCTGCAAAGTCTCGCATTTAAACCATTATTTTGTAAATTGAGTTTGAGTCTTTATGTGGCCTGTTGGTGAACAGAACTCCCACTTATCTGATGAAGGGGCAGTGTTTCAAAGACTTGTGGCTTGTGCTATCAAATAAACCTGATGGACTTTAACTTGGTGTTGTGCAACTTCTTACTATATTCTCTCTCCAGAGATGCTTAAAGGCATGCTGAAAGTTTACAGCATTTTCTGTTTTTGTGCCACTTTTGCTTCCCCCCTGTGCCACAGTAAAGAGATCGAGGGTGGACAGGAACGTGGTGCGATAGGCCGCGGGAAACATACCCGCTGGGTTTCGCAAGATTCCATGTTTTCAAAGGGTGGCAGAGTGGTCAGCACTGCTGCCTCAAAGTGCCAGGGACCTGAGTTCGATTCCTGGCTTCTCTGTGTGGAGTTTACACATCCTCCCTGTGTCTGCATGGGTTTCCTGCAGACAGTCTGGTTTCCTCGCACAGTCTGAAAGATATGCTGGTTAGGCGCATTGGCCGTGCTAAATTCACCCTCAGTGTAGCCAAACAGGCACCAGAGTGTGGCGACTAGGGGATTTTCACAATAACTTCATTGAGTTTTAATGGAAGCCTTCTTGTGACTAACAAATAAACTTGTAGTTTTAATTGGTTCGTAACTCTCACAAGCTGCAATCGTGGTAATGAAGACATAACTTGCTTAAGTGATGATATTGACTGAGGAATAACTATTAGCCAGGAGCCCGGGGAATGTACTGCTTCTCCTCCATTAGATCAAACTCTTCTTCATAGCAATGATATGGGATCTATTACCACTGAGGACAGACGGAGACTCAGTTCAATGTCTCATCTGAAAGGCCAGAGGTCAGGCAGTGCAGCACTCCCTCAGTAATGCAATGGAATATCAAGCCTAGATCTTTGTGTCCCAGTCTCTGGACTGGAATTGGAAGCCACAGAATTCTGTCTCAGAAACGTGATTGTGGTAACCAACCAAGTGATGCCAAAGAAAGACTTTCAGAGCACAAAGCAGAATTTAGAAAGCATTAATGTCGCTGATGTGTATCGATCTTTTTTTTAAAATTTCTGTGTCAGAGGAACATTCTACAAAAATAACCCTTGCTTTCCGCTGTGGGATCACACCCCCAAATTGGAAAGGGAAGGACCCCTCCAAGTATGACCATCTACCAGCTTCCTCGCATTGTCATCCTCTCTGCTTTGCCAACGTCAACCCTCGTTGTTCAATAGCCAAGTCCAGAACTGAGGGTTGGTGGGGTTGTTAGGTTGGAGGTAGGGTGGTGGATGGAGGTGGGGGGAGGGGGGGTGTGGAGAGGAGGAAGGTGGTGGGTGGAAATGGGTTGGTTGACGAGTGTCTCGTAGTTCTCTGCTGCCAGAATAAGCGCCAATGCTGAACGTCCCTGACCAACTCCACAAAGCAAAACCAATCTCCTGACTCTGGAACCTGCAGAAAACCCAAAGCACTCATAATTCAAGATGGGTGGGAGGAATCAGACAGCACGGTGGCACAGCGGTTAGCACAACTGCTTCAGGGTGCTAGAGAAGTGGGTTCGATTCTGGCCTTGGATGACTCTCTGTGTGGAGTTTGCACATTCTCCCCGTGTCTGCGTGGGTTTCCACCAGTCGCTCCAGTTCCGTCCCACAGTCTGAAAGACGTGCTGGTTAGGTGGATTGGCCGTACTAAATTGTCCCTTAGTGTCAGTGGGACTAGCAGTGTAAATATGTGGGGATGCAGGAATAAGGTCCGGGTGGGATTGTGGTCAGTGCAGACTCGATGGGCCAAATAGTCTTCCTCTGCATAGTTGGGATTCAATGATCTGGGACTTAGATCTCTTATACAAGATCAGGAATTCTGTGACAAAGTCAGAATGTTTTCTTTTTGACTAAACATATTTACAGAGATGTTCTTCTTTCCACTAGCTCACCCTCCTCCCACCCTTGGTATTTCTGGCTGGCTTGGTCAACCTCTTGTCCTGGGGAGGTCTGATCCTCTCCATCACCAGGGGCTGCCGTCCCATCAGCACTGCCTCTCTTCTATTTCCCCTCACCCAAGTATCCATTCCAAAGATGCAAGCAGTGCACAAATGGCTGTCAATAGCGTTGGCCGTCTGTGAGGGGCATCGCAAGCAGACATCACAAACCTGTCCCCTTCCCTCAGCTTGTGCGCACCTCCATGTCCAGTCCGAGGCGGGGGGGTGAACGGACCTCAGCCTTCATTCTCCGTCTCGAACCCCGGAGGTCATCGAAACCAACCTGCGCCAATTCACCAGCACCCACGTGAATCAGGCTGAGCTGGGAATTGAACACACGGCCTCTCTGCTTTGTAGTTCAATTCCTCCCCTTGCTGGCCCATGGGGCAAGGCAGTATTGTGATTGGGGGAGGAGGTGGGGGCAGTGTAGAGGGTGGGTGGTGGAAGATTGCGGGGAAGAGTGGTAAGGGGGGGGGAGGTTGTGCTCATTAAAATCTGACAGATAACAGCAGCAAATCAGGAGGAGGATCCGGGGCTGGAGCTCCACAACACGGGAACATGTCAACGTCACGATGGCAGTGAATATCTGGGAACCGAATTACACGCAACACCAGCTAGGTGGCAGCTTCAGCGGAGTCAGGCATCACGAGCGAGGGACAATCATCATTCCTGACAACTGCACCGCACATGCAACCTGCAGGTAAAGGCTGGGGGAGGGCGGGGGACATTGAAACAATACATACTATTACCAGGAACCTAGGCACAGGAAATTCAGCCCATCAAACATATTGTAACCATTCAGTGACATTCGTATCTGTATTTCTGATGTAGGTGTAGCAAAATCAACAGGCGGTTCCTTTAAATGGCGCCGTGCCACCATTTTGAATCGTACATGGCAGGGGGGCCATTTGGCCTGTCATGTGCATGCTATCCAATTAGCCCCACTTCTCTTTTGCTTCACTCCCTGCCACCTCACAACCTTCCAAAGCCCACTTGCCAACTTGAAATGGGCTTTGCTGGTGAGGCCATCCTCTGCTGCCCACCCCTCGTTGCCCTTAGGAAGGTGGGTCCAGAGCTACTGTTGGATCTGCTTCCACCACCTTCTCAAGTGCCAAATCATAAATAAGCATCCACCCGATAAAAACAGTTTTCTCATCTTCGTCCTGGCATCTTCTTTCTGTGCCATTTCCTTCTAAGTTCAGTGAATCTTCCACCATTTGGAACAGTTTCTCTCGATTTACCCTCCCTAATTTATCCCGCCGCCTGGTGATTTTGAACACCTCCATCAAATCTCCCCTCAGCCCTGTGCCAGAGGAGAGTGACTCCCCCGTCTTGTGCAGTCTCCCCGCATAACACAAGGAATTCCCATGCCTGGAGGTACCTGGCTGCCGGAGGAGTATCGAGCGCTGGTCCTGCCCGTCGAAGTCTTGGCGGAGCTGTGGGAGCTGTCAGCTGCTAAGCCGCTGCAACACTGCGAGTGGCGGAAACACTTGCTGTACTCCTTACGAACCTGCGGGCGGGAACCAGGAGAGGGGTTTAGCTGCGCTCAGATAGTTTACATCGCCACAGAACCATTAAATCTGACAGTGCAGAAGGAGGCCCGTTGAGTCTGCACCAACCACAATCCCACCCCCAAGGCCGTATTTCCGTAACCCCTCATATTTACCCTGCCAGTCCTCCTCACACTAAGGGGCAATTTAGCACGATCAAGCAACCTAACTCACACATTTTTGGAGAGTGGGGGGAAACCGGAGCACCCGGAGGAAACCCTCACAGACACGGGAAAAAGAGCAAATTTTGCACAGTGACCCGAGGCTGGAATTGAACCTGGATCCCTGGCACTGTGAGGCAGCAGTGCTAACCACTGTGTCACCTTTCCAACCAGGAAGAAAAATAAACACCTTTGCAACAATCATGTTGATTAATTTCCGCAAAACCAAGGCCTATTATTTTTCTTTATTCATTCGTGGGACATGGGCATCGCTGGCTTGCCAGCATTTATTGCCCCCATCCCTAGTTGCCCGTGTTCAGAGTGCTGTTGAGATTCAATCACATTGCTGTGGCTCTGGAGGAATTTAGCAACACCAATTTTAAATCCAACCGATTTATTTGATAGTAAATTTGCGAGCTTTCGACACTCTGTGTCTTTGTCAGGCAAATGCAGTGTACTACCCCAGTCCAATGCCGGCACCTCTACATCGTGGCTCAGGAGGCCAGGTCAGGTAAGGACGGCAGATTTCCTTCTCTAAAGGACATTAGGCAACCAGGTAAGTTGCTCCAGATAATCAAGTATAGTTTCATAATCATCTGTAGATTCTTAATTCCAGACATTTTTTATTGAATTCAAATTCCACCATTTTCCGTGGTGGGATTCGAACCTGGGTTCGCAGAAGATTAGCTGAGTTTCTGGATTAATAGTCTAGCGACAATAGCACTAGGCTATCGCCTTCCCCAAACTGATGTATGTACTGTTAATTATCAGCAATAAAGTTGACAAGAGTTAATAAACATAGCTTTAAGCAGCACCAATAAATTAGATTCTGAAGCAGATTAACAGCATGCAGATGAATACATAAAATTTGTACATCAATACCTGAGTGCCTGCTGTCTTGACATGCATTGTTTTTTCTTGTGTGAAATCTAGTTAACCTGGTCTTATTGCCTAGTTAGCAGCAAATTGGAATTCCCTGGTAGGATGTTCTGTCACAAATTGTACATGTTTAGACTGTGTGTGGTGACGGGCTGGGTTGCTGCTCTTGCGTTTGATGTGGTTTGATTTATTATTGTCACATGTATTAACATACAGTGAAAAGTATTGTTTCTTTCTCACAGTACAGACAACACAGAGAAGGAAATGAGAGGGTGCAGAATGCAGTGTTACAATCATAGCTGGGTGTAGAGAAAGATCAACTTAGTACAAGATAAGTTCATTCAGAACTCTGACCGCAGCAGGGAAGAAGCTGTTGGTTGGTACATGACCTCAGACTTTTGTATCTTTTTCCCAATGGAAGAAGGTGGAAGAGAGAATGTCTGGGTCCTTAAGAATGCTGGCTGCTTTGCTGAGGCAGTGTAGACAGAGTCAATGGATGGGAGGCTGGTTTGTGTGATGGGTTGGGCTTTGATCACAACCCTTTGTAGGTCAATAGAAGGTCCCAAAAAAACTCAACTTGACCTTTGGACTGGAGTGTGGTCCCCTTCCCTAGTTATTATCCAGCAAACTAAAGCTCGCTCACCACCGGTTCAAGACCGCAATTGATCTGTTCATCTTAAATTGCTGATGAGCCCTACTGAAACAAGAGGCGTAGGGAGGTTAGGTGACCATGCAGAGACAACAGCCTCAAAAAGCGTTTGCGGCAAACTACCAATGGTAGTCCAGCTGGAAGCTTTTTTTCCCAGGACAGAATTGACAATCGCAAGGTGTCACAAGTTCAAGGTAAGTTCAAGCTTTTTCCCAGAGTGAAAGAGTCAATTACTAGAGGGCACAGGTGTAAGGTGCGAGGGGCAAGGTTTAAAGGGAATGTAAAAGGCAAGTCTTTTTATACAGAAGGTAGTGGGTGCCTCGAACTTGCTGCCAGGGGAGGTAGTGGAAGCAGATACGATAGTGACTTTTAAGAGGCGTCTTGACAAATACAGGAATAGGACGGAAATGGAGGGATACAGTCCCCTAAAGGGTAGGGAGTTGCAGTTCAGACAGGCAGCATGGTCGGTGCAGGCTTGGAGGGCTGAAGGGCCTGTTCCTGTGCTGTAAACCACTGCTACATGATAGCAGTGACTACAGACCAGAAGGTAGCCAATTGCGAAGTGTTTTTAGATATCCTGAGGTTGTGAACGACATGACTGCCAGAATTATACCATTCCTGCCTCCTAGGGAATGATTCAGCTCGACTCATTCCTGGGTTTATCATACAAGGAAAGGCTGAGCAGGTTGGGCCTCTACCCATTCGAGTTTAGAAGAATGAGAGCTAATATAGAACATATAGAACATATAGAACATTACAGCACAGAACAGGCCCTTCGGCCTTCGATGTTGTGCCGACCAAAATAAAAAGCAATGCCCCTCCAAACTAAACCATTCCCTTCTCTTCCATATACTTATCAATTAACCTCTTAAACGCCACCAAACTTGGCGCATCTACAACAGCTGCAGGCAGGGCATTCCACTCCCTAATCACTCTTTGAGTAAAGAACCTACCTCTGATATCCGTCCTATAACTCATACCCCTTAATTTAAAGCTGTGTCCCCTCGTGCTAGCTTTCTCCATCCTAGGAAAAAGGCTATCACTGTCCACCCTATCTAAACCTCTAATCATCTTATATGCTTCAATAAGATCCCCTCTTAGCCGCCTCCTTTCTAACGAAAACAACCTCAAATCCTTCAACCTCTCTTCATAGGACCTGCCCTCCATACCAGGCAACATCCTGGTAAACCTCCTCTGTACCCTCTCCAATGCCTCCACATCTTTCTTATAATGTGGCGACCAGAACTGCACACAATACTCCAAGTGCGGCCGCACTAGAGTTTTGTACAGTTGCAACATGATGCTGCGGCTCCTAAATTCAATCCCCCTACCAATAAAAGCTAAGACTCCATATGCCTTCTTAACAACTTTATCCACTTGACTGCCTACTTTCAGGGATCTATTGACACATACACCAAGATCCTTCTGTTCCTCAACACTATTAAGAGCCCTACCATTAGCCCTATACTCTACACATTTATTGTTCCTGCCAAAGTGCATTACCTCACACTTTTCCACATTAAACTCCATTTGCCACCTCTCGGCCCAGCTCTGCAACTTGTCCAAGTCACTCTGTAAACTAAAACACCCCTCTTCACTATCTACCACTCCACCAACTTTAGTGTCATCTGCAAATTTACTGATCCATCCCTCAATACCCTCATCCAGATCATTTATAAAAATTACAAACAGCAGGGGCCCCAAAACAGACCCCTGAGGCACACCACTTGTCACCGAACTCCACGATGAATATCTCCCATCAACCACCACCCTCTGTCTTCTATCTGCCAGCCAATTCCTAATCCAATTAGCTAAATCACCCTCTATTCCATACATCTGCATTTTCTGTAGAAGTCTTCCATGGGCCACCTTATCAAACGCCTTACTAAAGTCCATATATACTACATCAACCGCCTTACCCCCATCCACCTCTCTGGTCACTTTCTCAAAAAACTCAATGAGGTTAGTAAGGCATGACCTACCCTTCACGAAACCATGCTGACTATCCCCAATCAATTCATTTCTCTCTAAATAACTATAAATCCTATCCCTAATAATTCTCTCCAATACCTTGCCCACAACAGAAGTAAGACTCACTGGCCTATAATTCCCTGGAAGGTCTCTCTTCCCCTTCTTAAACAATGGGACCACATTCGCTATCCTCCAGTCCTCCAGAACCACACCCGTAACCAACGAGGACCTGAAGATCAGAGCCAGAGGCTCTGCAATCTCCTCTCTTGCCTCCCAGAGAATCCTAGGGTAAATCCCGTCCGGCCCAGGGGACTTATCCAACTGGATAATCTTTTCTATTCATTTTCTATGAATTCTATGAATTTTCTATTCATATGACATAGAGTCATAGAGTGTACATGGAAACACATTCTGTATGCTCTTGTTTCCTTCTCTATGAATGGTATGCTTTGTCTCTGTAGCACGCAAGAAACAATACTTTTCGCTGTATGTTAATACATGTGACAATAATAGATCAAATCAAATCAGGTGCTTCGGCCCAACTTATCCATGCCACCATGGGCCGCCACTGGTTAGGCCAACGTCTACTGCCCATCCCTAGTTGCCCCAGGGCAGTTGAGAGTCAATCACATTGCTGTGACTCTGGAGTCACATGTAAACCAGACCAGGTAAGGATGGCAGATTTCCTTCCCTAAAGGACATTAGTGAACCAGATGGGCTTTTCCGCAAATTGACAATGGTTTCGCGATGATCAGTCAATTATTAATTTCAGATTTTTCAAAATTGAATTCAGATTCCACCTCTTGAAACCAGTTCACCAGACCATCAGCTGAGTTTTTGGATAAAGAGTTGAGTGTTAATACCACTAAGCCATCACTTCCCCTTCCCACTGAAACATATAAGATCTTGAAAGAGTTTGGTGAGGTCATGCTGGGAAGATGTTCTCCGTTGTGGGGAAGTTTGGAAAGAGGACGTGGGGGTAGAGTCTGAGAATAAGAGGGCTCCTTTCTAAGGATATGAGGAGAAAGTTTTTGTCTCGGAGGGCCTTTCATCAGCGGAATTCTCTTTCCTAGGAAGTAGTGGAGACTGGGTCATTGAATATTGTCAAGGCAAATTACTAATTTACAGCGGAGTCAAGGGGAGCTGATTGAGGGGGTGGGGGGGGGGGGGGTGCGGCGAGGTAGGGATAGGAGAGGAGAGTACGGTTATGCAAAGTTAGAAAAGTGCAGTGGACACCACAACCAGGTCAGCCATGATCTTATTGAATGGTGCAACTGGCACAAAGAGCTTCTGTATCTAAGTCCTATGTTCTCACCACACTTTCAAATTATAACACTGAAAAAAAAACTATGATTACCATAGAAACATAGAAAACTTATAGAGCAAAAGGAGGCCATTCAGCCCATCGAGTCTGCGCGGACCACAACCTCACCCAGGCCCTATTTCCGTAACCAGCATATTTATCCTGCTAACCTCCTCTGACACTAAGGGGCAATTTAGCATGGCCAATCAAATGAACCTGCACATTTTAGGAGTATGGGAGGAAACTGGAGCTGCCGGAGGAAACCCACTCAGACATGGGGAGAACATTCAAACTCCATACACCAGTCGCCGAGGCCGGAATTAAATCCGGGTCCCTGGCGCTGTGAGGCAACAGTGCTAACCACTGTGCCAATGTGCTGCACCACTGGTTCTTCACCTAGTTATCTGAAATTTGCGTCCTCCAACCTCCCCTACAAATGGAAACTGTTGCCCCTTATATCAAAAACCCTTGTGATTTTGGAAAAATGTTATTTAATGACTACATGTCAATCAATGCTTGTGGCAGAATGGTCGCTGCAGAAACAAAACCCTTCACAGATGTCAAAACCAAACTCAGAAATCAATGCACAAATACATTTGACACTCTATGGTCTAAGGCATAAGTTTGGTTAGACCTCATTTGGAATATTGTGTCCAGTTCTGGTCGCCTTACTACCGGAAGGACGTGGAGACTCTGGAGAGAGTGCAGAGGAGGTTTACCAGGATGCTGCCTGGTATGGAAGGTCTGAGGTACGAGGAGAGGTTAGGCAAATTGGGACTGTTTTCCTTAGAAAGATGTAGACTTAGAGGAGATCTAATAGAGGTGTACAAGATTATGAGGAGTATAGATAGAGTAAACAGGGTTAAGCTTTTTCCTAGGATGGACTCGAATAGCACGAGGGATCACGGGCTTAGGGTGAGGGGGTAAGGTATAATTTGGATGCTAGAGGGAGTTTTTTCACACAGAGGGTGGTGGGGTATGGAATGCGCTGCCAAGTAAAGTGGTGGAGGCAGGTACTCTGGAGTTATTTAAGAAATACTTAGATGGGCACATGAACAGAATGGAATGGAGGGGTATAGAAAACTGATTTAAAATAGGGATCATGAGCCTTGGGAGTCCCTGGGAAGTGTGTAAATAGATGATGATATTGATGTACTTGTTTTTATCCTACAGGTGCGTTGATCCACCTTATTGTCTAACAAGGGGCATACACGCGATGGGTTGTGAGAGGGCTGCTCCTGGATTTTTTTTCGAGAATATCCTAGTGCTTCACGTCGTTAATGTATACTTGATCTGGATCATTTGATAGGCAACACGACAGCTCAGTGACTATCGCTCTGCTGTGCAGATACATGGACTTGGACCTGTGTCTGTGGGAGTTTGCGCATTCTCCCCGTGCTTGCGTGGGTTTTCTCCGGGTGCTCTGGTTTCCTCCCACATCCCAAAGATGTGCTCTTAGGCTAAGTGGCAAAACAAATTCTCCCTAAATTGTCTCAAATTTGGTTTCTAATCTATAGATCTATAAACATGGACAGGGATCGCGGGTAGTGGTGGGAACATCGGGGTGGTGGCGCGGGCTCATTGGGCCGAAGGGCCTGTTTCCCTTGTTGTTTTGTTCTTTGTTCTTTTCAAACTGTCACAGTGAGGTTAATGGGGAACGTTTAGAGAATTCTTCAGCCCAAGGGTGTGCCACAATGTTCCGCAGATGTCCACAAGGGATTCCCAGGGTTGTCACAGTTCAAAGGGGCCCGTGTATCATAACATCATGAAATCACTGGAATGCAGAAAGAGGCCATTGGTTCCATCGAGTCCACGTCAACTCTCTGACAGAGAATCTCTACCCGTAGCTCCACTTATTTATCTGCTAATCCTCCTTACCCACACTATTGGACAATTTAGCATGGCCAATTCATCTAACCAGCACATCTTTAAACAGTGAAGGGCAAATTAGCACAGCCAATTCATCTTACTTGCGCATCTTTGGACTGTGGGGGGAAACCAGAGCACCTGGAAGAAACCCACACAGACGCGGGGAGAATGCGCAAGATCCACACGCATGGTCACCTATGGCCGAAATCAAACTTGGGTCCCTGGCACTGTGAGGCAATGGCAGTAATCATTGATCCACCATATGAATCTCTGTTTATGTGAGGGAGGTGTGTATGTGTATGTGTGTGTGTTTGCCTATGTATGTGTGTATGTGTTTGTATGTGTGTGTGTGTGTTTGTGTGTGTATGCATATGTGTGTCACTGTATTTGTGCGTGTGTGTCAATTTTTACAGAGGCCTGTAAGACTACATTATATGTGTTTGTGAGAGAGAGTAATCTTTACGAGTGCCTGTAAAACGAAATCACTGTATTTCCAAGAAGGGTCGGCTGCAATTATCTCAGTATTTGCAGCCCTGCCTCAGATACAAGCATGTCAATAGACACTGTTCTAATTATTCATGGGGTTGCAGAAGGAGCCACTTACTTTTTTCTGAAGAGCACAGTGAAATAGAAAAATAAACATTCCTTGGAAAGCGTTGAATATTGTGAAGAGATAGGCCATTACGATAGACTCTTCATTGATGAATAGCAGTCCAAATCCCCAAGTCAAGCCAAGTAAACAGAGAAGAGCAAAAGCACCCAGAACCCAAGACCTGGGGAGAAACAATGAAGCAGCTTAGGTTAAGGCCTTTACAAACACCACATTAAAAGACATATCACAAATAGCAGTTTTTTATTTCTTATTACGAAGAGCACTACCTTCTCCCGTAAGAAGATTAAGATGTGCATGATCTCTCCTTCTATAAGCTTGATTCTAACCAGTTTTCTGTCACTTCATAGCTTAGGCTTAAGTAGGGACACTTTCAATTTCCACTCTTGTTACTGACCTTCGCCTTAAGCTAGTAGAGATAATGTACGAAAAAATCCTCTCCAGTTGAAATGGCACTGTGAGATATTAGTTACTGTCAATTTTATGTGTTAACAAGAACTGCTTATGATTTCCATTTTGCTGAAGACGCTGCCTCAATTCAATAAAAGGCCTCATTTACAGTCACCGAATCGGAATTTAAACCTGGAAATAGAAGAATGTTTGCCACGCACATTGTATTTTTACACTGTTTGGCTAAATGAACAGCCCCACAACGACCTCAGGAGGCCCAAGGTACAAATGGAGCCTGAGGCCTAATTTTATGCAGGAGGCCTAAAACAAAATGGCCAACTTTAAGCTTTATGATTTTTGGTAATGCACCTCTCTCTGCGCAGGAGGGCAGGGTCTACAAATTAAAGCTACCAGAAGATAAATCTGGAATAGAAGTCCTTTTATATAAAAAGTAATTCTCAGGACTAGATTGGTGCTCACAAGGCAAGCATTTTTTGCTTGAGACGGTAACAGTGGTTGGGCCTTTCTCTGGAACATTTTTTACGTGTGATGTTTGCAGAGTTAGCTTCGTCAGTAACTCTGGACTCCTTACGGAGAGAGGGAAGAAGACAGCAGCAATGGGGGAAAAGTAAAGAAAAACTCGCGCAAGGGAAGAAGCAAAGATAAAGTTGGTCCGTATGTTTAGCTTTGGGATAATTGCTCTTACTTGAGGTGTGGTTTATTATCCTCATAGCTAGAATGCATTACAAGCAGAAAAAAAAGAGACAAAAATAAAAATTAGACAATATCGAATGCAAAATGAATGTTCAGCAAGCGCTCACACAGCTATATTTTAAGAAATTAGTGTTTTTCTCGAAATATAAAACAATAAGGCAAATTATTAGCTACATAGAAAGTAGTTTAATACAGAAACGGTCATACATATTTTAGAAAAGTTTATAAAACTTGAAGCCAGAATGGCTGCAATTATTACGTTGTCAAAAAAAGTTACTCAAGCCACAATTGTTAAATCATGCATTAATAACAGATTCTTTTGTATGCATGATTCCTTCTTACCCTGGTAAGTCTGTGTTATAGTAGCCATCACATACACGGTAATTACTGGTGTGGATGAGGAGAAGCGAAAGGGCAAGGAAGAAAATGGAGAGAAAGAGAGAGGTGCTATAGATTAGCTCTCTCTTCATGCAGCATGCAGTGAACGTGGTGTTCAAGTATCCTGCCATCTAACATCAGTCTCAAGCACCATAGCATCACTAAAATAATTACATTTGTTTCCGGTTTGGTGTTAATTCTTCTCTCGGTTCCCCCCGCCCCACCCACCCAACCCCAACCAAACATCTCACCCTGGTCACAATGACACAGTGGTTAGTAAAATAAAGTATATTCATTAGTCCAAGTCAGGCTTACATTAACACTGCAATGAAGTGACTGTGAAATTCCCCTAGTCGCCACACTCCGGCGCTTGCTCAGGTCAATGCACCCTAACCAGCACACCTTTCAGACTGTGGGAGAAAATCGGAGCACCCGGACGAAACACAGGCAGCACAGAGACTCCACACACACAGTGACACAAGCCGGGAATCGAACTCGGGTCCCTGACGCTGTGAGTTTTAACCACTGTACCATCATACCCCGCCCCACTGGCTAGCACTGCTGCCTCATGGTGCAAGGGATCCAGGTTCTATTCCTGGCTTTTTTTAAATTCATTCATGGGCATCACTGACTGGCCAGCATTTACTGTCCATCCCTAGTTGTCTGAGGGCAGTTGCGAGTCAACCACATTGCTATGGCTCTGGAGTCACATATAGGCCAAACCAGGTGAGGCGGCGGATTTTCTTCCTTCAAGAGTGTTAGTGAACCAGATGGGTTTTTCTGACAATTGACAATGGTTTCATCATTATCAGTAGATTCTTAATTCCAGATCTCTTTCTTCTTGATTTCAAATTCCTTCCTCTATGGTTGCGGGGTTCAAACCCACGTCTCCAGAACATGAGCAGAGATTCTGGATTAATAGTCTAATAATAATACCACTAGGCCATCGCCTTCCCTTGGGTCATTGTTTATGCAGACTTCTTTTCTGAGTCTCTGTGGGTTTGCTCCAGGTACTCCGGTTTCCTTCCATAGTCCAAAGGATACGTTGGTTAGGTGCATAGGCCGTGCTAAGTTCTCCCTCAGTGTAGCTCACAGGCACCGGACTGTGGCAATTGGGGGATTTTAAAAACATAGACACAGAACAAACAGGCCCTTCGGCCCACAAGTTGCACCAATGATATCCAACCTACCAGGCTTACCTCTGACCCTCAATTCTATTAAGTTCCATTTTCATCGTAACTTAATTGCAGTGTTAATGTGAGCCTACCTGTGATGCTAATAATTAAATTTACAGCATTGATTTTCTGCTCCTGTAGCTAGTTGCAGTGTATGCAGACCCAATCAGCCAGCTTTGACTGGCTGTTTGACCATGATATGCATCACTCGTTCCCTGGCTCAACCTCAAATGCCTGAGGATGCCTACTTGGAAGTAGGGGTTGACAAGTGCAAGATGGGCCAATCATATAGTAGTGGACTATCAGCAGAACCTCAGCTTTTTTTTTAACACGCTCAATAATTCTATTACAGGCTAACAATCGATTGTGGCTGTTTGGGTGATACTGGCTGAGTAAGTGCGTTATATAATAAGCGGAAATGAAAACTGCTCCCCACAAATCTTCACAAATTAGTGCATGTACAAGCCAGGTGTGGGGCAGCATAGTGGTTAGCACTGCTGCCTCACAGCGCCAGGGACCTGGGTTCAATTCCCAGCTTGGGTCACTGCGTGGAGTTTGCACATTCTCCCTGTGTCTGCGTGGGCTCCCTCTGGATGCTCCCGTTTCTGCCCACATTCTGAAAGATGTGCTAGTTAGGGTGCAATGATGCAAAAAGATGCTGGAATATGGCGATTAGGGCAATTTCATAGTAACTTTATTGCAATGTTTAAGTGAGCCTTACTCATGACTAATAAACAAACGTTATAGTGCGCGATGTGTTTTTTGAAAAAAAACCCTCCACTTTCTTCAAATAGTTTGTCCAATTACAGAACCAAATTTTTCATTCTCTTTGGGGTGAACTGGATCAAAGGTCATGGGGAGAAAGCAGGAGCAGGCTATTGGGTTGGGACGATTAGCCATGATTGAGTGGATGAGTGGTGGAGCAGGTCTGACGGGCTGAATGGCCTCCTCCTGCCCCTTCTAGTTTACACAAAGTCTGGTAATGAATGATACAGAGAAGGAGACCCTCTGGGTCCACCATGCACAAACTTTTCGACGGAGGTATCTAATTTGACACATTCTTGATACCCTTCCCTGCAATTTTCTTTTCCTTTTATCCCTATTGAAGGTTGCTTGTGAGTCTACTTGCAACATCCTTACAGGCAGTAGGATATCTCAGATCACAGCTATTGTTAGTTCTTGCACTTCCCACATCACAAAATATTGTTCTCGGGCAAGATTTTTCCATCATTATTCTATGCAAATATCTCATGTCGCTGTGCAGTTGGCATTTAATAGAGAAACTAAGCCTGTAGTTATCACGGAAATAATGAACAGCCTCTCTATCTGTGAACAAACACACAGTTAAGTCGCTTAAGAATGCAAGATTACAAAGGAATACTTCACAGGCTACGGGGAGAAGGGGCCATTTAGAAAAACAAACTCCAGTGAATCATGGCAAATATACAAACAAACATCAAACCGCGTTTGCGAAATCCAGATTAAATTGCTCCGTTTCTGTCAAACGTGGGTCCCCCAGCGTGAGATTTACACTCTGCCGGGGGTCGTTCCCACTTGCGAAATTACCCTCCCAATACGGGTAAACATCCCTGACCTTCGGATGCTTTACGGACGAAGATCGATTCGAAGCGGACCCCGGTTGTGTTGCGGGAGGGGGAGGAATAGGGAACAAACAGCAACGTCTCCCCTCCTCTCTCTCCCCCAGTCCATAGAAAGATACCCGAAGCCAGGTTAAAAAAATAACGGTGGTCCGCAGCCACCCTTCACCTCCGCCCACTCCCTCCACCCCCCACCACTTCACCACTACTCTCCGATACACATCACTTACTTGATATTCTCCAACCTGCTGGAGTCTGGTTTCAATGTCGGTGTATGCTTCACCATTTTGACCACGGTGATGATCAGGAAGATGAGGTTGACCTGTCAACGACAATATGGAGGGTCAGTCGTGGCCTGCGAGTAAAATGAAGTCCTCTGGGGCAGGAGTGTGGGGTGACGGTGGAGGGGGAGGGGAGGAACAAAAGAAAATAGTTCACAACAAAATGGCATGCTGCCATCAGAGTTTTGAATGGACTTAGCTCGCATTAAGTTGATCTTTCTCTGCACCCTAGCTATGACTTTGACACTACATTCTGCACCTTCTCCTTTCCTTCCCTATGAACAGTATGCTTCGTATGTACAGTGCATAAGAAACAATACTTTTCACTGTATACTAACACATGCGACAATAATAAATCAAATCAAACCTTACATTTCTGAGCTCGGATATTGGGGAAGCACAGCTTCACGCACAGGTTAACTGGAAACCCTTGCCCCAAAACTGCTGCTGAAGAGGGGAGGGAAGGGTGAGGACTAGGAGTAGTGCGGGGTGGGGGTAGTGCAGGTTGGGGGTAGTGCGGGGTGGGGGTAGTGCCGGGTGGGGGTAGTCCAGGGTAGGGTTGGGGGAAACAAAGGAGTTCACAGCAAGATGGCATGATCTTAAACCACTATGTCATCAGGCAGCACAGAGGTTAGCAGTGCTGAATCACAGTGCCCGGGACCTGGGTTCAATTCCTAGCTTGAGTCACTATCTGTGTAGCACATTCTCCTCGTGTCTGCATGGGCTTCCTTTGGGTGCTCCGGTTTCCTCCCACAGTCCAAAGACATGCAGGTCAGGTTAACTGACCATGATAAATTCACTCTAGTGTCAGGGGGAACTAATAGGGTAAATATGTGAGGTTACTGGAATAGAATCTGGATGGGATTGTGGTTGGTGCAGACTCAATGGGCCAAACAACATCTTCTGTGGGGATTCTATGATGAAAAAGCTCCATGAGATGAACAATGAGGAAACACATCTTCACGTAAAGGGTGACAGAATTTTGGCAGCTCTCTCTCCCAAAAGACTGTTGAGGTTCCAAGAGACAGGGTGAATTCGATTGAAAATTTACTGGGGTTGTTATTAAGCCGGGGCAGTAATGTTTATTTACTGGTATCACAAATAGACTTATATTAACACTGCAGTGAAGTTACTGTGAAAACCCCCTAGTCGCCACATTCTGGCACCTGTTCAGAGACACTGAGGGAGAATTTGGCATGGCTAATGCACCTGACCTGCATGTCTTTTGGACTGTGGGAGAAAACTGGAGTATCCAGAGAAAACCCACACAGACACGGGGAGAATGTGCAGACTCCAGGCAGACAGTGATCCAAGGCCAAGAAAGGAACCCGGGTCCCTGTGAGGCAGCAGTGCTAATGACAGTGGAGGTTGAGTTAAGAAACTAATTGACAATGATCTGATGGAATGATGGAGGGAAGGGCTGAATGGTCTCCTCCTGCTATTCCGTTCTCTTTCTGGAGCTTCTTTTCAATTTTACTTGATAAATTAATGAGGAGTCTTCGATTTGAAGGAGCAAAAAGTGCGAGTTGAACGGCCTGCCTGCTGAGCGGCTAGGTTTTTTCCTGAGGGAAAGACAAGCTTTGCATTCATTTCAACTGTGTGGCTTCAATACGGCACTAAATCCTCAAAAGGAAAAAACCCAACCGTTGAATATTAACGACAGCAAGTTTCGGAGAGGCATTGATTCGACATGTTCGTTCTGCCTTTCAAATTAAAACTCCCAGAAACCAAACATTCAAAACGCGTTTGTTTTACGACGTGTTCCTCATACTCTGTAAAAAGGATTGTAAAACGCCGATTAAAATACGGTGAGTGAATCATAGAATCATGGAATCCCTACTGTGCAGGAGAAGGCTATTTGGCCCATCTACTCTGCACCGACAACAATCCTACTCAGGTCCTATCCCCATTACCCTATAATGCCAGGCACTTATCCTAGCTAGTCCCCCTGATATTAAGGAGCAATTTAGCATGACCAATCCACCTAACCTACATATAGATATTTACAGCTTAGAAAAAGGCCCTTCGGCCCAAATTGTCTATGCCATCCTCTTTTTTAAAACCTTGAAGCTAGTCCCAATTGCCCACATTTGGCCCATATCCTTCTATACCCACCATACACATGTAACTGTCTAAACGTTTTACAGAATCATACATCTTTGAACTGTGGGAGGAAACTGGAGCAACCAGAGGAAACTCACGCAGACACAGGGAGAACATGCAAAATCCGCACAATGAACCAAGTCGGGAATCTGGTGTTAACCACTGTGTCACCATGCTGCCCGAACTGAGGAATTGGTAAGGCCTGGAAGCTATTCACATTGTTGATGAGGAGAAGGTCACATTGGAGGGCTACCCGATATCTCACTCGCTCACAAGACCCCCGCGAAAAGTGAGCAGGGATAACAGCAGTGACGCAAACCTATAGCTCACTCTGAGGAGATCTGTTCTCAGTGTAACTGGAGCGAGGAAACAATGATTTGATACTGTTCAGTACAGAAAGCTAATGTGAGCAATGACATTGCTTAAATTCCTTTGCTCAATCTGTTTAGTAAGAAGTGAATCAGGCAGAGATGTTTGACATTTTCTTCTCCCCACCCCTCACCCCATCTAGCAGTAACTCACACAAATAATCACCGTGTGTCTTCTGCCTGCAAATACAGGATAATAACAGCACCCATAAACCCTCATGTGCGCACATAAAATTCTTCTGCATTAAGTGAGGCCATTAATGGGTTTTGGAAGGAGACAGGAAGGTTGCAGGGAGAATAATCGAAAGAATGCCTTTGAGTGGTAAGCACTGCTGCCTCACAGCTCCAGGGACCCGGGTTCGAATCCAACCTCAGGTAACTGTCCATGTTTGCACATTCTCCCCTTATCTGCATGGGTTTCCTCCAGGCACTCCGGTTCCCTCCCACAGTCCAAAGATGTGCAGGTTAGGCGGATTGGCCATGCTAAATTGCCTCTTGGTGTCCAACAATGCATAGATTAGGTGGATTATGGGGATAAGACAGAGCTTTGGGCCTGAATAAGGTGCTCTTCCAGAGACTCATTGCAGACGCACAGAATCTCTACAGAACAGAAAGAGGCCATTCGGCCCATCGAGTCTGCACTGACCACAATCCCACCCAGGCCCTACTTCTATATCCCTACATATTTACACACTAATCCCTCTTAACTATGCATCTCAGGACTCTAATGGGCAATTTTTAGCATGGTCAATCAATCTGACCCGCACATCTTTGGATTGTGGAAGGAAACCGGAGCAGCTGGAGGAAGCCCAGGCAGACATGGGGAGGATGTGCAAACTCCACACAGACTGTGACCGAAGCAGAGTATCGGACCTGGGTGCCTGGTGCTGTGAAGCAGCAACGCTAACCACTATGTCACTCATGTGGATTGGCGATGCTAAATTGTCCCTTGATGTGCAATGATGGGTAGGTTAGGGAGCTAAGGGAAAGTAAGGAAATTTGACATGTCAGCTACAACACTCACCAACTATTACAGTCACACCTTAGAAAGCATTCTTTCTGGTTGTATCACAACTTGGTATGGCTCCTGCTCTGTCCAAGGCAGCAAGACACTACAAAACATTGTGAATGTTGCCCAATCCATCACGCAAACCAGCTTCCTATCTAATGACTCTGGTTAAACTTTCCGCTGCCTTGGCAAAGCAGCCAGCATAATTCAGGATCTCACACACCCAGAAAATCCCCCTTCCATCTTCTTTCATCAGTAAAAAGTTACAAACATCTGAAGTCAGGCACCAGTCAAGAACAGCTTCTTCCCTTCTGCCATCAGACTTTTGAATGGACCTACCTTGCATTAAGTTGATCTTTTGCTACACCCTAGCTATGACTATAAAACTACATTCTGCACTCTCTCGTTTCCTTCTCTATGAACGGTATGCTTGTCTTTTTAGCACGCAAGAAACAATACTTTTCACTGTATACTAATACACGTGACAATCATAAATCAAATCAAATCAAATCAAAGAGCATGAGGATAAGGCAGGGGGTTGGGCTTGATGCTCTTTCTTAGAGTCGATGCAGACTCGATGGGCCAAACGGCCTCCTTCTGCACTGTAGGAATTGTGCGATTCTACGAAAGCACAGCCACCAACGAGGAGATGCTTCAAACCAGGCTCGGATGGAGGAGTGTGTAGATATCGGAGGTGTGGAGGGGGGACGCGAGGAGAGGGGTGCGTGGGGCTGGTGGAGGTAGTAAGTAGAAAGGCCACAAAGGGTGGTAAAGAGAAGGGTGAAGCTTTGAAATGAAGGGAGGCCAAGTTCACGGCACCCTCTGTTGTTCCTCTGCCAAAGAGACCTTGCAAATAACCAGGTGGTGGAGCATACGCAGATAAGGTAATTGTCTCATCATTTACTTTTCACTAAATGTTAAGTGGCTGCAGCAAAGTGTTAGCATTGCAGTCTACAGCAGTTTAAAGAGTTCAACTGCAGCCTACAGATTACCGGAGCGCAGAGTTGTATTTTATAGCCAGCAACCTGCCCAGTCAAATCACATCCAGCAGCAGCTTAGAGCGCTTTAAAATTCACTTCACGCAGCCTGCAGAGCTGACATGGATACAATGAGATACGAGCAATGGAACACCATTCTAAAATAACCTATCTGAACCAAACATGTTCCTGCTCTCCTCAGCCTCCCTGGAGCCCAGCCGTCCGTTACCAGCTGAAAGCCACTGCCTTGTTTCTGAGGAGTGTTTGCTGCCAGCCGTGCAACAAAAGCCCATTCCTCTTCCCTCTCCGGGAGCGATGGGCTGCGAGATTGCTCTTCGAAGAAAAAAGCTCGGGGAGCGTGTGTGCGAAGCTGAACTCTGAATGAACCTAATTAAATATTAAAGGTGTAGATGGAGCTGTCCAAATGATAAGTACAGCTATTGACGTGCCATGATCCAAGCTTTCATTAAAACATTTCAGGCATACTAATGGCTGCCCAATGCTCATTACGTCTGCACACAGGTTTGGTCATGGATCTGATAACCTTCAAGCCGGAGGCACAGCGCTACAAAGGCACGCAGGGAGCTAACATGTGCTGGGAGCGGGAGGAGGGCAGGAGGGGGCGGCTGCGGGAGCAGCTACTGTTGGTCTGAACGTTTGGATGGAAGAGGGTTTGGGGTTACGTAGTGGTGGGGGGGGTGGGGAACAGCATTATAAACACATTATAACTGACAGCTTCTGATATTTTACAATACAAATGTTTCAGCTGGCTGCCCTTGCCTCTGGGAACCCTCCCGGGTATCTGTTAATGAACATAGTTCCTCTGCCTCCGTTCTAATACATGACATGCAAAGTATTACTCTGCATTACAACTGCACCTCCCCCCCCCCACCCCCGCTCCCTTCATCCCATTCCCAATCCAACCCCATCCTCCGCCCAGTCCAAAGGGAGATTTTGAGAGCAAACCAATTGTAAGGGGAGAATTGACCCATCGCTCTTTGATTGCAACATGATGGTTTCATTCAGATGCTGGCAATACCGGTGCTAATTTGATTTATTACTGTTACATGTATTAGTTATCAGTGAGAAGGAAGTATTGAGTAAAATAAAAGCAATTACTGCAAATGCTGGAATCTGAAACCAAAAGAGGAGATGCTGGAAAATCTCAGCAGGTCTGGCAGCATCTGTAAGGAGAGAATGGAGCTGACGTTTCGAGTCCAGACAACCCTTTGTCAAAGCAGTGAAAAGTACTATTTCTTGCGTGTTATGCAAGCAAAGCATGCCGTATATCAAGAACAAAAGTAGAGGGTGCAGAATGTAGTGTTACAGTCATAGCTGGGGTGTAGAGAAAGATCAACTTATTACGAGGTAGGTCCATTCAAAAGTCTGACAGCAGCAGGGAAGAAGCCGTTCTTGAGTCAGTTGGTGCGTGACCTCAGACTTTTATATCCTTTTCTTGACGGAGAAAGGTGGAAGAGAGTATATCCTGGGTTGGACAGGGTAGATTCAGAAAGAATGTTCCCAATGGAGAGGGAGTCCAGAACTCGGGGTCATCATTTGAGGATAAGGGGTAAACCTTTTAGAACTGAGTTGAGGAGAAATTTCTACACCTAGGGAGCGGTGAATGTATGGAATTCACTACCACAGAATGTAGTTGAGGCCCAAATGTTATCTGATTTCAAGAAATTAGATACAATTGGACATAATCTTGGAGCTAAGGGGATCAAGGAATATGGGGGAATAAGGATATTGAATTCGATGATCAGCTATGATCAAAATAAGTAGCAGAGCAGGCTCGAAGGACTGAATGGCCTACTCCTGCTTTTAGTTTCTATGTTTCAATGTGTATGATCCTTTATTATGCTGGCTGCTTTGCCGAGGCAACGGGAAGTATAGATCGAGTCAATGGATGGGAGGCTGGTTTGTGTGATGGACTGAGGTACTGCTCCCTCCTGAGTGTCTCCAGGACGAATTGGTGTGTCTGTGTGGACACTGATGCCGTGTGAGGGGAGGATGGGATGTGCTGTCGGGGCGAGCACAGCCAATGTGAGGACCATTCAACTGGGCTCTTCACAATTTAATTGGGCTCATTCCCACAGTCGGCAAGCTCTTGGCCAATGTCAAGCCAGCTCTGCTTCCAATAACACTTTTGCTTTTATACAGTGTACAGCACCATTTGGACAGTCACCCCACCCTACCCCGGCAGGAGAATTTCTGTAGCGTCACCAGGCAAGATAAGGGAATATATTTGTTCAAGCCCCACACAAGGAGGGGGGAGTTTTCCTGCCCCACCCGTCAGGGGAAGCATAGCGGGTGGGGGAGGGGGCAGACCGTGCAAATCCCACCCAAGGTCCAGTCTCCGGCAGACGGGCTTCATGATGAGGACAGGCTCATCAGGGCTTGAATGCTCAAATTCACACCCGGAGATCAGTCACATCATCAGAACCTCGGGAATTGTGGAGCCCAACAGCTCTTTCGAAGTCAGCTTAGAACATAGAACATTACAGCGCAGAACAGACCCTTCGGCCTTCGATGTTGCGCCGACCAATTATGAAAAAAAAGCAATGACCCTCCAAACTAAACCATTCCCTTCTCTTCCATAAACTTATCAACTAACCTCTTAAACGCCACCAAACTTGGCGCATCTACAACTGCTGCAGGCAGGGCATTCCACTCCCGAACCACCCTTTGGGTAAAGAACCTACCTCTGATATCCGTCCTATAACTATCATCCCTTAATTTAAAGCTGTGTCCCCTCGTGCTAGCTTTCTCCATCCTAGGAAAAAGGCTATCACTGTCCACCCTATCTAAACCTCTAATCATCTTATATGTTTCGATAAGGTCTCCTCTTAGCCGCCTCCTTTCTAACGAAAGGAGGAAGCTTGGGAAGGAAAGAGAGAGACTCAGTGCAGAAACATCGACTAATTTATTGTCCCCAAAATAAATCTTCACCCTGGGAATAGCTCTTTTCAAGGGAGGTTCTTGGTGCCATTCGACTGATTTCCTGCTCTGCGTCACACAGAATGACCCAGAAGGGAAGCAGGAGACATCAGTCTGACAGCAAGTGGAAGTATCACTCAGCAGCGCGGACTGAGGCAATTCACACCTCTTGTCCCTTTGGGATTGAAAGTTCCCTTCCTTGTAAATCTGCTCGTTGCTAACAAAGGGCATTGTTCAAGTCAGCAAAGTCTGGGAATTCCCGTTTCCGGCCTTTCAGAATCGGAATGACAATAAAAGAAACAACAAGTTGAAAAAGAAAGGCAATGGCCAAAATTCTCTTACCAAGATGATTAAGCAAACGGGCCCAAGGAAACTCCAGATGAAGTGATTATCAATTCTCAGCCAACAGCTGTAACAAGAGATGAGATATACAATGAATATAAAATCCACATTAAACCAAAACGCAGAATCATAGGATCCCCACGGTGTAGAAGGAGGCCATTTGGTCCATCAAGTCTGCACCGGCCACAATTCCACCCAGACCCTATCCCCATCTACTTAGCCTGCTAACCCTCTGATAGTAAGAGGCAATTTATTATGGTCAATCGACCGAACCCACACATCTGTGGACTATGGGAGGAAACCCACGCAAACACAGAGAGAACATGCAAACCCCATACAGACAGTGATCCAAGCTCAGGAATCGAGCCCGGGTCCCAGACACTGTGAGGCAGCAGCACTAACCACCGTGCCACCCCAGTTACATCTTAGCTTAACTCGTTTCTGTAGATTCATTCTACACTGTGGCACAATGATTAGCAGTGAGTGCAGAGTCTGCATGTTCTCCCTGTGTCTGCGTGGGTTTCCTCCGGGTGCTCTGATTTCCTCCCATAGTCCAAAGACGTACTGGTTAGGTGCACTGGCTGTGCTAAATTTTTCCTTGGCGTACCCGAATGGATGCTGGAGTGTGGCGACTAGGGTATTTTCGCAGTAACTTCATTGCAATGTTAATGTAAGCCTACTTGTGACACTTGTGAGTAAATAAATAAATAATAAATTCTTGGGATGTGGATATTGTTAGCAAACCCCTGGGAAAGTGATGGTGAGCCACACGTGTAAACCACCGCAGGCAATGTGACAAAGATGCTTGCTGTTGTGTCAGCAACTTCCAGGATTCTGGCCAATCTAATCAATTCGTAACAAATAATAAAAATATTAATCAGCCAATTGGATCAATAGATTGTCACTGAGGGTTTCAAAATTTTACCCAAAATTCTGGATTGATTTATTCCATTTCACTCCTGGGCAATAAAAGTTGGCCAGCCAGCGAAGCCCGTGTCCCACAAATGAATTGAAAAAAACTCCATATCTCAGACCTCGTTTGGCGTATTGTGAGCAGTTCTTTTGCCCCATACTTAAGGAAGAATGGAGGGGGTCCGAGGAGGTTCACAAGAATGACCTCCGGAATGAAGAGTTTGTCAGAGAAGGGATTGAGGAATCTGGGTCTATACTCGCTGGAGTTTAGAAGGGTGAGGGTGGATCTAAATGAAACTTACGAAAAACTGAGAGGCCAAGATAGAGTGGACGTAGAGAGGGTATTTTCATTCGTGGGAGACCAGAACTTGAGGGCACAAGCTTTAAAACTAGGACAAGACTTATACTGCAAGAGTGAGCTGTAATTGGCAGGGATGGCATAGACAAAAAGGGAATGTAAATGGTGGTGGTAAAGGCTAGGAATGGTGTTAATAGCATTAAGAGATTGAAATGTATGAATGGCAGAACATAGGTGCAGAATGTTGGAATGTCCTCGTGGGGAAGGGTTCTGATGAAGGATCTTCCAGACTCAAAACCTTGGCTCTGTTCTCTCTCCACAGATGCTGTGAAACCTGTTGAGATTTTCCAGCATTTTATTTCAGATTCTAACATTGACAGTATATTGCCTTTAACTTTTCACTGTGCTGCGGATAAGTGTCACCCAGGAGAGTTTAAAGATGCTGTCCTTCACATTAAATCCAACTAATGGATAATGACGAAGCTTTAGGTACAATAGGCTTCTCATCCAAATATATAACCTTAACAGGAAAGCTGTCTGAATAAATTTGAACAATGTAAGGGAGCCACCCTTCAATGGGTTCAGAACGCGGTACAAGTTGGTGAGGAATATCTGAGTGGCCTGATATCTACTCACGCTTTCTTTGTGCCGTAGCTCTTATAATCGACGGCTGCTGAGACACCCACCACGATTGCAGGAAGGAGGTAGCCGCAGAGGTAGAAATACTTCTTCCGAGAGTATTCGCTCTCAAAGACTTCCACCAGCATGAGATAGAGCTGGACGCCTTCAAGGCACATCCAGGCAAAGGCAGCCAGGAAGAAAAAGTGTAGCACCCCGGCAAAAATAGAGCAGGCAATCTGTAACCAGAGAAAGACACATTCAGGAAGCATAGCGGTGTGTGTGTGTGTGTGTGTGTGTGTGTGTGTGTGTGTGTGTGTGTGTGTGTGTGTAAGTCTAGTGTGTGTTAGTATATGTGTGATGTGTGTCTGTGGGATGTGACATGTGTGCATGTATATGTGTGGTGTGTTTGCATGCGTGTGGTGTGTTGTGTGTTTGTAAAAGTGTGATGTGTATGTATGTGCATGTATGTTGTATGTGGTATGTGTGTGTATTTATATGTATTTGCACGTGTGTGTTAGAATACCATGAGTTTTCATAGATCATCACACAGAAAATGTGAGATGTTCTATTTTGTGTGATCATGTTCCAATCTACCCCTCAACTTGAAGCAACAGGCACTCGATATGTTCTCCCTTCCTGCAAATCCCTGCCAACCCAACTGAAGTAGCAAACTACAGAAATGAGAATTTCAGCCACTTCCAGAGAGGAACACCAGATATTTAACTGGTCAAAAATGCATCTTCCCAAACTGTTACCAGCAACGCTGGAACAATGAAGGATTGTATTCATGTTGCCACTCAAAAAAAACTTTACACATTCTTGGACGACTCCCCTTAAAAGTCGATAGAATGACACCCGCCATTCATAAGGCCACGGTGACATTTGTACAAATGAGTAATCATCAGTCACCAATTTCAATTTTTGCAATTTTTAAATAATTCATCACCTTTCCATGTAATTACATTAAAAAAACATAATGCAGAAAGCATATGCATCTAATCCATGCAACCGCTGGAATCATTATGTGCAACACATGAATACTTAATGAAGAGGCGGGAGATTGGAAAAGTAAATGAACAGCAATTATGGAGGATTTGATGATTATTAAGCATTACAATTCTCCACCACGCTGGATGTTTCCTTCAAAATAATTTCACATTTGGGTTGCTTACTTCAAATTGACTAAAATACAATGCTCCTGGTGTCGGTACACTCTAACGCTATGCACTGGGTGGGATCTTACAGCTTCGCTCATCCTAAAACCGTAAGATCCCACTTCAGGTCAGCAGACCTTCCCCATGATCTGGCCCGTGGCCACTCTGATTGCTGTGTTGAATGGGGCAGTAAAACTCCAGCCACTGTAAATGTCTCACATTTACGAGTGGAGCTACATTCAGAAATAGAAGTGTGAAAATGGAAGAAAGAAAGAAGGAAAGACAGAAGAAGGAAAGAGTGATAGAGTTAATGAGATTTACAGATTGGAAACAGGCTCTCCGGTCCAACTTGTCCATGCCGCCCTGTTTTTTTAACCACTAAATTAATTCCAATTGCTCGTGTTTGACTTGTATCCTTCTATATCCATGTTAGCCTTATAATTGTCTCAATGCTTTTAAAAGACAAAATGAATCTTGCCTTTACTATTCCTCTGGCAGCTCATTTCAGACACTCACCACCCTCTGAGAGAAAGAATTGTCCCTCTGGACTCTTCTGTATCTCTCCCCTCTCACCTTAAACCTATGCCCTCTAGTTTAAGACTCCCCTACCTTTGGGAAAAGATATTGACTATCTAGCTGATCTGTGCCCCTCATTATTTCAAGGACTGCTATAAGATCACCCCTTAGCCTCCTATACTCCAGGGGGAAACATCCCAGTCTATCCAGCCTCTCCTCATAACTCAAGTTCTGGTAGCATCCTAGTTAATATTTTCTGCATTCTTTCTTAATAATGTTTAATAATAGTTTAATAATGTTCTTTCAAAAATAGGGTGACCGGAACCGTACAGACCAGATGAACAGAAGAAGGAAACAGAGAACAAAAGAATAAGCCTGCACATTTAAAGCATTCTTCATCGCTGCGGAATGTCTTCAACTGCTTTACAGCCAATTAAGTACTTCTGATGTGTAGTAATTGTCGACAGTGAGATCCGGACAGACCACAATCAGATAATGCCGAAGGATCTGGTTGAGGGGAATCAGTCAGAAACTCCTCTCAGCTTCTCCTAAACAATGTGACAAAATCTTTCGCTCCAAAAGGCAAACATTTTCGAATCACGATTGGGTGATAACAGATTGATTTCTATGACAGATTATTACTTGAATGGGTGTAAATTAAGCGAGGTGGCTACTCAACAAGACCCTGGAATCCTCATACATCATCCGCTGAAAGGAAGCACGCAGGTACAGCAGGCAGTAAAGAAGCGGTGAGGAGGGATATGGTCCAAGCGCAGGTCAGTGGGACTCGGCAAAAAATGGTTCGGCACAGACGAGAAGGGCCAAAAGGCCTGTTTCTGAGCTGTACATTTTCTAAGGCAAATGATATGTTGACCTTCATAGCGAGATGATTTGAATATAGGAATAGTGTGTTTTTGCCGCAATTGTACAGGATGTTAGTGAGTCCATACCTGGAACATTGTGTGCATTTTTGATGTTCTTATCTGAGTAATGATGTCCTTGCTACAGAGGGAGTGCAGTGAACGTTTACCAGGTTGATTCCTAGGATGGCAAGTCTGTCATTTGAGGAGAGACTAAGTCGGTTAGGATTATATTCACTGGAGTTTAGAAGAGTGAGAGGGGATCTCCTAGAAACTTATAAAATTCTAACGGGGTTAGATAGGTTAGATTCAGAAAAAACATTCCCACTATTGGAGGAGCCCAGAACTAGGAGTTATACTACGGCTGATCATCAAATCTAATATCCTGATCTCCCCTTCCCCTCCATATCCCTTGATCCCTTTATCACCCAGAGCTATATCTAATTTCTTCTTGAAATCACACAACATTTTGGTCTCAACTGCATTCTGTGGTAGTGAATTCCACACATCCACCACCTTCTGGGTGAAGGAATTTCTCCTCACTTCAGTCTTAAAAGATTTACCCCTGATCCTCAAATTACGATCCTTAGTTGAACAGTTCACCATATTCAAGTACACATGTGGTGACTGGGCACCAGGGTGGCATAGTGGTTAGCACTGCTGCCTCCAGGGATCCGGGTTCGATTCCGGCCTCGGCTGACTGTCTATGTAGAGTTTGCACATTCTCCCTGTGACTGCATGGGTTTCCTCCCACGCTCCAACGATATGCAGGTTTGCTGGATTGGCCATGCCAATGTCCCACGATGTGCTGGTTAGGAGGATTAGTGGGATTATGGTGATAGGACAGGAGTGGGCCTGTGTAACATGCTCTGCCAGATAGTTACTACAGGCATGATGGGCTGAATGGCCTCCTTCGGCACTGTAGGGATTCCATGATCTATGAGTAATACAGTGTCAGAGGTAACCTGTAAATATATTTCCAGAAAAGGCTATGGCTCCTAAATCTCCATAGAATAGAATCCGTAAAATCCCTACAGTGCAGAAAAAGACCATTCAGCCTATTGAGCCTTGCCAACAACAATTCCACCCAGGCTCTATCTCTGTAACCCCAAGTATTTTTCCTTGCCAATCCCCCTGAGACTCAGGGTCAATTTAGCTTGGCTAATCAACCTAACCTGCATATTTCTACAGTTTGAGAGGAAACCGGAGCACCCGGAGGAAACCAATGCAAACATGGGGAGAATGTGCAAATTCCGCATAGATAGTGACCCAAGCTGGAAATTGAACCTGGGTTCCCCTGGCGCTGTGAGGCAGCAGTGCTAACCGCTATGCCACCATGTTTCATTTCAAATAGTGGTGCTAACCTGTTTAAAAGTCAGAAGCAAGTAAATTTGGGTAGCACAAATTGGAAAATATAGATTTATGAGTGCTGATTCACTCTACAACTTGAATGGAGAACTTTACCAAGAAACAAATTGGGTCTCCAATTACCTGGACAGATCAGAAGGGAATCTCCAACTAATTTCCCCAGAATTGGTTTCTGATTTGCTAATCTATTGTGCCCATCCTGCCAAACAATGGCGGTGTGCAATAGATATAGTTAATAAAGATACTCAGGAGAGCCAGACCAGCTGGATCTTCCTTGTCCCAGCACTTTCAGACATTGGAAAACCTTGTGAGCTGGAGATATATTCAACATGGAGATGTTGCACCCCCGTCTCCCCGTGTGGGCACCCAAGCCTCCAATATACGATGACGAATAAAAATCCCGTATGGAATTCAAGAGAAACATCTTTTTCCTGTCCCGCCCGCCACAAGAGGGGCGAAATATGGACCATGTAAAGGTCTGTTGAACTGGGGCAGGATTTTGTGGCTTTGGGGTGAGCGCAACTGTAAAATACCACCCATGGGCTCCAGAGATCGGAGCTCGCTACCACATAGTGTGGCTGAGATGAATAGCACAGCAGCATCTGAAGGGAAAGCTTGAGGGAGATGGTGGATAGCGGTAATATCACTGGACTAGTAATTCAGCGGCCCCGTATAAATCCTCAGGTGACATGGATTCAATTCTCACCCTGGCATTTAACTTTATTTAATAAAGCCTGGAATTGAAAGTTCGTCTCAGTAACGGTGACCATGAGAACTAGCATCAACTGTTGTAAATGTCCTTTCACTGTCACCTTAACCTGGTGTAGCCTACCCTCCATGTGATTGCAGGTTCATAACAATGAGGTTAACTACTTACTGCAATTTGGGTGGGCGATAAATGCCAGCCTTGCCAGCTAAGCATACAGAAATGCAGAAACTAAGATCAGTAGTAGGCCATTCGGCCCTTTGAGCCTGCTCCACCATTCAGTATAATCATGGCTGATCCTCTATCTCAATGCCATAGTCCTGCTCTCTCCCATACCCTTTGATGCTGTTAAAATCTACAAGATTATTTCTTTTTTGAATACATTCAATTACTTGGCCTCTCCAGCCTCCTATGGTAAAGGATTCCATAGGTTCACCGTCTTTTGAATGAAGAAATGTGCCCTCAACTCAGTCCTAAAGGTACACTCCGCATCCTGAGACTGTTTCCTGATCTGAGATTCCCCAACAGGGAAAACATCCTTGCTCAATCTTGTCTGTCCAGCTCTGTTAGAATATTATGGGTGGAATTCTCTCCAAAAAAATGCAAAGTGTCAAATTTGGGTAAAAACTGGAGTAAGGAATTTTACCCCCTGGAACTGCAAAAGGTCGTCAATGTTGCCCAATTGCAAACCAGCCACCCATTCATTGACTCTGTCTACACTCCCCACTGCCTCGGCAAAGTAGCCAGCATAATCAAGGACACCACGCATCCCGGACATTCTCTCTTCCACTTTCTTCCATCAGGAAAAAGATACAAAAGTCTGAGGTCACGCATCAACTGACTCAAGAATAGCTTCTTCCCTGCTGCTATCAGACTTTTGAATGGACCTATCTTGTGTTAAGTTGGCCTTTCTCTACACCCTAGCTATGACTGTAACACTACATTCTATACCCTCTTGTTTCCTTCTCTATGTATAGTATGCTTTGCATAGCATGCAAGAAACAAGACTTTTCTCTATATACTAACAGTGTGACAATAATAAATCAAATCAAAAGTAAGTCCTTAATTATGCTGGCTGCTTTGCTAAGGCAGTGGGAAATGTAAACAGAGTTGGTTGATGGGTGGCTAGTTTGCGTGATAGATTGGGCAACATTCACAGCGTAGTTCCACGCTGTAAACTTCTTACTCCAGTTCTCTTTTTCAGCGAGTTTCAAACTGAATCTTTCTCACTCTGTGCACTGCAGAGAGTCCGAGCGTGAGTCTCATTAAAAATCAGTGGTGGGACCTGTTCCCGCTGGAGAGGCCAGCAGCATAGTGCTGAGCAGATCACTGCATATACGTTGATCTATCCACACCAGGATGAGCACACATGTAGTAGCCCGCATTGCCGGCCTCCCTGATCGCTGGCCAGCCCCACAAACCCGCATCGCTATCCCTCCAATCCCCCCCCACCGTCCCCGATTGCCCACCTGCACCCGCTAATTAGATTCGAATGAGCGTTTCAATAAATGGTGCAGCTTTACGCTGATTTCTGACACGGAGCTGGTGAAATCCAGCGGTCGGAGATGAGCAGGGGGCCATCGTGCGACTACACGGCCTCCACTTGAATCACCCGGCCAATCCCTCCCCTATATATTTTAGATTATACATCATAGAACCCTACAGTACAGAAAGAGGCCCTTTGGCCCATCGAGTCTGCACTGAACACAATCCCACTTAGCCCCTACCCCATATCCCTACATATTACACCCACTAATCCCTCGAACCTCCGCTACCCTGGACACTAAGGGACAATTTCTTAGCATGGCCAAAAAACCTAACCCGCACATCTTTGGACTGTGAGAGGAAACCGAAGCACCCGGAGGAAACCCACACAGACACGAGGAGAATGTGCAAACTCCACACAGACAGTGGCCTGAGCCGAGAATCGAACTCAGAACCCTGGAGCTGTGAAGCAGCAGTGCTAAACCACTGTGCTACTGTGCCGCCCAATCTGATCTCCTCCCGTGCTTCTAAATTCCAGTGGAAACAAGTCCCGGCAAAGCAATTTCTCTTCAAAAGGCAGTCCCACCAACCCCAGCAGTGACCCACCAAATCCCTGAAAGAATAATAAAAGAGGCAAAGGTATGAGGGAGAAAGGAATAGAAAGATAGGTGTGGGAAGGAGACTGATTACTAACGGCCAGGATGAACCCTGCAGGCTGAATGGTGTAATTCCGAGCTGTAAATCCAATGTATTGATGAACAATCTTTCAGAGGCACTTCTAAGCAATCAGCTTCACATTGAATGTCCTGGCCTCACATCACCATTGAGTGCTTTTGCACAAATACAATGCAGACAAGTCTATAAAAAGCCTTGATTTATGAACTCCCCATCATCATCCGGAGTGCTCAATACCACGGTTAAAGATGGCCGCTGTGAAACAGGGCTTGAATCATAAGTGTTTAAACTCAGGCACGTCAGGTTTGATGTACTAGAGGGCAACAGTGGAGTCAATGTTTAAACTCGCATCCATTTCGGAACCCAGCCGATTCTTTTGCGAGGAACCGCGCTGCTGGGAAATCAACCCCCCAGGCCACCCCCACCCCCACCCCCACCTCCCACTGGGGTCTTACCTCATAGTTGACCTTATCGATGCCCACAAGGAAGATAAATTCCGCCACAAACAGATTCATGCAGAGGTTCTTGTGGATGGTGTTCCGGTCACTCTGAAGGCCCCGGAAGAAGCAGAAGGTGAAGATGCAAATGGCCAGGCAGATGAGGGAAATGACGATTCCCACCCAGCTGATGATGGAAAGGATCAGCTCGTGCATCTCAGTGGAGTACTGAAGGAGAAGGATCGGGCAGGTTAACACACCAACAAGTACAACGACAGACTGGAAAAGGCACTCTGCCCTGTCCCCACCCTTCACCCAGCCTCACCCACACAGCTGCATGCATAAGAACATCAGGAATTGGAGCTGGGTGAGGCTATTCCGCCCTCCAGGTTCCACTCTCCCCTTCAACAAGATGATGCCTGACCTTAGCAGTATGGTGGCACAGTGGTTAGCGCTGCTGCCTCAGAACACCAGAGACCCAGGTTCAATTCCAGCCTCAGGTCTGTGTGAAGTTTGTATATTCTGTATGGTGTGCTCCAGTATCCTCCCACAGTCCAAATATGCACTGGTTAGGTGGATTGGCCATGCTATGTTGACCCTGGTGTCAGAGGGATTAACAGGGTGAAGGAGAGTTACGTGAATAAGGCCTGGGAGAGACACTGGTCGGGACAGAATCGATGGGCTGAATGGCCTCTTTCTGAAGTGTAGGCATTCTTCTAAACTCTGGGGCCAGAACTCTCCAGCTATTCACACTGGCAGAATGCTCCGCACCCCCACCGCTAACAAACACGCAGTTGAAGACCACAGTATCCCTCCACCCAGGAATATAGGCCTAATCTACTTGATCTTTCCTCGTACGACATCTCCCCCTTTTCCATGATTCAGTTTAGCAAAGTCTTGTTTCACTCCCCTCCTGTGGCAGCATATCCCTGAGTAGGTAGGTGGACCAAAAGTGCATGTTAGTATCTTCCTCAAGGTCCTGACAACCAATACAAAGCAAGGGAAAGACACAGCCTCAAATTGACTATGTTGGTAACCATCGGAAATAAGTGGCACCACAAAGCAGAGCATCTGATCGCACAGAGGGAGGCCTTTCAGCCCATCATTCATGTGCTGGACTTTGCAAATTCTACCTAATTTGACCTAATTCTCCGCTCTTTCCCCTATGGCTTTGTAAATTGTTCTCCTCCAAGTATTTATCTAGTTTGTTTTCGAAGCTTGAATCTAGGCAGCGCATTCCAGATCATATTTTACAGCATGAAGAGTGTGGTTCTTCACTCTTGCGTTGGTCGCTAATGGCTTGGAATCTGCCCCCTTTGGTTACTGATCTTCCTATTGGTGGAAACAAGCCCAAATGCCCCTCCCTTCTGGCATCGCATTAACAATAACATGGATTCCGGGGTCATTCCATGAATTTTATATTTAGTGATTCCTGTAATGCAGGAGGCAGGAATTTGGCCCATTGCACTGGTTCTTTGAAACATTTCCCACTTAGTCTCACTTCTGTTTCTCTCGCATGTAATTTTTATTTACAAGCGTTTATCCGATTTCCTTTCTGAAAACCATTGAATCTGCTTCAACACCACCCTTCCTGGCAGTCTCTTTCTGATCCCTTTGTCAAGTGCTGTAAATCTACATCCTCTGGCTATGAGCCTGTCTGCTAGTGGAAACAATTTCTCCCTATCAACTCTGTCAAAATGTTTCAGGAGGACAGAACAACCAGATCTTTTGAGCTTGTGGGTCGGATCATTCTAAAGCCTCTCCACCCCTCCCCCCCCCCCCCCCACCCAGCACCACTCCCCCCCCCCATCCCCTCCACGATGTGTGCAGAATGAACCCCATCGATGCATGGGCTCAACCCACCTCCACCTCCTTGTGGGCCATGATGATCGCGAAGTTGGTCAGGTGCCGACACTCGCACTTGGTGTGAGTCCTGTTGGTGTCGATCAGCTTGCAGCCCTGGGTGGACCAGAAGCCCATCATGGTACGCTCCGAGTAACTCCAGAAGGAGCAGTTTGCATTGAAGTAGTTGTCGGGCTAGGGTTGGTTGAGAGGCGTGCAAGAGAGAGAGAGAGAGAGAGAGAGACGAGAGAAAACGTCAAACATCACATTACGACAATGTCCAGGAGGTGTAAAAGTCGGCCCATCGAGCTTGCTCTGCCATTCAATGAGATGGCGGCTGATCTGATATAATCCTCAACTCCATAACCTTTGATTCCCCAACTGACTAAACATCTGTCTGGGTGGGATTTACCAGGCCATGCTCACCCCAAATCTGGAACACCTGTCCAAGCTCAACACCCCTTCGCATAGACCACCCCCATCCCCAAAAGGAGATTCCTATGGTGGACGGGTCGGGAAACCACTCCCCCACTCCCCCTACCTTGAGCATACTTAACAACTCAATCTCTATAGCCCTCTGTGGTAAAGATTTCCACAGATTCGCTATCTTCTGAGAGAAGAAATTCTTCCTCATCTCTGTCTTATATGGATGACCTCCTTACGCCCTCGAGTCTCACACTCTCCTATAAGGGAGCAGGATGTCACAGTGGTTAGCATTGCTGCCTCAAAAGTGCCAAAGATCTGGGTTCAATTCTAACCTTGGGTCACAATCCATGTGGAGTCTGCATGTTCTCCACGTATCTGCGTGGATTTCCTCCAGGGTGCTCTGGTTTTCTCCCACAGTCCAAAGATGTGTGGGTTAGGTTGATTGACCATGCTAAATTGACCTCAGTGGCAGAGGATTAGAAGGCGATTATAACGGGGATAGGGCCTGATTGGGATTGTTGTCAGTGTAGGCTGGATGGGCCAAATGGCTTCTACATTGTAGATTCTGTGATTTTGTGTAATAAAGGCTTGTGGTATTCATCACCTAAATCCAGACATTGCATTTTGTCTTTCTGTTACAAATGAAAATGTCTGTCCACTTTCTATCACTCACCAATATTATTTTTAGGAGCTTTATGCTCTCTGATTGTCTGCACAGTTGTGCAGAAGGCAAACTTACGTCAATGTGTGCCAGGGTAAAGACCACAGGCTCAGTCACGTAAATGCGACTGGACTCCTTATTGATGGACGCGGCGATGATGTGGGAGTTCACAGCGATGGAGTAGTTCCGCCCAGTCCCGTCACCCGCCACTTTGATTGTCGCATTCTCCGTGGTCAGAAACTGCCCCAAGCTTTTGTACAGAGTGAAAACCAGCTTTGCTACACAAACCGGGAAAAGGTGGGTGCAGAGGAGAGACAAAGAAGAAAATCTTCATTAAAGAAAGAAACAATCGGAGTCCATCCCCTGCAGAACACAAGTGCGCTTTCTCTTGACTCCACGTTCAACTAGATCAGAGAATGGGTGCAGTGTTTAGCACTGCTGCCTGACAGCGCCAGGGACCCGGGTTCAATTCTCGGAGTTTGCACATTCTCCCTAGTCTGCGTGGGTTTCTTCTGGGTGCTCCAGTTTCTTTCTACACCCCAAACAATGACGAGACAGAGTATAGGAACGAGACAGAGAAACTAGTGGACTGGTATGGCAAACAATAATCTCTCCTTCAATGTCAACAAAATGAAGGAGATTGTCATCAACTTCAAGAAGAGTAAAGGAGAACATGTCTCTGTCTACATCAATGGGGACAAAGTAGAAAGGGTCGATAGCTTCAAGTTTTTAGGTGCTCTGGTTCCCCCCATGCCGACACTGTAGTTAAGAAAGTCCACTCATGTCTCTATTTTCTCAGAAGGCTAAGGAAATTTGGCGTGTCTGCTACGACTCTCACTAGCTTTCACAAATGCACCATGGAAAGCAATCTTTCTGGTTGTATCACAGCTTATTATGTCTCCCGCTTTGCTTAACACAGCAAAGAACTACAAAAGGTTGTGCATGTAGCCCAATCCACCATGCAAACCAGCCTCCTATCCACTGACTTTGTCTATTCTTCCCACTGCCTTGACAAAGCAGCCGGCATAATTAAGGACTTCATGCATTCTCTCTTCCACCTTCTTCCATTGGGAAAAAGATATAAAAATCTGAGATCATATACCAACCGACTCAAGAGCAGCTTCTTCCTACTGCCATCGGACTTTCGAATGGACCTATCTTGCACTAAGTTGATTATCTCCACACCCTAGCTATGACTGTAACACTACATTCTGCACTCTCTTGTCTCCTTCTCTATGAACAGTATGCTTTGTCCGTATAACATGCAAGGAACAATTTTTTTCAGTGTATGTTAATACATGTGACAATAATAAATCAAATCAAATCAAATCAAAAAGACGTGTGGGTTTGGTGTTAAACTGACCCTTAATGTCAGGAAGACTACTGAGGGTAAATGCATAGTGTTATGAGGAGAGGGTCTGGGTGGGAATATAGTCAGTGCAGATTTGATGAGCTGAATGCACTGTAGAATTCTATGAACTGGAGCTGTTCCATTTGGAGATTGAGGGGTAATTTGATAGAGGTCTACAAGATTATGACAGGTTTAGATAAGCTAGACAAAGAAGACAAATTGTTCCTATTAACTAATGGTACAATGGTGACAAGACACACATTTAAGAGTTTGGGCAATAGATGCAGGGGAGAGTGAGGAACAACCTTTCTTTAAACAGTGTGTGGTAATGACTTAGAACTCGCTGCCCAGGGAATGTTGAAGTCATTATTCTTTCACACTTTAAAGAAAAGACAAATCTGGAGCCAGCCTTTTCCCTAACATGGTTTTATTCACAAAACCACATAGCAGAATCTCCCATTTCCTCCCCTTACGCCAGTTCTTATAATATTTGGAAATAATTCCCTAATCTTTCCCAAATTGGAACTCCCTTACAAATGAAAACACAATCTTTGTTGGAACAGGATTCCATTGGAAGTGGAGGTGATCCATGATTTCAGAAGGAAAATCAGATGGGCATGTGAGGGAATGGACCTGTGGGGTAATGGGATTGGAGTGGGAGGGGCTCTGGGTTTGGAGTGGGGGAGGCTGTGGGGTTGGAGTGGGGGGCGGTTCTGAGGTTAGAGTGGGAGGAGTTATGGGATTGGAGTGGGGGTCCAAGGGATTGGAGTAGGAGAGGCATTGAATTTGGAGTGGAAGTGGCTGTGCGATTAGAGTAGGCGGGGCTATGGGATTGGAGCAGGGGGCTCTGAGATTAAAATGGGAGGGATTATGAGATTGGAGTGGGAGGAGCTATGGGATTGGAGTGGGAAGGGCTATGAGGTTGGAGTGGGAAGGGCTATGGGATTGAAGTGGGAAGGGCTATGGGATTGGAGTGGGAAGGGCTATAGGATTGGAGTGGGAAGGGCTATGGGATTGGAGTGAGAAGGGCTATGGGATTGGAGTGAGAAGGGCTATGGGATTGGAGTGGGAAGGGCTATAGGATTGGAGTGGGAAGGGCTATGAGGTTGGAGTGGGAAGGGCTATGGGATTGGAGTGGGAAGGGCTATGGGATTGGAGTGGGAAGGGCTATGGGATTGGAGTGGGAAGGGCTATAGGATTGGAGTGGGAAGGGCTATGAGGTTGGAGTCGGGTAATGGACTGACTGGATTGCTCCGCACAAGAGCTGACATGGACTCAACGGGCAGAACTGCCTCCTTTTGGGCCAAAACCCACCCTCTAAAGAAATCTACAGGTAACATCAGACACCGAGAATGGGACTAACTTCACATCATCACAGCGAAGGAAGAAAAGCAGAGTTTTTACAAGCATGGCAGTCTTGTTTACCCCAGGAAACACGCCTATTACCCAGCCACTTACCGGTCCGGCTGTTTTGCTTGACAGTGTTGCCCGAGAGGTGAATTGAATTTCCGCCCATGTAGCCCTGCGGAAATCTCAGATCCTTGACCTGGCCCTCTGTATTCAGCAAGCCAACCTCCAAAACTGCATCAGCGTCAGACACAGAGAGTGGGGAGAGAGACGGAAAACAGCATTATTTATCAGATCCATCCACTCACATTACAAAACATGTGACAATGATCCGTACTGAAAGATTCTCATTCTGCCATCATCTGCCTTTTTCGCAAAAGGATTTATTTATTTATTAATTAATAAGAGATGGGTGTCGCAGGCATTTACCCTTAACTGGCATTGAGAAGGTGGTGGTGCCTACGTGTTTTGAAACAATTCCCACACAGCCATCGAAAATCAGAATCCCAACAGTGTAGAATGAGGTCATTCGGCCCATCGCTTTTGCATCAACTCTCTGACAAGCATCTTCCCTGCCAACCCCAAGGGCAGCACTATGGCACAGCGGTTAGCACTGCCGCCACACAGCATCAGGGACACAGGTTCGATTCCCAGTTTGGGCCACTGTGTGCAGAGTTCTGATTTAAAATAGGGATCACGAGCCTTGGGGGTCCCTGGGAAGTGTGTAAATTGATGATGATATTGATGTACTTGTTTTTATCCTACAGGTGCTCTGGTCCACCTTGTTGTCTAACAAGGGGCATACACGCGATGGGTTGTGAGAGGGCTGCTCTTGGATTTTTTCGACAGTATCCTAGTGCTTCACGTCGTTAGTGTACGCTTGACCTGAATCATTTGATGGGCAACACGACAGCTCAGTGACTGTCGCTGTGCTGTGCAGATACATGGATTTGGGCCTGTGTCTCTGGGAGTTTGCACATTCTCCCCGTGCTTGCGTGGGTTTTCTCCGGGCGCTCCGCTTTCCTCCCACAGCCCGAAAGACATGGTTGTGAGGTCCAATGGCCATGCTAAATTCTCTCTCAGCAGGGACTGGAGCCTGTCAACTAGGAGATTGTCACAGTGACTTCACTGCAGTGTTAATGTAAGCCTACTTGTGACAATAATAAACTTTAACTCCAAACTTGGACTTACCTCAGTGTGGACACCCACTACCACTGGCACTGCTATGACTGCAGGACCAATCCGATTGTTAGCTGCTCGCTAGGGCAGGACTGTCTCCCCAGATAGGGGCGAAAGTCTCACTATTAATTATTAACAATGCCATTAATATCTTGTTATTAACATTACTCTCAGCGTTAAATTGCCGTGGAGCGATCATAGGATCCTTACAGTGCAGAAGGAGATCTGTTGGCTCATCGAGCCTGCACTGAAAGTAAAGGGCAATTCCCCTGACACTAAGGGGCAAGTTAGCAGGGTCAATCAACCGTACACCTCTGGAGTGTGGGTGGAAACTGGAGCACCCAGAGGAAACCCGCAGAGACACGGAGAATGGGCAGACAGTGACCCAAGCCAGGAATTGAACCCAGGTCCCTAGCGCTGTGAAGCAGCAGCGCTAACCACTGTGCTGCGCTGATCATGAGTGAGTTTTTAAATCAAGAGGGGGAAGGAGGTAGGGAGCGAAGAGCCTTGGCATACGGGTAAAATCTAACACAGATTGGTTAAGGACGGCCAGTTTCCTTCCCTAAAGGATAACAGTGAAGCAATTGGGTTTTTAAAAGGTAATTCAACTGCTTCATGGTCACTTTATCTGATTGCAAGTCGTTTACTTGCAGATAAATATGTATAAAAATTGAATTCAGGCTCACAAACTCCCCAGGTGGAATTTGAAATCGCGTTCTCCGCCTCACCACGCCAACGTGCCCTGCTCTGTATTGGACGCGTGACTATGAAACTGTTGAATTTGTGCCCTACAGCCTTGGATTTAATGATAAGCAGAATACATCTGCAGGTTCACCAGGAAATAAACAATGCCATACATTTTATAACCCTATTTTGCGGCGTGAACAATTTGTGAACATAACCGAGATAGATTTCCTTTTCCCTGACACCTTAAATGGAAAAAAAAAACCTCTCGAGTGTTTTCATCGCCCCCAGAGAGTCTGTAACCAGGCATTTTTTCTAAAAACGCATTTACTATTTAGCCAGAAATAGCAAACGGGTGAGATCTTTCTGTCGTGGTTATGACGTGCCTTTTCTCTTGATTATCCAATGTCAAAAAAAAAACTCCTCAGCCAAAAGTAACTAATAAAAACCTACTTGGTCTCCCAATCCCTTTCCATCAACAGCAACAACAATGGGAGTTTTCTTCATTATTTCAAGGAATGTTGACCATTTGTTGCCCATCCCTAATAGCCCTTGAATTGAGTGTCTCGCTTGGCCATTTCGGGACGCAGTTCAGAGTCATTCACATTGCTGCGGGTCTGGAGTCACAGACCAAGTAAGGGCACTAGATTTTCTTAGAATCACAGAGTTCCTACAATGCAGAAGAGGTCACTCGCTCCATCAGGTGTGCACCAGATTACTGACAGAGTTTCTTACCCAGGACCTCTCCCCCACCCTAGTCACTGGCATTTGGAATTTAAGTTCCTCCAGCTTCCATGGATATGCCTGGACTATGAATCCAGAGACATTACCACCACACCACCATCAATTGCTTGATAGAAACAGAGTGGAACAATTTTTTTCAGCAGTGAATTCAGTAAGATGTTCAAAGATATGAGGGTTAGGTTGATTGGTCATGCTAAATTGACTCTCAGTTTTAGGGGGATCGGCAGGGTAAATGAAGGTTACGGAAATTCGGCCTGGATGGGATTGTGGTCAGGTACAGACTCAATGGGCTGAAAGGCCTCCTTTTGAACTGTAGGGATTCTACGATTCTAAGATCAAAAAGAGGGGAGTGAACGCTGGAACTTCGCCTCCCAAAAGCAGGATGAGGCTGGTGTTTTACTGAAAATTTTCAAATCAAGTTTGATTTTATTAGCTAGAGGAAATTAATGGAAATGGAGCCTAAGCCTGTATCATAGAATCCTTACAGCGCAGAAGGGAGGCCATTCGACCCATTGAGTCTGCACTGACCGCAATCCCATCCAGACCCTATCCCTGTAACCCCATGCATTTACCCTCACTAGCCCCCCCCAAATACTAAGGGGCAATTTAGCACGGCCAATCAACCTAACCCGCGTATCTTTGAAGTGCGGAAAGAAACCGGAGCACCCGGAAGAAACAGCACAGAAACAGGGAGAAGGTGCAAACTCCGCACAGACAGTGACCCAAGCCAGGAATCGAACCCAGGTCGCTGGCATTGCGAGGCAGCAGTGCAAACCACTGTACTACCATGCTGTAGGTGGGGTCAAGAGGCAGATTATTCATAATCTCATAGAATCATGGAATCATAGGGGATTAAAGCATGGAAACAGGCTCTTCGGCCAAACTTGCCCTTTTCCTTTCAAACCTCTAAGCTAGTCCCAATTGCCCGCATTTGGCCCATATCTCTCTCTATACCCATCTTACCCGTGTAACTGTCTAAATGCTCTTTAAAAGACAAAATTGTACCTGCCTCTACTATTGTCTCTGGCAGCTTGTTCCAACACTCACCACCTTCTGTGTAAACAAATTGCCCCTCCGGACCCTTTTGTATCTCTCCCCTCTCACCTTAAACCCATTCCCTCTCGTTTTGGATTCCCCCTATCTCTGAATTAACGAAGGATGGAAGAGCGGCGAAAGGTTGAATGGTCTCCGGTTCAAGGTTTCAGCTGTCTGGGAATTAGGAACAGGACCTTTGCACAGAGGATCGTAATATTGCCAGTGTTAGGCAACAGGAGCCAGCATTCCTGCAACAATTTAAATATTTTACAAAAGAGGTGAACAGGTCAGTGCTACTTTATCAGGTTGTGCAATCCTGCTGGCAGGAGTTGGGCAATAACCCTCGCCGAAGCAATTACAGGCCACTTCAATGCCAATTGTGCTCTGTGTACATATTTTGGTGTCTTGGCGTCCGTTTCTAAGTAACAATCAGATAGTGGGAGAAAGGGGAGAGAATGTTTACTCATGATTGGAAAGAAACTTCCATTGAATGTATGATCTGTAATCCCATTCAGCACAAGGGCTTGTTGTTCTGAAACAGAATCCGCCACAATCTGCAGATGGCAAGACAAGACCAGTTGCCGCATGCCCACACCTCGAGATGTCAGATTGATTGAAACGCTCTCCCTCTCGTACCCAAAGACTTTTTTTCCCTTTTATCACAGCTGGCATTGAAAGGCTGGTCTCTCTTTGATCTATACTTGACTTAGATGAGGAAAAGCCTGCTTATCATCCTGTTTCCTTGCTTTCGGATGGCAATGTTGACATTTGTTCCTCTTTGCTTGTATAGAAAGCAAGTGACCTGGCAGTGATCTCATTCTGAATGAAGCACGAGGCTGGATTTGCAAAATCTAACCATCACCCACTGACTTTCAGCTGCAATAATACCAGCAAAGAGCAAAGAAAATTACAGCACAGAGGGGAAGGCTCTTCGGCCCTCCAAACCTGCACCAATCATGCTGCCCGACTGAACTAAAATCCCCCCAAAGTTAAGATTTATTTATTAGTCACAAATAGGGCTTACGTTAACACTGCAATGAAATTACCATGAAATTCCCCTTGTCACCACAGTCCGGTGCCTGTTCAGGTACATAGAACATAGAACACTGCAGCACAATCAGGTCCTTTGGCCCACAAATTACGCCAATCATACCCTACCTACCAGGCCGCAGAACTATCTGTAACTCCCAATCCCATTTAATCCCATATACTTGTCCAGAAGTCTTTTAAAAGACCCCAGCGAGTTCGCTTCCACAAGGATATGTCATTAGGATGTTAGGACGGCGGCATGGGCTCGTTGGGCCGAAGGGCCTGTTTCCCGTGCTGTGTTGCTCTTTGTTCTTTGTACCACCAACGGCAGCCAATTCCATTCACTCACCACCCTCTGACTGAAAAACATACCTCTAACATCTCCTCCGTACTTGCTGCCCAGCACCTTAAAACTGTGTCCTCTCGTAGCGACCATTTCAGCCATGGGAAATAGCCACCGAGAATCCACCCTATCTATTCCTCTCAACATTTTATAAACCTCTATCAGGTCACCTCTCAACCTTTGTCTCTCGAGGGAGAAGAGACCTAGTTCCCTCAACCTATTTTCATAGGGCATGCCACCCAATCCAGGCAACATCCTTGTAAATCTCCTCTCCACCCTCTTAATAGCTTCCACATCCTTCTTGTAGTGAGGTGACCAGAACTGCACACAATACTTCAAGTGGGGTCTGAGAAGGGTCTTGTAAAGTTGCAGCATTACCTCCCGACTCCTAAACTCAATCCCTTGATTACTGAAGGCCAGTACACCACACACCTTCTTGACCACATCCTCCACCTGCGAGGCCGATTTAAGAGTCCTATGAACCCGGACCCCAAGATCCTTCTGCTCCTCAACACTGCTAAGACTCCTACCCTTGATATTGTAGTCCTTTATCCCATTGTTCCTGACAAAATGGGCCACGACACATTTATCTGCGTTGAAGTCCATCTGCCACTTCTCCGCCCATTCTTGCATCCCATCTATGTCTTGCTGCAACTTCTGACATCCCTCCAGACTATCCACAACACTACCAACCTTCGTATCGTCGGCGAACTTACAACTCATCTCTCCACTTCCTCATCTAGGTCATTTATGAAATTAACAAACAGCAAGGGTCCTAGAACAGATCCCTGGGGCACTCCACTGGTGACTGACCTCCATGCAGAAAAAGGCCCATCGACAACTACACTCTGCCTTCTGCAGGCAAGCCACTTCCGGATCCACAAGGCCAAAGCCCCTTGGATACCATGCTCTCTCACCTTCTCAAGAAGTCTTGCATGGGGGACCTTATCGAATGCTTTGCTGAAATCCATGTCAACCACATCCACCGCTCTTCCTTCGTCAATGCGTTCAGTCACATTTTCAAAGAACTCATAAGGCACGACCTGCCCTTGACAAAGCTGTGTTGACTATTTCTGATTAAGCTTAACTTCTCTAAATGCTTATAAATCCTGTTCCTTAGGATCCTTTCCATCAATTTACCAACCACTGAGGTCAGACCCACTGGTCGGTAATTTCCCAGGCTATCCCTGTTTCTTTTCTTGAAAATAGGAACCACATCTGCAATCCTCTAGAACCTTTCCCGTCTCCATTGACGATGCAAAGATCATCGCCAGGGGCTCTGCAATCACTTCCCTCACCTCCCACAGTAACCTGGGAAACATCCCATCAGGTCCCGGCGACTTATCTGAGGATAATTAGCATGGCCAATCCACCTAACCAGCATGTCTTTCAGACTGTGGGAGGAAACATGAGCTTCCAGAGGAAACCCACGCAGACACAGAGTGAACATGCAAACTCCACACAGACAGTGACCCAAGCCAGGAATCGAACCTGGATCCCTGGTGCTGAGATAACAGTGCTAACCCACTGTGCAACAGTGTCGCCCAACCCTTCTGGGGACCATATCTCTTTATTCCCATCCCTATTCATGTAAATGTCCAGAGGCTCCACTTTGGAACCTGAGCTGAGTTTCTGGATTAAAAGTCTAGCGATAATACCACTAGACCATCGCCTCTCCCTCTTCATCCCCTCACTCTGTGTTACAGTGGAATCTCTCACCTATATTCTCGGTGGGCACGGTGACGGTGGTCGGCTCCATGAGATTGTCGGCCAGGACGAAAGCGCCTTCTTCCAGAGTGTCGAGCAGCAGTGTCGCTGCGTGGGCCTGCTCCGTTGCGTTCATGTCCTTCCACGATTGCAGAGCCTCCGGCCTGAGCAGATTGTCAACGGTATCCACGATAGCCTGTGCGGAGCGAGGTGTGAGGTGTGGGAAAGGGGAGAGAAGGACAGGCATCAGCATAGCCTTGGTTCATTTTGACACATGGTCAAGTTAACAGGTCAAACCTGTCGTGTCAAGACCCGAATTGGAGGTCACGACCTTTAATTCAGAGCTAGGCCATTCGGTGGAGGTGCCAGCAAAACGAAAAGCAGTGGAAATCTGGAGCTCTAAACATCCACAAAAAAAGCTGTCAGGGCTGGAGGTCATTTAGAAACTTCACAACTGAGACTGATCGATTTCTTTTAGGTCAGAGTGTTGAGGGATAAGGAAATGAGTCACGTTAATGGAGCTCAGATACAAATCAACATGATTTAACTGAATGGGAAAACAAGTTCAAGGGGCTGACTGGCCTCTTCCTGTACTTACGTTGCTGGAGTGACATGAGATTCAGAGATTCAGTTTGTGTGCACTGAATCAGTGCAAAAGGAGGCCATATGGCCCATTAAGTCTGCACCAACCACAATCCTACCCAAGTCTATCTCTGTAACCCTACATATTCACCCTGCCAATTCCCCTGACCCTATGGTCAATTTACCAAAAAACATAACTCACATATCTTTGGACTGTGAGAGGAAACCGAGCAAATGGACGAAATCCATGAAGACATGGGGAGAATATGCAAATAGTGTCCCAAGCCAGGAATTGAACCCGGCTTCTGGTGAGGCAGTAGTGCTAATTACTGTGCACAATGCTGCCCCAACATTTTAAGAAATGTTGGGATGAACTATTAATCCAAATTGTTCATGGTAATGTGGGTGGGGGTGGGGGTGTGGGAGGTTTGCATGTCTGTGTGTGTTTGTGTGCGTGTGGTGGGTGGAGAGGTGGGGGCGTGCATGGACGGGTGTGTGTGTGCATGTGTGGCGGGGGTGTGTGTGGGGTGGGTGAGTCTGGGTGGTAAAAGGGGTTGATTGTGAAGCAGCCCTAACTCAACGCTGGATGAGGGTAAGGGAGTAAGGGTGGGATTGCCAGCGAGTGTGAGGATGCTGAACACTTCCCATTCTAGGCACTGTCAGGATTGGGCACTCTCAGGACTGGACGATCTAATTAGAAGCCCTTTCTCTTTCTCTTTCCAACATTGTATCCTCAGAAGAGACCCCTTTAACAGCAAGGGACCCATTAGTGAGAACTTGAGAGCAGAATGTTCATGTCCATTGGTAAATGGTTTGTAACTGCTCAAAACTCACTGCTCCAACAAGCCAGGATCATGTTAATTATTTTACATTGCCATACATTCATGCTGAAGTCCAGCCTATCCATGTCACTTTTTAATACACACACTCTACGCATTGCACAGCAAGATGCAGTTACACTGTAATGTCACAAAACGCAGCTGACATTAACTCCTGATCAATTTGCTGCAGAAAGATGTCTATGTGAGAAGGCCAGTCACAGTCTGAATGAAATAAAGGACTGACAAAGGACCTATGCACAGTGTATTGGTTTTATTTTATATCATGAGGCACACTGGCAGTGGCAATGAGGCAAAACTCACTATGACAACGAGTCATTGAGGCAGACCACATTTAAACAGAAACTTGGCAAGTTGACAAGGAGAAAATCAGCAAAAGGATGTGCCAAGAGGTTGCAATGAAGTAAGGTGAGAAGGACATTTTTGTGGAGCACAAACACTAGCGTGGGATTGCCGGGTGTTTTTGTACCATCTGATTCTCTGCATGTCTACGCACACTGTTCCTCAAACATGGTGGCAGTGTTAGACTGGAGAGCCAGAATGAGGGTGGCACAGTGGCCTTGCAGTGCCAGGGACCCAGGTTCAATTCCCGGCTTGGGTCACTCTCTGTGCGGAATCTGCACGTTCTCCCTGTGTCTGCATGGGTTTCCTCCCACAGGCCAAAAAATGTGCTGGTTGGGCCATACTAAATTCTTTCTCATCCCCCCCAATCAGATGCCAGAGTGTGGTGATTAGAACACAGAACCATGGAACATACAGTGCAGAAACAGGCCCTTCGACCCATTGAGTCTGCACTGACCACAATCTCACCCAGGCCCTATCCCCATTTCCCTGTGCAGTTTACCTGCTAATCCCTCTAAACTGCACATCCTAGAACACTAATGGCAATTTTAGGTTGGCCAATCAACCTAACCTGCACATCTTTGGACTGTGAGAGGAAACCGGAGCATCCGGAGGAAACCCACGCAGACACGAGGAGAATGTGCAAATTCCACACAGACAGTGACCCGAGCCGAGAATCGAACCCAGGTCCCTGGAGCTGTGAAGCAGCAGTGCTAACCACTGTGCTACTGTGCCGCCCCCATGGCACTAGGGGAGTTTCACAATAACTTCATTGTAGTGTTAATATAAGCCTACTCATGACTAATAAGTAAAGATTTTTTTTCAAATGAGGGGAGCAAGCCCAAAGAGACGAAAAGATGTGTACAGGGGATGGGGGTCAGTGCAGGAGAGACACACAATGATGAATGGAGAGGGAAATATATAATCAAGCAGAGGCAATGAGATATGAAGAGGAAAGGGGCAATGGAGGGATCTTAAACTGAGGCAAATGCAGAAAGACAAAGGTGCACACAGGCTTTGACAGATATAAAGGGAGACTTGGATGGAGCGGTGGGATTGTGGTCAGTGCAGATCGGATGGGCCAAATAGCCTCTTTTTGCACTGTAGGATTCGATGGTATGAAGAGGGAGATGGGTAGAAACAGATGTGAAAGATAAACAGCTGGATTAATTGGTAGCGATAAATCAGCGAGAGAGACAAACAGAAATAGAGAGAGAGAGATCCATATTACACAAACCTAAGTGCGAAATGGACAGAGAAATGAGAATCAAACAGAAAGACACAGGAATACGCACACGCACTGATCCCTGATTAACATCTGAAAGAATGAATCAATCGATATCTAAAATCTGGCCATCCTTGTGTTTAACAAGGGATGGCAGAAGGTCACACACAGGTAAGCCTCCATCACAGCTGAGGGATTTGTGGCTTATTTCCTTTTTTTAATAAAAGCAGGTTCGAAGGGGCCGCCTTGTAAATCACTGGGGTGACCGAGAAGGATGCAGGACTATTGTAAAGAAAGAAACCCAGCAGGAGAAACAAACAACTGGAGACCATTACAATCCTGTCAGAAAGTAATTAAATTTAATCAATTTAATCAGTTAATCAATTCCATGCTCTAATGTATAGTTAATGTAAGAGTGAATTAGGCAGAGGGATTCACATGATATTTCAGAACAGTGCAATTTGGCAAATGCCACAAGCCTCTCTTCCCCTTTCCCCCTTTATCTGATCAATGTTAATATAACTAGTTCTAATAACGAGGCGCTATATGCAAATAAAAAAAAGCATGATTTTTAAACAGTGGTTTGTACCTGCAAGAATGATTAGAAAGAGTCTACCAAGGCTACTGTCAGCATAAGATTAATTAGCCTAATCCATCTTAATATCCTCTTTCTGTCTAGTTTCCGAGCCACCATGACCTTCCTGGCAGGTGGAAGATACTTAGATGTGGCATTACAGGCTTTTCTTCCCTGCTCTAATGGGACCCTGAATAGTCAAAATGCTAATATCAATTCTACTTTTGCCATTAACGCTGAAGGTGGAGAGATTGGTCTACAGAGAGCCTTTTCCCCTCTTACTCACTTCAAGAATGCAGCTCTGCGCTTTTAATCTGCAACATGAAGGAACCTTATGTCATGAATAATGAACTTGCCGGGGATTACAAAGCGACTTGCAATTTTTTTTATATATATGAAGCGTTGATTATAGATACGGCTTGCAAACTGAATGGCAATTAATCGGCAGGTTGTCCGAACACTGCGGGGGGGGAGGTGTGGGAAGCCTCACTCCTTGAGCTGGGGAACGGCAACACTTCTCCTTCCAAAGGGGAAAGAAGCCAAGACATTGAAGCTGCCCACATGCCTCATTGGTCAAGGGGAAGGTGTATCCATTACTGGGAGAGATTGGGATCTGAGGGTGCAGCCTCAGAGTAAAGGGACAACCCTTTAGAACCAAGATGAGGAGGAATTTCTTCACCAGAGGGCGGTGAATCGGTGGAACTCATTGCCACAGTGGGCTCTGGAGACCAGGTCATTGAATGTATTTAGAATCATAGAATCCCACAGTGCAGAAAGAGGCCATTTGGCCCATCGAGTCTGCACCGACTACAATCCCACCCAGGCCCTACACCCACAACTCCAAGCATTTACCCGAGCTAGTCTCCTCGACATTCAGGGGCAATTTTAGCACGGTCAATCCATCTAACCAGTACGGCTTTCAGATTATGGGAGGAAACTGGAGCACCGGGAGGAAACCCATGTAGACATGAGGAGAATGTGCAACTCCGCACAGACAGTGACCTGGGAATTGAACCCTGGCACTGCGAGGCAGCAGTGTTGACCACTGTGCCACTGCGAGATAGAGATAGGTAGGTTCTTGATCAATAAGTGGATCAAAGATTATGGGAAGAAGGCAAGAGAGTGGAGAATCGTATCACCATGATTGAATGGGGGAGTTGACTTGGTGGGCCGAATGGCCTAATTGTGCTCCTATATCTTATGATCAATCCCTTAGTTCTGGATTTTCGGAAAGATTGTTGCCTGGAAAGGGGGTCTTGTTGTTTGATGTGGACGAACAGACTTTACTGGAGTCTCGTGACGGTCAAATGGACACCACTTATCATCAGAGCAGTTCACACCTTCCTTGACCAACAAATGGAAAGGTTTTGCATGGTTGAGTCCACAATACGACTGTCATACGTGGACTCTGAATGGAATAGACTTAATGATCGGCTAAATAGTTTTTTTGCTTAGAATCATAAAATCCTAAGGCGCAGAGGGAGGCCCTTTGGCCCATCGAGTCTGCACTGACCACAATCCCACCCGAACCTTGTGCACACAGCCCCATGGATTTATCCTAACTAGTCCCCCTGACTTGGGACATCTTAGCACGGCCATTTCACCCAACCTGCCCACTTTTGAAGGAAACCAGAGCATCTGGAGGAAACCCACGCTTTTTGTCTTTGCTGTTCTATTAGGAAAACGAGGAAATGTTGCCCTCAACAAGGCATTTGATTGAAATATTTCAAGAACACGAGGGAGCGAAGTATCTGTTTGCGGTGCTTTGGTCATCCTGGTATGTAGAACTGCCTTGATAGATGCGATGGCCTCCTTGCCTATCAAGCACATGAGGTGATCTTTTTATTTATTACTCTAGCAGAGTATTAATCACCTGAAAATATGGAATATTAAAGAGGGACGGAGAGTGACGGTAACTGCATCACCTGGTAATGTGATTAATGAGGGACAAAAATGCATGGCAAAAATGCGATTGGAGAAGAGATTTCTTTCCTGTTTTGGAACATTCTGCAACTCAGCCACCAGCAGTCTTGGCAAGCTGTAAGATTGAGTGGGGGGTGGAGGTGGGGGGAGAAAAATTCATCAGAATCCAAGTGCAAAAAATGTTCTGATTCATGACTCCCTTTTAAAGTTATGTCTTCTTTAAACTTTTCCTTCCTGTCTAGGGACTCTTTACAAATATAGAAGTACAGTCCCAGGGACACCATGCACCTAATGATATATCTGCCAAAGGGCCAGTTCATCTGGTCCAGAAATTATTGGCATCAGTGCAACTTCAGAGAACAGTGCTGTCACTGCAGACAGCTGGTCTGTTTCCTAGTAGTCAGCAAGCTGGCCAGCCAGCAAATATTCATACACGATGCGACAGTCGAGCTAACTCCCCTTCACCTCTGGGAATTCTTCAACTCCCTGGCAACCAAGAATCCAAAATTGAAATACTGTGCTGCAGACTGACCATTAAATTAACTTTTATTAGACAAGCCACAAGTTAAATGAAATAACACATGCTGAGAGGATATCATGTCAAGTTGGTTTCCTGCCTCCATTTGCAGAACACAGTTAGTGTAGTATGTGTGCCAGTCAGGTCAATATTAATAGGAACTCACTCACTCACACACACACTCACACAAACACACACACAAACACACACAAACACACATATGTTCACACACACACACACACAAATGTTCACACACACATGCACACAAACACACACTCACACACACATTCCCCACAAACACACACACATGCACACACACAAACACTCAAACACACTCTCACACACACACACACACACACGCAAACAAAACTCACCATGCACAAGCAACTAAAACACACCACACATCATGCACAAAACACACATCACACAAAACATATCCACTCACATATCTCAACATATTTCTCACACACACGTCTCACACATCCACACACATTTCTCACACCCACCCACCCACACACACACACAATATGCAGTCATATATCTACAGAAAGACAAAGTGTGTTGCTGCATAGAGGCCATCAGGAAGGCAATTGCTCCTTTGGCCTTCATTGCAAGGTGATTGGAGTACAGAGATAAGGTAGTCTTGCTTCATTTTCTGCACGATTTTTGTCTCTGCATCCAAAGCTGGACTATCCTTGGAGATGCTACAGTAAAGATTCACTGGATTAGTTCACAGATATCTTGAGGAAATAAGATGGGATAAAGTAGTGCTGGCTTGGTAAGGTGGGTGGAAATTGCAGTAGAATGATTGGGATGGATTGGAAGTGAGTCTTTGTTGGAAATGCCATGTTTTGGATGAAATGTGAAACAGGGTTTTCAGTGAATGCTCAAGATCCCATGGCACAGTTTGTCGGAGAGAAATGAGTTCTACAGGGCCCAGGCAATGTTTTATTTCCTTTCCCACCATTGCTAACACAAAGTAACAGCTTCAATTTTTGTGGTTTGTGCTTCATTGCTGATACAAAATAGCTGCTACATTTGGCTTCATTCTGACAGCGACAACCCCATTATTAAGCAAACCAATGGACGAACCTGTTTCTGATTGCTTAACGCAAAAGACTACGTGCATTCAAAGTGCAGTTTAAGACCACGTCAATCAACAATTGTTACCTTAAAAGCCCAATATGAACGGTGGAAAAATAATTGATGTATTGTTCCACTTTACGATAAGATGTCCAAATTATGCTTTGTCTAAAAAAGAATCATTAATTCTTGTTTCCTGACAGACCAAGGTGGAGGCACCGTAAAAAACAAGTTTGCCCCTTGGTCTGAGAGTGTGGTTGCAAAGTAGAAATGACTCCGGAGGACTCCCTAAACCGCAGGGAGGCCAGACAAGTTTCAGCCAAAAAACACGTACCACATCACCAGGAAGCACAGCCAACCGAACAGTGACAAAGAATAGCTCGGCGGATGACGGAGGTGCCTGCATACATTTCAAAAATCCAGGAACCAAGATTCAGGGGGAAGGGGTAAAGCAGCAGTGCAGGGGGATGGGCTTCATGCAACGCATTCGCAAGGCAAGGAGGAATGGTCTTGAAGGTCTTTGAGGGGTGGTGGGGGGGGGGGGGGGGGGGGGGGTGGCGGAGGAAGTGCTGCGGGAAGGCAATAAAAGCAATAGCGACGCCACAGGTGAACTACCTTAATGTATGCCCTGCAAGTCCTCTCTCTTTTTTGGAGCTTATCCAATCATAGGAGGCAGAGTTCAACACAGAAAAAAAAAACAAAACACAAAGGATTAGTAAGGTAAAGGAGACAGCGGAATCCTGCCCACTTTTTCCACCTCCTCCATGCCAGAATGCCCGCGGGCGCTGCGCGCAGAGAAAAGGGGGCACCTCCGGCCGCCAGAGGGGCCTTTTGCTCTCTGTCCCGCGCTTTTACAGCCCACTGGCCTTACCTTGCTAAAACTGCGGCCCACAGAGTCTTTCTCACTGGGCCGCAGCTCCTGGAGTTGCGCGTCTAAGATGTCGACGAGTTGTTCCATCAGTCTGACTGACGAGCTCACGTCTCCTGCATAGATTGGTCCTCTGGTATGCTTGGCCAGCTCGTTTGCTAGGTTGGCCGCGTTTTCTCCGCTCCTAATCTGTAATCATAAATTACACATTCTCAGCAGGGCTCCTCCAATAATGCGCAGAGAGCAGTCGCTCTGAAGTTTCCATTAACCACGCACACCCCTGTCTGGAAACTTGTTGCTGCCTAATTGATCGCTGCTGCAGTGGTGGGGACAGACACATTTACAGCTAATTAAGGGCTGATGGTAATCCGCCTGCTGCGACCCACGGGCAGCTCCTTGGCCTGACGTCTTAGAACACAGAATACTACAGCACAAACAGGCTCTTCGGCCCACAAGTTGCGCCAATCATACCCATACCTACCAGGCCATAGAACTATCTGTAACTCCCAATCCCATTAAATCCCATGTACTCATCCAGAAGTCTTTTAAAAGACCCCAGCGAGTTTGTCTCCACCACCACCGACGGGAGCCGATTCCATTCATTCACCACCCTCTGAGTGAAAAACGTACCCTTAACATCTCCTCTGCATCTACTCGCCAGCACCTTAAATCTGTGTCCTCTCGTAGCGACCATTTCAGCCCTGGCAAATAACCTCCGAGAATCCACCCTATCTATTCCCCTCAACATTTTCTAAACCTCTATCAGGTTGCCTCTCAACCTTTGTCTCTCCAGGGAGAAGAGACCTAGCTCTCTCAACCTATCTTCATAAGGTATGTGTCCCAATCCAGGCAACATCCTTGTAAATCTCCTCTGCACACTCTCAATAGCTTCCACATCCTTCCTGTAGTGAGACCAGAACTGCACACAGTACTCCAAGTGGGGTCTGACAAAGGTCGTATAAAGTCTGGTGGACCAGTCATCAGTTTAGTACTGGTCGCCTCACTAGTCTGGTTGCCTCACTATAGGAAGGATGTGGAAGCTATTGAGAGGGTGCAGAGGAGATTTACAAGGACGTTGCCTGGATTGGGAAGCATGCCTTATGAAGATAGGTTGAGAGAGCTAGGTCTCTTCTCCATGGAGAGACAAAGGTTGAGAGGTGACCTGATAGAGGTTTATAAAATGTTGAGAGGAGTAGATAGGGTGGACTCTCGGAGGCTATTTCCCCGGGCTGAAATGGTCGCTACGAGAGGACACAGATTTAAGGTGCAGGGAAGCAAATGCAGAGGGGATGTTAGGGGTAAGTTTTTCACTCAGAGGGTGGTGAGTGAATGGAATCGGCTGCCGTCAATGGTGGTAGAGGCGAACTCGCTGGGGTCTTTTAAAAGACTTCTGGAAGAGTATATGGGATCTAATGGGATTGGGGGTTATAGATAGGTCTATGGCTTGGCAGGTATAGATGTGATCGGTGCAACTTGTGGGCCGAAGGGCCTTTTTGTGCTGTAGTGTTCTATGTTCTATGTACCAGGAGTGCGCGGTACAGTTTAAGCGACTTATTCTGTCACGTTGCACTGCACTCATTGGCAGGGGACATCGATCCTAATTTGCAGAGAGCTAGAATTGCCTGAGTGACTCACGTTCACAGTGAGGAGCTGCGATGCAGAAAGGTGCCAGCTGACGATTGTCCATTGCTGGGTTTGCTCTTATTCATGTTTGCTCCTGACCCTTGAATAGAGCTTCCTCCAAGACCACCCCCCCACCCCACCCCACCCCCACGCACTGCAAGAATTAGCAGCCTGGCTGACAGAAGTGACAAGGCTTAATTCTTGGTCTGTGAAGAGTTGGCTACCTCCTACAAGCCACAGTCAAAGACACCGGTGAATTCACAACAGTCAGCACAGATCTGTTAATGGGAAGTTACTCTGACTAACCCTGATTGCATTTTTGTTTGAGGTCACAACGATGAGGCCAGTGAGTTTGATGCAGTCAACATGGATTATTACGAGGCTTTTGATATGGCACACTCATCAGAAAATTAAAAGCTCGTGGGACCTAATAGAAAGTGGCATGTTGGATCCACAATTAGCTCAGTGGCTGAGAGAGAAAAGGGTAACTGTTGATGGTTTCTTTCAGATTGTTCCAATTCAATTGTGGGACATAGGCATCGCTGGCTGGGCTAGCATTTTATTGCCCATCCCGAGGACAGTTGAGAGTCAACCACATTGCTCTGGGTCTGGAGTCACATGTAGGCCAGACCAGGTAAGGGCGGCAGATTTCCTTCCCAAAAGGACATTAGTGAACCAGTCGGGTTTTTCCGACAATCGACAATGGTTATCGGTAGATTCTTAATTCAGATTTTTTTTATTAGGTTCAAATTCCACCATTTGCCGTGGCGGGATTTGAACCCGGGTCCCCAGAACATTAGCTGAATTTTTGGATTAACAGTCTAGTGCTAATACCGCTAGACCATCATCTCCTTGATTGTAAGACTGTTTCCAGTAGAGCTCAGAGTTCCAGGTCTCTTGACTTGGAGAGCATCATTGAGAAGTTTGACAGTGGTATAACAATGTCCGTGTGTTTGACAATGAAATAGAAAGCTATAAACTGCAGAAAGATATCAAAAGACTGATCAGGTGGGCAAATTGCCCTTTAGCGTCAGCGGGACCAATTAGGGTAAATGCATGGGGTTATGGGGATAAGGCCTGGATGGGATTGTGGTTGGTATGGACTCAATGGGCCGATGGCCTTCTTTTACACTGTAGGATTCTAAGAAAGGCTGGAAATATGCAGTAAGAAAAGAGCTGAAAAGGTCTAACGTTTTGACTGTCAAACCTTTTGCCCAATAAAGCCAGCTTCCCATATGTCGTGGGGCTGTCGTGCACCAGCAACATCTTCCAGCTCTCCGAGCGCTGGTGTTATCTGAACTGTTTACAGCTTCAGCCAAATAAAAAAAAGACTAAAAGCCTGGAGATTATTGTTGACAAGGTTAAATTTGCAAATGCTTAATGCACTTGTATTGAATTCCACATTCCCTCCACATGAAGAGAGGCACTGACCGTTTAAATTAAGGCTACTGTCTCAATTAAAACAGCATCTGACACAAGTGTGTTGGGGAAAGTCGTGTGATAAGATCGCCGGCAATAACTCGCAGGCTGAGCTCCAGCGGCGGAATAAATCATCTGGCCATTTTCTCACCCACTTTTGCCATTTAGGAAAGGCATTATGTCAAAATTAAATGACTCCGAAACCGATAAAAGAGACACAAATCTATTTACAGCAGCCTTTGTTCTGCCGCAACATCCTCTCTCACATGTTAATCGGGGATGCTACACAAATACCCTTTGAATCCCCAATTACTCACTGCACCACCTCAAAGAAAACTAATATGTCTATCTCTTCACAGACCGCAAATTGGTTGCCAGTGGCAACCAGACTGGGCGCTCAAGTCTCCAATTACGAAAGCCAAAGGTCACTTAGTTCCTGAGGATAATTACCCACAATGCCTCTTTGATCCTTAAAACAGGCAACTTGTGTGTGTGTCTCTGTGTTTCTTTTTCTCTTAAACTCCTGGTTATAAGGATACCTATCGGCTGCATATGTTAGCAGCCATCTGAGGATGCTGTATTGATGAGGTCTTTACTTAGCTCTCAGCTGGCGCTTTGTAAATGCCCTGAAAAGGCTGACACGTCAGTGAGGATTTCTTCCTCTGAACCCACCGCACTCGGTTTTAATCACCGCCGATTAAGCAAGATAAAACCGCAAGAACAAACCTTCTGAGCCACTTGATTTACCCAGTGTGAGGTGCAGTTGCTAAGATCGGGACCCTTAGGGTTCCACATTCCGGTGGAAACCATGCAGAGATAAGAGGCCGTGCCTACGAGAGATGAAGCAGAACAAATTAGATAAACTTTGCAAGTGTCTCTCTCTCTCTCTCTCTGCAGTGCATAGATATTGGCTTCGTCCTCCCAGTTACTCCACTGCCTCTGACTACCCAGCGACCCAGACAAATGCCCACAGTCTCGGAATCGCCAACAACCCACCATCCACATGTTTGACTCCTTCCTCAGTCCCAACTCACTCGGTCCACTTTTGGACACTGACTGCCACCCACAAAAAAAAAGGCAAATAAAACCGTGCAGAAACAGTGCATCAAATCTCTCACAAACATAAATTATTTCAGATGCCATTATGATGTAGTGGGGCCACTTTTTGGATTCATTTTCAGAATCTGAGGCGGGTGGGGTCGCGGGAAAGGCCGGCATTTACTGTTCACACCTGATTAGCATGTATAGGAGGAGCAGCATTCGTCCCCTTCAGCCTTCTCTGCCGTTCAACGAGATCGCGATTGTCCTTTGACCTCACTCCCATTTGCCTGCTCCTCTCCACATCCCTTAATTCCCTCCCGAGAATCCGCTGTCTTGACTTTACAACCGAGTTTCCGCAACCCTCTGGAGTTCGAGGAATCCCAAGTTTCACAACCCTTTGAGTGAACAAATTTCTCCTCATCTCAGTCCTGAATGACTACCTTTATTCTGTGGTCACAATCTCTTGTTCTAGATTCCGCACTCAGAGCGCCAATCCTCTCAGTCTCCACCCTGTCAAGAACCTTTACAAATTTTTTTGATGTTTCACCTTTCATGTTTCATAATCCAGGAAATACAGACCCCTTTTGGAGAGTTGGTTCAGACTTGATGGGCCAAATGGCCTCCTTCGGTAGAGATATTGCGATTTAGCGACATAGAAACTCGAAGCAGGAGTAGGCCACTCAGCCTACCATTCATTCTGACCATGACTGATCATTAAATTCAATATCCTGATCCCCCCTTCCTTCCATATCTCTTGATTCCTTTAGCCCTGAGAGCTACGTCTAATTCCTTCTTCAAATCACACAACGTGTTAGCCACAACTGCATTCTGTGGTCGCGAATTTTACAACTCTTTGAGTGAAAAAAAACTTTCTCACCCCAGTCCTAAAAGGTTTATCCCTTTATTCTCAAACTATGACCCCTAGTTCTGGACTCCCCCACCGTTGCGAACATTCTTTCCTACTCTATCCTAGAACAAGAGAAAAGAACAAAGAAAATTACAGCGCAGGAACAGGCCCCTTCAGCCCTCCAAGCCTTCGCCGACCATGCTGTCCGACTTAATTAAAACCCCCTATCCTTCCGGGAGCCATATCCCTTTATTCCCATCTGATTCATGTACTTGGCAAGATGCCCCTTACTAGTCACCACCATATCCGCTTCCAATTCCCCAGCAACGAGTTCCGGGCATCTACTACTCTGTGTAAAATACCTGCAGCGTGCATCTCTTTTAAACCTTGCCCCTCGCACCTTAAACCTATGCCTGCTAGTAATTGACTCTTCCACTCTGGGAAAAAGCTTCTGACTATCCACTCTGTCAATGCCTTTCATTATCTTGTAGACTTCTATCAAGCCTCCCCTCAATCTCCGTTAGTCCGTTGAGAACAAGCCAAGTTTCTCCAGCCTCTTCTCGTAGCTAATGCCCTCCATACCGGTCAACGTCCTGGTAAATCTTTTCCGTACCTCCACATCCTTCTGTAGTGTGGTGACCAGAATTGAACACTATATTCCAAGTTCGGCCTAACTAAGATTCTATAAAGCTGCAAGATAACTTGCCAATTTTTAAACTCAATATCCCGGCCGATGAAGGCAAGCATGCCGTATGCCCTTTCTATCCTGGGGCAGCAGGGTGGCACATGGGGCAGCACAGTGGCACAGTGGTTAGCCAGGGACCCTAGTTCAATTCTGGCCTTGGGTTGCTCTCTATACAGACTTTCATATTCTCCCTATATCTGCATGAATTTCCTACTAGCGCTCTGGTTTCCTCTCAGTCTGAAAGATGTGCTGGTTAGATACACTGGCCATGCTAAATTCTCCCTCAGTGTACCCAAAGAGGCGCCAAAGTGGCAACTGGGGGATTTTCACAGTAACTTAATTGCAGCGTTAATGTAAGCCTACTTGTGACACCAATAAATGAATTAAACTAAGAAGTTGAATGAGTGCTGGAGTGTGGCGACTAGGGGATTTTTACAGTAACTTCATGTAAGTCTACTAATAAATAAGGTCTAAACGTTAACACTGTTAGAAGTTAATAAGTTTTCTAAGAGATCCCCTCTCTTCTAAAGTCCAGCGATTCTCTGTTCCATAACTACACTCGGTTGACTCCCCAGCTGCAACATGTGGTTAAATAGTAACATGTCAAAGATCTTCTTGTCAATCTTTCACCATCACGACTGACTGTATCGCAGTTTGTGGTGAACACTGTCTTTGCAAACTTGCCTGGCCCAGCACCCTGATGGAGATGCAGTTGTGCCAGTGCCAGCAGATAAAGTAAATACTGAGGACTGAGTTATGTCTCTATGTCTCGGTTCACTTATTCTCCTGCCTCTAACCGAGCTTTGTCTAAAGAAATACTCGTTGATTTCACCCCCCCACCCCCTCCCCCCCAAAATCGAACAATGGCACAAGATCTCAACTCCCTGAGTTTTGTGTTTCAGATGGTTGCTTTTGTTGGAATGTGACCCATTACATCCACTTAGGAATTTCAATAGAACAAACACACTTTATGAAGAAACAATTCAGTTACTATGTGCAAGATCAACGGACAAGCAGTGACAAATGTGTTGGAACGGGTCCTTTTTGTGAAGAACGTTGGGACATCATGAAATACGGTCAGCGAATCTCGAAGATTGCATTTGGCTGCACTTCACAATGAACTCCAAGCGTGAAAATACTCCTTTGTGCTCATTGTGGTCGAATCCTGTCTAGCATCATCTCTCCTTGAGCTTACTTCTGCCTCCCACTGTTAAGCTCTTGTGATCAGCCCCATGCGTATCAGGCACTGACAGTTATGTGGAGCATAAAGATTGGCAATGGATGTGTTATGTTGTATGCCCTGTGTCTGTGCTGTCAATACTATGCAATTAAGGGTCTACATTCTGCAGGACTAGAATAGGACTATTATATTTTATATCATCCCATTGTTTTTATTCTTTCATGAAATGCGGGCATTGTTGGCAGGTCACCATTTGTCGCTCATCACTAGTTTTTCTTGAAAGGCAGATCCCAGTGTTGGACAGGGGTGGGCACAGTAAGAATTCCCACAATGCCAGGTTAAAGTCCGATAGTTTTATTTGGTACCATGAACTTTGGGAATGCTGCTCCTTCATCTGGTAGGAGAAGAGTTCAGTTCACAAACATGGCACATATATCTTGCAATTGTGTCTCAGTCTATATATGCCCCACTTCTCCACTGATCTAATGAAGGAGCAGCGCTCCGCAAGCTCGTGATTCCAAATAAACCTGCTGGACTTTAATCTGGAGTTGAGAGACTTCTTACTGTGTTCTTGAGAGGAGTTAGGAGTCAGCCACATTTCTCTGTGGCCAGACCAGCTAAAGATGGCAGATTTCATTCTCAAAACGTTATTACTGAATCAGACTTTTTTTCATTAATTTATGCATTCTCAAGATCTCAGCATCACTGGCTAAGACCTTGTCAAGGTGGTGGTGGGTCACCTCAACAATCAATGGTAGTTTTACGGCTTCTAATTCATTTCTTAAAAAAAAATTATCAATTTTAATCAATATCCCCACGGCTGAGGTGGCATTTGAATCCATGTCCTTACAGAGTTAGGCTTACTCTCCAGAATCTAGCCCAATGACATCCCTTGTACATCACCATGATCCTACGTCAGATATGGCTTATTTTTCCCTTCCTTCTGCTACTATCCCATCTCTGCATTTTTAAAATCTATTCTCAATGCACCCTCGGGATCAGAAATCCTAGAATCCCAGCCTCTTGAAAATGTTCTAGATGAAGTTTACAAGTAGACTGATTGTCAATTTACAACCCACTTTGCAAAGGATAACCCAGAATGAATCTTAGTCCACCAATGGCCGATCACCCCCTCTTGTCACAATGATCGAAATACCTTAGGTCCGAAAAGAAGGATTGACCTGCTCCTACACAGCGTCTTGTAAGGACTATAGTGTTAAGAGTTCACCATTGCTGATTGCGTGTATTACTCATGACGAATATCGCTTTAGAATTACAAGGGGCAGGGGATAGATTAATGTGGCAGCAAGAGAGAGGTCAAGTAAAATGAAGATAAGAGTTCATTAGGGTGGCATGGTGACATAGTGGCAAGTACTGCTGCCTCACAGCACCAGGGAGCCCAGTTCGATTCCAGGCTTGGGTCACTATCTATGCGGAGTCCCTGTGTCTGTGTAGGTTTCCTTCCACAGTCCCAAAGACGTGCTAGTTAGCTGTGTTGGCCATGCTAAATTCTCCCTCGGTGTACCTGGCCAGGCGCCAGAACATGGCGACTCCGGGGTTTTCACAGTAACTTCATTGCAGAGTTAATGTAAGCCTACTTGTGAGAAAAATAGACACTGACAAACTTATTAAGTTCAACTATTTCACTTCATAACCTGTGCCCCCATTATTGTTCTTTCTTTTTGATTTTGACAGTCACAGTAATTGAAAGGGTTGTTATTATCCTGAATGTATTGGTCTAATGATTGTTATTTGCATTTATGCCTCCTCTAGACATCTTTAGTTTCTTTACTGGTCCCATTACCATCAAGCTTTGTCTTGTACCCATCACTATGGTTTAACCTCTCCTGTGCTCCAACCCTGTCATAAACATTTCCTCTTATTCCATCCCCACTTTTCTTCTCTGCCTCTTCTCCTGCTGCCATCTCTACCCTTATCCAATTCTGATGAAAGATCAGGACTTAAAACATGACCTTCTGCATTGCCCTGCACAAATGCGGAGTATTCGCACCATTTTCTGTTTTCATTTCCCATTTGCAGTATCTACAGAGTTGTGTTTCAGGGTGACACGGCAACTAATTGCCATGTTGAGGACCATTCTTTGATCCCCAACCAAAGGGAGGATGTGAAAGCAATGGAACAGACTCGCTTGGATGTAATTAGAGAGAAGTAATCCCACTCCCTGGAATTTCCCTCTCCCTGCGATGTCCCTCAACTTCCCTTCCCTTATCTTGGGCTCTTATTAAAACTCATCTCATTGAGCTTTCTGTCACCACACTCTCAGATCCACTTAACCATTTCTTTGTTTATGCACAATGTCCATTTCTCTTTACAATTTGGCAAAACACCTTGGGATCAGTTTACCTCTGACCAAGATGGTTGTGAATTCTGTTACGTCCTACGTGTCTGGTGAATGAAATGGGAGAATGAACAAAAAAGAAAGAAAAGTACAGCACAGGTACAGGCCCTTCGGCCCTCCAAGCCCGTGCCAATCATGATGCTCGAACTAAACTATGGTGTGGAGTTGCTCGTGTTGGACTGGAGTAAGCACAGTAAATAGTCTCATAACACCAGGTTAAAGTCTAATAGGTTTATTTGGTAGCACGAGCTTTCAGAACACTGCCCCTTTGTCGGATAAGTGAACTTTAACCTGATGTTGTGAGACTAAACTATAAAGAGTCCAAAGATGTATGGCTTAGACTGAATTGCCATGCTAAGTTGATCACAGTGTCAGGGGGATTAACAGAGTAAATGCATGGGGTTGCAGGAATAGGGTCTGAGTGGCATTATGGCCAGTATAGATTCAATGGACGGAATGGTCTCTTTCTGCACTGTAGGGATTCTATGAAAACACTATGCGTTCTACAAAAGGTCAGTTCATCAAAGATCTCAGCTACTGGGTGAAAGACAGGACTTGTGCAAAATGTTGGCATCAAAAGAATGAAAAGTTCACAAGCAAAAGATTGAAGGGTGTAATCGAGGTGGACAGAATGACTATTGAAGGTGCTGAATGGGGTGCAATCAAACGAGCTACTTTGTCCTGGATGCTGTCAAGCTCTTATACTGTTGGAGCTGCACTCATCCAGGCAAGTATTCCATCACACTTCTTAGAGACCCGACAGTGAAGAAGGAGGCCATTCAGCCCATCGAATCTGTATGGATAACAATCCCACCCAGGCCCTTTCCCTGTAATCCCACATATTTACCCAGCTAATCCCTCTAATCTACGCATTCCAGAACACTAAGGGGCAAATTAACATGTCCCATTCACCTAACCCGCACACCTTTAGACTGCAAGAGGAAGCCAGAGCATCCGGAGGAAACCCACGCAGACACAGGAAGAATGTGCAGACTCTACGTGGACAGTGACCCCAAGCCGGGAATCGAACCCAGGTCCCTGGAGCTGTGAGACAGCAGCAGTAACCACTGTGCCACCATGCCGCCTTTGCAGAGATAGTGAAAGCGTGGGTGCATTGAGACACAAGGCATGAAACCTTTACAGTTGATTTGAGAGACAGAGAGAAATGTGAAAAATTAGGATTTATTCACTGAGGAGGCAAGTTTTTGTGAAGGTGGATAGTGACAGATTATTTCCACTGCCTGGAGCGATCGCAATAAGAGTGTAGACATTTAAAGCAATCAGACAAAGAATTAAAGGGAAGATTAGAAAAAAAGCTCTTTACTCAGCAGGTAGTTACAATGTGGGATTCTCTGCCACAAACTGTTGCTCAAGCAGAATCCATTATTTCTTTGAAAAGGGAATTATCAATGCTTATTTGAAAAGGAATATTAATGGTTACAGGGAGTGATCAGTAGAGGGAGATTGGACAGGCTTGCTGGTCTATTCAATCCATTATTCTGCGAGAATGTTCTATGATTCAGGATCTTGTATTGTATTAATAAAGACAGGCTCTATCTTGAAAAGAACACAGAGAAAGGCATTAGTAAGTGGGAAGTGAACACACACTTCATGATTGATAACAAGTTTATTTAATTTCCCTTTTAACAAAGGGTTTTGCTCCATTTAATTTGAAATAACATGGAAGAACATGGTGCCAATGGGTCAAGATGGCTATGAGTTCCCTTATGTACTAAGTGGTCAAGGAATCTAAAGGTAGAATGAACAAAGAACAAAGGAAAGTACAGCACAGGAACAGGCCCTTCAGCCCTCTAAACCCATGCTGATCAAGATGTCCTAAGAACTCTTCTTTGGTCCATATCCCTCTATTCCCTCCAATTCATGTACTCATCCAGGTGCCTCTTAAATGTGCTTCCACCACCTCCTCTGGCAGCACGTTCCAGGCACGCACCATTCTCTGCATGAAATACATCCTCTGCATATCTCCCTTAAACTTTCCCCCTCTCACCTTGAACCTATTCCCCTTTGTAATTGACACTTCCGCCTCTGACTATCCACCTTGTTGATGCCTCTCATAATTTTGTAGACTTCTATCACAGTAACTTCATTGCAGTGTTAATGTAAGCCTACTTGTGGCACTAATAGATAAACTTTTAGGTCTCCCCTCGGCCTCTGTCTTTGCAGTACAAACAATTCTTGTTTATTCAACCTCTTCTCATAGCCAATACCCTCGAGACCAGCCAAAATGCTGGTGAATCATCTCTGTACTCTCTCCAAAACTTACACATCCATCTGGTGGTGTGGCGAAAGATTCTGGATTACTTCAACAAAATTAAAATTAAAGACTAGTATCTATTACATCTCATACCGCTGTCCCCGCGTCACGAAGGGAGGAAGTAATTACATGGACAGTGGAACGATTGTGGCTATATTGGCGTATGTAACAGCTATATAGCACACAGCAAGATCCCATAAACAGCAACAAAATGAGTGACCATGGTTGGAATTCTCGAACTTCGCTCACAGTTGGGATTCTCCAGTCCCACTGCTATGCACAGAGATTTGAATGAGCGCCAAGTTCTCCATTCCCGCTGGCAGGGGTGATGAGACATGTGAGACCGGAGAATTCCGACACAGATCCCAATTTTTTTTGCCATATCTTGGTCAGGGATGGGGTGGGGAAAGTTTGGAATCTTGACCAGGAGTTGTGTAAGAGGGGGAACTTCTGGGGAACTTCTTGCTCATCATCAAACAATCCACAGGAAGTTGATTAAAGGTCAAATTATTGACCGGGACACTGGGGATAACAGGAGTGGCATAAAGGCTTAATGGTTAGCCAGGAGCCGGGTTCGATTCCCAGCTTGGGTCACTGTCAGTATGGAGTCTGCATGTTCTCCATGAGAATGCGGTTTTCTCTGGATGCTTGGGTTTCCTCCCATAGTCCAAAGATGTCCAGATTAGGTGGATTGGCCATCTAAATTGCCTTAGTGACCACAGATATGTAGGTTAGGGGGATTAGGGGAGTAAATACATAGGGTATAGGGGAAGGATGGATTGATGTAATGCACTGTCAAAGAGTCAAAGGAATCACAGAATTCCTACAGTGCAGAAGGAAGTCACTCAACCCATTGAGTCTCTATTGACAATAATCCCATCCCAGGCCCTATTCCCACAGCTTCACACATTTATCCTGCTAATTCCTCAAACCTATATTCTCTAACACTAAGAGACTGAAGCTGGGATCCGGGATGTTTCTGGATGCCTCCCAGACATCCTGAAAGGGGAGGGTGAGGAACCTGAAGTTGTGGTGCATATAGGTACTGCAGACATAGGCAGGAAGAGGGAGGTAGTCATCAAAAGGGATTATAGAGAACTGGGTAGGAAGCTGAGGAGGAGAAAAGCGAAGGCAGTAATTTCAGGATTGCTGCCTGCGCCTCGGGAGAATGAGAGCAGGAATCAAATGAGGTGGAGGATGAATGCATGGCTGAGGGACTGGAGCAGGGGGCAGGGATTCAGGTTCATAGATCATTGGGACCTCTTTAGGGGCAGGTGTGACCTGTACAGTAAGGACAGGTGGCACTTGAACCCTAGGGGGACTAATATCTTGGCAGGTAGACTAGCTAGGGCTACTGGGGGATCTTTAAACTAGAAAAGCTGGGGGGTGGGAATACCGATGGGACGGTGAATAAGGAGGTTAGTTCCCAGGTAGGGAAGGACTGTAGGCACTCTGAGAGGGGGGTTAGGCAGGTGGTGGAAAAGGGAAATATCCTGACTGAGGGGCTGAGGTGTGTCTATTTTAATGTCAGGAGTGTAGTAAATAAGGTAGATGAGCTTAGGGCGTGGATTGCTGCTTGGGAGTGTGATGTGGTGGCCATTACAGAGACTTGGTTGTCTCAGGGACAGGACTGGGTACTTCAGGTGCTGGGATTCAGGTGCTTCAGGAGGGACAGGGTTGGGGGCAAAAGAGGAGGTGGTGTGGCACTGTTGATCAGGGACAGTGTCATGGCTGTAGAGAAGGTGGAAGACGGGAGGGATTGTCTACGGAGTCTCTGTGGGTGGAAGTTAGGAACACAAAGGCTCGATAACTTTGCTGGGTGTATTCTATAGGCCGCCCAATAGCGACAGGGAACTTGAGGTGCAGATAGGGAAACAGATCCTAGACAGATGTAGAAATAACAGGGTTGTCGTGATGGGAGATTTCAATTTCCCAAACATCGACTGGAATATCCCAAGGGTAAGGGGTTTGGATGGTGTGGAGTTTGTTAGGTGTGTTCAGGAAGGTTTCCTGACACAGTACGTGGAAAAGCCTACGAGAGGAGAGGCTGTACTTGACTTGGTGCTTGCTAATGAGCCAGGGCAGGTGTCGGATCTCACGGTAGGTGAGCATCTTGGGAATGGAGATCATAATTCTATCTCTTTCACGATAGCGATGGAAAGAGATAGGATCAGGCAGACTAGGAAGGTGTATGTCTGGAGTAAGGGGAAATATGAAAACATTAGGCAGGTAATTGGACGCATAATCTGGAAGGAGGTGTTCTTGGGGAAGAGTACAGAAGGAAAGTGGCGGTTTTTCAAGGAATGTTTGTCTGGGGCACTGCAAGACAACGTTCCGAGGAGTCAAGGAGGTTCTGGTAGGACGCGGGAACTGTGGTGCACGAAGGTAGTGGTGAACCTAGTTAGGAAGAAAAAAAAGGTATATAAAAGGTTCAGAGAGCTAGGGGATGTTAGGGATCTAGAGGAGTATAAGGTGTGTAGAAGGGAACTTAAAAAGGAAATTAGGAGAGCCAGAAGGGGTCATGAGAAGGCCTTGGCAGGGAAGATTAAGGAGAATCCCAAGGCCTTCTACAAATATGTGAAAAGTAAAAGGATGAGAAGAGAAGGGATAGGGCCTATAAAAGGTGAAGGGGGAAAAGTCTGTGTGAATCTGGAAGAAATGGCAGAGGTGCTTAACGAGTACTTTGCCTCGGTATTCACGGTGGAAAGTGAACTGGGAGATTGCACTGCAGGTTTGAGGCATACGGAAAAGATTGAGTATGTGGATGTTAGGAAAGAGGATGTGTTAGACCTGTTAAATTCTATCAAGATAGACAAGTCGCCGGGACCGGATGGGATGTATCCCAGATTATTGTGGGAGGTGAGGGAAGTGGTTGCAGAGCCCCTGGCGATGATCTTTGCGTCGTCCATGGAAACAGGAGAGGTTCCGGAGGATTGGAGGATTGCGGATGTGGTTCCTATCTTTAAGAAAGGGAACAGGGACAGTCCAGGAAATCACTGACCGGTGAGTTTGACTTCAGTGGTTGGTAAGCTGATGGAGAGGCTTCTGAGAGATAAGATATATGAACTTTTGGAGAAGTTTTGACTGATTAGAAATAGTCAGCATGGTTTTGTCAAGGGCAGGTCATGCCTTATGAGCCTAGTTGAGTTCTTCGAAAATGTGACTGAACACATTGACGAAGGAAGGGCGGTGGACGTAGTATACATGGACTTTAGTAAGGCGTTTGATAAGGTCCCACATGCAAGGCTTCTGGAGAAGGTGAGAGGGCATGGAATCCAAGGGGCTTTGGCCTCGTGGATCCAGAACTGGCTTGCCGGCAGAAGGCAGAGAGTGGTTGTGGATGGGTCTTGTTCTGCATGGAGGTCGGTAAGCAATGGAGTGCCCCAGGGATCTGTGCTGGGACCCCTGCTGTTTGTCATTTTCATAAATGACCTGTATGAGGAAGTGGAGGGATGGGTTAGCAAGTTCGCCGACGATACAAAGATCGATGGTGTTGTGGATGGTCTGGAAGGATGTCAAAAGTTGCAGCGGGACATAGACAGGATGCAAGACTGGGCGGAGAAGTGGCAGATGGACTTCAAAGCAGATAAATGTGTAGTGGTCCATTTTGGCAGGAATAATGGGATGAAGGAGTACAATATAAGGGGTAGGAGTCTTAGCTGTGTTGTAGAGCAGAAGTATCTCGGGGTCCGGGTCCATAGGACTCTTAAATCAGCCTCGCAGGTGGAGGAAGTGGTCAAGAAGGCGTACGGTGTACTGGCCTTCATTAATCGAGGAATAGAGTTTAGGAGTCAGGAGGTAATGATACAGCTCTATAAGACTCTTGTCAGACCCCAGTTGGAGTATTGTGCGCAGTTCTGGTCGCCTCATTATAGGAAGGATGTAGAGGCTATTGAGAGAGTTCAGAGGAGAGTTACAAGGATGCTGCCTGGATTGGGAGGCAGGCCTTATGAAGATAGGTTGAGGGAGCTGGGACTCTTCTCACTGGAGAGACGTAGGTTGAGAGGCGACCTGATAGAAGTTTATAAAATGTTGAGAGGAATAGATAGGGTGGACTCTCAGAGACTATTTCACCGAGCTGAAATGGTCACTACGAGAGGACACAGATTTAAGGTGCAGGGAAGCAAATACAAAGGAGATGTCAGGGGTAGGTTTTTCACTGAGGGTGGTGAGTGAATGGAACCGACTGCCATCGGAGGTTGTTGAGGCAAACTCACTGGGGTCTTTTAAGAGACTTCTGGATGAGTATATGGAAAAGAATAGGATAGGGAGTTATTGATAGGTCTGTGGATTGGTGGATGTGATCGGCGCAACTCGTGGGCCGAAGGGCCTGTTTGTGCTGTATTGTTCTATGTTCTATGAGACACTGTGAGGCAGCAGTGCTAACCACTTTGTCACCATGCCATCGAGTCAGTGCAGACTTGATGGGTGGAATGGCCTCCTTCTACACTGTAGGGATTCTGTGATATTCTATGTTATTTCCCCTACTCTTCTTCAAAATGGTGCCTTGGGGATCAATCATGTCTGCCCAAGATGCGTGCTTGGATTAGCATTTCAGCTGAAGGATGGCACCTCCGACAGTACCACACTCCCTCAGTGTGGCATTGCGAGGTTAGCCGAGGTTTTCATGTTCCCTTCCTGGATCACCACCCTCCTATTCAGAGGTGAGAGCACCGACTGAGCCAGAACTGACTTTCCGATATTCTATCTGGCTGTAGTTTAGCTGTCACATTCCTGTGAGAGTGACGACACTTCACTTGGGTTAAAGCAGTCTGGGAGGCCACAGGGTTGTGAAAGTTAAGTTTAAAATTTATTTATTCGTATTACAAGTAGGCTTATAATAACACTACAGTTGTTATTGTCAAATTCCCCTACTTGCCACACTCTGGTGCTTTTTCATTCGATTTGATTTATTATTGTCATATGTATTAACATACAATGAGAAGTATTGTTTCTTGTGCGTTAGACAGACAAAACATATCATTCATAGAGAAGGAAATGAGAGAGTGTAGAATGAACTGTTACAGTCATAGGTAGGGTATAGAGAAAGATCAATTTTGTTCAAGTACACTGAGAGAGAATTTAGCATATCAACAGGTGGCACAGTAGTTAGCACTGCTGCTCACAGCGCCAGGGAGCTGGGTTCGACTCCCAGCTTGGGTCGCTGTCTACGCGGAGTCTGCATGTTCTCCCCGTGTCTGCATGGGTTTCCTCCGGGTGCTCCGGTTAGGGCGGCATGGTGGCACAGTAGTTACCACTGCTGCCTCACAGTCCCAGGGAGCCAGGTTCAATTCCAAGCTCGGATCACTGTCTGTGTGGGGTCTGCACATTCTACTCATGTCTGCATGGGTTTCCTTTGGGTGCTCCCACACTCCAAAGATGTGTGGGTTAGGTTGATTGGCCATGCTAAATTGCCCCTGAATGTCCCGGGTTGCGTAGGCTAGTGAGGCAATCAGCCAGAATTCCAGCTCTAGTTCCCAGTCCGGGGAATCTGAACACAGAAACAAACGACTGCATCTGCTGGAAATCTGGAATGAAACCAGAAAACACTCAGCAGGTCTGGCAGCATCCGCAGAGAGAGAAAAAAAGACTTAATACTTCACGTCAGTGACCTCCCATCAGAACGGTGCAACGGGGAAGCCACAGGGGCAGAGAGAAGGTTGCAATTCTCATCGATCATTTTTGTTCATTATTGACAAAACAAAGCACCCTTCTAGGGAATGCAGGCTGGCTGGGAGGGACCCACTGACTTGTAGCACGGAAGACTGCAACAGGAGTAGGCCATTCAGCCCATCTATCCATCCTACCAATCATTAAGGTAATGGCTGATCTGCGACTTACCCACTTTTGCCTCAGGTCCCTGAATAGCTTTTAAAAAATGCATTTAAAATGAACATCTAATCGAATATCAATTCGTCTTTGTAGAGGAGTTGCAAACTCCTGCTACTCTTGGCAAGAAGGCATATTTCCTCTCTTTACTCCTGGTTCTGATATTTGGACAATGCCTCCCAGTCACAGAGTCCCCAAACAGCAGAAATAGTTCTCCCTAAATCCTTCCCAATGTTGAAAATCAATCTATCCACCTCTAAGCAAACTTACTGAGAATTCGGGAATTATTCTAGTAAATTAATGCTATACCCCTACCCCCTGCACCCATCCCCCCATCACCCCCCCCTCCTCCAACCAGGGCCAACATATGCTTCCCAAGATTTGATGCTCAGAACTGCTTCACATGTAGTCTAACCACATATCAGAGCTTTGTGTATCTGAACCATGATTTCTACTCCTTTAGATTCTTTTTTAGTCCTTCATTGGATATTGGCATCACTGGTAAGATATTTGTAGCCAATCAATAATTGCCCTCAAGTGCAATGAAGAGTCAACTACATTGCTGTGGGTCTGGAATCACTTGTAAGGGATCCCACAATTTCCACAATGTAGAAGGATGCCACTTGGCCCATTGAGTCTGCACTGACTCGCCCTGCGAAGGTACCTTACCCAGGCCATTGCCCACACCATGCCCCCGTCATCCAGTGCAGTTACCATGGTTAACCCATCTAATGCAGCATCTTTGGACACTGATGACCATTTCACCATGGCTAATCCATCTATCCACTTGCACACCTTGGGATACAAAGGGGCAATTTATCATGGCCAACCCATCCAACCTTCAAATCTTTGGACTGTGGGAGGAAATTAGAGCACCTGGAGGAAACCCACACAGACACGGGGAGAATGTGCAAGGTCCACATTGACATTCAAGGCTGGAATCCAACCCAGGTGCCTGGAGATGTGAGGCAGCAGTGCTAACCACTGTGTCACCGTGCTGCCCACATATAGGCCAGAACAGGCAAGGTTGGCAGATTTCCTTCCGTAAACGACATTGGTGGACCAGATGGGTTTTTACAAAAAATCAATGATAGATTCAAAGTCATCATTACTGAGACTAACTTTCAATTCCAGAGATTGCTTTTTAAATTGAATTTATTAATTAAATTAACTTAAACACCACCTGCTGATGTTGTGGTGGGATTTGGACTCCACGGCGATGATTTTACAGCCTCACTCGAGCAAGACCAGAAACTTCCACAAATTCAACGGAGATTTCCATTGTCGGCCATTTGCCTGCTCCAATTTTGTGATGGCTGAAGTGGTACGGTTCTGGTAATATCCCCGGAGCATACAGAGGAGGCGATGGCCTAGTGGTATTATCGCTAGATAGTAATCCAGAAGCTCACTTTATGTTCTGGGGATCCCGGGTTCGAATCCCACCACGGCAGATGGTGGAATTTGAATTCAGTAAAAAAAAATCTACTGATGACCATGAACCCATTGCCGGAAAAACCCATCTCGTGCACTAATGTCCTTTAAGGAAAGAAATCCGTTGTCCTTACCTGGTCTGGCCTACAGAAATGTGGTTGACTCTCAACGAGGGACAGGCAATAAATGTTGGCCCAGCCAGCGATGGCAATGTCCCACAAATGAAAAAGCAACTCATTCAGTAAGACTCCCACTGTGCGCTATTGCTTCCGAGTCTATTCTGCTATGGATAAAGGCCAGCAATCTCATTTGCTTTTTGGATTATTGTGAGGGGAGGAACAAAAAAAAAGTAAACAGAAATGAATATAGGCTTGATGACAATCACATTGTCAGTGGCAGTGTTGCGGGAGTGAGGCGACCATGGCATTCAATTGTAAAAGACGCTTCTGTCATTCGACTCTGCAGCATTGTTAATGCCACTGAGCATTTTCCAATGTTGGCTTAGCACACTGAATAATGACTACTCTTCAGTGAAGTAAAAACAACAATTTAGCTGATTATTAGGGGGCCACATCCAATTAACTCAAGTGCAGGAGGCACACCCCAGGCTCTTCACAAATCTCAGCTACGTCGCTGGTGTCTGTCACAGATGGACAAGGTTTTGATGCTATACTGCCAAGATTATTGGAGCGGGGCGGATGGTGTGAATTGCTGCATTGTGCCAGCCTCAAGCAGTTTCTCAGCTGTCCGATCTCTATAAAGTGAAGGAAGGGGACGAAGACAAAGGTAATGAAACCTTACCATTGCCATGCAGGGCTGCACAGAGCTGCCGCATTATATTCTGGGCAAGGACGGCTACACTCACCTGGGAACTGACGAGAGCTTTGGGAGAGGGTTTGGTAGTCATGCCACCTGCCCTTAAATCTGACTGCATGAGTGGCAGCAGTCATTCAATTTGCCAAATTTAAGGGCGTTCAAATGGTCAGTGGATAGACATATGGATAACATTGGAATACTTTAGGTTAGAGGGTCATTAGATTCTTTCCACTGGTCGGCGTAACATCAAGGGCCGAAGGGCCTGTACTGCGCTGTAATGTTCTGTGTTCTATTCATTCTGGCGTCAGATGGTTTGCTCAGAAAGGGAGCAGTGGCACAGTGATTAGCACTGATGCTTCACAGCACCAGGGACCTGGGTTCGATTCCCAACTCCACGCTGTCTGTGTAGAGTTTGCACATTCTCCCCATGTCAGCATGGGTTTCTTCCCATACTCCAAAGTAATGTGGGTTAGGTGGATTGGCATGTTAAATTGACCCTTAGTGTCAGGGAACTAATTAGGGTAAATGGTTGGGATTATAGGAACGGGGCCTGAATGGATTGTGGTTGGTGGAGACTCAATGGGCTGAATGGCCTCTTTCTGCACTGTAGGGATTCACTGCCTGTCAATGCGTCCTGTGCCCAGGTGCATCCATAAGGTGATGAATGCTTTCCTTGCAGAAGACTGCCAATATCGTCAATCTCCCTTCATGTCCACTGCTGCTGGTTATATCTGACCTTCTGGCCATTGCTGCTTTCATTTCTTGAGGTGGGGGGAGGTGGGTTTGATGCTAAGCATTCCTCAGTTGTCTCTCCCCTCTCTCGCATCACCAGTCTGCAATGAATGCACTGGGAACAGGATTTCCTGACTACAACAAAGTAACCATTGTAAAACCACTGAAGATAACAAACAGAAGAAGCGAGAAAGGGGATGGGGGCAGCCGAGGAGAATCTGATTCTACTCAGGGGGTGGCTGCCGTTCGCAACACACTTTTTGAAAGACAGCAGAAGCTGAGTCAACAGTGAATTCTGAAAGGATGCTGGGTAAAGACTTGGAGATCTAACTGCAGGGTTACGGGGAAAGGGCAGATTGAGTGGGACTGATTGGATAGCTCTTACAAAGAGCCAGAATGTAGTGGCTCTTTAAGGGGGAGGAGCATTCCCTGACAGTCACATGATCGATGAGGATCCTATAGACTGTCCTCGTGAGAAGCTGAGCCAATAGACAAGAGAGTATTGGTTCAGGTTGTGGAGGGAGTGGCAGTTGGAGTCAGGGAGTCGAGAAGAGCAGTCGTGTTATCTTCCAATCCACCATTTCCCTCAGACTCATTTCTCCCTCTTTAACCCCCCTCATCTCCCCCTCCGCTCCCTCTCTACACTCCTCTCATCCCTTCCTCCTTTATCCCCCTATCTCCCTCTCCTTCACCCCCGTCATCCCTTCCTTCTTCACCCCCTTATTTTCCCCTCCTTCACTCCCCTTCTTTACCCCCTTATCTCCCCCTCCTTCTTCCCCATCTCCTGCTCCTTCACCACGCTGCTTGAGCCCCTTATCACCCCCGATCTTCCCCCTCCTTCACCCCCTTATCTCCCCCTCCTTGATCCCTTTATCCCCCCCTTTCATCCCCTCATCTCCCCTCCTCCACCCCCCTCATTCCTTCCTCCTTTATCCCCCTCATTCCTTCCTCCTTCACTCCTTAGCTTCCCTCTCTTCACCCCCCCTACTCCCTTATCTCTCCTTCCTTCAACCCCATCTCCTGCTCTTTCATCCCCTTATCACCCCCTCATCTCCCCCCCTTCACCCCTCATCTTTTCCCCCTCACTCCCTCATCTCTCCTCCTTATCTTTTCCATCTTCACCCCTTCATCTCCCCCTCCTTCATCCCCTCCTTTACCCCCATCATCTCCCGTTTCTTCACCTCCTTATCTCCTCCTCCCCTTCATCCCCTCTTCTCTTACCTCCTCCCACCTCCCCTTGTCTTCCCTGATCCACCTCCTTCTCCCAATGTCACTCATGCGGGGAATTGATAAAAAACAGTGTTACCCCCAGAAAAAACAATTATCTCTTTATTCAGAGTTTGGTTTTTCAACAGAAACAGAGGCCTGTTCTTCCTGGTAACCGGCAAAAACAATCCCATTTTCCTTCAGATCTCTGCCGCAAACACAGGGCCCAACATGGCAACAATAGCCTTTGCATTAATTTATCACAAAATTAACAATGAGAGAATAAATACCATTTGAGTTATTCTGGAATTAGATTGAGTGCTTCCAAACAATTTAGATACAAAACACAACACAGATACAAAATAAAAGCCCCTCTTACCTCGAGTCCCCTTTGGACACGGGCGTTCCACCATTAGACCTCGCTGTGTCTGAGGCCAGCCTATTTCCCTGGCTTGTGTCGCCTCACAGAATCTCTCAGGGATGGGGAAGAACGTGGACACTGGGGGCGTTTTCGTTACAGTATCGGACAGGCCGGGCCTGGGCCCCCTGCTGCCCTCTTTGGTGCCTGTGGCCTGCGTGGTGGTGGCGAGAGCTTTCTCAGAAGTGGTTGAGGTTGTGGTCGCCACTGTGGTTTTCACACCAGCTGCCCCGAGGGAAGTTGTCTCAACCGTGGTTGGCTCTGCAAGACAAGTTAACATGTAAAAACAAACAAACTCCTTGGCGCTTTGTACGACTAGAGTTAGGAAGTAGCAAAGAGAAGAACGGGAGCAGACTGTTCTGAATCTCGGGACTGTTCTGCCTTTCAATGAGATCGTGGCTGAACTGTATATTTACTGGATAGGTTTATGGGATGGTTACCATGGGAGACCATTCAGCCCATCGTAACTGTGCCAAGAATCATTAAATCTCTACATCACAGAAAGAGGCCATTCCATGATGTCGGCACTGACTCTCTGATAGAGCATCTTACCCAGTCCGTATTGCCGCAATCCCACGTATTCATCCGCGAATCCCCCGACTCTACACATCTTGGGATACTTAAGGGGCAATTTAGCATGGCCAATCTGCCTAACCTGAAGATCTTTGGACACCTAAGGGGAACTTAGCATGGTCAATCTGCCTATCCTGCACATCTTTGGATACCTAAGAGGCAATTTAGCATGGCCAAACCACCTAATCTATAGATCTTTGGACACTTAAAGGGCAACTTAGTATGGCCAATCCATCTATCCTGCACATCTTTGAATACCTAAGAGGCAATTTAGCATGGAAAAACGGCCTAACCTGTAGATCATTGGACACTAATGATCTACATCATTAGTAGATGTAGATCTAAGTTCCCCTTGGCAACTTAGCATGGCCAATCCACCTAAAGTGCATATATTGGGGGTGTGGCAGGAAACTGGATCACCCAGAGAAAACCCACACAGACATGGGGAGAACATGCAGACTCCACACAGACAGTCACCTGCAGCGGGAATCGAACCTGGGACCTTGATGCTGTGAGGCAGCCGTGCTAACCAGTGTACCTCTGTGCCGCCCCTTTGTTTTATATTGCCTTCTTATTCTTCCCACCTAAAAGCACCCTTGCCTTGATCCTGTAACCATGACTACGCAGGCTGAACAGAAGACCATCGATTTCAATTGTGAACTTTCAAGTGACTGCCCCCCTTTGCCCCCCTCTCCCTCCCTCCCCCACCTCAGCAGCTATTTTGCGAGAGAGAGAGAGAGAGAGTTCTGGAATTTCCATCACTCTCTGCAATGATAAATGCCTCCTGACATCACTGCTGAACCGCAGAGCTGTAATTTTAAGGTCAGATCCCCTTGTTCTGGCACTACACCCCCATCCCCACCCCCCTCCCCAAGCCCTCCTCAGGAAACAGCCTCCCCTCTCAAATCCTTTCATCAGCTGAGTCACCTCAATTAGACCTGCCCTCGGTTCGATTCTCCCCATTTGAGGGAGGGGGGAGGGGGGAGGCTAGTCTGCACAAGCTGACTTGTAAACACTGGCGGATATATTAAAAAAAAGAAGTATTTAACACTTAAGCGTCATTTGCGTTCAACAGCAACCAAGATTATGACTCACTTGAGACATTAATTTGATTGAAGGCCTTTCCACCTCGCAGTCACTACATGTGTTACATCTCATTGAGCGCAGATCAAAACAGTCATTACGCTTTTGCCAGCAATAAGCAGATGTGAAAATTGAGGAATGCGCGGCTGGGTAAGGTACAGCTTTCAATTTACATCGTGTTTCAGTAACTTAATGCAGCGCCTTACAAGAAAATAATTAATGTAACATCTTGCGCCCAACCCCCTGCAGTCATATGTGCTCAGAGTTGGTGAGTGAGTAAGCCTGATTAAACTTTCATAGAGCCCTGGAATTCTTATATTCTCTCACAGTCAGAGCTTCCCTTGAAATGACAGACTGTTGGATTATTCGGAGAGTAATATCTCTGCGTAAAGTTCGAGCAAAAGGCTGCTTGCGTTTGTAAGAATTCTTGCTTCTGTAAGCATGTTCGGGGCTGAACGTCAGCACAGTGGGTTAGCACGGCTGCCTCACAGCGCAAGGGACCCGGGTTCAATTCCGGCCCCTGGTGACTGTGTGGAGTTTGCACGTTCACCCCGTGTGTGTGTGTGTGTTTCCTCCGGTTCCCTCTCTCAGTCCAAAGATGAGCGGGTTAGACGGACTGGCCATGCTAAATTGTCCCTTAGAGTCGGGGGATGTTAGCAGAGTAAACACATGGGGTTAAGGAGATAGGCCCTGGGTGGGATTGTTGTTGGTGCAGACAAGATGTGCAGATGGCCTTCTTCTGTACTGTAGGGATCTTAGTCCACCATCTCAGTACAATGCATCCAGCAGCAAGCACTGGTCATCTTTCTCAGATGACTAAGGAAATTTGGCGTGTCACGTACAATTTTCACCAATTTTACAGATGCACCGTAAAAAGCATTCATTTGGGTTGTATCACAGCTTAGTATGGGCTCCTGTTCTGCCCCGGGCCGCAAGAAACTACAAAATATTGCGAATGAAGCCCAATCCATCATGCAAACCAACCTCCCATCTACTGCCTCCGTCTACACTTCCTGCTACTTTGGAAAAGCAGCCAACATAATTAGGGACCCCACGCACCCCTGACATTCCCTCTTGCACCTTCTTCTTTCTGGAAAAGGATACAAAAGTCTATGGTCGTGTCCCAATTGACTCAGGAGCAGCTTTTTCCCTGCTGCTGTCAGTCTTTTGAATGGACCTGCCTTACATTAAGTTGATCTTTCTCTACACCCTAGCTATGACTGTAACACTACATTCTGCACTGTCTCCTTTCCTTTTCTATGAATGGTGTGTTTTGTCTGCATAGCACGCAAGAAGCAATACTTTTCACTGTAGGCTAATACATGTGACAATAATAAATCAAATCCAATTAAATGACATCAAATCAAATAGTGTACAGTGTGAATCCACGAGGTGGAATTGTTATTCCGGCTTGCAGAGTCAGAATTTAATTTCTTTTGCCCTCTTCACTTTCTCCCACTTCTTTCGCAGGAAATACCATGCCTCGGATGTTACCCTGCAGTCTGGTGCCCTTGCCAGGACATCCAACATCAATGTTAATGCTCCGCCGTGGGGGCGGCATGGTAGCTCAGTGGTCAGCACTGTTGCTTCATAGCTCCAGGGACCTGGATTCGATTCCTGGCTAGGGTCACTGTCTGTCTGGAGTTTGCACATTCTCCTCGTGTCTGCATGGGTCTCCTCCAGGTGCTCCGGTTTCCTCCCACAGTCCAAAGATATGCGGGTCAGGTAGATTGGCCATGTTAAAATTGTCCCTTAGTGTCCCGGAATGCGTAAGTTAGAGGGATTAGTGGGTAAAATATATAGGGATATTGGGGGTAGGGCCTGCGTGGGATTGTGTTTGGTGCAGACTCAATGGGCCGAAGGGCCTCTTTCTGCACTGTAAGGTTCTATGATTCCATGCCTCTGTGCCAGCCTTGCTCCCAATCCTTATTTTGCCTTGTCCTTAGTGGCAGTTATTGTTGGTTCAAACTAAATAGGCCAAAGGGCCTTTTCTCCACTCTGTTACTTTGGAACCCCATCAAAATATCCTGCCATTTCCTTCACCTTTCTGTTTTCTTTGTTTAGCTTGCTCTTGAATCTATCTATGCTATTTGCTTCAACCACTCTCTGTGGCAGGGAAGTTCCACATTCTGGATAAAGAATTTCCCCTGAATTTCTACTAGTTAGCTTCTATGAGGCACCTCCAGAGTGGGATTTTCCTGCCACACTCGGCCCAAGACTAGAAAATGGAAAATTCCTCCCCGGTGTCTCAGGGTTTCCCGACAAGGCAGAGTGCTGAATATGGATGTACACTAACATACAAGGAATCCCAGCATGCTTACCCTCTACTCACTGGCTACTCCATTGGCCAGCTCAATGAGCTGAATAAATCATTGGCAACCTCTCCCCACTGCCCCTTGGCAAATGCAGTATAATGCTGGCAAATATGAAATTCTCCACTTTGGCAGGAAGATGCATAATATCTAAATAGTGGGACATTACAGAGCTCTGAAATGCAGAGGGGTCTGAGTGACCTAGTGCATGAATCGCAGAAGACTAGCATGCGAATACAAGAGGTAATTAGCAAAGCTAACAGAATTGTTATTCTTTATTGAGAGAGGAATTGAACACAAAACTAGTGAGGTTATGCTTCAGTTCTACAGGGTATTGGTGAGACCAATAGAGCCTCACCTTATGGCAGTATCCATGCCTCACTCTAAGCCTGTATTAACACCTCACTCTACTCCTGTATCCATGTCGCACTCTACTCCCTATCCATGCTTCACTTTGCACCTACAGCTGGACCCCACTCTGCACCTGTATCTCTGCCTCACTCTGCGTCTATATCAGCACCTCACTCTATTTCTGTATCTGTGCCCTACTTTACGCCTGTATCCTTGCCTCACTCTTCATTTGTATCTGCGCCTCACTTTACACCTATATCCATACCTCACCCTTCATCTGTATCTGTACCTCACTCTGTGCCTTTGCCTCGATCCATATCTCACCATTTGTCTGTATCTGTACCTCACTCTACGCCTGTATCTACAGCCTATTTCTGTGCAGCAAGGTGATTTTTTTTCCATCTGAATTTGCTTCTCTATTTCCTCTCCACTAACGGTCCAGATTCCAGACCGTTCAGTCCTCTTGCTTTACTGTCTGTTCGTTCTGTGCTTGGAGAGTCAGCATGAGCAGATTATTGAACTGTGAGAGGCATCACAGCCCAGTGAAGGCAGCATTTCCAGAGTGCCTCCAGGAGCTGATATCCCTCCCTCAGCCAAGAGGGTTCAAGTCTTATTCTTCCTGATCTGCTTGGTTACAACACCAACTCATGTAACATAATATTGCTTTGCAATGCCTTACTTGCCTTTTCGAGATACTGCGACGCACAGATCCTACTCTCTCACTCTGAAGCTGGTGCCTGCCTCAACATTGCAAACTTGACACTTTGATAGCCTTTCTTCCGTTGCCATAGTGACCTGCCTGCTACCAGCCAGGCTAATTTCCCTGCATTATCCACTAAGTGGAGCTGGTTGGAGGATAATTTGCCAGGCCCAAAAGTCTGCTTCCGTCGATCCTAATAATTACAACTGTATCATAACCCCTCAACCACAACTGGAACCATCTTAATTTGTCCGCTCTGTCGACGACCCATTATGAAATGGCCATTGATGTTCCACTTATCTCTGCACGATTGATATTCTCATCCTGCCACATCGCAAACATCGAAAGGAAGAAGCCTTCAAACATATCTGTGCGTTGTGCCTTTTTTTTTAAAGAATTTCATCCTTAAAACTTGGAATAAAATCCTTAAAAATGGCAGCCCAGATGGAAGAGGTGGTGAAGAAAGCACATGGCATGCTTACCTTCATCGGCTGGGGCATCGAGTATAAAAGTTGGCAAATTACATTACAGTTGTACAAAACGTTGGTTCGGTCACATTTGGAATACTGTGTCCAATTCTGGTCACCAGAAGAATGGGGTGGCTTTGGAGGGAGTACAGCAAAGGTTTACCAGGATGTTGTCTGTGTTGGAGGGTATTAACTATGAGGAGAGATTGAATAAACTGGGATGGTTCTCCCCGGAAAGACGGAGGCTGAGAGGCAACCTGACAGAAGTTTATAAAATTATGAGAGGTATCAATACGATGAGCAGTTGGAAGCTTTTTCCCAGGACAGAAATGACAATTACAAGCTGGCACAGGTTCAAGATAAGGGGGGGGAAAGGTTCAGTAGAGATGTGAGGGGAAATTTTTTACACAGAGGATGGTGGGGGCTTGGAATGCACTGCCAAGTTGAGGCAGATAAGTTCGTGACATTTAAGACTTATCTGGATAGGTACATGAATAGGTAGGGATTAGAGGAATACAAGCGATTGGTCTAAATAGGATAATATGATCAGTACAGGCTTGGAGGGCTGAAGGGTCTGTTCCTCTGCTGTACTGTTCTTTGTATCCGTTGATCGCTCCATGTCTAAGCTGTGGCTCCACACCCAACTGACTGCTCCAGAAAGCCAATCCTAACTCACTTCCCACCTCCCCACCCAAAGGCCCTAGGAAACTTTCCTTCAGCTTAAATGCACCCAGCTTTTCAGCCAAGAGACCGGGAAAAAAAATATTTCTGGCTCAGTGAATGTCTGTCAAAATGATTAAAAAAAAAACCACAGGGAAGTCAAAATAATTGTTGCTGAATCAGTTCTGGCCAAGTAAGGTGGACTTATTAAACCTATCATGAGGTATTATATATTCTGAAGTTCAAACTATCTTGAGCTAATAAAGTTACATTAAGAATATCGTGCCAAGTGCCAATGATGCTGATAAGATGCAACAAAGTCTCCTTTGAGGCTTTGTTCTCTTTTCCTGGATCAGTAATCTTGTAGCCAGGATTGGGGCCAACAGAAAGGGTTCAGGGCTGAGGTTCTCGTTTGAAGCACCATCATTATGTGTGGAGTTTGTACATTCTTTCCATATCTGTGACGGTTTACTCCGGGTACTCCGGTTTCCTCCACACTCCAAAGCTGTTTGATTGATTTATTACTTACACATGTATTAGTGTCCAGTAAAAAGTATTGTTTTTTACAAGCTACACAGATAAAGCATATCATATATAGGGAAGAAAAAGTTTTGAAGTTAAAGTTTACTTATTAGTACAAGTAAGGCTTACATTAACACTGCAATGAAGTTACTGTGAAATTCCCCTCGTCACCACATTCCAGCGCCTGTTCAGGCCAATGCACCCTAACCAGCACATCTTTCAGACTGTGGGAGGAAACCGGAGCACCCAGAGGGAATCCACGCAGACATGGGGAGAACTCCATAGAGACAGTGACCCAAGCCGGGAATCGAACCCGGGTCCCTGCCGCTGCGAGGCAGCAGTGCTAATCACTGTACCGCTGTGCTGCCCAGACAGTGCAGGATGTAGTGTTACAGTCACAGAGCAAGATCAACTTAATGCGAAGTAGCTCCATTCAAAAATCTGGTGGCAGCAGGGAAGAAGCTATTCTTGATTTGGTTGGTACGTGGCCTCACACTTTTGTATATTTGTCCGATGAAAGCAGGTGGAAAGGGAACGTCCAGGGGTGCGTGGGGTCCTTAATTGTGCTGGCTGCTTTTCCTGATTGGCCATGATGAATTGCCGTTAAGTCCCCCAAGGTGTGTAGGCTAGGTGGATTGGCCACGCTAAATTGTATCTTAGTTCCCAAGATGTGTAGGGAAAACACATGGGGTTATGGACATGGGGTCTGGGTAAGATGCTTAGTTGGAAAGTCAGTGCAGACTTGATGGGTCAAATAGCCTCCTCTGTGAGGATTCATTTAGTGGAAAACTGGGACTGTGCAACTGTTGGGAGAATCAATAAGGGAAAAAGAAAACTTGAATATCAACTCTGTATAACTGTGAGGTCCTGTTCAAAGGAAATAAGAGAGAGATTCTGGAATAATCGCACTGTGATTATGTAACAGGGCTAGACAAATAGCCTGAAGATAGGAGTTCAAATCTCTGCCCAGCATTTGGGAGGCGTTTAAATTCAGTTAATAAACTAAGTCTGTTCAGAAATAAGACTCTGTTATTGATATTGGGTCGACCAAATTGTAATAAAATTCCAGCTGGTTCACTTACGTCTTTCAGGGAAGGAAATTTGCCATTTTTATCTGGTCTGGCCTGCATGTGAGTCCAGACTCACAGCAATGCATCTCCCTCTCATAACTGCCTCTTGAAATGACCAAGCAAACTGTTCTGTATCAAAGTGTTGGCTCACCACCACTTTCTCAGGGGCAATTAAGAGCGGACAATAAACACTGGCTTTACCAGTGATGCCCACATCCTGCAAATGGGGAGGTGATGGCCGAGTGGTATTGTCACTTGACTATTAATCCAGAAACTCAGCTAATGTTCTGGGGGCCCGGGTTCGAATGCCATCAGGGTAGATGGTGGAATTTTAATTCAATTAAAAAAAATCTGGAAGCAAGAATTGCTTGCGATGACCATGAAACCATTATCAATTGTCAAAAAGCCCCTTTAGTTCACTAATGTCCTTTAGGGAAGGAAATCTGCCGTCATACTGATGCATGAGGAGAGATTGATATGGTTGGGATTGTTTCGCTGGAGTTCAGATGAATGAGGGAGGAATCACATAGAGACTTACAAAAATTCTAACAGGACTAGACAGAGTGGATGCAGGAAGGATGTTGCTGATGGTTCAGGAATCCAGAACCAGGGGTCACAGTTCAAGGATACAGGGTAATCTATCAAGACATAGGTGAGGAGACATTTCTTCGCCCAGAGAGTGTTGAGTCTGTGGAATTCATTAGCACAGGAAGTAGCTGATGCCAAAACATTGAATGTGTTCAAGAGGAGGTTGGATATAGCACTTGGGGTGAACGGGATCAAAGGTTATGGGGAGAAAGCAGAATTAGGCTATTAAGTTGGATGATGAGCCATGATCGTGATGAATGGTGGAGCAGGCTCAAAGGGCCGAATGGCCTTCTCGTGCTCCTACGTTCCTGTATCCTAACCTTGTTTGGTCAACATGTGACTCCAGAGCCGCAACAGTGTGGCTGATTTTCAACTGCCCCTTTGAAATGGCCAAGTAAGCCACTCAGTTCAAGGGCAATTAGGGATAGCCAACAAATGCTGGCTTAGCCAGCGACACCCCTATCCCATCAGTGAATGAGAAAAATAAAAGTAGCAAGAGGGCCTGAGCTGTGTGGAAGGCGGCCATTTTGATGTTGAATTCATTTAGATTCATATCTTCCTGCAATGTCATTACTTATTACGCACTCTCCTGAGGGATAATCAGCTCCGATCTCTGATTTTCAGCTATCTGATTAATAATCTAGTATACTCGGTAAACAAGAAATCTATTCTCCCTTGGGACAACAGCAGAGGGCAAATCCATGAAGAAAGCTGAATTTCAATGACACATTTTATACATAGTAATTAATCAAAAATGCAATAAAAGCTATCGTGCGATATCTTGCAAATGTTTCTAATCATCTTGGGCCTTTTCCCTTACTGTATTAACTGAGTGAGTTAGCTTGATTTAGATAATTAGCTCAAATTCTGAAAAAAACATATATTTTATCGAGCTAACATAATTTTTTTTCCTCTGAAATTTATAATGGTTGAAATTATCCCTGGAAGAAACGAGGGAGGCGTGGATTGAAGTGGGACAGCACAAAAACATTTTTCCTTTACAAGAGTGTGGAATAAGAATAAAGGAGTACCTTTGACGTAATTTTTGGATGTCACTGCATACTTACTAAATTCACAGACATTGAGAATGTCCGCATTAAATTATTCCAAGCTGATATGACTGTTTCATTCCCATTCACCTCCATTCATCAGTTAGGATTTCCACTTCTTCCGCAGTTCCCCACCCTCGCCCACCAACTAGGTTTTCCTGCAATGAGTGCAGCGAACCATTGGCTGCTGGTAGGATCTTTACGTCTCAGCAAAGTTGATATGCTTTTGCATGACTCACTTGGAGAACCCACCGCCAGCAGTTCACTTCAGTGGGACAAAATCCTCCAAGCCTCCAAAAGATGTGCGGCAATGTAAGTTTTCCGGTGTCCAAATCAACAATCTATCCTGGCCGCCCCCAATGCTGACAATTAAGAAAGCCCACCAACTCCTCTACTTTCTCAGGAGGCTAAGGGAATTTGGTACGGCAGCTACGACTCTCACCAACTTTTACAGATGCACCATAGAAAGCATTTTTCTCTGGCTGTCTCACAGCTTGGTATGGCTCCTGCTCTGCCCAAGACCGCAAGGAATTGCAAAAGGTCGTGCATGTAGTCCAATCCATCATGCAAACCAGCCTCCCATCCATTGACCTCGTCTATACTTCCCGCTGCCTCGGCAAAGCAGCCAGGATAATTTAGGATCCCACAGGCCCAAGGCATTCTCTCTTCCACCTTCTTCCTTTGGGAAAAAGATACAAAAGTCTGAGATCACGTACCAACCGACTCAAGAACAGCTTCTTCCCTGCTGCTGTCAGACTTTTGAATGGACTTACCTTTTATTGAGTTGATCTTTCTCTACACCCTAGCTGTGACTGTAACACTACATTCTGCACTCTCTCGTTTCCTTCTCTATGAACTGTATGCTTTGTTTGTACAGCGCGCAAGAAACAATACTTTCCACTGTATGTTAATATACGTGATAATAATAAATCAAATCTAATCTAATTCTTCGATATTGGTGGGAGTTGGTGGTATGGTGGTAATGTCACTGGGCTAGTATTCCAGACAGTCAGTTTAATGCTCTGAGGACAGGGTTCAAAAATTGCAATGTGGCAGCTTGTGGAATTCAAATTAATTTGGGATGGCCCTATGGCACTGTTGCCTCACAAAGCAGTAACCCTTGGGTAACTGTCCGAAGATGTGCAAGTTAAGTGGATTGCCCGTGGTGAATTGACCTTAAGTATCCAAAGGGCAACATAGTGGCACAGTGGTTAGCACTGCAGCCTTACAGCGCCAGGGACCTGGGTTTGATTCCCGACTTGGGTCACTGTCTGTGTGGAGTTTGCACATTCTCCCCGTGCCTGCGTGGGTTTCCTCTCCTTTCCTCCCACAGTTCAAAGGGTTAGGTGGATTGGCCGTGCTAAATTGCCCCTTAGTATCAGGGGGACTAGCTGGGGTAGATGCATTGGTTTATGGGGAGAGGACCTTGGTGGGATTATGGTCGGCGTAGACTTGATGGGCCAAATGGCCTCCTTCTGCCTCTGTCAAATTCTACGAAGATGTGTAATTTAGGTAAATTGGCAATGCTAAATTGCCACTTAACATTCCAAGAATAGGTTCTTGATTGGTGAGGGGATCAAAGGCAATGGGGAAAAGTTGAGAGAATGGGGTTAAGGAACTTATCACCCACGACTGTATGAAGGAACAGACTCGATGAGCTGTATGGATTAAATTCTGCACCTTATGGTCTGATGGTCTAAGATGTATAGGTTTGGTGGATTGGCCATGGTAAATATGTGAGGTTACGGATATGGGGCCTGGATAAAATATGTTGTCAGAGACTCAGTGCAGACTCGATGGTCTCCTTTTGCATTCTAGGGATTCTATGATTCTATGATTTGCGGAGCACCATTGAGTCACAGACAAGAACAAGAGCAGGCCATTCAGCCTTTCAAAGCCCTCTGCATTCAATTAGATTGTGATTGAACTGTCTCTTAGCACTGCTTGGTTCTGCAATCATTGCCTAACAAGAATCCAGCAATCATAGTTTTGAAATTCTCAATCAATCCCCTCGCATTTTAAGAGAACTGTGTTCCAGATTTTCATTAGCCTTGATGTGAGGAAACATTTCCTGATAATGCTTCCTTGCAGCCTCACTCTAATTTTTAATTTAGACCCTTTGTTTCAACTCCCCCACCAGTCCTTCCATCACAACTCTTAAGAGAATCACAGAATCATAAAGTGCAGAAGAGGCCCTTCGGCCCATCGAGTCTGCACTCACACATTGGAAACAGCTGAGCTCCCACCAAATTCCATCTGTCGGCACAGTGGCTAACACTGCTGCCTCTCAGCACCAGGGACTGGGTTCGATTCCCGGCTTGGGTCACCATCTGAGTGGGGTTTGCATGTTCTCCTCCTGTCTGCATGGGTTTCCTCTGGGTGCTCCCCGTTTCCTCCCACAGTCCAAAGATGTGCGGATTAGGTGGATTGGCCATGGTAAATCGCCCCTTAGCGTCAGGGGACTTTGAAGGGTAAATATATGGGCTTATGGGGATCAGGCCTGGGTGGGATTCTTGTCAGTGCAGACTCAACGGGCTGAATGGTTTCCTTCTGCATTGGAGGGATTCTGTGACTCTAATTAACCATTGGATAGGGATTGAGGAAGAAGAAATAGCTGCCACTCCTGAACCACGGGTCACGTACAAATATCATCGGAAGGGAAAATCAGCCTTTCCTTTCCACTTCAATTTAGGTCTGACAAAGTACTGCAAAGTTCAGATATAAAATTCATCCTGATGATGCCTAAATTATTCAGCTCTTGAACTCCCCACTAATTTTCGCTTTTAAAGTCTGCTTATTAGTATCACAAGTAGGTTTATGTTCACACTGCAATGAATTTTACTGTGAAAATCTCCAGTTGCCACACTCCAGCACTTGTTTGGATACACTGAGGGAGAATTTGGCATGGCGAATACACCTAAACAGCACATCTTTCAGACTGTAGAAGGAAACTGAAACATCGGGAGGAAACCTATGCAGACACAGGTGATGAAGGAGGAGCGCTCTGAAAGCTCGTGATTACCAAATAAACCTTTTGAACTTAAATCTGGTGTTGTGAGATTTCTTACTGTGCGTGCCCCAGTCTACTGTCAGCATCATGGATCATTCTCTCCATGATCTTCACATCATGGAGAGAATGTGCAAACTCTGCACAGACAGTGGCCCAAGCCGGGAATGAACTAGGATCCCTGGTGCTGTGGAGGAACAGTGCTAACCACTGTGAACTGCAGATAAGTAAAGACCTTTCCATGGTGGTCCATCCATCTGTCTCAGGAGTGTTTGCCTAACGGAGGCAGTGCCTTTGCCAACTGTGGAGGGTGGAATGCTTCAACAATGTCCTACCAACAGAGGCGCTAAATTTGTGATGGGCTTGGAGGCCACGTGCGGCCCATCTGGGTTCTGAGTGTACTGAGGTTTACTGCTGATTTCCATCCATGTAATTATTCTCCTATAGATATAATTGAGGTGACACTCATGTAAATCCAGGGCGAATGAAGTGAGGTTCGTGCTGATTGCCTACAACATTGACTGTGAGAGCAGTGCACCTCCTCCATGTCCAGAGTGTCTTTACTTATTTTATTTGTAACCATTAAGTTGGCGGTAGTTCTATGAATATAGAAATGATTGAGCATTTTTTTAAACCTCGTTCTGAAATATTCAGCACATGCTACATGTATTTAATCTTATCATGGGATCATGTCTGATGGGGTAGGCAGTGGCCTAGTGGAATCTTTACTGGACTAGTATCTCAGAGACTAGTCTGGTGACCCGGGTTCGAATCCCATCATAACAGACGGTGAAATTTGAATCCAATAAAGTCTTTGGCATTTAAAGTCTAACAATGACGAGGAAGCCAATAAACCCACCGGGTTTACTAATGTCCTTCAGGGAAGGGAATCCCTTTGGTGGAGGATTTTGTGGCATCACATTTGGCACTCAGTGGCCTAAAATGTTGAACATCTGCCTAATGTCCTTTAGGGAAGGAAATCTGCTGTCCTTACCTAGTCTGGCCTACATGTGACTCTAGAGTGACAGCAATGTCCCAGCTGCCCTCCAAGGGCAATTAGGGATGGGCAATAAATGCTGGTCCAGCCAGCGATGCCCATGTCCCACTAATGAATAAAAGGTAAAGAACATTTAATAATACTGCGTGTGGGACAGGAATGCTCTTTATAGATTAATTCCCGACAAGGGGGGAGGCTGGGAAGAAGCGATTTGAAAGGATGACCTAATACTTGGACCAAAGGATGGGCACAACTGCTGTGTTAGAGACAAAACGTGTACAGTCATAGCTGGGAAAACATTGAGGGCAGGGCAAGGCGACTTTCATTTGTCATGCTGAGTTTAATGTTGTACTAACAGCAGAACTGGGCCACAGCTGCAAAGGGAGGAAGTGTGTCTCCACACACAAAAGACTTGTGAAAAAATATATTAAAGCCAATTATTTCAACTATTGTAATTTGTTATATTTAGGCACTTTTTTTTTGTCTACACTGCCATTTGTCTCCATTGTTGAAGTGTATCGTGGCCCCTGGTCCATTTGCCAGTTCTTTGTTACAGATTTAGTAGTGACGTGTTCCACCCCTGAAGCAGACTGTTCCCCTCTCTCTCTCTGATGGCAGCTTCCCTTGAGGCAAGGGCACTGGAATAGCCGCTGGAAAGTTGCCCTAATCCAAGTCAACAGGCTAAGAAAAGCCGGGGCCCTCCTCTTCATCCACGCAGCCTCCATTTTCTTTTGTCTTTTTCAGGCAGAAAGGTCGGGCTTGCCCAATAGGTAACCCATCCGTCTTGAACAGGTGGCGACCCCGTAGGTGGGAAGAGAAGCAACGGACAAAGTGAGGAAAGCTGGCAGATACAACGGCATCTTTTTTTTCCGCTTCGGATCTGGCTGCTGAGCGAGTTGCTAGTGTCTAAATAGATATGTTGGCATCCGCCCAGCTTACAGACAAGTCCCAGTGCCTTTCAGTGAGCGGTCAGGTTTCAGACAATTCCAGTTCCAATCTGACCTCCAAGTGCACAAGCTAACCCACTGCCAACCTTCACTGTGCTCTTTCAAGCTCATTTTTCTTCCCCCCTCAATGTCACGGCATGCGGTGCTTCTCATGTATCCCTCGACAACTTCTTGGTAGCCACTTTTCCCCTCGTATCTTTGCCCTTCTGAATTCTGTTTTTTTAGTACCACTCCAAATATATTTTTATCTTCCCCCCAGTCAATCTTGCACCTTTGTCTCCTGGCGATCTTGGGAAACTGATGACCTGGCTGGGATATGGATAAATTTCCTGATTTTCTAATTATAATTCCAATGATTTTGACTTGATTTCATTTATTATTGTCACATGTATTAAAATACAGTGAAAAATATTGTTTCTTGGACGGTTCCTGTGACAAGTGGGTGATTCCTACTAATTCCCCATAAAATGACACGGAATACAAAAGGAGCAACGTACTGCTAAGTTTTTATAAGGCTCTGGTGAAACAACATTTAGAATACAGTGAGCAATTTTGGGCCCTGTGTCAAAGGAAAGATGTGATGGGCCTTGTTAAAGGTCCAAAGAAAGTTCACGAGAACTATCCCGGAAATGAAAAGTTTGATGTATGCGGAGTGTCTCAGGACTGTGGGTCAGTACTCGATGGGAGTTTAGAAGAATGAGGGGGGATCTCATTGAAACTTACCGAATACTGAAAGGCCCGGATAGAGTGGATGTGGAGAAGATGTTTCCATTTGTAAGAGAGACTAGAATCCAAGAGCACAACCTCAGAGTTAAAGGACAGAGATGAGGAGGGATTTCTTCAGTCAGGTGGTGAATCTATGGAACTCATTGCCATAATGGACTATGGAGGCCAGGTCATTGAGTGTATTTAAGACAGAGATAACTAGGTTCTTGATTGGTAAGGGGATCAAAGATTATGGGCAAAAAATGGGAGAATGGTGTTGATAAACTTCTCAGCCATGACTAACAGCGGAGCGGACTTGATGGGCCAAATGGCCTAATTTTGTCATTATATTGCATCTTATGATCTTTTAGATTTGATTTGATTTATTATTGTCACACTTATTACTATACAGTGAAAAGTACACCATTATACCGCTCATAGAGAGAGGGTGTAGAATGTAGTGTCTAGGGTGCAGAGAAAGATCAACTTATTGCGAGGTAGGCTTATTCAAAAGTCTGACGGCAGCTGGGAAGAAGCTGCTCTTAGGTCTTGTGTGAACACGAAGGGGATACACGCAGCCCAGCTTTCCCATGCTAGAGCTAGCTCCACAGAGCAGCTGCCTACTTTAGCACTCCAAAACACCCGCACCTTTTAATGTTCGCCTCCTTTAGATGTTTATCTAACTCCCTTTGAATTGCTCTGATCAACTTGGCTTCAACCACCCCTTACGATAAAGTCTCCGATGCTTCAATAACTCCTTTTGTGAAAATATGTCTTCTAATTTCTCCCTTCACGCTTGCAATGACGTGGCACAGAACCAACTCAGTTTACAGTGCAGAATGAGGCGTTTTAGTCCTTTATGGCTGTGCCAGCTCTTTTCTGCAGCCGCGTTCCTTCCCCAGCAACTGCGTGTTTCTTCTTTGCTCCAAATGCATATCCACTTTTCCCTTCAAAGATACAATGGTCCTTCCCTCAACTGCTGCCCTGCAACGAAGTGTCAACTTTCTCCCAACCTCCCGCGTCACTCTTTTCGTGATCTTTTCAACTCAAGGATGTTTTTGCCATTGACTTTAGGCTGGAAAGTCCTTTCCTTCATAATCAAAAAAAATTTCTTAAAATCTCTGATGTTCTCTGATCCAGTGGCGAATGATTCAAATACCTTACGTCTCTCCTCACGGTAATATTTGCACGCATTTTATGCAGGCTCCAATTTACATACGAAAACAAGATTTGCAATTATATAGCGCCTTTCATATCCTCAGAACATCCCAAAGCACTTTTACAGTCAATTAAGCACTTCTGAAGCAAAACCAGAAAATGCTGGAAGGTCTCAGCAGGTCTGAGAGAATGGAGCCAATGTTTCGAGTCTGGATGACACTCTGGCAAGGGTTCTGATGAAGGACATCTGGACTCAAAATGTTGGTTTCTATTCTCTTTCCACAGATGCTGTTAGACCTGCAAAGCTTTTCCAGCATTTTCTATTTTTGTTTCAGATTCCAAGCACCCACAGTCTTTTGTTTTTATCTAATTTGATAACACAGTGGTTAGCACTGCCGCCTCACAGCGCCAGGGGCCCATATTCAATTCTGACCTTGGGTCACTGTCCGTGCGGAGTCCGCACTTTCTCCCCGTGCCTGCGTGGGTTTCTCCCGGGTGCTCCGGTTTCCTTCCACAGTCTGAAAGGCGCACCGGTTAGGGTGCATTGGCCGTGCTAAATTCACCCTCAGTGTACCCGAACAGGCGCCGGAGTGTGGCGACTGGGGGATTTTCACAGTAATTTCATTGCAGTGAAGCCTACATGTGACACCAAGGAATAAACTTCTAAAAAATGTCCTGAAGTTGGGATAGTGCTCTCTTGACATCCCAAGCAGCGGAAACAACACTTCATGATTTACCTTCACCAAGATATTTCAGGGTGTTACTTGTCTCAACTTTCTCTGCTATGCTAACTAACACCTTGATGTGGAGATGCCAGCATTGGACTGGGATAAACACAGTAAGATGACTAATACCATGCCAAGTTTTCCATCACAGCCTGATTGTCTTTCTTACTTCTCCATTCCTGTCATTCTCTTCATACTTCTGTACTAGCCTAAGCTTGATCCAGCACACCAGCTTGTTCTCACGTTCAGGGGTAACAAGAAGGGCTGTTGGAGTCAGTCTTTACGCTGGAATGTATAGATTATTTAACAAAACACTCATGTTAACTTTCACTTTGCAGCTTTCATGGCAAACAGACTGTAGGACAGCAACCTCTCCAACTTCCCACGTAGCTCCCAAATCGGCAGAAAAAGTCCCATTTACATTGAGGAGGTGAGGGGAAATTCCTCAAACTCAGGACAAAGGGGGAAAAAATAGACAGCTTCAGACGTGGCTTGGCAGTCCTGATTTTGTTCAATGCACCCAGCAGCGGTTGGGAAAGACCTGCAGGGGGTCAGCCAGCCAGCGGCAAGAGAAAGAATAATAACCCTTTGCTCTTCAAGGAAGGGTGGTGAAGGATTATCCCCACAAATTGGAGCTGGGGTGTGGAAAAGGAAAGCGGGGATTGTGAGCAAATGAGTTGAAGGGGAAGTTAAGTTCAGAACAAATAACAAAGAACAAAGAAAATTTCAGCACAGGAATGGATCCTTTGGCCCTCCAAGCCTGTACCAACCATACTGCCCAATTGAACTAAAGCCCCCTACCCTGCCAGGGTCCATATCCCTCTATTCTCATCCTATTCATGTGTTTTTCAAGATGCTCCGACACCTGCACCCACCACCTTCCAGACTGTGTCACCAGGCCATTGGATCAGACACAAAGTAAGCTACAAGCGACCTCCACATTCAACATCTGTTGGGATTACAGCTTCCCGTTAAGGAACACCAGCGTTTGGCGGGAGGAAGAGGGGTGACAGGGGAGCAGGAGAAGATGGGGGTGGGGGGGTGGGTTCAAAGAGAGGTCAACGACCAATATCTCACAAAAACAAAGGTCTGGATTTCGGGACTTTGTTGTGTTATTTACCTTTTTGTTGCACTTCTATTTTAAGCATTGGAAGAGAGAATGAAAAAAAAAGAGTAAGTTTGCAGATGACACCAAAATTGGTGGCATAATGGATAGTGAAGAAAGTTATCTCCAATTGCAACAGGATCTTGATCAATTGGGTCAGTGGGCTGTGAATGGAAAATGGAGCTGAATTTAGTCAAGTGCAAGGTGATGCATTTTGGTCGATTGAACCAGAGCAAGACTTACTCAGTTAATGCTAAGGCGTTGGGGAGAATTACAGAACAGAGAGATCTAGGGGTACATGTTCATAGCTCTTTGAAAATGGAGTCACGGGTGGGCACAGTGGTGAAGAAGGAATTCGGCATGCTTAGTTTCATCAGTTAGAACACTGAGTTGGGCTGTCTTGTTGAAGTTGTATAAGACATTGGTAAGGCCACACTTGGAATACTGTGTGTAATTCTGCTCATTCTATTATAGAAAGGATATTATTAAACTAGAAAGAGTGCAAAAAAGATTTACTAGGGTGCTACTGAGACTTGATGGATTGAGTTATAAGGAGAGGCTGGATAGACTGGGATTTTTTGAGCTGGAGTGTAGGAAGTTGAGGGGTGATCTTATAGAGGTCTGCAAAATAATTTATCATGGCCAATCAACCTAACCCACACACTTTTGAACTGGGGGGAAACTGGAGCACACAGAGGAAACCCACGCAGACATGGGGAGAAGGTGCAAACTCCAGACAGACTGTCACTCAAGGTTGTCCATGAGGCCACATTCACTCTCTGCAACTGCAGTACTTTCTGGTCACAATCCATATCCAGGAGTCTGATACTGAAGTGAAGGAAAAGGAGACAGAGCGCTTCACTGACACAGAGCCTGAACACTTGATTCACAGACCCAGAGATTTAAACGCTGGTGTGAGGCCGAAACCTCTTCACATGGGATTGAAATGTGACTTTGCCATGAATTTGGGACGGAGTGGGGGCAGGGGGGCTGTGTGTGTGTGTGTGTGTGTATGGAACCATTTGGCCCATCGTGGCATTGCTAGCTCTTTCAAACAGCTCTCCAGTTGTTCCCACTCCCCGACTGAGGCCCTGTAAAGACTGGCCCTCCTGCATTTCTATTGAATTCTCTTTTGTAAGTCACGGATGAATCCACTTCTACCACCTTTTCAGACAGCACATTCCAAAGCAGAACAATTCGCTGTATGAAAATATGCTGCCTATTTATATTCACCGAACCAACCAAATAGAAGGAACAGATCACTACACAAAGCTTTTCTCTGCCTCGAGACAATAATCTACACAACGTCTTACTTTTCAAGTTAAATGTTTTTTTTAAAAATAATTTGTCCAAAAAGGCATTTCCCAGTAAGTGACTCTGAAAGGTAGAAGATGTAGACTCTTACCTTGGGCTGGGTCAGGGGGTCCAAATTCCAGTGCGTACCTCAGGATGAAGTAGTTATTCCACACGTACAACATGTTGTCACGCGGGTTGTAATCCACTGCTGCCACGTGCTGGTAAGGGTTGGGGAACAGAATGTCCACGTACTCCCCTCTGTTCAGGTTGGTGTTGTACGTGTAGTCGATGGAGTTCTTGCCCGTCTCGCTCTCGTTCTCCTCGTACACTGAGCGCACGACGTACAGTACGCCGCAGATCATGAAGGCGTTGGAGGCCGACCTCTTGTCGTATGAGGTGTCCCACGTGCCCTCGAAGCGCAGCGTGTAAGGGTTCAGCTGGCTGACCACCATCATGCCGTTGTTCTGCTCGGTGGCGTAGATGACCCACAGGCCGTTCTCGTCCACCGCCAGGTCGATGTCTGACTTGCCGCCCCACCGGTAGGGCGAGGTATCGTGGTAGTTGGCGCTGGCGATGATGGCCTCTCCGCTTTTGATTCGAGTCCTCAGGTCATACTTGACAATGTTCCTGGTCCTTTCCTTGTTGAAAAAGACGGCACCGTCGTAGACCACAAACCCCGTGCCGTCAACGCGGTGGGGCAGCTTGTAGGTGGTGGTATGGCGTCCTGACATGAAGTCACTTAACGATGCATACTCCATCAAGGTATCTGTGCGGTACGGAGTCCACGGCATGTAATAGATCTTGTCCCCGGCCTGCAGTGGGTCTTTGCACCAGGCACCAGACTGTTGTTCTGCCTCAGTGATATAGGCCGATTCCACCACCCCTTTCAAAGTCCCGGGGCAAACAAAAACTAGAGAGAGAGAGAGAGAGAGACGGGCAACGAGAAAGGAAAGAGGATATCAGTTGACATTTTAAACAGCCGCGGAATTAAACAGCCAACTTCTTGTTTTTAAATAGCACAGCGCAGCTGAAAATTTTACACATCCAATTACAACCAAGAATGCTGGAAACCGGTGTCTCGTCGGGAAGTGGAACTGGAGTAAAGGGAAGAGTGAGTGAGGGGAAAGCAGAGGGAGTGGGAGAAAGGAGGGGAGCTGCGAGGAGGGGGGGGGTGGTGGGACAGGGAGAGGGAGGAGAGCGAAGAGGTTTCGTCAGGCTTTTCCTACAGAAAAGGGGGGAAAGCAAGTGGAGAGCCAAGCGAAGACAGAAGCGGTGCGTGAGGTGAACCGAGGGAGACCCGCTAAACCGTGGCATGCTGTGGAGAAGGTTCTGGAAGCCAGGCAGATGATACCGACCGACACAGGGAAGTGCCTACGGGCGTGAAAGGGATCTCCGCTCCGACACCGGTCACTGAACCCACCACCTTCCAAACTGTGTCACCAGACCATTGGATCAGACACAAAATTAGCTACAAGCGACCTCTACATTCAACATCTGTTGGGACTACAGCTTCCCGTTAAGGAACACCAGCGTTTGGCGGGAGGAGGAGGGGTGACAGGGGAGCAGGAGAAGATGGGGGGAGTCAAAGAGAGGTCAACAACCAATATCTCACAAAAACAAAGGTCTGGATTTCGGGACTTTGTTGTGTTATTTACCTTTTTGTTCCACTTCTATTTTAAGCATTGGAAGAGAGAATGAAAAAAAAAGAGTGCAAGAGAAAAAGAAGAGAGAGATTAACATGATTTATCCATCATCGTCAGGTCTGCCACACTTCAACACAAGCGTCGAGATAGGAGGGGTTAAATTACTACAGCACCTTTATCCTGAGGAACCAGGCACAAGGAACCTGCATTCCGATCACAGGCCCAACAGGAATTTATCACCATTTGAACTTATGCAGATGGCTGTGGGTTAGATAATTGCATTAATGGTACAATACAAGAACCGCCATCCCCCCGACCCCTGAGATGGTTTAGAGTAATTCATTGCTGCCGTGTCACTTCTATACATAGAAACTAGAAGCAGGAGTAGGCCATTCAGCCCTTCGAACCTATTCATGTTGATTATGACTGGTCATCGAATTCAATAACCTGATTTCCCCCCCCAACGCTTCCTCCCATATCCCTTGATCCCTCTAGCCCCAAGAGCTACATCTAATTTCTTCTGAAACCATACGTTTTGACCTCAACTGCGATAGTGAATTCCAGTAAGAAGTCTCACAACACCAGATTAAAGTTTATTTGATAGTAAACCCACAAGCTTTTGGGTTTTGCCCCTTTGTCAGGTTCGCTGAAAGTTTGTGGGGTTTACTGTCAAATGAACTGGTTGGACTTTTTCCTGGTATTGCAAGACTTCTTACTGTGTTTACTCCAGTCCAATGCCGGCACCTCCACATCATAACTACATAGTGAATTCCACACATTCACTACTTACTGGATGAAGCAATTTCTCCTCACCTCAGTCCTAAAAGATTTACCCTTAATCCCCAAGCTTTGACTCTCGAGATCTGGACTCTCCCCTCATTGGGAACATTCTTTCTGAATCCAACCTGTCTAATCCCATTAGAATAAGTTCCTATGAGATCCTCTCTTACTGTTCTAAACTCCAATGAATAGAATCCTGAACAACTTAGTCTCTCCTCATATGGCAGACCTGTCATCCCAGGAATCAGTCTAGTAAATCTTCCCTGTACTCCCTCTGTAGCAAAGACATCCTTCCTCAGATCAGAACATCAAAACTGCACACAAAATCTCCAGGTGTGACCTCACCAATGCCCTATATAATTACCCTAACACATCTCAATTCCTGTACTTAAATCCTCTCGCTGAAAAGGCCAACATGCCATTTTCTTTCTTTACTCTACCTGTGCGCTTACTTTCGGCAACTGATGCACGAAGACACCAAGGTCTCGCTGAGTATCCACCTCTCTCAATTTACATCCATTCAAATAATAATCTGCCTTCTTATTTTTGCTACCGAAGTGAATAACCTCACATTTACCCACATTATACTGCATCTGCCATGCATATGCCCACACACTCAACCTGTCCAAATTACGCTGAAGCATCTCTGCATCCTTCTCACAATCTACCCTCCCACCCAACTTTATATCATCTGCTAATCTTGAGATAACACATTCAGTTTCTGTTTTCAAATAATTAATGTATAATGTGAACAGTTGGAGTCCTAGCACAGATCTCTGCAGTAAGTTCATAAGTTCAGAAGATATAAGATCAGAAATAGACCATTCAGCCCATCGACTTTGCTCCATCTTTCGATTATGGCTGTTATGTTCCTCATCCGCATTTTCCTGCCTGCTCCCCACAACCTTTCAACCCATTAAAAATCTGTCTAACTCCTCCTTAAATTTACCATTGGTCCCAGCAGTACCCCACTAGTCACTGCCTGCCAATCAGAAAAAGATGTAGAGATGCCGGCGTTGGACTGGGGTAAACACAGTAAGAAGTCTCACAACACCAGGTTAAAGTCCAACAAGCTTATTTGATCCTCTCCACTCACATTGTCTGCACATGTAAGAATTGATTAGCTGTAAAGATTTGCATTCTAATCAGTATTCTGTAAACTGTGTGTACCTTTGTATGCTCGGTTTGAGACCACAACTCTCCACTCACCTGACGAAGGGGCAAACCCCGAAACCTTGTGAAACAAAAATAAATTTGTTGGACTTTAAGTTGTGAGACTTCTTACTGTGCTAATTGGGAAAAGACCCATTTATCCCTGCTGCTAAAACCCCGTCAGAACCATCCACTTTCACACTGATGCCAACGGTGACCACATCACCACACATGGGCAAATTCATACACATTCTCACTCTTGAACATCTAACCTTCCATTATTAACAAGTTCTTCGGCGTTGTTTTACATGCAGTGCCTCAAATGCAGTTCAAAATCTAACCAATCTGAAGCCTCCCAGTCAGTTACTACAACTTTAGATTAAATTGTTGGGTTTTTACTTGTCATTTGGAAAGGCTGGTAGCCAATTGTTTCAACTGCTGCAGTGTGAAGCACTGCTGCAATCAGGGGAACCAAAATGTAGACCGAAGAATAGAAAAGAGTCAAGTTTATGCAAGGTCACAGTATTGATAACGTGTGCTTTTCTTACGGTAGATCTATACAACAGGTTTAATGATTTGACCATTGAGGGGGGAGGGTATTTGCAATTCAAATGACAGGAGCCATGATCAAAGTCATTCTCTTCCTTCGTTTTTTTTAATATGAAAAGAAAGTTGATGTCAGTGGGGTCAGTAACTTGCACCAAACAAATCTATTGCCTTCATTTGATGGAAATGACAGGCATTTTCAAAAGAAAGACTCAGCTGGCGAGATCAGAGGAAAAAGTTGAAGACTTTTGGTTCATTGGCACTCATGTCTCTTGCCAGAGTGAAAAAGACGACAAAACCTTTCAGAATGAAAGCTTGTTTTAAACGTTACTCTTGCCTTAATGCTGCCGAGTCCCAGCGATGTACAGTTTTATTGGGTTCCTTTTGTCTAAACCATATACGTACACAGGTGGCAATTCTTTTTTGGAGTCAAACTGAACCTCATCATAGAATCCCTACAGTACAAAAGGAGGCCATTCGGCCCATCGATCCTGCACCAACGACAATGCCACACAGAGATTGTTATCCCTGTAATGCCACATTTTTATCCTACTAATTTTCCTGATAATGGCAATTTTAACACGACCAATTCACCTAATCTACATATCTTTGAATAGTAAGGGAAAATTTAGTATGGCAAATTCACCTAAACTGCACATCTTTGGAGCATGAGAGGAAACCCACACAGGCACGGGGAGAAAGTGCAAATTCCACACAGTTCAGGGTACCACAGTTTATGGCTCAGGGAGTGACTGCAAAGCATTTCCCAGAGGTATGATTAGACAGAAAGTGGAGGGGAGGTTGGGTACCAAGCCAAGGTGGTGGTCCTGAGCTTAGTTTTAAGGAACATGCAAGAGTTTATGAGAGCAGAAGAAATTCAGGAACAGAATTCCCAAACTTGTGGGTGAAAATGACAAGGACATTCACCCTGGAGCAGTGAAGCCAATTTTAATATCCCCCTCACAGCGCCAGGGATCTGGGTTACTGTCTATGTGGAGTTTGCACGTTCTCCCCGTGTCTGTACGGGTTTCCTCCAGGTGCTCTGGTTTCCTCCCACAGTCCAAAAGCCATGCTAAATTCTCCCTCAGTGTACCAGAACAGATGTTGGAGTGTGGCGACTTGGAGATTTTCACAGTAACTTCATGCAGCATTAGTATAATGAGGGTATCATTTCTAATTCCACCTTCCTGCACCCAGCCCACAGCCCTGAAGCTGACAGCGCTTAAGGTGCAGAGCCAGATACTTCTTAATAGAGTTTAGATTTTCTGCCTCCACCACCAACTCAGGCAGTGAATTCCAGAGGCCTACCACCTTCATAGAAGGGAGAAACAGGAGGAGGCCATTCAGCCCTTCTAACCTGCTCCACCATTCATTTTGGTCATGATTGATCATCAAATTCAATATCCTGTTTCCCCTTTCCTCCCATATCTCTTGGCCCCAAGAGCTATATCTAAATTCTTCTTAAAATCACACAATGTTTTGGCCTCAACTACATTTTGTGGTAGTGAATTCCACACATTCTCCACCCTTTTGGGTGAAGAAATTTCTCTTCATCTCAGTTCCAAAAGGTTTACTCTTTATTCTCAAATTATATCCCTGAGTTCTGGACTTGCCCACTATTGGGAACATTCTTTTTGAATCTACCCTATCTCATCCTGTTAGAATTTTCTAAGTTTCTATGAGATCCCCTTTCAGTCTTCTAAATTCCAGTGAATATAATCGTAACAATTTAGCCTTTCCTCGTATGACAGACTTAGTACTGCAGGAATCAGCTTGGTTAACCTCAGCTGCACTGTCTCTATATCTCTCTCGTGTCCCCTCTACACCTATATTCAAGGACCCAACCTCCGTTGCGCTCTTGTGGACAAGAAATGAAAAGGAATAACGACTTTCCCCCCACCCCGAGAAAAATAATTCCGATTCATCTCCATCTTCGACAGGAGACACCTTATTTTGAACAAGCTCCCTTGGTTCTGGGGGAAATGCAAGTGATGGTTTGACTGTCTTAGAATTGCCACATAAATGAAAGGTTTTGTATTTATAATGCGCCAGCATGATGCTGAATATTGATGGCTGGATGCAAGTCATCTAACAGGTAACAAAAATCAAGTGTAATCCATGTACAACAACACAATTTACTAGGCTGCTTAAAATTGTCACAGGTTTGGATTGTTTACATGAATACTTTGGAGTGAAATCCTATATCCAGTGGCATTTAAATGATTAACTGCCTCACTGAACCAAATGACACTTTCATATACTCCAGAGATTTGAGACAGATTATGCAAATCAATTCACCAACTTGAGTGCACAGACTACAATTACTTTCCTTTGTGCCCATTTGTGACATCTGAACAATAAAAGACAAGGAACAAAAAACAAATAAACCAGGTGAACTACACGCAGCCTATTCATCACAATCAATGCACAGAGAGAGAGAGAGACAGAGAGATGGAAAGAATTCTAAACTACAGGTGTGGCAGGCCCATAGCAACGTGGGCTCAAGTTAAGGGATCAGCAATCGGATAGGAATTTTTGACCTCGATTCCCTCTCATCCCATGATCAGGAAGATTTTAAGGCATGGACTACTTTTTACTGAATCTTGAACTCCACCGGCAACCAGCAGCTCCAATGGAGAAGTGTGCTTATGGAGAAGTGTGCTTAACCAGCCCAAACTCTCACAATAGCAATTTGGATTTATACTGAATCTTTAATGTGGCGAAACGTCCTAAGGTGCCTCACAGGAACATTATCAGACACAATTTTGACACAGAGATTGACATTGTGGGTTATGGGTTGCGTGTGAGCAGGGCACTGCTACCTCACAGCGCCAGGGACCTGGGTTCGATTCCCAGCTTGGATCACTGTCTGTGTAGAGTTTGCACATTCTCCCCTTTTCTACGTGGGTTTCCTCGGGGTGCTCCGGTTTCCTCTCATGGTCTGAAAGACGTACTTGTTCGGTGTACTGGCCATGCCAAATCCTTCCTCATTGTACCCGAACAGATGCCCGACTGTGGGGATTTTCACAGTGACTTCATTGCAATGTTAATGGAAGCCTACTTGTGACTAATGAATGAAGAAACTTTAAATAAAACTTCAAAATTAAAGCTAGGTGGTAGTCATGGGGATAGATTTCAAGAAGAATCTTCAGCGATCAGAGGAAAATAGTGAGGCATAGATGTCCTTAATGAGCAGGTTGGGTGGATTGGCCATGCTCAATTGTCCCATCGTCTCAGGGAAATTAGCAGGGTAAATATGTGGCTGACAGGGATAGTGACTTGGTGGGATTGTTGTCAGTACAGTCTCGATGGGCCAAATGACCTCTTTCTGTATTAGCGGGATGCTATGACTCGATGGAGTTGTAGGGAGGAAATTCCAGAGCTTGCGACCCCAGTAGTTGAAGACACGGCTGTCAATGGTGAACCCATTAAAATTAGGGGTGTTTAAAAGGCCAGAATTAGAGCAGCAAAGGTTTGTGGGGTGGGGAGAGCATTAGAGAGATGGGGGAGACGCTGCAGAGGGTGGTGGGGGGTGGTGCAGTGGGGTGGGTCAAGGAGAGATCTGAAAGCTAAAATGAGAATTATAAAATCGAGTGTGACTTAATCAGAAGCCAGTGTGGATTTGCAAGTAGAGGACAGTGAGTAATTTAGTATGGGTAATACACCTAAGCTGCACATCTTTGGACTGTGGGAGGAAACTGAGGCATCCAGCGGAAACTCATGCAGACACGGGGAGAATATGCAAACTCCACACCCAAGGCCGGAATTGTACCGGGTCCCTGGCACTGTGAGGTGGCAGTGCTAATCACTGTTTGGCACCGTGCTGCCCCTTACCCAAGCCCTGTCACCCTGGTCTATTCCTGTAACCCCACACATTTACTACAGACAACCTACCTCACCTGCAGATCTTTGGACACCAAGGAGTTATTTAGCATGGCCAATCCACGGAACGAATACATCTCTTAGTATACTAAGGAACAGTTCAACATGGGCAGCCACCTAAGCTGCACATCTTTTGCACTGTGGGAAGAAACTGGAGCACCTGAAGGAAACCCATGCAGACACGGGGAGAATGTGCAAACTCCACGCAGACAGTGACCCTGGAATTGAACCTGGGTCCTCGGTGCTGTGGGGCAGCCACTGCGCTACCGAGCCTACATTTCAATAAGATCACCTCTCACCCTTCTAAACTTCAATGGGCATAGGCCCAACCTTGTCACCTGTTCCTCATGAGGCAACAGCTTCACCTCAGGTTTTCGCCCTGTGAATTTTCTCCGAACTGCTTCCAACACAAGCATATCCCTTCTGAAGGACAGTGAAACTACACACAATCCTCTCTTTCCTAATTAAGTCAACATGAACCTACATTCATAGAATGTAGAAAGAGGCCATTTGGCACATTGGGTTTGCACCAACAACAATCCCACCCAGGCCCTATCCCCATTTACCTTGTGTATTTATCTTGCTAATCCCTCTGACACTAAGGGCCAAGTTAGCATGGCCAGTAAACATAATCCACACATCACTGGAATGTGGAAGGATACTGGTGCACCCGGAGGAAACCCTTGCAGACACGCGGGAGAACATGCAGACTCCGCAGACAGTGACCCGAGGCTGGAATTAAACTCGGATCCCTGGCGCTGTGAGGCAGCAGTGCTAACCGCTGTGCCACCCATTGGAAGTATCGGCTTCTTCCACTGGCTCTGGTTCCCAGCTGAAGCATCATGCAGCGGACACGGTGGCTATTCGGCCTATCTCGTCCATTCTGGCTCTTTTGGAACAGCTGCCCATGGTCTGAGGCACAATTTACGTGATATGCACTGCAGCGAACCTGGGTTGTCTGCTCACACGGAGGTGAACAGAGACAAGGTGACACACCGAGAGCGCATGTGGAGTCTGGGTAAGGGATGGCGAGAGAGCTGCACTCCTGGAAAGGAAGGACTTGCTTGATTTGGAAACTCACAAGGTAAACGCCAACCTCAATTACTGGAATGCGCGGTTTTTAACTCTGAAGTCAGCGTGGGACCATGTTCAGTGACGACCAATTTACATTTCAGAGTTCCAAATGAAAGCGAGAAAAAAATTATTCACAGCAAAGAAATTATTTGACAGACATTTAGGGGAGAAGACAGAAATAAAGCAAGTTCCATTGTTAACAGAAGCAATTGCTCCCTGCGTTACCGCATTGTACCTCTGACAGGCTAAAAGGTTAAGACGAACTATTGGATCAGTCACCAACATCAGACACAGGAGGTGGAACATTGAGAAATAGGATGCACAGTGGGCTACAATCCTGCAGATGGTACATCTGAACACAAAAGAAGAGGCATCCATCTTACGCGGCTTACAGAGAAACACACAGCAGGAATAAAGAGGTGTATGATCTTTTAATGGATTTCTCCCCCAGATACACTCTTAGATATTCCTATCAGCAGCTCTGCGTTTCGACAAGGTGTAACCACTACCCTTCAAAGTAGAGTATATTCATTCTTACGGCAAGTCAGCGCTGGAGCTGGGCGTTAGTGGGGAGAAAGGGTCTGCAGTCTTGTTGCGTGACTGCCGAGCACAGGTCAGCCTTCTTTAACTCTGAACGCCTTAAGGGCCAAAAGGCTGACAAGTAGGACGGACGGTTAATCTGGGAATGGCTCCTGCCCACATTTACACAGACCTGTTTTGAATCTTGGTCAAGATGTGCCTAGGTGTTAGGTACTGTGTAAGCGCGTGAAATTTCACACAGAAAATTTTTTGCACCAGCTTCTGCAAAAGGCATTGTCTTAACAAACACACCTCTGACATTCTCCACCCCCCCCCCGGAATGTCTGAGGCAAGGAAAAGAACTGGAAAGAGTCAAGAGGGAGAATTTTCCGCTTGTAATGAGAATGGTAACAGGACTGAAGTGGATGCCCTATAAATCTCTACCATTCTGTTTAAAAATAACCAGTTTAACATTTATCCTAAGCAGTTTTCTTCTCCCCACCTCCCTCCCCACCCCTAAGCAAACCCCAACCCTCCCCACCATTCATGTGCCAAGGAACACAGACTAACTAGAATACGAGACTTCTACTTACTGTAGGGGACACATTCATATTGGACCTCAAGGTACTTGTAGGTCCCTGGGCAAGGGTCAGGGAACACGTCTGACCCCGTTATCACAACACATTGCGTTCGGTTGTTGCACCTGTAATGAGAAAAGCACAAGTGGATTCAGTTAGGCTTGCTGGATCTCCCAATTCACCAGTCACAGCGAATTATTTCACACACAGTCGGCTCATCCACAAAACAGGAGAGCCAGATCAGTAGCCCCAGATGCTTCATTTGTATTACCCTAGCTAGCATGAGCAAATAAAGTTATACAGATAAGGTTCCTTAAATATAGGCAGCAATGCCTCATCGATTGGATTCGATCTCTATGAATGGGAACCATGCCCTAGTGAGAGTACTGTCCATGCCTTCCATGCTTGTTGGACACTGCAGGGGCCGGGATGCATTATTCGATCCCTTTCATTGCATTTCCATTTGATGTTTTAAGTTCCCTTTGTTTCTTGTTTTGGGCAGTTCCCCTCCTTTTGGGAGCTGCCCCTTTTAATTTTCCCTCACTTAAATTTGATTTAGTTTAATTGGTTTAGCCAAAGGGTTTGGCTGGGTGTTAACAATTGGTGAAACAAGTTACATTTCTTCACACTACCATCTGCTCCTGCTGGATTTTTGCCAGCGAAATGGACATCCATTCGTTGAGCAGAAATTGTTCACAATTATTGCTCAGTCAAGATCAATAGCATATTGTGCCAATGTAACTGAGAGATTATGCGCTGAAGTCCAATTGTAATTTACTGATAGCAGAAGCTGTTACACAGGTACTGAATGAGTCAAGATTATGGTCAACAGAAAGTATCTGTCTTGTCAACACTCCCATAACTTAGGCTTAATCAAACTTCAATTCCTAATGTATGCCTCACATAAGCAATGCCATACTTCTCCCCCACTATTCACTATTCTGGTTGGACAGACAACCCCTCCTTTGTCCATTGCGTGCACAAAGGCACCACCAGGACAGACACGTAGCCAATAAACTACTAGAACCAGCCAAATTTGGTGACCTCAAGCTTTTCAGGGAAGCGACTGAGCACATTGTGTTGAGGTTGTAGCAATGCTCCAGGGTCAGAGGTCAGCTGCAGTGCCCCATACCAGGGAGCTACTTCAGGGGGCTCGATTGTCCCCTCTCATTTTCACCTGGCGGGTTCTACGGAGGGAGCGGAAAATCTCACGGGAAATCCAAATCACGTTTCACTCTGATGAAAACGCGAGGCGCGACGGTTCACGCACCTCTCCCGTGACGTAGCGTGTTGGAGGCCCTCCTGTCTGCTTCACGTCGTGGGACCTGCCCCCTGATGTTATTGAGCTCAGGTCCCCAACAATATGGTGGGGGAAACTACCGGTGCCTTCAAAGCCACCTTCCTTGCCCGATGTTGACCTTTGCCGATATCCATGAAAACTTTGCCCGGGAACTTACATTTCAGTTGCGAATTTGAAATTGAATTTTAACATGTGCTGACTGACACGAGCTTTTCCTGACAGGAGATAGTGAAGAGAATGCAGCTTCTGCAGGCTCTAATCTCTTTAGTAGCAATGGGTGACTGGGAGAGATTCCAGAATGGACGTACACTGGAATTCACTTCACACCCTATCTGATAATCACCATGCTCAATCTCCCCTGGATGCCAGTCCTCAGGTGGCTGGATCTGTGTCTCAGCAGTGTCTATGTGTCTCAAGAAAATCATGGGGTGATTTACCAGAAGAATTCAAAATGACAAGACAGTTTTTAAGAAACTGTTTCCATTGGCAGAAGTTATTTATTGGTCACAAGTAAAGCTTACATTTACACTGCAATGAAGTTACTGTGAAATTCCCCCAGTTGGCACATTCCGCCGCCTCTTCGGGTCAATGCATCTAACCAGCACCTCTTTCAGAATGTGAGATGAAACTGGAGCACCCAGAGGAAACACAAGCAGACACGGGGAGAATGTGCAGACTCTGCATAGACAGTGACTCAAGCCAGAGATCGAACTCAAATCCTGGGACTGTGAGACAGCAATGCTAACCACTATGCTACCACGCTGTGAAGGTTGACAACCAGAAGACATAGATTCACAGAATGCCTACAGTGAAGAAGGAGGCCTTTCAGCCCATCAAGTTTGCACCGGTTCTTTGAAAGAAGGTCTCACAGAAGTCCATTCCCTCCCATAACACTGCACATTTATCATGGCCAATCCACCCAATGTAAATTGGATCTAAGTGGCCAAAGGTCTAGACTGAGGAGAGGATGTGACTTTCTTTTTAATAAAAACACAATAGCCAGAATCCACTTCCCACTTACCGCCCTACTCCCCCATTTCTCTCTCCACCCCGCTATATCGTTCATCAGTGTGTTCCCCAGCAACGTGACTGGTGAGCATGGAAAATGCCATTGCCTGCAGCGGGACAGGATAATCCCTCCACTGTCCAATGGAGGGCAGTCTCTGTCACTGGAAGACCCACTACGGGAAGGGCTCTGAATCCCAGCCCCTGAGCTGTGACGATTGGAATTGTGCTGGACAAAAGGTTAGCGACGGCAGATTCAATGCAAACTTTCCAAAGGGCACTTGGTAAGTATTTTAAAAGGAAAAGAACATAAGAACCAGGAGCAGGAGTAGGCCATCTGGCCCCTCAAGCCTTTCAATAAGATCATGGCCAATCTTTTTGTGGACTCACTCCACTTATCGCCCACTCACCATAACCCTCAATTCCTTTACTGTTTAAAAATTTATCTATCCTTGCCTTAAAAACATTCAATGAAGTAGCTTCAACTGCTTCACTGGGCAGGGAATTCCACAGATTCCCAACCCTTTGGATGAAGAAGCTTCTCCCCAACTCAATCTGCTCCCCTTTATTCCGAGGTCATGCCACCAATGGCGGGCAGAAGTATCAGCTACTGAGGAAGAAACGAGTTCTTTCCAAGCCAGAATCTTTAGCTGATCAGGAACAGACAATTATTTTTAAAATAAGCACATTCCAGCAGACAGCCAATTAATTTGGTTAGTGCTTGGCACTACTTGAAGAGCTTGGAGTACAGGCGAACCCCGGCACTGGTTTACAGACTGGCATTAAGAAAGTAAACAAGGATGTAAATTAATAAACTATATACTCAGCAGCACATTACCCTGTTATTAGAGCCTCAGGAAAAACAAACTTCAGGGGAAATGAACAATGGATGTAGCAGACACGAACAAATGAACTACACCTTTAGTGGAAATTATCTCACTCAAATAATAAATATTTAAGCGTACCACAGACAGGGCAAATAAGTCAACCATTTGAAGCTTCTGTAAATCCTTTCAAAAGTGGGAGTCACATTTTTACATGGCGTATAAACCTATCAGCAGGTGGCCAACCACTTTGAAACAGGAAAATAAAACACAGCGCTAGCCATTCATGTTAATGTGGCAGTGGTTATTGAATGAACGAATTGTACAAGGATATCTTTCGCCCCCAATCAAAGCTTCAAATTCACTGTCCTTGGCATATGAGGCAAAGCCTCCTTTGAATTCTTTCTCAGTCATTTTGGCGATGGCAGCAAGTTAAGGATCCCCCCTCACGATCAGATTTGGTACATTTGCTTTTAGAATAACATCTCCGCAAAAAAACATCTTCCTCTCCATCCACTGACCTGATGGGCCAATCGTTTTAATGATCCGATGACATTTTGGGTGTTAATAACATCCCACGACATGAGAATAAAAATCACACAAAATATCAGCATGTACATTTCCACACTTTGAGAAGAATTTTTTTTCACTGCCAGCCATACCATCTATTCTATTTAATGTGAACATGATCTTTGAATGGCATGAGGCACAGATTCAAAGTTTGATCTGGACATTAGACCCTTCTGGTATAACTGTAGTGTGGGGCAGCATGGTGGCACAGTGGTTAGCACTGGTGCCTCACAGCACCAGGGAGCTGGGTTCGATTACCAGCTTGGGTCATTGCCTGTGCAGACTCTGCACACTCTCACTGTGTCTGCGTGGGTTTCCATCTAGGTGCTCTGGTTTCCTTCCACAGTCCAAAGAGGTGCTGGTTAGGCGGATTGGCCATGTTAAATCCTTCCTCAGTGTCAGAATGTGGCAACTAGGGGAATTGCACAGTAACTTCATTGCAGTGTTAACTTTGATTTGATTTGATTTGTTATTGTCACATATATTAACATACAGTAAAAAGTATTGTTCCTTGCAAGCCATACAGGCAAACCATGCCATTCATAGACAGGCAAACAAGAGAATACAGAATTACAGTCACAGCTAGGGTGTAGAGAAAGATCAACTTAATACAAAGTAAGTCCATTCAAAAGTCTGACAGCAGCAGGGAAGAAGCTGTTCTTGAGTCAGTTGGTACGTGACCTTTTGTATTTTTTTCCTGATGGAAGGAGGTGGAAGAGAGGATGTTCGGAGTGTGTGGTACGCCTACATGTGACACTAATAAATAAATAAACTTCAAATAAATAAAAATTATTCACAGGCACATCTTGATCTCATCAGTCATCTGGGATCACACGCTAATAAACTGCGTGCTTTATGTAGGCCTCGGAGACACCTATTCTACACATTATTGATCCATAACTTCATCTCTTCCTCATCCATCCAGCTGTTGTCATGGAGGTGAACAGAACAAATCCTTCAGAGAATTTGATGTCCAGCCTGGCTTTCCATTTGAAAATTTCTATTGGCGTTAATTTTGTTCCCTCGTGCTGGTACCCCCTTGGATCTCATCTTGTCACATCTTGTTTTCACCAGGCTACTTTTTGAACCTTTCCATGCCAGTACATCTGCTGGGCACCTCATTACTCATGGGGGCTTCAGTTATATTGCCAGTGTGCTGTAGTGGGTACATGTGATTTTGCTGCTGTCTGATGATCAATTGCGGGAGATTGGAAATGTTGGCATCCAGGGCCAGAATTCTCCAGCCGTCACACCCTACCACAGCTGTCAGAGAGAAGGGAGAAGTTGGCTGAGCCAAATCTCCGTTCACTGCAGCAGGACAGGACAGGACAATCCTGCTGGCATGAATGGTCGGAGAATCCCACCCTGGTAATCTCTGACCAATTGCGGTCTTCAGTTGTGATAATGGACTGGTTAAGTAAAATGGCTGCACCAATGAGCCATTGATTTGAAATCTTTGTTGGACTCAGTTGGATTTCACTTAATAAAGTGTGTAAATGTGCGTTGCATTTCTGGAAGGTTGGCCTGAGAGGGGATCTGTCTATTTAAGCCTTGAACACACTTAATTACCCAGTCCCTACAGCCATCAGCAGTAAAGAATTCATCAGATACACGACCCTCTGAGAGAAGAAATTCCTCCTTACCTCTTTCTTAAATGGGCAACCCCTTAATCTGAGATTACCCAATTCTTACTCTGAGCTTACGTCCTCTTGTCCTTGACTCTCTTTGTTTTTGTGAACCTGTCCAGTTGCAGACAGGCAGCTGAGACTCAGGCATTAGGGCTCAATGATACTGACAGGCCGTTTGGTAAACATAAACAAAAACAGCAAATGCCGTAAGATCTCAGAAGGACTGACAGCATCTGTAGAGAGTGAACAGAGTTGACATTTTGAGTCTGGGTAATCCTTTGCCAAGGCTCTGCAGGTTTGATGGGACTGGCCGTGGTAAATTGCTCTTTATGTCCCAAGGTATAAAGCTCAGGTGAATTCACCATGGTAATTTTTAAAAATTAACTTATGGGACATGGGCGTCACTGGCTCAGTCAGCTTGCCATCCCTTGAGAACATCTCTTGTTGCCCTTGAGAAGATGGTGAGCTGCCTCTTGAATGGCTACAGTCTACGTGCTGTGAGTTGACCCACAATGTCTTTGGGGACAAAATTCCAGGATTTTGACTCAGCCACTGTGCAGGAATAGTGATGTATTTCCAAATCAGGACGATGAGTGGCTTGGAGGGGAACTCACAGGTGATGGTGTTCCCATGTATCTGCTGCCCTTGTCCTTCTAGATGGAAGTGGTCATGGATTTGGAAGGATCAAAGGATCTGTGGTGCATTGCTGCAGCGCATCTTGTAGATGGTACAACACTGCTGCTACTGAGCATTGGTGGTGGAGGGAGTGAATGTTTGTAGATGTAGTGCCAATCAAGTGAGCTGCTTTGTCCTGGATATTGTCAAGCTTCTTGAGTGTTGTTGGAGCTGCACCGACCCAGGCAAAAGGACAGTATTTCATTACATTCCCATCTGGTACATTGTAGATGGTGAATAGGCTCTGGGTAGTCAGGAGGTGCATTACTCACCTCAGTATTCCTAGTCTCTGACCTGCTCTTGTAGCCACTGTGTTAATATGGTGAATCCAGTTGAAATTACGGTCAATGATAACCCTAAGGATGTTGACAGTGGGAGATTCAGTAATAGTTACTCCACTGAATATCAAGGCAGTGGTTAGAGTGTCTCTTATTGGTGATGGTCATTGCCTGGCACTTGTGTGGTGTGAATGTTCCTTTCGACTTGTCATCCCAAGCCTGAATATTGTCCAGATCTTGTTGCATTTGAACATGGACGCTTCAGTATCTGAGGAATTGCGAATGATGTTGAGCATTGTGCAATTATTGGCGAACATCCCCATTTCTGACACAATGATGGAGAGAAGATCATTGATGAAGCAGCTGAAGATTGTGCCTGAGGGACTATTGCAGAGATGTTCTGCAGCTGAGCTGATTGACCCTCCAAAACTACAACCATCTTCCTACGTACCAATATAACTCCAACCATTGGGGAGTTTGCCCCCTGACACCCATTGATTCCAGTGTTGCTAGGGCACCTTGATGGCACCCTCATTCGAATGTGGCTTTGATATGAAGGGTTGTCACTCTCACCTCACCTCTGGAATTCAGCTCTTTCACCCATGTTCAAACCAAGGCTGTAATGGGGTCAGGAGCTGACCCTGACAAACCCAAACTGGGCGTCACTGAGCAGGTTATTGCTGAGCAGGTACTGTTTGGTAGCACTGTTGATAACCTGTTCCATCACTTTACTGTTGATCAAGAATGGATTGATTGGGCTGTAACTGGTCAGGTTGGAGTTATCCTGCTTTTTGTGTACAAGACATACCTAGGCAATTTTCCACATTGGTGGGTAGATGCCAGTGTTGTAACTGTACTGGAAGAGCTTGGCTAGGAGAGTGACAAGTTCTGGAGCACGAGTTTTCAGTACTTTTCAAGGAATGTTATCAGGGCCTAATGCCTTTGCAGTATTCAGTGCTTCCAATCTTTCTTGACGTCACATGGAGTGAATTGGCTGGAGACTCGTGTCTGAGATGCTGGGGATCACTGGAGGAGGCCAAGATGGATCATGGCACTTCTGGCTGAAGATCGCTGTGAATGCTTCAGCCTTATCTTTTGCACTGATGTGCTGGACTCCTCCATCACTGAGGATGGGGATAGTTGTCCAACCTCCTCCTCCAGTGAGTTGTTTCATTGTATATAGGAAAAACGGCTGAGGTGACGTATCAGTGTAGTGAGTTATTTAATTGCATATAAGGTGGGGAAAAGTGCCTTACATTCTCAAGCTGTATTTCGGTAAACAGTAAGCTCACAACATCACGTTAATCTCAAGATTTCGGAGCGCTGCCTCCTTCACCAGTGACTCACTCTCGTGGTGAAGGAGCAACACTCTGAAAACTTGTGATTCCAAATAAATCTGTCGGATTTTAACCTGGTTAAGGTTAAAGTTTGTTTATTAGTCACAAGTAGGCATACGTTAACACTGTGAAAAGTTACTGTGAAAATCTCCAAGTCGCCACATTCCGATGCCTGCTCGGGCGCACTGAGGGAGAAATTAGCATGGCCAATTCACCTAACCTGCACATCTTTTGGATTGTGGGAGGAAATCGGAGCACCCGGAGGAAACCCATGCAGACACGGGAGAATGTGCAAACCACACAGACAGTGGCCCAATCCAGGAATCGAACCCAGGTCCCTGGCGCTGTGAGGCCATGATGTGCCAGTGTTGGACTGGAGTAAACACAATAAGAAGTCTCACAACACCAGGTTAAAGTCCAACAGTTTATTTGGTAGCACAAGCCACAAGCAGCCACAAGTGGCTCGTGCGATCAAATAAACCTGTTGGACTTTCACCTGGTGTTGTGAGACTTTTTATTGTGCTATGAGGCAGCAGTGCCAACCATATGCCACCACGCTGTGAGGCTTCTTACTGTGCTCACCACGCTGGCATCTCCACATAATGTCGGTAAACTTACGTTGCCTTTGCGATACAAATGCATGGTTCAAAAAAAAGCTGAAGGCACAGCACAACTCGCTTTCACACCGTGTCTCCAATGTAAAATAATATTCCAAACGACTTAACTTTAACTCTTTTAAAATAACATTTATGTTCAACAAATTCCTTTTTTGGCAGCGTCTCCCTGCCCAGTGGCATTCTGGTGAAATTGGAGTTAATCCCTCAATTGATGGGTGAAGTTTTAATCCCCCTGACTGATCAGGACAAAGTAAGTACAGCCAATGGATTGAAATTCGTGTTCATGGCTCCAAAGTCACCTGGATCCCAGCTCATCCCTCGACAGATATTAAATCAATAAAGGGGAAAGGCAACAGTGTCCAGGGGCTTAAATAATTATGGTTGTTGATTCTGTCACGCCCTCCTTCAACCCTAAAGCCCCCCTGGCTCTTTCTCTCTCTCTCTACTCCCATCCCCCACGCGCTCCTTGGTCATTTCTCAGCAGTTTTCCTTGAATACTGCAGCCTGTGCTAACGTTCATTTATTCATTGTGGTGTCACAAGGTCAGTTCTTCGCTGGTCAGAACCATCAGCGTCAGCTGAATGTCAGAATGGTTTATTGAAAAGGAGCAAGGCAATTCGCAGAGACCTTTAAAGAGCACTGAGCCGTGTCTATGTTGGAAGCAGAAATGCCCCAAAGTAACGCCATGCTTTCAAACCAAAATGATTGGGGCCACCTTCTCAGTGACTGAGGTTTGACGGTGCCCCACCGTCAACTGTGTCTTGCCACGCCAATAATTGGCAGCCTGGCAGTGTTGGTATTTTCAAAGCTTCGTGCAGAGAAGGTGCCACTATACTTAGCCTCTACCTCCCTTGCCTGCATTTCGAGGCCGCAGATTTCGCATTGTTTCAGGGTCTGCTATTGTTAAAGTTTTAAGTTAATTTACTAGTCACAAATAAGGCTTGCAGTAACACTGCAATGAAGTTCCTGTGAGCTTCCCCTACTCGTCACACTCCGGCGCCTGTTTGGGTCACTGCATCTAACCCGCACATCTTTGGACTGTGAGAGGAAACAGGACCACTTGGCTTCCATTCCAGAACCTGTTTGGTTACACTGAGGGAGAATTTAGCATGGCTTATTCACCTAATTTGCACATCTTTTGGACTGTGGGAGAAACTGGAGCATTTGGAGGAAGCCCACGCAGACACAGGGAGAGCGTGCAGACTCTGCGCAGACAGTGACCCAAGGTCGGAATTGAACCCGGATCCCTGGTGCTAACCACTGTGCCATCACGCCACCCAACTGGCCATGTATTGAGACATCAGCTGGCATCCTCAACTGGATTGGTCAGCAACAAAAATCACATTAGGCACATCCATCCGTGCCCTGTAAGGGCAAGCCCTGAAAATGATCCGGATCATTATGTTCTGGATCACAACACAGAACTCTTGCCTGTGTGTTCAAATACCACCTCGACAATTGAAAATATAAATTTGGCTAATCAAATAAATTTGAGATTAAAAATTAGCATCAGGAATCATGTTTCAGTGTGGCACAGTAGTTAGCACCACTGTCTCACAGTCCAGGAACCCGGGTTTAATTCCTGGCTTGGGTCTGTGTGGAGTCTGAACGTTCTACTGTGTCTGTGTGGGTTTCTTCTGGGTGCTCTGCTTTCCTCCCACATTCCAAAGATTTGCGGGTTTAGGGTGCATTGGCCACGCTAAATTGCCCCTCAGTGTCCTGGAATGTGAAGGTTAGAGGGATTAGCAGGGTAAATATGTGGTGTTATGGGGACAGGGCCTGGGAAGGGATTGCAACCAGTGCAGACTCAAAGGGCCGAATGGCCTCCTTTTGCACTGTAGTGTTTCTGTGATCTAGGAATTAATGATGACCTTCTGAAGGGCAACATTCAGTTAATGCTGGCCTCACCAGTGACACTCGCATCCCGTGAATCAATTAAAATAAGTTATCCATTCGTGGCATCCATTTCACAATCTACAACATAAACTGATGTGTTTCTAACTTGTCTATTCATGCTCACTAATGACTGAGGTTTGGTGACATCAATTGGCTGGATGACTGGTTAGCGCTGCACCAACAGCAGGGGTTCAATTCCCATACCGGCTGAGAGTATTCAAAAAGGCCGCAACTTCTCAACCTTGCCCGTCACCCGAGGTGCGGCGACCCTCAGGTTAAATCACCTCCAGTCAATTCTCCCCGCTCAAAGCGGAGGGCAGCCAAAGGTCATTTAGGACAATGATGGTTTTACACTTTCTTCCAGGAACCGGTTCCTCAGTGAGGCTACTGCACGTTGTTGGGAATGTGGTTGCAGCAAGCAGAACTGTAAATTTTGTCGGAAATAATAGAGGAGCTTCAATGTCAAGATTAAACTGACCTCACAAGTTCGATGTGCGGCTCAGAACCCACCCACCCACGAGCAGGGTCCAGTTTCCATTACCACTGATCCAAAATGCACAAAATCGACCCACATATGCATTTTGCAGGTCAAATTGCAAAAGATTTTATGTCCAACCTAACCTCTAATATAGACTTACAACCATAAGGCTATATTCAAGCAATCTCGCTTTGTGCCTTGTTTGTAGCAAGCTTTGTTGCCTTGTTACGCAACGATTTTCATACATATCTCATTGACTTTTGTTCGAGTTTTCAGCGCTGAGAATGCATCTTTCTATTGGAATTGGGGTTGCTGTTACCTTGATGCTTCTCTCTGTTCATTATGATGGCTTTTAACTCAGCCAAATGTCCTGAAGGGGGAAAATAAAAGCTTCCAGCAACAAAAGCCAACTTTGGAATTCAGAGGATCCATGACTCAAAAGATATCTGCAAATCATTTACAAGCACACAGGCATAAAGGTCAGTCAGCTTAGCGATCAGCAGGGAGCCTGTCATCAGGCTATTTTTAGCTCCCATCTGTTTTGCTCCCCATGTCCCTGTCCCTTCACTCCTTTCTGGATTGAAGATTCAGGTAGATGTCAATAGGAAAAAAAATCTTGACATTGTGAGATGGCGTGAAATCAGTGACCAGGCGTCTATGGCTTGCTTTTGTGTCCCTCATCATTTTTTGCCTGCATCGAATGAGTGGTCACAAATTGACTTCAATGTAAGTTAAGATTGAGAGTGCTGCAACAATGGGCCACTGACTCACTGCTGTCCACGTTACACAATAGCGCAACGCCGAAATCTGCCCCTGCGATTACTCATTTTGGACGTCCAACGCTGGTGATGGCAAAGGATTTGCCTCATCCATGACTTCAAGGGAGTAAATGCGCACAAGAGGCTAGAGTCAGAATCTCTGAGGAAGCAGGTCAAGACTGGAGGAAGATGAAGAGCGAAGATAGAGCAAAATAATGTCATGCTGCAGCTGTACAGAAGCTTAGCTCTGGCTCGTTTACAATATTTTGTACGATTCCAGAAGGATGTGGATGCTTTGAAGAGGGTACAGAAGAACTTTACCAAGATGTTGCCTGCCATGGAGGGCATTAGCTATAAGGAGAGGTTGGCAAAATTTGGTTTGCCCTCATTGGAACAATGGAGGGGTGACCTGCTAGGGATTTACAAGATTATGAGCGGTGAGGAATGCTCTTTCCTGGGTAGAAATGTGAGGTTCTAGGGGGCACAGATTTAAGGTGCATGGGGTAAAGTTTAGAGGAGATGTGTGAGGCAAGGTTTTTACACAGAGTGTGATGAATATCTCGAATGTTCTGCCTGGTGAGATGGTGAGAGTAGTATGATAGTGACATTTAAGGGGCATCTGGACAAATCCATGAATAGGATGGGAACAAAAAAATACGGACTTGGTAAATGCATCTGGTTTTAGTTTAGACAGGGCATCATAGTCAGCGCAGCGGCTTGGAGGGCCGAAGAGCCTCTTTCTGTGCTGGACTGTTCTTTGAATGTACACACCCTGCTCTTGTTCTTCTTTGTCACCATTGCCACCCAACCATGACTCCAAAATAGTTTCCACTCCCTCTTTTCTCGAGTCCAACAAACTTCGGAACCTTTGTTGTAGCTCTGACCTCTTGCGTGACCTTTATGCGTGACCATTAGTAGCCCGCTGTCAAATGTTGATCTCTTTCCCTATCTCCTTGGCCCTGCTGAATGAAAGAGCACACACTGGTCCTCTTTGAACAACTCTCATTTTGGAATCTGCTTCTCAAACATTCTTTGAGGTGTCTGTTCTCCTAAACACTGCAAGAACATTGTGCAAAATTCTCAGCCCCTCCACCACCCCTCGCCTCCCCTGGCTGCTCTGTCACTTCCAAGTTTACATTGCAACTATTTTTGAATAGTGGGATCACATACCAAAACCTCCAGTTGTCTGGGCCAACTCTTCTCGTTCATACAGCTCCTAAAAATATAGCAGATTCCCCCTCACCTGCTAAAGAACTCAATTCCTTCAAGGTTTTAGCACGTCTCTCATCTGCTGCAGGTGCCCGACAGGCACTTAATGCCTCACATTGTCTTCGGAACACATGTCTCGCTGACCTTTACACATGTTACAGATTCCTCAGCTGAAGGAGGGGCACTGGAATGTGTTCACGGTCTTAAATCTGTGAGAAAGGATGTGGATGATCCGCCAAAAACATCTGCCATTTACATTCTGCCCTTAAAGGGTACTGAAAGAATCAGCCTGGGGTTTTAACTGTTACGTACCTGGTAGGTACCCATTTCATATTCTATGCCAAGTGCAAAAATAGTGCCACTTTAAGATGCCCTGATCCAAAGTTTGTTCAATGTTTAGCAGTGTCACTTTATCCTGTATGCGAGCACAGAATGAGTCCCATGCCCTCATCAATTCCTGAGCTCAGTGATCGAGAATAATAGAAGCCTACAGTGTAGAAAGAGGCCCTTTGGCCCATTGAGCCTGCAACGACCACAATCCCACCCAGGCCCTACACCCCCCTCCCTACATATTTTACCCGCTAATCCCTCTAACCTAAGCATCTCAGGACATTAAGGGGCAATTTTAGTATGGCCAATCAACCTAATTCACACATCTTTGGACTGTGGGAGGAAACTGGAGTACCCGGAGGAAATCCACACAGTGACCCAAACCGGATTTGAACTGGGGTCGTTGTGAGGCAGTAGTGTTGACCACTATGTCACTGTGATGGCATTTTGAGCATTAATAACATCCCACAGCATGAGAATAAAAACGATAGAACATCGAGATGTACATTTCCACACTTTGTGAAAGAATTTTTCTCTGGCAACTATACCATCCACCTTATTCCACTCAATATGAATATGAACTGTGAATGGCATGAGGCATGAGATTCAAAGATTGAACTGGGCATTAGACCCTCTTGGTATAACTATAGTATGGGTGGCACGGTGGCACAGTGATTCGCACTGCTGCCTCACAATGCCAGAGACACAGCTTTGATTCCCAGCTTGGGTCACTGTCTGTGTGGAGTCTGCACATTCTCCCCGTGTCTGCGTGGGTTTCTTTGGGTGTTCTGGTTTCATCCCACAGTCTGAAAGATGTGCTGCTTAGGTGGAACGGTCATACTTAATTCTCTCTCAGTGTACCCAAACAGGTGGCGGAACATAGCGACTTGGGGAGTTTCACAGTAACTTCATTGCAGTGTTTTTGAGACACTAATAATTAAACTTAAACTTAATGGTTGGCCCCTTATCCTGAGACAGTGCCCCATTTTTTAGATTCCCCGACTAGTGGAGATAATCCACAATGCATGGTCCCGCATGGGAGGTTAGTTAGGAAGTTCAGTCGCCAGATATACATGGAGAGGCAGTAAATTGAATTAGAAATTGGCTCAATGGAAGAAGCCAGAGTGGAAGTGGAGGATCGCTTCTCTGAGTGGAGGCCTGTGACTAGTGGTGTGCCACAGGGATCGGTATTGGGTCCATTGTTGTTTGTCATCTATGTCAATGATCTGGATGATAATGTGGTAGACTGAGTCAGCAAATTTGCTGATGATACAAAGATTGGAGGTGTAGTGGACAGTGAAGAAGGTTTCCAAAGCTTGCAGAGGGATTTGGACCAGCTAGGAAAATGGGCTGAGAAATGGCAGATGGAGTTTAATGCAGACAAGTGTGAGGCATTGCACTCTGGAAGGACAAAACAAGGTAGAATATACAAAGTAAATGGTAGGACACTGAAGAGTGCTGTAGAACAGAGGGATCTGGGAATACAGATACATAATTCCCTAAAAGTGGCATCACAGGTAGATAGGGTCATAAAGATTGCTGTTGGTACATTGGCCTTTGTAAATCAAAGTATTGAATATAAGAATTGGAATGTTATGGTGAGGCTGAATTTAGAATATTGTGCACAGTCTTGCTCACCAAATTACAGGAAGGATATTAATAAGGTTGGAAGAGTGCAGAGAAGGTTTACAAGGATGTTGCTGGGACTTGAGAAACTGAGTTACAGGGAAAGGTTGAATAGGTAAGGACTTTATTCCCTGGAGTGTTGAAGAATGAGGGGACATTTGATAGAGGTGTATAAAATTATGATAGGTATAAGATAGAGCGAATGCAAGCAGGCTTTTCCACTGAGGCTAGGGGAGAAAAAAAATAAAGGACATGGATTAAGGGTGAAGGGGGAAGTTTAAAAGGAATATTGGTGGGGGGGGTTTCTTCACACAGCGAATGGTGGGAGTGTCGAATGAGCTGCCAGATGAAGTCGTAAATGTGGGCTCACTTTTATTATCTAAGAAAAGTTTGGGCAGGTACATGGATGAGAGCGGTGTGGACGGATATGGTGCAGGTCAGTGGGACTAGGTGGAAAAATGGTTCGGCACAGCCAAGAAGGGCCAAAGGACCTGTTTCTATGCTGTAATGTTCTTTGGTTCTATGGTTCTATAATCTCTCCTGCCAGAATCCTCTATGTCTCAATTCTAAACTCTGAAATATATATCCAGCCTCCCATCAAAGAACATCCTGAGAATCTTATTAGTGATCCTAGGCGAGCATATTCTTCCTGAAATATTTATTTGTGGCAACGTCTTTCAAATCCTGAAGACAAGCTACATAAAAACAACATCTCCTTAATCTCACTTCTAGTTCCTTTGCCATCCTCTTTACTCCTTGGTTAGCCTGAAATCTGGTCCCATACCACACCAAAGAACATGCAAACTCTGCAGGACCCAAGGTTCAATTCTGGCCTCAAGTCACTGTCTGCACATTCTTTCCATGCCTGCATGTGTTTCCTCTGGGTGCTCCGGTTTCCTCCTACATTCCAAAGATATGCGGGTTAGACCGATTGGCCACGCTAAATTGACCCTAGTGTTTGGAGGATGAGCAGGGTAATACATGGGGTTACCGGAATAGGTCCGGGTGGGATTATGTTCAGTGCAGACTCGATGGGTCAAATGGCCTCCTTTAGCATTGTAGGGATTCTATGACCCCAGCCGAGAATCGAACACGGGTCCCTGGTGCTGTGAGACAGCAGTGCTGACCAGTGTTCTGCCCTGCATTTTTCAATATTCTTCAAATGCTTGTGTTCCTAAGAACTGCTGAAATATTTCAGACTGAATAAAGTGAACCCGTCAGCTGGGAGCTGATTACTGGCTCAGCTCCATGCTGCTCTCTCATATTGCTCACTAAATGGTATCGCCATTGGCATCTCACTGATATACGAGGGGAACTGGAAGAGTTTGAGCTCGGGCACTTGCTGAAAACGAAATGGGGAAAGAAGGGTGATGAATGAGTGGCACCTTGAGAGAGGTAACCAGGTTGATTAGGAGCAGGATAAATGATATGCACTGAGCACATCAGTCAGGAACCTTGGAAGAACTTGCTTCTGTTTGGAAGCAGCGATGGTGATAGATGGTGAGGGAAGTACAGAAGAACGTGAGCTGTTGATATGATGCAGTGGGCAGGTTTAGCATCAGGGGCTGTTAGAATCCCACTGTGCAGAGAGCAGGAAGCATGCCATTTACTAATTGTGGTTCTGCAGAGTGGAGAAGGCAGAGAGAGATTATTCCTGCGACCGCACAGTGCACAGTCACATCATAATTTCAATACACAGTCCGGGTCAATGCTCCATTACAGCACTGTGAGAGCATTAGTAGTGACAGGAGAACCCATGAGTTAGGAGTAGGGATAGGCCATTAGGCCCCTTGAACCTGCTTTGCTGTACAATTCACCATTCAATAGCTTGATACGGTTCCTGCTCTGCCCAAGACCCCAAGAAACTACAAAAGGTCGTGAACGAAACCCAGTCCAACATACAAACGAGCCCCCATCCATTGACTCTGTCTATACTTCCCACTGCCTTGGAAAAACAGCTAGCATAATTGAGGACCACATGCACCCCATCATTCTCTCTTTCACCTTCTTGTGTCGGGAAAAAGATACAAAAGTTGGAGGTCACGTACCAACCAACTCAAGAACAACTTCTTCCCTGCTGCCATCAGACTTTGAATGGACCCACCTCACGCTAAATTGATCTTTTTCTACACCCTAATTATGACTGCAACGCTACATTCTGCACCCTCTCCTTTCCTTCTCTATGTACGGTGTGCTTTGTCTGTGTAGTGCTCAAGAAACAATACTTTTCACTGTTTACTAACACGTGACAACAAATCAAATCAAGTTTCACAACACCAGGTTAAAGACCAACAGGTCTTGGTACCACTTGTTAACACAAGATTTTGGAGCACCGCACCTTCATGAAGCTCCGAAAGCTCGTGCTACAAATAAAGCTGTTGGACTTTAACCTGGTGTTGTGAGACTTCTTACACAGCCTGCCTCAGTACAATGTCGGCACCTCCACATCAAATCAAATAAGATTGTGGCTGGTCTGAACGTGGCCTCAACTTTACATTTCTCTAATAAACCTCACCTCCCTTGTTAGTCAAGAATCTACCCACCTCGGCCTTGAGCAATATTCCATGATCCTGCCTCCATTGCTCTCTGGGGAAGGGAGTTCCACAGCCTCGGAGAAAAACATTCTTCCGACCTCCATCATAAATGGGAGACCCCTTATTTTTAGAATGTGTTCCTCCCAACAGAAGCAAATTCCTCTCACTATCCACCCTATGAAGTTCCTTCAGGATCTGATGGATTCCAATAAGATTAGCTCCCATTATTCTCAACTTCCATGAAATCAAGCTGCTCAACCTTTGCTCAGAAGGTAACCACATCCTTACCTCTACCACTCAAGCAATCAGTCAAGTGCATCTTTCAAAGCAGCTCCTGAATGAAGGCTTTTTCTCTGTCTGTGCTGTTACACATTTTACTGAATTGTTTTGGTGACGCGGTGGCACAGTGGTTAGCACTGCTGCCTCACAGCGCCGGAGGTCCAGGTTCGATTCTGGCCTCTGTGCGAAGTTTGCATATTCACCCCCCTCTTTCCTCCCACAGTCTAAAAATGTGTGGGTTACGTTGATTGGCCATGCTAAATTGATCTTTAGTGTCAGAGGGACTAGCTGGGGTAAATAGATGAGGTTATGGGAGTCGGGCCTGGGTGGGATTGTAGTTGATGCAGACTCGATGGGCCCAATGCCCTCCTTCCACACTGTAGGGATTCTGATTCTATCAGATCTTACTCCATTAATGAAAGAGCAATGAATATTTTGACCAATATTTCTGCTTCAGCCAATGTCAACACCACAAAAACAGGCACTGTGCTTATTCAACAGATTTGCTGTTTGCAGGAATTTTCTGAATGCTAATTAGCTGCGGCAAACAAAAAATGCCTATGCTTCAACACTAATTCGATAACTTTATTCCTTGGGATATCCTTAGCTCTCAAATGGCATGATGTGGAATCTTCCTGAAGTCTTGTGATATTGACTCCCCTACTGTTACAGCCAGTTTTCCATCCCATGGCATTTTTTCTTTCTGAAGCATTCCTTCACTAACTTTTCTGTTATACCACTCAGTTTCCTTGTTCTTCTGAAATGCAGGCCCTCAAATGTTTTTGCTTCTGAGGTTCTCCTGTTGTGTTACACACCTAATATAATGCAGCTAATACATCTTCCACAAAAAAGACTGATTATAATTGTTGTTTACTTATTGTGAAACTTGTTTGTGCTGAGCGGGGCCTGTGTCAGGTGCTTACATGGATGGGTCCTGTTTGCCTGTCAATCCATCATGGATGGGATTGAGGTCAGTGCAGACTCGATAGGCCAAATACTTCCTTCTTTCCAGTAGGATTCTATGATTCAAAGCAAAAGTCCCTTGACCTCAGGCGGGATTTTCCATCTTGGGGTGTGGGCGGTCGGAAAATCCCACCCTTCCTGTTTTCAACACAATCTTTTTTTTAAATCAACATTGCTTCCATTTTTCGCCTTTCCCTTATTTATCACATTTCTAATTCTTCCCTTCCCCGAGTTCTCGGTCTCAATTTCTGACAATAGGCTATCCATCAACTCCCACAAGAATATTGATTGCATCTCACAATCTACCCCCTATAATGACCTAGTCCATTCTCCCAGCTTCGCTACCTCTGTTATGCGTACTACACCTTCTGTGCCAGTGCTCCCCAATGCTTCAATTCCTCTCACAAAAGGATTCCTCTCCAATGTTTTTGAAAGACTCTTCCATTCCATTTGCCTCACTTGTGCTCTCACTCCTACCCCTCTATCCCAGAGCTTCCCAGCACTTTCACCTTCAATAAATCACCCGTACCCCACCCACCACTCAATACCCTCAACCCGGCTCCCTGCCATCCACCTCCCAGCCACGTCTACTGTGATAACACCACCGAACGCATCTTCCTGTTCCTCCTGTATTAAGTTGAAAGCCCCATCACCAAGTTACTTATTTACACCATACATATGTGCACAGCTGGCTCTTCATTTGCTCCCTGCAGGCTGGGAGTCTGACATCCCTTCTTTAAATAGGGAGCATGAGGCTCCCTGATCTAACCATCAATCAGGGTACATCAGGCAGTTGATACTCTAGCAAGCCAACCTCATTAGCCTGGCTGAAGTCATCACGCGCCCCTTTCTAACATTCCCTGCAAGTTGCATACATTTCAAGCTGATACCATCAACAGATCAGGGTGTGGTGATTTAATGGTTGGGATTTTCCAATCTCGCCCCGTGGCTGGGATTCTCCAGCCCCGCGGCAGTGAATGGAGATTTGGCCAAGTGCCGAATTCTCCATTCCTGCTGGTGTTGAGGATTAACCAGATAATGCACGGTGAGTACTCAAACTTCCTCAGCTTTTATTACTTGAGGACAAGGAAGACAGACACAGTAAATTTCACTATGATGTTCTGTCGATTCAGACAGATAATTAGCAATTATAGTTAATTACAGCAAATGAGAAACCAGCAGCATTTGAATCCTTCATTTGCATACATAGTCCACCAATCAAAGAATAGCTTTTCGCCCTTTTTTATCCAGTAAAAAATACTATCTCCTTCATTAGCATAATATGTCAACTTTATCTTGGTTTTTGGTATTTTGTCACGGTAACTTGTCTTTGTTTCATTCTGTGCCCAAGGCCGAGAATGCAGTGTTTATGAAACTGAAACAAAGTTAGATTTGTCTCTTTCCTGAATGCACAATCGCTGACCTCAAACGAGGCTTTGTTTGATCAGTATTCTTTTCCATTCTTGCTGACAAAGTTGCCTTGTTGCTGTTATAACTTAATTTCCACCCCAGTGAACTGCAGTTTTGCAAGTCCCGGCAACCCCATGGTGCTTTATTTGAAGTGAACATCCTTAATCTTGCAGAAGAAATTGAATTAAATTTTTGGCCATTGCTGGAATTACAATTTAATTTCCACACTGGCAGCGGCGACATCGGAGGATTCTGGCCAATGACTCGCCAGCTAAAAGACAAAGCAGTTAAAAAAGAAAATCCTACAGCCTTTTTCCATCCAACAAAATTTCAACTGAGACAAAGCACAAAACGCAACAAAAACAGAAGATGTTGGAAAATCTCAGCAGGTCTGACAGCATCTGTCAAGAGAGAACCAGAGCCAACATTTCAAGTCTCGGTGACCCTTCATTGGAGCCTCTCATGAAGGATAATCCAGACTCGAAACATTGGCTCTGGTTCTCTCTCCACAGACGTTGTCAGACCTGCTGAGATTTTCCAGCATTTTCTGTTTTTGTTTCAGATTCCAGCAATCGCAGTATTTTGCTTTTAAGAAACAAACATGAGAGGCAAATTGGTATCAACCTGCCCCCCACTTAACAGAACCGTCCATGGTATTACTATTTATTTATTAGTGTCACGGTAAGTTTATGTTAACACTGCAATGAAGCCATTGTGAAAATCCCCTAGTTGCCACATTCCAGTGCCTGTTCGGCTACAGTGAGGGAAAATTTAGCATGATGCACCTAACACACACATCTTGCAGACTGTGGGAGGAACCCGGAACATCCGGAGAAAACCCATGCAGACATGGGGAGAACATGCAGATTCCACACAGACAGTGCTCCAAGCCTGAAAGTGAACCCAGGTCTTTGGCGCCGTGAGAGAGCAATGCTAAACCCCTTCCCAGCTTGGGTCACTGCCTCTGCAAAGTTGCACGTTCTCCCTGTGTCTCTGCGGATTTCCTCTGGACAGCATGATGGCACAGTGGTTAGTGCTGCTGCTTCACAGCACCAGGGACCCGCGTTCGATCCCCGACTTGGGTCACTGTCTGTCTGGAGTTTGCATATTCTCCTCGTGTCTGCATGGATTTCATCCGAGTGTTGCAATTTCCTCCCACAGCCCAAAGACATGCAGGTTAGGTGCATTGCCCGTGCTAATTTCTCCCTCAGTGTACCGAAATAGGCGCCGGAGCGTGGCAATGAGGGGATTTACATAGTAACTTCACTGCAGTGTTAAGGTGAGCCGACTTGTAACTAATAAATAAATAGACACTGTGCCACCATGAAGTCCAAATTTGCAGTCTCTCATCCACTGGACTGTGTGAAAAGTCTTCAATACTATCTCCTTCTCTCTCCTCTCTCTCTCTCTCTTTCTCTTTGCAAACCATTTTGCCTACCTTCTCAAATTGGTCACATCATCAAAATTTGATGTTCTGCTTGCAATGTTCTCATCCAGCTAATTAATAAAACATTAGAAACAGCAACAGTCTCAGAATTAATCCCTAATGGGCTCATCTGGTCATTGCAGACCAGTATAAACCAATAATGGCCCCTCTGTTTCCTATTAATTATCCAATTTGCAACATCCTCCTTGATCCCATGAGTTCGACTTCAGTCGTAGGCATTTTATGAGAGACCTTATCAAATGCCTTTTAAAAGTCGAGATATAAAATATCTACAACATTGCCCTTAACCACTAACTCTGTTACGTACCTTAAACATTCTCATAAATTTGTATAGCTTGACCCGCCCTTCATGAACCCATGTTGACTTTGATTCATTGCCCTTTATTCATTCTAAATGCTCTTGAATTGCTTCCTTTATAATAGATTCCAGCAATTTCCCACTGCAGATGTCAAGCTAACTGGGTTATAATTCCCAAGCTCATGCTTCCGACCTTTTTTTTTAAAGATGGGAATTACATTAGCTGCCTCTTGCTCTTTGGGTGCCACCCTGCATTTAACGAGCTCAGCAGAATTTCCCTCCACACCACCAGCGACTTAACTTCTCCCAAATTTCTGCTGCTTTTTTTTCCAAAACACTCTTGGATGTATTCCATCCACATCTGTTGCTCTCTGAATCCGCAACAGCTCAATTTCCTTCATGATTGTTCTCGATACTTGATTGCCAAGCTGGAGATGATCTCAGCTGATCGTAGCATTGGAAAGCAATGCTTAAGAAGAGACTTCTATAGAGCAACGATGCCCACTCAATGATGGGCTCCTTCCGCACTGAAGCAATTCTAGGGGCACAATCTTACCTGCCTTTCACACCACGCTCCTGCCACAGCGAGGTCCGAGAATTTGGCTGCCAGCCAAATCTCCGCTCACTGAGGTGGGATGGGAAAATCCTGCTGGTGTGAATGCTGGTAAGACTCTGGCCTATGATTCCATGAAAATTGCTATCAGGAAGGGAACATGCCATCAGGGTATCCGAAAGAGAAAATGCTGGAAAACCTCAGCAGGTCTGGTAGCATCTGTAAGGAGAGAAAAGACCTGATGCTTTGAGTCCGGATGACCCTTTGTCAAAGATTTGTCCAGACTAGCCTTTGTCAAAGCTTCTGTCAAAGGTTCATTTGGACCCAAAGCATCAGCTCTTTTCTCTCCTCACAGATGCTGCCAGACCTGCTGAGATTTTCCAGCATTTTCTTTTTTTTGGTTTCAGATTCCCGCACACGCAGCAATTTACTTTTATGCCATCAGGGTACGGTAGCTTAGTGATTAGATGCACCGAACCCAGGGATCATGAATTCAAACCTCATTCATCACCAAATGAACATCAAATAATCTGCTCATTTGCAAGGTGGGGTTGTGTGGCTAGGGAGGGGGGGGGGGGGGGTGACTTCCATTTACAATGACCCTTCTCATAACTACCTGAAATATTTTTGAAGTGTATTCACTGATGTAATGTAGGAAAATGTAGCAAGCACCAACACCGGAATAAACTCAACAAATTGATTTTATTTTATTCATTCGTGGGACACGGGCATCGTTGGCTGGTCAGCATTTATTGCCCATTCCTAGTTGCCCAGGGGCAGTTGAGAGTCATAGAACATAGAACATTACAGCGCAGTACAGGCCCTTCGGCCCTCGATGTTGCGCCGACCAATGGAACCAATTTTATGACCCTCTACCCTAAACCATTCCAATGCTATCCATATGCCTATCCACTGCCCATTTGAACTCCCTTAAACTCCACACAGAGAGTGCCCCAAGCCAGAAATCGAACCTGGGTCGCCGGCACTGTGAGGCAGCAGTTTTAAATTCATTCATGTCCTTCAGAGATAGACACAGAATCCCTACAGGGCAGAAAGAGGCCTTTCAGCCCATTGAGTGCACATCTACCAGAATCCCACCCAGGTCCTATCCCTATAACCCTATTGACATTGAACTCGTGCATGGGCTTCAGGGAATTGAACCAGTTGAATGTTGGTCTGGCCTGTGCGTGATTCCTGACTTCCCAGTTGGCCATCCAGTTGTCATTATTGGCAAGAAGATGCTTCATGGTCTGTGTGCACGGTAGGCTCCTTTGGTAAAGACTGTCCAGTTTAAGGATGAAGTCATACCTCCCAGAGATTGAAGTTCTGGGTCGAAACCCTAGCGCTGGACCCAAGAAGTTCACCATTGTTTGAAGAGTGCAGTTCCACATTGAAACAGAGTAACATAGAAAAAGTAATTTAATCTATGTGATGGGATCTTGCTGTGTAGAAAATGGCTGCCGCATTGGTTAACATTACAAGAGCTACCGCACTTCAAAAAGAATCCAATAGATGAAGGGTGCTCTCAAGCAGTTCTGAGAATCGATTATTTTCACCTTTGTTATAGTTAGCAGACTTTGTTCTTTAATGTTTTTTCTACTTTGAACATACCTGAAGAGGCTTTCATTTTCTTCCTTTGATGTCCACTTCGATTTCTTGCCCAATTCTTTTCGTCACCGATTATCTCAGAGACTGAGTTCTGTGCAACTTTTCTTCTTTCTTACATTAGTTGAAGTGGGTTCTGCTTTTCCTGGTGATTCTTCCTACAGACATATCAGAGGAAGTATCGCTGCACGGATCCCAAAGCCAGTGGAGCTCCTGGGCACTGTACAGCTCAGGTTGAGGCCCAGGGGACACTAAACCAAGGACATTCCTTTTACAGAAATGCATTCTTTCCTGGGATGTTGCCATTACACTGGCGGGGCCAACAATGGGCAACACATTGGGCACAGTGGTTAGCACTGCTGCCTCGTAGCACCGGGGACCTGGGTTCAATTCCTGGCTTGTCTGTGCGGAGCCTGCATGTTCTCCCCATGTCTGCGTGGGTGCTCCGGTTTCCTCCCACAGTCAAAGATGTGCGGGTTCGGTGGATTGGCAATAGTAAACAACGCCTTTGTGTCAGAGGGACTAGTTAGGCTAAATACATGAAGTTATGGTTAGGGCCTGGATGGGTTTGTGTTTGATGTTGTCTCGAATGGCCTCTTTCTGCACTGTAGGGATTCAATGGTGTTGTTGTTGCCCTTCCCTAATTGCCCCTAAGCTCAGAGGCTTTCTCGACCATTTTAGAGGGCACTATGTTGTGGATGCTGAGTGATATGTAGGATGGAACAGGGAAGGATGTCGGATTTCTGTCTCAAAAGAACTTTTTTTTTCTTTAGTCTTTCAAGGGATGTGGGCATCACTGGCAAGATCAATGTACGTAGCTCATTCTTAATTGCCCTTGAACTGGGAGGTTTGCCGCGCCAGTTTAGACCCACACTGTTGTGGAGTCACATGGTGGCCAGACCAATGGACCTTTGCGTGGTCCTATCCTGCCCACTACAATTCCTGTGGGGCTGGAGGAGGGCATGGGGGGGAGGCTGTTGGAAAAATTCCACCCATTATTTATTAGTGTCACAAGTAGGCTTACATTAACACTGCAATGAAGTTACTGTGAAAAATCCCCTAGTCGCCACACTCTGGCGCCTGTTCGGGTACGCTGAGGGAGAATTTAGCATGGCCAATGCACGTAACCAGCACGTCTTTCAGACCGTGGGAGGAAATTGGGGCACCTGGAGGAAACCCATGCAGACACGGAGAGAACATGCAGATTCCACACAGATAATAATCCAAGCCGGGTATTGAATCTGGGTCCCTGGTGATGTGAGGCAGCAATGCTAATCACTGTGCCACCATACTGCCCGTATGGGACTGATGGGAGCTGCACTGCCGTTGGCCTCAATGAGTCAGCATGACCCTCTAACAATGGATCTCTTTCTCCATATCCAAGCTATGAGTGTAACGTTACATGCTGCACTCTCTCCTTTCTTTCCCTATGAACAGTATGCTTTGTCTGTAGAGCACGCAAGAGACAATATTTTTTCATTGTATTCTAATACGTGACAATAATAAATCAAACCCAAAAACATATTTAGCTGCTAATCCACTTAACCTATACTTTTTTGGACACTAAGGGACAATTTAGTACGGCCAACCCACCCAACCTGCACATCTTTGGACTGTGGAAGGAAATCAGAGCACCCGGAGGAAACCCACGCAGACACAGGAAGAACGTGCAGGCTCCACACAAGCAGAGACCGAAGGTCAAACCCAGAACCCTGGTGCTGTGAGACAGCCATGCCAACCACTGTGCCATATTCTGATGCCAATGTCCATAACGAGATTGAATCCACCAAGATTGCTCCTGAATTTCCTTGTGAAAGATCATTCCGCAATCTCTCGACGTAAGGAACCTTTGCACCGATGAAATTTTTCTTCTTGATACAATGTCGTTAAAAATAGGACTTGATTTTCTTGCTCCTTCTGAGCCAGGGAAATCTTTCTGAAAGAAGTTTAAGAAGCCCTTTTGTGCAGTTTTTCAACCCTGGTTCAATTTTCAAAAGCAAAATCTTATCAGCTCGTGACAACATTATTTACAATGCGGACGTTAAAAAAACATAAAAACAATGGCTGTACGAACAAGCCAAGGGCAGACGTTTGCCTCACTTGCCGTGGCTAATGTCCTGGGAACGAGTTGCTATTGATTTCCATTATCATTACTTCTTTTTCACCAGATTTCAGAAATGAGTTTGAAGCAAAACATTTCCCCACTGGCGTATCTTTAGGACACATGCCTTCTATTTGGGTTCCCATAGCAACTGGAACTTTACTAACCACCTGACCCCTTGCTGCTGAGTGAGGGGATCGTGGGCTCAGACCCCAATCTCAGGCCCAGGATGCAAAATTGAGACCAACATTCCGACATCGGGTCACTGCCTGCGTGGTGCCTGCACACTCTCCCCGTGTCTGCGTGGGTTTCCTCCGGGTGAATCACAGAACCCTACAGTGCAGAAAGAGGCCCTTCGTCCCATCGAGCCTGCAACGTACACACTCCCACCCAGGCCCTACTCCCATATCCCTACATATTATACCCACTAATCCCTCTAACCTACGCATCCCTGGACACCAAGAGGCAATTTCTTACCATGGCCAACTAACCTAAGCCGCACATCTTTGTACTGTGAGAGGAAACCGGAGCACAAAGCTGTTTTTGTCAAAGGGTCACCTGGACTCGAAGTGTCAGCTCTTTTCTCTCTCTTTACAGATGCTGTCGGACTTGCTGATATTTTCCAGCGTTTGCTCTTTTGGTTCAGGCAAGTCACTCACTCGCTGTGAAGCACTTCCCCATCCCCCTGCGCCACCATCCCCACCCCTGCCCCATCCCCACCCTCCTGCCTGTCGGGTGTGGGTCAACAGTTGTCCGAGGCAGCTGGTGTTCCCCCGCAGTCTGCAAACAATTAACTCTGGAACAAGCACGAAGAATTGAAAATTATTAATGGTCTGGAGTGAGGTGTGTGAAATGGAGTTCTTGCCTCCACTTGCATGCACTGGGCTTCAGGGGTTAAAACTTGCTTCTGTGGTGATAGCATCACCAGCTCACCATGGCAGCATTCCGAGATACTAGTCAAGCAATAAAACAATCGCTTTGTCTGCGCTGTAGACAAGTTTACCGCAGCAGCAATGCAGGCATCAGCGGACAGCATTCCTGTCTCTCTCAATTCACAGAAGTTTGTGGGATCAAGTCTCGCTCCAACAACTTGAGCATGTGACCCAGGCTGACTCTCCGAATGCACTTCCGAGATGAAGCTGCGGAGTCGGGGGCATGTGCCGTACATCTCTTGAATGAGATAGGAGGTCACCACGCAGAATCACAGAGTGCTCTAGTGCAGAAGAGGCCCTTTGGCCCATCGAGTCTGCACCGATGCCTGAAATGCCCAACTCATCTCACTTGGCCCATTGCCTTGAATGGTACGGCGTGCCAAGTACTCATCCTGGATGTGACGCCTAAGCGTCAGAACAAATTGTTTGCCTCTTGATGGGCGAGGTGGAGGGGAAACATGAAGGTGAACTGAGGCTGGCGGGGAGGGCTGCAGAAGATCCTACTGCCCCATTCTGAAGAAGAACGGGGAAGTTCTTCCCGCCCATTATTGATGTGCCAACTAACCTCCTGTCACTTTTCTGTTTGTGGGAGCTTGCTGTGCACAAATTGGCTGCCACTTTGCCTCCATTACCACATTGACATTTCAAAAACATGTAATTGTCTGCAGAGGGTTTCAGATCATTAGGTTATTAAGGATCTTGCCTTCAAAGTATAATCAAAGTGGGTGGTAATGTCGGATGGAGGGGTGAGGGGAGGGCAGGAAGAGGCTGAAGCCTGTAAAGCGCTCTATTGGAAAGATGGTACAGACTCGATGGGCCAATTCTCTTTCAGAGAGTTGCTGCAGACTTGGTAGGCCGAATGGCTTCCTTCTACACCCAAGAAATTCAATATGAACCACAACTGATTCAAAGAAATCATGGAAGAGCAGAAGGAGGCCTTTCAGCCCATTTCGTCTGCACTGGCCACTATCCTTATCCTCATAGCTTCACATATTTATCGTCGCTAGAACCCCGACACTAAAGGGCAATTTAGCAATCCATGGCCAATCCACCTAACCCGCACATCTCTGGACTGCGATAGGAAACCAGAACACCTGGAGGAAACCCACACAGACATGGGTAGAACATGCAGACAGGGATCCAAGCTGGGAATTGAACCCAGGTTCCTGGCATTGTGAGGTAGCAGTGCTAACCACTGTGCTACCGTGGCTTTCTGAGCCTGAACCATGAAGGATGTTGTAATCTTCTCTGACCAGGAATCCCACACATGCCCCGCCCATCCCAACCCTAAAGCGCTTTCCTGAAATCCCTTCGTGCCCATTTATCTGCAAATCTGTGAGCAGTAAGGACATGGAATGCCCTGCCTGAAGCACTTGTGGACTCGCCAACTTTAAGGACATTCAAATGGTCATTGGATAGACATATGGATAACATTGGAGTAGTTTAGGTTAGAGGATCATTAAATTGGTTCCACTGGTCGGTGCAACATCGAGGGCCGAAGGGCCTGTACTGCATTATTATGTTCAAATCTGTGGGCAGCACTTGGAGGCAGAGGGACCAGGTGACATTGAAAGCAAGCCATTTTGCTTTGTGCCATTTCCACTTCCAGTATTTACTAACTTTTCCCCGAAAAAATGTACAAAGACCTCAACTGCCCTGCATGATAATACATTCCACACTCCAACAATGCCTGCACAAAGATAGCTATCGACCTGCCCACCATAGGGGATTAACACCAACCATTTTGATAACTGCAGATACAAGATGCATTGATAGATGAGGTGATTATGAAACCTATTGATTGGTAGAAAAAACGCAATCCAGGAAAGATCCAGACGTATTGAATAATTCAAATTTTGTGTCCGCTGCTTTGTTCAGGCCTGTCGAACATTATTTATCTATACAGATTGGCAAGCTTATACAATTACAATGCATGTCTAAAAGTCACGACACAGGAGGCATGGAAGGAGGCGGTGGTCTAGTGGTATTATCGCTAGACTGTTAATTCAGAAAGTCAACCAATATTCTGGGGACCTGGGTTCGAATCCTGCCACAGAGAATGGTGGAATTTGAATTTGATGAAAAATAACTGGAATTAAGAATCAACTGATTACCACGAAACCATTGTTGGAAAAACCCATCTGGTTCACTAATGTCCTTTAGGGAAGGAAATCTGCTGTCCTTACCTGGTCTGATCTACATGTGATTCCAGAACCATAGTAATGTGGTTGACTCTCAACTGCCCTCAGGCAGCTAGGGATGGGCAATAAATGCTGGCCAGCCAACAAAACCCATATCCCATGAATAAATAATAGAAAAGAGTGTTATCAAACAACTGATCATGGATATTAGGACAACTGGCCAATGTCAAGGCTTTACTGAGGGACCTGAAGGAAGGAACAAAAGGGTTGACAGAGGAAATTCCATATCTTTCTGGAAAGAATTATAAGGGATAGGATTTATAATCATCTAGAGAGAAATAAATAGATTCAGGATAGTCAACACGGTTTTGTGAAGAGTAGGTCGTGCTGCACAAACCTCATTGAGTTTTTTGAAAAGGTGACCAAAGAGGTAGATAAGGGTAAGGTAGTTGACGTGGTATTTATGGATTTTAGAAAAGCGTTTGATAAGGTTCCCCATGGTAGGCTACTGCAGAAAATGCAGATGCATGGGATTGAGGGTGATTTAGCAGTTTGGATCAGGAATTGGCTAGCTGATAGAAGACAGAGGGTGGTGGTTGATGGGAAATATTCAACCTGGAGTGCAGTTACAAGTGGTGTACCTCAAAGATCTATTTTGGGGCCACTGCTGTTTGTCATTTTTATAAATGACCTAGATGAGAGTGTAGAAGGATGGGTTAGTAAATTTGCTGACGACACCAAAGTTGAAGGAGTTGTAGACAGTGAGGATGAATGTTACAGTTTGCAGAGGGACATAGATAAGCTGCAGAGCTGGGCCAAGAGGTGGCAAATGGGGTTTAATGCGGAAAACTGTGAGGTGATTCACTTTAGTAAGAGTAACAGGAGTACAGAATATAGGGCTAATGGGAAGACTCTTAGTAGTGTCGACAAGCAGAGAGATCTCGGTGTACATGTGCATCGCTCCCTGAAAGTTGGCACCCAGATTGATAAGGTTGTTAAGAAGGCGTACAGATGTTAGCTTTTATTGGTAGAGGGAATGAATTTCGGAGCCGTGAAGTCATGTTGCAACTGTACAAAACTCTGGTGCGGCCGCACTTGGAGTATTGCATACAGTTCTGGTCGCCGCATTGTAAGAACGATGTGGAAGCATTGGAAAGGGTGCAGAGGAGGTTTACCAGGATGTCGCCCAGTATGATGGGAAGGTCTTATGAGGAAAGGCTGAAGGACTTGTTATTTTCATTAAAGAGAAGAAGGTTAGGAAGTGGCCTAATTAAGACTACAAGGTGATCAGAGATTAGATAGGGTGAACAGTGAGAGCCTTTTTCCTCGGATGGTGATGGCTAACACGAGGGGACATAGCTTTAAATTAAGGGGTGGTAGTTATAGGATGGATGTCAGAGGTAGGTTCTTTACTCAGAGGGTAGTAAGGGCATGGAATGCCCTGCCTGCGGCAGTTGTGGACTCGCCAACTTTAAGGGCGTTCAAATGTTCAGTGGATAGGCAGATGGAAAACATTGGAATAGTTTAGGTTAGAGGGTTGTTAGATTGGTTCCACTGGTCGGTGCAACATCAAGGGCTGAAGTTAAGCTATGTTAAGCTCTAGAGGGCTGAAGGTGTGGACCAATGCTGGAATGGTGAAAATTGGGAAAGCTCGGGAATTGCAAATTCCGAGAGAGTGGAATCTGTTTTTATTCATTCATGGGATATGGGCAGTGATCTCCCCTCAGCCTTCCAAAATCCAACAAGTACAGGCCCAATCTACTCAATCTCTCCTCATAAACTAATCCCCTCATCTTCGGAATCAACCTGATGGACCTTCTCTGTACTCCCTCCAAGGCCAATATATGCTTTCACAAATAAGGGGACCAAAATTGCACACGGGATTCCACTTGTGACCTCACCAGTATCTTGTATAATTGCAGCATGACCTCCCTGCTTTTATACTCCACTCCCATCGCCCATTCCTAATTGCCTGAGGGTAGTTGCGAGTCAACTATATTAATGTGGCTCTGGAGTCACATGTAGGCCAGACCAGGTAAGGACGGCAGGTTTCCCTTTCTAAAGGACATTAGTGAATCAGATGGGTTTTTCTGAGAATTGATAATGGTTTCATGATCATCGGTATGTTCTTAATTCAAGATCTTTTTTATTGAATTCAAATTTGCCGTGATGGGACTCGAACTTGGGTCCCCAAAACATTAGCTGAGTTCTGTAGTAGTCTTGTGATAATGCCACTAGGCCATCGCCTCCTCAATTGGTGCAGTGTAATTATCTTGGATACTTGCAGGACTGTATGGCACGGCACAGTGGTTAGCAATGCTGCCTCATAGTGCCAGGAATCTAGGTTCGATTCCCAGCTTGGGCCACTGTTAGACAGGAATTTGTACATTCACCCCATGTCTGCACGGGGTTTCATCCCACGCTCCAAAAAATGTGTGGGTTAGGTTGATTGGCCATGCTAAATTGATCCTTAGTGTCAGGGGAGCTAGCTGAGGTGAATGCATGGGGTTATAGAGATAGGGCCTGGGTGGGATTGTGGTCAGTGCAGACTCAGTGGACCAAATGACCCCACCCCCCCTCCTCAATTTGTAACGCTGCACACTTTGCCATGGCTAATCCATCTAATGTGCTCATCTTGGGACACGAAAGGGAAATTTACCACGGCCATTCCACCTAACATGCGCATCTTTGGGCTGTGGGAGGAAACCGGAATACCTGGAGGAAACCCAAGCAGACACGGGGAGAGCATGAAAACTGTGAACAGGCAGTCACCCGAGACTGGAATCGAACCCAGGTACCTGGCGCTGTGAGGCAGCAGTGCTATCCACTGTGCCGTCCTATTGGAATATCTGGCATCTATGAAGCAGGATCTGGGTACAGGATCATCGCCTTCAGGACAAGAAGGGAGGAGATTGAAAGCATTTTTTTTCTTTCTTCCTGCAGCTATATGCCTTCCACCGTGTGCACGGGCAGTGCCTATTAATAAGGCATTTAGACTTGCTAGGTTCAGTCAATTTCATGAAGGTGAAGTTTGTGTGCTTAAGCCACAGACCTCTGCAGCTCGCCCCTGGGTTTCTACCAATTACAGAGCCAGAACCCCGGGAGGCAAAGAACAGAGGTCAGCCCACTTTGCCCTTAGCTTCCTGCCAATCAACAGCCAGAACCCAGGGGTGAAGGGCAGAGGTCAGCAGCAGCAACAGCACCGAGTGATTAAAGAATCTGCGTGTTTCCTTAAGAACTGGCATTCCACGCCAAAAACCCTTCAAAACGCACAGTGTTGGAATGTGGGCTTCGACAGGCATTGCCTTCTCCATTCTGAGTGGACAAAAATCAAGAGATGTCAATCTGCGAGCAGCGGTTTCAGAATGGATGTCAACTATTTGAACGATGAGACCAGCCATTGTGTCCGTTCCATTTGCTTCCCTTTGCATAGAATATCAGATAAAGGTTATTGTCTCAGATTCTGCCGTCAGCGTCACATCCCTGCTCAAATATTCAGCCAGGCTTTTAAGGCTTTGGCAACCAGCTTTTTAATATTTTAGAATACTTTCCTTCAGTGCCCGCTACACTCAAACGCGCCAGCTGGTGAACCTTCGCTCCAGTCTGTTAATTGCCGAGGCTGCCAACTGGCCAAGGAATGACTGCACTCGCTGGCTGGGGCGATTTTAGTTAATGTTTACAGTTGTACTAACATGATAAAGCTTTATCACAATAATCATTCACCAAAATCCACTGAATCATAGACACTTTAGCTTATGCTTTCAAGCCAGCATTTATTTTACAGACAGATTACATTAAGATTGGGGAGGAGAACAAACTTGCATTGTCTTCGCAACACTGTCGGTGACGGTAAAACATTGTGTCGCACTTTGCAGCCAGTGAAATATTTTTGGAATGTGCTCACTGTTGTAAAGGTGGGAAACTTAGCACAGCAAGATCCCACAAGCAGCAACACGGCAAGGATCAGACAGCCCAGTCCATCAGGCAAACCAGCCTCCCATCCATTGATTCTGTCTACACTTTCCGTTGCCTTGGCAAAGCAACCAGGAAACCCACGTGCCTAGGACATTCTCTCTTCCACATTTCCCATCGGGAAAAAGACACAAAAGTCTGAAGTCATGCACCAACCGACTCAAGAATAGCTTCTTCCTAGCTGCCATCAGACTTTTGAATGGATCTATCTTGCGTTAAGTTGGTCTTTTTCTACACCCTAGCTATAGTTTTAACACTACATTCTGCACTCTCTATTTCCTTCTCTATGAATGGTGTGCTTTGACTGTATAGTGCTCAAGAAACAATACTTCTCACAGTATGTTAATACGCGTGACAATAGTAAATTGAAATCAAATCAAAGCTGTTTAACTGAGGGATATGTACTGAGCAGGAGTGGGGGGATGGGGAAGAGGCAGGGTGAGAACATCTCTGTTTGCACTTGAAATAATAGTGCTGAATGTTTTACATGGCAGGTGCCAGGGGCCCAGTTCGGGTCACTATCAGTACAGAGTCTGCATGTTCTCCAGATGTTGTGAGTTTCCTCCGGGTGCTCTGATTTCCCCCCACGAAAAACATGTTGGTTAGATATAGTGGCTGTGCTAAATTCTCCCTAAGTACACCCGAACGGGCACCGGAGTGTGGCGACTAGGGGATTTTTACAGTAACTTCATTGCAGTGATAATGGAAGCCTACTTGTGAACTCAAAAATTAAAGCTTTAACGGAAAATTAGAGTCTAGTTTTAATCACCTTATTCTGCACTTTCTACAATGCGGCATTCCCTCGGTGCTGCACTGGACCATCACTGCATGTTTGTGTGTTCGGGACGGTAGTGGGACTCGAACCTGCAACTTTCTGGGCGGCACTGGAGATGCAATGAAAGGCTTTACAGGATTATCCGGTCTCGGCTTGATTGGCTAAACAAATGTCTTACTGACTATGGCTTTACGAACTGAAATGCCTTTACATTCTGAAAATCGACAGGAATCCATCGGAAAGATAGAATTGTCCATAAAACATGCCCAAGCAGCCTTCCATTAACTAAAAATCACCGTCTTCAATAATTAAATACCAGAGGATCAGCTCAACCGTGTCATTTACAGAAGCCTGGAACAGTGGAACTGTCCATTCAGAAAGATGGAGCTGATTTACTGTTGAACTTTTATGAGTGCGTTGCAATTATTACTTTACGAGACTCCGTTTAATTAAGAAGCATATTTAAGCAGATGGATCCTGGCTTTGTGCAGCCTTATTTGCATTTATTTGTTGCAGTAAATCAGTATTCATGTGGCACAACATGCTTGTTACTCTTGTGTGTTTGACAGCAGCTCATCATCGGAGCATTTTCTGATGCTTGATGACCTTAGGACTTGCAGCTGAGCTTTTCCAGCCTCCTCACTGACACAGAGACTGCAGCAAACACCCTTTCCAACCAACACCGGTGGTGGGTTCACGGATTCCCGCAGGAACCCTTGCTGCGCTCTCTGCGTCCCCGTTCAGTTTGTTAACTTTCAAGCAATAGTGGCATTATCGCTAGACTATTAATCCAGAAACTTTGCTAATGTTCTGGGGACCCGGGTTCGAATCCCACGTAATTCCACCAGATGGTGGAATTTTAATTCAATTAACAAAAAAAAATCTGGAATTAAGGCATCCGTTGACTCTGTCTGCAGTTCTTGCTGCCTCGGCAAAGCAGCCAGCATAATTAATGTTGGCAAACATCTGAGTTATAGAGTCCCACTCGACAACCCTCTTTCTTAGGCAGTCTCTGGGGATCAAGGTTGACTCGCTGGTGCCGGAAAACCATGCAGACATGGGGAGAATGTGCAGACTCCACACAAAGACTGACCCAAGCTGGGGATCGAACCCAGGCCCTTGGCGCCGTGAGGCAGTAAGGCGAACCACCGTGCTACTGGAATACTGGAGGACCATTGGAGCTTTCAAGATTGAAGATAGCTAAATTTTTGTTGGGCAAATAGCATCAGAGATAAGTGGGGTTGAACAGCCAGAATCCATCGGTTGATGCTTGCTCCGAACTCTTGGTTAACATTTTAGCTGAGAACAAATCGAAGGAGACGGGCTTTGGCACATCTGGAGAGAAAGAAACTATTCGCAATTTGATTCATTCATCATGAGTTTACAGGGTGAAGAATGCTGCTTGCCTACGTGTGCGGCGACAATTGCAAGTATATTCAACAAGTGCACGTTAGTCATGCATACCACCCAGAGGAATGTCTTCCACACTCTGACACCATTCAGCAGCAGTGATTGATCACCGGGAATCTGCTGGAGTTTGACAGGATGAAAAGATTGTTGGCGGGTGATGGGTTAAAGTGCACAGCTGCTGAGTGCCACTCTTACCCTCCTCCTTCTCCCTTCACCATTCGCACCGTCTCACCCTTTCCTTCATTCCCGTCGAGGATGTGGAGGCTTTGCAGAGAGTACAGAAAAGATTTACCAGGATGTTGCCTGGTCTTAGCTCTGAGGAGAGATTGGGTAGACTGGGGTTGTTCTCCCTGGAAAGATGGAGGATGACCTAATAGAGGTGTATAAAATTATGAAGGGCATAGATAGAGTGAACAGTGGGAAGCTTTTTCCCAGGTCGGAGGTGACAAACACAAGTTACCACAAGTTCAAGTGAGGGGGGCAAAGTTTAACTCAGATGTTGGGGGATGTATTTTACACAGAAGATGGCGGGGGCCTGGAATGCAGTGCCAAGCAAGGTGGTGGAGGCGGACACGCTGGGATCATTTAAGACTTATTGAGATAGCCACATGAACAGACTGGGAATAGAGGGACACAAACAAATGACCTAGTTGGGCGCATGAACAGCGCAGGCTTGCAGGGCTGAAGGGCCTGTTCCTGTGCTATATTGTTCTTTGTTCAGTTCACCCCCTCACACCACACTAAACAGATTTCAAGATTTGCTCCCCACTTCTTGTGCTGTTTCACTCTCTGATTTCTCCTGATTCACCTATCCTTCATCAAGACTTGTGAAAATCCAAATGCCTGTGGCCTTTTATAGGTGATCACTTATGATGACTTGGAGCTCTCAAGCATCTGCTTTTGACAACGTGCCTTTTATTATTTTTGCTAAGGCCTTACCCTGTTGCACAGGCCCAGATACTGGCTACCAGGTACAGCGACAATCTCACCCGCTCGGCGACCGTGGTCCATGATGGCTGAAAAATAGACCTCGGTCCTTGGGAGGATGGTGGCACAGTGGTTAGCATCGTAGCCGCACAGCTCCAAGGACCCCGGGCTCAATTACTGCCTCGGGTCACTGTTTGAGTAGAGGTTTCACGTCTTTCCTGTGTCTGCATTCATTTACTTTGGTTGCCCCGATTTCCTCCCACAGTCCAAAGATGTATTTGCCTTGCTAAATTGTGCCTTAGTGTCATAAGATGTGTCAGTTTAGTGGATCAATCACAATAAATGGGTGAAGTTAATGGGGTCAGTGCAGGGGAAAAGGCCTCAGTAAGATTACTGGGTCACTGTCTGTGTGACATTCTCCCCATATCTGCGTGGATTTCCTCCGGTTTCCTCCACAGTCTGAAAGACGTGCTAGTTAGGCGCATTGGTCGTGCTAAATTCTCCCTCAGTTTACCCGAACAGACGCCAGAGAGTGGCGATTAGAGGATTTTCACAGTAACTTCATTGCCATGTTAATGCAAGCCTACTGGTGACAGTAATAAATAAATTTTAAAAATGTTCATTCTGGAGAGCACAGTGAAGAGTAGGAGTGGAATGTAGGAATGGAAGGTAGAGGTGGCGTGTAGGGGTGCAGAATAGAGGTGGAGTGTAGCGATGGAGGATAGGGGTGGAGAACAGGGTGGAGTGTAAGGGGTGGAGGGTAGGGTGGAGTGTAGGGGTGAAGGGAAGGGAAGGATAGGGTGGAGGTTAAGAATGGAGGGTAGGGGTGGAGAGTAGTGATGAGGGTAAGGATGGAGGATAGGTTGGAGGACAGGTTGGAGGGTAGAGGTGGAGGATAGGAGTGGAGAGTAGGAGTGGAGGGTAGGGGTGGCAAGGAGGAGTGGCAAGCGGGGGTGGGATATGGGAGTGGAGTGTAAGGGTGCAATGTGGGGCTGGAGTGTGGAATTGAAGTGTGGGGCTGAGGTGTGGGGGTGAAGAGTAGGGTGGAGTGTGGGGATGAGGGATAGGAGTGGAGTGTGCGGATGGATGTGGGGGTGGAGTGTAGGGGTGGAGTGTGAGGGTGGAGTGTGGAGGTGAGGGGTCAGAGATAGAGTGTGGGGGTGGAGTGTGGGGGTAGAATGTGAGGGTGGAGTGCAGGGGTGGTGTAGGGTGCATGGAGGGATGGAGTTTAGGGATGGAGTAGAGAGGGTGGATTGTGAAGGGATTGAGTGTGAGGGTGGAGTGCATGGTGGGATGTGGGGGTGGTGTGTGGAGGTGCAGCGTGGGGGTGGATGTAGGGACGAAGTGTAGGGGTGGAGTGCGGGGGATTGGAATGTGGGGAAGCAGTGTGGGGAGGGATGGTGTCCTTTGATGTGTCTGAAAGAATCTTTTCATAAATTTAGTTCAGAGGGTTGATGTTAACAAAAGCAATCTGGATTGCTGAAACATGGAAGTGTTAATCTGAAACATGCACCATTGCTCTGCCTTCCTGATGGCTCTTTTCCCCCCAGCTGCTATACTCAGAAAGTATTCGCCTCACAGAAGTCTCAAATCTTTGGTGTGTGAGATGTCTACGCTCATCAATGCAATTTGCAAAGCGTGGAACAAGGGCTTCCCGGTGTAATTTATAGTGCAAAGCCTCAAAAAAAACCATCGATAGCCTTGTTCTGCTGATTTAGCAGCGAGTTTCTGTTTTGCCAAGATAACATTTGTATCTTCTGCCGAGCATGGAAGCTATTGGAGATTCAGAAGGGATCATTAGACTTCGGTGCGCTCTGATTTCCTTCCACAAAACGATTTCCTCGTTACCCTATCAGTCTGCGCGTTGTCGCAGAGGCCCAATACTTGCCAGCAGCCCACCGACACAATGCCCCCTTCCCCAAAACACTCGAGCTGTCGGCATGTCTTCAGCTGATGTGAGACCACGGCCTGCGGAGGCTACAGCGTGAAAATAATAAATTAAGGAAACATCATTATCTTCTGCCGAGGGGCGTTAGTTAGCAGTGTTCTGTGGAAGATTAAAAATGCAGGGGAAAGGGAAAAAAAAAACCTCCAGACTTGAACAAATACCCTGGAATTAAAACGAAAACCTCAGTGCATCATGACACACGTGAGGAAAAAGGACCGAGATTGCCCCGAGACAGCCCATCGAACAGGGAGAGGGGTTTCATATCCGCGTTAGAACTTTTGTGCCATCTGGATTAAGAATATAATATTCTAATGCTTAATTAAAGTGATTTGGGGACTTATCCAATGTTTGAAACAAGCAACTGCAACCGTGACACGAAATGAGAAAAAGACAGTTTAGCCAGTCAAAGTTATATAATGGGGGCTAATTAAACATCAAACACAACAAAAGCGTGTCTTGAAATATTCAAAGTGGGGTCTAACAACACAAATGCAATGAGATTAAAATTCAAACTGCTCGGGTCAGCTATGAAGGAGCCACATAATTATTGCTAGAAACAGAGGGATGTGATGCAAGTTTATCATTCAGGACAAACACAAGAATACCAAATTTCAAACAAACACAACTTATACTATGGGTGAGCTATTCTGATTAGTTTGAAATTCGGCATTCCTGTTTTTGTCAGGAACAGGCCCTTCGGCCCTTCAAGCCTGTGTCGATCATAATGCTTGCCTAAACTAAAACCAAATGCCCTTACAGAGTCCGTATCCTTCCATTCCCGTCCTATTCGTGTATTTGTCTAGATGCCCCTTAAATGCCCCATGGTATCTGCTCCCACCACCTCCCCGAGCAGCACGTTCCAAACATTCACCACCCTCTGTGTAAAAAACTTGCCTCGCATATCTCCTCTAAATTTTTCTCCATGCATCTTAAACTTATGTCCCCTCATACTAGACTTTTCTATCTGAGGAAAGTGCATCTGAGCATCCATTCTGTCCATGCCGCTCATATTCATTTCTGAATTTGTTTTACCAACTCATCCCTCCTCCTCTAAGACTAGTTTGATCTTTGGTCTCAATACAGTTGCTGTGAGCATGTTCTTGCTATCATCGGCACAAACAGTGAAGCCGGTTTTCATGGCAGGCTCACCTCCGCAGGCACTTTCCCTGATCGTTCCTCAGCCTGCAATACCAAGCGGAATCATGGACTGATGCCCCTGTTGCTGCCTTGTGCCAAACTTGCCGACACCATTTCTGAGCAATCACGAAAGTCTGCCTACAAAGACTCCCAAGAACATTCAACCAATAACTCTTCCACCTTCTTCCGTCAGGAAAAAGAGACACAAGTCTGAGATCATGTAGCAACCAACTCAAAAACATCTCTCCTGCTGTCATCAAACTTCTGAATGGATCTATCTTATTAAAAGCTGATCTTTCTCTACATCCTAACTATGACTGTAACATTATATTCTGCACTCTCCTTTCCCTCTCCCCTGTGCACTTGATGTATGGTATTCCTTCGACTAAAAAGTGCACAAGAAACAAAACTTTTCACTGTATCCCAATATATGTGACAATAATAAATCAAATCAAATCAATTGTATTCAACTGGGCATCTTCCACATCGATGCCATAGTTAAGAAGTCCAGTAACACCATCACTTCCTCAGGTGCCGAAGGAAATTCGGCATGTTTGCTACAACTTAACGTTAATTTTTATAGATGCAGTATAGAAAGCAGCTTTTCCAGATGTGTCACAGCTTGATATGGCTCCTGCTCTTAGATTGCAAGAAGCTACAAAAAGTCATGAACGAAGCCCAATCCATCACTCAAACCAGCCTCCCATCCATTGACTCTGTCTACACTTCCTGCTGCCTCAGATAATCAGCCAGCATAATCAAGGACCCCACGCACTCCAGATATTCTCTCTTCCACCTTCTTCCATCAGGAAAAGGAGACAAAAGTCTGAGATCATGTAGTAACCGACTCAAAAACAACTTCTTCCCTGCTGCCATCAAACTTCTGAATGGACCTATCTTATTAAAAGCTTGATCTTTCTCTATACCCTAGCTATGACTGTAACATTATATTCTGCACTCTCCTTTCTCTCTCCTCTATGTACTCAATGAATGGTATGCTTTTGTCTATAATGCGCAAGAAATAATACTTTTCACTGTATCCCAATATATGTGATAATAATAAATCAAATCAAACCAATTGTATTCAACTGGGAATTCTGAAGCAACACTTTTTTAAGATATAGTCAAGCAACACATCATCACAAAATGTATTTTGCCAACATTGCCTCGACACCCCAGGCAAAATGCTTCCAGGATGTGGGAGTAACGCTGAAACCTGACCTGTCCATAAAGGCTGAGGATTTTGACAGATGTGCCCAAACTTATCATCTCCCCTGGAGTATAACCCTCCGTACTTACAGGCAGGGCAAGACCAGTATGATGTCTGATGAACTCATGGCATCTCAAAGCCTCATCCGGTTATGACTACAGAAACCCTGACTGAACGATGAAAGCACGTGATCTTTCCCCCAACTCAAAACTGAAGCTAAATCCTCGGAGTTACACTAACTCTCCAGCAGGGCTAGGGAATGGAGTGGCACTGCTGCCTCATGATGCCAGGGACCCAGATTCGATTCCCAGCTTGGGTCACTGTCTGTTCGGAGTCTGCACATTCTCTCCATGTCTGCGTGGGTTTCCTCTGCATGCTCCAGTTTCCTCCCACAGTCCAAAAGTCATGCCGCTTAGATTCATTGGCTGTGCTAAATTCTCCCTCCAAACAAGCACCGGAATGTGGTGACGAGGGGATTTTTGCAATAACTTTATCGCAGTGTTAATGTAAACCTACTTGTGACACACTAATAATTAAACTTTAAATGTTAAATCAACTTCTGCTCCTAAAGCCATCTGAAAGAAGATGAGTGCGAGTTATCTCCCAGTTCAGCAATATTCAAGTTCTCCACGTAGCTGTTGATATTTCCAAATTGGATTTATTTTTTTCTCCATCTGTGAATATTCTCCCCTTTCCTCAGGGAAGTGCTGGCAATTCCAGTGCAATGGTTCTATCGGAAATAGTTGTCAAGCCCCAGACAAGAGCCTTACTCAAGTGGGTACTGTCCATGTGTGAACTCTGACGTTGCACTGACTTCTCTCTGGCCCCAGAGCAATGTTGTCAACCTCAATTTTCACACAGGGTCAGACCTGACTTCCTGGCACTTGACATGAGCCGCATTCAGCTGAAGTTATTTGGACACAGGAGTGGTAGAACCTGGGTTTAATTTCTCCTGTTTTTTTGGGAGTGTAAAACTTAGGCAAACTATTGTTAATGGCATGTTAATGTTATTGCGAAGATGCAAAGGTGAAGGACGTTGGTTAATTAAGTACTTAGAGCACTTACAAAGAGATACTGCTGGGACACCTACTCACTGGTAGAGGGAACAGAGAGACATAAAGGTGCATTCTATGAATAAACCTATTAACAAGGCAAATGTTAGTGTCATGTTTCATAATTTACCAAATGGCTTGGGATTCAATTAACATTCATTTTCTCTTTCTCTGTTGTCGAACAGTTGGGAGATTATTTTTTAAAACAGTACAGAAGGAGGCCATTTGGCCCACTGAATCTGCACAGACATTCCTAAAGAACATCTTACACAAGTCCATCCCCAGACCAGCTCCGTAAACCCACACATATACCCCAATGATTCACCATATACCACACATCTTTGGACACTAAAGGGTAATTTTAGCCTGGCCAATCTTTCTAATGAGTATGACTTTCAGACTGTGAAAAGTTATCACAGCATCCACGAAACCCACGTAAATATGGGGAGAGTGCGCAAACTCCACACAGTCTGGGAATTGAACCCGGTTTCCTAGCTCTGTGAGGCAGCAGTGCTAATTGGAGCTTAAAAATAAATTCACTGTCAGTTCTGACTCTGCGCCCATTTATGGAGACCTCTCTAGCTCAGCCACTGCCTTCCTTCCTTCCACTCAGGGAACCTACGAGTCAGGGTTAAGAGATTCACCAAAAAGCAAAGAGGAAGGTCGATCAATGGCATATACGTGGGGCATACGCATGGGTTTCCTCCGGATGCTCCGGTTTCCTCCCACAGTCCGAAAGATATACTGGTTAGGTGCATTGGCCATGCTAAATTCTCCCTCAGTGTACCCGAACAGACGCTGGAGTGTGGCGACCAGGGGATTTTCACACTAACTTCAGTGCTGCGTTAATGTGAATCTACTTGTGACACTAATAAATAAACTTCCAAAACCTTAAGCAAGTTCCCTCATTCTGTTCCCAAAAAATGCCTCTGGATTACCCTACAGTAACAGAAGGCAAAATGTTCACATCTTGCTTCCTGCGGGAATCATAGCGGGCGGGGCCAGGGGGTGGTAAATGGACCACACAAAGATTCCGTTTATGCCTGCCAGGATTTCGTATCTTGGCGACGAGTGTGGCCAACAAATTCCACCCATTATGGCAAAAGAGTGGCGGCCATTTTGCATGCTGCATGACTGCAGCAAGATGAACGGCCATTTTCCTCTGTCTTTGGTGCGACTGACTCAGGGAAAATTGTCAGCTGGAAACAGCTCCGCTTTGCTGCGTGGGTTTTCTTTTTGAAAGAGTCTGCGGGATGATGTAAAGCAAGAATGAATTGAAATATTGAACACACCAGTTCAGTGGTGTGACTTGACATTGCCTGGGGCAAATGCAATTACTGTTGACCAAGCGCGGGCCCTGCTTCCTTTCTTGTCTCTATGCAATTTTCATGGTTTTAATTCAGAAGAGGGGAAAAAAAAGGCATGAATTTTACAGCAGATTCCTTTCTATTATAAAGTGACAGATCGAACACTCGGTGCACGCAAATCTGGGCCGCAGAACAGCTGATAGCTTCATAAGCTCAGATGTACTGTCAGCAGCTCCACGCGAAACTAGCATGAAGCTAGATGTGTCTGATAGATGACTGACTGGTGGAGGTACGCTCAACGTGAACAGAGTGTGAAAAATTGCACTAGTGCCCCCCCACACCCCCCCCCGGATGAGGAGCCAGCCTGGACAGCCAGCCCCTTTGCAACAACAACTTGCGTTCACAAACTACTCATTTACTTTATGGACTGCAAGCATCGCAAAAGCAAGTCACCGGGACATTATCGGATCACGACTGATATAAGGCTGCCCGCGTGAGTTTTAAAGTCTATTGCTTAGTGTCACAAATAGGCTTACGTTGACACTGCAATGAAGTTACTTTGAAAATCTCCCAGTCGCCATACTCCACTGCCTGTTCGGGTACACTGAAACGTCTTTGGAACTGTGGGAGGAAGCTGAAGCACCCGGAGGGAACCCACGCAGACACGAAGAGAATGTGCAGTCGCTGCACACACAGTGATCCAAGCAGGGAATCGAACCCGGGTCTCTGGCACCGCGATGCAACAGTGTTAAACGTTGTGCCAGCGTGCCGCCATGTATCGGAAGCAAAGGAACTGGGGATGAATAACCTGCACATCTTTGGATACCAAAGTGTAATTTTACATGGCCAGTCCACCCTAAACTGCACGTTTTTGGAATGTGGGAAGAAGCTGGGAACAGACGGTGACCCAAGCCGGGGATCGAACCCGGGCCCCTAGCGCACTGAGGGCAGCAGTGCCAACCAACTATTGATTTTGAGCTCATTGACTTTGGGAGTGTGTTAATCTCGCACAGCGATTGAAGATCTCGATTGAAGATCATCCTATAGATCCAACTCTCTGACCATACCTTCGGTCACTCTCCCTACTATTTTGTCAGTATCAGTGTCCTTGGGGTATGCAGATCCAGATGGAAAAAGAAACAAAATTGACCAAGACAGTCGCAGACCGAAGAAGAAATGTCGAAGACCAGCTGCACAGTGATGTAAGTTATCAGGCCTGAGCAATCCTAGCTGAGGAGATGACAACCCAAGGTCACCTTGTATTCAAACAGGCCTCTGATAAAGCGTCACCCAAAAGCCTGTCAACTAAACTCAAATCCGAGGGAAGCCACATTAAAACCTGAGACTAGATAAGAAAAACACAGCTGCCTGAAGGATAGAAACAAAGTCATTGCCAGAGGAGTTATGTCAAAATGAAACTACAGGGAAAATGACTGAGAGGCGTACCTAGGGGAGCTGCATCTCATTTGCATCATTGACCTAGTTTCAGAAACTCAATGCAGAGTGGATACATTTGCGGAGGATAGCAAACAAGGCCGGCCAGTGGAAACGGCAGCTCAAGGAATTGTTGGGGGGGGCGGGGGGGGTGGTTGATGGCAGGCAGAATAATGGGGGATGGAAGTTAATGGAGAAGGAATGCAAGGCGCCTCCCAGAGGAAGGAGCAATGGAGGGTCAGTGTCTTCCACTGGAATAGACTAAAGAGATCTGAGAGACCCAGTCCCAAAACATGTCCAAACATTGCAGGGCACTCATCAAAAAGTCAGAGGTTCTACTGCACTAAGAAACAGAAGGATGGAGGTAAAAGATCCCTCATCAGAGAGGAGGCAATCTCTCTGGTGTTCAGAATGATATTTTTAGAGCCTGAGAGATATACAACATAGAAAAAGACTCTTCAGCCCATCATATCTGTGCCATTCAAACATAAGTCACCCAGCTATTATAATACCATTTGCCAGCACTTGGCTCATAACCTTGTATGCTCTATCATCACAAGCACACATCTAAGTACTTCCTAAATGATTATGTGGTGAATCACCTGATGAAGCGGTCGGAAAACTCGTGATTTCAAATAAACCCGTTGGACTTTAACCTAGTGTTGTGAGACCTCTAACTGTGCCCACCTCAGTCCAATGCTGGCAGCTCCACACCCTGGTTATCAATGTTAACGGCACACCAGATAATGGCGGCACGGTGGCACAGAGGTTATCACTGCTGCTCCAGGGACCCAGATTCGATTCCTGGCTTGGGTCCCAGTCTGTGCGGAGCCTATTCTCCCGTGTCTGCGTGGGTTTCCTCTGGGTGCTTTAGTTTCCTCCCCCAACCCAAAAAATGTGCTGGATCGGTGAATTGTCCATGCTAAATTTTCCCTGCGTAGCCGGACAGGCGCCGGAGTGTGGCGACTATGGGATTTTCACAGTAACTTCATTGCAGTATCATTGTAAGACTACTTGTGAGGCTAATAAATAAACCTAAAATTAAAAAAAAACTTTAACATTAATTATATCGGTTAGATACATGAGTGAAGGGCCACATATAAATATAGACTATTTAAGTTTTGATTTTTTTTTTGCCTCAGTGCCTCACCAGGGATTGGGTCTAACCCACCCCCCACCCCATGCCTCCCCTCATTTGTTTAATTTACTGGTTATTGGTTTTATGAGACAAGTATAAGTAGGTGATCCCGGGGATTACATTTTGATTTAATTGATGAAGTTTCTTTTTGATGTTGTTTTAGTTACAGTGCCCCGCTAGGTGCTGTCAACCACACTCAATTTTTATTTCACTTATTGATCTTTCTGTTTTATTCTAACAGAAAATAAATGCAGGCTGTTTGAAGTTTTGATTGTGTTTGTCAGACTGCCCCATTAGGTGTCACCTTCCACCTCTTGTTAGGTTTAGTGGGGGTAGCACGCTGGCACACTGGTTAGCGCTGCTGTCTCACAGCGCCAGGGTCCCAGGTTCGATTCCCGGCTTGGGTCACTTTCCGTGTGGGGTCTGCACGTTCTACCCAGGTGTGCGTGGGTTTCCTCCACGTGCTTCGGTTTCCTCCCAGGATCAAAAGGATTTGATCTGATTTATTATTGTCGACGTATTCGTATGCAGTGAAAAGTATTCTTTCTTGCGTGCCACACAGACAAAGCGTACCGTTCATAGAGAAGGAAATGAGAGAGTGCAGAATGTAGTGAAGATGTGCTGGTTGGGTGGATTGGCCATGTTAAATTGCCACTTCATGTTAGGGGGACTAGCAGGGTAAATACATGGAATTACAGGGATAGAGGATGGGTGGAATTGTGGTTGGTGCTGATTCAATGGACTGACTGGCCTCCTCTGCACAAGCAGGGATTCTATGGTTCTATGATTTATGATAATTATGGTATGAATACAGAGTGGGCAGCAATAGGACCACCTCAACTACAGCATGCTTGCCAAGGCGATTGTTGGGGGGTGGGGGGCGGAGTGGGGGGTTGTCACCCAACCAACTGTCTGCACCTTTTCTGTTGCTTGGGTGTCCCTGTAGATGGGGGTATCCCTCAGTAGGCTTGAGGCCTTTACAACTGATGGATGGTGAAACGTCTGGAGTGCACTATCAGCCCTGGGACCAACACTACAATTTAACTCCATAATTTTCCCTTAAAGTGCTGCCTTTTGTTCCTGTGGCTCTATGAGAGGATCATCACTTTGATAATTGTGTTTTTCTTTTAACGCTTGTGAACATTTAAGTTGAGGCTATGGGGACACAGGGGATGGTATCAGGCTGACATATCACAGTGCAGAAGAAGGCCATTCTGCCCATCGAGCCTGCCCTGACCCTCTGACAGAAAACCTTGCCCAGGATCACCCCCACCCTGTTCCCTATGGGAGGAAACTGTGGGAGGAAACTGGAGCACCCAGAGGAAATCCATGCAGACATGGGGAGAATGGCAAATTCCACACAAACAGTCACCCGAGACTGGCGCTGTGAGGTAGCAGTGCTAACCAGTATGCTATTGTGTTTGTAACACTGCTGTAAATAAATTCACTCTTGAGGAAAGCATTGGTAAGTCACTTAATTCTTCATTGCATCTAATTCATTTAGCTATCAACATACTACCATTTGTGGGAGCTTGCTCTGTGCAAATTAAGGCATCTGACATTTGACACACGCTTGATTGACGATCAAGTGTTTTGGGATGTCCTGAGGTGCTGAAAGGTGCTATATAAATGCAAATGCTCTCATTCCCTTTATGTTGTGGTTGGGTAGCCAGAAACAGATACAACCATGGGACTGCCCTCAGAAACAAAATGGTGCCCACTCCTCCCCACCCTGTACAAATGGTCACGTGCAATAAATAAGCAAGCAAATGGCTCATGAATCCTCAACAGTATGGCCAGTTGTGTAGCTTTCTGCATTCATTGAGTAATCTTGCCTCATTTTCTTGATGGTCTGTCTTTGGGTTTCTGTGTTTGGAAGCTGATTAGGCCTCACCTCATTGGACTGTTACAAAGAGAGGCCATTGTAACTCACAGCTACGCCTGCGCCCCACCACCCCCGTCCCACCCCCCACTCAGGTCCTTCTCTGCCACTGCGATTGCATCTTGTGTCGGGAGCAATGAATGCAATGTATCAGAATATGTTCCAGCGACCCTTTTGAAAAAAAAAGAGCCTCTGCCGCAGAAGATCTCGATCAAAGGAGGGTCAAAATCAGAGATAAAAGCAAGATTGATGGGGTCCTCGCGACTTTAGAGGAAGAGGACAAGACTGATGGACGTTGTGGAGAAATTAAAAGCTGCACTATTAAAAGAAACTAAAGCACAAATTGATTTTAGTTCGAAGGCCTGTCTGTTCCACAGATGTTTTCCATTTGTTTCGAATGAACTGTGCTCACCCCATTGAGCTAACTAGAAAGATGAAACTAGCAGTCAATGCACCTTTTCTCTATTCATTTGTGGGATATGGGCGTCACTGGCTCGACTAGCATTTATTGTCCATCCTGACTGCTCTTCAGAAGGTGGTGGTGAGCCGTCTTTTTGATCCACACAGTCCGTGGTAGGTACACTGTGAGGAAGGGAGCTGTTCTTAAACCACTCATTCGTGGGACATGACCAGCATTTATTGCCCAAGGTCTCAACTACATTGCTGTGGCTCTGGAGTCACTGGGTAAGGGCAGTAGATTTCCTTCTCTAAAGGACATTAATGAATTGGATGGGTTTTTCCGACATTGACTATGTTCTTGATGGTCATCAGAAAATTCTTAATTCCAGATATTCTTGTCTGCCATGGTGGGATTTGAACCCAGGTCTCTGGAACATTAGATAGCAATAATACACCTGGCTATTAGAGAGTTCCAGGATGTTAACCCAACCACAGTGAAGAAACAATGAACATACATTCACCTCTTGTTCCATTTTTTCCAAACTTTCAAATTCCAACTGATTGTTTTCACAAACTTTAAGCTTCTACCAAATAAGAAATAAATCTAATCTGAAATCTATTCTATGATGCCATGAATAAATCATAAACAAAAAGGAATTGGGCGAGGTGGCTTCTTGCGAGCTTTGCCCAGCATATCCTCTAATTCATCTTTTATGACAGTTCTGCACTTTTAAAACTCAATTCCAACTGTTTTAAACAATGTTCTTTTGAATTCACTTACTGATCTTCCTCTTCAACCTACCTGTGACTGTAACACTATATATACCCTGCACTCTTTCCTTTTCCACCTTCTGTGTGTAGTCTATGGATGCTTTATCTACCTAGTGCACAAGAAATAATACTTTTCACTTTATTCCAGTGCATATGGAGGGCATCAGCAATGAGGAGAGGTTAGAGAAACTTGATTTGTTCTCACTGGAATGACGGAGCTTGAGGGGAGATCTGATAGAAGTCTACAAAATTATGAGAGGCATGGACAGAGTGGACAGTCAGAAGCTTTCTCCCAGGGTGGAAAAGTCAATTACTAGGTTTAAGGTGCAAGGGGCAAAGTTTAAAGGAGATGTACGAGGCAGATTTTTTACACAGAGGGCAGTGGGTGCCTGGAACTCATTGCCGGGAGACTAGTGGAAGCGGATACGGTAGTGACTTGTAAAGGGCATCTTGACAAACACAGGAATAGGATGGGATTAGAAGGGATATATTCCCCAGGAGGGTACGTGGACAGCATGGTTGGTGCAGACTTGGAGGGCCGAAGGGCCTGTTCCTCTACTGTAATTTTCTTTGTTCTTTGTTCATATGAAAAGTCTCACAACACCAGGTTAAAGTCCAACTTTATTTGGAATCATAAGCTTTCGGGGCTCTGTTCCTTCATCAAGTGAGACATGGACCAGTGCTCCGAAAGCTCGTGATTCCAAATAAACCTGTCGGGTTATAACCTGGTGTTGAGAGGCTTCTTGCTGTGCTCACCCCAGTCCAACGCCCGGCATCTCGACCTCACAGCTACCCCAGTAAATGTGACAGTAACAAATCAAATCAAACCACTTTGTTTGCACTGGCACCTATTGTCCCTCCTGATGGGACTCTGGACACAGGAGCAGACCACTTGTGATGCTCTGCAAGGCTAATCCACACATCCAAACCTATTTGCCTGCCATCCTGCACCACAGTACAGAGTGTCCTTCAACAATGAAAAGAACAGGAGTTCAAACTAAAATGCTCAAGATGCGTTATTTGATAAGGAGTTCATTGACAAGGTTTTCCCTATAGCACTCATGCCCTTTAAATGGAAGCTGATTATATCATGGAGGAGCTGGAATCAATAGTAATTAATTGGGAGTTGTAAAATTCAAGTAGGAATTGATCAGAAATGTTCCTTGAACATCTGCACTATGCAGAGACGCAGTCACGGAAGGCAAAGCAAATGATTAATTATATCACATATTACCCAAATTCTTTCGTGAACACGCAGTCACTTTACATTTGATCAAGTTCCACTCTCTCACTTCTTGAGCAACAGCGACTTGCATTTATAAAGCACCCGAAACATAGATAATTATGTCCCAAGGCACTGTGCATCGTGTTAATGGACAAATGGAGTTGAGAGGGTTGGCTTATGAGGAGAGAGAGTAGACTGGGGCTATGCTCACTGGAATTCAGAAGCATGAGGGGAGATCTTACAGAAATATCTAATATTATGAAGGGAATAGATAAGATGGAAGTGGGGAGGTTGTTTCCAACAGAAGTAGAGCTACGGGGCATGGCCTCAAAATAAGAAGGAGCAGACTTAGGACTGAGTTGAGGCGGAACTTCTTCATTCAAAGGGTTATTTCCCTTCCCAGTGAAGCAGTTGACGTGACTTCATTGAATGTTTATAAGGCAGGAATAGATACATTTTTGAACAGTAAAGGAATTAAGGGTTAGGATGAGCAGGTGGGCAAGTGGAGCTGAGTCCATGGAAAGATCAACCATAATCTTATTGAATGGCAGAGCTAGATGGCCGACTCCTGCTCTTAGTTCTTATAATAAAACATCTAGCCACATGAAGAGACATAAGGGCATGTAAGCCAAAGTTTGATTGAAGGAATAGGGTAATGCACATGTCTTGAATTGAAAGGGTAGAGGGGATATGGAGGTGAGGGGAATTCCAGAATAGAGGGCAGCTAATGGTGGAGAGCAAGGAATGACTCAGGACTTTGAGGAGTGCGGAGATCATAAGACCATTAAATGTGGGAACAGAAGTCGGCCATTCGGCCCATTGAGCCTGCTCTGCCATTCAATGAGATCATGACTGATCTGATACAATAACCCTCAACTCCACTCTCCTGCTCACTCACCTCAGAGGGTCGTAGGATTGAGGTGGTTAGGGAGATAGGCAGGAGCAAGATTCTGGAAGAACCTGGGCCAGAATTCTCTGGCCGTTCACGCTCTGCTGGTGCTGCCAGCAAAGATGGAGAATTTGGTGCTCAGCCAGATCTTCACTCACTGCAGCAGGACCCACTGGCATGACCAGCTGGAAAATTCCAGCCCTCATTTAGGAATTTTTAATGCTGCTGGACTGATACCTAATGTAGGATGTTGAGGAAAAGGGGGGAAGGAGTGGGAGTGGGGGATCATTAGGTGAATGGAAGTTGATGCGAGTTAAGATATATCTTTCCTCATTTAAGTTTACCTTTATTTATTAGTGTCACAAGTAGGTTTACATTAACACTGCAATGAAGTTAGTGTGAAAGTCCTCGAGTAGCCACACTCTGGCGCCTGTTCAGATACACTGAGGGAGAATTTAGCATGGACAATGTACCTGGTCTTTCAGACTGTGGGAGGAAACTGGAACATCCAGAGGAAACCCATGCAGACTCCATACAGGCAGTGACCCAAGCCGGTAATCGAACCCAGGTCCCTGGCACTGCGAAGCATCAGTACTACCCCATGAAGAGTTGCAGGGGTAGGGGGGGAGCCATTAGCTGAATGGAACTTGGTTCGAGTTAGGATATATCTTTCCACATTTTGAGTTATGCAAGACACTCATGTTCGACCAGGCACGGCTGGAGCGCTATCCCTTCCTGCTTTGTATTGTTTTCTCTCTTGCTTGCTTCTCCATCCCAATTATTCTCAGCATCTGTCGAGGTTTTTCCAAATCATTTTTCAAAGGTATTTGCACTTAAAAGATAATTGAGTGGCAAGTTTAATATTTTATTGCTTGGCCTTTTTGTGGAGACGGCGGTGCGAGGGAGTGGCGGGGATCTGCAACTGCTCACCATAGCCCCGATAATTGCCCACTTGGAGGATTAAAGGTTTGGAACAATGGGAAGGAAGTGGGAAGCATCTTGCACAGGGAAAGCTGGTGCTCAGAGCTACATGCAGGAGTTCTTGTGTTAGGTCAGTGCTTCCGTAGATGAAGCCGAGCTTATAATAAGCCTTGGATCATTCCAAAAGGGTCGTATACTTGGCTCGTGTCTCCAATATCAGGTTTGAAGGCCTCTGGAGAGCTTGCAATCAGAAGAAACTAATTTGGAGATTTGTAAATTAACTTGATACTCCCAGGCCGTGAACCAACTCCCACCACCCCCCCCCACCCCCCAACCCCCCCTCCTCCCTCCGAACCCAATCATTTGCTGTCTAGGCAAGCATCAAAACTTACATCGAAAGCATCATGACTGATTGCTAACTTTCACTGAAAATGTTACATGTCAAAACTGAGCTTTGTAAAGTGTGTTCCATTACTATGTGGTTGCACTGTAATTATTCACTGAACGAATCAGCTTTTAAAAACAAGAGAACTCTCACTAGGTGTACAATCTAAGCACAAGTGGTTCTTCGTGCTAATATTTCTGTCTCATCCAGCGTTTCGTACTGTGAGGTCTCTTCATGGGACATGCCATAGAAAGCATTCTTTCTTGTTGTATCACAGCTTTGCATGGCTCCTGCTCTGCCCAAGACCACAAGAAACTACGAAAGGTCATGGACGAAGCCCGGTCCATCACGCAAACCAGCGTCCCATCCATTAACTCTGTCTACCTCCCGCTGCCTCGGCAAAGCAACCAGCATAATTGAGGGCCCCCCTATGCACCCCAGACATTCTTTTTTCCACCTTCTTCCGTCAGGAATAGGATGCAAAAGTCTGAGGACGCGTACCGACTCACTCAAAAACAGCTTCTTTGATTTGATTTATTATTGTCACATGTATTAACATAGTGAAAAGTGTTGTTTCTTGCACACTATACAGACAAAGCACACAGCTCACAGAGAAGAAGAGGAGGCAGTGCAGAATGTAGTGTTACAGTCATATCTAGGTTGTAGAGAAAGATCAACTTAATGCAAGATAACACCATTCAAAAGTCTGATGGCAGCAGGGAAGGAGCTGTTTTTTGTGTTGTTGGTACGTGACCTTAGACTTTTGTATTTTTTGCCCGACAGAAGAAGGTGGAAGAGAGAACGTCTGGGTGCGTGGGATCCTTAATTATGCTGACTGATTTGCCGAGGCAGCTGGAACTGTAGTCAGAGAGGATGGGAGGCTGGTTTGCGTGATGGATTGGGCTACATTCACATTTGTAGTCTTCTTCCTTGCTGCCGTGAGACTTTTGAATTGACCAACCTTGCACCAAGTTCATCTTTCTCTACACCCCAGCTATGACTTTAACATTATATTCTGCACTCTCTCACTTCCTTCTCTATGAATAGTATGCTTTGTCTGTATGGCGCGCAAGATACAATACTTTTCACTGTATACTAATATATGTGACAATAATAAAAGAAAACAGATCAAACCTTCAAGCTCTCCCAACAACCCAAGCGCAGTCTATAGCGGATATGGTTAAGTTACACTAATCAGAGGATCTCAAACTTGATCCGAATTGAGTGAGTTAATGCAGCTCTTGGGAGCATTCAGCTTTGTTTAATAAGAAGTGTTATTTCATTGATATACGGGGTGTGGGTGGTGCTGGCTAAACCAGCACTCATTGCTCACCAGAAATGCTCTTGAGAAGGTGGTAATGAGCTGGAGGTGAAAGGCTACAGTAGGTACACCCACCATGCTGTTAGGGAGGGAGTTCCAGTATTTTGACCCAGTGACAGTGAAGGAATGGAGGACAGATATACAACTAGTGTTTGGGGTGAAAAGAAAGAAGAAAAAGTGATCCTAGGTTTCATATTTGAATGCTATTTAGTAATTCCCACTACAAGAAGTGATGTCAGTGTGTGTGTGTGTGTGTGTGTGTGTGTGTGTGTGTGTGTGTGTGTGTGTGTGTGTGTGTGTGTGTGTGTGTGTGTGTGTGTGTGTGTGTGTTCAATTCCTGGCTTGGGTCACTGACCGTGCGGAGTTTGCACATTCCCCCGGCATTTCCTCCAGTTTCCTCCCACAATCCAAAGATGTACGGGTTAGGTGATTGGCCATACTAAATTAACCCTTGTGTCAGGGGATTAGTGAGGTTAATATGAGGGGGTTGCGGGAATAAGGTCTGGGTGGGATTGTGATTGGTGCATTCTTGATGGGCTAAACGGCCTCCTTCTGTACTGTAGAGATTCTATGATTATCTCTTTGCTAAAGGGTGTGTGTGAGCATTTGTGATCGTGTGTGCATGTGCGAGTGTGAGAATGTGTGCGAACGTATGTGAGCATTTATTTGTATGTCAGCCTCTGCATGAGCGTGTGTGTGTGTGTGTGTGTGTGTGAATGTGTGAATGTGTGTGTGTGTGTGTGTGTGTGTATGTGTGTGTGTGTGTGTGTGTGTGTGTACGCATGCAGTATGTGAATGTGAGAGTGTGTGTGTCTGCATGAGACTGTGTGTGTGTGTGCGTGTGCGTGCGCGCGCGTGGATGTGTGTGTGTGTGTGTGTGAGTTTGTGTGTGTGTGGTGTATGAATGTACGCAGGTGTGAGTGAGTGTGTGTGTGTGTTTGAATGAGTGTGTGTGCACTTGTTCGTGTGAGTGTGTCTGTGTAAGAATGTGTGTGCATGTGTGTGAGATTGTGTGTGTGTGCGTGTGTGTAAGAGTGTGTGCATGTGTGTGTGTGAGTGTGTGTGCGACAGTGTGTGTGTGTGTGTGTTTGTCTGTGTGTGTGTGTAAGAGTGTGTGTGCGTGTGTGTGAGATAGTGTGTGTGTCTGTGTGCATGTGCGTGCGTGTGAAACAGTGTGTGTATGTATGTGTGCGTGTGTGAGTGAAGGGGGTGAGTGGGGGAAGACAAACAAATCAGTGTTTAAACCAAGCAAAGCAATCTTCTTTCATTCATTGTTATAATTGGGTCCAAACAATTGTTAAGCATGAAAGAGTAAAACTAGCTTGAGACTCATTAAAATAAAGACAGACCGCTGTGAATCTGAAACATTCACAACTGTTTCAGTGAAAAGTCAAGTGGGCAAAAACAAGATGAAGGATGCAAGAGCTTTCTTCACTCCCCTAATCTTTTAATTCAGACCAAATGATTCCGTGTGTAATCCTGCTTAAGAAACAGTTTGCAGCAAAGGCTCACACTGTTCCAGCTGAAAATTACATTCAGATTCTTGGCCAGTCCTTTCTGATAAAGGACACTTGTTGACACAAGGAAGCAGGAGGCTTTTCAATGAGGGAACAGGGGATATTGTCCTACCAGTGCTTGGCCAGGGGAATTCTGCACTCTTCCCGCACTGGGGAATGCCTCCCTCTCTACAATCATGTGGTCTCATTGAACTGCCTTGGCCCCCTGCTGTCCTTGCGCACTAGTCACGCAGGCTCTTGTTTGACTACATGCCTTTCATATCAATTTTGCCCAGTCTCCTGAACCATTCGTTTACCCCTGTCCCATGCCAGGTTTTTTTTTTGTATGAGTGAATCTCATTAACTGCAGCCATGTTGTTCACAAGATTACCCCGAGCTGCGAGAGGCCTTCTGGAAAATCTACTCCTAATTCAGCATTCGTCATCAAAAATATATTCACCAAATCCCGCCATGCCAATTCTGTGATGCGTTCCCTCATTACACGTCATGACCCAGAGAAAGTTCCCGTTGACTCAGCCTCCTGAAAAAAAAGAGGGCCCAAAGACCATGAGATACAGGAGCAGAATTAGGCCATTCGGCCCACTGATTTTGCTCCACTATTCAATCATGGCTAATATGATTCTCATCCCCATTCTCCTGCCTTCTCCCCTTGATCCCCTTATTGATCAAGAACCTATCTATCTCTGTCTTCAAGACATTCAATGACCTCGCCTCTGCAGCTCTTTGTACAAAGAGTTCCACAGAGTTTCACCATCCACTGGTTGAAGGAATTCCTCCTCACTCTTAGGTTGTGCCCTTGAGTTCTAGTCTCTCCCACTGGTGGAAACATCCTTCCCATGTCCACTCTATCCAGGCCTCTCAGTACTCTGTAAGATCGTGCCACATCTTGCCATTCACATCAACCACCCGCTGACCTCAGAAAAATGAGGTAAGTGCAAACTCAAGAGAGGCTCCGAGCCCCGGGCCCAGCTCAAGGCAGGATGGAAAGTGAGAAGTTTGAAAAGTTTTTGTTTTTTATGTTTAAAAGTTGATTGGTTTGCGTCACAAGCAGGCTTACGTTAACGCTGCAGTGAAGTTACTGTGAAAATCCCCTCACCGCCACACTCCGGCGCCTGTTCAGGAAACAGGGGAAGAATTTAGCATGGCCAATGGACTGGAAAGAAACCAAAGCACCCGGAGGGACCCCACGCAGACACGAGGAGAATGTGCAGATATAGTTACATGAGTACGATGGGTATAGATGGGTATGGGCCAAATGCGGGCAATTGGGATTAGCTTAGGGGTTTTAAAAAAAAGCGTGGCACGGACAAGTTGGGCCGAAGGGCCTGTTTCCATGCTGTAAATGCTATGACACGAAAAATAAAGTCAAAATACTGCAGATGCTGGAATCTGATACAAAAACAGAAACATGCTGGAAAATCTCAGCAGGTCTAATAGCAACGGTGGAGAACAAGGAGAGCCAACATTTCCAGTCTAGATGACCCTTTGTCAGAGCTCTGATGAAGGGTCATCTAGACTCAAAAGGTTGGCTCTACTCTCTCTCCACAGATGCTGTCAGAATGTGCAGACTCCACACAGACGGTGACCCAAGCCAGGAATCGAACTGGGGTCCCTGGTGCTGTGAAGCAGCAGTGCTAAAGTCTCGCATGACTACAGAGTGAATGAAACACACTGGAACACAGCCACTGACGCAAAGCAAGGATGACAGCCGTTAATTCACACACGGTAAGATCATTCAAACAACAAACGTGATAATGATTGGAATAATTTTTTAAATGATGGTGCTTGACACTTCAAAGCTACGTCATTGGCTCCTTTACACTTCGGTTGTGGAAAACATCACTTAAATCGAAATTCTCTCTTCTGAAAGAAAAGCTACATCGAAAAGCAGGTGCTATGATGCACAAACACACATCCTATGCACGTTTGAAATTGAAACTTGTTCCTGAAAACTTAAAGGCAATAGTCTCTTGGCATCAATGTGCAGCAGGAGCTGGAGGCAGAGTGGCACTGCTGCCTCACAGCACCAGGGTTCCAGGTTCAGTTCCCAGCTTGGGTCATTGTCTGTGTGGAGTCTGCACTTTACCGTATGTCGGTGTGAGTTTCCTCTGGTGCCCCGGTTTCCTCCCACAGTGCTGGTTAGGTTAGGATTGGCCATGCTAAATTGCCCTTTAGTGTCAGGGGAACTAGCTAAGGTAAATACATGGGGATAGGGTCTGGGTGGGATTGTAGTCAGTGCAGACTCGATGGGTCGAATGGCCTGCTTTTACACTGAAGGACTCTATAATTCTGTGAGAGGTGGTGCCACATTCAGGCTTTGCAAAGTTTGGACTATGAGACAACACAGTCGCAAGGCTTGATCACATCAGCTGACTCACTCAAGCCAATTAGTTAATGAAGGATCTTCCTTGCTCCCTTTTACCAATCAGCATCTGATTAACATTGGCCGGTGCGAGAACCTTGTCACACTTATGCCCAAAAAGAGTTTGATGGGAGGGGATGGGAATATAGAACACTATTCTCAAAGTGTGATTAAAATCCTGGCATCCCAGGGAATAAAAGATGCAGTTGACTTACTCATTCATAGTCCCGCTTTGACAAGGAGCATTCCTCCATGCATTTTCAATGCAGGTGATATTTTTGATCCCTCTGTCTTTTTTGAAATCTTTTATTTTCAGTAAATCATTCGGAATTACGAGGCAAAACAAATCTTTGGCTAATGTCTGTACAGCTCCGTTGCTGTATCCATGGATTTGTATCAGTGATCACAGCCTTCTTTCAAAGGAGGAAATGTGAAATTTAAGTTTATTTATTAGTGTCACAAGTTGGCTTACATTCACACTGCAATGAAGTTATTGTGAAGAACCCCTAGTCACCCGACTCCGACGCCTGTTTGGGTAAACTGAGGGAGAATTTAGCATGGCCAATGCACCCCAACCAGCACGTCTTTGAAACTGTGGGAGGAAACTGGGGCAAGATACCCACGCAGTCACAGGGAGAAAATGCATACTTTGTATAGTGAATCAAGCCGGGAATCGAACCCGGATTCCTAGCGCTGTGAGGCTGGCTGTGCCACCATGACACCCAAAGGGGATAAATCCGAAGGGTTATTCCCTTTCCGCTTAGCAAAGACAGCAGGACTAGAGGGCATAGCCTCGAGATTAGAGGGGTGCGGTTTAGATCAGAGTTGCAGAGGAGTTTCTTCACGCAAAGGATGGTGAATCTTTGGAATTCTCTGCCTGATGAGGTGGTGGAGGCTTCCTCACTGAATATGTTCAAGTCAAGAGTGGATAGGTTTTTGATTGACAAGGGAATTAAGGGTTACGGGGAGAAAGCAGGAAAGTGGAACTGAACCACTACAGATCAGCCATGATTTTATTGAATGGCGGGGCAGGCTCGAGGGGCTGGATGGCCTACTCCTGCTCCTATTTCTTATGTTCTCATGTTATATAGAAAGGGCAGCGGGGAGTGGGCTTAATCGGATAGCACTTTCAAAGATTCGGCATGGACATAATGGGCTGAATGGTCACCTCCTACACTGTATCATTCTGCCCACCATGGACAAGGAAAAGTGTCAGATTGGCTTAATTGGTAATAGGCTTCCCTTGAGAATTCAAAATGCACCTTCACCATGGCTTGAGTGCATTAACTAGTCCAGGGAAAGAGTACAAGACCTTAAATCAACTGAATTGTGAACAAGGACAGATTAGATCCGGCAGCAACATTTACAGAGCGATGGGGAAGGAATTTAGTGTGGGTAACTTGGGTCTTGCATGTCAGCGGGAGAGTGAGCGACAGAAAGCTCCACTCACCTCTCTTCACGGCAGCCAATTGTAGAAAGTGTCGATTGGGTACTTACCTGGGTAACTGTGGATATTCCCTCAGGAACAGGGAAGCCCCAGGGTCAGAAAATCCACCCGCTCTGCCCAGAACTACTGGCCAATCAGGGGCTCAGCAGTGCCACTGGGGAGTCAGTACAGCTGTAGTTCCGACATCCACCCAAGGATCGGGATTGTGGAGGGAACCAGGCGCAGGGGAGTGCAGGGAGAGGAAGGTCATGGAAGGGGAGAGAGTCAGCAACAAACTCTCAGCGCTTCTCCTGCCCCACCGTCTTGATGGCATGGGGGCTTCACAGCGCCAGGAGCCCAGGTTCAATTCTGACCTAGGCTTACTGTTTATGTGGAGCTTGCACATCTGCCAAGGTTTCCTCGCAGGGCTCTGGTTTCCTCCCACAGTCCAAAGATGTGCGGGTTAGGTTGATTGGCCAGGATAATTTGCCCTTTAGTGTCAGGTGGATTAGCAAGATAAATACATGGGGTTACACGGATAGGATTTGGGTGGGATTGTTATCGGTGCAAACGCGATGGGCTGAATGGCCTCTTCCTGCACTCTAGGGATTCTATGGATTCCCAAACTCGTCAATAGGGAGGGCGTTAAATTGTGCTCAGGGAAGCCACCCCTGTGTTGGTCAATATCCATCCTCAACTGAAAGCTTCCAAGAAGTTGATTCTTCTGATTGTTATTTGTGATATCTTGGCGCAACAAAAGGGTTGCTCCATTCATTCAGACGCTTTGAAATCATGATCTGAAATACTTGGAAACATGTCAAGGGAGAAGTGCTGTATAAAATGCGTGCCTCTCATATATCCTGGAACTTGAAGGATTCTGTACTTAGCAACCTTAATTGGCTGCAAATATTTCTGTGACACTCCTAATAGAAGGAGATGACAAAATAAGACATCACAAGAAATTTGTTTAAATCCTTCAACTAATTAAACCACCGCTTCCTTTCTCCCTAGCAGCTTTTCAATGCAGAGAAACTGCACTCCACCTATACCTGTTTTTATTTCTGTGAATCTACATTAATCATTCCACTAGTCACTTTTTACATGGTTCAGTGGTGGGGGGCAATGTGCTCTTATTGTTTGCATCTAGCAAGGTGCCCCCTGGTCCAAGAAGCGTGATTGAAAGTACTCAAAATATCAAACACTCCCAAATATGCCAACGTAAGGGAGTAGGCTGCGGAAGTAGTGGAACCACTGTGCTGTCTCCCATTTAAGATAACCACAGAGAGCATTCTTTCTGATTGTATCACAGCTTGGTATGGCTCCTGCTCCCCCCAAGACTGCAACAAACTACAAAGGGTCGTGAATGTAGCCCAATCCATCATTTAAATCAGCCTCCCATCCATTGATTCTGTCTACACTTCCCGGAAAAGCAGCCAGCATAATTAAGGATCCCCCACGCACCCTGGATATTCTCTCTTCCATCTTCTTCTGTCAGGGAAAAGATACAAAGGTCTGAGTTCACGTACCAATCGATTCAAGAACAGCTTCTTCCGTGCTGCAGTCAAACTTTTGAATGGACGTACGTTGCATTAAATTGTTCTTCCTCTACACCGTAGCTACGACTGTAACATGACATTCTGCACTCTCTCCTTTCCTTCTCTATGAACAGTATGCTTCTTCTGTACAGCCCGCAAGAAACAATACTTTTCACTGTATTCTAATACACCTGACAACAATAAATCAAATCAACCACAACTCATCAAGGGAGAAGAAATAACATGAAGGAAATAGAAACAATGGGTCTGAATGCTTGGGAAAAGAGAGAGAGAGAGAGAAGGTAACCAACAGGGATTTTCATAGAAATATAGAAAGAGGAGGCCATTTGGCCCTTCAAGCCTGCTTCACCATTCATCGTGATCATGGCTGATTCTCTAACTCAATAGCCGCATCCTGCTTTCCTCCCATAACCTTTGATCCCCAAGTGCTACATCCAGTCGCTTCTTGAATACATTCAATAAATGACAAACAGCCCCTCAGAAAAAGGTATAAGGAGATAGTACATGAAAATGAATGTCCAGTTTCAAAAATAAAGTCTCCCTGCTCACCACTGATTTTGTTCTTTAATGTGTGCATCCATTTTAAATTGCACCTTTTCTGCTTAGATAACAGAAGACTTTTTTTTCTTCTAGAACATTAAAAGCTCCCTGAAGCCTATATTTGTATTACACATAATATATATTTGAAGAATTCACAAGCTGACTCTTCATTTTTAGGAGGGCAATGTGCCCAATGCTTGCATTTTTAATATACATATATATTCCACAGCATTAATGAATATGAACTGTTATTGGTGTTTTTTGCGATATGTTGCAGTATGAATTAACAAGCAGAAAATTAGTCCCCCTCCTCACCCAATCTCCCCCCCCCCAACACACTTTGGGCAATGGATTGTAAATGTAGCCCAATACATCACGCAAACCAGCTCCACCCCCCCCCGCCAATCCACTGACTCTGTCTACACTTCCTGCTGCCTCAGCAAAGCAGTCAGTGTAATTAAGGACCTCATGCAACCTGGACATTCTCTCTTTCACCTTCGGGAAAAAGATACAAAAGTTTGAGGCCACGCACCAACCAACTCAAGAACAGCTTCTTCCCTCTGCTGTCGGGCTTTTGAATTTAATATTTTGTATTAAACTGGTTTTTATCTACACTCTAACTATGACTGTAACACTACATTCTGCACTCTCTCGTTTTCTTCTCTGTGGATATATGCTTTGTCTGTATAGCACACAAGAAACAATACTTTTCACTGTATGTTAATACGTGACAATAATAAATCAAATCAAATAATGTTAGTCAATCCAATAAAATGTCGATGGCAGATGAGTAATCACATTTCCCTCTTTTGCCTTTTCTTACACCCCACTCAACTTCTCTTTAGTTAATCTTCACAAATCTAGAAACAGCGTGTGCTGGAGAACAAGGCTGATTCATCGGTTTACGTCTCAGTTACAGCTGCAATACTGTAATCATCAACGTTACTGTCAGTTCGTGGTAGCCCAAAAGGATAGTATTGACAACGTTATGTACAGCCATCAAGACTGCTTTAATTAAGATGCTACAATGCTTTCATATTAGAATCACTGAAAAGTTACAGCACAGAAAGAGACCATTCAGCCCATCTCATCCATGCCAGTCTGAGGACACCCAGGTGCCCTTTCTATATCCCACCTTCCTGCACCCAACCCATAACCTTGGAGCTGACAGTACTTAAGATGGGGCAGAATGGTGGCACAGTGGTTAGCAAAGACCTGGATTCGATTTCCGGATTGGGTCACTGTCTGTGTGCAGTTTGCACATTCTCCCCGTATCTGTATGGGTTTCCTCTGGGTGCTCTGATTTCCAAAGATGTGCTGGTTAGGGATATTGATCATGCTAAGTTTTCCCTCAGTGTACCCAAACAGGCACTGGAAAGTGGCGAATGAGGGATTTTTGCAGTAGCTTCATTGCAGTGTTAATGTAAGCCTATGAATAAACTATTAATAGTGACTAATAAATAAATGTGTTAAATTAAATAAACTTAATAAATAAATTAATGTGATTAATAAATAACTTCAGATCCAGGTATTTTTTAAAAGAGTTTAGGGTCTCTGCCTCCACCACTGATTTGGGCAGTGAATTCCAGACACCCAACACCCTGTAAGTTTAAAAGTTCTTCCTCATGACTCCGCCACACCACTGATCGTGAATCTATGACTCTGGTTCTAGAATTCCCCACCAAGAGAAACAATTTTATCCTGCCCACTTTATCAGGCACAGAACCTGGGCCAAAGTTCCAGAGCCAGGCTGAGGGAATGACGCACTGCCAGATGTTCTGTACTTTAGATGAAACATACATTAAGGCCCCATCAGCCTTTTCATGTAAATGTAAAATACTATGGTACTAAATTTGAAGCAGAGATACTGCTCTGTCAGGGGACATGATGGCGTGCTGGTATTGTCTCAGGGAAATGTTCTGGAGACCTGGGTTCAAATCCCACCATAGTAGATGGTGAAATTTGAATTCAATAAAAACCATTGTTGTTAAAGAAAAAAACAACTAATGAGAAAGAAATCTAGTCTGATCTGGCCTACATGTGACCGTCTCCAGATCTACTACAGTGCAACTGACTATTAAAATGCCCTCTGAAATGGCCAAGCAAACTGTTCTGTTCAAAGGCAATTAAAGTTAGAGTTGAAAAGTTTATTTATTAATCACAAGTAGGCTTACATTAACACAGCAATAAAGTTACTGAGAAAATCCCCCAGTCGCCACCTGTTCGGGTACACTGAGGGCGAATTTAGCACGACCAATGTGCTTAACCAGTACACTTTTCAGATTGTGGGAGAAAATCAGAGCACCCGGAGGAAACCACGCAGGCACGGGGAGAATGTGCAGACTCCATACAGACAGTAATCCAAGCCAGGAATCGAACCCTGGGTCCCTGGCGCTGTGAGGCAGCAGTGCTAACCACTGTGCCACCCTTAGGGATCACTCCCCATGAATGAATAAAACAGATGATCTGATCACTATTCTAGAAGCCTGTTTTCCTTCTAATAGAAAAAAATGAACTTTTCAGATAGAGTGCAATGCCTGAAGGTTTGAGTGAGTGATCTCTCTCTCTGGAGTGGGGAAGGAATATTAGAGGCAGCAATGGGTGGTGGGCTGGTACCTACTGAGAAAAAGAGGAATTCTGAAAGTTACTGAACTGTATGTGCACCGACCCACAGGTCCCAACACCGCCTTGGGATTTAAACAGAGATTCAATGGTGATGAAGAAATATTTCGAACCTAGTAACAAAATGCATCCCCATTGTACCCTTCAGGCAGCATAACGCTTCAAAGCACTGAAGTAAATGAGGGAGGATTAGGCTGGAAGAGGAGCTGGGATGAGGTGGAGGAGGGAAGAATGATTCAAATCTTCGCTGATGAAATAAATATTGAGGAATCTAGGGACAAAAGCAGCAATAGGGTAAGTGCGGGGCATTTCAGAGTGTGTGTGCACATGTGTGTGTGTGTGTGTTCATGTGTGTGTATGTTCATGTGTGATTGTGTGTTTACGTGTGTGTGTGTGTGTGTGTGTGGTGCTGGAGTGCTGTTGATACGCCGCTACGGTGGACATGTGATTTTGGCTAATGCGACACTTGAATAGTTCTGAATCTGCCCCCGTTTGATGAAAGGATAATGTCAAAGTCTGATTAAAATCCAATCGAGCAGTTGAAAATTACTGAAGTGTCAAATTCACAAACAAACAAAAGAACAGCCAGTATATTATCCCTCCGCAATCTCCCGCCAAACAACAAATACACACATGCACACACACACAGACACACAATGCACACACATGCACATACACAGACATACACACACCTGCAGACACGCACACACATATGCAGACACACACATATATGCAGACACATGCACACATATGCAAACACACATGTACACACGCACACACATGCAAACACACACACATATGTACACATGCACACACATGTACATGCATGTGTTTTCACACACACACACACACACACACGCACACACACAGCCTGTATTGCAGCATTAGTGGAGTTAATAAAAGCAATTTAGATAAGATACAATGAATGTGTGACCTAAAGAGGGATAGAGATTTGTACTGAGTGCAATTATAAATGAACAGTTTTATATTTGATTAAACTCATAATAATCCCAAGTATGATGTAAGCCTCGAGCTGTGAGGGGAAACAGTGGTACTTCATTTGATCCACGTGCAAAGCGTATTTAACAGCAGATAATGAGGCTGATTTCCCTTTCAAAATGTAATTTTGTTTTTTAATTTGTTCTCGGGGTGTGGGAAATGACAAGGACTGTCCCAGTTTCCTGCCGTACCTCCAGACCTTGGGAATACAGTGGGCAGGCAATTGTGAAGGGGATGCTTTGGCCACATCACTGGCTTGTTTAACTCCAAAGCCACGCGCAGATTGGATAGGCAAAGGGCAGGAAGGTCCCTTCACTGCAGAACCTCAGTGAACCAGCTGCGTTTCAATAATACCTCTAAAGCACATTTTATTTTGTAGTTGCACACACGCTTCATTGAGCAGGGTGGCACAACTCACCTTGATGGGATCTGACCTCCTGATCTCTGGAGTTGTGGGCCTTACTATGCCAAGACAATCACTTGACCATACTGGTAGCTGAGACTATCAGTACCCCTGGGCCCCAACCTCTTTCTTATAGCGACTTATATCAGGGAATGCCTCGCACAGTCTTCCTCTGCCGCGAATTGCATCAATTCAAATCAGACAGTTTAACTCAAGCATCTACGTCCACCTGCGAACAGAGCTGGCAAAGTCTGCCCACCATTAATGCCCCTGAAAAGGGTATGGTGAACAAACTTCTTGCACTGGACTGGACTTGGCTGGTAGTTCAGGGGGTATTTCAGGGAGTGTTACTGAGTCAACCACAGTGCTTTGGGTCTGGGTTAACACATCAACAACTTGCTGAGGATACCACACTTCCTCTTTTAGACACGTTGCGTTTTTACTACAATCCAGCAGTTACACGGTCACTGTGACTTGTGTTAGTTTTTAATCCAAATTCATTTAAATTCCTCAGTCACTCTGGTGGGGATGACACAGTGGCACAGTGGTGAGCACTGCTGCCTCACAGGAACCCGGGTTCAATTCCCGGCTTGGGTTGCTGTCTGTGTGAAATCTGCACTTTCTCCCTGTGGGTTTCCTCTGGATGCTCCGGTTTCCTCCCACAGTCTGAAAGATGTGCTGGTTAGATGTACTGACTGAACAGATGCTGGACTGTGGTCATTAGGGGATTTTCAGAGTAACTTCACTGCAAGTTACTTAATATAAGTCTTACTTGTGACTAATAAATAAACTTCAACTTGAACATGCCATTTGCCTTCTTTACTGCCTACTGCACCTGCATGCTTACCTTCAGTGACTGGTGCACAAGGAAACTCAGGTCCTGCTGCACATTCCCCTCTCCCAATTTACAGCTATTTCGGTAATAATCTGCCTTCTTATTATGCTTTATTAACAGTGGCCAGCAAGTGTCAGAATAGCTTAACAGGATGTATTTGTTTTATCCTACAGGTACTTCAGTCTGCCTTGTTGTCTCACAAGGGGCATACACGCGATGGGTTGTGAGAGGGATTTTTCGAGAGTATCCTAGTGCTTCACGTCGTTAGTGTACGCTTGACCTGGACCATTTGACGGGCAACACGACAGCTCAGTGACTATCGCTGTGCTGTGCAGATACATGGATTTGGGGCCTGTGTCCGTGGGAGTTTGCGCATTCTCCCCGTGCTTGCGTGGGTTTTCTCCGGGTGCTCCGGTTTCCTCCCACATCCCAAAGATGTGCTCTTAGGCTAATTGGCAGAACAAATTCTCCCTAAATTGTCTCAGATTTGGTTTCAATGCACAGATCTATAAACATGGACAGGGATCACGGGTAGAGGTGGGAACACCGAGGTGGCAGCGCGGGCTCGTTGGGCCGAAGGGCCTGTTTCCCGAGCTGTTTGGTTCTTTGTCAAAATAAATCTGTAGTCAGGTTAAAAGAAAGAATGCCGAATGGGAAAGAGCACCGGATGAAGAGGAATATTCCGGAAGAGCTGGCCGCTTCATTTCTCACTTGCAATTCTGCAGGCAACTGTGACAAGCCTGAGGAACGAAGGGGCTTCATACTTTTGAGTTTGCAACATGGCAGGACCTCATTATCGCAAACTGCATTGTGGCAGCTCTTCACTGATGATAAAGATGCATCTGGTTCCCTTCAGAATGCCTTCGTAAACTCCACAGAAACAGCTGCACCATCCAGACAGTGAAGTATTTGTGAGGAAGGCTCTGTAATGCTCTCCTTCTGAGGGTTTCCGTTCACCGAGAATTGGTTCCCCAGTTTAGGGGAATCAATCAATAATTTTTGCTTGTCACGCTAATATCCAGAGAAATGCTTCACGCACTTCTTGAAGAATATAAAAATGGGATGGGAGCGACACACTGAACATCCTCTTTCACTCAGCTCCAGCAAACACATGTTTTCTTTATTCATTCATTGAACAGTCAGCATTTATTGCCCATCCCTAGTTGCCCTTGGAGGCAGGTGAGAGTCAGTCACATTGCTATGATTCTGGAGTCAGATGTAGGTCAAACCGCGTAAGGGAGAGCAGATTCCCTTCCCTAAAGAGACGTTAATGACCCAGATGGGTTTTCTTCCAACAACTGACAATGGTTATTTATTAGTCATAAGTAAGGCTTATATTAACACTGCAATGAAGTTACTGTGAAATTCCCCTAGTCACAATACTCCAGTGCCTGTTCAGGTCAATGCACCTAACCAGCACAAGGAGACTGGAGCACCTGGAGGAAACCCACGCAGATACAGGGAGAACATTCACTTTATATGTTTTCCCCCCTTGTGTTTCTACGAGTGGCACAGCGGTCGGCATTGCTGCCTCACAACGGGATCTGGGTTCAATTCCCGGCTTGGGTCGCCATCTGTGCAGAGCCTGCACATTCCCCCTGTCTCTGTAAGGGTTTCTCGGGTGCTCCGGTTTTCTCCCACAGTCTGAAAGACGTGCTGGTTCGGTGCATTGGCCATGCTAAATTCTCCCTCAGTTTACCTTAACAAGCGCAGGAGTGTGGCAACTCGGGGATTTTCACAGTAACTTTGTTGCAGTGTTAATGTAAGCCTACTTGTGACAGTAATAAATAAACATTGTAATGGGAACATTATTCTGCGTTGAAGAAGCTAGGTATGTATGAGCTGATATTTGACCCAAGTCTTAGTTCTTGGAATGATAGAATACCTACAGGGCAGAAGAAGGCCATTCGGCCCATTGAATTAACCACAATCCCACCCAGTCCTATCCCCATAACCTGATGCATTTAGGTCATAAGTCATTTACCCTAGCTAGTCCCTCTGACATGAAGGGGCAATTTAGTGTGGCTAATCCATCTAACCGGCACATTTTTGGACTGTGGGAGAAAACTCGAGCACTTGGAGGAAACCTATGTGGTTTGAGGAAGAATATACTGATTGCACACAGTCACCGAAGCTGGGAATTGAACCTGGGTCCCTGGTGCTGTGTGGCAGCAGTGCTAACCAGTGTGCCATTACGGTGGCACCATTTCCCTTTCCAGAGTGTTCTACAGAGCCAAGACAGGCATGAGAGGCGCAATGGCTTCCTTGACCATAGAATCATAGAAACCCGACAGTGCAGAAAGAGGCCATTTGGCCCATTGAGTCTGTATTGACCAAAATCCCACCCAGGTCCTACCCCATACCCCGATGTATTTACCCGCTAACTCCTGTAAGCCTACGTATCCCAGGACGCTAAGGGGCAATTTTAGCATGGCCAACTAACCTAACCTGCACAACTTTGGACAATGGGAGGGAAATGAAGCACCCAGAGGAAACCCATGCAGACTCGAGGAGAACATGCAAACTCAGACAGACAGTGACCCAAGCTGGGAATCGAACCCAGGTCCCTCGAGCTACAAAGCTGCAGTGCTAACCACTTTGTTACCACGCCGCCTCCACTGTGCTACCGTGCCTTTTGCGCTGTGCTGTTCTGTAAAACTTTGAGATGTTGACACTGGGAGATAGAAGATGCGAACATGGAAAGCCATCTACACAAGCCAAACCCACGTCACAAACTGGGCTCCCAATGGGTTAAGCCTCATTTCTCATTCAGCCTGTTCCTCGACGGCCTGCAGCTACATGGAACAGAGTAGGAAACAGGCATGAAAAGTCAATTTAAAATTTGCAACCAACCAAACTCCTGACTGAGAATTAGCTGAAACCTCATCAGAGCAGAAAACAAATGTAAAACACATGCTAATAATTCCACCTTTTAATCCAAACATCTTTCCCCCTGAGCTACCTTATCAGCAGAACATAGAAAGCATTCACCTCATTTAACAATATGAAAACAGCGTGGATTTGTCTGCTTAGTTTGCAAATAGCCCACCATTACCTTGTGCGTTGGTACGTGAACAGGCGCTGAGTTTCATTAGCATACAAACTATTTCCCATTAAAATCAAACCTGAAAGCCTTTGACTGCCCCAATGATCCTTGACCCATCTCACCGGATCACTGTGGCTGGGACGTGTGCATAGTTTCAGACGTTTTTGGAAACACCGTGATCTTGTCATCACATTGTTTGCTGAGGACTTTTCTCCAGTGTTCGCTGAGCCTTCTGGCCAGGAGGATTTCTCGTGGTGGTGTACAGTGCCATGTTCATTCTTCAGTAAGCGTCAATGCATGATCTCACTCTGCAGACGCTGACACCCCTCCTTCAGTGTCGAGGGAGCACCGTGCTATCATCTGTCAGCGGTGAAGACAAACCGCACTGAGGGGAGCATGGCAGCACGGTGGTTAGCACTGCTGCCTCACAGCACCAGGGTTCAATACCCGGCTTGGGTCACTGTCTGTGCGGTGTTTGCACATTCTCCCTGCATCTGCATTGTTTCTTCTGGGTGCTCTGGTTTCCTCCAAATATGGCTGTGCTAAATTGCCCCAGGGAACTAGCAGTGTTAATAAGTCTGGAGTTATAGGGATTAATAAGTCTGGAGTTATAGGGATAGGGGCTAAATGGGATTGTTGTCAACACAGGCTTGATGGGCTGAATGGCCTCTTTCTATACTGTAGGATTCTAAGGCTCCTCTTAAACAAACCCTATACCTTTGACCAAGCCTTTGGTCATCCATCCCAGTGCTTCCTTGGCCAGAGCTTTCTGTCTTGTCTTACCAGCAGGGTCATATGGGCCTGCCAAGGTCAAGAGGCATTTGAATAGTTCACTGCATCCAGTGCGGATGGAACCTACCTTGGCGGAGGCTGAAAATCCCAGCCGTTGAGTGTCTCAGTGCCAAAGATCTGCTTGGCAGCCAATCCTGTGAAGTAGCTTGGGGGAATAATGACAACGTCACCGTTGCTCTATAAATACAGGTTGTTGTTTTTGCAACCTGGTTGCTAATTGGAAGATTGTAAGTAGCTGAGTGTGAAAGAAATGTCTTTGAAGGAATGTTTACACTACAGCTGTGGGTTTGTTGAGAAACTGTTTTGCTTGCGTCAGTGAAGCTTTGGAGTCAAAGGCAGCCTGAATCAAGTGTCTGTGGCCTACAATACTTTGTCAACTTGGGCCTCGGTTCTCCATGCATATGGTCCCAACCTCCTCCTAATAACTAACCTTGTGGAGTGTGCATAGGATCCTACAGCGTAGTTGAACAGTCGAAGTAGCTGAAGATACACCCACCAATGGCAGCCAAATCAAGTTCACGTAATGCACAAGAGGATTTGAGGATTATCAGATATGTAGAGTTAGAGGAGAGTGAGGGAAGAGGCAGGGGCAAGGACGAATTTGAAAAACTGGACCAGAACTTTAAAAACAAGGCATCGCTGGACTGAGAGTCAATGCGAAGGGTAGGGGGTGTGTGTGTGTGTGGGTGTGTGTGTGTGTGTGTGTGTGTGTGTGTGTGTGTGTGTGTGTGAGTGTGTGTGTGTGTGTGTGCGCGCGCGCGCACGCGCGCGCACGGGCAGACCACATGTAGATGGACCAAATGGATTCCGCAAATAGAGTGCAGAAAGAGGCTATTTGGCCCATCGAATCTGCACTGACTTCTCTGACACAGCATCCAACTCAAGCCCACCCCCTACCCCATCCCGTAACCAAACTCATTTACCCCACTAATCCACTCAACCAAAACATCTTTGGACACTGAGGGGAATTTAACATGCCCAATCTACCAACTCTGCACATCTTTGGACACCAAAAGGCAATTTAGCAAGGCCAATCCACCTAACCTGCTCATGTTTGAACATTAAGGGGCAATTTGGTGTAACCAATCCACCTAACATGCACATCTTTGAACACAATGGGGCAATGCACCCAATCAGCACATGTTTAAATACTAAGAGGCAATTTAGCATGGCCAATCCACCAAACATGCACAGCTTTGGATAGTAAGGAGCAATTTAGAATGGCCAATCCACTAACCCGCACATCTTTGGACAAACAACATAGGATCAGGGTTCTGAGCCTAGCGTCTATTCTGGTTTCCAATGTATATTTGGGAATATCAGACTTTATACTGATCCCCCAACTATGAAAAAACTGCAATTGTTAACGTGTGACTCAAGCTCAGCCAGGGCCTTATTTAGGAATTTTAGGGGAACTTTTTAACTATGTATTTTATTGGAGCAAACGAGTCAGAGTGTTTCTTTGTCGACACTGGTTGGGATGTTTGTGAATGGACTGGACAGCAAACACTCACCTATCCAGTGGGATGGCATTTATGAACAAGCCAGCAACTAGCCATCCATTGGCCTAATAAGAGGGCCAGTGGCTTCAACAAAAAGTGGAACAAACATAAAAGCTCATCCGAAAATTTAGGCACATGCCAGTCAACAGAGAGAATTCAATGGATTATGTAGATACGAAAAAACTATTTTCTCTGGCAGGAGGTAACTGGAGTTCACAGATTTGTAGTGAAAGCCTGAGACAGTTAAGGTGAAATATTTTTTAGCAACTTGGCGATTTGGAAAGTCTATTGCAGAAGGAAAATATACAGTAAATAGTAGTAGCCTTCAAAATATTAGCATATAGAGAGGGATCTAAGTGTGTAGATCCACAGTTCCCAGAAGGGGGCATCTCAACTGGACAAGATGGTCAAGAAGGTGTATAGCATGCTGGCCCTCATCGGTTGGGGATTTGAGTATTGGAATTGGAAAATCATGTTGCAGCTGTATAAGACTTTAGTTAGGCCACATTTGGAGTATTGTGTACAATTCTGGTCGTCATGCTATTGGAAGGATGTTGATGAATTGGAAAGGGCTATCACCGGGATGTTGCTTGGTTTGGGGAATATGGAATATGAAGAAAGGTTGAACAAAATTGGACTGTTTTCATTGAAGTGTTGGAGGATTGGGGGGTGCGGGGGGGTGGAAGCAGGATATGACAGAGGTTTACAAAATTATGACAGGCTTGGATAGAGTGGATAATCAGAGTCATTTTCCCCGGGTTGAAGGGTCAATTACTTGGAGGCATAGGTTGAAAGTGAGGGGGGAAAGTTTAAGAAATGTAAGGGGCAGTTTTTCACATAGAGGGTGGTGAATGCCTGGAACACACTGCTAGGGAGGTACTGGAAGCACATTCTATAACAATGTTCAAGAAGCATCTGGATCGATATATGAATAGACAGGGAATAGAGGGATACAGACCAAGTTGAGACAAGAAAATGCTAGATTAGAGAGGCATCTGTGTCAGTGCAGGCTTGATGGGCCAAAGGGCATGTTCCTGTGCTGTTCTGTTCTTTGTTCTTTGTTACGAGCTGGAATCACATCCTGAAAGGGCAGTGGAGCAGATTTGCTCATGAGTTGCACAGAGAAAATTGGATAAATACTGAAAGTATACACTTGCTGTGCTAGGGGGTTTAAAAAAAAAGAGAGTGGGACAAATTGGAGAACTTTTTCAGACAGCTAGAAGAGGTACAGAGGACTGAACGGCCTTTTCATGGCTGCAATCAACCTTCATCTCTGTTGGAAAGCGGAATACTGTGCCAATGTCTTACTAACTACATTGTTAAGGCTTAATGGAAATTACATGGGCAAAGAGGTTCTGGATATTTGTATGCCTGTGAATGGGGATTCCTGGGGCACTGTGTGGAGGTGGTGGGTGGTGAGGAGGGTAGTGGTCGGAGCACTGTTAACTGTAAACAAAGTCTCTCCAGCAAAGAAAGCAGCGTATCTTAGCTTTAACCTCACCAAGCAGCGTGGTTTGGATTAACATACTGTGCGCGGATGGTGGAAATCTGAAATAAAAACAGAAAATGCAAGAAATGCTCAGCAGGTTATGGCAATGTCTATGCAGAGAGAAGTACAAGTTAACGTTTCAGTTCAATGACCTCTTATCAAAACCGCTTCTGATGGAAAGGCCACAAACCGTATCAACTCTGTTTCTCGCTCCACAGACGCTGGCACATCCTGCTGAGTATTTCCAGCATTTTCTGTTTTCATTTCAATATTTTAATAGGGCAGCACAATGACAGAATGGTTAGCTCTGCTGCCTCACAGTGCCAAGGACCCAGGTTCAATTCAGGCCTCGGGTGACCGACTACGTGGGGTTTGCACATTCTCCCCATACCTGCGTTGGGTTTCCTCCAGGTGCTCTGGTTTCCTCCCACACTCCAAATATTTGATCTGTTTTTTTTATTGTCACATGTATTAGTATACAGTGAAAATATTGTTTCTTGCATGCTATACAGATAAAACATTCTGTTTGCAGAGAAGGAATGGAGTGAGTGCAGAATGTAGTGTTACAGTCATAGCTAGGGTGTAGAGAAAGATCAACTTAATGCGAGATAGGTCCATTCAAAAGTCTAACAGCAGCAGGGAAGAAGCTGCTCTTGAGTCGGTTGTTACGTGATCTCAGACTTTTGTGGAAAGTGGAAGAGAGTATGTCTGTCGTCCTGGATTATGCTGGTTGCTTTTGCAGGAAGTGTAGATGGAGTCAATGGATGGGGAGCTGCTTTGTGCGATGGACTGGGCTATGTACACAACTCTTTGTCATTCCTTGTGGTCTTGGGCAGAGCCAGAGCCATACCAAGCTGTGATACAACCAGAAAGAATGGTTTCTGCAGTGCATCTGTAAGAGTTGGTAAGAGTTGATACACAATCTCAGACTTTCGCAAGTCTGTTGCCATTATAGTGCAACTTCACAGCAATAAGATCCAATAACAAAGCTGCTTTTATATGGGTGTGACCCCCAGCCAGCCTGTCCCGTGGGCAGTTTGTGTGATTAACAGCAGCATCATATGTGACACTCCCATTACTGCCCAACTGCTGACTGGACCTTACATGGACAGTACTTGGGAGAAGGATCAATTACTGATCTTTACTGTTTAATCTTCCAACTAACGCCAGCACTGCCTGGGACACCAGTAAGCATTAGCCCAGCAATATAGGATGGGTGTACATTAGGGGTGGTGGGCACACCTTCAGGTTAGTGATGTGGCAGAGGGCCTTGGTGACATGCTGCATTCTAATGCATGTACCCAGGTGAAGGCCCAAGGAAAAGCAGACAGCAGAGACCATCAGGGCGGCCAAAACCACAAACGCAAAAGAGAGGGTAAATAAGGGAGAGAGAAAGTAAAAGGAGAAACTGGGGATGGAGGGGAGAAAAGACAAGGAAGATTAGAAAGCAACAGGGGGAAAAACTAAATGGGAGAAAGAAGCGAGACAGAAAGCAAGCGAGAAAAAGAAACAAAGAAAGAGGCCTAGAAAGAACGGGTTGGAAAGAACGAGCCTGTATTCCTAGCATCTTTCACAACCTCAGGAGGTCCCTAAGGCACTTTACAGCCAATTAAGTATTTTTGAAGTGTGTCACTGTTGTAATGTAGGAAACGATACAACATCAATCATAAAACAGTGAGCAAGAGTTGAGCTAAACAGGGAGAAGTGATTAGTGACTTTAAGCTTTCAAAGTCTGTGAGCCGGAGGAAGGAGGAACAGACTTTGGGACAGGATGAACTCTCTGGCCTCGAGGTTCGAGGAGATTATGACTCGAGAAATACACTTTTGGTATGCCAGCGGGTGAACACTTGTGTTTTATTCTTAGTCTGTTCAAAGTAAATCAGTTAACAAGTCAGGGAAAATGGAATTTCCCCGCAAAAGGTTTAAAACATTGATAAGCTAAATAGCCAGCAAACTGGGTGCCAATGCATCAAATGGAGCAGTGTCTAGCTATATCCGGGGAGGGGTGGGGCAGGGGAGTTTTGTCTTTGATCCAGCAGACCTGTGTGGCCCATTTCCTTACAGTTAAGGACGACTTGCGTTACAGTATCAACATAGTTAGCCTGAGCGACTTCTTCCCACGAACATTAATTAGTTAAACTGTTGCAGAGAATTTTGTTTTTGGGTTTGATGTTCTGTCCCTCAACAAGGGGATTGTGCACCAACTAACTTCACTCACTGCACACTCATTTAGTAATAAAGCGCTTGGAACTGGCTGCAAAGATAAAGCCTGGGAATAATAATGCACCCAAAACTAGTAAGTGAGCATAGATTAAAGTGTCGGCTGGCTATCCTCTGAGGCGTGCCTGCCTTACAGTAAGTCTACAGACTGGAAACGATCACACAGCACTCACAATGTTACTTTTGCTGTAATTTTTCTGTCGGTATCCCTACAGAGTTCATTCATATTTGTATGATTGACCAAGTTAGCAAACAGCCCATCCTTTTCCACATGTGTCTCGCAGCTGGTTTACGAGACACAGCCAGCAGCCTCAATCATGATAACCAGCTGAGAAAGTTTGTCATCAGCTTTCATTTCTGTGGTAAACTTGCAGCATCGATGCACCAGTAATTTCACCCCTCACCTCACACCCTCCATCCGCACCCCTCCCCCCCATCCCAAAAGCGCGACAGCAATCTGGGTCAATTGGAGCATTCTAGAAGAGTGGAATTACGGTATTAGGTAACTCTAGAGTTTGGATGTTTACTGTGTTGGAAGTTTACTCTGTAATTATGCTCAAAGGAGAGTGACAGCAAGGAAGGAGCAACGTGTTTGATCTCAGACTGTCCTTTCACTTGGCATTCACAAATTGGTGAAAACTTCATCTGTAAAGCCATGCTGATCTTTGACTCAAAAGGGAATGGGTTCAATCATAGAATCCTTACAGTGCAGAAGGAGGCCATTCAGACCACTGAGTCTGTATTGAATCTCACCCCACCGAACACCTTCACCCCCCCACCCCAAGTAACCCTCCACATTTAAAAGTTTAACACTGAAGTGTCACAAGTACACTCACATTAACATTACAATGGCATTAGTTGAAAATCAGCAAGTCACCACATTCCTGTGCCTGTTAGGGTACACTGAGGGAGAATTTAGTATGGCCAATTGATCTAATGAGCACTTCTTTCAGACCGTGGGAAAAAAAACCAGAACACCCGAAGGAAACCCACGCAGACACAGGGAAAATGTGCAAATGGTAACCCGAGCCGGGAATTGAACCCAGGCCCCTAACGTTGTGAGGCTGCAGTGCTAACCACTGTGCCACTCAGTGACTACAAGGGCAATGACTAATTCTTCTAACCTATGCACTTTGGGGACCAAGATACAATTTGTCATGGCCAATCCATCTAACATGCACATCTTTAAACTGTGGGAGAAAACCAGAGCATCCAAAGGAAACCCACGCAGACATGGGAAGAATGTGCAGACTCCATGCAGAGACCTGAATCGAATACCTGCCACCCCATGAGGGACCAGTGCCAACGGTAGCACTGTGCCGTCCCTCAAACAATGTCACGAAAACAAATCATTTTATCATCATCATATTGCTGGTTGTAGGAGTTTGCTGTGCGCAAATTGGCCACTATATTTCCTACCACTACAAGAATAACCACAATTCAGAAAATTGTTGATAAGTTACTTCATAGAACATTACAGTGCATATAGTTCCTTTGGCCCTTAATGTTGCGCCGACCAGTGGAACCAATCTAATGACCCTCTAACCTAAACTATTCCAATATTATCCATATGCCTACCCACTGACCATTTGAATGCCCTTAAAGTTGGCAAGTCAGATGTCTGGAGATGTTGAAAAATGCTACCTAAATGGGGAGTCTCTGTTTCACAAGCTGATGGAACTTCCATTTCTCCTGCTCTCAATTGTTTTATAGTATTTCTGCACTGCCATCTGAGGAAGAAGTGTAACTCGTGTGCACAATTTGATGAATTGGCCAAATAGTGGAGGGACCTCTGTTAGGAAAGAGACAGTCACAGTCTCGCTCATTCCACGACCTGTGAATCATGGCCGATTTGGGTCGAAGAAGTTTTATTTATGATCCTTGTTCATAGTTGAGCATTTTTTGGAAGGGTAGAGAATGATGAGTATGCCAAAGTTTTCCACAGGCCGGCACTGCAGAGTGCTAAACAGTCTCTATAGGTCACGAACTGGGAAGATTGGTTGGAATAAATGGGTGCATTTCAGCGTTTTAGTGAGTGACAACCATCGGGTCAAAAAAGACCTAATTGTCTGACCTTTGGTCTCTGTTGGAGAGATCAAGTCTATATCAACAGGGATGAAGTAGAAAGGCTCAAGAATTTCAATTTGTTAGGTGTCCAACAACCTCTCCTGGTCCCCCTGTGCTGATAGTATATTTAAGAAAGCCCACTAAAACTTCCACCTTCTCAGAAGACAAAGGAAATTTGGCATGTCAGCTACAAATCTCACCAGCTTTTACAGATGCACCATAGAAAGCATTTTTTCTGATTGCATCACATCTTGGTATGGCTCCTGCTCTGCCCAAGACTGCAAGAGACTACAAAAGGTCGTGAATGTAGCCCGATCCATCACGCAAACCAGCATCCCATCCATCGACTCTGTCTACACTTCCTGCTGCCTTGGAAAAACAGCCAGTATAATTAAGGACCCTATGCACCCAGGACATTCTCTCTTCCACCTTCTTCTGTCTGGAAAAAGAAACAAAAATCTGAGGTCACGTACCAACTGACTCAAGAACAGTTTCTTCCCTGCTGCCATCAGACTTTTGAATGGATCTACCCTACATTAAGTTGCTCTTTCTCTACACCCTAGCTATGACTGTAACACTACATTCTGCAGTCTCTCCTTTCCTTCTCTGTGAATAGTATGCTTTGTCTGTACAGCGCACAGGAAACAATACTTTTCACTGTAGGTTAATATATGTGACAATAATAAGTCAAATCAAAAAGTGGTATTGACGATGGTATAAGAAACCTAGCAAGTTTTCACAAGGCCCTTCATTATCCTGAGACTCTTACCCGCAAGGTGGCCCACATGTGCTCGCTAGAGGTGACTCAACCCGTCTAACCATCACCGGTCGTCCCAAGAAATGGTCAGTGCTTGCTGGGGGGGGTCACAGAATCACAGAATATGATTGTGCAGAAGAGGCCCTTCGGCCCATCAAGTCTGCACCAACCCATGAAAGATCCTGACCTGCCCACCTAATCCCACCTGCCAGCATTTGGCCCATAGTCTTGAATGTGAAGGCATGCTAAGTACTCATCCAGAGACTTTTTAAAGGATGTGAGGTATCCCGTCTCCACCACTCTCCCAGGCAGCACACTCCAGAGCGTCACCAACCTCTGGATAAAAAGGTTTATTCTCACACCCTTCTAAACCTCCCAGCCCCTCACTTATGTCACCTTGTGACAGATCCTTCAACTAAGGGGAACAGCTGCTTCCTATCCATCCTGTCTATGACCCTCATAATCTTGAACACCTCAGCCTTATTTGCAGGGGAGAATAGCCACAGAGTTGGAATTGACACTTGTTTAACTCTCCCCTCACCTTGTGTGTTCCAAGGACCTCCGCTTCTCCAGCACAACTCCTGCTCCAGCTTCTTCCGCTTGCTCAGCTTTGAAGGGCAGGTAGGGTATTGCTACACATGTGGGCTCTCTGCTTCACCCTGAATGGCTGTGCATTCTGCATTGATATTGTGTCTTTTTAACAATGCCCTACGGTACCTGACAATCAACAGAGCAACTTTTAAAGCACAGTTGTAATGCAGGCCATGCAGTAGCCAATTTGCACACAGCAAGCTCCCGCAAACAAGTGATGAGATAATGGATGAGATTTTACAGTCTCATTTGGGGGAAGCCAGAAATTCCTGCTTGAGGCTAACGGAGAATGTCCCGCTCTGATTCCGTGGCGGGACAAGGTGGTACAGTTCCAGCCAATACGTTTTAAACAATGATGGAGGGAGGCAGGTTCAGCAAGAACTTCCCTCGCGGCTGTGGGATCTACCTCAGGGAGAGAATGGCATCTTGGTTCAATTTTTCATCCAGAATGTGTCAGATCCCACCATGCTTCCCTTCGTCAGTACTGCACTAGATTTAATTTGATTTGATTTATCATTGTCACATTTATTAATATACAGTGAAAAGTACTGTTTCTTGCATGCTGTACGGGCAAAGCTTACCATTCATAGAAGGGAAGGAGAGAATGCAGAATGTAGTGTTACAGTCATAGTTAGGGTGTAGAGAAAGATCAACTTAGTTCAAGGTAGGTCCATTCAAATGTCTGACAGCAGCAGGAAAGAAGTTGTTCTTGAGTTGGTTGGGAATTTATCTCAGACTTTTTCCTGAGGGAAAAACATGGAAGAGAGAATGTGTGGGAGCGTGCTGTCTAGGTTGTGTGCTCCGATCTCAGGAATGGGAATGGAGCCTACACCCTGCTCTCTACAATACTTGCAGGGGAGATGCAAATTTGCATCGATACTTGTAAAGGGGCCCTCATGAATGTGGCAGTAGTTGCAGGAATCTCCTGAAGTGTGCAAGCGCAGGGTGTTCCTCACAAAGTAGGAGCTGAAAACCGCTGTCATTTTTTCAGAGCCAATTCAAAAAAAAAAGTCACTTTCATCTCAATCTCCGAGTATGTTTTAGCTTAGTGCTGGCCTCAAAAACGCTAACAAGCTAATCATAAACACATGTCCTGAAAATACATTAAATTCTCCCTGCTAACATGGTTGCTATCAACATGGCAGATCTGTGCAAATACACTGACGGGGAAATACTATAGATGCTGGAATTGGAAACAAAATCAGAAAATGCTGGAAAATCTCAGCTGGGGTCTCCCTCAGGGGTCACCCTGACTCGAAATGTAGGCTCCGCTCTCTTCTCACAGACCGGCTTACTCCATAGGATCATAAGAACCTAAAGAGAAAATGCTGGAAAATCTCAGCAGGTCTGGCAGCATCTGTAAGGAGAGAAAAGAGCTGATGTCTCGAGTCCAGACAACCCTTTATCAAAGCTAAAAGGCAGAGAAAGTGGGAGATGTTTATACTGCAGGGGGGGGGAATGAAAGATGAGTCTTAGCCATAGAAACTGGGGGAAAGGACTTTGACCCCTTTTTTCATTTTATTCTTTTTTACTGTTCTCTACCTTTTATTTCTTTAACATCTTTCTTCATTTTTCTTCACCCCCACAACTCTTTCTTTCTACCTTACCCCCCTTCCCTTACCTTTTCTCCCCCTTTGCTTCCTTTATTCTAAATCTTACCTCAGTCCCGTCCATTCCAATCCCACCCCTCACCCTCTCACAACACCTTCTTTGCCATTTGGCTGTTCCCACTCTCTATTTTCTCTGTGGTCCTTTCCCTTGGTTTCTGTGACTATGTCTCTTCTTTCATTCCCTCACCCTGCAATATAAATATCTCCCACTTTCTCTGCCTTTCAGCTTTGACAAAGGGCCATATGTTCTTCTCTCCTTCCAGATGCTGCCAGACCTGCTGAGATTTTCCAGCAATTTCTCTTTTAGTTGCATTTCTGCATCTACAGCAATTTGCTTTTATACTGAATCACTGGGTCCCCACAATGCTCAAATATTCCAGCCACATTGTGACACCTTACGCCCAAGTTAAAATTAAAAACTGGAGGCCTTGTTTAAAGTTTAATTTATTTATTATTAGTCACAATAAGGCTTACATTAACACTTCAATGAAGTTACTGCAAAATTCCCCTAGTCGCCACACTCTGGCATCTGATGGGTCTGTGGGAGAAAACCCACGCAGACACAGGGAGAACGTGCAATCTCTACACGGACAGTGGCCTAAGCTGGGAATCGAACCGGGTCCCTGGTGCTTGTGAGGCAGCAGTGCTAACCACTGCGCCACCGTGCTGTACCCTCCCCTGTGGGTTGCCAGGGGCACACAGGAAGTGCTGGGACCATTCCATTGGTACCATGAGTCTAGTCAGACATGGTCATCGAGGATGAGGCAGTAGCAATACCTCACCCCCGCTAATATCCATCACCCCTCCCAGCCACAAGCAAGGAGAAGAGGCGGGAGGGGATGTCGTTGGGTTGGGGAGGTGCACATGAGGTGAGGAAAGAGTTAAACAAGCGTCAAATCCCACCACGTGTGGCTTTGTACTTTAAAATGGGATTGGATGTGGCGGCCAAGGGATTCTCTGAGAATGCAAGTTGCATTCAGACACGTATTCTAAATTAATTCCTTAATGTTTAACTGCAATAAAAAGTGCTTCGTGCCAAAACTGAAAAAGATGAAACAGATCGCATTGTTTGACAGACATTGATGTATTGCAGGGGAGAGCTGGCAAAACTCCATCGGACTCTATAAACGCCGCACTGTGCTGGCACCGGGTAGTGGGGTATAAATCTGGATCGCTCAAGAGTTTTGGTAGTCCTTTTTAAGTAATCTTTCCATCCAAATTAAGAGGCCTGAAGTGAAGAATCACTCAATTTTCAAATCAGATCTACATATCCCAGGGGCTGAGCGACGTTGCGTTTCCATTACACAAGTGACTAAAATACATTTAATGTTAATATATGTCTTATTGAATTAGTCCGCTTTCTGTTCATTGTCTGCGTGTGTCCATTAACGTGGAACTTTTTTCCCCCATATCTCAATGTTGCATAATTACCCCTTTAATGAGCATAACTTTTTTTTTTCTTTTGGGAGAAAAGATATAAATTTGTGCTGCTGGGATTCAGAACGGTCAAAGCTGAATTCTTCTCACATGGGAAAAGCTGAGTAACTTTCTAGAAAGAATGCTGGTGTTTTTCTTCATTGATTTGCAGTACATGGATGTCGCTGACAGGGCCAGCATTTATTGCCCATCTCTTGTTGCCCTTACCATTGTTCATAAGGCCACCCCTCAGCCTCCTACGCTCCAGAGAAAAAAATCCCAGTCTATTCAGCCTCTCATAACTCAATCCATCACATCCCAGCAGCAGCATCCTAGTAAATCTTTTCTGCACTCTTTCTATTTTAATAATATCCTTTTGATAATAGGGCGACCAGAATTGCAGACAGTATTCCAAACATGGCCTTACCAATGTCTTGTACAACTTCAACAAGACATCCCAACTCTTGTATTCAATGTTCTGATTGATGAAACCAAGCATGTTGAATGCCTTCTTCACCATTCTGTCTGTTCGAGGAGCTATGAATATGTACCCCTAGGTCTCTTTGTTCTATAACTCTCCGCAACACCCGACTATTAACTGAGTAATCCTGCCTTGGTTCAATCTACTAAAATATATCACCTCGCATTTGTCTAAATTAAACTCCATCTGCCATTTGTCATTGGCCCAATTGATCAAGATCCCACTGAAATTGGAAAAAGCTTTCTTCACTATTCACTATTCCACCAATCTGAGCGTCACCTGCAAACTTACTAACTATGCCCCCAATATTCTCATCCAAACCATTAATATAAATGATAAATAACAGTGGAGCCAGCACTAATCTCTGAGGCACACCACTGAACACAGGCCTCCAGTTTGAAAAGCAACGCTCTACAACCACCCTCTGGCTTCTGTCAAGGAGCCAAATTTGTACCCATTTAGATACCTCACCCGAGATCCCGTGAGATTTAACTTTATGTAACAACCTACCATGCGGTAATTTGTCAAAGGCCTTACTAAAGTCTAGGTTGACAACATCAACTGCACTGCTCTCATCTACCTTCTTGGTTACCCCTTCAAAAAACTCAATTAAATTTGTGAGACATGATTTTCCACTCACGAAGCCATGTTGACTGTTCCTAATCAGCCTCTCTAAATGCTTGTAGATCCTGTTTCTCAAAATACCTTCCAATAATTTACCACCACAGATGTGAGGCTCGCTGGCCTGTAGTTCTCAGACTTTTCCCTGCAGCCCTTTTTAAACAATGGCACAACATTTGCCACTCTCCAATCTTCAGGCACCTCTCCTGTGACTATCGATGACTCAAATATCTCAGATAGGGGACCCACAATTTCCTCCCTAGTCTTCCGCATCAGGTCCTACAGATTTATTTATCTTTAAGACTTTCAGCGCCTCCTTCTCTGTAATATGTACACTCCTCAAGACATCACTGTTTATTTCCCCAAGTTCCCTAACATCCATGCTTTTCTCAACAGTAAATACTGATGAGAAATATTCATTTCTCTGAGGGACTGAGGGCAGCAAACTGAGAACTGTTTCCCTTGCCCAATGTCACAATATGTGGCCACAATCTTCCTGTGGAGACATCGAGAAGTAGAGGGCGAGATAACCCATCCCTGACCGAGCTCTTTACATTTGACGTATTGGGAAACTGTTGTGAGAATTATTAACTTTGGAAGCATACTAAGACAGAATAACTGTAAATAATTAAAAGCTCCAATGTGCCAAACATTCCCTTTCTATCCTTCGAAAGAGACTGCCTGACTTCATTTAGCAAAAATCAATAGCTCATCTCCTTCATCCAACTCACAATCTTGTTGGAGTTGAATGCAACAACATGCAATTGAATGTATCTAGCACCTTCCATGACCTCCAAGCATCTTATAGTCAATTAAGCATTTTTCCAAGTATAGTCGCTGATGCAAAGAAGAAAAAAAACTCAGCGTGCACTTTATTGCATAGCATTCTCCCACAAACAGCAATGAAATGCTGATCAGATAATTACTTCAGCCATGTCGGTTGAGGGATAAATAAGACACAGGAGCAGAATTAAGCCATTCAGCCCATCGAGTCTGCTACGCCACTCAATTAAGGCCAATTATGGCGAAGACCACTCTGTCCTTTGCGTTAACCCTCCATCGGGAGTCCTTCCCTTTCAATGATGTCCTTTCTCAAATAATTATTCAAGCTATGTTAGTCTGCATCAGTAGCTGTGGTGAAGCCTTTCACTGGCACATTGTGGGGAGCTAAATCTTCTAAATTGTCCCTTTATTCCAGTGAGATAAAGCAGCAGAATTAGGCCACTCAGCCTATCGAGTCTGCTCCGCCGTTCGATCATGGCTAATGTGATTCTCAACCCCATCCCCTGCCTTTTCCCCATGACCTTTGATTCCCTTCCTAATCATGAGTCTATCTATATCTGTCTGAAATATACTCAATGACTTGCTCTCCACAGCCTTCTGAAGCGATGAATTTCCCAGATTCTCCCCGTCCTTCTGGCTGAAGAAAGTCCTCCTCATCTCGTTTCTAAAGGTCATTTACTCTGAGGCTGTGCCCTCAGATCCTAGTCTCTCTGACTAATCGAAATATCTTCCCCACATGCACTCTAACCAGTCTTTCAGTATTCTATAAGTTTCAATGAGATCCCCCCCCACCTCATCCTTTTAAACATATCAAGTACAGAGCCGGAGTCCTCAGACCTTCCTCATACATCAAGTTTTTCATTCCCAGAATTATTCTCCTCAACCTCCTCCGGGCCCTCTCCAAGTTGGCACATTCTTCCCGAGGTATGGGGCCCAAGCTGCTTGCGGTAATCTAAATGTGGTCTCACCAAAGCCTTATAAAGCCTCAGCAGTGTATCCCTGCTTTTGTATTCTGCCAAGGCAAATAGCTGTCAAGGCAACCAGGGAAATGCTTCTACACTTCTTCAAAGATGTTTACAGGGAAGGACAGGGTCGATAAGGATAAACTGTTTCAGCAGCTGAAGGTTCTAAAGCCAGGAGCCACAATCGAAACATTAAAGCCAAACTTCTCAGGAGAGATGTTAAAAAACACATCGACACAGAGAGTGGTATGGGCTCAGAACTCTCTTCCTCAAACGACAATGGATGTTGGGTCAATTGTGAGGCTTAAATTATTTTTATTGAGTATGGACATCAAGAGATATGGGCCTAGGGCAGGTCCGTGGAGTTAAGCCACAGATCAGCCATGATTTTATTGAATGACAGAATGGCCTATTCTGTTCTTATGTTAAGACAATTCTTGGGAATTATTACATTCAGTCCATAAGGCAGACAGACCTTGATTTAATATCTCATCTCAAGGACAACTCCTCCAACACTGCAGCACACCCTCAGCATTGCACCGGGAGTATAGCCCAGATTTTGCCTTGAATCCTTGACCTTAGAATTTCAGGGGTAAAAGCATATCCAACCAATAAGAAATCTCCCAACACCAGGTTAAAGTCTAACAGGATTATTTGGAAACATGAGCTTTCGGAGCGCTGCTCCTTCATCAGGTGAGTTTCCTTCACTTACACAATGAAGGAGCAGCATTCCTAAAGCTTGTGATTCCAAGTAAACCTGCTAGACTTTAACCTGATGTGGAGATGCTGACTGGGGTAAATACAGTAAGAAGTCTCACAACACCAGGTTAAGGTCCAGCAGGTTTATTCCTGGTGGAATTCAATCTGGTGTTGTGAGACTTCCTATTGTGCCTTACCAAGTCCAACGACAGCATCTCCACATCATGACAACGAACCAACTCATAAGAACAGTGCCTCGGACAGTTCACTGGCAACGTTCAAATGCTAGAATTAAGCGATGGCAATGTACCTCTGTGTCATGATTTTGAAGGCATCTGGGAGGTAGCATTGCACATTTTCCATCTGGAACAGGTCGGCGTCACAGATCCTGTCATCCGTCCGACCATAGTTGGCACTCTCAATCACGATGACATCACTTCCGGGGCAGCGGAGGTCAATGGGGTAGCCCTCACAGGACAGCTCCCTCCTCACCAGCCCAAAGGGCAAGGCAGCTCGGCTGAAGCCTGAAAAACACAAGCGGGAATTTTTGTTTCCGGTGAGACTTTGCAACGACAATGTCAAAATAGAAACGACAATTTTCACTAATGATCCTAGCTCATGAGCCCGATGACACGGTTCGGGTATGGGTACGATTGAACTCAAAGTCCCTGCATCGGGGTGAACGAACAAAGAGATAAAAATTATATCGCCAGTGTCCTGCTCAGTGTCATAGAAAACGTGAAGAGTTGACCATTGTGCCGCTCAAAGCTATTCAGCCTTTCTGGAATATATATGCACACCTGGACCGGAATTCTTATCACCTCGCATACCAGGGAATCGGCACGGACTAGTATTCAACAACAGAAATCCCCGTTGGCCTCAAGCGAGGCCATAACATCCCACCCTTGCAGTCTGAGAGCAACCAAGGATGACACGGTGGCACAGTGGTTGGCACTGCTCCCTCACAGTGCCAGGAATCCGGGTTCAATCCTGGCCTTGGGTAACTGCTTGGAATTTGCACGTCCCCCCCATGTCTGTGTGGGTTTCCTCCAGGTGCTCGGGTTTCCTCCCACACTCCAAAGATGTGCAGGTTAGGTGGACTGACTATGTTAAATTGGCCCTCAGCTTCCCAAGATGTTTAGGTCAGGGGAAATTAGTGAGATAAATATGTAGCTTACGGGTATCGAGCCTGGGTAAGATGGAGGGTCGGTGCAAACTCGATGGGCTGAATGGTCTCCTTCTGCACTTTAGGGATTCTATGGACTCAGACGTGAGGAAGCATCACTTGATTATGATACTGAGAGGCACTGGCCTACTGAGTTTGTGATCCAAAGCCTTCAGGAATATGGAGCCAGGAGGGGATTGAAATATTCATGTCGCAGTTGGATAGAAGGTAAACCCACCACCAACCAGCTTTAGGCTTGAGCCGCTGCGCAGGATTCTTTCAAATGTACAGAAGGAATAGCGCTTTGCATGAATTTTCAGAAAAAAAAAGCCTTTGAAAAGAGAGACTGACGGCAAAAGTGGAACGTGACCACAATTACAGAGGCATGGCTTGAGGTTAGAAAGCTCAGGGTGGAGTGACTGAGATTTCTTGGTCTGGAATGACGTGGTGAGGTGATAGAGACGGAGAGTCAGTGTGTAGACCACGGTAGGTTCAAGAGGGTGGCTCACTCCTACTTTCCAAGAGCAGCGAGAGATGGGAAACACATGCAGGTCTCGCCAGTGACACCCACATCCATGGGAAAGAGAGTTAAAATATTCACCACATCTCCCCGTTCCCAGAAACCTTCTCTTGCCGATGTACCACATGTGTGAGATCAAAGAGATAAGTTTAACTTTTGGCCACAGTGCTAAAAGGGGTGATAATCAAATCAGCTGCTTTGTGTACACCACACCCAACTCATTTAAATGAAAGAACAGTGCTGCAGAGAGAGACACGGGGCAGAATTTTACTGACACATCTGCCCAAGTTTAGCAAAATCCTGCCCGAGGCCAACGGAGAAAGCCATTCTCCGAGCCTGCTCCCGGAATTGGGGCTGGCATGCCGGCAAAATTCCAGCCATGGTGTCATGGCTTCTCATCTTGCTCTTCACAGGACATAGACAATGTCAAATTTCATACAGTCGTTACAATTTATATCACTGAGCAACACGGAAGCGCAGTAGTTAGCACTGCTGCCTCACAATGCCAGGGCCCTGGGTTTACTTCTGGCCTCAGGTGATTGTGTATGGAGTTTGCACATTCTCCCCGTGTCTGTGTGGGTTTCCTTTTGCTGCTCCAGTTTCCTTCCACAGTACAAAATGGATTGGCCATGCTAAATTGCCCCTGAGTGTCCAAAGATGTGTAGGCTAGGTGTATATGCCTGGGTTACAGGGGAAAGGGCAAAGTATTTTTATGTTTATTTATTAGTGTCACAAGTAGGAGTACATTGACACTGCAATGAAGTGACTGTGAAAATCCCCCAGCTGGCACACTCTGGCACCTGTTCAGGTACAATGAAGGAGAATTTAGAATGGCCAACGCAGCTGGCCAGCACACCTTTCGGACTGTGGGAGAGAAGTGGAGCACCCAGAGAAACCCATGCAGAAAATGTGCAAACTACACACAGACAGCGACCCAAGCTGGGAATCGAACCCAGGACCCTGGTGCTGTGTGTCCCATTGTATATGAGGGGAGGGGGTGAGAGGTGTCCGCTTCCACCATCCTTTCAGGTGGTGTATTTCTGATCACCACCAGATTTTATTGCATAAAACATTTTCTCCCATCAATTCCAAATCAAAAACCTCAATCCTCTGGTTACCAATCTATCTTCAAATAATAAGTTCCTCTTTCTTAATTCCATCAAAGCCCTTCATAATTCTGAACATGTCTATTAAATATCCCCTCGGCCACTTTGGCTTTGAAGTATCTCCAGATTGTTTTTATTTGTTCAGGGGATGTGGGTGTCACTGGCTGGCCAGCATTTAGGGTGACACAGTGGCACAAGAGCAGCATGGTGGCACAGTGGTTAGCACTGCTGCCCCAAGGTGCCAGGGACCCATGTTCAAGATTCCGGCTTGGGTGACCGTCTGAATGGAGTTTGCGCGTTCTCCTCGTGTCTATGTGGGTTTCCTTCCGAAAGACGTGTTGGTTAGGTACGTTGGCCATGCTAAATTCTCCCTCCAGTGTACCCAAACAGAAGCCGGAGTGTGGCTACCAGGGGATTTTTCATGGTAACTACATTGCAGAGTTGATGTATGCTTACCTATGAGACTAATAAATAAACTTTAAAAAAAACCATATCCCTGCCTCAAAATGCAGTGCCATTCTCAATTAATGGTACGAGAGTTCGGTTTGTCTGAGAGGAGGGTGTGATCAGATGGGCTGAAGGGCCTTTTTCACCCAAACCCCTCTTGCCAGCTGACTCAGAGTAGAGTGGAAGTATTATCGTGGGAGACAGTGACATAGTAGCATCTCTGCCACCATGCTGCTCCCTGTAATTAGGTTTATAAAATGTTGAGAGGGATAGATAGGGTGGACTCTCAGAGACTATTTCCCCGAGCTGAAATGGTCACTACGAGAGGACAGATTTAAGGTGCAGGGAAGCAAATACAAAGGAGATGTTAGGGGTAAGTTTTTCAT